>CP124715.1:43530000-44780000 GCA_031232105.1 Capsicum rhomboideum | reverse complement strand
CCCTGAATTGGTGATACCTTAAGAAATTGCTTCTCTCCAATCAAATTCATTATACACCAATTGCTATTGTTATAGACTTTTGTCTCTCCACGAAAAATCATCTTCTTGTTTACTTCTTGTTCACTATTAAGTTAATAGGCAATGACAAAGAAGAAAGCTAAGGGAAAGGTACATTAGATCTTCTCAACAAGGTAAAAAATTTGATAATGATGAAGTTGATGATGGAGTTGAAGCAACTGGTAAAGAACATGGACCATTAGGATATCATCAATGCCAACTAATGGTTCATCCAATACATGATTGGCAAATACTTCAAAGGGTCGGTGTTTATGCCTTGTGGCAAGTAGTTTAAGTTTTCAGATACAACAGTCACACACACTTCTATGTGGTATTAAAGGAGACAGGTCATCGTGAATTCGAGTCTTACCATAACTATTATAAAAAAGAGAGTGAATAACCTAAATGGTCATTCAATTATAGCAAATTCTCAATGAAAGTTCATTTATGTTTGTTTTGTATAAATGAAGTCCTTTCTTTAATTTTATTTTTGGTTATAATGACTTTTTAGAGAAACTAGTCTAATTTGAGTGACTTGATAGATAAACTAGTCTAATTTGAGTGACTTTTTTCTTTTATACAAATAAAAGTGACTTTGGAAGGAAATTTGCTATTGTTGGATGTCCACTTAAGTAATTCGCTCTAAAAAATAATATCCGCATAGCTAGCATATTGAAAATATAATTTAAATCTCTAATCTCTAATCTATATCTATATCTATACTATTTTAAAAGTGTGAAGGGCCTCAGAAATATTGTTTGAACTTTTTGCTCTTCATTAAAAGACTCTACAATAGAAAAAATTGTCTTTTCACTTTTTTTCTCAATCTATTATTTAATTAATTTCATAATATTGACTCATACAATATATGGAATCAGGACTAAAATATATGGTACGACTTTTTATTAAATTAGGAGTCTAAAATATATATATGGTAAAAAGCGAGTAACTAAAATCGTGTAAAAAATAATAGGATTTTCAGTGTGCATAGGACACTACATAAATCATACTATTCGGTTATTTATTTTCCCCATCCATTCAATTGTGTTTACACACGACACATTAACATATATAGGAGATTTCCTTCTTTCATTTAAGTCATAAAGAGAAAAAATTGATGAAGATATGATGTAGATTGCAATGGATGGGGCCGCTCCTTCGTAATCAGAGGTCTCAGTTTTGAATTGTGAGTATGGAAAAATTCTGGATAGGAAGTGCTACCTCCAAATGGCTCTACACGATACGATTCGGATTGAATGCATCCGTGGAGCACCATTCTCATGTTAAGTAGTCTCCGCGATGTGAGTAATGAAAAATTCTGGATAGGAAGTGCTACCTCCAAATGGCTCTACACGATGCGAATTCGGATTGAATGCATCCATGGAGCACCATACTCAGGTTAAGTAGTCTTGAATCCATGTAGCACCATAATCTGGTGAAAAGTATGGGGAGGGGCTTGAATCTGTTGGGTTTTGGTGAAATATGAATGGAAAATGGTGGAACAAAGTGGGAACAGAGGAAGGTGAATAGTCATTTTATAGAAGGAAAAATAGTTTCTCCCTCATTAGTAGGAGAAAGAAACTTTTTTTCCTTTATATTAAGAAGTACTCATTTGTATAGATAGTGAGCCATGAAGAAACCAAGCCTCGTGCCGTCGTCGACGTCGCTCGCTCGGCTCGGCTTCGGCTTCGGCTTTGGAATTGGCTTCGAATTTGGCAAATGATCGATTGAGAGATTATCTTTTTGGACAAATTATTTTTAACTTAAGTTTTAAGTGATATTTTAATCTAGAAAAATTCATCCAAAAATTTCCTCCGAATACAATGTTCCAAGGAACTGTTTTGCAACGTTGTGACTGTTCAAGATGCAGTGCATCGTTCCAGAACAATGCAACTATTCCAGAAACAATGTAACAGTCCAGAAACAATGCATTATTTCCAGAACCAACGCGATGTTTCAGAAACAGTGATTCGAAATAGTGCAACTTTTCAAAGCAGTACATCCTTTCGAAACAGTGCGTATTTAGCTATAAATACCGTGTTTTCAATCATCAGGTATTCAGTAATTTTTGACGAGTGTAACAAAGTTTTGGACAGCTCAAAACTCTCTTCTTCTACAAATAAAAAACAGTCAGTGTGTGATTATACTCCACTGTTGAGTTCGACGAAGTTCTACAATTTTTCATTACCGATATTGTAGAATAGAGTTCTATTTTATCCTGAGAAGAATTAATCTATACCTCGGTCAATAGTGAGGGGATTAGATTTTTTATGGACACACAGTCAAACTGTGGACTTATAACAAAATATGTGTGCTATTAGTTTGTCAACATTCTTTGAAAAAAATTCAGAAAATAACAAGCTTAAAGAATCTAATACGGAATGGGAGAACCTGTTGACACTGATACTGTTATGAATTCTGCTTTTGTGCCAACGAATGCAGTTTCATCAAATCGTGTTGTTCCTGCACTGACAACGACTGAAAAACCTAAAAAAAATTTCGGTGCTGACTTTAAGAGGTGGCAATAAAAGATGTTGTTCTATCTAACCACTCTCAATTTGTAGAAATTTATTTCTGAAAATGTTCCAACCTTCCAGGATGACACTCCAGAAAAAGACCTTTTCATGGTAACGGAGGCATGGAATCATTCTGATTTTCTGTGCAAAAATTATATTCTGAATGGTTTGGAAGATAGCTTGTATAATGTTTATAGCGTATGCAAAATATCTAAAGAAATATGGGATGCTTTAGACAAGAAATACAAGACTGAAGATGCTGGACTAAAGAAATTTATGGTTGCCAAATTTCTGGAATATAAAATGGTTGACAGTAAAACTGTCATGTCTTAAGTCCAAGAATTGCAAGTGATAATCCATGATTTGCTTGCTGAAGGAATGGCTGTAAATGAAGCATTTCAAGTGGTAGCCTTTATCGAAAAATTGCCTCCTTTGTGGAGGGATTTTAAGAACTACTTGAAACAGAAGCAAAAGAAAATGAAGTTGGAGGACTTGATTGTTTGTTTGCGGATTGAAGAAAACAACAAAGCTGCTGAAAAGAAATCCACTTCAAAGTCTTCAATTCCGGGAGAAAATCATGTTGAAACTCCTCCAAAGAACAAGAAAAAGAAAAGGTCAAATGAAGAAAATAATGAACCAAGCAAGAAAAGGTTCAAAGGAAATTGCTGCAACTGTGGCAAGTATGGTCACATGGCTTCGGAGTGTCGTGCTCCTAAGAAGGATAAGAAGAAAAAGAACCAAGCGAACCTAAATGAGGACATGGGCAATTTGTGTGCAATGCTGTCCGAGTGCAGCTTGGTTGAAAATCCAAAAGAATGGATGGATTCGGGTTCTACCCGACATGTTTGTTCAAATAGAGAGTTATTTTCTTCCTATACTGTGTCTGAAAAAGGAGAGACCATTTAAATGGAAAACTCTGCAACTGCAAAGATAGAAGGAACTGGAAAGATTGGCTTGAAAATGACTTCGGGCAAGATAATGACGCTTAACAATGTTCTTCATGTTCCCAAAATGCGCAAGAATTTGGTCTCGACGTCACTTCTGGTCAAGAATGGTTTTAAGTGTGTATTTGTGTCTGATAAGATTGTACTTAGCAATAATGATATGTTTGTAGAAAAGGGTTACCTCACTGAGGGCCTTTTCAAGCTAAATGTAATGGTTGTTGATATCAATAAAAGTACTTCTTCTTCTTACTTACTTGAGTCCAATAATTTATGGCATGTGCGTTTAGGACATGTTAATTAGAAAACATTGTGAAAAATGATTAACTTGGAAATATTTCCTAAGTTTGAAAGTAATAATATGAAGTGTCAAGTATGTGTGGAATCTAAGTATACTAAGCATCTGTATAAGTCGATTGAAAGGAATTCAAATTCCTTAGACTTAATCCACACAGATATTTGTGACATGAAGTCAACACCATCACGCGGTGGTAAAAGATACTTTATAACTTTCATTGATGATAGCACTCGATATTGCTATGCTTATCTGCTTAACAAAAAAGATGAGGCAATTAATGCATTCAAGCAATACAAGAATGAAGTTGAGACACAACTTGATAAGAAAATCAAAATGACCAGAAGTGATGGGGGCGGCGAATATGAATTCCTTTTGAAGAAATATATTTGGAATATGGAATTATTCATCCAACAACTGCCCCATACACTCCACAATCGAAAGGAATTGCGTAAAGAAAGAATAGAATATTAAAAGAGATGATGAATGACTTGTTGATAAGTTTTGGGTTACCGCAGAACTTGTGGGGGGAAGCTATTTTAACGGCTAATCGAAAACTTAATCGAATACCCCATAGCATAACAAAATCCATTCCATATGAGAAATGGAAAGAAAGGAAACCCACCTTAAAATATTTCAAAGTGTGGGGGTGTTTGGCTAAAGTCCAAGTTTCTAAACCCAAAAGGGTTAAAATAGGACTGAAAACAATTGACTGTGTATTCATTGGATATGCAACCAATAGCAAGGCATATCGATTTCTAGTTCACAAATCAGACAATCCTGACATTCATGTAAATACGGTAATCGAATCAGAAAATGCTGAATTTTTTGAAAATATTTACCCATAAAAGACTGAATGTGAGTAGTCTAGTGAAAAATCTAAACGACCTTAGGAAGAAGCAAAGGAGAGTATGCCTAATGAGAAAAGTGTAAGACGTAAAAAATGTCAAAAGGCATCTACTTCCTTTGGTCCCGATTTCTTGACATTCTTAGTAGAGAATGAGCCTCAAACCTTTAAGGAAGCTATGCCTTCTTCGGAAGCACAATATTGGAAAGAGACAATCAATAGTGAAATAGAATCCATATTGAATAACCATACATGGGAATTAGTTGATCTTCCTCTAGGAAACAAACCATTGGATTCTAAATGGATCTTCAAAAGAAAAATGAAAGATGATGGCACTATTGATAAATATAAGACAAGACTAGTTGTCAAGGGGTTCAGACAATGAGAAGGTCTTGATTATTTTGACACATACTCACCGGTTACAAGAATTAAGTCAATTTGAGTATTGATAGCGTTAGCTGCTGTGTACGGTCTTAAAATTCATCAAATGGATGTGAAGGCAGCCTTCTTAAATGGAGAATTGGAAGAAGAGATCTACATGGATCAACCCGAAGGGTTTGTAGTTCCAGGAAAAGAAAAGAAGGTATGTCGACTTGTTAAGTCACTTTATGGACTAAAACAAGCGCCCAAACAATAGCATGCGAAATTTGACCAAACAATGTTGGCAAATGGATTTAAGATCAATGAGTGTGATAAATGTGTTTACATAAAGAACACTCCAAATCACGTTGTCATTGTTTTATTGTATGTTGATGATATGTTGATAATGAGTAAAGACATTTTCGAAATAAATTTTACTAAGTGTATGCTTGCTAGCAAATTTGATATGAAAGACTTAGGAGTTGCAGATCTGATTTTCAAAATTAAAATTCACAGAACTCCTGAAGGTCTAGCTTGGTCTCAGACTCACTACATCAATATGGTATTGGAGAAATTCAAGTATATGGACTTCAAAGTCGCAAAAAATCCAATTGATGTAAATCTTTCCCTAACAAAGAACAAAGGTCAAAGCAAGTCCCAAGTGGACTATGCTCGAGTGTTAGGAAGTTGGATGTACATAATGAATTGTACCAGACCTGATATAGCTTGCGCCATAAGTAAACTGAGTCGGTACACGAGTAATCCCAATCAAACTCATTGGATGGCGATGAAGTGAGTGTTGGGTTATTTAAAATACACTCAAGAATATGCATTGCACTACTATAAATATCCTGCGGTGGTTGAAGGATATAGTGATGCAAATTGGATCACCGGATCATCTGAAATAAAAATCCACAAGTGGATATGTGTTCACTATTGGTGGAGGAAGCAGTGTCTTGGAAATCTTCCAAACAGACATGTATAGCTCGCTCTACAATGGAATCCGAGTTTATAGCTCTGGATAAGGTCGGTGAAGAAGTAGAATGGCTACGAAATTTTCTAGAAGATATTCCTTTATGGACAAATCCAGTTGATCCTATGTGTAGACATTGTGACAGTCAATCGGCAATAGGACGAGCTGGAAATGCTATGTATAATGGAAAGTCTCTTCACATGCGATGAAGACACAATACCGTTAGACAATTACTCTCTAGTGGAATTATCACAATTTACTATGTCAAGTCAAAAGATAATGTGTCGGATCCGCTAACAAAGGCCTAACTAGAGAGGCGGTTGATAAATCATCAAAGGGAATGGGTTTAAAGCCTAGGACAAGTCATCACGACGGTAACTCTACCTAGCAGATTGGAGATCCCAAGAGGTAGGTTCAAAGAGATCAAACAAAGTTGTGACTGACGGTTCAACATTGTCAACTAAACTCAACCTTTTCTCATGATGTAGGCAATGTTCAGAAAACAAGGATAGAGCTTAAGATGTGAAGCTTTTAATGATTACCTAAGTTTGGCTGGTATGACCAAATAGTTTTGTCTATTGGACTTAATGTTTAGAAATCAACTATGTGAGTGTGAAGTGTAAGCTGCTTCAAGGAGAATATAAAGTAAGGTCAATTCTCTACGCACTCATGAAACCAGGACGTGTTCATGGCTGAAACGAACAAAACAATGAGAACCAAGAACGGTTAAGGGTTAGTTGTGTGACATACATTGTCTAGGTATACATAAAAGCTCGACGGTTCAAAGATATCAAATCTATCAATTGACCGAGGATATCCGATGTATGTTCACTATGGAAAGTTCAAAGGGAAACCTACTTATCCAGATGCAACTGATCCTTATTTGTAGATCATAAATGTTTTTCTAAAAATGAAATAGCCATTCCCCATTCATGTGGAGGATTGTTGGGTTTTGGTGAAATATGAATAGAAAATGGTGGAACAAAGTGGGAACAAAGGGAGGTGAATAGTCACTTTATAGAAGGAAAAATAGTTTCTCCCTCATTGTTGGGAGAAAAAAACCTTTTGTCCTTTATATTAAGAAGTACTCATTTGTATGGATAGTGAGCCAAGAAGAAACCAAGCCTCGCGCCGTTGTTGTCGTCTCTCGGTCGGCTTGGCTTCGGCTTCGACTTCGGATTTAGATTCGGATTTGGATTTGGATTTGAAAAATGATTGATCGAGAGATTATCTTTTTGGACAAATTTTTTCTAACTTAAGTGTTTAAGTGATATTTTAATCCAGAAAAATTCATTCGAAAATTTCCTCCAAATGCAATGTTCCAACGAACTGTTTTGCAATGTTGTGACTGTTTAAGAAACAATGCATCGTTCCAGAACAATGCAACCATTCTAGAAACAATGCAACAGTCCAGAAATAATGCATTATTTCCAGAACCAATGCGATGTTTCAGAAATAGTGATTCGAAATAGTGCAACTTTTCGAAGCAGTACATTCTTTTGAACTTGTGTTTTCCTTCATCAGGTATTCAGTAATTTTTGATGAGTGTGACGAAGTTCTGGCCAACTCAAAACTCTCTTCTTCTACAAATGAAAAACAGTCAGTGTGTGATTATACTCCGTTGTTGAGTTCGACGAAGTTCTACAATTTTTCATTGCCGATATTGTAGAATAGAGTTCTATTTTATTCTGGGAAGAATTAATCCATACCTCGGGCAATAGTGAGGGGATTAGATTCTTTAAGGACATACAGTCAAACTGTGGACTTAGAACAAAATCTGTGTGCTATTAGTTTGTCAACATTCTTCGAAAATTTTTTAGGAAACAACAGAATCTGCTTTGTGAAGATATGTTTTGTTTATTTAACTAATCTATATGTAATGAACCTCCCAGTCATTTCCCTCATTTTTGTGCATTCTCGGCATTTAGAGTTTTTTTATAACTGCCCCAAGTTAATTATGACTTGTTGGGACTGACAGTTTGGTTTCCGAACAGTTCGTTTGAGAATATTAGTAATACCGAGCATGTTGCGAAATATTTAAATTAAATTAGAATTTGGTTAAAAGATATAGTTAGTTACCTTTCTAAAATGTTTTAATATTTATAAAATTCTTTAGTTATGATATATCTACACTACTTTATAATAGTTTTATAACCTATTAATTTTTTTAAGCGGAGATAGTGAATCTAGCTATGTTAAAATATTATTATTATATGTTAGAGGCTTTGTTAGAACTAATTTTCTATTAATTATGGTATATTCAAAAGTTATATTTATTTTATCACGAACCTATGCAATACCAATATATATATAATGGGATAAAAATTGTATCGATGTGCCACCTCCACCACCACGTGGAAAGTGGGGAGGTGCACACCATGGTAACCTTTACTGTGTAATGGTTGCCACTTGGCATGTGAGAATTAATTAAGTGAAACACATTGACATAATGTTAAACATTTTGGACAAAATGTATAATATTACATTTTCCTCACTAATTCCATCTTATTCCCTCACCTTTTCTGCACATACAAGCTCAATATTGAGTTAATCCACTGAGGTTTGAGCTTAGGGGTTTATATATTTGAGTCAGTGGACTCGTTCTCATCATTTCTACTGTACGTTTTCTTATTTTTATGATAGTTTTCATTTACGGTGGTATTGTTAGGATTGATATTGATGTTTGAGCTATCTTTTGAGCTCAAATTGAGCGGTGCTAGTTGTGACTATTGGTCATAGGGTGATTTGGGACGCTATGACGGTTTTGGTTTTGCGATGTCATAAGCGAGCCCCACGTGGACTGTTCGGACATTTTCTGAACGAATGCAATATGGGTATTAATATTCATGTTTTGACATATAGTTTATTATTTTGGTAGCTTGGCAGCAGTCAGAGGCCTTTTGAAAGGGGAAGGCTCATGTATAGCTGGTTCTTTTGGCAGGCTTGCGGCGGCGTCTAGGTAGGCTAGGTTTCCTTTACACTTAGATTGGGCTTATATGCTATTGTTCTGGTGTTATGGTTTGGTATTTTATACTTGGTGGTGGTTTGCTGCCATTTAGGCCTTCTAGGTTGGATAGGGCTATTCGGACACATTCCAGGCCCGTTATCCTCGTGGTACACCACATATGACCTATTTGGGGTCAGATAGTATTGTTGTTGTTGTTGCTGGTTGGGGAATGTTATTGTTAGACCTTAATCCAGCCTTAGACAGACTTAGCCCAAACTTAGACAGATATAACTAGACTTAGTTTTCGAGACCTGATAGTGGGCCCTATTATCCTTTTTGTCGACTTGTCAGAACTTTGACATCTTTAGGCTTAGTTAAGCCCTAGTATGACCTATTAGGTGTCACTCCCACTATACTCGGTTGGCCTGTTTAGCCTTTTAGCCCTTGATAACATCGGACTTGATCAGGATTGTTGGCCTTGGATTAAAATTGGGACCCGCCTTGCCATGAACTACTTTAGATACCCGGAATGACTTAGATATTGCATGATACTAGACTATGGACCTAGGAGAACCCGAGGACTTACCTTGTAGCAGATGATGGGTTAACTCTTCTACCTATACTTTGGCTTCGTCCTGGGACTAACATGTTACCCGTTTGTTGTTTATGATGCGATATTTGGCTCTGTTCTGGTTACTGGCTATAATGAGTTCCAGTTCGAGTCCAGCTACTGATTCAGGTATGATGATTTTGGTTATTGATTATTGGATGTCCCGGTTCGAGTCCGACCCCGGATTGTGGTACACTATGAGTTCTGGTACTGTGTACCGTGATTATAATACTGTTGTTCTCTATGTTTTGGTTTGAGTCTGACAGATATGATATATATGTGGCCTATTGTTATTACCCACTGTGTACGGTTTGATTCCGACGTCTGGCCTCTTGTTATTATCCATTGGTGTCGGTTCAAGCCTGGTGCGCCCCGTTGGTTATTGTGATTACTGGATAATGGTACAGCTTCGAGACACTGGTGATTATGCTTTTACTATTCTTATGTGTCCCGCCAGTTTATGGGGGTCAGGCTGAGTTATTGTTTTCTTTCGTGTGCCTATCGGGTTTATGGGGGTCCGGATAGGTTATGTTTGACTTGTGTGTTTGCTTACGCATTTACTTACCCCTTATTCGGTATCACATTTATTTATCTATTGAGGCAGTTACTTATGTATTTATTACTTATACCCCGAACTTAGCATGCCCCCTCGGGTTTTAGCCTACTTATATTACATTGAGCTCAGTCAGCCGATGACGCCTACTGAGTACCCGTTGTTCGGTACTCATATTTCACTTCTGCATCTTTTTTTTTCCTGATGCAAATCCGGACACTAGCCAAAGATTTTGACGTGACTCTCTTCTCAGCACCGACTCTGAAGTAGGGTAAGCTTACTAACGTCTGAGGCAGATCTTATTCCATCTCTACTGTATAGTCTTTTGCTCTCGAGACTGTAGTACGTGCTGTATATATCTGGTTTTTGTCTTGTATTTTGGGTATGTCTAGTAGTAGCTCTTGTACCGACCTCACTAGATCTTGGGGAAGGGTTCTTGACTTTGTATATTGTTCTCTTCCTTCTCAGTCTCGGTATATATGTATGTTGGTTCTGTTTTTACATTTCTAGCATGTTTATTAGTATTGTTTCTTCCACTTCGTCTCTGTTTTTCTGAGATTTTGCCCGTTAGCCCGTCTCTTGTCGCTCCGAGCTAGGGTTTGGCTTGCCTATTGGTGGGTTATGGTAGGCATCATCATGAATCGAAAATCGGGCCGTGACAATATACTACCTTTCCTGTACAGAAGTTAGGTGGATGATTAGGTAAGGAAAAGCTTTTATCACCTCATCACTATAACTGCTCTTTGTTGTTTTTGTTGGTGGGACCAAAAACTAACTTGATGTAAATTTTTTGTGAATATGAAGTATTAGGTAGAATGCGAAATACATGATGTAAATTTGTTGTGGATATGAAGCATGAATTATGATGTAGTATGTTCTAAAACCCCCCAAAAAAAGTTTCCATTGAAACTAAATGCGATATCGATATGTCCCATAATTTTAGTTATTTATTGGTCTAAATTTTCAAATATTTTAGCTATTGCTTCACAAGCTTCGCTTTTTGAAAATCTTAGTTATCATTGGTTTTCTTAGACAGACTTTTAGGTTCGTCAATTCATGTTGAGCTCCAACATTGGTTATTTATGGATAGGAACATCTATTTGCATGACTTTGGGCAATCTTTCACCAGTGCAGCTAGCTTTTTTCTGTTGAGCTAGGTCTAAGGTCCATTTTTTATCGTGGTGGTTAGCTAAATATGGGAGAAAACACGGAGAATAATGGCTATGAGGAGGAGCTTCTCAACTATGAAGAAGATGACCAAAAAAAACCCTGATTTCGCTACAAAAGCGAACGACGAGTCATCCAAACAATGAGATCTTTGCACTAAAGTTAACTTTTTCGTTGTGTGTTACTATCTGTTTTATATTTGTTTGTATTTTGTTATTTTGGTACAGGAATCCTTTTTAGGCAAAATATTTTTAGAATCTTTTTTGATTTATAAATCATATATTTGTCCTAATAATTTTTGGGAAAAAATAAAAAAGTGCCGTAGTGGTCTCAGTTTTGGTTACATAGGAGTCCTCTTTACGTGTATCATTTATGAATCTTTCTATTTGTCTATTTAAAATACTTCTGTAAAAGGAATTATCAATTTCAAAATATCACCATCGTTTACACAATTTATTCAATATTTGACTTAAAAATATTATCCCAAGAACATTTTTTTCATCCAGCCTTAAAAAATGAACTGTCGAAATGCACGAGTTGCCAAGTTCGAATATTGTACGGCATAGTGTGATGAGACAGAAGGTAAGTTTGGTGTTAATTCATTTTTTTCATGTTCTATTAATTAAAATTCTTGAAATAAGTTTTTTAACAATAAAGACCAAAATTGTTAGTCTATACCTTTGTTTTGTACGTTAATATAAATAGGAATGTAGTTCTCTGATCATATAAAATATTTCAAAGTTACATAATTTAGGAGGAAAGTTTTGTTTATGGTTCAACTTCATTTAATTTAGGAACATATAATAGACAAAATTGTTACTTATTATTTTTTCAAATAATTATTATCATAATATTTAGAACTTTGATTTAAAATAAAATATTTTCGATATTTGGGACCTTAAATAAAAAATTACCGTATATAAATATTTGACAACCCATCTTCCCACAAAATTCTCATAACTATTACTACTTAAAATTTTTGAAAACATCAATTATTAGTAATTAAAGTTATATGTTTTGCTTGTATTTTTCCATAAATATATTATTAACTGAGTGTCTTTGTTTTAGAAGACCCATAACACCACCCCCACCCCTTTTTTATTTTATTTTTTTCATTTTCTGAATCTACCTTTAGAAAGAACTGAATTTATTTAAAAATGATAGTAATAATATACGTATGAGGTTTGAAGTTTAATAAATCACAATTAACGTTTGAGTATCACATTTATGGTAACTTTATTTAAATGAGAAAATAAAATTAAAAGAAAGTTAAAATATATGGATTTACATTCATTATGTGGTGAGAATTAATTAATTAGTAAAAGTTTGTTTGCTAGAAGGAAAATTTTACGATTTGGTGATGCAATTGAACTAAGAAAAGGTAAATATAAATAAATGTATCAAAAAAGAAGAAAAAATAAAGGATAAAACCCTTATTCCTATGGTTTTATTTTATTTTATTTTGGTAAATAATTCATGTACAAAAATAAAAATCTACCATGTATAGGAACTTCTTTTTTGGAGAATTTTTTTTTAAAATTCTATAAATTAAGAATTCTTTCTTTTTACAACAATATACTAGCATCCACAAGTAGTTTTTAAATCATTTAATAATTTCTTTTTGTTATCGTGAAGGTTTCTTTGTTTTCCACACGATGTCCCAATCCCAATAATATGCTCAAATTGAGAGATGAACAAGAGTGTACTAAAAACGGAGAGAGGGTGAAAACCATTGTATTTAAAATATATGGAAAGAAGAATTAGTATTAAAACCATGTCTTCTTGCTCTAGAATAATGACCTCATCTTAAATTATTAAAAACAATAGTAGGAAAAGGTAACTCAAGGAGTAAAATACTCCTTTAACCCAAAGAAGAAAATTTATCTCCTAAATCTAAACTCTTAAAATTCGTATTGTTGATTTAAGATTAAAGAACTCTTTTTAAATAGTTAATTGTAACAACATTGTATTTTGCGGGTGAATAAAGTCCTAAGGATTTTAGGTCAAATTTTCTAACTTTTCAATGTATCTAACATTTCAAAGTGGAGAATTATTCTTTATTGTCTTTGTAAAGTTATTAAATCTTTTTACTTTCTTCACAATAATAAATAAATAAATTTGAATAAATTTATTATTGATTGATTCTTCAATATTTTTGTGCAGGTGAATGCATGTGAAGAAAGATTCATAGGGAGCATGTGATTGCGACTTCACATCGATTATGCATGCATTTGAAGGAATGTTTTTTCTTAATTTTATTCTCATTCATATTGGTCCTATTTATATTATTAAGGTTTTTATTACATATTTGAGATATAACATATTCAAGTTAATACTTCTTTTGTCAGAATCATACTTATATAAAAATAGAGAATTATTGTACGCTTTGATTTCAATTTTCACAAATATTTTATCATATTTAACGAATGATAGAGTCTACTATTAGACGTGGTCATAAAACTGAAAAGATGAGTTTCAAAGTTCACAAATGTAGAAAAAAATTGTTTAGTCTTTGAAGTTAATTAATAATAATTGCAATTTTTAAAATAATTTTATTCTTTTTTTTTTTTTAATTGATTGATACTAGACAAACGTGCAAAGCACATACACTAATTAACTTGAAAGTGCAATTATAGAACTAAATGTGAAGTTAAATTTATGTACTTATTATCAACCAAGTATTTTTGTTGCAAATTGAGGTAATTGTATGATATATGTTACCAAGACTTAAAGGTAAGATTTATAAAGTGATGGTTTAGACCAGTTATGTTGTAATGGTCAAGAGCTCACACATTCAAAAGATCAAAGTATAGCTGAAATATGGATACTACGATGTATGTGTGAGTAAACTAGGAGAGATAGAGTTAGGAATGAGGATATTCCAGAGAAAGTGAGAGTGGCTCCTGCGATGGTAAAGATATGAGAGGTGAAATTTAGATGGTTCGGTCATGTGAATAGAAGATGTTTAGATGCCCAATCCACCTACCAAACATTGTATAACTTATACATAGTTTAAGTTATACATTTATAACCATCTAAAATGTCTTCAATTTTGATAAAAATGTAGAATCCCGAAAATAAAAACAACTCTCCATTAAAAATAAAGTACTTTTAGGATTAGGAAATAAGTATAATGAGTAAAAAATATTTAGAGTGTCTAAACTCTGGTTGTCATTAATTTGTACCATCTCAACTTATAGAAAAAGACTAAATAGTATAAATTTAAATGGGGAATATATTTTTGGCTACATCTAATTTTTTTTCTTAATTATTTGTATGACAGTGATTTATCATGTTCATCTTTAATTAACTACAATTTTTTATCCTCAAAGTTTACGTTAGATTTTATATTTTTTTGTACTTAATAAAATAAAGTACAGACAATAATTTATTGTTATACACATTTATTCTTAATTAACGCTTGATACACGTGCAACACATGTACCCTAAACTAGTATATTAAAAGTGTGAAGACCCTTAAAAAAGTGATTTGAACTTTTTGCCCTTCATTAAAAGATTTTGCAATAGACAAAATAGTCTTTTTACTTTTTTTTCCTTAATAAATTTGATTTTTCAGTTGATAAATTATATATTAATTAGGAATTGTAATTTTGACTTATGGAAGGAATAGTAGTTGTCATAGGAACCTAATTTTTATGGTAAAAGGTCTAATATTTACTCTATAAAATAAAACGTTAGCAGAGAAAAATCTACACCCCAAATCCTATAAAATAGGGTTAAAAAACGTTAGCAGCAGGAAAAAACTGTTATGACGGAAAGAGGTAAATAAGAAAACGAGAAAAGTAAAGAACACCAACTTTAACGTGGAAAAACCCTTCAAATTGAAGGTAACAACCACGGGATCACAGAGATAGAAACAACTCCACTATATCAATAAGAGGGTTACAAATATTCTCCCAAATGGCTACACAACAAGTGCCAAACACGGAGAAACAATAGTGACACCAACAGAAGAAAATCAAGAGAAATCACCCGAAACAGAGCTACTGTTCGGGACTCAAAACCAGATGCTGCGGACCTCCAAATTCGATCTCCACAGTTCAAATCAAACACCAAGATGTTAGGAACACTCTCAAAATTTTAGCCCAATCCAACGGTGAACAAGCTCGCAAACACGATCTGAGGTTGGCTGGTCGGAGAGTAAAAACTGCAGCAACTAAACTCTCTCTCTCTTCTCTCTTTGGTGAAAGATCTCTCAAAAATCTCTCTTATGTGATAATGTCTCTCAAAGACAAAACTAATGAGCATGATTAATTCTCTCTCAATTTTTTCTATTTATAGATGATGAGTGGTGCTTTTTCCTAAAGCCAAACCAACTCCAAATAGGAATAGAAAATCCGAATCCTTTTTCAAATAGGATTGGAAACCACAAGAGAATAGGATTAGGCCATGGGCCTTTGGCTGGAACATGGGCTAAAGCCTAACAAAAACATACGCCACAAATCCTATAAAATAGGGATAACTTTTGTTAGTTTCATATAATATTGTGTAGAATTTTTCTGTAAAGGTTATTAGGTTTTAATGATTGTTCTAATATCTCAATTATTATATTATTTTGTTGTAGTTTATGTTTTGTTCAAGTCTATATTGTAGATAAATGTTCGATCGTACTTTGAGGAATTATTTATGTAAAGATTAGGTCTAATCATATTGTTCTAATATCTCAATTATTGTAGTTTTATATTGTTTTGTTATAGTTTATATTCTGTTCAAGAGTATCTCGATTATTGTAGTTTTATATTATTTTGTTATAGTTTATGTTCTGTTCAAGTCTATATTGTAGATGAATGTTCTATTGGACTTTGAGGATTTTTTGTGTAAAGGTTAGGTATAATCATATTATTCTAATGTCTCTATTATTGTAGTTTTTGTTCTGTTACTATCTGTTATTTTTTCTGCATATTCTGCTCAACACAGGTGGTAGATGAACGTTTGGTCGGGCTTTAATGAATTTTTGTGTAAAGGTTAGTTTTGATTGTATTGTTGTGATATCTCAATACTCATATTATTTTGTCGTAGTTTACAAATGGTAGATGAATGTTCTATTGGGCCTTAAGGAATTTTTTGTAGAAGAATTCAGTCAGATCGGATTTTGAGGAATTTTTTGTGTAAAGGTTAGGTCTAATCATATTATTCTAATATTTCTACTATTGTAGTTTTTGTTATGTTACTATCTATTATTTTTTTCTGCTTATCCTGCTTAATACAGGTGGTAGATGAACGTTCGGTCGGGCTTTGATAATTTTTTGTGTAAAGGTTAGATTTAATCATATTGTTCTAATATCTCGATAATCGTATTATTTTGTTGTAGTTTACAAGTGGTAGATAAATGTTCTGTTGAGTTTTGAGGAATTTTTGTGTAAAGGTTAGATTTGTTAGGATTTGTCCAGAATTTCCTAGTTTACTTAAATTTTACCATAATTGTGTTTTACTTTAAAAGGGTTTTCTTTGTGGAAAAGGTTTCCTTGTAGGAAAAGATCTCTTTCATAATTAGTTAACCTCTTTCTTGGAGGAAAGGTTTTGAACCTCTATAAATAGAAGATCCCTCTTCTCAAATCACAACACAATAGCATCCACAATGTAGTCATCAAAGAGTCTCGTTTAGAGGGATATTTCTCCTAATAGATTTTTATGCTTTTTCAATATTAAGTTTTCATATGTATGCCAATTGGCCAAACCCTATCAATAATATGTTTTTAGTATGTTTTTATTTGTCATCCGATTTATCGTCTATATGGTTTGCAAATTAATAACTTTCACATGAAGCCTCATCAATTTCGAACCAAACAAGTGGTATCAAAGCTTATGGTTCAATGATCCGATGGTCCAATTGTTGAACAAAGTTACAACAAATTTGATGATAATGGAGATGTATGTCCAAAGAACTACATGTGGAGATAATTGTCAATCATATTTTCAACAATCCTACTGTTACATCTTTAAAAATAAAAGCTCACTTTTAACCCGGCAAAGGACTCCAATATTTTTAACCTGAAAGGGCTCATATACTTTTTACCCAAAAAGGCTCCATTTTTAAGCATGTCAAGCAATAGTGATATATGAAGATTATGTGAAGAAGAAGATGAAGATCAATCTTGCCAGAAAATTCAGGCCAATGGGAGATTTATTAGGATATGTCCTGAATTTCCTAGTTTACTTGAATTTTACCATAATTGTGTTTTACTTTAAAAGGGTTTTCTTTGTGAAAAAGGTTTCCTTGTAGGAAAATATCTCTTTCATAATTAGTTAACCTCTTTCTTGGAGGAAAGGTTTTGAAGCTCTATAAATAGAAGACCCCTCTTCTCAAATCACAACACAATAGCATCCACAATGTAGTCATCAAAGAGTTTTGTTTAGAGGGAGATTTCTCCCAATAGATTTTTATGATTTTTCAATATTAGGTTTTCATATGTAGGCTAATTGGCCAATCCCTATCAATATTATGTTTTTAGTATGATTTTATTTGTCATTCGATTTATCGTCTACATGGTTTGCAAGCTAATAACGTCCGCATGATGCCTCATCAATTTCGAACCAAACAAGATTCAATCATATTGTTTTGTTGTAGTTTTTGATCTATTAAGATGATGTATCACATTAGAACTTGTGCCAATTACGTGTTTTACCAATTGAATTTCTCAAAGGTGGAAATGATTTAGTTAGCTCCGTTATCAGCATGTATTGAAATCACTACTACTTTGTTTTACGACCATTGCATGTGAAATTGCCCATCTCAGCACAGCTAATTCCCATATCAGTGGATCGTTAACATCTGCAATATTATAGGCTAACCTTGGAGTCAATTTATGTTTCTAGGGGAGACGTTGAAGTGATGAACTTCACCCAGTAGTGAAAGCAAAGAAAGAGAGAATTTTTCTCTCTCTCCAATTTTGCCCACTTTTAAATTTCCTTTGTGAAGGTCACCAAGTTAAACCTGTTAACTGGGTCGGGCCGGGTCAACCCTGCTTTGGTTCAGTAATTTTTACCAGGCTCGGTCCTGGTCTGGTCCGGGGTGACTCTTATTGGGTCGGTCCGTGTCGGGCCCAACAGTAACAATTTCCTGAACAGCCCAGCCCTGGTCCATTTAATATGTATGACCGGCCTTAATGGGCCGGTCAGGGTTAGGCAACCGGTCTAGATTAATAGGCCGGTTTACTGATTCTCGACTAAAAAAAATGGTATTTTGAACTTTGATTGTTTTTTAATATACATTCAATATATACTACTTAAGATTCAACTTTAAAGAATATACATACGTATATACATTCAATATATACTACTTTAAAGAATATACATACATAAACATTCAATATATACTACTTTAAATAATATACATACATATATACATTCAATATATACTACTTTTAGAATATACATACTTTAAAGAATATTCATACATATTATACATTCAATTTCTATACATGCTTTAAAGAATATTCATACATATAATACATCCAATATATACAATGTTAAAGAATATACATACATATATACATTCAATATATACTACTTTAAAAAATATACATACCTATATACATTCAATATATACTACTTTAAAGAATATACATACATATGTACATTCAATATATACTACTTTAAAGAATATACATACATATGTTCATTCAATATGTAACGACCCATTTCGTCGTTGCTAAATATTCATAAAAAATTCATGAAAATTCTTAATTTTCATTCCTCAATATTAACTTGAGTCCAAAATAGACATCATTTCGTTCATTGTGTCATCTCAAGCTTTTCGGCAAAGATTTTAGTCTTCCGATGTGTCTAGATAGACTCAAGCGCGATGAATTTAATTATTCATGAGTACTAATATCAATCCTTTAATTTAGAAGTTCTTTAGGTATGAATTAAGGTCGTACAATATCCCTAGCACAAATTTAAGTTAAAAACATTTTTAACCGATAGAGTTTCGATATGGGTTTCTATTAGGGCCAAATTCAAACGAACATATCTCCTAGAATATAAGGATTTAGGGGACCCAATATCCACCAAATCAAAGCTCTCTGAGTCTTCTTTCCAACGAAATAAACCGTTCATCAATCCGAGTTTGGAGTAAAAAGTTATGACCGTTTTACTGAACACTGTCTGGACTGAAACGGGAATTTCGCTGTAGCGAAAATTCTGGTGGTATTTAAATCAGCTTTAAGCCGATTTTCAGGTCCAAAATCCCAAAACTTCAGTCCCCAACCCTAGAGAGGTGATTTCCCAAGGTTTAGAGCAAAATTTCTTTATTGAGGTAAGTTTTTCCATCATCTTCTTCGTCTTTTAATCCATTAACATCTTAGAATCCTTAGAAGGACCTTTAATGGTGGATTTTTGGGAAAAACTTGTGGTTGTTCTTAATATCACCTAGAACTAATTCTAGATTATAAATTAATGATTTCTAGCATGAACTTGGTAAACTAGATTATGTATTTTGTTGGTTGGAAATCTTGAATTCCATAAAGATGAGACCTTTAGCTTAAAAAACTCCATTAATGGAGATGGGTTAAGCTTGAAAGAACTAGTTAATGGTTAATTGACCTTGGAGAATGATATAGACCTTGAATTAGGGTAGAATTAGTGGGTTTGAAATTCCAAAGATATTTATTTGAAGAGTAATTGATTAATTACTCTTATGATTGTTTGATATTTAGATGATTGATCATTCCGAAGCATGAAGAAAGGGAAGGAGCATCCTTAATATGACTTGTTGCTTCAAAAATCTTGGCGTCCAGGTAGGCTAGGTTAATGAGTAGAAGACTGTGTTATTTCATATTTTCATAATTTATAATTGATAGGAGAAAGCATGTCTAGACCTGCAGACATGGAGTTGAGGTGGATAAAGGCATAAGAACTTTACTTTAATCTCAAAAACTATGTTATTGATTGATTATGTGATATTTATGATATTATGTGTTATGTGCCCGAAAGGGGATTGTTGCGAATGAAGTATGTGGACATGATGTTTCTTAGTTGTTCTAGTGATGAACCTAATTGAGTTGTAAAGGTATAAGTTGCAATTTGTGTCATGATAATGGTGAGGCCTAAGGGATAGATGACTTGAATCATTATGTGCATTGTATTATGCGGAGAGAGTTAAAGAATAATGATAAGGTTGAATGTGCTAGTTATGGGTGGTGATGTTAGAACCCAAGTTGTGGTATTTGAGTAGGTTATGGTTTAATTGGAGTTTAAACTCAATTTAATTGTGTGTATGCTCCTAAATTGGATGCTTGTTGATTGGTCTTCGGACATACTTGAATTGATGATATTTGGATTGTTGATACTTGCATGAATAATTATGAAAAATCCAACTTGATCGAATTGTCTTATGATTATAAGTGTACTTGTAAATTTAGTACGTCGTGTTGTATCCTGAGAGATAGTATGAAGTTGATAAAATATACATAATATGGTTATGGAGGATCGGGTACCACGCCGGTACGGATATGGCTGTTGATATTACTTATTTATGGAGGATCGGGTACCACGCCGGTACGGTACATGGACTTAGATTGTCCCCTGCAGGTCATGACTAGTTGGGCAGAAATAAGTCCCTTAGCATGTGTGTACAGACTATTGTTGATAAATGAAAAATCTTGATTCATAATGATAATGTGATTGAAAAGAATGCCTTGAGTAAAGAAGGCTTGTGATATACCTTCATACAGGTTGAAAAGTGAATGATGAATATTTATTAAGAACAGAAAAGTGGAAAGATTGTTAGTAGTAATGTGGCTGACGTTAAATTTCGGTATTGCTGTAAGACGTGATTGGATTGGGTGCCACGAACCGGCATGGTAATATTAATAATAAAGGAATTGATAATTAAGTGATCTAAAGTGATGAATCCAATGAATAATATCAAAGAAACGATCCCAAAGTTTCAATAATTGAATTAATCCTTCTCCAAGAGTATCTATAAGGTTTGTTAATGAAACTTGAGTTCTCTTGTGTGTTTTACTGAGATGTGAGTTGATTTGTATTCCCTATTTGATTGTATCCTTAAGATTGATTGTGTGACATGTACTTGAAAAAGTGAAACTTTGTGCTTACTTGCTATATATTGGTCGACTTACTTTATTTATACTTGTGTAATCGTGGCTTATCCGATTCGCTAGTTATTATTCTTTAATATTATAAGAGAGTGTTTGGTTGTTAGCCCGAGAGTTTAGTGTGAGTTGTCTATGATTACTGGGTTGATCCTATAGATGTGGGTAATGGAAGTGAAAATGCGAATAAAGGAGTGATAATGATGGTTTAGTGTTGGATTGTGGTGGATGGTATGAATTAATGAGGTTAGACTATACTAGTGGTGAATATAATCTCGTTAATAGAGTTGGAGAATTTTAAATTATATTGGCAAAGTGTTATAATGATATTACAGCCTTAGTTGAATTATACTCTATTTAAGATGTCATGATTTCTTTTCTTTGATTCTATTTTATGATTATGTGGACTAACACTGGTCGGCCGATGATGCCTACCAGTACGTGTGTATGTACCGACCCTACTCTTCTACATCCCTTCTTGGGTTGTAGACTGGATGCAGGTTAGTTTGCAGTTACTAGATCAATGGCGATATTCAGCACTAACTTCTGCACTTCCTTCCTGGCAGATGTTAGTCTTTGTATTATTTACTTTATTGTCAGTCTATTCTGTAATAGGTAGCTCTTGTACATGTTTGACCAAGTCTTAGGGTATTGAAGGACAGTTGTAAGAAGTTTTTGAAAAGTTTATTTATTGGTATTTAATTTACTTTGTTATATTTAATTCAATATTCTCTTAAAAACAGAAGTCTTTCGTATATTTTTGATTGGGTAATAAGGGTTGTCCTAGCTACT
Source organism: Capsicum rhomboideum (assembly GCA_031232105.1). Taxonomy (NCBI): domain Eukaryota; kingdom Viridiplantae; phylum Streptophyta; class Magnoliopsida; order Solanales; family Solanaceae; genus Capsicum; species Capsicum rhomboideum. The sequence goes on along the minus strand of CP124715.1, from coordinate 44,757,866 downwards.
TAGGATAGTGTAGGTGCCCGCATGATCCGTTAGTTTGGGTTGTGACAGTTGGTATCAGAGCATTAGGTTCACCGATCCCACAAGTACAAGAGCAATGTCAAGTAGAGTTCCGCAGATTGGTGTGTAGGGCCCCACACCCAATCTTTGGAAGGCTATAAGGCATATAGAAGTCGTTTCCTTTTTTTTCCTCTCCATCGTGGCGTATGATTCTTTGACTACTGGCTTGGATCCAATTGGTATCTAGATGATTCCAATTGGTATCTCAACAAAGATCAATTAGAATCTAGTTGATTCCAATTGGTATCTTAGTGAGTTTGCTTTAAAATCTAGGAGATTTCAACTGGTATCTGTTAATAATGGCTAAGAATTAACATCATAATATGAAGATGTATGAAAGTAGTGAATTTATTTGGTTGCCTGTTGTTTGATATTTGGTTGAACTTTGATTGTAAAACTGTATGATTGTTGTGAATTATTTTTGTTTGAATTATGGTGAAATAAATTGACTAAGTTGCTTTTGTTGAAAATTGTAATGGAACTATGTGATCTTGTTGTTGTGAAATTAATAAATTCTTTCGTGCTTCCTTGTTCTTGATATTATTGTTATGCTGATGAAATTGATGATATGAGAATTGAATGGATGATATGAGGACATGATGTCAAGGGAAGATAATGAAAAAGACATGAACAAAAAACTGAGGTGATGTGTGTTTTCCTTAATGACGGGCTCTTGCAATTGATATTGTGAATGAATTCAATTGTATGGTTCAGTTATTTGATATTATGAATAGATCCTTGTGTGGTCCAGTTATTTGATATTATATGTGGATCCTTGTGTTGTCCGGTTATTGAGACTTTATTTGGATTCTTTTGCAATCCTATTATTTGAAATTTTAATTAGTTCCTTGTGAGGACTGACTAAGTGCTATGAACTGAGTTTTAAAATTTGACAAAATCATGAGTTTTAAATAAAAGTGGCAAAAATTAGTGGAGGTTATTGATACCTAAGGAATTTGATTGATAACTTATCTGAAATGTGATATTGATAATGAGACTATTAATGACTGGTAATCGATGATGTTGTTTGACTTTGCTCATATGCTTATTATATAGAGATCAATCTCAAAGTGGTTAAGAGTTAGTGAAGCCTGTAATAAAAATGTTGTAAGGTAGAAATAAGAATGACATTGTATACCTTAGTTTGATGTTGGTGATGGAAGGGTAATTGGGCTTGACAACGAAGATTTTCTCGTGTGATAAGTATTGAAGTTAATGATTGCCTGGGCATAAGTTTTAGTAGTGGATTAGTGTATTAAGGGAGGCCTTGAGAAGATAAGTTGATTGTTGACTTGGTCTTGTGATTGAATTGTGTGATTAACGTCCTATAGAATTGACTGATAGATGACAATTTTAGAGGATAGTAACCCCCATGATGGTGTTAATGCAGAATTAAATGGCGTAGTTACACCCATAGAATAATTAAGAATGGTCCTAAATGGGAGAATATAAGTGAATTATTAAATGGCATGATTGATAATTAAGAATGGTCCTAAATGGGAGAATATAAGTGAATTATTAAATGGCATGATTGATCTTTCCTTGGGTAATACTTGATGGATATTGATTATTGAGTGATTAAAGTATGATGATTAGATGAGTATTAGCGATGTTATGGAGGAGAGTGTGTTGTAGTCTCTAATTCTGTAGGATCTCTATAGCTAATAGTTGTAAGTCTGTGTAATGAGTGAGAGGTTGTGTTGTCACCCATGTATAGTAGTAAATCGTTAGCTTGAATCATGGGTGATCTTGAGGTGAAAAGAATAGTGGTTGTGAGATGTTGAAGCTATCTATATAGAATGAATCTAGTAGTCTTGATTAGGCGCATGCAAGTATCTAAGTTATGTGACTTGTAAATGGAGTGGTGACTTAAATATGATCAAGATGTAGATTTTTTAGGGGGTAGTCTTGGCTAGAAACTTACTCGGGTGTCTGAGGGCGAGCCTGTGTGTTGGGTGGATTAGATTTGACTTGTTTGGTATTGAAATTTGAGTAGTAGACTCATGTAGCATCCCGTAGCACTTTTCGAAATTGAATTCGGGGCTCTAGAACTCCGATAATGATAATTATCGTGATAGGCTTGCAATTTTATGTCCAAATATTGATTTTGTGTTGTAAAATAGAAGCAACTGTGAGTTAGGCGGAGCTCACTGGTTTGGTCAAGGGAATTAGCACCATGGGTCCGCTGTGGAGGTTAGCACTGCAACGACAATCGCGCCACAGTAGCGGTAAAGAATGCAGTTTTTCAGTTTTTATTTCGTTCTTTGGAGTTCATTCCCCATTCTTCCATTGTAAGTAGAGAGAACGAACCTAGGGTGAAAAAGAGGTTATTTTGGGGTGTTTGTCTTATTCAAGGTGAATCTTTTAACCTTCTTTATCTTGCTTTGACTCATATAACTCAACTTTGAGACTTAGACCATTGTCAGGAGGATAAGTGATTCGTGCATAAATATTTGGCGCCGTATCTTCGTGTTTTGAAAATCCTTGATAGAATGATTGAGTATAGAATGTGGGTTAGTTGATGATGATACAAACTGAGTGAGATAGGGTTTAATATAAGCAACTCTGTTATCAATATCTCTCTAATTTCAACCTCATGCTTCTCTCTACCGAATGCCCGTTCGGGGACGAACGGATGGTAAATTGGTATCTGATTGTAATGACCCATTTCGTCGTTGCTAAATATTCATAAAAAATTCATGAAAATTCTTAATTTTCATTCCTCAATATTAACTTGAGTCCAAAATAGACATCATTTCGTTCATTGTGTCATCTCAAGCTTTTCGGCAAAGATTTTAGTCTTCCGATGTGTCTAGATAGACTCAAGCGCGATGAATTTAATTATTCATGAGTACTAATATCAATCCTTTAATTTAGAAGTTCTTTAGGTATGAATTAAGGTCGTACAATATCCCTAGCACAAATTTAAGTTAAAAACATTTTTAACCGATAGAGTTTCGATATGGGTTTCTATTAGGGCCAATTTCAAACGAACATATCTCCTAGAATATAAGGATTTAGGGGACCCAATATCCACCAAATCAAAGCTCTCTGAGTCTTCTTTCCAACGAAATAAACCGTTCGTCAATCCAAGTTTGGAGTAAAAAGTTATGACTGTTTTACTGAACACTGTCTGGACTGAAACGGGAATTTTGCTGTAACGAAAATTCTGGTGGTATTTAAATCAGCTTTAAGCCGATTTTCAGGTCCAAAATCCCAAAACTTCAGTCCCCAACCCTAGAGAGGTGATTTCCCAAGGTTTAGAGCAGAATTTCTTTATTGAGGTAAGTTTTTCCATCATCTTCTTCGTCTTTTAATCCATTAACATCTTAGAATTCTTAGAAAGACCTTTAATGGTGGATTTTTGGGAAAAACTTGTGGGTGTTCTTAATATCACCTAGAACTAATTCTAGATTATAAATTAATGATTTCTAGCATGAACTTGGTAAACTAGATTATGTATTTTGTTGGTTGGAAATCTTGAATTCCATAAAGATGAGACCTTTAGCTTAAAAAACTCCATTAATGGAGATGGGTTAAGCTTGAAAGAACTAGTTAATGGTTAATTGACCTTGGAGAATGATATAGACCTTGAATTAGGGTAGAATTAGTGGGTTTGAAATTCCAAAGATATTTATTTGAAGAGTAATTGATTAATTACTCTTATGATTGTTTGATATTTAGATGATTGATCATTCCGAAGCATGAAGAAAGGGAAGGAGCATCCTTAATATGACTTGTTGCTTCAAAAATCTCGGCGTCCAGGTAGGCTAGGTTAATGAGTAGAAGACTGTGTTATTTCATATTTTCATAATTTATAATTGATAGGAGAAAGCATGTCTAGGCCTGCAGACATGGAGTTGAGGTGGATAAAGGAATAAGAACTTTACTTTAATCTCAAAAACTATGTTATTGATTGATTATGTGATATTTATGATATTATGTGTTATGTGCCCGAAAGGGGATTGTTGCGAATGAAGTATGTGGACATGATGTTTCTTAGTTGTTCTAGTGATGAACCTAATTGAGTTGTAAAGGTATAAGTTGCATATTGTGTCATGATAATGGTGAGGCCTAAGGGATAGATGACTTGAATCATTATGTGCATTGTATTATGCGGAGAGAGTTAAAGAATAATGATAAGGTTGAATGTGCTAGTTATGGGTGGTGACGTTAGAACCCAAGTTGTGGTATTTGAGTAGGTTATGGTTTGATTGGAGTTTAAACTCAATTTAATTGTGTGTATGCTCCTAAATTGGATGCTTGTTGATTGGTCTTCGGACATACTTGAATTGATGATATTTGGATTGTTGATACTTGCATGAATAATTATGAAAAATCCAACTTGATCGAATTGTCTTATGATTATAAGTGTACTTGTAAATTTAGTACGTCGTGTTGTATCCTGAGAGATAGTATGAAGTTGATAAAATATACATAATATGGTTATGGAGGATCGGGTACCACGCCGGTACGGATATGGCTGTTGATATTACTTATTTATGGAGGATCGGGTACCACGCCGGTACGGTACATGGACTTAGATTGTCCCCTGCAGGTCATGACTAGTTGGGCAGAAATAAGTCCCTTAGCATGTGTGTACAGACTATTGTTGATAAATGAAAAATCTTGATTCATAATGATAATGTGATTGAAAAGAATGCCTTGAGTAAAGAAGGCTTGTGATATACCTTCATACAGGTTGAAAAGTGAATGATGAATATTTATTAAGAACAGAAAAGTGGAAAGATTGTTAGTAGTAATGTGGCTGACGTTAAATTTCGGTATTGCTGTAAGACGTGATTGGATTGGGTGCCACGAACCGGCATGGTAATATTAATAATAAAGGAATTGATAATTAAGTGATCTAAAGTGATGAATCCAATGAATAATATCAAAGAAACGATCCCAAAATTTCAATAATTGAATTAATCCTTCTCCAAGAGTATCTATAAGGTTTGTTAATGAAACTTGAGTTCTCTTGTGTGTTTTACTGAGATGTGAGTTGATTTGTATTCCCTATTTGATTGTATCCTTGAGATTGATTATGTGACATGTACTTGAAAAAGTGAAACTTTGTGCTTACTTGCTATATATTGGTCGACTTACTTTATTTATACTTGTGTAATCGTGGCTTATCCGATTTGCTAGTTATTATTCTTTAATATTATAAGAGAGTGTTTGGTTGTTATCCCGAGAGTTTAGTGTGAGTTGTGTATGATTACTGGGTTGATCCTATAGATGTGGGTAATGGAAGCGAAAATGCGAATAAAGGAGTGATAATGATGGTTTCGTGTTGGATTGTGGTGGATGGTATGAATTAATGAGGTTAGACTATACTAGTGGTGAATATAATCTCGTTAATAGAGTTGGAGAATTTTAAATTATATTGGCAAAGTGTTATAATGATATTACAGCCTTAGTTGAATTATACTCTATTTAAGATGTCATGATTTCTTTTCTTTGATTCTATTTTATGATTATGTGGACTAACACTGGTCGGCCGATGATGCCTACCAGTACGTGTGTATGTACCGACCCTACTCTTCTACATCCCTTCTTGGGTTGTAGACTGGATGCAGGTTAGTTTGCAGCTACTAGATCAATGGCGATATTCAGCACTAACTTCTGCACTTCCTTCCTGGCAGATGTTAGTCTTTGTATTATTTACTTTATTGTCAGTCTATTCTGTAATAGGTAGCTCTTGTACATGTTTGACCAAGTCTTGGGGTATTGAAGGACAGTTGTAAGAAGTTTTTGAAAAGTTTATTTATTGGTATTTAATTTACTTTGTTATATTTAATTCAATATTCTCTTAAAAACAGAAGTCTTTCGTATATTTTTGATTGGGTAATAAGGGTTGTCCTAGCTACTTAGGATAGTGTAGGTGCCCGCATGATCCGTTAGTTTGGGTCGTGACAGTTGGTATCAGAGCATTAGGTTCACCGGTCCCACAAGTACAAGAGCAATGTCAAGTAGAGTTCCGCAGATTGGTGTGTAGGGCCCCACACCCAATCTTTGGAAGGCTATAAGGCATATAGAAGTCGTTTTCTTTTTTTTCCTCTCCATCGTGGCGTACGATTCTTTGACTACTGGCTTGGATCCAATTGGTATCTAGATGATTCCAATTGGTATCTCAACAAAGATCAATTAGAATCTAGTTGATTCCAATTGGTATCTTAGTGAGTTTGCTTTAAAATCTAGGAGATTTCAACTGGTATCTGTTAATAATGGCTAAGAATTAACATCATAATATGAAGATGTATGAAAGTAGTGAATTTATTTGGTTGCCTGTTGTTTGATATTTGTCTGAACTTTGATTGTAAAACTGTATGATTGTTGTGAATTATTTTTGTTTGAATTATGGTGAAATAAATTGACTAAGTTGCTTTTGTTGAAAATTGTAATGGAACTATGTGATCTTGTTGTTGTGAAATTAATAAATTCTTTCGTGCTTCCTTGTTCTTGATATTATTGTTATGCTGATGAAATTGATGATATGAGAATTGAATGGATGATATGAGGACATGATGTCAAGGGAAGATAATGAAAAAGACATGAACAAAAAACTGAGGTGATGTGTGTTTTCCTTAATGACGGGCTCTTGCAATTGATATTGTGAATGAATTCAATTGTATGGTTCAGTTATTTGATATTATGAATAGATCCTTGTGTGGTCCAGTTATTTGATATTATATGTGGATCCTTGTGTTGTCCGGTTATTGAGACTTTATTTGGATTCTTTTGCAATCCTATTATTTGAAATTTTAATTAGTTCCTTGTGAGGACTGACTAAGTGCTATGAACTGAGTTTTAAAATTTGACAAAATCATGAGTTTTAAATAAAAGTGGCAAAAATTAGTGGAGGTTATTGATACCTAAGGAATTTGATTGATAACTTATCTGAAATGTGATATTGATAATGAGACTATTAATGACTGGTAATCGATGATGTTGTTTGACTTTGCTCATATGCTTATTATATAGAGATCAATCTCAAAGTGGTTAAGAGTTAGTGAAGCCTGTAATAAAAATGTTGTAAGGTAGAAATAAGAATGACATTGTATACCTTAGTTTGATGTTGGTGATGGAAGGGTAATTGGGCTTGACAATGAAGATTTTGTCGTGTGATAAGTATTGAAGTTAATGATTGCCTGGGCATAAGTTTTAGTAGTGGATTGGTGTATTAAGGGAGGCCTTGAGAAGATAAGTTGATTGTTGACTTGGTCTTGTGATTGAATTGTGTGATTAACGTCCTATAGAATTGACTGATAGATGACAATTTTAGAGGATAGTAACCCCCATGATGGTGTTAATGCAGAATTAAATGGCGTAGTTACACCCATAGAATAATTAAGAATGGTCCTAAATGGGAGAATATAAGTGAATTATTAAATGGCATGATTGATAATTAAGAATGGTCCTAAATGGGAGAATATAAGTGAATTATTAAATGGCATGATTGATCTTTCCTTGGGTAATACTTGATGGATATTGATTATTGAGTGATTAAAGTATGATGATTAGATGAGTATTAGCGATGTTATGGAGGAGAGAGTGTTGTAGTCTCTAATTCTGTAGGATCTCTATAGCTAATAGTTGTAAGTCTGTGTAATGAGTGAGAGGTTGTGTTGTCACCCATGTATAGTAGTAAATCATTAGCTTGAATCATGGGTGATCTTGAGGTGAAAATAATAGTGGTTGTGAGATGTTGAAGCTATCTATATAGAATGAATCTAGTAGTCTTGATTAGGCGCATGCAAGTATCTAAGTTATGTGACTTGTAAATGGAGTGGTGACTTAAATATGATCAAGATGTAGATTTTTCAGGGGGTAGTCTTGGCTAGAAACTTACTCGGGTGTCTGAGGGCGAGCCTGTGTGTTGGGTGGATTAGATTTGACTTGTTTGGTATTGAAATTTGAGTAGTAGACTCATGTAGCATCCCGTAGCACTTTTCGAAATTGAATTCGGGGCTCTAGAACTCCGATAATGATAATTATCGTGATAGGCTTGCAATTTTATGTCCAAATATTGATTTTGTGTTGTAAAATAGAAGCATCTGTGAGTTAGGCGGAGCTCACTGGTTTGGTCAAGGGAATTAGCACCATGGGTCCGCTGTGGAGGTTAGCACTGCAACGACAATCGCGCCACAACAGCGGTAAAGAATGCAGTTTTTCAGTTTTTATTTCGTTCTTTGGAGTTCATTCCCCATTCTTCCATTGTAAGTAGAGAGAATGAACCTAGGGTGAAAAAGAGGTTATTTTGGGGTGTTTGTCTTATTCAAGGTGAATCTTTTAACCTTCTTTATCTTGCTTTGACTCATATAACTCAACTTTGAGACTTAGACCATTGTCAGGAGGATAAGTGATTCGTGCATAAATATTTAGCGCCGTATCTTCGTGTTTTGAAAATCCTTGATAGAATGATTGAGTATAGAATGTGGGTTAGTTGATGATGATACAAACTGAGTGAGATAGGGTTTAATATAAGCAACTCTGTTATCAATATCTCTCTAATTTCAACCTCATGCTCCTCTCTACCGAATGCCCGTTCGGGGACGAACGGATGGTAAATTGGTATCTGATTGTAATGACCCATTTCGTCGTTGCTAAATATTCATAAAAAATTCATGAAAATTCTTAATTTTCATTCCTCAATATTAACTTGAGTCCAAAATAGACATCATTTCGTTCATTGTGTCATCTCAAGCTTTTCGGCAAAGATTTTAGTCTTCCGATGTGTCTAGATAGACTCAAGCACGATGAATTTAATTATTCATGAGTACTAATATCAATCCTTTAATTTAGAAGTTCTTTAGGTATGAATTAAGGTCGTACAATATCCCTAGCACAAATTTAAGTTAAAAACATTTTTAACCGATAGAGTTTCGATATGGGTTTCTATTAGGGCCAATTTCAAACGAACATACCTCCTAGAATATAAGGATTTAGGGGACCCAATATCCACCAAATCAAAGCTCTCTGAGTCTTCTTTCCAACGAAATAAACCGTTCGTCAATCCGAGTTTGGAGTAAAAAGTTTTGACCGTTTTACTGAACACTGTCTGGACTGAAACGGAAATTTTGCTGTAGCGAAAATTCTGGTGGTATTTAAATCAGCTTTAAGCCGATTTTCAGGTCCAAAATCCCAAAACTTCAGTCCCCAACCCTAGAGAGGTGATTTCCCAAGGTTTAGAGCAGAATTTCTTTATTGAGGTAAGTTTTTCCATCATCTTCTTCGTCTTTTAATCCATTAACATCTTAGAATTCTTAGAAAGACCTTTAATGGTGGATTTTTGGGAAAAACTTGTGGGTGTTCTTAATATCACCTAGAACTAATTCTAGATTATAAATTAATGATTTCTAGCATGAACTTGGTAAACTAGATTATGTATTTTGTTGGTTGGAAATCTTGAATTCCATAAAGATGAGACCTTTAGCTTAAAAAACTCCATTAATGGAGATGGGTTAAGCTTGAAAGAACTAGTTAATGGTTAATTGACCTTGGAGAATGATATAGACCTTGAATTAGGGTAGAATTAGTGGGTTTGAAATTCCAAAGATATTTATTTGAAGAGTAATTGATTAATTACTCTTATGATTGTTTGATATTTAGATGATTGATCATTCCGAAGCATGAAGAAAGGGAAGGAGCATCCTTAATATGACTTGTTGCTTCAAAAATCTCGGCGTCCAGGTAGGCTAGGTTAATGAGTAGAAGACTGTGTTATTTCATATTTTCATAATTTATAATTGATAGGAGAAAGCATGTCTAGGCCTGCAGACATGGAGTTGAGGTGGATAAAGGAATAAGAACTTTACTTTAATCTCAAAAACTATGTTATTGATTGATTATGTGATATTTATGATATTATGTGTTATGTGCCCGAAAGGGGATTGTTGCGAATGAAGTATGTGGACATGATGTTTCTTAGTTGTTCTAGTGATGAACCTAATTGAGTTGTAAAGGTATAAGTTGCATATTGTGTCATGATAATGGTGAGGCCTAAGGGATAGATGACTTGAATCATTATGTGCATTGTATTATGCGGAGAGAGTTAAAGAATAATGATAAGGTTGAATGTCCTAGTTATGGGTGGTGATGTTAGAACCCAAGTTGTGGTATTTTAGTAGGTTATGGTTTAATTGGAGTTGAAACTCAAATTAATTGTGTTTATGCTCCTAAATTGGATGCTTGTTGATTGGTCTTCGGACATACTTGAATTGATGATATTTGGATTGTTGATACTTGCATGAATAATTATGAAAAATCCAACTTGATCGAATTGTCTTATGATTATAAGTGTACTTGTAAATTTAGTACGTCGTGTTGTATCCTGAGAGATAGTATGAAGTTGATAAAATATACATAATATGGTTATGGAGGATCGGGTACCACGCCGGTACGGATATGGCTGTTGATATTACTTATTTATGGAGGATCGGGTACGACGCCGGTACGGTACATGGACTTAGATTGTCCCCTGCAGGTCATGACTAGTTGGGCAGAAATAAGTCCCTTAGCATGTGTGTACAGACTATTGTTGATAAATGAAAAATCTTGATTCATAATGATAATGTGATTGAAAAGAATGCCTTGAGTAAAGAAGGCTTGTGATATACCTTCATACAGGTTGAAAAGTGAATGGTGAATATTTATTAAGAACAGAAAAGTGGAAAGATTGTTAGTAGTAATGTGGCTGACGTTAAATTTCGGTATTGCTGTAAGACGTGATTGGATTGGGTGCCACGAACCGGCATGGTAATATTAATAATAAAGGAATTGATAATTAAGTGATCTAAAGTGATGAATCCAATGAATAATATCAAAGAAACGATCCCAAAATTTCAATAATTGAATTAATCCTTCTCCAAGAGTATCTATAAGGTTTGTTAATGAAACTTGAGTTCTCTTGTGTGTTTTACTGAGATGTGAGTTGATTTGTATTCCCTATTTGATTGTATCCTTGAGATTGATTGTGTGACATGTACTTGAAAAAGTGAAACTTTGTGCTTACTTGCTATATATTGGTCGACTTACTTTATTTATACTTGTGTAATCGTGGCTTATCCGATTCGCTAGTTATTATTCTTTAATATTATAAGAGAGTGTTTGGTTGTTATCCCGAGAGTTTAGTGTGAGTTGTGTATGATTACTGGGTTGATCCTATAGATGTGGGTAATGGAAGCGAAAATGCGAATAAAGGAGTGATAGTGATAGTTTCGTGTTGGATTGTGGTGGATGGTATGAATTAATGAGGTTAGACTATACTAGTGGTGAATATAATCTCGTTAATAGAGTTGGAGAATTGTAAATTATATTGGCAAAGTGTTATAATGATATTGCAACCTTAGTTGAATTATACTCTATTTAAGATGTCATGATTTCTTTTCTTTGATTCTATTTTATGATTATGTGGACTAACACTGGTCGGCCGATGATGCCTACCAGTACGTGTGTATGTACTGACCCTACTCTTCTACATCCCTTCTTGGGGTGTAGACTGGATGCAGGTTAGTTTGCAGTTACTAGATTAATGGCTATATTCAGCACTAACTTCTGCACTTCCTTCCTGGCAGATGTTAGTCTTTGTATTATTTACTTTATTGTCAGTCTATTCTGTAATAGGTAGCTCTTGTACATGTTTGACCAAGTCTTGGGGTATTGAAGGACAGTTGTAAGACGTTTTTGAAAAGTTTATTTATTGGTATTTAATTTACTTTGTTATATTTAATTCAGTATTCTCTTAAAAACAGAAGTCTTTCGCATATTTTTGATTGGGTAATAAGGGTTCTCCTAGCTACTTAGGATAGTGTAGGTGCCCGCACGATCCGTTAGTTTGGGTCGTGACACAATATATACTACTTTAAAGAATATACATACATATATACATTCAATACATTCAATAAATTCAACAACATATACTACTACTTAATAAAATGTACATATATACATACATATATATATATATATATATATATATATATATATATATATATTCATTATACTACTAATTAAAAGAATATATACACTATATATTCAACAACATATACTATAACTTAATATAATATACATGGAATATATTCAACAACATAAACTACTATTTAAAAGAATATGCATACAATATTCAACAACTTATACTTCTTAAAAGAATAATACTTCAATATATTTAAGTATTGACATATACTATTTAAAAGTTAAACTTATATAGAATTTTTATATGTCAATACTTGTTTAAGTAATATTTGCTAATATTATTTTTCAATATATATTTTTTTAAATTTAAGTAAACTTTGATAATAATATATTAAAACTATTGAATTCATACAAGATATTCAATTTAAATTTTAAATGACAAAAATATGTAAAGAGTAAATGAACTTAATATTTGATTGATTGCAAAATGTTTCAAAACTTACAAGTTACAAGGTTGCAATTACATTTCACTAATTTCACAAAGTTAGATTGAAAAATGAAAATTCAATTGATTAATTGTAAATTCTACAAATTTTTCATCATTTTTTTCAGTTCACCCATGTGAACATTAACGGGAATTGGCTGTGGATTGTCAAAATCAATGGCACCAAAGCCATGCATTGGACTTGATTGTGCTGAATTCTCTCTTGAAGTCATTATTTCTTCAAGATCTTTTTCGTCTTCTGCCTCTACGAACATTCCTTGATTTCTTCGTTCTGCTCTAATCCAGTCTCTAAGGCAAACTAAAACATTCATGGCATTGCCTCCCAATGAGTGTCGGTTGTCTCCAATCTGCTGCCGTCCTTGACTAAAAGTGCTCTCTGATGCAACGATTGACATTGGAACATTCAATATATCTCTAGCTAATCTTGAAAGTACAGGATATTGTCTTTCATTATTCTTCAACCATTCCAGCGTGTTTATTCTACCACTAAGATCATCTGTAGGCTGCATAAGATAATACTTAAGCTCTTCCCGACTTATGGTTCTTTGCGATGAAGGCTGCAATCTATTCCAAACAGATAGATCAGAAACACAATAAACAGGCATACTATGTGCCTGTCTTTTAGAAGATGATGGTTCCTCAGAAGGATGGGGAGCAGGGGTCGGTGTAATATGTGACGGTAAAGCATTGTCAAGTAAATCAGCATAATGATTGTATAATGTGTTCATGTAACTATTCGCATCAGGCATAGCCGTAAACAAAGAAGGTTCTTCATTAGCTTTTACTTCTAAAGCAGAATAAATAAGAGAAGTAAATTCGAACATAGTATTATATTTCATACATGGATTTATTATAGCACCAACTAAGTAAATAGGGGGAACCGAAAAAAAATATTTTTAAAATTTATCAATCATTGCATCAATAGCATCTTTGTAACCTAGTTTAGACTTATACTCGTTAAGCAATAATGAAATGTCGTCTAAATAAGCTAAAATATTACAAACAGTAGGATAACAAACACCACAACCGTAGCGAGATAAATTTTTTGCAAAAAATTAACAATATCATTAATTTTAGCCCAATCTGAATTTTGTAACATACTATCGGGAAAAACACTAGAAAAATGGTTAAAATTCATAGTAATAGGAACTTTATAAATATTTCAATTATTTAAGAAATCATAAGTAGAATTCCATCTAACATCTATTTTTTAGGCATTAATCTCGGTCTAAGTCCATTTTCCTTACATTTTCTTTAAATTCGGTAAGTCTAATTTTTCTATTATTTCCTTAAATAAAGCCAACTGCAAGTCTAACTTTTTCAATAGCAGGCTCAAAAAAAGCAAAACCATCTTTTACAATTAAATTATATATATGGCAAGCACACTACTTAACATGAAATATTTCGGGTAACGGTGGAGAAAATTCAATTTTTAACAAGTCAATACCTGCGTGTTGTTAGATGCATTATCTAAAGATATGCATAAAACTTTACTGTCAATACCATAATATCTTGCTACTTTTGTAATAGATTCAGAAATAAAATTTTCAGTGTGCCTACGGTCTTCATCATACAAAAATGCTAAAATACATTTTTGCATAACAAAATTACTATCTACCCAATGATAAGTAATTGTTAAATAATCATTTTTATTAATAGCACGACCAAGATCAGAAGTTAAAACAACTCTACATGGAAGTTTTTTAATAATGCAGATAAATAGTACACATATTGTGCATGGAGTCTAAAAATATCGAACCTGTTGACACCTAATTTTTGCCCTCCCCACTCCATATTAGTTTTTGAGCTTCTTGATTCCAAATAATTTTAAAATAATTATTTTATTAAAATAAATTATTTTGAAAATATTTCCAAGACTGCCTTTTGAATTTTAGGCGAAATTGATATGTTATGTGTTTAATTATACAGAATCATATAATTTATGCTTAAAGAAAATATTTTAGAATTTATTTTGAGTGAAGCGTTTGGTTAAAATTGCAAATACTCTACTTTTCTCAAAATCGATAGGAAAAATAAGGAATTGATGAGATAATTGGTTCCTTAATTTTTAAACAAAATAATTGTGCTTTGTTAAATATTTATTTTGAAATTATTGAATTTGAAAAGCTTATTGAATTAATCAGAAATTAATTCCGTCTTGATTTGGTCCTATTATTTTAAATTGGTCATTTTACTAACTTGAATTGGTTAGAAATGCAATTGGACCTTTTCTATTTATTTTCCTCTATTTTCAGACCTCCCCAGGCCCAAATACTAGCCAAAGACCCAGCCCAAATACCTTTAGACCCTTATTACTCCTCTTCTTCAACACATAACAACAATACAACTCCAACAGACAACAATATCGACGGCCCAACAACAACCCGACCTTGACTCGACAAGAAAACCCAAAAAATTTTCCTCTTTCCCGATCAAATCCCTCAGCTCTGTTTCTCACCCTTCGTGCGAATTCGTACTCGGAAGCTTCTAGAGATAGCACAGGTGGCCTCTCCAACGTTTGAATCCTTGAAAATGGTGGATTCCTCTCGATTCCGTATCATTGAGGTACAACGTTGTGCGATTTTCATTGGCTAGGGGGGAATTCATTTATCCGCCCCAAAAATCCCCAAAATTGCCTACGAATTTGGCCCTCTTTTGGTCCAAATTCATTCTATCTAGCTTCGACACCAAATCTAGCAAGTGTATTGGTGTCGAAGTTCTTTAATTTTAATGTTGTTCTTATTTACTTATTTTTAGTTATCTTATATTTTGATTAGGAATCGTATTTGATTTTCTTGTGTTGTGTTTTTATAATACACTTAAATGTTTAGGTTATTTTGACTCAATGTTTTGTAGGAACACTGTTGATGGATGAGGCAAAAGCCAAATCTGACAAGCATATTAGTGTCAAAGTTTTTTATTATTCTGTATCATTGTGGGAATTATGAACTTCTTGAAAAGATTGTACTTCAAAGCTATGTAAGAGTATAGTATCTAATATGATGAACTTGATGAAGCTTAAGTAGGGAAAGCATTTCTTTTCCGTGTGTCCATTAATTTTAAAATCTTCGAAAAACTTAAAATCCCGAAATGTTTTCGCTCCAGGTTATCTTGAAATCTCCCTATTTACGCACGATAAGAAAATTCTCATTCCTTTTTAGTTTGTTATTTTTTAGGAAGCTCATAATCTTTTATACTAAAATTAGAAGAACACATAATTTGCCATTTTAATGAATATATGTTACATATATTGTAACTTCAAAGACAACTTACATAATTCATTCTTTTGGTACGCAAGTTTATATTGACACGAAACACGCGCAACACACGTATCCTAAACTAGTAAATAAAAATATAGAAGATCTCTAATAGTTTTAGTCTTTAGATGAGACATTCATATACTTCTATATTGTCTTGGTGGTGCTGGTTCTAGTATGTCGAGCCTCTTTTCATGAATCTCCTACCTCCACCCCGTATACGTCATGATTTTCAACCAGAAACCGTTACACCAATAAGATTCTTCAAAGATGAAATCACAAGTCACAACTTTCTTCTTTGATTTAAATCGCCGGGAGCTGAATCACTAGAGAGATGAGTCGAGGAGAGAAACTTTGTTATGTTTAATGATTAGGGAATAAATTAGGGGTTTTTAATCGAATAAGGCTTAATAAGGGGAATACTATGTGGAATGATATTTACTAGTGGGAAGTGTTGAGTGGTGAGGCAAACCACATCAGTTTTGCTTATTTCCACGCGGCATAGACTTATTACAAAGTACGAAAAAAGTGTTTAAGTGTTCAAGAAGTACTAGTTCTATTAGAGGTGTCTAAGTGAATTATATGAACAACTTTAAGGGGGCCTACATGACTTAAGCAAAAAATAAACATTCTTTAACAGTTTAAGTTTTAGATGAAACAATCACATACTTCAACATGATATTAGAGCAGACAGAAATTATCGTGAATTCGAGACTTACCACCACTGTTTTTGATAACAAATGTAGACAACACTTTCAACCCATTTTTGGCTACGACTTTAATTTTTGGTCACTACATATGAAGAAACCAATCAAGTTCGAAAGGTCGGTGTTTTTGCCTTGTGATTTTTAGTGCACTCACCCTTCAAAGAATTGATTGTGGGAACAAGCCTAATTTGTTCTAGTTAAATAGTGGAGGAGGGGTAAAACTTAATTGTATTTAGGTCTTATTTGTTTTTAAAACCTAATTTAGTTTTTATTTGTTTTCTTAGTATCTGAATGTTTAAAACCTGTCTATACTTAAAAAATGATAAATGTAAATTTAGATAAAATATTAAATGCATCTAATACTATATCAACAAAATATATTCTTATTAAGTTTTTAGGTAAGATAGTCACATATTTCTACATGATATTAGAGCAAGCAGAGGTCATGATGAATTCGAGTCTTACAATCATAATTATATATATAAAAAAAAGAGTTATTAACTTAAATGGTCATTCAATTACAACAAGTTATCTATCAAAGTCATTTTATGTTTGTTTTGTATAAACAAAGTCCTTTAGCATTTTTTTTCTTCTTCTTTATAATGAAATTTTAAGATAAACTAGTCTAACTTGAGTAATTTTGTTAATACAAAATAAATAAAAGCGACTTTGGAATGGAATTTCCAAAGTCAAATTACATGTGCCTTTCTACTATTAGACTAACTAATCCATGTAATTACGATACTGCCCCTAACTACACTACCATGCTTTGCGTCTTTCTTTTTCCCTTGCTACTACCATATTTAGTACATTCCTATTTCACCAATAAGTTGGCAGTGTTCACATCTAATAAGGTTTAGAGTGTTGGAGAATATATAATTAGCAGTGATTAATTAAAGCTCAGAAAATAATTGAAAGCATGCACGTGTGTTGGAGAATATACAAGGATTAGATATTTATTTAATTCATGTCTAAATAGAATTTTTAGTCTAAATTAATATAAAAATAATTGTTCTAGTCCTAGGTAAATTAGGATTAGCACTATGTATTATGAAACAGTTTTCTAGTCCTAGGTAATTTAGGCTTAGCACTATGTATTGTAAATAAGTTTTCTAATCCTAGTTAAATTAGGATTAGCATTATGTATTATGAATAAGTTTTCTAATCCTAGGTAAATTAGGATTTGCACTATGTATTATAAATAGAGGTTATTTCTGTTGAGGAATTCCAACCAATAAACTTCGATTCTCAGCTCCTTAATTTGTCTCTCCCTCTCCCATATATCTCTGTTAGAGAAACAAAAAGCATAAGGATAAAAAAAGGAAAAATTTATATAATGTCGATAGCTCAATCAAACAACTCGAAGATCACAGTGTATGTGGTATCATGTTGGATCTTTGCTGCCTTTGGTGGGCTTATGTTTGGTTACGATATTGGTATTTCAGGTGGAGTATCAGGTATGGATGATTTCTTGATAAAATTCTTCCCACATGTATACGATAGAAAGCTTCACGCAAAGGAGAACAACTATTGTAAATACAATGATCAACTTCTCCAGCTATTCACCGCATCCTTGTACCTATCAGCTTTGGTTTGTAGCATCTTCTTCGCTTCCATGGTCTGCTCGCTTTTAGGCCGTAGGCGCACCATTCTAATTGCTTCTATTTTTTTCATTGTTGGGGCCGTTTTAAGTGCTGCCTCGGTAAACATATGGATGCTCATTGTTGGTAGAGTTTTGTTCGGCGTTGGTGTTGGCTTCGGAAATGAGACTGTTCCCCTGTTTTTGACAGAGGTAGCACCAATCCAACATAGAGGAGCTGTGAATATTATGTTCCAACTATTCGTAACAGTAGGAATATTCATAGCAAATCTTGTGAATTACGCAACATTCCCAATGCACCCCAATGGATGGAGGGTGTCACTCGGCATTGCGGCCATTCCAGCGTTGCTTCTGCTCATCGGTAGCGCCTTTGTTATAACTGACACTCCTGCCAGTTTAATTGAACGTGGAAACAACGACCAAGGCAAAGCTGCACTAAAGAAAATTAGGGGAGTTGAAGATGTTGAAGCTGAATACAAGGAAATAATTGCTTCTTGTGAACAAGCCAAGGCGGTTCAAAAACCGTTCAGGAACCTCCTGAAGGCTTCCAGTGTTCCACCACTTGTGATAGCGATACTTTTGCAGGTGTTCCAGCAATTCACTGGAATTAATGCGATTATGTTCTACGCACCTGTCCTGTTCCAGACCATGGGATTCAAATCCAATGGTGCACTTTTGTCCTCTATCATTACTGGACTTGTTAATGTTGGTTCCACCGTTGTTTCAATATATGTTGTTGACAAGGTTGGAAGGAGAAAATTGCTCCTCCAAGCTTGTTGCCAGATGTTAATCTCTCAGTTGGCAATTGGAGCAATATTGTCAACCAATTTGAAGGAGACAGGAACATTGGACAGGACACTGGCAATAGTGGTGGTGCTATTTGTGTGCACATATGTTATGTCATTTGCATGGTCATGGGGACCTCTAGGATGGTTGATTCCCAGCGAGACATTCCCAATGGAGACAAGGACAGCCGGTTTCGCCTTTGCAGTCGGCACAAACATGCTCTTCACCTCAATAATCGCTCAGGTTTTCTTGACAATGCTCTGCAAAATGCAGGCATACATTTTCTTCTTCTTCTCCGGCTGGATCGTCCTCATGGGACTCTTCGTCATCTTCTTTTTGCCAGAAACCAAGGGAGTCCCTATTGATTCAATGCTTGAAACTGTCTGGAAGCAACATCCAATATGGAAGAAACTCTTCAACTATCAATAATACTATTTTCAATTAATATGTCATGTACAAATAATATTTTAATATTAATATGTTTAAATTGATTCTCAATTCCTGATTTAATTAGTGATTAATTTTATGGAAGTTAATCCCGATTATATATCTATGTATTGAGGTTTCGTGCGATTGGATGAACTTTAATTTTGGTTCTATTATCTTTACCTTTTTAATATTATTTTTCTAAACAAAACAAAAGAACTTAATGTTAAGATGAACTCTCATTGGCTGCCCTTAAATAATTACTAAACCTGATTAATGCTTCCACAATCCAACTTCATCAACGTGAATGTCTTCAAGTGCTTAGCAAAATAACCCTTTCTCCCATTTTATTTTCCACTGACAGCTTCTTCTCCTGTTTCACTCAAATTGTGACACACTTTTTTAATACTAGTTTAGGGACGTGCGTTGCACGTTGGTTTTCCGTCAGTACAAAAGATCACATACCAAAAAAATAAATGGCAAGGATTGAACCAAAGATTGCATTGTACGTGCAATATATGATTTAATTGGCAAAAATATGTGTTCTTCTAATTTAAGTATATATGTTGCACTTGTATGTCACGTTAATAATTAGCACCTTCCTTATAAACATAAACATACCAAAGGATTGAACCAAAGAACTTACCTCGAAGATTGCTCAATGCGTGTTGAACTCTATCTAAAGTCTCAAAACAGCACATCTTGAGAAAAATATCTTTTTACCTCGTCTTGAATATATATATTGCACAGAGATACCAACTGATCTTGATTACCAGAACAAAAGTCAATAAAATTACTACCGCAGAGTCTTAGCAAGTTAAAAATATTGCTCTAGAAGAGGTATACATTCTGAATTTTGAATCATTCAGAAATTTATACTTCAATTGTTGTTTCCATTGGAACATGTAGGTGAAAATGCTCTATAATATCACAAATTTGCACTTCACCTAGCATTTGTCATACTTTGTCACTTATACTCTACTGGCTTTCAACTGAGTTTTATTTTTGCTAACAAATTTGTCATTTTCATGTCACAACCAACTAAATCAGGGCCTTTTCCTAATCAATGGCAAGATTGATTCCTTAAGAGGATTTATTGAAGGCACATATACACTAATAAGGTAAACCGATAATTAAATATGATTCTGTGAAGACATAAACGGAAGCGTATCGAAATACCCTCCCTGTTGAAACATAAAATGATAGCAAAAGAATATGTATCGTGGATTCAAACTATTCTGTATAAATGTGCAAATAAGGGCACCAAAATACTGCAGGCTCTACTCCATCTCAAGAATGTCCTTTCGTTTTTTCTTAATTTTTTCCGTCTCCCACATTAGATCTTTATTCAAAGAATTCCCACCTCATAAAGCTCTATCTTGAATTGTGTAGTTGTTGGAATTTTCCGATTAACTTCAGTTTTTACATCGCTTATATCCTTCAGCAAAAGTGCATGCTACTCATACACACGGCTTGAAACTGTGACTAATTAATCACAAAGAGACCTAGATAATTGATATTTAAGATCTTGTCCTACGACTACCGTATATAGGTATACAAACATATATTGCTTTTCAAAATTAGCTATGTATTACTCCCTCCATTTCAAAAAGAATGACCTACTTTCCTTTTTAGTCCATTTCAAAAAGAATGACCCTTTCCTTTTTTGGCAACTATTTAATTTCAACTTTCCATATAGTGTGTTTAAGACCACAAATTTATAGGGCATTTTGGTACATTTGATAAATCTTTAATTTAAAATCACAAGATTCAAAAGTTCTTATTATACTAATTGCATGAGAAAAACAAACTTGTCGAGGTATTTAATAATGAAGCTTAGTTTAGGTAAAATCTCTAAGAGTTTATATATAAGGTATCCATAGATAGCATAGATTCTAAAAAAATGACAGAGATATGTATTTGTAGTTTAAGATAATAATTTCACAAAAGGATGGTAGTTGTGACTGTATTAGGTTACTACCAGTGAAGTCTGAAGCATATACTTAGAAGATATACAGCAGAGAGTGCAGCAAACTACCTCAACAATCCCTTTGCGTGGTGCATGATTCGCTAGACGGAGGTAATAATCTCTTTTCAAGTGTTCATGGTTCTTTCTTAGAAAGCATCTCAACAAATAGGCAATTTGCATCACGATAACCCTACAAACCAATATGTTCATTATATTGGGTGATAAACCAAAATAGATACTTGGGGCTTGTTTGCTTTGGATTATTTCACCAAAACTACTCAAAAATCATTTCTTAAACTCATGTTTCCAGCCAACAGTGATATTCAGTTCTTATATGAAAAATCGATTCACTCAAGTAATAATCAAACATTATTAGAAATTCTTTCAACAATGAAGAAATACCATCTACCTCGAGCAAAAGGCTGAGGCTTTGGTTCTAATCTTTTTGCACGAGTTGGATTACTTCTCCCTAACTTTTTTGAGATAGAAGTTAGTGTTGAAAAAGTTGCAGGCACAACCTTTGAGGGAATAGCACCTACTATTGATCTGCTTCGGTCATATTCTGCATTTAAATATTGACGTTAGCAATTTGGCATATGAGAACATAAACTTCAAGGTTCGAGAGAAAATATTGTTTCTTGGTATTTTTTTTTTTTTGAAATATGAAAAATAACTTGTAACCGCGAGAATATTTGAGTACCTGATCTTCGATTCATCAAAATAATGTTAGGTTTTTAAGAGGTGTGAATAAAAAAATGAATAGATATTTTTTCCAAAAGACACCAAGAGAAAGGATGCAATTTGATAGGCACCTTTTCACTTTGTATGGTTATGACCTTTCTAATGCGTTGTGATTTTTCCAAAGAGTTGCACCTTTTTTGAAGAGTTGCACCTTTATGAAGAGATGAATCTTTCTGAACCATTGCTTCTTTTTTGAAGCACCACCTTTTGGCTATAAATAGCTGATTTTTCCTCAGATATGAAAACAATTTTGTGAAGTAAAAACACTCTTCTTCTTGAGGAAAAAAAAAAACTCAAGTGTGATTTGCTACCGTTGAGTGCATTCGTAGTTTGACAGAATTTGAGGTACCGCTATTCTATTGAAGTGATTCATTTTATTCTGGGAGGATATATTCTATAACCTTGGGTGTTTGAGGGAAATAATTTCCTTAAGGACACACCATGAATTCGGTGGTCTTGAATCTTCTAATCTTCATCTTTTTCTAAATGTTTGGTTTTGCTATTTTTCAGAAAATAGTTTGAACTTCTTTGTTGTTCTTGAACTTGCTGTTGAAGTTCATGTTGTAAATATAAATTTTGTACCCGAAAAATTACAATCTTAAGAAAATTAATTTTATAAATTTGTATTTGGTTTCTGGAGATTAAAGCCTTTTGGTTTTCTACTTTGTTTGAACTTGATACATATTTGAAGATATAAAAACTTCGTCAGGAGTCAAAGTTCATTCTGTTGACGATTAAAATAATATAAAAACTTCATCGTTAAGCTAGAAACACGTTGTTTAAAGTTAAACACTTTATTGTTAGTATTTGTGATACTAAATTGTTGTCTAATTGAGACAGCGACAACGGATGTTGTTTCATCAAGTCATTCTACACCTGCAATGACTGCGGTAAAAAAAACCAAAAGTATTTCGGTATTGACTTTAAGAGGTGGCAACAGAAGTTGTTTTTCTATCTGACCACTCTTAGTTTACAGAAGTGTGTCGCTGAGAATGTTCCAACCTTAACGGATGACACTCCTGAGAAAGAGCAGTTTTTTGGTAAATGAGGAATGGAATCATTCAAATTTTCTTTGCAAGAATTACATTTTGAATGGGCTGGAAGATGGTCTGTATAATGTCTATAGTGTTTGCAAAACTTTGAAAGAATTATGGGACGCTTTGGACAAGAAATACAAGACCGAAGATGCTGGACTAAAGAAATTTATGGCTGCCAAATTCCTAGAGTTTAAGATGGTTGATAGCAAGTCTGTTATGTTTCAAATCCAGGAATTACAAGTTATCGTTCATGATTTATTAACGAAGCATTTCAAGTGGCAGCCTTTATCAAAAAATTACCTCCTTTGTGGTGGGACTTTAAGAAATACTTGAAGCACAAAAGAAAGGAAATGATCTTGGAGGATTTGATTGTTCGTCTGTGGATCGAAGAAGATAATAAAGCTGCAAAAAAGAAAGCTACTGCAAAGTCAGTAGTACCCAGTGCAAACAATGTTGAAACTCCTCCAAAGAAGAAGAAAAGAAAGAAGTCTGATGAAGATAAGAATGCACCAAAGAAGAAAAAGTTCAAAGGAAATTGCTAAACCTGTGGCAAGTTTGGCCACATGTCTTCAGATTGTCGTGCTCCAAAGAAAAATAAGAAGGAGAAAGCAAACATGAATGAATACATAGAAAAATTGTGTATAATGCTTATTGAATGTAATTTGGTAGGAAATTCCAAAGAATGGTGGATTGATTTGGGTGCTACCCTCCATTTGTGTTCTAATAAAGAACTACTTTCTTCCTATACTTCATTAGGACCCGGTGATACCATTTTTATGGTAAATTCCGCAATGACAAAGATAGAAGAAACTGGCAAGATAGGCTTGAAGATGACTTTGGGCAACATGGTGACTCTTAACCATGTCCTTCATGTTCTCGAAATGTGAAAGAATTTGATCTCGACATCACTTCTAGTCAAGAATAGTTTAAGTGTGTATTTGTATCTGATAAAGTTGTAATCAGCAAGAATGATATGTATGTAGGAAAAGATTACCTCACTGAGGGTCTTTTCAAATTAAATGTAATTGTTGTTGATATGAATAAAAGTTCTGCTTCTTCTTAATTGCCTGAGTCAAATGAATTGTGGCATGAACGTTTAGGACATGTCAATTACAAAATCTTGCGAAAACTAATTAGTTTTAAAGTTTTGCCTTACT
The DNA here is from genome assembly GCA_031232105.1 of Capsicum rhomboideum. Lineage (NCBI taxonomy): Eukaryota > Viridiplantae > Streptophyta > Magnoliopsida > Solanales > Solanaceae > Capsicum > Capsicum rhomboideum. Next base: position 44,733,708 of record CP124715.1, on the reverse strand, counting down.
TTGAGTTCAATAAATCAAAGTGTCATACATGTGTTGAATCTAAGTATGCTAAGCTTCTGTATAAGTTTGTTGAAAAGAATTCCAATCAGTTAGACTTAATTCACACAGACATTTATGATATAAAATCGACACCATCTTGTGGTGGGAAAAGTATTTCATAACTTTTATTGACGATTGCACTAGATATTGTTATGTTTATTTGCTGAATAGTAAGGATGAAGCAATAGAAGCATTTAGGCAATATAAAACTGAAGTTGAAAATCAGTTGGAAAAAAGGATTAAAATGATAAGAAGTAGTAGAAGTGGAGAGTACGAATCTCCTTTTGAAGAGATATGTTTGGAAAGTGGAATTGTCGATCAAACTACTGCTCCTTACTCACCTCAATCAAATGAAATTGTGGAAAGGAAAAACCAAATGTTGAAGAAAATAATGAATGTCTTACTTAGAAGTTCAGGTTTACCACAAACTTGTAGGAGGATGTTTGCTGTACCAAATACTTAATAGAGTCTATTCCATATGAGAAATGAAAAGAAAGGAAACTCAACTTAAAATATTTCAAAGTGTGGGGGTGTCTAGCCAAAGTCCAAGTTTCTATACCCAAAAGGATGAAAATAAGATCAAAGACTGTGGACTATGTTTTCATCGGATATGCTACAAACAGTAAAGCATTTCTATTTTTGGTTCATAAATCTAAACATCCGGATATTCATGATAATACGGTAATTAAATCAGATAATGCTGAGTTCTTTGAACACATTTATCCGTATAAGAATAGATATAAGTTGTCTAGTGAAGGGTCAAAACGACCTCGAGATGAACCAAAGTAGAATGTACTTAATATAGAGAGTCCAAGGCATAGTAAACGACAAAGGATTTTGACTTTCTTCGGATCAAATTTTGTAACATTTCTTCTTGAAAATGAGCCTCAAACATTCAAAGAAGTCATGACTTCTTTAGACTCATCCTTTTGGAAAGAGGCTGTCAATAGTGAGATTGATTCAATCTTGAGCAACCATACTTGGGAGCTTGATCTTTCTCCAGAAAATAAACCTTTAAGTTCTAAATGGATTTTCAAAAGGAAAATGAACGTTGATGGTACTATTGACAAATACAAGGGAATGCTTGTTATGAAAGGCTTTAGGCAAAAACAAAGCCTTTATTATTTCAACACATACTCACCAGTAACAAGGATAACGTCCATTTGAATGTTGGTTGCACTAGCGGCAGTTTATGGTCTTGAAATTCATCAAGTGGATGTGAAAACAACTTTCTTTAAATGTAGAATTGGATGAAGAAATTTACATGGAACAACATGAGGGTTTTGTGATTCCTGGTAATAAAAGAAAAGTGTCCAAACTTGTAAAGTCACTTTATGGACTAAAGCAAACACCCAAATAGTGGCATGCAAAGTTTGACCAAACCATGTCGGCAAATGGATTCAAGGTAAATGAATGTGATAAATGTTTTTACATTAAAGAAACTCCAAATCACAAATTCATTGTTTATTTGTATATGGATGACATGTTGATCATCAGTAGAGATATTTCTGACATAAATATTACAAAGGGAATGCTAGAAAGCAAATTTGATATGAAAGACTTGGGAGTTGCCGATGTGATCTTAGGGATAAGAATTCATAGAACTCCACAAGGCATAGCATTGTCATAGTCTTATTACATTGAAAAGGTACTTGATAAGTTCAAGTATTTGGATTTGAATATTGCCAAGATTCCATTTGACGTGAGCTTTGCACATCAAAAGAATGAAGGTGAAAGTGACTCACAATTGGACTGTACAATAGTGTTGGGAAGTTTGATGTATATCATGAACTGTACACAATCAGATATAGCATGTGTTATTAGTAAACTAAGTTTGTTCACAAATAATCTCAATCAAACTCATTGGATGGTAATGAAAAGAGTTTTGGGGTATCTAAAATATACTCAAAACTATGATTTGCATTATAACAAATATCCAACTGTAATTGAAGGATATAGTGATGCAAATTGGATCATCGGGTTAAATGAAGTAAAATTCATAAGTGGCTATATATTTATTATTGTTGGAAGAGTAGTCTCTTGAAAATTATCCAAACAGACATGTATCGCTCGCTCTACAATGGAATTTGAATTTATCGCTTTAGATAAGGTCGGTGAAGAAGATGAATGGCTTCGGAATTTCTTGGAAGATATTCCTTTTTGGCCCAAACCTTTGGCACCAGTATGCATACACTGTGATAGTCAAGTTGTAATAGGTAGGGAAGGGAGCATGATGTATAATGATAAATCTCATCATATAAAATGGAGATATAATACCGTTGGATAACTACTCTCTAGTGGAATTATCACAATTGACTTTGTGAATTCAAAGGATAATGTGTCGAATTCACTTACAGAAGGCCTAACTAGAGAGGAAGTTGAGAGATCATTAAATGGAATGGGTTTAAGACCTAGGACAAGTCATCATGGCGGTAACTCTACCTAGCAGACTGGAGATCCCAAGATCTAGGTTCAAGGAGATCAAATAAAGTTGTGACTGATGGTTCAACATTGTCAAATAACTCAACCCATTCACATGATGAAGACAATGTTCAGGAAATAAGGATAAGGCTTAATGTTTGAAGCTTTTTAATGGTTTCTAAGTTTGGCAGGTATGACCAAATAGTTTATATATAGGGTTAAATGTTTAGGAATCACCTATGTGAGTGTGAAGTGGAAGCCACTTCAAGGAGAATAATGGTAAAGGCTGATTCTCTAAGCTCTCATGAAACCAAGCAGTGTTCATGACTGAAACAAACAAAATCGTGAGAACCATAAACGGCAAAAGGCTAGTTGTGTGACTTGTATTGTCTAGGTGTACAATAAAGTTTGATGATTCAAAGATATCGCATCTACCAATTGATCCAGTGCATCCTATATAAGTTCACTATGGAAAGTTCAAAGAGAAACCTACTTTTCCAGATGCAATAAGTCTTTGCTTGTAAATCATATACTTGTCCGTATATTTTTTTGATCTAATAGTCATTCCTCATTCATGTGGGGGATTGTTAGGTTTTTAAGAGGTGTGAATGAAAAATAAATAGGTATTTTTTTGAAAAAACACCAAGAGAAAGGATGCAATTTGAATAGGCATCTTTTCACTTTGGATGGTTATGACCTTTCTAATGGATTTTGACTTTTCCGAAGAGTTGCACCTTTTTTTGAAGAGTTGCACCTTTATGAAAGGTGCACCTTTATGAACCATTGCTTCTTTTCTGAAGCACCACCTTTTGGCTGTAAATATATGATTTTTCTTCAGATATGAAAATAATTTTTGTGAAGTAAAAACACTCTTCTTCTTGAGAAAAAAAAAAACAACTCAAGTGTGATTTGCTACCGTTGAGTGCGTTTGTAGTTTGACAGAATTTGAGGTACCACTATTCTGTTGAAGTGATTCATTTTATCCTGGGAGGATATATTTCATAACCTTGGGTAGTTTAGGGGAATAATTTTCTTAATGACACACAGTGAATTCGGTGGACTTGAATCTTCTAGTCTTCATATTTTTCTAAATGTTTGGGTTTGCTATTTTTTAGAAAATAGTTTGAACTTCTTTTTGTTTTTGAAGTTGTTCTTGAACTTGTTGTTGAAGTTCATATTGTAAATACAGATTTTCTACCCGAAAATCAACAAATAATACCTGACATAACAAAGACCTCTTCTGATGATGCATCTTGGGTTAGATCTCTCTTGGTAACCTCTTCTGATGATGCATCTTGGGTTAGATCTCTCTTGATATCACGGGTTCTCAACTGAGAATCTTTTTAGGGCTTACTATATCTACCATACATAAGTTCAAGTTTGCTAATTATCTTATGACACTACTATGGAAAGCAACAAATCATTTAAAACCAAATGCGCCTAAGTTCCAAAATCTAGTTTAACTATATAGCATAATCAATTTAGATGTCAAACTGAAAAAGTTTATGTCGATGGAGAAGAATATTTTATAGAAACAAAGGATTCATCAACCAAAAATGACACAATATTTTAGCAAGGTTTTCCAAATATTCTGAAATTATTAGGGATTTTATAGAAGCAAAAGATTCATCAACCAAATAGGACACTAATTAATATTTTAGTAAAATTTTCCATATATTAATATGGATCCAGCTCCCTCGAGCATGCTTAATGTCCAGTGTCTTTAGAACATAGGTAATCAAATGACACCTGTCCACTCTTAAATCCTAAGGTCACAATCTATTTAATTAACACAGCCTCCTAAACCATGGTTTAAGGCACAAATCTGACTAATATGGTAAGCTAGATACATCCAAAAATTATTTCCTTGTGGCATCAAGATACTATATCTTAAATCTCAAATCTCAAGATAGGACCCATGGGGGCTTTGGAATAAATATGCATGTAAGATATCATTAATATCATATCAACCCCTTGCTAGAACGCATAAATCACATACGCAGCGGAAGCGTAAACAAGGGATCACAAACTTACATGTCAACATGATAATGTAAAATAAAAACCGAAATTCATGAAAAACTACATACCTCTTGAAGCTTTTACACAACTCGTTTATCACCTTGTTCTCCAGGTCTGCTGCCTTCTACAACTACCTGAATAATTTTTACCAACCAATGCTTGTGTGGACAAGTTAAAGAAAAATTCTGGAAAGGGATTTTCAAGGTCTGTACAATGAACAAAAGAAAACCCCTATATATTCAACTGAATTTGAAGTTGAAAGGGTTTTCTTTCATCCATTCAATTCACACGAAAATCTCATTAAGACCTCCCATCAATACCAACAGAAAGTCATGGACGTTTTGTCCATAATGACAAATGTTTTAATGGGAGTCATAATTCCTGTCATCAATAGGAATTTATTCCCATTAAAACAAACGTGTACAACCTTTTCTAAATCCATTTTCTTTTCCAAATTGGTTAATTAATCAGGCGTAGCAGGGACCACAGATTTATTAACTGAGGCTTCTAATTATGATATTAATTCGCAAATGAATGAATTACCATATCATAATAAATTACAAATCATTCCACTAAAAATCTGTAACTGTACTCCTCGTTATTAACTTCGAAATCTACCATTACATCTTATTTAACTCCCCATGTTAGAATTACTGACACCAATCAATTAAATCAATTTTTTCTGAAAAGATCAATTTATTGACTAACTCAATCCTATATTACTATGCTTAACTTTATTTCACGTGACGGATACTAAATCCACCTGCAGGGTTCACACGTGAAAACTTATAAGCAACCATATAGGGGTGTCTTCTATCTCAAGTCCGAGACATGGTTTTATCAACTAATTATTATTTCACTAAGTAATTTGTCATTATCCAATCTATTAGGAATATATTGACTCTCAATAGAGTCTCACCTTTTAATAGATTAAAATAATAAATCAAACTACATAGATCATAATAATTATATCAAGATTAAGAGTATAAGTACATGTAATGGACTAGAGAAGTTGTTTATTAATATTCAGAACATAAAACAAACATCTCTACTTGGTCCGTTCAATACATACGAAATGTACTAGCACAAGAAGTTGGAATATTACCACTCCCATAATTAAGATCAAATTATATTTTAATCTTGTGCTACAATCATCAAGATGTTTGTCCTACTTCATCTTTGACTGTGAACTTTTAATTTATAACTTATAAGAACCAACAATTTTAATCTTCCATGCATGAGTTAAATAACTCCATGCATAAAATTGCATACTATATAAGTTAAGGACACACATATCAACACAATGATTTATTTAAATAAAGACTTTATTAAATTAAGAAAATGAAATAAATTGTCTTTACATGGGATGTAAAATAATACTATAACTTAAACCAACATGGTTAATAGTATATCCTAACAATCTCCCACTTAGACTCATAACCATGCATGAACAATTTTAACACCCATTTCTTCCACATGCTTATCAAAGACCTTCTGAGTTAAGCCCTTTGTAAATGGGTCCGCCAAATTGTTCTTCGACTCAATCTTCAAAACTCTCACATCACCCCTTTGAGTTATATCCCGAATCAAGTGATATTTTCTCTCAATATGCTTACTTCTTTTATGGCTTCGTGGTTCTTTCGAGTTTGCAACCGCACCACTATTGTCACAATAAAGTGTGAGTGGTGCTTGAACCTAAGGAACCACTCCAAGCTCTTTCAGAAAGTTACCTAGCCAAACAGCCTCTTTGGCTACCTCAGAGGCAGCCACATATTCAGCTTCCATGGTGAAATCATCAACACATGATTGCTTGATACTCCTCCAAACTATGGCTCCACCTCCTAAAGTAAACACATATCCTGAGGTAGACTTTCTAGAATCCTTATCTGACTGAAAATCTGAATCTGTATACCCAATAGGTACAAGATTGTCAGAGTGCAAGACAAGCATGTAATCCCTAGTCCTTTTCAGGTACTTGATTATATGCTTTACCGCAGTCCAGTGTTCTTGTCCAAGATTAGACTGAAATCTGCTAACCATGCCAACAGCAAAGCAAATATCAGGTCTGGTGCACAACATAGCATACATGAGACTCACAGCAGAAGCATAAGGGACCGCCTTCATTCTCTCTATCTCATCATCCATTTTGGGCGACTGATCCTTTGATAAAGTAATTCCATGCCTAAAAGGAAGGAATCCCTTTTTGGAATTTTGCATGCTAAACCTTGCAAGAATAGTGTCAATATAAAGCGCTTGAGATAAGCCTATTATCCTTTGTTTGCGATCTCGCATAAGCTTGATCCCAAGGATATGAGCCGCTTCTCCCAAGTCTTTCATATCAAAATGCGAGGACAGCCACTCCTTAACAGAATTCAACATGCTCACATTATTCCCTATGAGCAAAATGTCATCTACATACAGAATCAAAAATGCTACTTTGTCTCCTTCCCATTTTTTATATATGCATGACTCATTTTCACATTGATCAAAACCAAAAGTCTTAATCGAATTGTCAAAACAAGTATTCCATGCCCTAGATGCCTGTTTCAATCCATAGATGGATTTCTTAAGTTTACAAAACATGTTTTCATTGCCACTTTCTATGAAACCTACTAGTTGTGCCATGTAAATGCACTCATCAAGACTTCCATTTAGGAAAGCCGTCTGGACATCTATTTTCCAAATCTCATAATCATAACGAGCAGCAATGGATAAGAGAATCCTAATGGATTTAAGCATAGCTACCGGCGAAAAAGTTTCCTCATAATCAATTCCTTCTTTTTGAGTGAACCCTTTCGCAACAAGCCTTGCCTTAAAAGTTTGTACTTTTCCATCCACACCTCTCTTTTTCTTATAGATCCATCTACAGCCAATGGGTTTGACTCCCACAGGTGGTTCTACAAGATCCCAGACTTGATTAAAGTACATAGACTCCATTTCAGATTTCATAGCAACAATCCACATTTCAGCATCTTTGTCCTGTAGTGCTTCGGTGTAATTAAGGGGTTCTGTATTAGGCTCCTCAGGGATTCGATCGTATGATTCTCCCAAGAGCGCAAACCGTAAAGGTTTTCTAATAATTCTCCCACTACGACAAACAGTCACTACAGGATCTGCGACATTTGGAACTGAATTCTGAACACCTTAAACGTCGTCCTGCACAATTGCAGGCAGCTCGACATTACCCTGAACAGTTTCCTCCACAATTGCATGTTGCTCAACATTACTCCCACTACTTTGAGGTAGTGTAATGTCAAGTGTTTGCTCTTGTGCAACCTCTTGCCTATTGATATTTCTCCCACTACGTTGATGCAGTGATATGTCAATAACGGTTGTCGGAATATGTTCTTGTTGTGTTTCATTAGTAGTTATTCTATTGCTTAATTCCTGTAAAACTAGTTTACTTCTAGGAACATGGTTCATTAAATAGTCCGATTCCAGAAATCTGGCGTTTGTCGAGACAATTACCTTCTGTTCATTAGGACAGTAAATAAAACTCCCTTAGTACCTTTTGGATATCCAATAAAAATGCACACTTCTGTCCGAGATTCCAGTTTATTAGTTTTCCCTTTTAGCACATGTGCTGGACAACCCCAAACCCGAATATGCCGTAGACTAGGCTTGCGCCCACTCCACAATTCAGATGGAGTTAAAGGTACTGACTTTGAAGGAACCAAGTTCAGAATATAATTTGCTGTTTCTAATGCATACCCCCAAAAGAAAAAAGGCAAATCTGAATAACTTAACATTGATCGAACTATTTCCATAAGAGTTCTATTTCTCCGCTCTGCCACACCATTTTGTTGTGGTGTTCCCGGAGCAGAATATTGAGATGTAATTCCTGATTCTGATAAGTACTTAATGAATTCCGCAGAAAGGTATTCACCACCACGATCAGATCGTAATGTATGGATATGTTTATTATGTCGCTTTTCCGTTTCTATCTTAAATTCCTTGAATTTTTCAAAGCATTCAGATTTACGGCGCAACAAATAAATGTATCCATATTTCGAGTAATCATCTGTGAAAGTCACAAAATACTCAAAACCACCTCTTGCTTGTATATTCATAGGACCACACAAATCAGAATGAATTAATTCTAACTTATTTCTGGCTCTATTTCCTTTGGAAGGAAAGGGTCTCTTGGTCATTTTTCCTTCTAAACAGGATTCACAAGTCGGAAGTGCCTCATCTTTCAATGAACTCAAAGGTCCATCAGAAACCAACCGTGAGATCCTATTTATATTAATATGACCTAGACGTAAGTGCCATAAGTAGGTTTCACTCAATTCTGAAATTTGTTTTCTCTTATGTGATTGATTAATGTTATTAAGTTCCGAAGTTCGTAGCATGTTTTGAGACACATCAAACACAAACAGGTCATCTATTCTAGGAGCAGAAATAATAAAATGTTTATTAAACTTAATAATTGCAGAATTATTAGCAAAATAAACATTGTAACCAGCATCCATTATTCTTGAAACTGAAAGTAAATTCCTTCTTATAGAAGGAACGTAGAGGACATTATTTAAAGTCAAAACTCTAGAACTACTGAACGTAATGGAAATAGTTCCTATAGCTAAGGCTGGTGCTGGTTCCCCATTTTCTTGAAACACGTTGAGCTCATTTTCATTTAGCCGCCGCGTTACCTGAAACCCCTGCAAAGAAGTGCAGATATGATTAGTGGCTCCCGAATCTATAGCCCAAAATTGGGTAGAAACAGCCGCTAAAAATGTTTCAACGACATATGAAAAAGAAGTACCTTGTTTCTGCATTTTTGCTATATAACCGGGTCACTGTTTCTTAAAATGACCAGGTTGCTTACAATGATAGCACTTGCCTTTAGGTTTAGCCACACCACCAGCAGCACCTGGAACCTTACGTGGCTTCTTCTTCTTCTTGTCGCCTTTCGGCTTAGAAGTCGATGACGAAGGTTTGTCAACCATGAACGCCGCAGGAGGAGCTTGGTGCTTAATGATAGATTCTGCCGCTTGCAGCTCATTCAGCAGTTTCGCTAGGGACAAGTCCATCTTATTCATATTATAGTTTAAGCGAAACTGCTGAAAACTGTCCGGCAGAGTCTGTAGGACCATCTCAACCTGAGATTCCTTATAAATAACCGCACCAAGAATTTCCAACTCGTTCAACAGACTCATCATCTTAAGAATGTGCTCCCTCACTGATGATCCCTCAGCCATTTTAGTGGTCAAAAGGGCTTTCATGGCTGTCTGCTTGGCAGCACGATTTTGCTCACCAAACATCTCTTTGACAGATGCAAGCATATCGTAAGCAGAAGTCATTGACTGATGTTGATGCTGCAAGACATTCGCCATGGAGGCAAGAATGTAGCATCTTTCCATCTCATCAGCCTTAACCCATTTGTCATAGGCCTTAGTTTCATCATCAGTGGGATCAGCGGACCTAATGGGGCATTCTTCAACCAGCAAAAATTTGAAACCTTCAGCAGTAAGGACAATGTCCAAATTACGTTTCCAGTCAACATAGTTAGGGCCCTCTAGTTTATTTTGATTCAGGATAGTGGTTAAGGGATTGAATGAAGACATGGTAAATCTGTGGTATGATCAAAAAACAAATCATTATTAGACATGCTAACAGAATAATGAAATTCATAAAATACACATCACACATATCACCATGCTCATAAACAGTTAGAATCGTTAGGGAAACTTAACCATTTAAGCAAAAATACATGCAATGTGAGACATGCTATCTACTTAAATAAAACAGCACCAACTCAGTTAGAGAGTAAAATGTTAAGTTAAGTTAGATAAAACATCATAGTTCATAGAATCTCTTGCTCATTGATTCAACATGCAACTTAGTTGGAAAGTTAATACAAGTCATCAAAACAAGAGACACAAAACAGTAGCAATATATACAAGCATATCCGATGGGGAAGATGACCTATGTCAACATGTATACTCATATAATATACTGTAATCAACCACTGGAAACCATAAGGAATGACCCCTATTACCACTGGTATCAAAAATTTAATTTTTTCAGAATTTTTAATTTTTCAGAAAACATTAAAATGCCCAAAATCCCATGAAAACGAAGGAATTTGGCCAAAAAAGGCCCTATGTCACGGAGAAACCGTGAGTCTTGGTCATTGGGGCATTTCCAATGAACCTACCAAATTTCAGGCCAATCGGAGTTCATCAAAAATTGAAAAACTCCAAAACCGACCAAAATGGCATTCATAGACCAGGCTGCTTGCGAGGGTCAGCAGGGCTGCTCTCGCAGCTTTGCCTTTCCACTACACCACTTTTTTAGCCAAATAAACAACCAAGACAGTTGGGAAACTACATAAATCAGTACATATTTTTCCTTAATGCAAAAAATCATTTGAGACAGTTATCGGCAAGGCTATCAGCGAGGGTCACATGGACTGTCTAGACAGCCTTGCCTTGACACCATACTGCTCGTTAGAGCATGTAAGTTATGAATATAGTTGGGCATAGTCATAACTTGAAACATAGTTACCCTTAATCCAGATGTTAATTATGGATAAACCATTCCAGAAAACAACAATTTCAGGAAGAGCATATATGTCCAGAAAACAATCAAACCAAGATTAAACAGATATTTCCAGAAAATACACAATTCATAATGAACATGGATTTCCAGAAAACAATCAATTCATGATAAACAATATGTCGAGAAAACACATATATCAGGATGGACATAAATTTTCCGAAAACATTTATTTCTCTGTGAACATGGATTTCCACAAAACAAATATTCCATTGTGAACATGGATTTCCAGAAAACAATTGTACCATAAATTCAAAACACATGATAATCATATAAACCAAAATAGATATATGAAAACATGAAATTTCAGGTACAATAGCATCAACATGATAAACAGTCAACAACATGATTTTATACAACTGTTGAAACTAACAAAAAACATGTATAACAATCATGAATTTCATATTACATTATCAGTGAGATGTAAGATGACTCGTGATACCAATTGCTAGAACGCATAAATCACATACGCAGCGGAAGCATAAACAAGGGATCACAAACTTACATGTCAACATGATAATGTAAAATAAAAACCGAAATTCATGAAAAACTACATACCTCTTGAAGCTTTTACACAACTCATTTATCACCTTGTTCTCCAGGTCTGCTGCCTTCTACAACTACCTGAATAATTTTTACCAACCAATGCTTGTGTGGACAAGTTAAAGAAAAATTCTGGAAAGGGATTTTCAAGGTCTGTACAATGAACAAAAGAAAACCCCTATATATTCAACTGAATTTGAAGTTGAAAGGGTTTTCTTTCATCCATTCAATTCACACGAAAATCTCATTAAGACCTCCCATCAATACCAACAGAAAGTCATGGACGTTTTGTCCATAATGACAAATGTTTTAATGGGAGTCATAATTCCTGTCATCAATAGGAATTTATTCCCATTAAAACAAACACGTACAACCTTTTCTAAATCCATTTTCTTTTCCAAATTGGTTAATTAATCAGGCGTAGCAGGGACCACAGATTTATTAACTGAGGCTTCTAATTATGATATTAATTCGCAAATGAATGAATTACCATATCATAATAAATTACAAATCATTCCACTAAAAATCTGTAACTGCACTCCTCGTTATTAACTTCGAAATCTACCATTACATCTTATTTAACTCCCCATGTTAGAATTACTGACACCAATCAATTAAATCAAATTTTTCTGAAAAATTCAATTTATTGACTAACTCAATCCTATATTACTATGCTTAACTTTATTTCACGTGACGGATACTAAATCCACCTGCAGGGTTCACACGTGAAAACTTATAAGCAACCATATAAGGGTGTCTTCTATCTCAAGTCCGAGACATGGTTCTATCAACTAATTATTATTTCACTAAGTAATTTGTCATTATCCAATCTATTAGGAATATATTGACTCTCAATAGAGTCTCACCTTTTAATAGATTAAAATAATAAATCAAACTACATAGATTATAATAATTATATCAAGATTAAGAGTATAAGTACATGTAATGGACTAGAGAAGTTGTTTATTAATATTCAGAACATAAACAAACATCTCTACTTGGTCCGTTCAATACATACGAAATGTACTAGCACAAGAAGTTGGAATATTACCACTCCCATAATTAAGATCAAATTATATTTTAATCTTGTGCTACAATCATCAAGATGTTTGTCCTACTTCATCTTTGACTGTGAACTTTTAATTTATAACTTATAAGAACCAACAATTTTAATCTTCCATGCATGAGTTAAATAACTCCATGCATAAAATTGCATACTATATAAGTTAAGGACACACATATCAACACAATGATTTATTTAAATAAAGACTTTATTAAATTAAGAAAATGAAATAAATTGTCTTTACATGGGATGTAAAATAATACTATAACTTAAACCAACATGGTTAATAGTATATCCTAACACCCCTAACTTAGGCATTTCTATCCTGATAAAGGCAAACAATGCTCAATAAGGCCTATAATAAAAATTCAAACCCCCGCACGGGCATCATATCTAGAATAAAGGCATTTAAATGCACAAATAAGGCCAATGATGTCAAATAAGGCCCCCGTACGGGCAACATGCAATATCAAATATTCACAAATCAGTGAAAATAAGAATATAAGCCCCCACACGGGCACACAACAGTAATAATAATCTCAAAATACTATTTCCATAGTTATTCTCCCAAACTCATAGCATGTTTTACTTATTTATTGACTACCCAACTCAATCTGAAGGAAGTTAAGCCATAACCTACTTCGAAACGATGAAATTAGAGCCTGAAGTCCTTCAGCACGGGGCTTTTCCCTTTCGAATGGTCTCATAATCAACTCAAATATACAAATATAGCATCTACGCATTAAAAGAAAGCCAACAATACCCATATTGACCATATTTAAGACGGGTCTAAAACGGACTCGAAAAATGAGTTCGAAAATGAGAGGGATAAAACCAAAATTTTATTTTATAAATAAATTCCTCAAGGTTTTAGGAATCTACAGTTAAAAACCCATGCAAAAACGTGTGAAAAATGAGGTCCAAATCGAAGAAAAACTATTTTCAAGTTGTACCAGTAAAACCTCAAAATCCCATTTCAAAATCATGATTAAAAAGTGTTTTTGAAGATGTAATCAATGGGAAATAATAATGGGGATATGAGTTTAGAGATTACCCACACAAGACACGATGAAGAAATCCTCTAAAATCGCCTTTCTCAAAGCTTGAAGGTCCAAAAATGGAAGAAATTTGAGAAAATGAGGTATTTATACTGTTTTGTGAACAGTACCTCGCAAACGCGGTCAACCCTTCCAGTTTGCAAGGGTCAACTTTGACCGGCCAAAAGTTTTGCCTTCGTGTTTGTGTCCAAGGCTTCGCATTCGCGAAGGATAATGAATCAGGCCTTCGCATTCGCGACAGATTCGTCGTGTTCACAAAGAAGGAAAGATACCCAACCCGAACTCGGTTGCCCTTTGCGATCATAGCCACCAACTCACAATCGCGATAGAAGGAAAATTTCCTTCTCCGTATTTACGGCCTGGGATCCACGTTCACAAAGAAGTCTCCATGCACCAGATATCAGTTGTGCACCAGCTGAATTTGCATGTTACAACGTCTTTAAACGGACCCTCAGGATATATTCGGTACTCCATAGAAAAAAACCATATATGCTAATATGTTATTTTCAACATTCCGGACTCAATACGACGTCGTATTTTTGAAAAAAGATCATTTTCAAAAATTTAACCCCCAGGACCCCTTAAAGCTAAATTATCAAACGAAGGGTCAAAATGCAAAACAAAGTTCTCGAATCTGAACCAATCCTGCTACTAACCCAAATTCAATATTTTGAATCTAATAGAACTATCCAAATCACCAACCAATACTTAGAACATCAAATATTGACCAAAGTCAACTATAGACATTTCAAAGCCTCTAAAAACCACAAACTCACCCAAATCATTCCCGATCGCATCGAAAAATGTGTCAACCATCCCCACATCTCAAAATCAACATGTAGCAACTGCGAGAAAAAGGTAAAATGATCAAAATACGTAAAAGCAAATTTTCACAGATCAAGTCATTACAATTCCTTTGCATAGAGCCTTCAAACACTCCAAATCTATTAAAACCATGGTGTACAAGAGAATTCATGGATATCCATATTGCAATTTAGAAGTTCTGGTTCAAATCGGATAAAAAAGTCAACCTCCGAGAACCAACGTCAAATTGGAATTTTCTTTCAAAATCTCTATATCCATAAGAAAGTAACTCAAATATAAAATTTCGTCAAAAATGGAGTTCGAATTGGACCTCAAATCTACAAAGTACATTTTCTTAGCTTCAGGAGAAAAATCCTCACATTACATTACTCATACGCGGTAAATTGATGAACTAAATAATAAGCCATTAGGAAAATACCAAAAGAGGGATTAGAAACTTAACTCCCCAAATAGCTCGAAAAGCCTCCAAAAATCCTCCCAATCAGTTTCAAATTCTCTCAAGATTGGATTATGAAGCGTAAGTTTGAAAATGGGATTTAAATTCTATCCCGATATATTTCCTTATTTGTGAATGCGAGCTACTTGTAGCGATCATAGTATTGACCCAACCAATACCTTCAAGATCACAAGGTCCAACCACCCACCCCTTTTACAAATGTGGTGGTCCTCTCGTGATCGCTAAGAAGGACCACCTATCTAGATGACAAAAATAGGATAAATAGTTCAAGTCTCGAATCATACCCTCAAAACTTTTTCGGAACTGTAACACCTCAAACTTTCAGGTAAAGATTTGAACCATTCTACGTTAGTAGATAGGACTGTACATAAAAAATTTTGTATGAGTTTAGTAAGGTCAAAATTCAACGAAGCACGTCTCTAGAAATATAAAGTGTAAACTAGTGAATTATTTATATAATTAAAGTTTTTTGAATCTATTTTACAAAGCATCAAACTGTTCGTCAATCCGAGTTTTGTACAAGAAGTTATGTACCTTTAAGAAAGAACTGGAGGTGGTGCTCGTCCACCGGCTTGCAAAGAGAGCAAGTTAGTGTCCCAAGGAAATTATATGCATGGTGAGGAAGCAAAATGAGGACCAAAAATGAGCTTGAGAGCGTGCGTCAGCATGCACAGGCAAGGCAACGCACACTGCTGGGCATACAAAGCGTCCTCTATGATGTGCTATCCCTACAGTATTTTAAGTGCGTTTTTCTACAATTTTAAGCCATTCTCTAGATTTCAAAATCCTAGCTCGACTATTATCTCTTCTCCACTTCATCCCACATCAAGGTAAGTCTCTCCCATGTAATTCAAAGCGTTTGCAAGTAATTCTAACATCCAATTACAGATTTTCAACAAATGCTACACCATAATTTTAGGGTTTTCAAGAAAATCCATATCAAGATTTCAAAAATGGATTCTTGGAGTTCTTCATAGATTAGGGATTTCTTAAAGTATTTTGGAGAGCTTAAGGTGTGTAAGGATATTCTACCTCAAAAATCTCCTCAATTATAACCTCTTTATTTTCGGTTGATTTCTTTCTTGATGATCTAGGGTTAGAGCGAAAGACTTGGTAAACTTGTTAATTCCTCAATTCTTGAAGTGTGCTGATGAAACCTCCTTGTTCTTGATCTTATCACATGAATTATCCTAGTTATTGAAATTCTATGATTCTTTTCACAAACTTGAGTTAACTTGTGAAACATAAAAACTTATGAGATTTCCATGACCCTTAATGTATCAAAAACACTTTTTTGGTGACGATATAAAGTTAATGAATTCCAAATGCGACTTGGTTTTGAGACCCTTAAGTACGAATTTGTCCTTTTGCAAAAAAGTTCTATTGCTATTGTTTCAAGTCATATGTATTAACTCATCTTTCATGTATCTGCTATTTATTTAAACTAGAAACTCAATGAAATTGAAGTTACTCTCCAAATCTTGATTCTTATTTAAGGTCTATGGGTCTTGTTTGAACTTATTTAACTCATCTTACAATTTTAAAGTATTTATGAGAATTTAGTTTGATATTCTTGAAAGATTGTTTTACGAACTCCTTACATGCATGACATTAGATTTTTAAAGAAAGTATTATTACACGAAAACTCTAAACTAGTATATGATTCAATATTTTCATTTGAATTGAAGTGTAAGGGCTCAAAAGTAAGATGTTTTACGATTTAGAGTATAAGAGCTCACAAGCAGTATGTTTCATGTTATAAATTTGAGCCATTGGCTCCAAGACATGATTTTTAGCTTATCTTACAATTTACAATATGAGCATATAAATATTTTGGAAGAATTATTTAGCACTGAGATAGGTATTGGGTTGAAAAAGATCCATTACCCGAAACAGCCTAGTAGAAACATCAATAATCATACTCGACCTCGCCAACTTCAAATGTTGACTTTGGTCAAACATTTTAAGTTTCTAACTTCCAAAATTGAAAACTTCCCAGAAATGCATTCGATCATGCTAGGAATCATGTCAAATATTCAAGGTGATACTTAAATGTATTTAGGTCTTACAAAAAAGAGAGTGAATAACTATAATGGTCATTCAATTATAGAAAATTCTTTATCAAAGTCATTCATGTTTTTTTTTTTTGTATAAATAAAGTCCTTTATTTATTTATTTTTGGTTATAATGACTTTTTAGATAAACTAGTCTAATTTAAGTGACTTTTTTGATACAAAATAAATATAAGTGACTTTGGAAGGATATTTGCTATTGTTGGATGACCATTTAAGTAATTAGCTCTAAAAAAATATCCACATACTTGATTCATGAAAAAGAACCTAACTCACAAGTGAGGAAGCTAGCATAGTTAAATATAATTTAAATAAATAAAAGTATGCAAGATCTCTAATAGCTTCAATTTTTAGATGAGATAGTCACATACTTCTATACTGTCTTGGTGGAGCTGGTTCTGGAATGTTGAGTCCCTTTTCAAGAATCTCCTACCTTCACCACTTATATGTCACGATATTCAACCAGGAACCGTTGCACCAATACGATTCTTCAAAGATGAAAGCATGAGTCACACCTACCTTCTTTGATTTGATTCGAGGAGAGTGAAAATTTGTTATGTTTAATGATTAGGAAATAAATTAGGTTTGTTTAATCCAATAAGGGCTTTTTGTAAGCAAAAATACCATGGGGAATGATATTTACCAGTGGGAAGTGTTGAATGGTGAAGCAAACCACATCAGTTGTACTTATTTCCACACGGCTTAGACTTAATATAAAATAGGAAAAAAGTGTTTAAGTGGCTCAAATGTTGGATGGTAGAGGTGTTCAATAGGTACTAGTTCTAGTGGAGCTGTGGAAGTGAATTATATGAACAACTTTAAGGGGTCATACATGACTTAAGCCAAAAATATACATTCATCTCAAACAGTTTATGTTTTTAGATGAGACAATCGCTGTAGACAATAAAATTTGAGGTGATAAAATAATAACCGGGACAAGAATATATAGCAATAATCGTAGTATTTTAATTCAATATGTGAGTGTTACAATCTCTATGAATCCTCTGATTCTTCTTTTCAAATATAAATTCAAGGGCCATTTAGATTGATCTTGAAATTGGTGGACTTTATCTTGACTTGTATTTGAAGTTGAGTGCTTGAATTCTTGAACTTGTAGATTGTAGAGAGATTTGCAGTGTTTCATCTACGAGCTCTCTCTGGCTTCTTGTTAGAATTCTGATCTCTTTTATGAATTGTATAGACCCCTATTTATAGTTGTAGGATGGAGGAGTTATGGTAAGTACAAACTCTTTTCAGCTAGTAAGATTGAACTGACATAGCCATATTTGATTGGTAGGAACATGTCAAGTTGTACACATGGCGTGTTTTCATTAACCTTTGATTTCACTAAGAATGCTGCATCATTTTGATATGTGACATTATCCTATTGGCTTTTTCACTTGACTTGGCATGCCAGGTCATTTGACACATGGCACGACTAGCCCAATAAAAATTGAACTTTAATTAAATTCATATTTGTTTGACTAATAAGTTTTGAATTTAATACAATTCGAATTTCGTACGGATTTACAATTAATAAAATTTTATTTTGTACAATCACATACTTCCATATGATATTAGAGTAGACAGAGATCATTGTTAATTCGAGACTTACCACCACTGTTTTTGATAACAAATGTAGACAACACTTTCAACCCATTTTTGGCCATGGCTTTAATTTTTTGTCACTATATATATGAAACCAATCAAGTTCGAAAGGTCGGTGTTTTTATGTTGTTGTTTTTAGTGCACTCACCAATCAAGGCACACTGCTAGGCATGCAAAGTTTCATCTATGGTGTACTATCCCTGCAGTCTTTTAAGTGCGTTTTTCTATAATTTTTCAGACATTCTCAAGATTTCAAAATCCTAGCTCGACTATTATCTCTTTGCCACTTCATCTCACATTAAGTTAAGTCTCTCCCATGTAATTCAAAGCATTTGCAAGTCATTCTAACATCCAATTACAGATTTTCAACAAATTCTACACCATAATCTTAGGATTTTCAAGAAAATCCGTATAAAGATTTCAAAAATGGATTCTTGGATTTCTTCACAGATTAGGTCTTTCTTAAAGTTTTTTGGAGAGATTAAGGTGAGTAAGGCTGTTCTAATTCAAAAATCTCCTCAATTGTAACCTCTTTATGTTCTGTTGATTCCTTTCTAGATGATCTAGGGTTAAAGCGAAAGACTTGGTAAACTTGTTAATTCCTCAATTCTCGAAGTGTGCTGATGAAACCTCCTTGTTCTTGATCTTATCACATGAATTATCCTAGTTATTGAAATTCTATGATTCTTTTCACAAACTTGAGTTAACTTGTGAAACATAAAAACTTATGAGATTTCCATGACCCTTAATGTATCAAAAGCTCTTTTTTGGTGACGATATAAAGTTAATGAATTCCAAATGCGACTTGGTTTTGAGACCCTTAAGTATGAGTTTTTCTTTTTGCACAAAAGTTCTATTGCTATTGTTTCAAGTCATATGTATTAACTCATCTTTCATGTATCTGTTATTTAGTTAGACTAGAAACTCAATGAAATTGAAGTTACTCTCCAAATCTTAATTCTTATTTAAGGTCTATGGGTCTTGTTTGAACTTATTTAACTCATCTTACAATTTTAAAGTCTTTATGAGAATTTAGGTGATATTTTTGAAAGATTGTTTTGCGTACTCCTTACACGCATGACATTATATTTTGAAAGAAAGTATTATTACACCAAAAATCTAAACTAGTATATGATTCAATATTTTTATTTGAATTGGAGCCTAAGGGCTCAAAAGTAAGATGTTTTATGATTTAGAATGTAAGGGCTCACAAGCAGTATGTTTCATGATATAAATTTGAGCCAATGGCTCCACGACATGATTTTTAGCTTATCTTACAATTTACAATATGAGCATATAAATATTTTAAAAGAATTATTTAGCACTGAGATAGGTATTGGGTTGAAAAAGATCCATTACTCGAAACAACCTTGTAGAATTATCAATAATCATACTCGACCTCGCCAACTTCAAAAGTTGACTTTGGTCAAACTTTTTGAGTTTCTTACTTCCAAAATTGAAAACTTCCCAGAAACGCATTCAATCATGTTAGGAATCATGTCATCTATCCCCGCAAGTCATAAACAACCAACCACAACTATGGGGGTGGATCCAACAGGAGAAAAGAAGCAAAAATTAGAAAGTAACATTGGGGATCGTCACATCATCCATTACTAAAATACACATTCATTCTAGAACATCTGAAGATAGAAAGTACATGAAAGCTACAAAAATTGTGGATATCTACTCCATATCTATAACTTAGTCTCGCAAATGGCCTCTTTAATTGGACAATTTCTCCACAATACCTTCACAAGTGCTATCTCTTTGGACCTCAACTTTCGAATCTTCCTATCCAAATAGCAATAGGCTGATCAAACTGGACCTAGGAGCCACCTGAACGATATTTCTTAAACATAGACTGCACTGAGTCCAACAATAATTACATGGGGCTATGAATGTTAAATGCCAAATATTAGAGGTGAATCTTAAATGTATTATGTCTTACAAAAAAGAGAGTGAATAACTATAATGGCCATTCAATTATAGAAAATTCTTTATCAAAGTCATTCGTGTTTCTTTTGTATAAATAAAGTCTTTTATTTATTTATTTTTGGTTATAATTACTTTTTAGATAAACTAGTGTAATTTGAGTGACTTGATAGATAAATTAGTCTAATTTAAGTGACTTTTTTGATACAAAATAAATATAAGTGACTTTGGAAGGATATTTGCTATTGTTGGATGACCATTTAAGTAATTCGCTCTAAAAAAAATATCCACGTACTTGATTCATGAAAAAGAACCTGACTCACAAGTGAGGAAGCTAGCATAGTTAAATATAATTTAAATAAATAAAAGTATGCAAGATCACTAATAGCTTCAATTTTTAGATGAGATAGTCAGATACTTCTATATTGTCTTGGTGGCGCTGGTTCTGGAATGTTGAGTCCCTTTTCATGAATCTCCTACCTTCACCACTTATATGTCACTATATTCAACCGGGAACCGTTGCACCAAATCGATTCTTCAAAGATGAAAGCATGAGTCACACCTTTCTTCTTTGATTTGATTTGGGGAGAGAGAAAATTTGTTATGTTTACTGATTAGGAATTAAATTAGGTCTTTTTAATCGAATAAGGGCTTTTTGTAAGCGAAAATACCATGGGGAATGATATTTACTAGTGGGAAGTGTTGAATGGTGAAGCAAACCATATCAGTTGTGCTTATTTCCACACTGCGTAGACTTAATATAAAATAGGAAAAAAGTGTTTAAGTGGCTCAAATATTGGATAGTAGAGCTGTTCAATAGGTACTAGTTCTAGTGGAGGTGTCCAAGTGAATTATATGAACAACTTTAAGGGGTCATGCATGACTTAAGCCAAAAATATACAATCATCTCTAACAATTTATGTTTTTAGATGAGACAATCACTGTTGACGATAAAATTTAAGCTGATAAAATAATAATCGGGACAAGAATATATAGCAATAATCTTAGTATTTTATTTCAA
Organism: Capsicum rhomboideum; assembly: GCA_031232105.1. Taxonomy (NCBI): domain Eukaryota; kingdom Viridiplantae; phylum Streptophyta; class Magnoliopsida; order Solanales; family Solanaceae; genus Capsicum; species Capsicum rhomboideum. The sequence continues at coordinate 44,712,092 of CP124715.1, read as the reverse complement.
TATGTGAGTGTTACAATCTCTATGAATCCTCTGATTCTTCTTTTCAAATATAAATTCAAAGGCCCTTGAGATTGATCTTGAAATTGGTGGACTTGATCTTGACTTGTATTTGAAGTTGAGTGCTTGAATTCTTGAACTTGTAGCTTGTAGAGAAATCTGCAGTGTTTCATCCATGAGCTATCTCTAACTTCTTGTTAGGATTCTGTTCTCTTTTATGAATTATAGAGACCCCTATTTATAGTTGTAGGATGGAGGAGTTATGGTAAGTACAAACTCTTTCCAGCCAATAAGATTGAATTGACATAGCCATATTTGATTGGTAGGAACATGTCAAGCTTTACACATGACGTGTTTTCATTAACCTTTGATTTCACTAAGCATGTTGCATCATTTTGATACGTGACATGATCATATTGGCTCTTTCACTTGACTTGGCATGTCAGGTCATTTGACACATGGCACGACTTGCCCGATAAAAATTAAACTTTAATTAAATTCATATTTGTTTGACTAATAAGTTTTGAATTTAATACAATTCGAATTTCGTACGGATTTATATTTAGTAAAATTTCATTTTGTACAATCACATACTTCCATATGATATTTGAGTAGACAAAGATCATCATGAATGCGAGACTTACCACCACTGTTTTTGATAACAAATGTAGACAACACTTTCAACCCTTTTTTGGCCATGACTTTAAGTTTTTGTCACTATATATGATGAAACCAATCAAGTTCAAAAGGTCGGTGTTTTTGTGTTGTGGTTTTTAGTGCACTCACCAATCAAGGCACGCTGCTATGCATGCAAAGTGTCGTCTATGGCGTGTTATCCCTACAGTCTTTTAAGTGCGTTTTTCTATAATTTTTCAGCCATTCTCAAGATTTCAAAATCCTAGTTCGACTATTATCTCTTCGCCACTTCATCTCACATCAAGTTAAGTCTCTCTTCAACAAATTCTACACCATAATCTTAGGATTTTCAAGAAAATCCGTATCAAGATTTCATAAATGGATTCTTGAAGTTCTTCACAGATTAGGTCTTTCTTAAAGTATTTTGGAGAGATTAAGGTATGTAAGGCTATTCTAATTCAAAAACATCCTCAATTGTAACCTCTTTATGTTTGGTTGATTCCTTTCTTTATGATCAAAGGTTAGAACGAAAGACTTCGTAAACTTGTAAATTCCCTAATTCTTGAAGTATGCTCATGAAACCTCCTTATTCTTGGTCTTATCACATGCATTACTCTAGTTATTGAAATTTCTATGATTTTTTTCATGCACTTGAGTTAACTTGTGAATCATACACGCCTGTGAGATTTCTATGACCCTTAATGTATCAAAAACCCTTTTTTGGTGACGATATAATGTTTATGAATTCCAAATGCGACTTGGTTTTGAGACCCTAAAGTATGAATTTTTCCTTTATCACAAAAGTTCTATTGCTATTGTTTCAGGTCATATGTATTAAATCATCTTTCATGAATCCGCTATTTAGGTACACAAGAAACTCCATGAAATTGAAGTTACTCTCCAAATCTTGATTCTTATTTTTGGTCCAGGAGTCTTCTTTAAACTTATTTAACTCATCTTATGATTTTAAAGTCTTCATGAGAATTTAGTTTGATATTTTTAAAAGATTATTTTACGAACTCCTTACATGCATGACATTAGATTTTGAAAGAAAGTATTCTTACACTGAATTTCTAAACTAGTACATGATTCAGTATTTTCATATGAATTGGAGTGTAGGGCTCAAAAGTATGATATTTTATGATTTAGAGTGTAAGGGCTCACAAACAGTATGTTTCATGATATAAATTTTAGCCAATGGCTCCACAACATGATTTTTAGCCTATTTTACAAGTTACAATATGAGCATATACATGTTTTGGGAGAATAATTTAGCACCGAGATAGGTATTGGGTTGTAAAAGACCCATTACCTGAAACTATGTTTGCCATCGTAGGTTATGGGTGGTTTCACAAGTCGGATGACTCCTTTTCATGATACCCATGGTTTATTATGGATCCTTATTTCATGTTCCTCCTATTACCCCGAAAAGGTGTAGGTTAATTCTACCAACGTGGGTGCAAGACATTGGGTATCATTAGCTCACATGGTGCATGTTAGTTATAGGAAATCCCCAAATATAAAACTTTGTATTTCTTAGTTATACATTATTTATGACTTTTTCATATGTTCTAAGTATGATGACATTTCAGACAATTTGCTTTAGTTAGTCTTTCAGTTTTATGATTATTTAGTATCCTTTTTTATGGTTTCAATAGTACAAAGTTTTCATTTCAAATATCCGATATTACACTATCACTTATTATAGATTTTACAAGATTAATATGTCACATCTCAACTCTTGATTTCCTCTATCGAGTTACTTGATATCTTATTCATGTTCAGTTTTTGTCAGTTACTATTATTGTTTTATTTTGTTGTTTTACATACTAATATGTTTAGAGTATTGACGCCTTTGATGCTACATCATTTTATGATGTAGCTTTAGGTATTCAGGTGCGTAATCAGACTATTCAGTAGACTTCATCTCTTCAGTTATCGATGAGCCCTTTGTCTTTTTAGAAGGCACAATCTAGTTTTTATATTGGTTCAGTTCTATTGTTTAAGATATATTCGGGCCTTTTCTCGGTAGATATTATTCACTTTTTTAGAGTCTTTGTAGACATATGTAATTGCCAGATTCAGATATTTTTCAGTCTGTGGATTTTCAGAATTTCTAGATTTATAAAAAACAGATTTCTGTTATTATATCTTGATGATTTATACATTTTTCCGCATTCCATAGTTGTATGCTCATGATGTTAGACAAAAGGTTCTCTTGGGCCAATGATTGTCTTGGGTTGATGTTACGTCAAGCTAGGTTCGGATAGTGACAAGAACTCCCCCAAACACAAACTAATAGTCTGAATCAAATCCTAAAATACATTTCAGACCTGTTGGAATCATCAAATCTCCATTTTGAGGTCATCTTGACCAAATGTTAAGTGGTCAACTCCAAACTTAAGTAACTCTATAAATTCACCCCAAAGGTCTATTTCCTCCAAATTCCTCGAGAACCATACCAAATCCTCCAGGCCTAGTAGAATCATCAATAATCATACTCGACCTCGCTAACTCCAAATATTGACTTTGGTCAAACTTTTTGAGTTTTTAACTAACAAAATTCAAAAACTTCTCAGAAATTCAGTCGATCATGTTAGGAATCATGTCATCCATCCCCGCAAGTCATAAATAGCCAACCACAACTATAGGAGTGGGTCCAATAAAAGAAAAGAAGTGAAAATTATAAAATGACCTTGAGGTTCGTTACATCATCCACTACTAAAATACACGTCTGTTCCCTAACATGAGGAGATAGAAAGTACATAAAAGGTCAAAAAGTTGTGAAAATCTACTCCATATCTATAACTTAGTCTCGCAAGTGCCTCTTCAACTGGGTAATGTCTCCACCATACCTTCACAGATTCTATCTCTTTGGACCTCAAATTTCGAATCTTCCTATCCAAATTAGCAATAGGCTGATCAAACTGAACTTAGTCCCACTAAGTCATAGGAGCCACCTGAACTATATTTCTTAGACATAGACTGCATTGAATCCAACAATAATTACATAGGGCTATGAATGTTAAATGCCAAATATTAGAGGTGAAACCTAAATGTATTTTGGTCTTACAAAAAAGAGAGTGAATAACTATAATGGTCATTCAATTATAGAAAATTCTTTATCAGAGTCACTTATGTATTTTTTTGGTATAAATAAATTGAGTTTTTTTGATACAAAACAAATATAAGTAACTTTGGAAGGAAATTTGCTATTGTTGGATGACCATTTACGTAATTTACTCTAAGAAAATATCCACGTACTTGATCCATGAAAATGGACATGACTCACGTATTGAAAGTAAAAGTATGCAAGATCTCTAATAGCTTCAATATTTAGATGAGACAATCACATACTTCTATATTATCTTGGTGGCGCTGGTTCTGGTATGTCGAGTCCCTTTTCATAGATTTCCTACCTTCACCACTTTAATGTCACGATATTCAACCAGGAACCATTGCACCAATACGATTCTTCAAGGATGAAAGCATGAGTCACACCTTTCTTCTTTGATTTGAATCGCCGTGAGCTGAATTACTACAGACAGGAGTCGTGGAGAGAGAAGAAATGTTAGGTTTAATCATTAGGGAATAAATTAGGATTTTTTAATTGAATAAAGGCTTTTCGTAAGCGGAATACCATCAGGAAATTACATGGAATGACCCCCATAGTGAGTGATTGTTGTTTTTTGTCCATCATAAGAAAAGTCTTTTTATGTATAGAATAAGTACATTTTTGCCCCTTAACACCTCAGATATTTTTACACTTTCCATGCATTTGTCTCTCAACTTCTATTTTTATTTCTTCTTCTTCTTTTTTTCTCATTTTTATTTTCCTTAATTTTTATTTTTTCTTGTCTCTTTTTTTTTTCTTATTTTAATTCATTTGTCTCAACCTTTATTTTTTGATTTTTCTTCTCTTTTTTCTTTTTTTCTCACACATTATTTATTTTTCATTTTTTTTCTTTTTGCAATTCATTTTCTCTACCTTTATTTTTTATTTTTATCTTTGCTTCTTTTTTTCATTTTCTCAAACTTTATTTTTATTTTAATGTTCTCATTTTTGTTTTTCTCAATCTTTATTTTTTTTATTTTTTAATCTTCTCTTTTTTCTTTTTTCTTAACCTTTATTTTTTTCTTCTCTTTTATTTTCTTTTTTCTCAATCTTTATTTTTTTTTCTTTTCTCTTTTTTCTTTTTTCTCAACTTCTATTATATTTTCTAATGAACAGAAAGTTAGATAATCCGCAAATAGAATTTTCTTTCTTTGACATCGAAGTAAATTTAAGAGTGTGACTTTGAGATGCTCTTCTCCCGTTTTATGAATACGGCCACTCTCTTTACTGAGCGAGACTCCATCCATATTCCTACTATTGTTTGGAAGTCCTTTGGTATAAGTCTTGCCTCTAAGACAAAAATTATATAACATCTCATAAATTTAGACACAATGTGGTAGTCTAAGCTCTTGCGCATAATTTGTTGTTTGAAAATCCTTGAGCTAAGTCTTTCCTCTAAGGTAAGAGTTATAGAGTATCTCATAAATTAAGACATAATGAAGTAGTGTTAACTCTTGCCCATGGAGAGTAACTTATTTTTTTGGGAGGTTCTTGGGCTAAGTCTTGTCTTAGAGGCAAGGCTAATATAGTATCTCATCAATCAAGACATAATGTGGCAGTGTCAACTCTTACCCATGGGGCGTCACTTGTTGTTTGAAAGTCCTTGGTCTAAGTCTTTCCTTTGAGGCAAGAGTTATAGAATATCTCATAAATCAAGACACAATGTGATAGTGTCAACTCTTGCCCATGGGGCGTAACTTGTTGTTTGAAAGTCCTTGGGCTAAGTCTTGCTTTCGAGGAAAGAGTTACATAGCATCTCATAAATTAAGAAACAATGTGATAGTGTCAACTCTTACCCATGAGGCGTAACTTGTTGTTTGAAAGTGCTTGGGCTAAGTCTTGCCTCTAAGACAAGAGTTATAGAACATATCATAAATCAAGACACAATGTGGTAGTGTCAACTCTTGCCCATGGGGTGTAACTTCTTGTTTGAAAGCTCTTGGTCTAAGTCTTGTCTCTAAGGCAAGAGTTATAGAGCATCACATAAATCAAGACACAATGTGGTAGTACCAACTCTTGCCCATGGGGCGTAACTTGTTGTTTGAAAGTCCTTGGGCTAAGTCTTGCCTCTAAGGCAAGAGTTACAGAGCATCAAAATATAACGTGGTAGTGTCAACCCTTGCCCATTGTACGTAACTTGTTGTTTGAAAGTCTTTGGGATAAGTTTTGCCTCTAAGGCAAGAGTTATAGAACATCTCATAAATCAAGACACAATGTGGTAGTGTCAACTCTTGCGTATGGGGCGTAACTTGTTGTTTGAAAGTCATTGGTCTAAGTCTTGCCTCTAAGGCAAGAGTTATAGAACATCTCATAACTAAAAACACAATGTGGTAGTGTCAACTCTTGCCAATGGGGTGTAACTTGTTGTTTGAAAGTCTTTGGGCTAAGTCTTGTTTCTAAGACAAGATTTAGAGAACATCTTATAAATCAAAATACAATGTGGTAGTGTCAGCTCTTGCTCATAGGGCGAAACTTATTGTTTGAAAGGAATCGATAAAATAAATAAATAAATAAATAAAAAAGTTGAGGAAAAAGAAAAAAATGAAGAAAAAATATTAAAAAAAGAAAAAATAAAAATTAAAGAAATTAAAATAGAGAAAAACAAAAAAATAAAGAAAAAAATAGAAGTTGAGAGGAGAAAAGAAAAATAAAGGTTGAGAAAAAAGAAAAAAAAAAAAAAGACAACAAAAAATAAAAGAAAAATAATGGTTTAGAAAAATAAAAAAAGAAAAAATAAAATAAAAATCAAAGAAAAAAAAAAGTTGATAGGAGAAAAGGAAAGAAGTAACGGTTGAGAAAAAACTAAAAAAAAAAAAAAGAGAAAATAAAAAATAAAAATCAATATAAAAAAAAAAAGAAAAAAAAACAGAAGTTGAAAGATAACTAAGCATGGAGAGTTGTTTAAAAATATTTGAGGTATAGAGAGGCAAATAAATATTTGTTCTATACATAAAAAAGAAGGAAGATTAGTTTTGTAGGACTTTTCTTATGCGGAATAAAAAAGTAAAGTCACCCACTAAGGGGACATTTCTGTAGTATACCTGAATACCATGGGGAATAATATTTACTAGTGGGAAGTGTTGAATGGTGAATCAAACCACATCATTTGTGCTTATTTCCACGTGGCGTAGACTTATTATAAAGTAGTAAAAAAGTGTGTAAGTGGATCAAATGTTGGATGGTAGAGGTGTTCATTAGGTTCTAGTGGAGGTGTCTAAGTGAATAATATGAACCACTTTAAGGGGCCGTATATGACTTAAGCCAAGAATAATAATCGGGACAAGAAAATATCACAATAATCGTAGTATTTTATTTCAATATGCGAGCATTACAATCTCTGATTCTTCTTTTCAAAAATAAATTCAAAGGCCTTTGAGCTTGATCTTGAAATTGATGGACTTGATCTTGACTTGTATTTGAAGTTGAGTGTGCTTGAATTCTTGAACTTGTAGCTTGTAGAGAAATCTGCAGTGCTTAATCCACTAGCTCTCTATGACTTCTTATTAGAATTCTGGTCCCTTTTCTGAATTATGGAGATCTCTAATTATAGTTGTAGGGAGGAGAAGCTATATATATGGTAAGTACAAACTATTTCCAGCTAATCAGATTGAACTGACATAGCCATATTTGATTGGTCGGAACATGTCAAGTTGTACACATGGCGTGTTTGCATTAACCTTTGATTTCACTAGGTATGCTGAATCATTTTGATACATGACATGATTTTATTGGCTCTTTCACTTGACTTGGCATGTCAGGTCATTTGACACATGGCACGACTAGCCCAATAAAAATTGAACTTTAATTAAATTCATATTTGTTTGACTAATAAATTTTGAATTTAATACAATCCGAATTTCATACTTTTTAGCATTTAATTAAATTTCATTGTATGCAATCACATACTTCAATATGATATTAGAGTAGACAGAGATCATCGTAAATTCGAGAATTACCACCACTGTTTTTGATAACAAATGTAGACAACACTTTCAACCCTTTTTTGGCCACGACTTTAATTTTTGGTCAGTATATATGAAGAAACCAATCAAGTTCGAAAGGTCGGTGTTTTTGCCTTGTGATTTTTAGTGCACTCACACTTCAAACAATTGATTGTGGGAACGAGCCTAATTTGTTCTTGTTAAATAGTGGACGAGGGGTAAAACTTAATTGTATTTAGGTCTTATTTGTTTTTAAAACCCAATTTAGTTTTTATTTGTTTTCTTTGTATCTGAATTTATAAAATCTGTCTATTCTTAAAAAATGATAAATGTAAATTTAGATAAAATATTAAATGCATCTAATACTATATCAACAAAATATATTCTTATTAAGTTTTTAGATAAGACAGTCACATATTTCTACATGATATTAGAGCAAGCAGAGGTCATGAATTCGAGTCTTACCATCATAATTATAAAAAAAAGAGAGTTATTAACTTAAATGGTCATTCAATTACAGCAAGTTATCTATCAAAGTCATTTTATGTTTGTTTTGTATAAACAAACTCCTTTAGCATTTTTTTCTTCTTCTTTATAATGAAATTTTAAGATAAACTAGTCTAATTTGAGTAGATAAACTAGTTTAACTTGAGTAATTTTATTAATACAAAATAAATAAAAGCGACTTTGGAATGGAATTTCCAAAGTCAAATTACATGTGCCTTTCTACTATTAGACTAACTAATCCATGTAATTACGATACTGCCCCGAACTACACTACCATGCTTTGCGTCTTTCTTTTTCCCTTGCTACTACCATATTTAGTACATTCCTATTTCACCAATAAGTTGGCAGTGTTCACATCTAATAAGGTTTAGAGTGTTGGAGAATATATAATTGGCAGTGATTAATTAAAGCTCAGAAAATAATTTAGACACGAGCTAGCATGCACGTGTGTTGGAGAATATACAATTGATATAAAAATAATTGTTCTAGTCCTAGGTAAATTAGGATTAGCACTATGTATTATGAAACAGTTTTCTAGTCCTAGGTAATTTAGGCTTAGCACTATGTATTGTAAATAAGTTTTCTAATCCTAGTTAAATTAGGATTAGCATTATGTATTATGAATAAGTTTTCTAATCCTAGGTAAATTAGGATTTGCACTATGTCTTATAAATAGAGGTTATTTCTGTTGAGGAATTCCAACAAATAAACTTCCATTCTCAGCTCCTTAATTTGTCTCTCCCTCTCCCATATATCTCTGTTAGAGAAACAAAAAGCATAAAGATAAAAAAAGGAAAAATTTATATAATGTCGATAGCTCAATCAAACAACTCGAAGATCACAGTGTATGTGGTATCATGTTGGATCTTTGCTGCCTTTGGTGGGCTTATGTTTGGTTACGATATTGGTATTTCAGGTGGAGTATCAAGTATGGATGATTTCTTGATAAAATGCTTCCCACATGTATACGATAGAAAGCTTCACGCAAAGGAGAACAACTATTGTAAATACAATGATCAACTTCTCCAGCTATTCACCACATCCTTGTACCTATCAGCTTTGGTTTGTAGCATCTTCTTCGCTTCCATGGTCTGCTCGCTTTTAGGCCGTAGGCGCACCATTCTAATTGCTTCTATTTTTTTCATTGTTGGGTCCGTTTTAAGTGCTGCCTCGGTAAACATATGGATGATCATTGTTGGAAGAGTTTTGTTCGGCGTTGGTGTTGGCTTCGGAAATGAGACTGTTCCCCTGTTTTTGACAGAGGTAGCACCAATCCAACATAGAGGAGCTGTGAATATTATGTTCCAACTATTCGTAACAGTAGGAATATTCATAGCAAATCTTGTGAATTACGCAACATCCCCAATGCACCCCAATGGATGGAGGGTGTCACTCGGCATTGCGGCCATTCCAGCGTTGCTTCTGCTCATCGGTAGCGCCTTTGTTATAACTGACACTCCTGCCAGTTTAATTGAACGTGGAAACTGTTGTTTTCTAGATTTTCTGCGGAATGTTGACACACTAAGCACACAGTTTTATTTGTTCTAAGTCCACAGTTATACTGTGTCTACTTAAAGAATCTAATCCCTTCACTATTGCCCGAGGTATGGATTAATTCTTCCCAGGATAAAATAGAACACTATTCTACAATATCGGCAATGAAAATTGTAGAACTTCGTCGAACTCAAGAATGGAGTAGTCACACACACTGACTGTTTTATGTTGTAGAAAAAGAGAGTTTACAGAATTTCGTCTTGCTTGTAAAAAATATTCTGAATACCTGATGAAGGAAAACACAGGTATTTATAGCCAACTACGCACTGTTTCGAAAGAATGCACTGCTTCGAAAAGTTGCACTGTTTCGAACAACTGTTTCTAAAACATTGCATTTGTTCTGGAACTGATGCATCATTTCTGGAACGTTGCATGTTTCTGGAATGGTTGCATTGTTCTGGAACGATGCACTGTTTCTTGAACAGTCACAAACGTTGCAAAACATTTTGTTGGAACATTGCATTTGGAGGAAAATTTCAGACGAAATTTTTCTGGATTAAAAAAAATTTGTCCAAAAAGATAGTCTCTCGATCGATCATTTTCCAAAGCCAAAGCCAAATCCAAAGCCGAGGCCGAGCCGAGCGAGCGACGACAACGACGGCGCGAGGCTTGGTTTCTTCTTGTCTCACTATCCCTTCAAAGGAGTACTTCTTAATATAAAGGAAAAATGATTTCTTTCTCCCACCAATGAGGGAGAAACTATATTTCCTTCTATAAAGTGACTATTCACCTCCCTTTGTTCCCATTTTGTTCCACCATTTTCCATTCATCTTTCACCAAAACCCAACAATCCCCCACATGAATGGGGAATGGCTATTTCATTTTAGAAAAAACATGTGTGATCTACAAATAAGAATCAATTGCATCTGGATAAGTAGGTTTCCCTTTGAACTTTCCATAGTGAACATACATCGGGTATTTTTGGTCAATCGGTAGATTTGATATCTTCGAACCGTCGAGCTTTTATGTATACCTAGACAATGTATGTCACACAACTAACCCTTAACCTTTCTTGGTTCTCATTGTTTTGTTCGTTTCAGCCATGAACACGTCCTGGTTTCATGAGTGCGTAGAGAATTGGCCTTACGTTATATTCTCCTTGAAGCGGCTTACACTTCACACTCACATAGTTGATTCCTAAACGTTAAGTACAATAGACAAAACTATTTGGTCATACCAGCCAAACTTAGGTAATCATTGAAAGCTTCACATCTTAAGCTCTATCCTCGCTTTCTGAACATTGTCTACATCATGAGAATAGGTTGAGTTTAGTTTGACAATGTTGAACCGTCAGTCACGACTTTGTTTGATCTCTTTGAACCTAGCTCTTGGGATCTCCAGTCTGCTAGGTAGAGTTACCGCCGTGATGACTTGTCCTTGGCCTTAAACCCATTCCCTTTGATGATTTATCAACCTCCTCTCTAGTTAGGCCTTTTGTTAGCGGATCCGACACATTATCTTTTGACTTAACATAGTCAATTGTGATAATTCCACTAGAGAGTAACTGTCTAACGGTATTGTGTCTTCGTCGCATGTGACGAGACTTTCCATTATACATAACATTTCCAGCTTATCCTACTGCCGATTGACTGTCACAATGTATGCATATAAGAGCAACTGGATTTGGCCATAAAGGAATATCTTCTAGAAAATTCCTTAGCTATTCTGCTTCTTCACCGGCCTTATCCAGAGCTATAAACTCGGATTCCATTGTAGAGCGAGCTATACACGTCTGTTTGGAAGATTTCCAAGACAGTGCTCCTCCACCAATGGTGAACACATATCCACTTGTGGATTTTATTTCAGATGATCCGGTGATCCAATTTGCATCACTATATCCTTCAACCACCGCAGGATATTTATTGTAGTGCAATGCATATTCTTGAGTGTATTTTAAATAACCCAACACTCGCTTCATCGCCATCCAATGAGTTTGATCGGGATTACTCGTGTACCGACTCAGTTTACTTATGGCGCAAGCTATATCAGGTCTTGTACAATTCATTATGTATATCAAACTTCCTAACACTCGAGCATAGTCCACTTAGGACTTGCTTTGACCCTTGTTCTTTGTAAGAGCAAGATTTACATCAATTGGAGTCTTTGCGACTTTGAAGTCCAGATACTTGAATTTCTCCAATACCATGTTGATATAGTGAGTCTGATACAAAGCTAGACCTTGAGGAGTTCTGTGAATTTTAATTCCTAAAATCAGATCTGCAACTCCTAAGTCTTTCATATCAAATTTGCTAGCAAGCATACGCTTAGTAGCATTTATGTCGTAAATGTCTTTACTCATTATCAACATATCATCAACATACAAGCAAACAATGACAACGTGATTTGGAGTGTTCTTTATGTAAACACATTTATCACACTCATTGATCTTAAATCCATTTGCCAACATTGTTTGGTCAAATTTTGCATGCCATTGTTTGGGCGCTTGTTTTAGTCCATAAAGTGACTTAACTAGTCGACATACCTTCTTTTCTTTTCCTGGAACTACAAACCCTTCGGGTTGATCCATGTAGATCTCTTCCTCCAATTCTCCATTTAAGAAGGCTGTCTTCACATCCATTTGATGAATTTGAAGACCATACACGGCGGCTAACGCTATCAATACTCGAATTGACGTAATTCTTGTTACCGGCGAGTATGTGTCGAAATAATCAAGACCTTCTCGTTGTCTGAACCCCTTGATAACTAGTCTTGCTTTATATTTATCAATAGTGCCATCATCTTTCATTTTCCTTTTGAAGATCCATTTAGAACCCAATGGTTTGTTTCCTGGAGGAAGATCAACTAATTCCCACGTATGATTATTCATTATGGATTCTATTTCACTATTGATTGCCTCTTTCCAATATTGTGCTTCCGAAGAAGACATAGCTTCCTTAAACGTTTGAGGCTCATTCTCTACTAAGAATGTCAAGAAATCGGGACCAAAGGAAGTTGATGTCTTTTGACATTTGCTGCGCCTTACATTTTCTTCATTAGGCGTACTTTCCTTTTCTTCTTCCCGAGGTCGTTTAGATTTTTCACTAGACGACTCACATTCATTCTTATACGGGTAAACATTTTCAAAAAATTCAGCATTGTCTGATTCGATTACCGTATTTACATGAATGTCAGGATTGTCTGATTTGTGAACCAGAAATTGATACGCCTTGCTATTGGTTGCATATCCAATGAATACACAGTCAATTGTTTTCAGTCCTATTTTAACCCTTTTGGGTTTAGGAACTTGGACATTTGCCAAACACCCCACACTTTGAAATATTTCAAGATGGGTTTACTTTATTTCCACTTCTCATATGGAATTGACTTTATTTTGCTATGGGGTATTCGATTGAGTATTTGATTTGCCGTTAAAATAGCTTCCCCCCACAAGTTCTGCGGTAAACCAAAACTTATCAGCAAGGCATTCATCATCTCCTTTAATGTTCTATTCTTTCTTTCCGCAATTCCATTGGATTGTGGAGAGTATGGGGCAGTTGTTTGATGAATAATGCCATATTCCAAACATATTTCTTCAAAAGGAGATTCGTATTCGCTGCCCCTATCACTTCTGATCATTTTGATTTTCTTATCAAGTTGTGTCTCAACTTCATTCTTGTATTGCTTGAATGCATTAATTGCCTCATCTTTGCTGTTAAGTAGATAAACATAGCAATATCGAGTGCTATCATCAATGAAAGTTATAAAGTATCTTTTACCACCACGTGATGGTGTTGACTTCATGTCACAAATATCTGTGTGGATTAAGTCTAAGGGATTTGAATTCCTTTCAATCGACTTATAAGGATGCTTAGTATACTTAGATTCCACACATACTTGACACTTCATATTATTACTTTCAAACTTAGGCAATATTTCCAAGTTAATCATTTTTCGCAATGTTTTATAATTAACATGTCCTAAACGCGCATGCCACAAATTATTGGACTCAAGCAAGTAAGAAGAAGAAGTACTTTTATTGATATCAACAGCCATTACACTTAGCTTGAAAACGCCCTCAGTGAGGTAACCCTTTCCTACAAACATATCATTTTTACTAAGTACAATCTTATCAGACACAAATATATATTTAAAACCATTCTTGACCAGAAGTGAAGTCGAGACCAACTTCTTGCACATTTCAGGAACATGAAGAACGTTGTTAAGCGTCACTATCTTGCCCGAAGTCATTTTCAAGCCAATCCTTCCAGCTCCTTCTATCTTTGCGGTTGCAGAGTTTGCCATACAAATAGTCTCGCCTTGTCCAGCCACAGTATAGGAAGAGAACAACTCCCTATTTGAGCAAACATGTCGGGTAGCACCCGAATCCATCCACCATTCTTTGGGATTTCCAACCAAGTTGCACTCGGACAACATTGCACACAAAAAGTCCATGTCCTCATTCAGGTTCGCTTGGTCTTTCTTTTTCTTGTCCTTGTCCTTCTTAGGAGCACGACACTCTGAAGCCATATGACCATACTTGCCACAGTTGTAGCAATTTCCTTTGAACCTCTTCTTGCTTGGTTCATTCTTCTCTTCATTGGACTTTTTCCTTTTCTTGTTCTTTGGAGGAGTTTCAACATGATTTGCTCCCGGAATTGAAGACTTTGAAGTGGCTTTCTTTTCAGCAGCTTTGTTGTCTTCTTCAATCCGCAAACGAACAATCAAGTCCTCCAACTTCATTTCCTTTCGTTTATGTTTCAAGTAGTTCTTAAAATCCTTCCACAAAGGAGGCAATTTTTCAATAAAAGCTGCCACTTGAAATGCTTCATTTACAGCCATTCCTTCAGCAAGTAAATCATGGATTATTACTTGCAATTCTTGGACTTGAGACATGACAGTTTTACTGTCAACCATTTTATATTTCAGAAATTTGGCCACCACAAATTTCTTCAGTCCAGCATCTTCAGTCTTGTATTTCTTGTCTAATGCGTCCCATAATTCTTTAGACGTTTTGTATATGCTATAGACATTATACAAGCTATCTTCCAACCCATTTAGAATGTAAGTTTTGCACAGAAAATCAGAATGATTCCATGCTTCCATTACTATGAAACGGTCCTTTTCCGGAGTGTCATCCGGGAAGGTTGGAACTTTGTCAGAAATAAATTTCTGCAAACTGAGAGTGGTTAGATAGAACAACATTTTCTGTTGCCACCTCTTAAAGTCAGTACCAAAAAATTTCTCGGGTTTTTTAGTTGCTGTCAGTGCACGAACAACACGGTTTGAAGAAGCTGTATTTGTTTGCACAGAAGCAGAAGTCATTACAGTATCAACATGTTCTGCCATTTCGGTTAGATTCTTTAAGCTTGTTGTTTTCTAGATTTTCTACAGAATGTTGTCACACTAAGCACACAGTTTTATTTGTTCTAAGTCCACAGTTATACTGTGTCTACTTAAAGAATTTAATCCCCTCACTATTGCCCGAGGTATGGATTAATTCTTCCCAGGATAAAATAGAACACTATTCTACAATATCGGCAATGAAAATTGTAGAACTTCGTCGAACTCAAGAATGGAGTAGTCACACACACTGACTGTTTTATGTTGTAGAAGAAGAGAGTTTACAGAATTTTGTCTTGCTTGTAAAAAATATTCTGAATACCTGATGAAGGAAAACACAGGTATTTATAGCCAACTACGCATTGTTTCGAAAGGATGCACTGCTTCAAAAAGTTGCACTGTTTCAAACAACTGTTTCTAAAACATTGCATTTGTTCTGGAACTGATGTATCATTTCTGGAACGTTGCATGTTTCTGGAATGGTTGCATTATTCTGGAACGATGCACTGTTTCTTGAACAGTCACAAACGTTGCAAAACATTTCGTTGGAACATTGCATTTGGAGGAAAATTTCAGACGAAATTTTTCTGGATTAAAAAAAAATTTGTCCAAAAAGATAGTCTCTCGATCGATCATTTTCCAAAGCCAAAGCCAAAGCCAAAGCCAAAGCCTAAGCCGAAGCCGAAGCCGAGCCGAGCGAGCGACGACGACGACGGCGCGAGGCTTGGTTTCTTCTTGGCTCACTAGCCCTTCAAAGGATTAGAACAATGCACTGTTTCTTGAATAGTCACAAACGTTGCAAAACATTTCGTTGGAACATTGCATTTGGAGGCAAATTTCAGACGAAATTTTTCTGGATTAAAAAAAAAATTGTCCAAAAAGATAGTCTCTCGATCATTTTCCAAAGCCGAAGCCGAAGCCAAGAGACGACGACGACGGCGCGAGGCTTGGTTTCTTCTTGGCTCACTATCCTTTCAAAGGAGTACTTCTTAATATAAAGGACAAATGATTTCTTTCTCCCACCAATGAGGGAGAAACTATTTTTCCTTCTATAAAGTGACTATTCACCTCCCTTTGTTCCCATTTTGTTCCACCATTTTCTATTCATCTTTCACCAAAACCCAACTGAAACAACGACCAAGGCAAAGCTGCACTAAAGAAAATTAGGGGAGTTGAAGATGTTGAAGCTGAATACAAGGAAATAATTGCTTCTTGTGAACAAGCCAAGGCGGTTCAAAAACCGTTCAGGAACCTCCTGAAGGCTTCCAGTGTTCCACCACTTGTGATAGCGATACTTTTGCAGGTGTTCCAGCAATTCACTGGAATTAATGCGATTATGTTCTACGCACCTGTCCTGTTCCAGACCATGGGATTCAAATCCAATGGTGCACTTTTGTCCTCTATCATTACTGGACTTGTTAATGTTGGTTCCACCGTTGTTTCAATATATGTTGTTGACAAGGTTGGAAGGAGAAAATTGCTCCTCCAAGCTTGTTGCCAGATGTTAATCTCTCAGTTGGCAATTGGAGCAATATTGTCAACCAATTTGAAGGAGACAGGAACATTGGACAGGACACTGGCAATAGTGGTGGTGCTATTTGTGTGCACATATGTTATGTCATTTGCATGGTCATGGGGACCTCTAGGATGGTTGATTCCCAGCGAGACATTCCCAATGGAGACAAGGACAGCCGGTTTCGCCTTTGCAGTCGGCACAAACATGCTCTTCACCTCAATAATCGCTCAGGTTTTCTTGACAATGCTCTGCAAAATGCAGGCATACATTTTCTTCTTCTTCTCCGGCTGGATCGTCCTCATGGGACTCTTCGTCATCTTCTTTTTGCCAGAAACCAAGGGAGTCCCTATTGATTCAATGCTTGAAACTGTCTGGAAGCAACATCCAATATGGAAGAAACTCTTCAACTATCAATAATACTATTTTCAATTAATATGTCATGTACAAATAATATTTTAATATTAATATGTTTAAATTGATTCTCAATTCCTGATTTAATTAGTGATTAATTTTATGGAAGTTAATCCCGATTATATATCTATGTATTGAGGTTTCGTGCGATTGGATGAACTTTAATTTTGGTTCTATTATCTTTACCTTTTTAATATTATTTTTCTAAACAAAACAAAAGAACTTAATGTTGAGATGAACTCTCATTGGCTGCCCTTAAATAATTACTAAACCTGATTAATGCTTCCACAATCCAACTTCATCAACGTGAATGTCTTCAACTGCTTAGCAAAATAACCCCTTCTCCCATTTTATTTTCCACTGACAGCTTCTTCTCCTGTTTCACTCAAATTGTGACACACTTTTTTAATACTAGTTTAGGGACGTGCGTTGCACGTTGGTTTTCCGTCAGTACAAAAGATCACATACCAAAAAAATAAATGGCAAGGATTGAACCAAAGATTGCATTGTACGTGCAATATATGATTTAATTGGCAAAAATATGTGTTCTTCTAATTTAAGTATATATGTTGCACTTGTATGTCACGTCAATAAGTAGCACCTTCCTTATAAACATAAACATACCAAAGGATTGAACCAAAGAACTTACCTCGAAGATTGCTCAATGCGTGTTGAACTCTATCTAAAGTCTCAAAACAACACATCTTGAGAAAAATATCTTTTTACTTCGTCTTGAATATATATATTGCACAGAGATACCAACTGATCTTGATTACCAGAACAAAAGTCAATAAAATTACTACTGCAGAGTCTTAGCAAGTTAAAAATATTGCTCTAGAAGAGGTATACATTCTGAATTTTGAATCATTCAGAAATTTATACTTCAATTGTTGTTTCCATTGGAACATGTAGGTGAAAATGCTCTATAATATCACAAATTTGCACTTCACCTAGCATTTGTCATACTTTGTCACTTATACTCTACTGGCTTTCAACTGAGTTTTATTTTTGCTAACAAATTTGTCATTTTCATGTCACAACCAACTAAATCAGGGCCTTTTCCTAATCAATGGCAAGATTGATTCCTTAAGAGGATTTATTGAAGGCACATATACACTAATAAGGTAAACCGATAATTAAATATGATTCTGTGAAGACATAAACGGAAGCGTATCGAAATACCCTCCCTGTTGAAACATAAAATGATAGCAAAAGAATATGTATCGTGGATTCAAACTATTCTGTATAAATGTGCAAATAAGGGCACCAAAATACTGCAGGCTCTACTCCATCTCAAGAATGTCCTTTCGTTTTTTCTTAACTTTTTCCGTCTCCCACATTAGATCTTTATTCAAAGAATTCCCACCTCATAAAGCTCTATCTTGAATTGTGTAGTTGTTGGAATTTTCCGATTAACTTCAGTTTTTACCTCGCTTATATCCTTCAGCAAAAGTGCATGCTACTCATACACACGGCTTGAAACTGTGACTAATTAATCACAAAGAGACCTAGATAATAGATATTTAAGATCTTGTCCTACGACTACCGTATATAGGTATACAAACATATATTGCTTTTCAAAATTAGCTATGTATTACTCCCTCCATTTCAAAAAGAATGACCTACTTTCCTTTTTAGTCCATTTCAAAAAGAATGACCCTTTCCTTTTTTGGCAACTATTTAATTTCAACTTTCCATATAGTGTGTTTAAGACCACAAATTTATAGGGCATTTTGGTACATTTGATAAATCTTTAATTTAAAATCACAAGATTCAAAAGTTCTTATTATACTAATTGCATGAGAAAAACAAACTTGTCGAGGTATTTAATAATGAAGCTTAGTTTAGGTAAAATCTCTAAGAGTTTATATATAAGGTATCAACAGATAGCATAGATTCTAAAATAATGACAGAGATATGTATTTGTAGTTTAAGATAATAATTTCACAAAAGGATGGTAGTTGTGACTGTATTAGGTTACTACCAGTGAAGTCTGAAGCATATACTTAGAAGATATACAGCAGAGAGTGCAGCAAACTACCTCAACAATCCCTTTGCGTGGTGCATGATTCGCTAGACGGAGGTAATAATCTATTTTCACGTGTTCATGGTTCTTTCTTAGAAAGCCTCTCAACAAATAGGAAATTTGCATCACGATAACCCTGCAAACCAATATGTTCATTATATTGGGTGATAAACCAAAATAGATACTTGGGGCTTGTTTGCTTTGGATTATTTCACCAGAACTACTCAAAAATCATTTCTTAAACTCATGTTTCCAGCCAACAGTGATATTCAGTTCTTATATGAAAAATTGATTCACTCAAGTAATAATCAAACATTATAAGAAATTCTTCCAACAATGAAGAAATACCATCTACCTCGAGCAAAAGGCTGAGGCTTTGGTTCTGATCTTTTTGCACGAGTTGAATTACTTCTCCCTAACTTTTTTGAGATAGAAGTTAGTGTTGAAAAAGTTGCAGGCACAACCTTTGAGAGAATAGCACCTACTATTGATCTGCTTCGGTCATATTCTGCATTTTAAATATTGACATTAGCAGTATGGTATATGAGAACCTACACTTCAAGGTTCGAGAGAAAATACTGTTACTTGGTAATTTTTTTGGAAGATGAAAAATAAATTGTAACCATGAGAATATTTGAGTACCTGATCTCTGATTCATCAAAATAATGTTAGGTTTTTAAGAGGTGTGAATAAAAAATGAATAGATATTTTTTCGAAAATACACCAAGAGAAAGGATGCAATTTGATGGGCACATTTTCACTTTGTATGGTTATGACCTTTCTAATGGGTTGTGATTTTTCCGAAGAGATGCACCTTTATGAAGAGATGAACCTTTCTGAACCATTGCTTCTTTTCTGAAGCACCACCTTTTGGCTATAAATATTTGATTTTTCCTCAGATATGAAAACAACTTTTGTGAAGTAAAAACACTCTTCTTCTTGAGAAAAAAAAAACTCAAGTTTGATTTGCTACCATTGAGTGCGTTCGTAGTTTGACAGAATTTGAGGTATCGCTACTCTGTTGAAGTGATTCATTTTATTCTAGAAGGATATATTCCATAACCTCGGGTACTTGAGGGAAATAATTTTCTTAAGGACACACTGTGAATTCGGTGGATTAACTTCTAATCTTCATCTTTTTCTAAATGTTTGATTTTGCTATTTTCCAGAAAATAGTTTGAATTTCTTTGTTGTTCTTGAAGTTGTTCTTGAACTTGTTGTTGAAGTTCATGTTGTAAATAAAAATTTTGTACCAGGAAAACAACAATCTTAAGAAAATTATTTTTATAAATCTGTATTTGGTTTCTAGAGATTAAAGCCTTTTGGTTTTCTACACTGTTTGATCTTGATACAGATTTGAAGATATAAAAACTTCGTCAGAAGTCAAAGTTTATTCGGTTGAAGATTAAAAGAATATAAAAACTTCATCGTTAAACTCGAAACACATTGTTTAAAGTTAAAGACTTTATTGTTAGTATTTGTGATACTAAATGATTGTAATGTTATGGATTCTGCTTCTGCGGCAACGGATGTTGTTTCATCAAGCCGTTCTACACCTACAATGACTGCAACAGAAAAACCCAAAAAGTTTTTTGGTATTGACTTTAAGAGGTGGCAAGTTCTAAGCCGGGGGTCAATCGGAAACAGCCTCTCTACTTCATCTGAGGTAGTGGTATGGACTGCATACACTTTACCCTCCCCAGACCCCACATAGTGGGAATACACTGGGTATGTTGTTGTTGTTGTTGTACTTTAAGAGGTATCAACAAAAGATGTTTTTCTATCTGACCACTCTTAATTTGCAGAGGTGCATTGCTGAGAATGTTCCAACCTTGTCAGATAACACTCCTGAGAAAGAGCAGTTTTTGGTAACTGAGGCATGGAATCATTCAGATTTTCTTTGCAAGAATTACATTTTGAATGGGTTGGAAGATGGTCTGTATAATGTCTATAGTGTTTGCAAAACTTTGAAAGAATTATTGGACACTTTGGACAAGAAATACAAGACCGAAGATGCTGGACTAAAGAAATTTATGGCTGTCAAATTCCTAGAGTTTAAGATGGTTGATAACAAGTCTGTTATGTCTCAAATCCAGGAATTGCAAGTTATTGTTCATGATTTACTTGCTGAAGGAGTGATTATTAACAAAGCATTTCAAATGGCAGCCTTTATCGAAAAATTGCCTCCTTGGTGGAGGGACTTTAAGAACTACTTGAAGCACAAAAGAAACAAAATGACCTTGGATGATTTGATTGTTCGTCTGTGGATCAAAGAAGATAATAAAGCCACAGAAAATAAAGTTACTATAAAATCAGCAGTACCCAGTGCAAACAATGCTGAAATTCCTCCAAAGAAGAAGAAAAGAAAGAAGTCTTATGAATATAAGAATGCACCAAAGAAGAAAAAGCTCAAAGGAAATTGCTAAAACTATGGCAAGTTTGGCCACATGTCTTTAGATTGTCGTGCTCCAAATAAAAATAAGAAGGATCAAGCAAACACGAATGAAGACATAAACAACTTGTGTGTAATTCTTATTGAATGTAATTTGGTAGGAAATTCCAGTGAATAGTGGATTGATTTGGGTGCTACCCATCATGTGTGTTCTAATAAGGAACTATTTTCTTTCTATACTTCATCAGGACCCGGTGAGACCATTTTTATGGTATATTGTGCAACGACAAAGATAGAAGAACTGGCAAGATAGGCTTGAAGATGACTTCGGGAAAGATGGTGACTCTTAACCATGTCATTCATGTTTCCGAAATGTGAAAGAATTTGGTCTCGACATCACTTCTAGTCAATAATGGTTTAAGTGTGTATTTGTATCTGACAAAGTTGTAATCAACAAGAATGATATGTATGTAGGAAAAGATTACCTCACTGAGGGCCTTTTCAAACTAAATGTAATTGTTGTTGATATGAATAAAAGTTCATTTCTTCTTACTTGCTTGAATCAAATTGTAACACCCCATATAAAGATGTCCCATGTTCTCCTTTATTCGTCTTTCACGTTTTTATGCAATGGTGATTATTATATGCGTATGATTGAACATAAGCAAAGGTTGGTTCTCTCGGGCCTTATCGGCTACGGGTGCCAATCATGTCTCGATGGGATTCGGGGCGTGACACAAATGAATTATGGCATGAACGTTTAGGACATGTCAATTATAAAACCTTGCGAAAACTAATTAGTTTGAAAGTTTTGCCTAAATTTGAGTGCAATAAATCAAAGTGGCAAACATGTGTTGAATCTAAGTATGAAGTATATTTCATAAAGTTGTAATTTGGTTCGTAAGAAAAAGCCCAAAATAGTTCATTATGTATGAGGCTAAACATATATATTTTGCTCCTTAGCTTGTATATGCTATTGATCATATGATTTAAGTTATATGTATTTATAGTGTAAAACAATTTTACATAATAAGCTTAATTTAACATGTGGAGGAGAGTTTTGAAGCAAAGATATATACAGTTATTTTAGTGTAATTTATAGACCTTTTTTCGAATGTCGTGTCAACACAAAATATTTTGTACATCAAACTGCCGTTTATATATATATGTGTGTGTGTTGATTAATGCTCATAAAATAAAATTACACCTGATTATTTTTTAAGTAGTATGCTAATATAAATATCTTTTACATAGTAGAGTAATATATAAAAATTAAACAGTAAGAGGGTGTTGCTGGATATTTGATTCAAGTACTAGATACCTAAGCCTATATCGGGTTAAACAAGGACCGACCCAATGACCCGACCCAATTTTGCTCCTACATAATGGTGCTTTTCTTTTCAAATTTTTTTTACTTTCAGAGAAAAAATTGAACGCTTGAATGGGAGCTCTCCAAATTGTGAATGGAGAGATTCATCTATTTTTTTTTTTCCGCCTTTCTCGCAGCACAGAGACACTAGTATAAACCGAAGGTTCCAGAAAAATCTATTTTTTTTTGTATTTCAAATTTATGTTTGTCACGACCCAATATTTGAGTCATGATGGCACCTACCGTAACCCACCAATAGGCAAGCCAAACCCTAGCCCAGAGCGACAAACAACGGGCTAACGGGCGGAACCTCAGAAGAACAGAGATGAGGTGGAAGTAACCGTACTAATAAGCATGCTAGAAATATAAAAACAAACAGAACTAAAATATACCCATACCGAGACTAATAAGGAAGAGGACAATATATACAAAGTCAAGAACCCCTCCCAAGACCTGGTGGGGTTGGTACAAGAGCCACTACTAGACATATCCAGAATACAAGACAAAACCCAAATATATATAACAAGTACAACAGTCTCGAGAGCAAAATACTATATAGTAGAAGATGGAGTAGGATCTGCCTCGGACGTCAGTAAGCCCACCCTGCTCCTGAATCAGTGCTGAGAAGAGCGTCACGTCAAAACCTTTGGCTAGTGCCCGGATCTGCATTGGGGAAAAAGATGCAGAAGTGCAATATGAGTACTGGGGAAGCGGGTACTCAGTAGGAATCATCGGCTGACTGAGGTCAAAGTAATATAAGCAAGCTAAAATACGAGGGTGCATGCTATGTCCGGGGTATAAGTAATAAATACATAAGTAACTGCCGAGGCGTGTAGATATGCTTAGGAAATAAATAAATGTGATACCGAATGATCGAGTAAATAAATGCATAAGTAAACACACAAGTCAAACATAACCTATCTGTGTAACACCTCAGGTGCTACGATTACATGAAAATATACAATAGTCGGGGTATAAGGCTAAATGAAGGAAAGGTGAAGAAACCTGTGTCGAAAACGAGCATGCGAAGAAGGAAAGACCTGAGACTCAGAGGTGAGTCATGGAAGGACTCACGTGGCATGAGTACCACCCACGTGACTTGGGTGGCTGCCGTGACCAACTTCAGAGAGTTGGACAATTGTCTGATAATTGTCTGATTTCCACGGGAGGGGTCACGTGGCGTGACTCCCACTCACTGGGCGTGAGTGGGTGCCGTGGATAAATTCAGAGACTTGGAAAATGTGGTCTGATTCCCACAACACCAGCCTATTTGGCGTGACTGATATCGTAGACACCAGTCACGATACCGTGGAATTTTGCCGTCTTTGTTGACCTGTGTTGACCGGATGGAATGTTTAAGTGTATTACCCATTAAAGGTGTTGGGATGGATCTATATTCTGTACTTGAGGCCCAAATATCATATAATAAGCCATGGGCCTCAACAAATATAAGAAAGACCCATTCAACATGGATCAAACTTGTGGCCAAGGATTAATTAGACTTGAGGGGGGCTTTATAAGACACAAAAATCAGCATTTATTCACATAAACACACATGCCATTTCTAGATATCTGTCAAAGTCATTCTTATCTCATAAACCCTAAGGCAACAACACTTGGTTGGGACAAGATCATCTCTTTGCAATTATTGGTAAGTGTTTACGCTTATGAATCTTGTGGATTAATATATTATGTATATGTAAGGTGGTGTAGATCATGATGGTTGTGTTCCAAAGTGTGGGGAAGTCCACTTTGTTTGTGGAATAAAGTGATATGGTAGTAGAAGAGGAGGTGGGATGATATATCCTATGTGGAGGATATTTGATGGTTTTATTATCGTATTGTGAACTCGTACTAGTCTTGGTTCCTAATGTGAGTTCCCTTATGTGTAGTGTAGAAGGAAGGTGGAATTGTTGTAATCTTATATTGCAAGGCTAAGGTATGTAAGGTTTCTCTTTTCCATGACCTTGGGTCACATCTCTTGTTCATCGGTTGACCGTAGTAATTCCTTTCCGAATTATGTTTCATTCCAAGTAAGTTATTAGAAATCGTTGTTTGTATGCCTCTTATTCGTTGCCTATGGTTCCCAAGTGCCAATAATTTCGCAACCACCAATGTATCACTTTCATAACGAAATAATTTAAGTAATGCATCTTTGTGTTTCTTGGGTACGGGTGGTAGCTCAAATGGGCGAAAGCCTAGCTAGAGACGATCCCGATTGGTTATTGGACACAGGGGGTAGCCCCAAGGGGTCCAAATCTAGCTAGGGCCGAACCTGATTTATTGATTTATAGGTGGTAGCTCAAAGGGGCATAGGCCTAGCTAGAGACGATCCCACTATTATGACCTACTGATCAGTTGGGGCCCGGGTACGATATGAGTTATTGATGATGATAATGAACGTAAAAGCAAAGAAAGTAATGAACGTAATGTATTTGGTTCCACACACACAGAACGGTGGTTTATCCATATTGGCTACTCACTTGTCTCTACTTTCATTGAAATTCCTATGTTGCTTATATTTGCTTATAGCCTTAAATACTCAGTACATTCTTCGTACTGACGTCCCTTGGGGGACTTACCTTACTTGTTGCAGGCACAGGTGCTAGTAGACCTCCACTGTAGGTTGCAGATCTTTGGCTGAGTTTTGGTGAGCTCCGGTTGCTTCGGGGCTTTCCAAGTTACATGTGTACTTTGGTTTTTGGAACTATGTAAATATTGCATAAGCATGGTTATGTATCAATTAGAGGCTCTGTAGACATAGGTGAGGAGATGAATATAAGTGATGTATGTTGACACCTAATTTTTGCCCTCCCCGACTAAATTTAATCCTGAGCTTCTTTGGTTTTAAATAAAATCGAAATATTTGTTTTATCCAGATAAATGCTTTCTGAAATATTTATTTAGGTTAATTTTTTCATTTAAGTAACGAATTGTATGTTTCCGTATTCAGGTATACGAGATCATATAGTTTTGGTTGCTTAAATAATTATTTTTATCAAAAATAAATTTTAATCAAAAAAAAAAAACTCTCTCGAAAGTTAATTCAAATGAGTGAACTTTGATTTAAACATGTAAACTTGTTCTTAAAATAATTTATTTTGGGAAATATCTATTTGATTTTATTAAGCAAAGAAGCTCGGGATTAGATCATTTGGTAATTCGTATTGGATTTTTATTTAGCCAAATTTATTAAATTTGGTCATAATTGAAATCACATTGGCCATAATTGCAATGTAATTGGCCAATTGATTTTTAGCTTGACCTAAATTTAAATATAATTGGTTGAACTCCTAGTCAATTGGGCTATTTATTAAATAACCTAATTTCTACCCTCCCCTTTCAATTTTTAATTACCCTAATCTACCCCACTTCAGGCCCAATTTCAAACTTGCCGCCCCAGTGCATTTCCCACTTAACCTCTACCCAGGCCCAATCGGCCTTGACCCGCTCCAGCCGAACAACCCTTATTACTCCTCATCTCTTTCACCTTGAACAGAAACAACAATATCGACAACACCAACCCACAATAGCAACATTCGTAAACGGCAAAACCCCAACCCATCGACAAACTCCAACCCGATAAACTCGAGCCCCGAATCCCCTCAAACGACGACATCATGACACTCCCTCCCCTTCGTACCTCGTCATGTGCGAAGCACGATGGTTGTACTACGAAATTTCTAGAACCCGCGACATGGTGTCTCTCTACTCGTCCTTCAATTTCTATCCGTTTATTCAAAACTTGAATTCACTGAATTCGTACAAGGTTGGTACGATTCCAGCTCCTCATCTTTATCCCTTAGCTCATTGGAGCAAAATCTCGAAAAAACCCTCAAAGCCCTTGTTCCCACATCGGCAAAATCGAAATCGAACCCTAAAAATTTACCCATATATAAACCTCATTGATTTTACTGATTAAAGGGGGAAGATTAGAAGGTTAGAGGTATCAATTAGCAGAGACCCCCAATTGAAAGGGATTTCGCTAAAATCTTAAAATAATTCTTGTGCTGAATCCTTGTAAGACCATTAGGCTTAGGATTTTGGCTAAAAAATCTGGTGCAAATTCTCCGGTGGTAAAGAAATTCCAACAAAGAGCTCGTAATTCTGGTTTACTGCTCCGAGGAAGGTAAAATCTTCTCTTTTGTGATTTTCTGTTAGCTTCTATTCTTTTTAATCTGTTAAGTATTTTTTTCTTTTCATGATTGTGTTGTTTTCTTTAAGTGTTTAATCATACAACTTTTTCTCTTAATTTCTAGTGGTTTGTTATGCTTGGTTCCAATTGAAAAATTCTATATGATCACATTTTTGAGATCGGCATAATGTGTTCTTCTTCTTGATAGCTTGTCGTTTCAGCTTTCAATATGATAAAATTGCTTCAAGATTAACTTTTATCAGTTGTATTCAGTTGATGTTATGTGCATAGTATCCCATTCAAGCTTTAGTTTGTCATGGATTGTATTTTCAAAGATGTTGTCTTCCTCTAAAAAATGGATTCTGTCTCAGTTATTGTTTTTGCTTTAAAGTTCGGTTAAAATCAATTAGATTCCATTTAGGCCTTTCTCATTTGTTTTCATTGATGTGGAGGGCTGCTCAAGATGTTACTAATTTCAAAATTATGGTCTAATTACATGTGTTTATTCTGTATCTTTGGATTCATGCTTAGTAGTCGAGGGATTTGCTAAAATGTGATGTCGTGAATTGGTCGAATCTGGCCGTTTATGAATAATTTTTGCCAGTAAACGCATAAGTTCATGTCTTGATTTGCTTACCTCCTTTTGAAAAAATCTATACTAAGGTTTTGGGCATGCTTACTTTCTTTCGAAGTTACCGAGAACCCATCTTTACTGTTTTTGACTTATTTTCAAGATTTGGTTTGAGCATTGGCCACAGTATGGTTAAGGGAATGTGTTTGGTTATTACTGGAAATATTTGATATTGGGTATCATGTCCAGAAGTTTTTATTTTATTTTATGTTGTTCTTCCTCTTAATAGTTAAAATATGTGAAAGGTGCTAGTTGTTTCAAAAGATGTCATGCTCTTATCTGAAGTTTTGATTATTGTGACACGAATGTGACCTCCTCTTATTGCCCATACTTGCCATAATGTTTAATTGCTCTAATATAATCTAAAGAGATCCAGCGTCTCCCTCCCTCGTTTGACTGGTCGTGGGTCATGTGTGAATTTGCTCTAGTTTAAGACATGCCCAAATTCCTCTTGTGACAAAGTTGCTTTACTTTGGGATAGACATGTTTTTATTTTTCTTTACATGTGAGTGATTATGGTTTGAGGTTGTTAAAAATTGACCATATTAATAAATGTGTATAAATGAAGCCAGTAGTTTGTTGTTTTAATTTTATATGTTCTACACAGTTTCCATTTGACTATTCCTTACGAGATGCACATACTTATTCCTTTTCTTTACTTTGTTTACATGTAAAATTCATTCGAGTCCCAACGGACTCCTATCGCTTTGCATCTTCCCATGGGGCCAAGCCCAAACTCCCTTTGAGTCAAACGTCATAAGTCCAACGAAACTGCTGCAGACTGATATACATCAAGTATACAGCACTATACATGTGATATACAGAAGCAAAAAAAAAAAAAGGAGAAAGGGGAGCTGCTACAGGTGGAGGACTAATTTATGTGTATATGTGACTGATACATAGTCATACACACGAGAATATGCAGAGAAATGCAAAGAAAAGATGCCGATATACAACTGGTATACACAGCTGCAAAATGGGCTAAATGTTAAGCTTAAAAGCTGGACAGATTTGAAATGGGCTAAAAAAGGGGCCCAAACTTCAACTTTTCTCCCTTTATTTATTTGTAATACATATTTGAATATTTTTATTAATTTTAACTCTTATATAACTTAGTTGAAATCCCTTTTAGAATTGTCATGTTTTGCGAATTATTTTCTCATGAATTAGCTTAATTTAGTTTGCTATTTGTTTAAAATGTTAAATTGGATTTTATCTTTTCTCAAACTTTTTTGCATAAAGTTCAAATTGGGATTAAAAATGAGAATTTCCTTTGGCAATAAAACGATTTCTTTTCAAATAATCAAAGCTCATTTCAAGTTAGTCAAATAAAGTTGTTATCTAATAGACCGGATAACCTCGAGTTAGCGGATACTCTTGGTGCCTTAACAACCTTCCAAGAGTATTAATAGGAACCACTTACCTAGAATTTCTAATTTTCAATAACGACTTTTCTATTTTAGTCTTTTGAAAAGAATTTAAGGTTTTCTTGATTTTTTCCTAAAATAAATTAAGTGGCGACTCTGTTTTAAATTGAATTTGGAAATTTCTTTAAGTTTTCTAATTCAAACCAAGTCTAAAGTCATTTTCTCCGCAAAACAATGTATATCCATTTTGACTTGATGGATCCAACGGCCAAGTTGTATATATATCACATGTGTTCCATGATTTCTGCTATTGGCATTTTGTATTTGCATCTGACAGTAAAGTTCATCGACCGGTATGCGTATAAGTGTTCAAGAGTAAAGATTGGTTCTCTCGGGCCTTATCGGCTTCGGGTACCAGTCCGCCCCGTTGGAACTCGGGACGTGAAAAAAGTGGTATCAGAGCAGGTCATCCCTAGGGTGTCTACAAAGCCGTGTCTGAGTAGAGTCTTGCTTATGGATGTGTTGTGCACCACATTTATATGTAGGAGGCTACGGGACATTTAGGAGTTGTTTCTTTTCTTCACTTCCTAGATCATGCAATAGCACTAATGTTGTAAGTGGAATCGTCTCTAACCATTGGAATTGGTTTTCTCTTGTGTTATAGAAATGCCGATTGCAAGGAAAGGTAGAGGTAAAAGTAAAAGGATAGACAGGATTGCTGGAGAGGGAATTAGTAGACCACCACCGGAACAAGCTGATCAAGGTGGTGTTGGACAGGAGTTCGCATCGCGGGCTTCTTCTACTTTACCCGCAGAATCGCCTATGAATGCCACTGACCAGGATTTAAGAAACGCAGTGCATATGTTGACTCAGCTAGTTGCGGCACAAACGCGGGGACAAGCTGGTCCAACGACAAATGAGGATGACGCGGCTAGAGTAGCGAGTCGCAGAACACAGGATTTTCTGAAACTGGACCCTCCCACATTCACTGGGTCGAACCCACAGGCAGATCCACTGGACTTCGTGGACCAAATCCAAAGGGCCCTAGAGGTTATGCACGTGACTGGTGTAGAAACAGTTGAACTTGTGGCTTATAGATTGAAAGGTGAAGCAATATTGTGGTATGAGGACTGGAAAAGGTCAAGGGGTATTGGAGCACTTCTAGTTGGTTGGGAAGAATTTAAGACAGTTTTCCTTGATCACTACCTCCCATATGAGACCCGGGAGGCACGTGCAGACCAGTTTTTAAATCTGCGTCAAGGGAATATGAGTGTGAGAGAATATAGTCTGCAGTTTAATTCTTTGGCTCGATATACTCCGAATATAGTTCCCACGATGACAGACAGAGTCCATCGATATGTGGACAGATTGGAGCCATATTGGTACAGGACTGCACTATTGCTGCTTTGAACAAAGACATGGACATAGCCAGAATTCAGGCTTTCGCTCAAAATATGGAAGATTAGAGGCAGAGAAGAAGAGTACATGAATCTGAAAGAGGGCCATTAAAAAGGTCTAGGACTATGGGACAGTCTATAGCTTCCCAAGGGGAATTCAGGCCTCGGGGATTTTATAGACCGTCTACGCCTAGACCATCATTTTCTCATGCCACGGCAGGCACTTCATCTCACTTTCGAGGTTCTAGAGGTGTTTACGTTGGGCAAGGCAGTGGCTCTGGTTCACAGATTGTAGGGTTTCCTCGCCCGCCGTGTCAACATTATGGAAAGCTTCACTTAGGTTATTGTAGGTTTGGAACAAATGCTTGTTTTTGGTGCGGTATAATGGGGTACATAATGCTAGACTGCCAACGAAGAGGTTTAGGTGGTGTGGCGCAACCTACGGGATCGACCGCTGCATCTTCATCATCGGTTCCTTCCTTCGGTAGGGGTGTACAGCCTATGGGACATGGTAGGGGTGCGAGAGGAGCAACCAGTTCTAGTGGAGTACAGAACCATACTTATGCGCTAGTGGACCGGCAGAATTCAGAGGCTTCTCCTGAGGTCGTTACAGTTATATTAACTGTTTTATCATATCCTGTATATGCATTGATTGATTCGGGTTCTACATTATCATATGTCACTCCATTAATTGCGAAAAAATTCAAAAGAACGCCGAAATTATTAACTCAGTCATTTGAGGTATCTACGCCTGTCGGTGAATCCATTATAGCTAAGAGGGTTTATCATAACTGCATAGTCACTGTTGGTGTTCATGATACGTTGGCTGACATTATTGAACTAGAGATGGTGGATTTTGATGTTATAATGGGCATGGATTGGTTGGATTCTTGCTATGCCATGGTGGATTGCCAAGCTAAGAAGGTATCTTTTCATTTTCCGCGCATGACAGTTCTTGAATGGAACGGTAAGATTGGAGCACTGAAAGGTAAATTTATTTCTTATCTCAAGGAAAGGAAACTGATTTCCAAGGGGTATATATGTCACCTATTATGGGTGCAGGATATTGATATGAAGCCATCAACTCCTCAATCGGTCCCGGTGGTTAATGAATTCCTTGATATATTTCCTGAAGATCTTCCAAGGTTACCTCCAGAACGGGAACTAGAGTTCGGTATTGACATGATTCCAGGTACACAACCGATCTCTATTCCTCCTTATCGAATGGCTCCAGCTGAATTGCGGGAATTGAAGGAGTAAATTAAAGACTTATTGGACAAGGGGTTCATACGGCCTAGTATGTCCCCGTGGGGTGCACCAGTGTTGTTTGTGCGGAAGAAAGATGGCACGTTACGAATGTGCATTGATTATCGGCAGTTGAATAAGGTAACGATCAAGAACAAATATCCTCTCCCCAGAATTGACGACTTGTTTGATCAGTTACAGGGTACTAAATGTTTTTAAAAAATCGACTTGCGATCGGGTTACCATCAAGTCAGGGTCAGAGAAAACGATATACCCAAGACAGCTTTTCGAACACGTTATGGCCATTATAAATTTCTAGTTATGTCCTTTGGACTAACAAATGCACCAGCTATTTTCATGGATTTGATGAATAGGGTGTTTAAGACATTTCTAGACGTGTTCGTGACGGTGTTTATAGATGACATCTTGGTTTATTCAAGATCACAAGAGGACCATGCTAATCACTTACAGCAGGTGTTATAGATTCTCCGGGATCGTAAGTTGTATGCAAAGTTCTCCAAGTCTGAATTTTGGTTAAAATTCGTGGCATTCTTGGGTCATATTGTGTCAGATGAAGGAATTCGGGTTGATTCTCAAAAGATTGAAGCGGTGAAGAATTGGCTAAGACCTACGACACTTATAGAGATTCGTAGTTTTCTTGGATTGTCCGGTTATTATCGAAGGTTTGTGGAAGGGTTTTCTTCTATTACTGTGCCATTAACGAAGCTAACACACAAGGCAATTAAGTTCCAGTGGAACGATGCATGTGAGAAAAGTTTCAAAGAGCTGAAAGATAGGTTAACTTCTACCCCAGTGTTAGTACTTACCGAGGGCACAGAAGGTTATGCAGTGTATTGTGATGCTTCCAGGGTTGGCCTCGGGTGTGTATTGATGCATCATGGGAAAGTAATAGCATATGCCTCATGACAGTTGCGACCACATGAGAGAAACTATCCTACACATGATCTTGAATTAACAACTGTGATATTTGCTTTAAAGATATGGCGCCATTACCTGTATGGGGTTCATGTTGATATCTATACTGATCACAAAAGTTTGCAATATATCTTTAATTAGAAGGAGTTAAATCTGAGGCAGCGCCGGTGGCTTGAGTTATTGAAAGATTATGATATAGATATCCTATATCATCCACGAAAGGCAAATGTGGTAGCAGATGCACTCAGTCGTAAAGCAATCGAACGCGCCAGTGATCAGTTGATGGGAAAGCAGGGTATAGTTGAGGATCTACATCAATTATCTAGCTTGGGGGTTCGTCTGCTTGAAACTCCAGATGAAGAAATTATAGTGCAAAATGCAGCAGAATCTTCATTTGTGACAGAAGTGAAGGAGAAACAGTATGCAGATCCTATTCTATTACAGCTGAGAGAGAATGTGCAGCAAGAGTTGACCAAAGCATTTGATCTGACACAAGAAGGAGTCCTTCAATGCCAAGGGCAGTTATGTGTACCGTATGAAGATGAGCTGAGGAAGCGGATTATGATGGAGGCACACCATTCACGGTATTCTATTCATCCGGGATCCACCAAAATGTACCATGATTTGAAAGAGGTGTATTGGTGGGGAAACATGAAAAAGAACATTGCAGAATTTGTGGCTCAATGTCCAAATTGCCAACAAGTCAAAGTAGATCATTAGAAATCAGGAGGTTACATCCAATGTATCAATCTTCCAGTCTGGAAATGGGATATGATTAATATGGACTTCATCACAGGTTTGCCTCGTACACTGCGGAAGTTTTATTCCATATGGGTGATAGTGGACAGGCTTACCAAGTCAGCGCATTTCCTACCAGTTAGGACCGCCTATACAGCTGAAGATTTCTCAAGGATGTATGTCAAAGAGATAGTACGATTGCATGGGATTCCACTCTTTATTATCTCAGATCGAGGAGCTCAGTTTATGACATATTTCTGGAAAACTTTTCAGAAGAGCTTTGGTACACAGGTGAATTTGAGTACAGCTTTTCATCCTCAAACAGATGGACAAGCAGAGCTTACTATCCAAACACTTGAAGATATGCTACGGGCATGCACATTGGATTTTAAAGGCAGCTGGGATGATCATTTACCACTTGTTGAATTTGCCTACAACAATAGCTATCATTCAAGTATTAAAATGACACCTTATGAAGCTTTATATGGAAGAAGATGTCGATCACCAATTAGATGGTTTGAAGCGGGTGAAACGTCTTTACTTGGGCCCAATCTTGTTCACCAAGCCATAGAGAAAGTCAAAGTGATACAACGACAGCTACAGACGACCCAAAGCCGACACAAGTCATATGCTGATGTCAGAAGACGAGGGCTCAAATTTGCCATAGGTGATTAGGTATTCTTAAAGGTGTCGCTAATGAAAGGAGTGATGAGATTTGGAAAGAAAGGAAAGTTGAGTCCACGTTATATAGGCCCAGATGAAATTGTTAAAAGATTTGGGCAAGTTGCATATGAATTGGCACTACCCCAAGAACTCTCCGCAGTTCATCCCGTATTCCATGTTTCAATGATTCGAAAGTGCATAGGAGAGCCATCTCAGATTACTCCCATTGAGGGTGTGCAAATTACAGAAAATCTCACATATGAAGAAGTACCTGTTGCTATTCTGGATAGACAGGTGAAGAGATTGAGGAATAAAGACGTCGCTTCCGTAAAGGTACTTTAGAGAAATCAGCAAGCAGAAGAGATCACATGGAAAACGGAAGAAAGGATGAAATCAAAGTACCCACATTTATTTCACATGGAAGAACAAGTTCAAAGTACAGAAGGAGAGCAATAACAAGTAAGCCTATATCCATTTGTCAATATTATAGGTATGTGTATATATAGGATGTCTACTTGGACTAGCATTATTGTACCCTGGATACTGTTATTAACATTCGACGACGAATGTTTCTAAGGGGGGAAGAATGTAACACCTCAGGTGCTATGATTACAAGAAAATAAACAATAGTCGGGGTATAAGGCTAAATGAAGGAAAAGTGAAGAAACCTGTGTCGAAAATGAGCATGCGAAGAAGGAAAAACCTGAGACTCAGAGGTGAGTCACGGCAGGACTCACGTGGCGTGATTCCCACCCACGTGACGTGGGTGGATGCCGTGACCAACTTCAGAGAGTTGGACAAATGTCTGATAATTGTATGATTTCCATGGGAGGGGTCACGTGGCGTGACTCCTACTCACGAGGCGTGAGTGGGTGCCGTGGATAACTTCAGAGACTTGAAAAATGTGGTCTGATTCCCATGACACCAGACTATGTGGCGTGACTGGTGTCATGGAATTTTGCCGTCTTTGTTGACCTGTGTTGACCGGACGGAATGTTTGAGTGTATTACCCATTAAAGGTGTTGGGATGGATCTATATTCTGTACTTGAGGCCCAAATATCATATAATAAGCCATGAGCCTCAACAAATATAAGAAAGACCCATTCAACATGGATCAAACTTGTGGCCAAGGATTAATTAGACTTGAGGGGATTTATAAGACACAAAAATCAGCATTTATTCACATAAAAACACATGCCATTTCTAGATATCTCTCAAAGTCATTCTTATCTCATAAACCCTAAGGCAACAACACTTGGTTGGGACAAGATCTCCTCTTTGCAATTATTGGTAAGTGTTTACGCTTATGAATCTTGTGGATTAATATATTATGTATATGTAAGGTGATGTAGATCATGATGGAAAAGTGTGGGGAAGTCCACTTTGTTTATGGAATAAAGTGATATGGTAGTAGAAGAGGAGGTGGGATGATATATCCTATGTGGAGGATGTTGGATGGTTTTATTATCATATTGTTAACTCGTACTAGTCTTGGTTCCTAATGTGAGTTCCCTTATGTGTAGCGTAAAAGGAAGGTGGAATTGTTGTAGTCTCATATTGCAAGGCTAAGGCATGTAAGGTTTCTCTTTTCCATGACCTTGGGTCACATCTCTTGTTCATCGGTTGACCGTAGTAATTCCTTTTCGAATTATGTTTCATTCCAAGTAAGTTATTAGAAATCGTTGTTTGTATGCCGCTTATTCGTTGCCTATGGTTCCCAAGTGCCAATAATGTCGCAACCACCAATGTATCACTTTCATAACGAAATAATTTAAGTAATGCATCTTTGTGTTTCTTGGGTACGGGTGGTAGCTCAAATGGGCGAAAGCCTAGTTAGAGACGATCCCGATTGGTTATTGGACACAGAGGTTAGCCCAAAGGGGTGCAAACCTAGCTAGGGACGAACCTACTTTATTGCCTAGCTAGAGACGATCCCACTATTATGACCCACTGATCAGTTGGGGCCCGGGTACGATATGAGTTATTGATGATGATAATGAACGTAAAAGCAAAGAAAGTAATGAACGTAATGTATTTTGTTCCACACACACAGAACGGTGGTTTATCCATATTGGCTACTCACTTGTCTCTGCTTTCATTGAAATTCCTATGTTGCTTATATTTGCTTATAGCCTTACATACTCAGTACATTCTTCATACTGACGTCCCATAGGGGACTTACCTTACTTGCTGCACGCGCAGGTGCTAGTAGACCTCCACTGTAGGTTGCAGATCTTTGGCTGAGTTTTGGTGAGCTCTGGTTGCTTCGGGGCTTTCCAAGTCACATGTGTACATTGGTTTTTGGTACTATGTAAATATTGCATAAGCATGGTTATGTATCAATTAGAGGCTCTGTAGACATAGGTGAGGAGATGAATGTAAGTGATGTATATCCATTTTGACTTGATGGCTCCAACGGCCAAGTTGTATATATATCACATGTGTTCCATGATTTCCGTTATTGGCATCTTGTATTTGCATCTGACAGTAAAGTTCATCGACTGGTATGCGTATAAGTGTTCAAGAGTAAAGATTGGTTCTCTCGGGCCTTATCGGCTTCGGGTGCCAGTTCGCCCCATTGGAACTCTGGACGTGACAATCTGGGCCCCCATAAACCCGATAGGCACACAAAAGAAAATAATAACCCTGCCTGGCCCCCATAAATCGGCGGGACACGCAAGAATAGTAAATGCATAGTCACCAGTGTGTTGAAGCTGTATCAGTGTACAGTAACCATAGTACCCAGTACCAAAACTCTCCAATCATATCATAACCAGATGTCGGACTCGAACCGGGACTCATAATAATCAGTGGCCGGACTCAAATCGAAACTCATAATAATCAGTACCTATCATATCTGAATCAATGGCCGGACTCGAACCGGAACTCATCATAACTAATAACCAGAACAGAATCAAATGTCATATCATATTAGATAAACGGGGGAACGCCCTAGTCCCAAGTCAATACTAGTATATAAACACAGAAGCTAACCCACAACATGCTACAAGTCAATTTCGGGGTCCTTCTAGGTCAAATATCTACTATAACCAATATGTATATACAAGTCTGGGTATACATTATAAGTCATGGAAAGGCGGGTCAACGTTCTAAGTCAAATTAGCCGACCCTAGTCAAAGACAGTGCTATTAGGGACTAACAAGGCTAAACAGGCCAATCGGGTATAATCGGGGTGAATCGATCCCGTCAAAACCCTAACAGGTCATATATGGACTAACTAAGCCCAAAGATGTCAAAGTTCTGACAAGTTGACAAACAGGATAACTGGGCCCACTAACTGGTCCCGAAAACCAAGTCTAGTTATACCTGTCTAAGTCTGGGCTAAGTCTGCCTAAGCCTAGACTAAGGTCCAACAATAACATTCCCCAACTAGCAACAACAACAGTAATATTATCCGACCCCAAATAGGTCATCTTTGGTGTACCACGAGGATAACGGGCCTAGAATATATTCGAGTAGCCCTGTCTGGCCTAGAAGGCCTAAATCACAACAAACTACCACCACCAAGTTTATAATTCTAGCCCACAACACCAGCACAATAGCATACATATATCACACATAAGCCCAATCTAAGTGTAAAGGAAGGTAAACCTAGCCTACCTAGACGCCGCCGCAAGCCTGCCAAAAGAACCAGCTATACAAGATACTTCCCCTTCCGAGAGGCCTCTGACGTCTGCCAAGCTACCAAAATAATAAACTACATGTCAAATCATGACCATTGATACCCATATTACATTAGTTCGAAAAATGTCCGAACAGTCCACGTGGGTCCCGTTGTGAAATCGCAAAATTGAAACCGTCACAACGTCCCAAATTACCCCGTGACCAATAGTCACAACTAGCACCGCTCAATTTGAGCCCAAAATATAGCTCAAACATCAATACCACCAAATAACAATTCAAATACACGACTTTAAGCTAAAATTGGCAGAAAAACTTACGATATAAGGATGCTATACTATCAACCACGTGATCCCTGAGCTTGAATAACTTGATAAAGGAAACAAGTGAGCAAAAGGAACTGTGATACAGTAGCATATATGCACATACACGTATAAGGAGCAACTGGAATTAATGTTTGTTATATACTTTCTCTTTATGTGCAAATGATATCAAATGCTTAACTTTTAATTTGTAAATTATCTCCACCATGGTGAAAGGTGTTGGCAACATTTATATGAAAAGATTAGTGGCACTTAACATGTGGTGTACAACTCCACCACTCCCACGTGTAATGGGATAGGCCACTACTTTATCAATCTTTATCACAATAAATACACACTCGGGTATTGCATAAGTTCGTGGTAAAATAAATACAATATTTTGAATATACCGTAATCAATAGAAAATTATTTCGAATAAAGCCTCTAAAAAAAAATAATATTATTTTAACATATTTAAATTCACTATCTCCACTTAAATTATTAATAGGTTATAAAACTATTATAAAGTAGTATAGATATATCATAACTAAAGAATTTTTTATAAATTTCAAAGACATTTTCGAAAGGTAACTAACTATGTCATTTTACCAAATTCAAATTTAATTTCATATTTTACAACGTGCTCGGTCTAAATAATATTCTCAAACGAATTGCCAGGGAATCGAACTGTCAGTCCCAGCAAGTCATAAATAACTTGGGGAAGTTATAGAAAAGCTCTAAACGCTGAGAACACACGAAAATAAGGAAAATGACCGGGAAGGTCATTACAATATCCACTACTAAAAGAACTTTCGTCCGCAAAAGTCAAGAAGAAGCACATACCTGAATACGTGAACAAGTAGGGATACTGGGTTCGCATATCACGTTCAAGCTCCCAAGTAGCCTCCTTAACCGGACGGTGACGCTACTGTACCTTAACCACTGGAATGTCCCGGGAGCGTAACCGTCTGACATCTCTGGCTAAAATGGTCACAGGCTCCTCCACAAATGTTAACTTATCGTGTAACTAAACTGAGTCCCACTGAAGCACATGCGACTCATCCGGAATGTATTATCGCAGCATAGAAACATGAAACACTTGGTGGATAGCTGAAAATGTCAGGGTAAAGCTGGCACATAAGCCACCTCTCCAACTATCCGCAAAATCTCAAAGGGTCCAATATATCTAGGGCTAAGCTTACCTTTCCTACCAAACCGCATCACGCCCTTCATGGGCGATACTTGTAAGAAGACACTATCACCTACCCTGAATTTCAACGGACGATGTCTACGGTTAGCATAA
Organism: Capsicum rhomboideum; assembly: GCA_031232105.1. Lineage (NCBI taxonomy): Eukaryota > Viridiplantae > Streptophyta > Magnoliopsida > Solanales > Solanaceae > Capsicum > Capsicum rhomboideum. Next base: position 44,672,988 of record CP124715.1, on the reverse strand, counting down.
CTCCTCTGTCTACTCTGAGCTGTCCGCAACCTATCTTGAATCACTCGAACTCGGTCCAAAGATTCTCGGAGCAAATCTGTGCCACGAGGAATGACTTCTGAATTTTTGAACCAGCCAACTGGAGATCGACATCGTCTGCCATATAAAGCCTCAAACGGAGCCATTTGAATGATAGAGTGGAAGCTATTATTATACGCGAACTCTGCTAAAGGCAAGAATTGATCCCACTGACCCCCAAAGTCTAACACACAAGCGCGGAGCATATCCTCTAATTCCTAAATCGTCCGCTCTGACTGTCCGTCAGTTTGAGGATGAAATGTAGTGCTGAGGTCCACCTGGGTACCCAACTCTTCCTGGAAAGTCTGCCAGAAACTGGAGGTAAACTGAGACCCTCCGTCTGAGATAATAGATATTGGCATTCCATGTAGGCGAACCACCTCCTGAATATATACACGAGCTAATCTCTTAGCATTATAGGAGACTCGAACAGGGATAAAGTGTGCAGACTTAGTCAACCAATCCACGACGACCCAAATACTATCAAAACCACGGGAGGTACGAGGCAATACCACAATGAAATCCATAGTAACCCACTCCCATTTCCACTTAGGGATGGGTAATTGCTGAAGTAAACCACTGGGTCTCTGATATTCGGCCTTTACCTACTGAAAACAAAGGCATCGAGCTACAAACCCTGCAATATCTCTCCGCATACCACTCCACCAATAGTGCTGCCTCAGATCCCGATACATCTTAGTTGTCCCAGGGTGAATAGAATATCTGGAACTGTGCGCCTCATGTAAAATCAACTGAATCGAATCTCCAACCCTCGGAACACAAATATGGTCATCAAACCTCAAAACACCATCAGAACCCAAGGTAGCTCTCTCAGACTTACCCTTCAATACCTGATCTCGAATGCTACGGAGACCGCTATCCTCAAACTGACGACTCTTAATTTGCTCCAGCAAAGTAGATCTCGCACCAACACAAGCGATAACCCTTTTGGGGTCAGAAATATCCAAACACACCATCGAGTTAGCTAAGAACTGAATGTCCAAAGCCAACGGTCGCTGAGAGACTAGAATGAAGGCTAAGCTACCCATACTCACTGCCTTCCGATTCAAGGCGTCTGCTACCACATTCGCCTTGCCCGGATGATAGAGAATAGAGATATCATAGTCCTTTAGCAACTCAATCCACCTACGCTACCTCAAATTAAGATACCTCTGAGTCATATTATGCTGAAGACTACGGTGATCTGTAAAGATCTCACAATGAACACCATAGAGATAATGCCTCCAAATCTGTGGTGCAAACACAACCGCTGCTAACTCTAAATCATGAGTGGGATAGTTACACTCGTGCACCTTTAGCTGCCTTGATGCATAAGCAATAACCCAACCCCGATACATCAGAACACATCCCAAACCGATACCAGACACATCACAATACACAGTGAAACCCTCGCCCTCAGCTGGAAGAGTCAACACAAGGGCAGAAGTAAGTCGATCTTTGAGCTTCAGAAAGCTCGCCTCACAATCCTCAGACCACTGAAGCGTAACTTCCTTCCTGGTTAGTCTGGTCATAGGAGATGCAATAGATGAGAAGCCCGCAACAAATCGCCTATAGTACCCTGCCAACCCAATGAAACTGCGAACTTCAGTAGGCGACGTGGGCCTAGCCCAACCTTGAATAGCCTCAATCTTCGCTGGGTCTACCATGATACCATGTATGGATACAACATGCCCTAAGAAAGCTACAAACTGAAGCTAGAACTCACACTTTGAGAACTTGGCATAAAGCCGATGATCTCTCAAAGTATGAAGCACAATCCTCAAATGTTGTTCATGCTCCTCGCTGGTTCTTGAATAAACTAAGATATCATCGATGAACACAATCACAAAAGAGTCTAAGTATGGCCTGGATACATGATTCATCAAATCCATAAAAGATGCTGGGGCATTAGTCAACCCAAAAGACATCACCAGAAACTCATAATGGCCTTACCGAGTCCTGAAGGCTGTTTTTGGGATGTCCTCATCCCTAACTCTCAACTAATGATATCCAGATCTCAAGTCTATCTTCAAGAATACTGTTGCACCCTAAAGTTGATCAAACAAATCATAGATACGAGTCATAGGATACTTATTCTTCATCGTCACTCTATTTAGCTGTCTGTAATCGATACACATTCGCATAGACCCATCCTTCTTCTTTACAAATAGAACTGGAGCACCCCATGGCAATACACTGGGTCTAATAAAACCTTTCCCCAAAAGATCCTCAAGCTGACTACTCAACTCTCTCAACTCAGCAGGAGCCATACGATAAGGAGCCACAGAAATAGGTCGAGTGCCCGGCTCGAGGTCAATAACGAACTCTATATCACACTCAGGAGGAAGGCCAGGTAGGTCAGTCGGGAATACATCAGGATACTCACGAACAACCAGGACGGAGTCAAGTGACGGACTCTCAATGCTAGCATCCCGAACATAAGCAAGGAATGAATCACAACCCCTTGCCATCAATCTACGAGCCTAAACATATGAAATAATCCCCATCAGTGTGCGGCTAACAGAACCCTTCCACACCATTGGGGGTACACTGGGCATGGCTAAGGTAACGGTCTTAGCAAAGCAATCCAAGACTGCATGATAAAAAGACAACTAGTCCATGCCCAGAATCACATCAAAGTCTACCATAGCCAATACAATAAAATCAACTCGAGTCTCAAACTCTCGAACAGTCACCAGTAAAAATTTATATATCCGATCCACTACTAAGGAATCACCAACGGGGGTGGATACACGTAAGGGTACAACTAATAACTCAGAACATAAACCCAACTGTGGTGCATAATAAGTAGATACATAAGAAAACGTGGATCCGGGATCAAATAATGCAGAAGCTGGCTGACGGCATATGAAAATCATACCTGTAATCACCGCATCCTAAGCCTCAGCCTCCAGCCTAGTCGACACGACATACAACTGACGTTGGCTACCACTAGTCTGAGCATCGACCTAACTACCAGTTCGACCTCCCTGCGCTCCACCTCAAGAACCCTGGGGACCACCCCAACGACCTTGTGCACCACTTCTACCTACTAGCGGTATAGATCTGATAGGCTGTGCCGTCTGAACTAAAGGCTCAATTGCCCTGCGCTGAGGACACTCACATGCGAAATAACCGACAACCCCACAAGTATAACATGCTCCTAGCTCTCTGCTCGGCCTAGAAGATCCGGCTGATCCAATATGACCACCTCTAGTTGATGAACTGGACTGACCACGTCCCTGAGGCTGACTACCAGAACCACTATAGGCGGGCTGACCGCTATTAGAAATCTGCAAGGCTGACTGCACGGGCCTACTAGGCTGACCCTATCGCTGAAAGGACTGATGCTGCTGTTGTGGGTACCTACCCTGAAACCCGCGGCCTCTGAACTGCGAGCTGCTGTGGCTGCCACTGTAACTACCCTGGAATCAGGGTCTTTTATAGCTGCCCCCTTGGGTGTCACAATCCATCTCCTCTATCGAATATACATGCTCGGCTATCTCAGCAAATGATTTCCCTGAAGTCACCAAACTTTGTGTGGCCCTGCGGAGTGTTAATCGCAACCCCCTGATAAAACATCTAATCCTCTCGTACTCATCAGGCAAGATCATAGTAGCATGTCTGTCCAAATCATGGAATCTCACCTCATACTCATCTACTGTCATAGACCCCTGTCTCAACCTGGAAAACTCATCTCGAAGACGCTCACGCATGCTCTGGGGCATACACTTCCCCAAGAACACCTCGGAGGACTATGCCCAAGTAACGGGTGGAGATCCAGCTGGCCTGGAATCAAGGTAACCTCTCCACCATCTCCTCTCAACTGTATCAAACTGATAAACGACAAAATATACCCCGTGTGACTCCACTGATCCCAATTTTTTAAGCTTCTCCTCGCAGCTGGATAAGAACTCATAAGCATCTTCTCCTGGGGTACCCGCAAACCTGGGTGGAGCTAGTCTTAAAAAATGACTCAACATTTTTTGCTCCTCGATAGACATAACTAGCTGAGCTACTACCGGCTGTGGAATTATCGGTACAGGCGGAAGCTGCAGGCTGCGCCCCAACACCAACTCCCTGTCCTGCTGATTGGGCTTCCTCGACTGACGAACCTCCAACTAATCCCAGCAACTACACCAAAGTGTCTCAGAGTACTGAAGCATCAATAAATCCAGGTGGAGCCTGGGCTATTCCCTGGACCACCGGCTACTGTGGCGGCGGAACATCTAGAGCTATAACGGGATCGGGTGACTGATCCCTACCATGATCTCGGCCTGGGGATGCTACTCTGCCCTACCTCCGACCTCTAGGTCGACCTCAGCCCCTAACTGGATCCCTCACTGCAGGCTCGGGGTCCCAACCCCCGGCTCTCGCACTATGCGTCCTTGCCATCTGCGTAAAGAGTGAACCAAATGAAGATCAGAAACCAACAGAGACCCGACGCACGGACATGAGTCAAGAAAATGAGACACATTGGCTCATGTACCAACACCACCCATATAACCTGGCTTTGATACCAAGCTGTCACGACCAAATATTTGAGTCATTATGGCACCTACCATAACCCACCAATAGGCAAGCCAAACCCTTGCCCGGAGCGATAAGCAACGGGCTAACAGGCGGAACCTCAGAAGAACAGAGATGAGGTAGAAGTAACCGTGCTAATAAGCATGCTAGAAATATAAAAACAAACAGAACTAAAATATACCCATACCGAGACTAAGAACGAAGAGGGCCAATATATAAAAATTCAAGAACCCCTCCCAAGACTTGGTGAGGTCGGTACAAGAGCAACTACTAGACATATCCTGAATACAAGACAGAAACCAAATATATATAACAAGTACAACATTCTCGAGAGAAAAATACTATACAGTAGAAGATGGAGTAGGATCTACCTCGGACGTCAGTAAGCCCACCCTGCTCCGAAATCAGTGCTAAGAAGAGCGTCACGTCAAAACCGTCGGCTAGTGCCCGGATCTTCATCGGGAAAAAAGATGCAGAAGTGCAGTATGAATACCGGGGCAACGGGTACTCAATAGCCATCATCGGCCAACTGAGCTCAAAGTAAAATAAGCAAGCTAAAATGCGAGGGTGCATGCTAAGTCCAGGGTATAAGTAATAAATACATAAGTAACTGCCGAGGCGTGTAGATATGCTTAGGAAATAAATAAATGTGATACCAAATGATTGAGTAAATAAATGCATAACTAAACACACAAGTCAAACATAACCTATCTGGGCCCCCATAAACCTGATAGGCACACGAAAGAAAACAATAACCCAGCCTGGCCCCCATAAATCGATGGGACATACAAGAATAGTAAATGCATAGTCACCAGTGTCTCGAAGCTGTATCAGTGTATAGTAACCATAGTACCCAGTACTAAAACTCTCCAATCATATCATAACCAGATGCCGAACTCAAACCGGAACTCATAATAATCAGTGGCTGAACTCGAATCGGAACTCATAATAATCAATGGCCGAACTCGAATCAGAACTCATAATAATTAGAACCCATCATATCTGAATCAGTGGCCAGACTCAAACCGAAACTCATCATAGCCAGTAACCAGAACAGAATCAAATGTCGTATCATATCAGATAAATGGGGAACGCCCTAGTCCCAAGTCAATACTAATATATAAGCACAGAAGCTAACCCACAACATGCTACAAGTCAATTTTGGGGTCCTTCTAGGTAAACTATCAACTATAAATAATATGTATATACAAGTCTAGGTATACATTATAAGTCATGGAAAGGCGAGTCAACGTTCTAAGTCAAATTAGCCGACCCCAGTCAAAGACGGTGCTATTAGGGACTAACAAGGCTAAACAGGCCAACCGGGTATAATCGGGGTGACTCGATCTCGTCAAAACCCTAACAGGTCATATATGTCTTAACTAAGCCCAATGATGTCAAAGTTCTGACAAGTCGACAAATAGGGTAACGGGGCCCACTAACGGGTCCCGAAAAACAAGTCTAGTTATACCTATCTAAGACTGGGATAAGTCTACCTAAGCCTAGACTAAGTTCCAACAATAACATTCACCAACTAGCAAAACCAAAAACAATATTATCCGACCCCAAATAGGTCATCTGTGGCGTACCACAAGGATAACGGGCCTAGAATGTATCCGAGTAGCCCTATCCAGCCTAAATCACAGCAAACCACCACCACCAAGTTTATAATTCCAGCCCACAACACCAACACAATAGCATACTTATATCAAACATAAGCCCAATCTAAGTGTAAAGGAAGGTAAACCTAGCCTACCTGGATGCAGCCGCAAGCCTGTCAAAAGAACCAGCTATACAAGACACTTCCCCTTCCGAGAGGCCTCTGACTGCTGCCAACCTACCAAAATAATAAACTACATATCAAATCATGACCATTGATACCCATATTGCATTAGTTCAAAAAATGTCCGAACAGTCCACGTGGGTCCCGCTTGCGAAATCGCAAAATTAAAACTGTCACAACGTCCCAAATTACCTCGTGACCAATAGTCACAACTAGCACCGCTCAATTTGAGCCCAAAATATAGCTCAAACATCAATACCACCAAATAACAATTCAAATACACGACTTTAAGCTAAAATTAGCAGAAAATCTTACGATATAAGGACGCTATACTATCAACCACGTGATCCCCGAGCTTGAATAACTTGATAAAGGAAACAAGTGAGCAAAAGGAACTGTGATGCAGTAGCATATATGCACATACACGTACAAGGAGCAACTGGAATTAATGTTTGTTATATACTTTCTCTTTATGTGCAAATGACATTAAACGCTTAACTTTTAATTTGTAAATTATCTCCACCATGATGAAAGGTGTTGGCAGCATTTATATGAAAAGATTAGTGGAACTTAACATGTGGTGTACAACTCCACCACTCCCACATGTAATGGGATAGGCCACTACTTTATCAATCTTTATCACAATAAATACACACTCGGGTATTGCATAAGTTCGTGGTAAAATAAATACAATATTTTGAATATACCGTAATCAATAGAAAATTATTTCGAATAAAGCCTCTATAAAAAAATAATATTATTTTAACATAAACATAATTAAATTCACTATCTCCGCTTAAATTATTAATAGGTTATAAAACTATTATAAAGTAGTATAGATATATCATAACTAAAGAATTTTTTATAAATTTCAAAGACATTTTCGAAAGGTAATTAACTATGTCATTTTACCAAATTCAAATTTAATTTCATATTTTACAATGTGCTCGGTCTAAATAATATTCTCAAATGAACTGCCTTGGAACCAAACTGTTAGTCGTAGTTTGACAAAATTTGAGGTACCTCTATTCTGTTGAAGTGATTCATTTTATCCTGGGAGGATATATTCCATAACCTTGGGTAGTTGAGTGGAATAATTTCCTTAAGGACACACAGTGAATTCGGTGGACTTGAATCTTCTAATCTTCATCTTTTTCTAAATGTTTGTTTTGCAATTTTTTAGAAAATAGTTTGAACTTATTTGTTGTTTTTGAAGTTGTTCTTGAACTTGTTGTTGAAGTTCATATTGTAAATACAGATTTTGTACCCAAAAAACAACAAATAACACCTGACATAACAACACATACCTCTTCTGATGATGCATCTTGGATTAGATCTCTCTTGGTAACCTCTTCTTATGATGCATCTTGGGTTAGATCTCTCATAATATCACGGGCTCTCAACTGAGAATCTTTCTAGGGCTTACTATATCTACCACACAAAAGTTCAAGTTTGCTAATTGTCTTATGAAACTGCTATAGAAAACAACAAATAATTTAAAACCAAGGTGTCTAAGTTCCAAAATCTAGTTTAACTATATAGCAAAATCAGTTTAGATGTCAAACTGAAAAAGTTTATGTCGGTGGAGAAGAATATTTTATAACTATTTTGTATGAGTTTAGTAAGGTCCAACTTCAACCAAGCACATATCTATAAATATAAAGTGTTGACTAGTGAATTATTTATATAATTAAAGTTCTTTGAATCTATTTTCCAAAGCATCAAACCGTTCGTCAATTCGAGTTTTGTACAAGAAGTTATGTACCTTTAAGAAAGAACTGGCAATGGTGCTCGTCCACCGGCTTGCAAAGAGAGCAAGCTAGTGTCCCAGGGAAATTATATGCGTGGTGAGGCAGCAAAATGAGGACCAAAAATGATCTTGAGTGCATGCGTTTGCGTGCACAGGCAAGGCAGCGCACACTGCTGGGCACGCAAAGCGTCCTCTATGACGTGCGATCCCTGCAGTCTTTTAAGTGCTTTTTTCTAAAAATTTTAAACCATTCTCAAGATTTCAAAATCCTAGCTCGACTATTATCTCTTTTCCACTTTATCCCATATCAAGGTAAGTCCCTCCCATGTAATTCTAAGCATTTGCAAGTAATTCTAACATCCAAATACAGATTAATAAGAAATTCTACACCATAATCTTAGGGTTTTCAAGAAAATCCATATCATGACTTCAGGAATGGATTATTAGAGTTCTTCCAAGATTAGGTCTTTCTTAAAGTATTTTGAAGAGATTAAGCTATGTAAGGCTATTCTAATTCAAAAACCTCCTCAATTATAACCTCTTTATGTTCGGTTGATTCCTTTCTTGATGATGTAGGGTTAGAGCGAAAGACTTGGTAAACTTGTTAATTCCTCAATTCTTGAAGGGTGCTGATGAAACCTCCTTGTTCTTGATCTTATCACATGAAATATCTTAGTTATTGAAATTCTATGATTCTTTTCATAAACTTGAGTTAACTTGTGAAACATACAAACTTATGAGATTTCCATGACCCTTAATGTATCAAAAACTCTTTTGTCCTTTTGCACACAAGTTCTATTGCTATTGTTTCAAGTCATATGTATTAACTCATCTTTCATGTATCTGCTATTTAGTTACACTAGAAACTCAATGAAATTGAAGTTACTCTCCAAATCTTGATTCTTATTTAAGGTATATGGGTCTTGTTTGAACTTATTTAACTCATCTTACAATTTTAAAGTCTTTATGAGAATTTAGTTTGATGTTTTTGAAAGATTGTTTTACGAACTCCTTACATGCATGACATTAGATTTTGAAAGAAAGTATTATTACACCAAAACTCTAAACTAGTATATGATTCAATATTTTCATTTGAATAGGAGCGTAAGGGCTCAAAAGTAAGATGTTTTATGATTTAGAGTGTAAGGTCTCACAAGCAGTATGTTTCATGATATAAATTTGATCCAATGGCTCCACAACATGATTTTTAGCTTATTTTACTATTTACAGTATGAGCATATAAATATTTTGGAAGAATTATTTAGCACCGAGATAGGTATTGGGTTGAAAAAGATCCATTACTTGAAATAGCCTAGTAGAATCATCAATAATCATACTCGACCTCGCCAACTTCAAATGTTGACTTTGGTCAAACTTTTTGAGTTTCTAACTTTCAAAATTGAAAAACTTCCCAGAAACGCATTCGATCATGTTAGGAATTATGTCATCCATCCCCTCAAGTCATAAACAACCAACCACAACTATGGGGTGGGTCCAACAGGAGAAAAGAAGCAAAAATTATAAAATAACCTTGAGGATCGTCACATCATCCATTACTAAAATACACGTTCATTCTGGAACATGAGGAGATAGAAAGTACATGAAAGCTCAAAAAATTGTGGATATCTACTCCATATCTATAACTTAGTCTTGCAAGTGGCCTCTTTAATTGGATAATTTCTCCACCATACCTTCATAGATGCTATCTCGTTGGACCTCAACTTTAAAATCTTCCTATCCAAATAGCAATAGGGTGATCTAACCAGACTGAGTCCCATTGAGTCACATAGGAGCCACCTAAACGATATTTCTTAAACATAGACTACACTGAGACCAACATCCAACAATAATTACATGGGGCTATGAATGTTAAATGCCAAATATTAGAGGTGAAACTTAAATGTATTTAGGTCATACAAAAAAGAGAGTGAATAACTATAATGGTCATTCAATTATAGCAAATTCTTTACCAAAGTCATTCATTTTTTTTTTTGTATAAATAAAGTCCTTTATTTATTTATTTTTGGTTATAATAACTTTTTAAATAAACTAGTGTAATTTGAGTGACTTGCTAGATAAACAAGTCTAATTTAAGTGACTTTTTTGATACAAAATAAATATAAGTGACTTTGGAAGGATATTTGCTATTGTTGGATGACCATTTCAGTAATTCACTCTAAAAAAAATATCCACGTACTTGATTCATGAAAAAGAACCTGACTCACATGTGAGAAAGCTAGCATAGTTAAATATAATTTAAATAAATAAAAGTATGCAAGATCTCTAATAGCTTCAATTTTTAGATGAGATAGTCACATACTTCTAAATTGTCTTGGTGGCACTGGTTATGGAATGTTGAGTCCCTTTTCATGAATCTCCTACCTTCACCACTTATATTTCACGATATTCAACCAGGAACCATTGCATCAATACAATTCTTCGAAGATGAAAGCATGAGTCACACCTTTCTTCTTTGATTTGATTCGAGGAGAGTGAAAAAATGTTGTGTTTAATGATTAGGAAATAAATTAGGTCTTTTTAATTGAATAAGGGCTTTTTGTAAGAAAAAATACCATGGGAAATGATATTTACTAGTGGGAAGTATTGAATGGTGAAGCAAACCACATCAGTTGTACTTATTTCCATGCGGGGTAGACTTAATATAAAATAGGAAAAAAGTGTTTAGTGACTCAAATGTTGGATGGTAGAGGTGTTCAATAGGTACTAGTTCTAGTGGAGGTGTCTAAGTGAATTATATGAACAACTTTAAGGGGTCGTGCATGACTTAAGCCAAAAATATACATTCATCTCCAACAGTTTATGTTATTAGATGAGACAATCACTGTAGACAGTAAAATTTGAGTTGATAAAATAATAACCGGGACAAGAATATATCGCAATAATTGTATTATTTTATTTCAGTATGTGAGCGTTACAATCTCTATGAATCCTCTGATTCTTCTTTTCAAATATAAATTCAAGGGCCTTAGAGATTGATCTTGAAATTGGTGAACTTGATCTTGTCTTGTATTTGAAGTTGAGTGCTTGAATTCTTGAACTTGTAGCTTGTAGAGAAATATGCAGTGTTTCATTTACGATCTCTCTCTGGCTTCTTGTTCGAATTCTGGTCTCTTTTATGAATTATATAGACCCCTCTTTATAGTTATAGGATGGAGGAGTTATGGTAAGTACAAACTCTTTCCAGCCAATCAGATTGAACTGACATAGCCATATTTGATTGGTAGGAACATGTCAAGTTGTACACATTTCATGTTTTCATTAACCTTTGATTTCACTAAGCATGCTGCATCATTTTTATACGTGATACGATCCTATTCTCTCTTTCACTTGACTTGGCATGCCAGGTCATTTGACACATGGCACGACTAGCCAATAAAAATTTAAATTTAATTAAATTCATATTTGTTTGACTAATAAGTTTTGAATTTAATACAATTCAAATTTCGTACGGATTTACATATAATAAAATTTCATTTTGTACAATCACATACTTCCATATGATATTAGAGTAGATAGAGATCATCGTGAATTTGAGACTTACCACCAATATTTTTGATAACGAATGTAGACAACACTTTCAACCCTTTTTTGGCCATGTCTTTAATTTTGGGTCACTATATATGATGAAACCAATCAAGTTTGAAAGGTCGGTGTTTTTGCGTTGTGCGCGCACCAATCAGGGCACACTGCTGGGCATGCAAAGTCGTCTATGGCGTGCGATCCCTACAGTCTTTTAAGTGCGTTTTTCTATAATTTTTCAGCCATTCTCAAGATTTTAAAATCCTAGATTAGGTCTTTCTTAAAGTATTTTTGGAGAGATTAAGGTATGTAAGGCTATTCTAATTCAAAAACCTCCTTAATTATAACCTCTTTATGTTTGGTTGATTCCCTTCTTGATGATCTAGGGTTAGAACGAAAGACTTGGTAAACTTGTAAATTCCCTAATTCTTGAAGTATGCTCATGAAACCTCCTTATTCTTGGTGTTATCACATGAATTACCCTAGTTATTGAAATTTCTATGATTTTTTCATGAACTTGAGTTAACTTGTGAAACATACAAACCTATGAAATTTCCATAACCCTTAATGTATCAAAAACTCTTTATTGGTGACGATATAATGTTTATGAATTCCAAATGCGACTTGGTTTTGAGACCCTAAAGTATGAATTTTTCCTTTTTCACAAAAGTTCTATCGCTATTATTTCAAGTCATATTGATTAACTCATCTTTCATGAATTCGTTATTTAGTTACACAAGAAACTCCGTGAAATTGAAGTTACTCTCCAAATCTTGATTCTTATTTTAGGTGCAGGGGTCTTCTTTAAACTTATTTAACTAATCTTACTATTTTAAAGTCTTCATGAGAATTAAGTTTGATATTTTTAAAAGATTATTTTACGAACTCCTTACATGCATGACATTAGATTTTGAAAGAAAGTATTATTACACCGAAACTCTAAACTAGTACATGATTCAGTATTTTTCATATGAATTGGAGCTTAAGGGCTCAGAAGCATGATGTTTTATGATTTAGTGTGTAAGGGCTCGCAAACAATATGTTTCATGATATAAATTTGAGCCAATGGCTCCACGACATGATTTTTAGCCTATTTTACAAGTTACAATATGAGCATATATATGTTTTGGGAGAATAATTTAGCATCGAGATAGGGATTGGGTTGAAAAAGACCCATTACCCAAAACTACGTTTGCCACCAGAGGTTTGGATGGTTTCACAAGTCGGATGACTCATTTTCATGATACCAAAAATGGGTTTATTATGGATCCTTATTTCATGTTCGTACTATTGCCCCGACAAGGTGTAGGTTGATTCTACCAACGTGGGTGGAAGACATTGGGTATCATGAGCTCACATGGTGTATGTCAGTTATAAGAAACTCTCCAAATAGAAAACTTTGTATTTCTTAGTTATACATTATTTATGACTCTTGCATATGTTCTAAGTATGATGACATTTCAGACAATTTGCTTTAGTTAGTCATTCATTTTTATGATTATTTAGCATCCTTTTTTATGGTTTCAACAGTACAAAGTTTTCAGTTCAAATATCCGAGTTTACACTATCAATTATTATAGATTTTACAAGATTATTATGTCACATCTCAACTCTTGATTTCCTCTATCGAGTTACTTGATATCTTATTCATGCTCAATTTTTATCAGTTACTATTATTGTTTCATTCTGTTGTTTTACATACTAATACGTTTAGAGTATTGACACCTTTGATGCTACATCATTTTATGATGTAGCTTTAGGTATTCAGGTGCGTAATCAGACTATTCAGTAGACTTCATCTCTTTAACTATCTATGAGTCCTCTGTCTTTTTGGAAGGCACAATCTAGTTTTTATGTTAGTTCAGTTCTATTGTTTTAGATATATTCGGGCCTTGTCTTGGTACATATTATTCACTTGTTTAGAGGCTTTGTAGACATATTTAATTGCCAGATTCAGATATTGTTCAGTCTGTGGATTTCTAGATTTATAAAAAACAGATTTCTGTTATTATATCTTGATGATTTATACATTTTTTCGCATTCCATAGTTGTATGCTCATGATATTAGACAAAAGGTTCTCTTGGGCCAGTGATGGTGTTGGGTTGATGTTACGTCAAGGACCTAGACTCGGATAGTGACAAGAAGCACCCCCCCTCCCCTTCCAAACACAAACTAATAGTTTGAATCAAATCCTAAAATACATTTCAGACCTATTGTAATCATCAAATCACCATTTTGAGGTCATCTTGACCAAATGTTAACAGTGGTCAACTCCAAACTTAAGTAACTCTATAAATTCACCCCAAAGGTCTAATATGCCTCAAATTCCTCGAGAACCATACCAAATCCTTCGGCCCTAGTAGAATCATCAATAATCATACTAGACCTTGCCAACTCCAAATGTTGACTTTGGTCAAATATTTTGAGTTTCTAACTTTCAAAATTCTAAAACTTCCCAGAAACTCATTCGATCATGTTAGGAATCATGTCATCCATCCCCAAAAGTCATAAACAACTAACCACAACTATAGGAGTGGATCCAACAGAAGAAAAGTAGCGAAAATTATAAAATGACCTTGATGTTCGTTACATTATCTACTACTAAAATACACGTTTGTCCCCAAACATGAGGAGATAGAAAGTATATAAAAGCTCAAAAAGTTGTGGGAGAGCTACTCCACATCTATAACTTAGTCTCGCAAGTGCCTCTTCAACTTGGTAATGTCTCCACCATACCTTCACAGATGCTATCCCTTTGGACCTCAACTTTCGAATATTCCTATCCAAATTAGCACTAGGCTGATCAAACTGCACTGAGTCCCACTGAGTCATATAGGAGCCACCTGAACGATATTTCTTAGACATAGACTGCATTGAGTCCAACAATAATTACATAGGGCTATGAATGTTAAATGCCAAATATTAGAGGTGAAACTTAAATGTATTTTGGTCTTACAAAAAAGAGAGTGACTAACTATAATAGTCATTCAATTATAGATTTTTTTTTTTATCAAAGTCACTTATGGTTTTTTTTTGGTATAAATACAGTGAGTTTTTTTTGATACAAAAAAAATATAAGTGACTTTGGAAGGAAATTTGCTATTGTTGGATGACCGTTTACGTAATTCACTCTAAAAAAAATATCCACATACTTGATCCATGAAAAAGGTCCTGACTCACACGTGAGGAAGCTAGCATATAGAAAATAAAAGTATGCAAGATCTCTAATAGCTTCAATATTTAGATGAGATAATCACATACTTCTATATTATCTTGGTGGCGCTGGTTCTGGTATGTCGAGTCCCTTTTCATGGATCTCCTACCTTCACCCCTTATATGTCACGATATTCAACAAGGAACCATTGCACAAAAACGAGTCTTCAAAGATGAAAGCATGAGTCACACCTTTCTTCTTTGATTTGAATTGCTGTGAGCTGAATCGCTAGAGAGAGGAGTCGTGAAGAGAGAAATTTTTTTATGTTTAATGATTAGGGAGTAAATTAGGGCTTTTTAATTGAATAAAGGCTTTTTGTAAGCGGAATACCATCAGGAAATTGCATGGGATGGCCCCCACAGTGGGTGGTATTGCTTTTTTGTCCCCCATAAGAAAAATCCTTTAAAAACTAGCCTTCCTTTCTTTTATGTATAGAACAAGTACATTTTTGCCCCTCAACACCTAAAATATTTTTGCACATTCCATGCTCATTTGTATCTCAACTTCTATTTTTATTTCTTCTTCTTTTTTTCTCTCTTTTTTATTTTTTCTTTTCTCTTTTTTTTTTCTTATTTTAATTCATTTGTCTCAACCTTTATTTTTTGGTTTTTCTTCTCTTTTTTCTTTTTTTATCAAACATTGTTTATTTTTCATTTCTCTTTTTTTTTTCTTTTTGCAATTCATTTTTTCAACCTTTATTTTTCTTTTATTTTTTATTTTTATCTTTTCTTCTTCTTTTTTTCATTTTCTCAAACTTTATTTTTATTTTAATCTTCTCATTTTTGGTTTTCTCAATCTTTATTTTTTTTGTTTTTTATTCTTCTCTTTTTTCTTTTTTCTTAACCTTTATTTTTTTCTTCTCTTTTTTTTTTCTTTTTTCTCAATCTTTTTTTTTTCTCAACTTCTATTATATTTTGCTAATGAATAGAAAGTTGGCTAATCCACAAATAAAATTTTCTTTCTTTGACATCGAAGTAAATTTAAGGGCGTGACTTTGAGATGCTCTTCTCCCATTTTACGAATCCTACAACTCTCTTTACTGAGCGAGACTCCATCCATATTCCTACTATTGGGATAAGTCTTGCCCCTAAGGCAAAAGTTATATTATATCTCATAAATCAAGACACAATGTGGTAGTGTCAGCTCTTGGTCATAGGGCATAATTTGTTGTTTGAAAATCCTTGAGCTAAGTCTTGCCTCTAAGGCAAGAGTTATAGAGTATCTCATAAATTAAGACATAATGAAGTAGTGTTAACTCTTGCCCATGGGGAGTAACTTATTTTTTTGGGAGGTTCTTGGGCTAAGTCTTTTCTTAGAGGGAAGACCAATAGAGTATCTCATCAATCAAGACACAATGTGGTAGTGTCAACTCTTACCCATGGGGCGTAACTTGTTGTTTGAAAGTCCTTGGATTAAGTCTTGCCTTTGAGGCAAGTGTTATAGAACATCTCATAAATCAAGACACAATGTGATAGTGTCAACTCTTGCCCATGGGACGTAACTTGTTGTTTGAAAGTCCTTGGGCTAAGTCTTGCCCCCGAGGCAAGAGTTACAGAGCATCTCATAAATTAAGGCACAATGTGATAGTGTCAACTCTTGTCCATGGGGAGTAACTTGTTGTTTGAAAGTATTTGGGGCTAAGTCTTGACTCTAAGACAAGAGTTATAGAACATCTCATAAATCAAGACACAATGTGGTAGTGTCAAGTATTGGCCATGGGGCATAACTTGTTGTTTGAAAGCTCTTGGTCTATGTCTCATCTCCAAGGCAAGAGTTATAGAGCATATCATAAATTAAGACACAATGTGGTAGTACCAACTCTTGCCCATAGGGTGTAACTTGTTGTTTGAAGGTTCTTGGGCTAAGTCTTGTCTCTAAGGCAAGAGTTACAGAGCATCTCATAAGTCAAAATATAACGTGGAAGTGTTAACTATTTCCCATTGTACGTAACTTGTTGTTTGAAAGTCCTTGGGATAAGTCTTGCCTCTAAGACAAGAGTTATAGAACATCTCATAAATCAAGACACAATGTGGTAATGTCAACTCTTGACCGTGGGGCGTAACTTGTTGTTTGAAAGTCATTGAGCTAAGTCTTGCCTCTAAGGCAAGAGTTATATAGAACACCTCATAATTAAAAACACAATATGATAGTGTCAACTCTTACCCATGGGGCGTAACTTACTGTTTGAAAGTCTTTGGCTAAGTCTTGCCGCTAAGGCAAGATTTATAGAACATCTTATAAATCAAAATAGAATGTGGTAGTGTCAATTCTTGCCCATAGAGCATAACTTATTGTTTGAAAGGAATCGATTAAAAAAAAAAGAAAAATAATAAAAGTTGAGGAAAAAGAAAAAAAAATAAGAAAAAATAAAAATTAAAAAAATTAAAATAGAGAAAAAGAAAATATAAAGAAAAAAATAGAAGTTGAGAGGAGAAAAGAAAAAAAAATAAAGGTTGAGAAAAAAGAAACAAAAATGAAGAAAAAAAGACAACAAAAAAGAAAAGAAAAATAACGTTTGAGAAAATAATAATAATAATAAAATAAAAACCAAAGAAAAATAAAAAAGAAAAAAATGAAAGTTGAGAGGAGAAAAGGAAAGAAGTAACGGTTGAGAAAAAATAAAAATAAAAAAAAGAAAAAAAAAGAGAAAAGAAAAAATAAAAATCAAAGTAAAATAAAAAAGAGAAAAAAAAAAAGTTGAAAGATAAATAAGCATGGAGAGTTGTTTAAAATATTTGAGGTATAGAGGGGCAAATAAGTATTTGTTCTATACATAAAAAGAAGAAAGACTAGTTTTGTAGGACTTTTCTTATGCGGAGCCACCCACTAAGGGTCATTTCTGTAGTTTACCCGAATACCATAGGGAATAATATTTACTAGTGGGAAGTGTTGAATGGTGAAGCAAGCCACATCAGCTGTGCTTATTTCCACGTGGAGTAGACTTATTATAAAGTAGGGAAAAAGTGTTTAAGTGGATCAACTGTTGGATGGTAGAGGTGTTCATTAGGTACTAGTTCTAGTGGAGGTATCTAAGTGAATTATATGAACCACTTTAAGGGGCCATATATGACTTAATCCAAAAATATACGTTCGTCTCTAACAATTTGAGATTTTAGATGAGACAATCATTGTAGACAATACAATTTGAGTCGAAAAAACAAAAATCGGGACAAGAAAATATCACAATAATCATAGTATTTTATTTCAATATGCGAGCGTTACAATCTCTATGATCCTCTGATTCTCCTTTTCAAATATAAATTCAAACACCTTTGAGCTTGATCTTGAAATTGGTGGACTTGATCTTGACTTGTATTTGAAGTTGAGTGCTTGAATTCTTGAATTTGTTGCTTGTAGAGAAATCTGCAGTGTTTCATTTACGAGCTCTCTCTGTCTTCTTGTTAGAATTCTGGTCTCTTTAATGAATTATAGAGACCCCTATTTATAGTTGTAGGATGGAGGAGTTATGGTAAGTACAAACTCTTTTTAGCCAATCAGATTGAACTGACATAGCCATATTTGATTGGTCGGAACATGCCAAGTTGTAAACATGGCGTGTTTACATTTACCTTTGATTTCAGTAGGCATGCTGTATCATTTTGATACGTGACATGATTCTATTGGCTCTTTCACTTGACTTGGCATTCCAGGTCATTTGACACATGGCACGACTAGCCCAATAAAAATTAAACGTTAACTAAATTCATATTTGTTTGACTAATAAATTTTGAATTTAATACAATCCGAATTTCATACAGATTTACATTTAATAATTTCATTGTGTACAATCACATACTTCCATATGATATTAGAGTAGACAGAGATGAGCGTGAATTCGAGACTAATTACCACCACTATTTTTGATAACAAATATAGACAACACTTTCAACCCTTTTTTGGCCATGACTTTAAGTTTTGGTCACTATATATGATGAAACCAATCAAGTTCGAAAGGTCGGTGTTTTTGCCTTGTGATTTTTGGTGCACTCACACTTCAAAGAATTGATTGTGGGAACGAGCCTAATTTGTTCTAGTTAAATAGTGGAGGAGGGGTAAAACTTAATTGTATTTAGGTCTTTTTTTTTTTTAAAACCTAATTTAGTTTTTATTTGTTTTCTTAGTATCTGAATGTATAAAATCTGTCTATTCTTAAAAAATGATAAATGTAAACTTAGATAAAATATTAAATGCATCTAATACTATATCAACAAAATATATTCTTATTAAGTTTTTAGATAAGACAATCACATATTTCTGCATGATATTAGAGCAAGCAGAGGTCGTGAATTCGAGTCTTACCATCAAAACTATAAAAAAAAAAGAGTTACTAACTTAAATGGTCATTCAATTACAGCAAGTTATCTATCAAAGTCATTTTATGTTTGTTTTGTATAAACAAACTCCTTTAGCATTTTTTTCTTCTTCTTTATAATGAAATTTTAAGATAAACTAGTCTAATTTGAGTAGATAAACTAGTTTAACTTGAGTAATTTTATTAATACAAAATAAATAAAAGCGACTTTGGAATGGAATTTCCAAAGTCAAATTACATGTGCCTTTCTACTATTAGACTAACTAATCCATGTAATTACGATACTGCCCCTAACTACACTACCATGCTTTGCGTCTTTCTTTTTCCCTTGCTACTACCATATTTAGTACATTCCTATTTCACCAATAAGTTGGCAGTGTTCACATCTAATAAGGTTTAGAGTGTTGGAGAATATATAATTGGCAGTGATTAATTAAAGCTCAGAAAATAATCTAGACACGAGCTAGCATGCACGTGTGTTGGAGAATATGCAATTGAAAGTTAGAATAGGAAATCAATTTTTTTTAGGATTAGATATTTATTTAACTAGTTTAAGGTACGCGCTTTATGCGTGATCAAAGCGAGTATTTTATTTGATAACAAATATAATTAAAAAAAATATTGAACTTAGATATGCATTTAACTTCACACTTTTAATATAGTATAGATACTTTACCTCTCCTAACGCCCTCCACTGTCAACCACTCATACCTCCTCACTGGTGCATCTACACTCCTCCTCACATGCCTAAACCATCGTAGTCTCGCTTTCCTCATCTTGTCTACCACAGAAGTCACTCCTACCTAGTCTCATATATTCTCATTCTTAATCTTTTCTCTCCTAGTATGACCACATATCCACCTTAACATTCGCATCTCAACAACTTTCATCATCTGAACATGAGAGTTTTTAACAGTCGAACACTTCGTCCCATACAACATAACCAATCTAACAACCACTCTGTAGAACTTATCTTTCAGTTTATGTGGTACACGCTTATCACACAAGACCCCAAAAGCAATTCTTCCCTCATAAAGGAGCTAGTTAAGGAAATTTTACTTGGTAAAATATGAAATGGCTCACAAGTTTTAATGTGATACATCATTCCTGAAAGGAGATGTAATAAGTGATTTATGACACTAAATAACCTCTAGAAAGTTCAAAAGAAAAAAAAAGAGTGAAGAGTCAAAAACACACCTAAACTATCCTCTTTTTTTGAGTTTCACACCTAAACTAATGGAAGCGTCAGAAACACAACTAAACTATCACTTTTAGTTTGAGAAACACACCTAAACTATAACTTATAGTTTGAGAAACACACCTAAGCTATCACTTATTAGTTTGAGAAACACACCTAAAAACTGACTAGACCAAATATTTGCTTACAAACTCTTTAGGTGTGTCTAGCTATTAAAAATCAGTCCACGTGACATATTTTTATTATTTTTACTAACACATTAATTTTTTTCATTTTTTAAATATTTTTAATTGATTTTTATTCATTTTAAGGTGTGTTTCTCAAACTAATGAGTGATAGTTTAGGTGTGTTTCTCACACCCTCAATAGTGATAGTTTAGGTGTGTTTCTCACACCCTCAATAGTTTAGGTATGAAACTCAAAAAAAGAGGATAGTTTAGGTGTGTTTTTGACACTTCACTCAAAAAAAAAAACAATAAACACACACACAGAAATAAAGTTCATACCATCAACCCAAATTTAGCTTCAACATAATTTGACCAATACATCAATATAATATTATATATACCACCCATAGCTAACACTCATTCACCTTAAACAACTTTATGCATCCTTGAAGTATCAGTATCTTGATCCGTCTCCTATGACATGAACTATCACATAATAAATTAATAACAAAAATAACAGATAGTAATAGATCAAAAACTACCTCAAAATAATAAGATTAAAGCTAATCTTTGCACAAAAATTCCTCAGAGTTCGATCAAACATTCATCTACCACCTGTAAAATACAACAAAATAATACGATAATCAAGATATCAAAAAAATACAATTAAACCTATCTTTACACAAAAAATCTTCAAAGTTCGATCAAACGTTCATCTACTACCTATATCAAGCAGAAAAAAAACAGATAGTATAGAACATAAACTACAACAAAACAATACGATATTCAAGGTATTAGAACAATACGATTAAACCTAACATTTACACAAAGTTCCTCAAAGTCCAACCGAACATTCATCTACAATATAGACTTGAACAAAATAGAAACTACAACAAAATAATATGATAAGTGAAATATTAGAACAATAAGATTAAACTTAACCTTTACACAAAAACTCTTTAAAGTCCGATCGAACATTTATCTACAATATGAATTTGAAATTGATGAAACTATTATAGACTGCACCTTCAAAGCTCATCGAAAAAATAGTTATAAGAATATTTGTGCTATCAAAATTTACGTTGCGAATGCTATTATACTGTTGTAGAAATGTAAAAAACTCAATTGTGGTATCAATTATTTATGGTAGTAGTTTAATTAAATTATTAATTCAAATAAATAATAGTTATATACAACAAAATTTCAACTGATTTTAAATTCATAAAATATTAGGATTTCCTAGCTGATTTGAAAAGATCTAATAATCAATTTTTTAATTGATTTCAAAATTTTTAATATTAGGGATTAACCAAGTTATATCTTTTTTTCAATATGCACGTCTGCTATGACTAAATCAGGAAAATTTTGATGGTAAAATTTTCAACTTAATTCAATTAAGAAAAGATTTAAAGTGCAACTAGGAGTACGTTAGACCAAGCATATTTAATAATATGTAGTATAAATAAGATATATTATCTTTTGAACCCAAACAAATGGGTACACTTTCAATTTAATTTGATAATGTAACTTCTTTTAGGTATACTCTTTCCCATAAACGAAAAAAATACTTATTTTGATAATGTAACATCTTCTAGGTATAATAATCTTTCCCCATAAATGAAAAAATAGTTACCTCTTTGTTTAACACTAAGGTACTAAGATCAGAGTTCAGGAATTACCACAAGATCACAAAATATAAACAGACAATGCTATATGTTCATTCAAAAAAAAAAAAATACGATAAATTTTTAACCTAACAAGTACAAAACTTTAATAACATACAAATTGATAAAGATAGGAAGAGAAATTGACTGTCTAGGTAGCTTGCATGAGAAGTGGAGATATAGATATCTTCTGGACCTGCCCAAGACATTGATGACGTTTTTCGGATCCAAAAAATCACCAAAAATTGTTTGAGATTTCAATTCAATTTGCATCGGATTACCCCCTTTATAGTTCCCTAACAAACCTAATTGGAGGAATACTAAAATCCTAATTGTACCAGTAAATCGAGAAATCTACCTACAATTATTTATCCTATATTTTGTTCTGGCCATATATTTTAGTACTCTTTAATTTATATTTTAAGACTCTTTAATTTTTTAATAATTAATTAATAATTGGAGGAATTAAGTGAAAAGACAATTTTGTCTATTGCAGAGCCTTTTAATAAATGGCAAAAAGTTCAAACAACATTTATAAGGACCTTCACACTTTTAATATTGTATAAATATAGATATAGATAGATTCATGTCTAAATAGAATTTTTATTCTAAATTAATATAAATATAAGTGTTCTAGTCCTAGGTAAATTAGGATTAGCACTATGTATTATGAAACAGTTTTCTAGTGCTAGGTAAATTAGGCTTAGCACTATGTATTGTAAATAAGTTTTCTAATCCTAGTTAAATTAGGATTAGCATTATGTATTATGAATAAGTTTTCTAATTGTCACGCCCCATATCCCATTGGGACGGATTGGCACCCGTAGCCGACATGGCCCGAGAGAACCAAGCTCTGCTTCTGTTCATTCATATGCATGTCATAAGCAACACCACCACTACGTAAGAACATGAAAGGCGAAATACGGAAGACATGGAACATGGGACATATAGATATATATGTACTCATATGCGAAACTTGGCCGTTGATGCCATCAAGTCAAAAACGACGTATATCATCTTACATCCATACACCTACAAACGTCTACAAAAGCCTCTAACATAGACATTTACCAAAACCAACTGAAAGTCGGGACAAGTCCCCGCTTTATACAACATGTACAACACCAAAATCAATGTACAACTCGGACACGAAAAGCCCCGAACCAACTGGAGCTCACCAAAGATCAGCAGAAGCCCTGTAGCCTACTGGGGAGGTCTACTAGTACCTGTGCCTGCAGCAAGTAAGGTAAATTACCCAAGAGGGGTCAGTACGAATAAAGTACTGAGTATGTAAGGCCATAAGAAACAGTACATTACACCGATACTTCAATGGAATCAATTGTAAGTGAGTAACCAATATGAATAAGTCATCATTTTGTATATATAGACGTATGTACATTACGTTCATTGCGTTAGTTGCCTTTACATCCATTAACCATAATCTATTCATATCATGCCCGGGCCCCGACTGATCAGTGGGAAAATAACATACTATTGGGATCGTTCCAGCCAGGCTTATGCCCCTTAGATTGCGATCCACCATAACATAGTTTTGGGATCGTTCCAGCCAGGCTTATGCCCCTTAGATTGCGATCCATTCCAATAAAACAGGTTCGTTCCGACCAGGGTGTTCACCCCTCTGGATTGCCCCCTGTGCTCAACAATGACCAATTAAGCATTACTTAATTCTTTTACTTTTGTTTGAGAGTGAAACATTGGAGATGGTACATTATTGGAATTTTGGAACATTAACCAATGAATATGAATCATGAGAATCACCATTGACCAATGAACAACGAACATGTGAGTAACACTAGTCAACAACCGAAAATAGAATACCTTAGAGCATTTCGGAGTCGAATAAGTATAATGACTATGTGATACTATGTGCTGCAGAAGGACATGGAAAGAGTAACCTTACATACCTCGTATTCTCAATATGACGATACAATTCTATACGGGATCCCAATAGTTCAGCTCCTTCCTTACGTCTTACTCTACAACACAAATACATACTGGACTTACATTATCAAATGGTCCCTTTACAAGTGTACAAAACGACAATAAGCTATATGACCGCCGTATAATGTCATTTAGTCCCTTACAATACCATTTACGGCATGGTCACCAACAATACCACAACATGCCCAACATTGACCAATATATCACAAACCAATAGCATGTCGTACCAAGTTCATACTTTCCACTCTTCATCACCATAACATCACAATTATTCAATTAAATCACTTCAATACACCTTAAAACAACAAATCAACCAAAATCCCATAATCTACACTTATAGAAAAATAACAAGTTTAGGACCTTAATCATATCATACATGTTGTTATTTCATCCATACCATGCACTTTCATCAAGACAACAAGTTATCTTTCCAATTTAAATCTCATGGATTTCACATCTTTTATAAAAACACAAAGTGCCATATCCAACACTTCCAAGCATAACCAACATGATTTACATGATTTCCCATGCATATAATATATTATTCCATAAGAATAATTACTTACCTAAGCTTGAAAATTGATGATTTTGCTCCAAGAAGGTGGCTTAGGGTTCTTGAGAGTTGAGAGAAATTTTGGGAAATTTCTAGAAATATGTTGGGTGGTCCTTTGAATAAAATCAGATTTTTCCATGTATATATAGTTCCTCAAGTCTCCTTGTCATTAAATGCCATGTACAAATGATGAAAGGTGAAGAATGGGTCATTTTTTGCCTAATTGGGCCATATCTTTTGTCTCATTTTGGGCTTGTGTTGAGCCCAATTCAATCGAACCAATAATTCCTCAGGTTTAAATCATTTCATACGCATTACAACAATATTCCCACCCACGCTATTCATATCCGTAGCCTCAATTCCAAAAACAAGTGATTCGAGCCACGTATGACCTATTTTGACCAAAAGGGTAAAATCGTCATTTTGACGCCAAATTCGTTCTCGAGTAATTTTATCATACCAATATAATAATTGACTCATTTCATGTATATACTCATGGTTGTAGAATAAACGTGGCAAAAATCAGCTAGGTACAACCCCGGATACTCTTGGGACTTAGAAATTTCCAACTTTCGAAAAAGTGGAAAAACCAACGTGGAACGCCCTTGGGATCGCCAAATTGATGCCTATGGACTAAAAATTTTAGCCTAGAGTGGAGTGGAATGGTCCCAAATGCTCCCCACACTTAGGTTTTTTGAAAAATTCATTTTTCGACTTTTCTTTGCGGGTTTGGTTTGATACTTCAAGTCCTATTCTTTAACTTACTTCTTAACCTTAATATACTTTGTTTAGAGGTCCTCTTAGACTCATTTTGAACCCCACAAATGTTCCACTAAAATCATAAAACACTTCCTATGAAGGTTTAATCACATTTACGAGGCCAAAAGTCAAGTATCTCATCCATAGCATTACAAAAGACGTATGTATGGCTCTCGACACCTAAGTAAGCATTGCTCAACATCGTCAAGTAGGGTTAGGAAGGTACGGGGTGTTACACTAATCCTAGGTAAATTAGGATTTGCACTATGTATTATAAATAGAGGTTATTTCAGTTGAGGAATTCCAACAAATAAACTTCGATTCTCAGCTCTTTAATTTGTCTCTCCCTCTCCCATATATCTCTGTTAGAGAAACAAAAAGCATAAAGATAAAAAAAAGGAAAAATTTATATAATGTCGATAGCTCAATCAAACAACTCGAAGATCACAGTGTATGTGGTATCATGTTGGATCTTTGCTGCCTTTGGCGGGCTTATGTTTGGTTATGATATTGGTATTTCAAGTGGAGTATCAGGTATGGATGATTTCTTGATTAAATTCTTCCCACATGTATACGATAGAAAGCTTCACGCAAAGGATAACAACTATTGTAAATACAATGATCAACTTCTCCATCTATTCACCGCATCCCTGTACCTATCAGCTTTGGTTTGTAGCATCTTCTTCGCTTCCATGGTCTGCTCGCTTTTAGGCCTTAGGCGCACCATTCTTAACCTTAATATACTTTGTTTAGAGGTCCTCTTAGCCTCGTTTTGAACCCCACAAATGTTCCACGAAAATCATAAAACACTGTTTAATCACATTTACGAGGACAAAAGTCAAGTATCTCATCCATAGCATTACAAAAGACGTATGTATGGCTCTCGACACCTAAGTAAGCATTGCTCAACATCGTCAAGTAGGGTTAGGAAGGTACGGGGTGTTACATTCTTCCCCCCTTAGGAACATTCATCCTCGAATATGAACAATATCGTTTCGATTACTACAAATGTATCTCTACATTGGTATACATATACATAAACACGTAAGGCTCATGGAGACTTACTTGTTATTGCTCCACTTCGAGGTTAATTTATCTTTCAACTTTTGAAAGATTTTCTCACACGCATCATTCCACTGAAATTTAACTGCCTTATGTATAAGCTTTGTTAACGGTGCAGCAATAGAGGAAAAACCTTCCACAATCTCCGATAATAACCTGCCAATCCAAGAAAAGTACGAATCTCTGTGGGTGTCGTAGGTCTTGGCCAATTTTTCACCGCTTCAATATTTTATGTATCAACCTGTATCCCTTCATCTGACACAATGTGGCCTAAGAATGCAACTGATTTTAACCAAAACTCACACTTGGAGAACTTGGCATATAGTTGACGTTCACGGAGAATTTGCAACACTTGCCGTAAGTGATTAGCATAGTCCTCTGTTGATCTTGAATAAACTAGGATGTCATCTATAAACAACATGACGAACACGTCCAGAAATGGCTTAAACACCCTATTCATCAAATCCATGAACACAGCTGGTGCATTTTTTAGTCCAAATGACATAACTAAAAATGGCCATACCGTGTTCGAAAAGCTGTCTTGGATACATCTTCTTATCTAACTCTGACTTGATGGTAACCCGACCTCAAGTCGATCTTTGAAAAACACTTGGCACCCTGTAATTGATCAAACAAATCATCAATTCGAGGGAGGGGATATTTGTTCTTGATCGTTACCTTATTCAATTGCCGATAGTCGATGCACATTCTCAATGTGCCATCTTTCTTACGTATAAATAATACCGGCGCACCCCACGGGGACATACTGGGCCTAATGAAGCCTTTTTCTAGCAAATCTTTCAACTGATCCTTCAATTCACGCAGTTCTGCTGGAGCCATTCTATACGGAGGAATAGAAATGGGCTGAGTGCCTGAAATTACATCAATGCCAAATTCTACTTCCCGTTCTGGGGTAAGCCTGGGAGATCCTCTGGAAAAACATCTAAAAATTCATTAACCACTGGAACCGACTGCGGAGTTCGTGGTTCCACATCATTATTTTTCACTCGTACTAAATGACATATGTACCCCTTGGCAATCATTTTTCTTGCTTTCAAATAGGAAATAAATCTTCCTCTTGGTGTCCCCACATTCCCCTGCCATTCAAGAGCATTTTCCTGAGGAAAGCAAAATTTCACCTTCTTGGTCCGGTAATCTACCGTGGCATAACAAGAGGCCAACCAATCCATTCCCATGATCACATCAAAATCCACCATGTCTAGTTCAATGAGGTCGGCCAGTGTATCATGACCACACACAGTTACCACACAACGACGATATATTCTTTTTGCAACAATACATTCACCAACCGGTGTAGATACTTCAATTGACTTAATTAATAATTCTGGTGCCTTTGCAAATTTCGCAGCAACCAAAGGAGTAACATAGGAAAATGTAGAACCTGGGTCAATCAGTGCATATACATTATGTGAAAATATAGATAATGTACCTGTGACGACATCTGGAGAAGCCTCCGAATTCTGCCGGTCTACTATAGCATAAGTGCGGTTCTGGACCCCACTAGTACTGGCTGCTCCTCTGGCACCTCTACCACGACCGGCGGGCTGTACACCCCTGCCTAGGGAGGGGATCGATGATGATGATGCAACAGCTGACCCCGTAGGTCGTGCTACACCAGCTGTTCCCCTTTGTGGGCAGTCTCTCACTATGTGCCCTGATAAACCGCACCAGAAGCAAACATTTGTCCCAATACAGCATGCACCTAAATGATACTTCCCGCAACGCTGACATGGCTGACGAGAAGGTCCTGCTGTCTGTGATCCACGAATCCCACTACTCTGCCCCGCATCACTTCCTCTAAATCCTCGAAACTGAGCTTGAGTGCCTGCCGCAGAATAAGAAAATGATGGTCTCGGCGGCCTAGGAAACATTCGAGGTCTCGATTTTTCTTGGGACACCATAGACTGTCCCATAGGTCTAGCTCTTTTGGACTGTCCTCGCTCAGCTTCATGTGCCCTTCTTCTCTGTCTTTGGTCCTCCATTTTCTGGGCGAAGGCCTGAATTCTCGCTATATCCATGTCTTTGTTTAGGGCAGCGATAGTGCAATCTCGTACCAAATACGGCTCCAACCTGTCCACATATCTATGGACTCTATCTGCCATCGTAGCCCCAACATTGGGAGTATAACAGGCCAATGAATTAAATTACAGACTGTATTCCCTGACACTTAAATTTCCTTGATGTAGATTAAAGAATTGATCCGCCCGAGCCTCACGGATCTCATAGGGAAGGTAGTGATCAAGAAAGGCCGCTTTAAATTCTTCCCAATTAGGTGGATCTGCACCGACACCACGAGATTTCTTCCAATCTTCATACCACAGTATCGCCTCTCCCTTCAATCTATATGCAGCAAGTTCAACCATTTCTACCCCAGTTATATGCATAACATCCAAGGCCCTTTGAATCTGATCTATAAAGTCTTGTGGATCTTCATTCAGATCTGATCCAGTAAATGTGGGAGGATCTAGTTTTAAGAAATCCTGGGTCCGTCGGCTAGCTGCTCTCGATGCACTATCGTCACCTGTCATCGGACCACCTTGTCCCTGAACCTGTGCAGCAACTATTCTGGTCAACATCTGTACTGCATTCTTTAAGTCCTGGTCAGTAGTGTTTACTGGTGGTTCTACAGGTACTTCTCTTCTTCTCGACTTTGCTGGAGCTGAATAAGTAGAAGAAGCTCGCGTTGCAAACTCAGTTTCATCCCCACCTTGATCAGCTTGTTCAGGTGGTGGTCTACTTGTTCCCTCTCCAACAATTCTGTCTATTCTCTTACTTTTACCTCGACCTCTTCTTGTCATCGGCATTTTTCTATAATATACAAGAACAACAATGGTTATAATCAGAATCAAGTACACTTATAACTTCGGCTCTACAGCACGATCTAGAAATGAAGAAATGAAACAACATCCTAAATGTCCCGTAGTCTCCTACTTATAAATGTGGTGCACAACACATCGATAAGTAAGACTCTACTCAGACACGGCTTTGTAGACACCCTTAGAACGACCTGCTTTGATACCACTTTTGTCACGCCCCAAATACCAGTGGGACGGATTGGCACCCATAGCCTACATGGCCCGAGAGAACCAAGCTCTGCTTCTGTTCATTCATATGCATGTCATAAGCAACACCACCACTACGTAAGAACATGAAAGGCGAAATACGGAAGACATGGAACATGGGACATATAGATATATATGTACTCATATGCGAAACTTGACCGTTGAGGCCATCAAGTCAAAAACGACGTATATAATCTTACATCCATAAACCCACAAACGTCTACAAAAGCCTCTAACATAGACATTTACCAAAACCAACTGAAAGTCAGGACAAGTCCCCGCTTTATACAACATGTACAACACCAAAATCAATGTACAACTTGGACACGGAAAGCCTCGAACCAACTGGAGCTCACCAAAGATCAGCAGAAGCCCTGTAGCCTATTGGGGAGGTCTACTAGTACCTGTGCCTGTAGCAAGTAAGGTAAATTACCCAAGAGGGGTCAGTACGAATAAAGTACTGAGTATGTAAGGCCATAAGAAACAGTACATTACACCGATACTTTAATGGAATCAATTGTAAGTGAGTAACCAATGTGAATAAGTCATCATTTTGTATATATAGACGTATGTACATTACGTTCATTGCGTTAGTTGCCTTTACATCCATTAACCATCATCTATTCATATCATTCCCGGGCCCCGACTGATTAGTGGGAAAATAACATACTATTGGGATCGTTCCAGCCAGGCTTATGCCCCTTAGATTGCGATCCACCATAGCATAGTTTTGGGATGGTTCCAGCCAGGCTTATGCCCCTTAGATTGCGATCCATTCCAATAAAACAGGTTCGTTCCGACCAGGGTGTTCACTCCTCTGGATTACCCCCTGTGCTCAACAATGACCAATTAAGCATTACTTAATTCTTTTACTTTTGTTTGAGAGTGAAACATTGGAGATGGTACATTATTGGAATTTTGGAACATTAACCAATGGATATGAATCATAAGAATCACCATTGACCAATGAATAACGAACATGTGAGTAACACTAGTCAACAACCGGAAATAGAATACCTTAGAGCATTTCGGAGTCGAGTAAGTATAATGACTATGTGATACTATGTGCTTCAGAAGGACATGGAAAGAGTAACCTTACATACCTCGTATTCTCAATATGACGATACAATTCTATATGGGATCCCAATAGTTCATCTCCTTCCTTACGTCTTACTCTACAACACAAATACATACCAGACTTACATTATCAAATGGTCTCTTTACAAGTGTACAAAACAACAATAAGCTATATGATCGTCGTATAATGTCATTTAGTCCCTTACAATACCATTTACGGCATGGTCACAGACAATACCACAACATGCCCAACATTGACCAATATATCACAAACCAATAGCATGTCGTACCAAGTTCATACTTTCCACTCTTCATCACCATAACATCACAATTATTCAATTAAATCACTTCAATACACCTCAAAACAACAAATCGACCAAAATCCCATAATCTACACTTATAGAAAAATAACAAGTTTAGGACCTTAATCATACCATACATGTTGTTATTTCATCCATACCATGCACTTTCATCAAGACAACAAGTTATCTTTCCAGTTTAAATCTCATGGATTTCACATCTTTTATAAAAACACAAAGTGCCATATCCAACACTTCCAAGCATAACCAACATGATTTACATGATTTCCCATGCATATAATATATTATTCCATAAGAATAATTACTTACCTAAGCTTGAAAATTGATGATTTTGCTCCAAGAAGGTGGCTTAGGGTTCTTGAGAGTTGAGAGAAATTTTGGGAAATTTCTAGAAATATGTTGGGTGGTACTTTGAATAAAATCAGATTTTTCCATGTATATATAGTTCCTCAAGTCTCCTTGTCATTAAATGCCATGTACAAATGGTGAAAGGTGAAGAATGGGTCATTTTTTGCCTAATTGGGCCATATCTTTTGTCTCATTTTGGGCTTGTGTTGAGCCCAATTCAATCGACCCAATAATTCCTTAGGTTTAAATCATTTCATATGCATTACAACAATATTCCCACCCACGCTATTCATATCCGTAGCCTCAATTCCAAAAACAAGTGATTCGAGCCACGTATGGCCTATTTTGACCAAAAGGGTAAAATCTTCATTTTGACGCCAAATTCGTTCTCGAGTAATTTTATCATACCAATATAATAATTGACTCATTTCATGTATATACTCATGGTTGTAGAATAAACGTGGCAAAAATCGGCTAGGTACGACCCCGGATACTCTTGGGACTTAGAAATTTCCAACTTTCGAAAAAGTGGAAAAACCAGCGTGGCACGCCCTTGGGCGCGCCAAATTGATGCCTCTGGACTAAAAATTTTAGACCTTAATATACTTTGTTTAGAGGTCCTCTTAGACTCGTTTTGAACCCCACAAATGTTCCACTAAAATCATAAAACACTTCCTATGAAGGTTTAATCACATTTACGAGGCCAAAAGTCCTATTCTTTAACTTACTTCTTAACCTTAATATACTTTGTTTAGAGGTCCTCTTAGACTCGTTTTGAACCCCACAAATGTTCCACTAAAATCATAAAACACTTCCTATGAAGGTTTAATCACATTTACGAGGCCAAAAGTCAAGTATCTCATCCATAGCATTACAAAAGACGTATGTATGGCTCTCGACACCTAAGTAAGCATTGCTCAACATCGTCAAGTAGGGTTAGGAAGGTACGGGGTGTTACACTAATCCTAGGTAAATTAGGATTTGCACTATGTATTATAAATAGAGGTTATTTCAGTTGAGGAATTCCAACAAATAAACTTCGATTCTCAGCTCTTTAATTTGTCTCTCCCTCTCCCATATATCTCTGTTAGAGAAACAAAAAGCATAAAGATAAAAAAAAGGAAAAATTTATATAATGTCGATAGCTCAATCAAACAACTCGAAGATCACAGTGTATGTGGTATCATGTTGGATCTTTGCTGCCTTTGGTGGGCTTATGTTTGGTTATGATATTGGTATTTCAGGTGGAGTATCAGGTATGGATGATTTCTTGATTAAATTCTTCCCACATGTATACGATAGAAAGCATCACGCAAAGGAGAACAACTATTGTAAATACAATGATCAACTTCTCCAGCTATTCACCGCATCCTTGTACCTATCAGCTTTGGTTTGTAGCATCTTCTTCGCTTCCATGGTCTGCTCGCTTTTAGGCCGTAGGCGCACCATTCTAATTGATTCTATTTTTTCATTGTTGGGGCCGTTTTAAGTGCTGCCTCGGTAAACATATGGATGCTCATTGTTGGTAGAGTTTTGTTCGGCGTTGGTGTTGGCTTCGGAAATGAGACTGTTCCCTTGTTTTTGACAGAGGTAGCAACAATCCAATATAGAGGATCTGTGAATATTTATGTTCCAACTATTCGTAACAGTAGGAATATTCATAGCAAATCTTGTGAATTACGCAACATCCCCAATGCACCCCAATGGATGGAGGGTGTCACATAAACAATCAATATATTCAATACCCCAAGCCTATCATCTTGCGCAATCCATTACATGTTTTATACAGTAAGTTACCACCAAAGCTAAGAGTGAGAAAATTAAGTCATAACCTACCTCGAAGGTTGAGCAAACGCGCCACAAACACTCAAACCACCACCATTCCTTTGCGTAGAGCCTTCAAACACTTCAAATCTATTAAAACCTCAGTGTACAAAAGAATGTGAGTTTATTGATACCCATATTTCAATATAAAAGTCCTGGTTCAAATGGATCAAAAAGTCAACCCTTGAGAACCAACGTTAAAAGCGGAATTTTCTTTCAAAATAATCATATTCATAAGACAAGAAACTCAAATATGAAATTTTGTCAAACATGGAGTTCAAATTGGACCTCAAATCACCAAAATAAATTTTCTTAACCTCAGGAGAAAAATCCCCAAATTCTATTACTTATACGCGGTAAATCGATTAAATAAATTAAAAAATCATTAGAAAAATATCAAAAGGAAGGTTAGAAACTTAATCCCACGAATTATCTCGGAAAGCCTCCAAAAATCCTTCCAATCCATTTCAAATTATCCCAAAATCATATTATGAAGCTTAAGTTTGAAAATGGGATTTAAATTGCATCACGCTCTATTTCCTTGTGCACAATGCGAGCTCATTGTAGCAATTTTAGTATAGACCCAACCAATACCTTCACGATCGCAAAGTCCAACCACCCAGCCCCCTTCGTAAACGAGGTGGTCCTCTCATGATTGCTAAGATAGACCACTGATCTAAATGACAACAATAGGAAAAATAGTTCAAGTCTCGTATCGGACCCCCAAAACTCATTCAAAACTGTAACACCTCGAACTTTCAGGTTAAGATTTGAACCGTTCTATGTTGGTAGATAGATCCGAACATGAAAGTTTTTGTATGACTTTAGTGAGGTCAAACTTCAACAAAGCATGTCTCTAGAATTATAAAATGTTGAGAGGTGAATTATTTATATAATTAAAGTTCTTTGAATCTAGTTTCCAAAGCATCAACTCATTCATCAATTTGAGCTTTGTATAAGAAGTTATGTACATTTTAAGAAAGATTTGGCAGTGGTGCTCGTCCACCGGCTCGTAAAGAGAGCAAGCTAGCATCCCAGAAAAATAATACGCATAGCGAGCCAGCAAAGTAAGGCCCCAAAACTTGCATGATCACGTGCACCTGTGTGCAGGCAAGGCAGCGCACGCTGCTGTGGAAGCAAATGGTGTGCGATCCCTGCAGACTTTTAAGTCCGTTTTTCTGCAATTTATCATCCATTCTCTAGATTTCAAAATCCTAGCTCGGCTATTATCTCTTCTCCACTTTATCCAACATCAATATAAGTCTCTCCCATGTAATTCTAGGCATTTTCAAGTAATTCTAACATCCAAATATGGATTAGTAACAAATTCTACACCATAATCTTAGGATTTTAAAGAAAATCCATATCAAGATTTCAAAAATTGATTCTCGGAGTTCTTCTTTCAAGATTAGGCCTTTCTTCAAGTATTTTGGAGTGATTAACATATGTAAGGCTATTCTAATTCCAAAAAGCCCTCAATTATAACCTCTTTATGTTTGGTTGATTCCATTCTTGATGATTTGGGTTAGAGCGAAAGACTTGGTAAACTTGTTAATTCCCCAATTCTTGAAGTATGCTCATGAAACCTCCTTTTTGTTGGTCTTATAACATGAATTACCCTAGCTATTGAAATTCTATGGTTTTTTTCAATAACTTGAGTTAACTTGTGAATCATACGAACTTATGAGATTTCCATGACCCTTAATGAATCAAAACCTCTTTTTTTGGTGATGACATAAAGTTTATGAATTGCAAATGTGACTTGGTTTTAAAACCCTAAAGTATGAATTTTTCCTTTTTCACAAAAGTTCTATTGCTATTGTTTCAAGTTATATGCTTTAACTCATCTTTCGTGAATCCTCAATTTGGTTACACTAGAAACTCCATGAAATTGAAGTTAATCTCCAAATCCCGATTCTTATTTCAAGTCTATGGGTCTTATTTAAACTTATTGAACTCATCTTACGATTTTGAAGTCTTTATGAAAATTTAGTTTGATGTTTTTGAAAGATTGTTTTACGAATTCCTTACATGCATCACATTAGATTTTGAAAGTAAGTATTATCATCCTAAAACTCTAAAACTAACACATGATTCAGTATTTTCATAGGAATTGGAGCATAAGGGCTCAAAAGCTTGTTGTTTTATGATTTAGAGTGTAAGGGCTCACAAATAGTATGTTTCATGATATAAATTTGAGCCAATGGCTTCACGACATGATTTTTAGCTTATTTTATAAGTTACAATTTGAACATATACATATTTTGGGCGAATTAATTAGCACTGAGACAGTATTGAGTTGAAAAAGACCCATTATCCGAAACTACATTTGCCACCGTAGGTTATGGATGGTTCTGCAAGTCAAATGACTCCTTTTTATGTTACCCAAAATGGGTTTATTATGGTTTCTTATTTCATGTTGGTCCTATTACCCCGACAAGGTGTAGGACAACTCTGAAAGACGTTGGGCATCATGAGCTCACTTGGTGTATGTCGGTTATAAGAAACTCTCCAAATAGAAAACTTTGTATTTCTTAGTTATACATTGTTTATGGCTTTTTCATATGATTGTTTATGATGACATTTTAGACAATCAACTTTAGTTTGTCATTCAGTTTTGTGATTACTTAGTCATCTTTTTTTATTGTTTCAACAGTGCAAAGTTTGCAATTCAAATATCCTATTTTACACTATCAATTATTAAAGATTTTACAAGATTATTATGTCACATCTCAACTCTTGATTTCCTCTATTGAGTTACTTAATATCTTATTCATGCTGAGTTTTTATCAGTTAATATTATTGTTTTATTCCATTGTTTTACATACCAATACATTTAGAGTATTGGCACCTTCGGCGCTACATCATGGAATTTCAGGTATTCAGATGCGTGACCAGACTCTTTAGTAGACTTCATCTCTTCAGATATTGGTGAGCCCTCTGTCTTTCTCGAAGGCACAGTCTAGTATTTAAGTTGGTTCAATTCTACTTTTGAGGTATGTCGGAGCCTTGTGTCGATAGATATTATTCACCTATGTAGAGGCTTTGAGACAGATGTAGTAGTCAGATTCAGATATTGTTCAGTCCTTGGATTTCCATAATTTTTAGATTTACAAAATTAAATTTCCATTATTATTTCTTGATGATTTATACTTTTTTTTACGCATTCCATAGTTGTATGCTCATGGTGCTAGGCAGAAGGTTCTCTTAGGACAGTGATGGTCTCGAGTGCCTGCTACGTCCAGGGCCTAAGCTCGGGTCGTGACAAGAATCCTTCAAACACAGCTTATTAGTGAGAATCAATCATAAAATACATTTCAAGCCCGTTGGAATCATCAAATCGCCATTTTGAGGTCATCTTGACCAAATGTTTACCATAGTCAACTCTACACTTAAGTAACTCTATAAATTCCCCCAAAGGTCTAAAACGCCTCTAGTTTCCTAGAGAACCATTCATCTGGACCTCGTGAAATCATCAATAATCATACTCGACCTCACAACTCCAAATGTTTACTTTGATCAAACTTTCTATGTTTCTAACTTTCAAAATTGAAAAACTTCCAAGAAACACATTCGATAATCTTAGGAATCATGTCATCCATCCATGTAAGTCATAAACATCTAACCACAAATATGGAGGTGGTTCCAACAGGATAAAAGAATCAAAAATTATAATATGACCTTGAGGGTCGTTACTTCATCCACTACTAAAATACACATTCATCCTCGAATGTAAAGAGATAGAAAGTACATGAAAGCTCAAAAAGTTGTGGATATCTACTTTGTATGTACAACTTAAGTCTCCCACACGGTCTCTATTAAAAAATATATTCCAAGAACATAAGAATTCTATGAAGAAGAATACAAAGATGAAGGCATGACAATATGAAAAATGAATACGGAATTAAAAGCTTGAAAAACGTGCAAAATGCTTTTCTAAAAATGATATTTTCTCCCTCTCCTATGCGAGATTGCTGTGGGGTACAAATAGTTTTAGTGTATATGAGAAGTCTATGGATTTTTGCACTAAGAAAATACTGAAAAAATTCTATTGGAAAACAATAACTATGAAACTTGATCTTTGGAGAAGAAAGAATTCTTTCGGGAAAGTTGTAAAAAAAACTCTGTAAAAAGTTACCTAGATTCTCTAGAAGTTGGACTTAAGTAAAACTGGTGGTAACCAATGATTGAAAGGACACAACCTTTCATTAAAAGACATCTCTTCATAAAATACTTTTATTAATTAATTTAAATTAAAAAATTCAACAATCCCCCACTTGTTTAAATATAAATTAGGACACAAAGATCGAGTTATGTTCACACATGAAGTAATGTATCTTTTGATTTGAACATCACCTAAGTACATTGTCACAAGATGAAATCAAAATTCCACATAGCATAATAGCCTTGAACGTGTTATTCCTTGTGATAACATCGGTTACACTACGCACATAAATATTTGATTCTTGTTTTCCATTCAAACATGCTTAGAACTTTTATGACCATGTGCTATCCAAAATTCATGAACATTTACGAGACCAACTCCAACTCCCAATTAAAGCGGCACCACTTACCTAAGTACAAAAACATCCATGTATCAATAACTTGTTACCCTTTGAACCCATAACTATTTATGTCATAGTATTGGGTAGAGTTGCAATTATTGGTGGACCTAATTAAGGAGTTGTAACACAATCAAACTTTCAGTTATCTTCAATAACTTCTTTTAGAGAGGTTTAATAAATAGATTAGTCAAATTCTTTTGACTCCACCAATGTGATAGAAGTTATTCTATCTTTAATTAACTTTCTCACATGATAATGTCAAGCACTTGTGTTCTTTGACTTCTCATTCTCAAATCTTTAGATGCTCGGGTAAGAGTGGTTGGATTATCACAAACTTGAGCTCATATTTTGCAAAATCAATGGATTTTTATAAAAAATATACAATCCCTCAATCACTCAACTCCTTTTCTTGCTTCTACTAATGCAAGTCTATTTCTTTGTTTCAAGAAATTGTACCTCCTCCCAAGGTAAACATCCATCATGTAGTAAATTTTATTTTTTCACATATTCGATATTCAACATGAATTGATATATTTTTTAAAAATTAATATGAAACTTAGAGTTTCTCAAATTATTAGTTTTCTAAAGAAAACCAAGAACTCGGCTATTTTCCCTTCCTATAGCGTGTGGTTACATAAATTAAGCCACAATTTTTTCATCATAATTAGTTAACACAATTTTTTCATCATAATTAGTTAACTCGATCTAGGACCAAATAGGGTATTGGCCTCTTCATATTAAAGTGCCTATTTTCTTTAGCACTTTCTCAATATAATGAGATCAACTCAATATATTACTACCACTGTATTGTTTAATCTTGATACTCAACATAGCATCAATTTATCAAAGATCCTGCATATTTAATGTGAAAAGTAAAAACCTCCTCATTTCTATTATGATTTTTGTATCATTTAATTTGTTATGATCAACATATCGACATACTATCACATAATATCACATATTCATCGTGAATTGTAAGTTGTTAGCAATTGTCTCTCAAAAATATATGATAAGTTATTATTGTAGACTTCATGAGCGTACTAAAATCACAAAATAAACTTTTCAACTATCAGTTGTCTATCTAAAATACATGATAATTTATTATTGTAAACATCAAGAACATACTAAAATCTTAGAAAACTTACCTCAAATTACAA
Organism: Capsicum rhomboideum; assembly: GCA_031232105.1. NCBI lineage: Eukaryota > Viridiplantae > Streptophyta > Magnoliopsida > Solanales > Solanaceae > Capsicum > Capsicum rhomboideum. The sequence goes on along the minus strand of CP124715.1, from coordinate 44,634,063 downwards.
GCAAATCTGTCTCTTCAATCAAAGATACCATCAAGATTTCAAAAACAACTTCTCAATTAGCAATTGTCTATCAAAAATACATCATAATTTGTTACTGTAAACTTCAAGAATATACTAAAATTTTAGAATACTTATCTCAAATCACAAACAAATTTATCTCTTTGATCATAGATACTAACAACTTTCAATTGGTAAGAAAATTCTAAGAAAAATGTGTAGAAAAGGAGTCACCAATGAAGGCATTACATGATATTATTACTCATCAGAAACAAGATGTAAGCATGCTCATCAAGGAGGTAGAATTAGAAGAGGAAAAGATAGAGGATGAAGAAGAAAGTAATAGTGTAAAACACATGGAACAAATAGCAACAAAAGCAGGAATATCTCTAAAAATAGTGAACAAAGCAAAGAAGAGCAGGAATAAAACAGATGACACCAAGCCTACCAGGGTGTCACTTATGAGGCAGTGAAATCCAATTTAAAATGGGTCAGAAAGCACTATTTTGGAATATTAGATCTGTGAATACTCATCATTCTTTTCATAGTGTACAAATGCTTCACAGACATCATAATTTCTTTCTTGTTGCTTTGATGAAACCTTTCCAAGATACAAGACACATTAGAGATATAAAAGGAGACTGGGAATGCCTTATGCTTACTATAATCAGAATGGAAAAATTTGGGTGTTTGTACAGGAGAATATTCAAGTTGGGGTTGTTGCAGATTCAGACCAACAGTTAACTTTACAATTAGCCTTTCAAGACTCTGGGAGAACAATTTTAGTTACTATTGTTTACGCTAAATGTGATACCGTTGAAAGATTGAGGTTATGGGATGACATATATGTATTAAGGCAGAATTGGACCCTCCCTTGGTGGTAGAGGGAGACTCCAATGTGATCATGAACGAAGAAGAAAAACTAGGGGGTAGTCCTGTAATCCTAGAGAGTATGAAGATTTTGCTTTCTGTATAAACTCATGTGACTTTTTTGATATTAGTTTCAGAGGAATCCCTTTCACTTAGTGGAATGGAAGAGCTGATGCTGATTGTATTTTTAAAAGGTTGGATAGATTGGTTGTGGATCAGTCTTACATGGACTTGATTGGAACTGTAGAGATGGATCATTTGGCTAGAATAGACTCAGATCATGCACCACTATTGCTATCTTGTGGGGGGACAAACACCAAACTATTGAAAACCTTTTAGGTTTCTAAAGTTTTGGACAAAAAAAGAGGATTTTAAAGAGGTGGTGAAAGAAAATTGGTTAGCAGATGATTTTGTTGATGTTTTTATAGCTTTGAAGTTGAAGATAAAGAAGACAAAACTTGCCCTTTCCATCTGGAGCAAGGAAAGATTTGGAGATATCTTTAAACAATTGAGCATCAGGGAGGATATAGTCAAAATTAAAGAAGATCTCTTTGAAGAATTCCCCACTGTTGAAAACAGGTAAGCACTACAAAGGGCTCAGGCAGAGCTGAAACAGTAACTTCATTTTGAGGAGGAATTTTGGAACCAAAAGGCTGGTTATCAGTAGTTTAATGAAGGTGATAGGAACACTAGGTTCTTCCACAATCTAGTAAAGGGAAGGAGTAAGAAGTTACTCATTAATAGAATACAGAAAGCAGATGGTAATCGGGCAAAAGGGACTGAACAAGTTGCAGCTGAGGCAATTAATTTTTTTCAGGATCAATTTTTAGGTGGAGCTAGTTCTGAAGAATTGTCTTTGTTAAACCATGTTCCTACTATGGTTAATGAAGAAGATAATGAATTCATTAACAATTGTCCAACAGGAGATAAAATCAGGAGAGTGGTTTTTGAACTTAATGGGGATAGGTCAAGTGGACCTGATGGTTTTAAAGGTCACTTCTTTTAGACTTGCTGGGATACAGTTGGAGGAAATATTGTGAAGGTAGTTTAGGCATTTTTTGGAGGTTTCACCTTGCCAAAATCTATCACTCATACTAATTTGGTCTTAATCCCAAAAAAGAGATGGCGCAATTTTTTTCAGATATGAGACCAATTAGCTTGAGTAATTTTTTTGAATAAGGTGATTTCCAGATTACTTCAGGATAGATTTGAAGGACTGTTTCCAAAAATTATCTCTCAAAACCAATTAGGCTTTGTTAAAGGGAGGAGCATTTCTGAGAATGTGCTACTAGCTCAGGACATTATCACTGACATCAAAAAGAGAGGTAAGCCTACCAATGTTGTTATTAAGATAGATATGGCAAAGGATTATGATAGAGTTGACTGCATTTTTTTAATCAAGGTGTTAGAGATGATGGGTTTCAATAGTCGTACAGTTGAAAAGATTTGAAAATTAATTGCAAATAACTGGTATTCTATCCTCATTAATGGTCAGGCTTATGGGTTTTTTCATTCTTCTATGGGGGTAAAGCAAGGTGATTCTCTATCTCCTGCTCTCTTTATCTTATCTGCAGAGGTACTATCTAGAAGCCTGAATAATTTGTTTTATAACAAGGATTTCAGGGATTTTGGAATTCCTAAGTGGAGTGATAATCTGAACCACCTGGCCTATGCTGATGATACTATTATTTTTGTACCTACTGATAAGAAGTCTCTTCAGTTGATCATGAACACTTTAGGGGAATATGAGAGTCAATCAGGTCAGAAAATTAACAAGGAGAAAAGCTCTTTCTATGTGTTCCACAAGACCGTTGGGTCACTTATTCATGATGTGAAAGATTGTACTGATTTTTCTAGGGGTAAATTCCCTCTGACCTATTTAGGATGCCTTATAGGGCATGCTAGGAAAAGAAAGTCTCATTTTGCTGAACTCACGAAGAAGGTACAAAATAAATTACATGCTTGGAAAGGGAAGCTCTTATCATTTGGGGGAAAATCAGTGTTGATTAACAATGTTCTTCAGAGTATTCCTATATACTTGTTATCAACATTAATTGCACCAAAATATGTTTTGCATGACCTGTACAAAGTTTTTGCCAAATTCTTATGGAATTTCAAAGAAGAGGGCAGGAGCAAGCATTGGGTGGCATGGTCTAATATATGTCTACCTAAAGAAGGAGGAGGATTGGGGTTTAAATTCCTTTTTGATGTGTCAAAGGCCTTATATGCTAAATTGTGGTGGACATTTAGGACCCAAAAGTCCTTATGGACTCAATTCATGTGGAATAAATATTGTAAAAGGCATAGGTCTCAATTGGTGGAATGGAAGGGGGGCTTCACAATTATGGAAGTATATGGTAGAAGCTAGGGACTTTTTCGATCAGGAGATTTGGTGGGAACCTAAATGTGGTCACTCTAGCATTTGGTTTGATAATTGGACCCAATTGGGTGCTCTTCACTATTATCTACTTATTACTAATGCTAACAATTATAAAATGGATGAGGTTAGTAATCTTATGGTGCAGGGTTCTTGGAATGAAGAATTACTTCAACAATTGTTTCCTGAGCAGGTTTGTTTGCACATCCAGAATACTCTGGGAATGGTTGAAGAAACTAAAGACTGGGATAAGCCCAGGTGGATGTTAAATAGCACTGGTAATTTTTCAGTTAAAAGTGCCTGGGAGCTGATTAGGCAGAAAGGGGAATTCAAGAGGAATATAAGATCATTTGCGAGAAAGGAGTGCCTTTTAAGGTATCCTTTTTCTTCTGTAGATTCTGCAAAAAGAGGATACCTATTGGAGAAGTTTTAATGACTTTTAGAGGGTCTGATACAGTACATTGTTGCTGATGTGAAGGTGGTAATGTTGAAACCATTGAACATTTATTTCTGAATTGTCCTATATCAAGGAAGATCTGATGTTTTTTTGCCAGTGCAATAGGGATACAGGGTCAATTTGTTCAACTCAAAGAAACCATTAATAAATGGTAGCATTTTGAGGGCCCTCCTAAGCTGAAACCTTTGCTTAAAGCTATGCCTACATTTATTTTGTGGGTAATTTGTAAGAGGAGAAATATAATAAAGCATGGGGGTAGAATGACTTCTAATGGGATTATACTTGAAGTTAACAGAAACATTCACATGTTTGTGAGATACAGATATCCTTGGTTAAAGCTCATTCCTAATACCTGGCCGTTAATTGTGAGACTCTTTGAGGCATACATTCCAACAATTGATTGCAAAATAGTTCACTGGAATCCTCCTGAGGTTGGAGCTTACAAGTGTAATTCAGATGGGTCCTCTAAAGGTAATCTAGGTCAATGTTCAGCTGCTTATTGTATTAGGGACAGTCATGGGGACCTAATATATGTTAAATCAACAAGACTAGGGGAGGGGACAAGTCTAAAGGCCAAAACAGTAGCATTGAGAAGGGGATTAGAATGATGGATATCCCAAAATATAATGCCGTTAGTGATTCTTTGATCTTGTCAAAGGTTTTGAATGAGATCTGGGAAATCCCTTGGGACATTTTGATGGAGGTGAAGAAAATAAGAAAGCTCAAAGCTAAGAGGAATGTAAAGATTGTACATACGTTCAGAGAAGGGAATATGCTTGCGAATTATTTTTCAAACCTAATTTTCTCTTTTGCAGGTACACATAACATTTCATATAATTCATTGCAAGAAGTACCCTCCGAAGGAAGGATAATAATAAGTTTAGAGAAAATAAAGATTCCAAATCTTAGAATCAGAAGGTACCAAAACAATAATTTTTCAATGCAATAAAAGTAGCAGTTGATGTTTAATCTACAGTGAGAATAACGACTATAAAGAGTTCGATTTTAACTCAAGGCTTACGGATCTAATAAACAAGACTGAGAATTGGACAAACCCGTTGTCGTTGGATACTTTAGCAGTGGTATTAGCTTCCATAAAGCTTAATCTGCTGAGTGGACAAAGATCGCAGTTAGTTGGATTTTCAGCCAAGTTGTGTTGGGTTTTGGTGAAATATGAGTAGAAAATGGTGGGAACAAAGTGGGAACAAAGGGAGGTGTATAGTCACTTTATAGAAGGAAAACTCTCCCTCATTGGTGATAGAAAGAAACTTTTATTCCTTTATATTAAGAAGTACTCCTTTGTATGGATAGTGACCCAAGAAGAAGCCAAGCCTCGCGCTGTCGTCGTCGCTCGGCTCAGCTTCGGCTTCAGCTTCGGATTTGGAAAATGATCGAGAGATTATCTTTTGAACAATTTTTTCTTGAAACGTAAGTGTTTAAGTGATATTTTAATCCAGAAAATTCATCCAAAATTTTCCTCCTAATGCAATGCTCCAACAAACTGTTTTGCAACGCTGTAACTGTTCAAGAAGTAGTGCATCGTTCCAGAACAATGCAACCATTCCAGAAACAATGCATCATTCTAAAAATGATGTATCATTCCAGAACCAATGCATTGTTTCAGAAACAACGCTTCAAAATAGTACAACTTTTCGAAGCAGTACATTCTTTCGAAATAGTGTATGTTTGGCTATAAATACCTGTCAAGTATTCAATAATTTTGAGGAGTGTAACGAAATGCTGACCAAATAAATACTCTCTCCTTCTACAAATAACAGTCAGTGTGTGATTATATTCTATCGTTTAGTTTGACTAAGTTCTATAAGTTTTCCATTTCCGATATTGTAGAATAGAGTTCTATTTTATTCTGGGAAGAATTAATCCATACCTCGGGCAATAGTGAGGAGATTAGATTCTTTAAGGACACACAGTCTAACTGTGGACTTAGAACAAAACCAGTGTACTATTAGTTTGTCAAGGCTCTTCAGAAAATCCAAAAAACAATAAGCTTAAAGAATCTAATATGAACTGGGAGAACCTATTGATACTCTTATGAATTCTGCTTCTTTGGCAACCAATGCTGATTCGTCTAGCCGTGTTGCTCCTGCTATGAAAGTGGCTGAAAAACTCAGAAAGTTTTTCAGTACTAAATTTAAGAGGTGGCAACAGAAGATGCTGTTTTATATAACCATTCTCAGTTTGCAAAAATTTATTTCTGAAAATGTTCCAATCTTTTTGGATGATACTCCAAAAAAAAGACAGTTTCATTGTACAGGAGGCATGGAATCATTCTAATTTTTTGTGCAAAAATTACATTCTGAATGGGTTGGAATGTGTCTTGTATAACATTTATAGCATATGTAAAACATCTAAAGAATTATGGGATGCTTTAGACGAGAAATACAAGACTGAAGATGTTGGACTAAAGAAATTTGTGGCCGCCAAATTTCTGGAATATAAAATGGTTGACAGTAAATCTGTCATGTCTCAAGTCCAAGAATTACAAGTGATAATCCATGATTTACTTACTGAAGGAATGGCTATAAATGAAGCTTTTCAAGTAGCAGCCGTTATCAAAATATTGCCTCCTTTGTGGAGGGACTTTTAGAACTACTTGAAACATAAGCGAAAGGAAATGAAGTTGGAGGACTTGATTGTTCGTCTGCGGATTGAAGAAGACAACAAAACTGCTGAAAAGAAAGCTACTTCAAGGTCTTTAATTTCGGGAGCAAATCATGTTGAAACTCCTCCAAAGAAGAAGAAAAGGAAAAAGTCCAATGAAGAGAAGAATGAATCCAGCAGGAAAAGGTTCAAAGGAAATTGCTACAACTGTGGCTAGTATGGTCACATGGATTTGGAGTGTCCTGATTCTAGGAAGGATAATAAGAAGGAACAAGCAAACCTAAATGAGGATATGGACAATTTGTGTGCAATGCTGTCCGAATAAAACTTGGTAGGAAATCCCAAAGAATGGTGGTTTGATTCGGGTGCTACCTGACATGTTTGTTCAAATAGGAAGTTGTTCTCTTCCTATACTGTGTCTGAACAAGGCGAGACCATTTATATGGAAAACTTTACAACTGTAAAGATAGAATGAATTGGAAAGATTGGCTTGAAAATGACTTCAGGTAAGATAGTGACGCTTAACAACGTTCTTCATGTTCCCAAAATGTGGAAGAATTTGGTCTCGACTTCACTTCTAGTCAAGAATGGTTTTAAATGTGTTTTTTTGTCTGATAAGATTGTACTTAGCAAAAATTATATGTTTGTAGGAAAGGGTTACCTCACCGAGGGCCTTTTCAAGCTAAATGTAATGGTTGTTGATATCAATAAAAGTACTTATTCTTCTTACTTTCATGAGTCCAATAATTTATGGCATGCACATTTAGGACATGTTAATTATAAAACTTTATGGAAAATGATTAACTTGGAAATATTGCCTAAGTTTGAAAGTAATAATATGAAGTGTCAAGTATGTGTGGAATCTAAGTATGCTAAGCATCCGTATAAGTCAATTGAAAGGAATTCAAATCCCTTAGACTTAATCCACACAGATATTTGTGACATGAAATAAACACCATCACATGGTGATAAAATATACTCCATAACTTTCATTGATAATAGCACTGGATATTGCTATGTTTATCTACTTAATAGCAAAGATAAGGCAATTAATGCATTCAAACAATACAAGAATAAAGTTGAAACACAACTTGATAAGAAAATCAAAATGATCAGAAGTGATAGAGGCGGCGAATATGAATCTCCTTTTGAAGAAATATGTTTCAAATATGGCATTATTCATCAAACAACTTCCCCATACACTCCACAATCCAATGGAATTGTGGAAAGAAATAATAGAACATTAAAGGAGATGATGAATGCCTTGTGGATAAGTTCTGGTTTACCGCAGAACTTGTGGGGGGAAGCTATTTTAACGGCTAATCGAATACCTCATAGCGTAACAAAGTCCATTCCATATGAGAAATGGAAAGGAAGGAAATCTACCTTGAAATATTTCACAGTGTGGTGTTTGGTAAAAGTCCAAGTTCCTAAACCCCAAAGGGTCAAAATAGGACCGAAAACAATTGATTGTGTATTCATTGGATATGCAACCATAGCAATGCGTATCGATTTCTGGTTCATAATTCAGACAATCCTGATATTCAAGTAAATACGGTAATTGAATCAGACAATGCTAAATTTTTTGAAAATATTTACCCGTACAAGAATGAATGTGAGTCTTCTAGTATAAAATCTAAATGACCTCGAGAAGAAGCAAAGGAAAGTACGCCTAATGAGGAAAGTGTAAGATGTAGCAAACGTCAAAAGGCAAAAACTTCCTTTGGTCTCGATTTCTTGACATTCTTAGTACAAACGTTTAAGGAAGCAATGTCTTCTTTGGAAGCACAATATTGGAAAGAGGCAATCAATAGTGAAATAGAATCAATATTAAATAATTATACGTGGGAATTGGTTGATCTTCCTCCAGGAAACAAACCATTTGGTTCTAAATGGATCTTTAAAAGGAAAATGAAAGATAATGGCACTATTGATAAATATAAGGCAAGGCTAGTTGTCAAAGGGGTCATACAATGAGAAGGTCTTGATTATTTTGACACGTAATCACCGGTAATAAGAATCACATCAATTCGAGTATTGATAGAGTTAGCCGCCATTTACGGTCTTCAAATCATCAAATGGAAGTGAAGACAACCTTCTTAAATGGCGAATTGGAGGAAAAGATCTACATGGATCAACCCGAAGGGTTTGTAGTTATAGGAAAAGAAAAGAAGGTATGTTGACTTGTTAAGTTGCTTTATGGACTAAAACAAGAGCCCAAACAATGGCATGCGAAATTTAACCAAACAATGTTGGCAAATGGATTTAAGATCAATGAGTGTGATAAATGTGTTTAACTAAAGAACACTCCAAATCACATCATCATTATTTTTTTATCTGTTGACGATATTTTGATAATGAGTAAAGATATTTCCAACATAAATGATACTAAGCGTATACTTGCTAGCGAATTAGACATGAAAGACTTAGGAGTTGCAAATCTGATTTTAGGAATTAAAATTCACAGAACTCCTCAAGGTCTAGATTTGTATCAAACTCACTACATCAACATGGTATTGGAGAATTTCAAGTATCTGGACTTCAAAGTCGCAAAGACTCCAATTGATGTAAATCATGCTCTTACAAAGAACAAAGGTCAAATCAAGTCCCAAGTAGAATATGCTCGAGTGTTAGAAAGTTTGATGTATATAATGAATTATACCAGACCTGATATAGCCTGCACCATAAGTAAACTGAGTCAGTACACGAGTAATCCCAATCAAACTCATTGGATGGCGATGAAGCGAGTGTTGGGTTATTTAAAATACACTCAAGAATATGCATTACACTACAATAAATATCCTGTGGTGGTTAAAGGGTATAGTGATGCAAATTGGATCACCGGATCATCTGAAATAAAATCCACAAGTGGATATGTGTTCACTATTGGTGGAGGAGCAGTGTCTTGGAAATATTCCAAACAGACATGTATAGCTCGCTTTACAATGGAATCTAAGTTTATAGCTCTAGATAAGACCGGTGAAGAAGCAAAATGGCTAAAGAATTTTCTAGAAGATATTCCTTTATGGTCAAATCCAGTTGCTCTTATATGTATACATTGTAACTGTTAATCGACAATAAGATGAGCTAGAAATGCTATATATAAAGGAAAGTTTAGTCACACGCGTCAAAGATATAATACCGTTAGACAGCTACTCTCTAGTGGAATTATCACAATTGACTATGTTAAGTTAAAAGATAATGTGTTGGATCCGCTAACAAAAGGACTAACTAGAGAGGCGATTGATAAATCATCGAAGGGAATGGGTTTAAGGACTAGGACAAGTCATCATGGCGGTAACTCTACCTAGTAGACTGGAGATCCCAAGAGCTAGGATCAAAGAGATCAAACAAAGTTGTGACTGAAGGTTCAATAGTGTCAACTAAATTCAACCTATTCTCATGATGTAGAAAATATTCAGAAAATAAGGATAAAGCTTAAGATGTGAAGGTTTTAATGGTTACCTAAGTTTGGATGGTATGACCAAATAGTTTTGTTTATTGGACTTAACGTTTAGGAATCACCTATGTGAGTGTGAAGTGTAAGCCACTTCAAGAAGAATATAAAGTAAAGCCAATTCTCTACGCACTCATGAAACCAAGACATGTTCATGGATGAAACAAACAAAACAATGAGAACCAAGAATGGTTAAGGGTTAGCTGTGTGATATATGTTTTCTAGATATACATAAAAGCTCGACGGTTCAAAGATATCAAATCTAGCGATTGACTGAGGATACCCGATGTATGTTCACTATGGAAAATTCAAAGGAAAAGCTACTTATCCAGATGCAACTGATCCTTATTTGTACATCACACATGTTTATTCTAAAATGAAATAGCCATTCCCCATTCATGTGGAGGAATGTTGGGTTTTAGTGAAATATGAATAAAAAATGGTAGGAACAAAGTGGGAACAAAGGGAGGTGTATAGTCACTTTATAGAAGGAAAAATTTCCCTCATTGTGGGGGAAAGAAACTTTTATTCCTTCATATTAATAAATACTCCTTTGTATGAATAGTGAGCCAAGAAAAAGACAAGCCTCACGCCATTGTCGTCTCTCGCTTGGCTCAGCTTCGGCTTCGGATTTGAATTCAGATTTGGATTTAGCAAATGATCAATCGAGAGATTATCTTTTTGAACAATTTTTCTTGAAACGTAAGTGTTTAAGTGATATTTTAATCCAGAAAATTCATCCAAAATTTTCCTCCAAATGCAATGTTCCATCGAACTGTTTTGCGATGTTGTGACTGTTCAAGAAGTAGTGCATCGTTCCAGAACAATGCAACCATTCCAGAAACAATGCATCATTCTAATTCCAGAACAATGCAACCATTCCAGAACAATGCAACCATTCCAAAAACAATGCATCATTCTAAAAATGATGTATCATTCCAGAACCAATGCATTGTTTCAGAAACAATGCTTCAAAATAGTGCAACTTTTCGAAGCAGTACATTCTTTCGAAATAATGTATGTTTGGCTATAAATACCTGTCAGGTATTTAATAATTTTGAGGAGTGTAACGAAATGCTGACCAACTAAAAACTCTCTCCTTCTACAAATAATAGTTAGTGTGTTATTATACTCCGTTGTTGAGTTCGACGAAGTTCTACAATTTTTCCATTGCCAATATTGTAGAACAGAGTTCTATTTTATCCTGGGAAGAATTAATCCATACCTCGGAAAATAGTGAGGAGATTAGATTCTTTAAGGAAACACAGTCTAACTGATGACTTAGAACAAAACTAGTGTACTATTATTTGTCAAGGTTCTTTAGAAAATCCAGAAAATAACAAGATGTTGAAGAAAGTGAGGGAGAAAAGGTAGAACCTTACCGATGGTTGATTGGAGTCATGCAACAGAGTCTAAGAAGTCTTCATTGATGTGGAGGTCACGACACTTGTGAGAGTTTAAGTGTCTATTGTGGAATCCTATCAAACTCATGTTGTCTCTGATCTTTATATCAACGATTTGAGGGTATTGTTTCTTCTCCCTAACTTGGAGCTCATCAATGGAAGACCAGATCTTGGTCATGGCTATTCGATCTTAACGATGAGCTCTTCGATGGTGGATGAAGAGCTTCTAGAATCTTCATCTACTTTACCTTTTTTCTCTTTAGTTTTTATCTTTATTTCTAGAAGTAGCTTAGTTGTTTTGCCCATTTCGTTTTTAAGATTGGGTCTTGGGCCTGGTTTCTTTTTTTCTGATGTTAGTAGCAATTTTGGGCTGCTAATTGTACATATTGGCTCTTTTTATTTTTTTTTAAAAAAAGGATTTGAGATTTTTCATAGAAAATTCCATAAAGTTTACTATGGAAAAATAAACTTTTACCCAAAGTAAGTTTTGACCTTAATTAAATAGGTTATACATGATGTCATATAAAGGGTGGCGGAAAAAGTGGTGGAAAAGTTATCTATTAAGTTTATAAAAAATGGTTTTCATTATGAGAAACACACTTTGTTTAAATTGTTTTTTTTTGGTTTCGTTCATTTTGTATTGAGATTTTAGTGAAAAAATTCAGCACAATATTCACAATTCAATTTGTTTGTGAGTTTCGTTGATCAAGGTGTTAATAGCAAAGATCAATCTCGGCATAGATACGCATAGAGTCTTCGTACTATCAAACAATATTGAATTACAACTCGCGTCACCAGGTTTGTCTTGAAACATATTCTTAAACATAAGTAAATATGTTCACATTATTTTGTTAGGCTTTTTGCCTTGATTTTCTTACCAAATTTAAGTTTTATAAGGAAAATAAAAGTATTACCATTATTAATTTTATTTTTTCTAAAAGGAAAAATATAAAACTCTTCCATAATTGGCTAACCTCTTTCTTGGAGGAAAGGTTTTGGACCTCTATAAATAGAAAACCCCTCTTATCATACTAAAAACATAATAGCATCTACAATGTATTCATCAAAGAGTCTTGTTTAGGGGAGATTTCTCCCAATAGATTTTTATGTTTTTCAATATTAGGTTTTCATATGTAGGTCAATTGGCCAAAACCTATCAATAATATATTTTTAGTATGTTTTTATTTGTCGTCCGGTTTATCGTTTACATGGTTTGCAACTATAAGCTTCCGCATGACGCTCGCTTAATTTCGAACCCAACAAGTGGTATTAGAGCCTATGGTTCAATGGTTCGATTGAGGACAGTTTAAGATCAAAGATGCAACCAACATGGCGATGATGAAGATTTTTTGTCAAAAAAACAAAGTCTAAAAAAAAAAACTACATGAGGAGACAATTTTCAATCATATTTTCAACAAATCCTGCTGCCACATTTTTAAAAATAAAGCTCACTTTTAACCCTGCAAAGCGCTCCAATATTTTCAACCCGAAAGGGCTTACATATTCTTAACCCAAAAAACTCCATTTTTAAGCATGCGAAACAGAAGTATGTGAAGAATGAAGATCATACATGTGAAGAAGAAGGATCAAGTTTTGTCAAGAAAATTCAACCAAAAAGGGGAGATTTGTTAGGGTTTTCGCCCTGATTTTCTTACCAAATTTAAGTTTTACAAGGAAAATAAAAGTATTACGGTCATTAATTATATTTTTTCTAAACGAAAAAATATAAAACTCTTCCATAATTGGCTAACCTCTTTCTTGGAGGAAAGGTTTTGGACCTCTATAAATAGAAAACCCCTCTTATCATACTAAAAACACAATAGCATCTACAATGTAGTCATCAAAGAGTCTTGTTTAGGGGGATATTTCTCCCAATAGATTTTTATGTTTTTAATATTAGGTTTTCATATGTAGGTCAATTGGCTAAACCCTATCAATAATATGTTTTTAGTATGGTTTTATTTGTCATCCGATTTATCGTCTACATGGTTTGCAACTATAAGCTTCCGCATGAGGCCCTCTCGATTTCGAACCCAACATATTTTTGTCTTCCGCTGCGTGTTATAAACACACTACAATCATACATAAGTCACGACATTTGAGAAAGGGCTGATTATTATGTAATATGTCAGCAGTGTTTTATATTAAAGCTCATGAGACCTGAATAATTAAATATTTGATCCAATTCGTTGCCTCGTGTATGTGTGGAAATTTGATGCTAATTGATAAGTTATGTATTTGTTTATCATCTGGAAAACATTATATATTGTAGATTTTATTCTTTTTTGTCTCTTAAAGATATATGGAAATGGTGTTATGCTCTCCTGGTATCTTCGCACAGTTGGAGTATGTTTTTCCAATATGGTTTATTTCTTGTGTTCTCTCCAGATTCCTCTATCCGTTCCTAAAATGACGGAAGTTCCAGGCAGAAGAACTTATGATATAATTAGCAGCCTTTCTGAAGATGTAATTGATGTCATTTTAATGTGTTTGCCTCTGTAAGATGCTGCTAGGACCAGTATTTTGTCCAGGAAATGGACGTATAACTGGACCAAAGTTCCAAAACTAACCCTTGATCACACACTGTGGGAAGATATATCCAGAGGCGAATCCAAGATTTCAAGAAGACGGGTGCACCATTGCTTTAAATATATATATAAAAAAAGGGCAGTCCGGGCACTAAAGCTACCGCTATGCGCGGTGTCCAGGGAAGGGCCCCACCACAAGGGTGTATTGTACGCAGCCTTACCTTGCATTTCTGCCAGAGGCTGTTTCCAAGGCTTGAACCCGTGACCTCCTGGTCACATGGCAACAACTTTACCAGTTGCTTTAAATATAAGATCTAAAATTTTATAATGACAACAAATTGGCGAGCAAAGCATAATTAATTATATTATCACAAAAAATATCATCAGTTTACAATTGTACTCGAGGAAACTTCATATTTTGTAAACGATCTGTAATAGCATCATTGCTTACGGTTGTAAATATCTTCCGCTCTATCTTACAAACTAAACAACCATTCAAAAATTCTTCACCAATGCTATTACATAGATCATTTTTGATGAGTTTCATTAAGGAGAATGCTTTCTCCACACTTCCAGTAGCAACAGGCAAAATCAACGTCAGCTTCACAAATAAATAAACAAGAGACCAAGTTTGATTCAATTTTGTTTTTTCCATCATAATAACAATATCTTTAATTCCCTTCAAGTTAATAAACTTGCTATGAAGTTGTTGGAAGCTGGAAACTTTGTGTGAAAAGTGCAAAATGAAGAGGAAAAAGAAGAGAAATCGTTGCCTCAGTTGTTGGAAAAGAGGGGCTATTAGTCTATTACTATTATTTAAAAGAAGTTCAATGTTTAGGGCTTTATTTGTAGTTTAGAATTTTTTTCTTTTTAAAAAAACATTTTTAATTGTAAAAAAGGGGCAAAAAGCTTAACTGTTGCTTGGGATTGAACCCGAGACCAAGAACTTAAAATCGGGCCTTTCAACCAGTGAACCATCTGCTCACTTTGAGCATGGGTTCCTATAGCCTATATTTAATATATTCCTTAAGAATTACATAAGTAATATACCGAGTTTAGTCAGATGACCACGGGTTCCCGTGCCCCATTTCTAACACATAAATTCGCCCCTGGATACAACCCTAGAATTAAGCTTGATGTGATGATTCTCTTTCATCTCTTTTTACTTCGTCAAGGACCAATTACTGAGTGCAGAATCTCCAATATTCCTGATCCAAACCACTGCCCTGAGATCGACAACTTGATAAGGTTCCTGTCAAGGTATGGGGTCGAGCATCTCGTTCTTGAACTCCCGAAGGACCAAAAATACAAATTGGCCTCTTCCGTTTTAAAATGTTCACAGATGAGGCATTTGACACTTCACTACTGTGTGTGTTGGGTTATGGGTCTTTTTCCCTCTCTATGTGGATAAATAAAGCTCAATTTAGACCAACCCACTTTGCTTATAGGCCCAATTCTATGGGACATATATACAGACCTTTTAAGGTCTTATTTCACCATCCACAAAGAGAGAAATCAGCAGCCATATAGAGAGAAGAGAGCAGATTTTCGTCTAAAATTTCAGCCCTAAATAGCCAACTTCAAATTGCGATTCCCGCTTCGTTTCTTGTCCGATTGAGCTAATTTTTGGAATGCTTGTTCCTGTCATCTCAATCTTTGATTAGGAACTGAAAGAGTTGAATTTGGTGCCCCGCAACTCCAGTTTTGCATCCGTGAACAGTAGCTTTGTTTTTGGTGATTTTTTTCTTCTTTATTTCTCTAGTTTTTGGTGTTATGATTTATGTATTGTTGCTCGTTGTTTGGCACTTCTTTGGTTGCCATTTTGCAGAATATTATTGTAACTCTTGGCACTTCTTTGCTCATTGTTTGGCACTTTATGCTTCGAAGACTGGCAATAACAAGTTGTTCCTTCTAAAACAATTGATGAATATCAGGTACAAAGAGGGCAGTCCTATTTCTGATCATATAAATGATTTTCAGGGTGTCCTCGATTAGCTGTCCGGAATGAGTGCAAAATTCTATGAAGAATACCCAAATCTAAACTTTTCCTTTAAATTTGAATCAAGAAAAGACAAATAAATTCAAGCACAATGGTAATAGGGAAGCAAACACATCAATCAAAATAGATAAGACAAGGAAAATAAAACCAATCACTCAAGACACAAAGATTTACGTGGAAAACCCTTCAGTACGAACAGTAAAACATCACGGGACCAAAACCTCCACTATAATCACCAAGATTTACAACGATATTCTCTAAAATTCCCACCAAAGAAGTGTCAAACAACGAACAACAATACATAAATCACAACACCAAAAACTAGAGAAATAAAGGAGCAAAATCACCAAAAATACAGCTATTGTTCACGGATGTAAAACTTGAGTTGTGGGGAACCAAATCCAAATCTGTTAGTTTCTAATAAAATATTGAGATTATAGGAATAAGATATCCAAAAATTAGCTCAATAGGACAAGAAACGAAGCGGGAATCACAATTTGAAGTTGGCTATTTAGGGCTGAAATTTTGGGCAAAAATCTGTTCTCTTCTCTCTATGTGGCTGCTGATTTCTCTCTTTGTAGATAGTGAAATAAGACCTAAAAATATTTATATATATTCCCCATAGAATTGGTCCTATGGGGAAAGTGGGTTGGTCCAAATTGGACTTTATTTATCCACATAGGAAGGGAAAAAGACCCATAACCCAACAATTCTCCCCCTAACGTCTATGTGGAGGGAACCGCCGTCCCGGTGATCATGCAACAATCTTTAAACTTCCCTCTTGTCAAAGCTTTAGTCATCATGTTGGAACCATTATCATCCGTGTGAATCTTCTCAAGTTCAAGCAACTTAGAATCCAACACATCTCGAATCCAATGGTATCTCACATCAATGTGTTTAGACCGACCAGGAAATGTGGAATTCTTGCCAAGATGTATAGCACTTTGACTGTAGCAATATCGAACATACCTCTCTTGAGCACAACCAAGTTCCCCCAAGAATATATTTATCTAGAGTAATTCTTTACAAGCTTCAACAGCAGCAATAAGCTCAGCTTCTATAGTAGGTAGAGTAACACATTTTTGCAACCTAGATTGCCAAGACACAACTCCCCCTTCAAAAGTAATCAAGTACTCTGAAATAGACTTGCGAGTATCAACATCACCAGCCATGTCTGAATCAGTATAACCACAAAGAATAGGCTTCCCTGTACTAAAACACAAACTCAGAATAGAAGTACCATAAATATATCTCATGATCCACTTCACAGCATTCCAATGTTCTCTTCCAGGATTATAAAGAAAACGGCTAACAATACCAATAGCATGAGCAATATATGGTCTTGTACAAACTATTGCATATATCAAACTACCAACAACTGAAGCATAAGGAACTTTCTTCATATCTTTTTTCGCATTATCACTGGAAGGATACTGTGTCATGCTCAGTTTGAAGTGCATAGCTAAAGGTGTACTGAAAACCTTAGCCTTATCCATTTTGAACCTTTGAAGTACTTTCTGAATGTACTTCTGTTGTGATAACCACAACTTCTTGGCCTTTCTTTCACGGACAATCTGCATGCCAAGCATCTACCTTGTTGGTCCTAAGTCTTTCATAGAAAAAGACTTACTCAACTCTTGCTTCAACTTCTGAATCCTGCAAGCATTATGACCAACAACAAGCATGTCATCAACATAAAACAACATAATAATAAAGTCACCATCAGAGAATTTTTTCACAAAAACACAATGGTCTGAAGAAGAATTCTTGAAGCCCTGCTGACTCATAAATTAACCAAACTTCCTGTACCACTACCTGGGAGCTTGTTTCAAACCATACAGGCTCTTCTTTAATTTACAAACATAATTCTCTTTTCCCTTGACTTCAAAACTTTCTGGTTGCTCAACCTTCTTCATCTAAGTCACCATGGAGAAAAGTAGTTTTAACATTTATTTGCTCAACCTCTAAATATAGACTTGCAACCAAGCCTAGAACCACACGAATAGATGACATCTTCACAACTAAAGAAAATATCTCATCAAAATCAACTCCCTTTTTCTGGTTAAAGCCTTCACAACTAATCTAGCTTTGTACCGTGAAGCTGGATTACCATCTTCATGTTTCACCCGAAAAACCCATCTATTTTTCAAAGTTTTTCTTTTTTTAGGTAGCTTAACCAAATCAAAGGTATAATTATCATGTAAGGATTTAATCTTATTTTCCATAGCATCAAACCACCTTTCTTTTTCTTCATTTTTCATGTCCTCATCAATACTCTCAAGTTATCCCTCGTCAGTCAAGAGTACATACTCATTGGGAGAATAATGAGATAAAGGTATTCTCTCTTTAGTAGATCATCTGAGAGAATTCTCTAGAGCATCAATAACAACTGGTTTTTGTACAACCACATCATCTTGAACTGGAGCATCAATAATATTATGCTGGTCATTCTGAACATGATCATCATCTTCATTATCAACTTGATTTTCGTCATCTTGAAGATTTTCTTTAGGTGCAATAATCAAAGGAACTGGATCAACATCAACTAGGTTCTCACTACTCTGAGAATCAAATTTTTCAGCTTTGTCAAAATCTTCAATTGTTTGGTCTTCAAAAAACACAACATCATGACTTCTAACAAGTTTCTTCTCAACTAGATCATAGAAATGATAGCCAAATTCATCCTGACCATAATTAATGAAGATACACTGCCTAGTTTTAACATCCAACTTTGACCTTTCATCCTTAGGAACATGAACAAAGGCTTTACACCCAAAGACTCTAAGATGATCATAAGAAACATTCTTACAAGACCAAACTCTATCAGGGACATTACCATCCAAAACAATAGTAGGAGATAAATTGATAACATAAGCAGTAGTATTAAATGCTTCTGCCCAAAAGGAATCTGGTAGCTTAGCATCTGAAAGCATACATCTAACCCTCTCAACTAGAGTTTTGTTTATCCTCTCTGCTAAACCATTTGATTGAGGAGTCTTTGGAGGAGCTTTCTGATGTCGAATACCTTGCTCTCTGCAATATCTATCAAAAATGCAGACTTGGGTATTCTTCCCCTGCTACCTTGTCGCACACTTTGTTAGTACCCTTGCATTTCCCAGCAGTGTGATCAATCCTCCACATACCTTTGAAGCAATTGGTAAGCTTTTTTGCCTACAATTGTTTGATGTTGCTATTCTGACATGTCTCTTGAGAATTTAATCTCTCGTTGCCCACTGCTCGAGCATATGGAGCTGGATATCTTAGACGCTTTGAACTATATTAAAGTTAATGCTCCTAAACTAAGATCCTTGTACTTGGGAAGCAAAATAATTTCTATCCCTCATCTTGCTGATGTGTCATTTATGGCAGATGATGTAAATCATGGTTCAATGAAGAGAGGAATATGTGATCTTGTTGAGTTTTTTGGTTCCTTGCCTTCTGTTAAGAATCTCCGCTTGGTCATTTTACTTTTAAGGTAAGAGTGCCTGAACTAATATTTTCATGTTCATTGATATTCCATGTATGTATGTGCCCTGAATTCAGTGTTGTTTTCCTTGGAAGACTCAGATTGTAGGAATAGATGAAGTCCCAGTGAAGCTTCCCACACCTCTTCCCAGTCTTAGACATATACCAAATATCTTCTATGCTTGATTAAAAGCTCCCCATATTTGGAAGAGCTTGTCATTATTATTCAGGTAAACAACTACCTTGACTTATATTTTTCCTTTTCTTTTTGCTTTCGTTGGATGTTCTAGTATGTGTTGTTTTCCTCATTTTGTAATCTTTGCTCAGGCAAATAATGAAGAAGGAGATAATCTTCCTGCTCTTAAACTTTTGGAAGCTGAATATGATTCAGATATAAAGTTAAATCATCTTACCAAAGTTAGATTGATCGATATTAGGGGCACAGAGCCTGAGATAAAATTGATCAAGATTTTGTTGGCCAAGTCTCAGATGTTGGAAGAAATGCTGATCTCGCCTTACTACATAGAGCCTGAATCTACTCAAACATTAGTCGAGATACTTAAATAGGTCACCAAATTTGAGAGGGCATCACCTCGAACAAAAGTCATATTTTGAAACCAGGTAAAAGAAAAAATTGATGAAAAAAGAGAAACATGAAACAAAATAAGCAAAAGTCATTTTTAGAGATGGATAATTTTGATGCAAGCTACAGATTGACTATTTAACATGTTATGACAAAGATATGGTAAAACATTCCCAATTAATCTTTCTAGAACTAATATATGTCTTTCTCTTCTTCTTTCTTGTTGAATATGTAGGTTACATGAGTAGGTATTTTACACCAAGTGGATATGCTCTACTTTATGTGTAATGGAGCAAGCAAAAAAATTTACCATGTCAAAGATCTAGCAAATTTTTCAATTTTCTATAATTATCATCAATGTTATGAAAGAAAGAACAAAACACTCTTAATTTATTTGTTGTTTTATTATATGAAAGAGGTTTACTAACTTGGAGTTATTAGCTAACGAGACTTACAAAATACTACAACATGAATATTGTAGCAAAAATTGTTGCATAATAACATAAATGTACCCTTTAACTAGGCCTCAGCGGGCATCTATGCTCTCCAAATTTTGATGTGCACAACTAGACACTTAAACTATCATAAAGTTGAACAAGTAGACACTTGCATCCTACATGACAAATCGTGTGAGAAAGTAACTCTATCTTTACAGTTTGACATTTCTTTTCGCAAAAAGATCACAAATATTAGAATATTTCAGTAAGCAGAGTCTCCTAATATCAAATTTACACTCATCATTCAATCAGTAATTAGCTCAAGAAAAGTATATGCTCCATGTTCAGTGTATAAACTACATTTTCAGAAAGAATTTGATCAAGCTACAGAAATTGTTCCTACTGCTGGTGAATTGGTTGATCAACAACCAGCTGATACCAGTGCAAGAGGTGTTACACAACATTTGGCAATAGGTGCGTAACATGATGCTCGTGGTGTTGAATCTGCTGAAGTCTTGGTACAGCAGGTCAACAATTCCAGTAGTGATGATGGGAAGGTACAAATTAAATTAAATTTTAACGAGTCTCAAATCGATTTTGTACATTTTATCTCTTTATTTTTTCTAAAATGCTTCTGTATTTAATGGAAAATTCACTGAGACTGTTCGTCTTCATCTGGTTGAAGTGCAGGCATTTTGAACAATTCCAGACTGTTCGTCTGAGACTGATATTATGGATGTATTAGCTCAACAATTTTCACCACTTCCTCTGAGTAATTCTTTAAGTAAATTATCTATGAGATATCTAAACTAGATTGTCTTTGTCGCATTCTCCCAGATTCTTAAGAACGAGGGTCCGTCCCAAATCTCTTTTTAAAGGTTCTGGTAACTAACATCCTTCGAGCCATTGCAGGTGCTAGTGTATTAGTCAAATATTACAAGCTTCAGTTGATAGTTGTCGAAAGAAAGATGGCTCTGGTGGTGCCTAAATTCACACTATGTATTGTTGGGTTCTAGTGAAATATGAATGGAAAGTGAAGGGAAAGCAAATTGAGTTTTCACTTTAAGAAAGAAGTTGTAACACACCGTACCTTCCCAACCCTACTTGATGATGTTGAATAATGGTTGCTTAGGTGTCTATAGATATAAGTATGTATTTGGTAATGCTAATGACGAGAAAATTGAAATTTGGCCACGTACATGCAATTAGACTTTCATAGGAAGGGTTTTGTGATTTCGTGGGCACTTGTGTAATACCCCGTATACATTCTAACCTTATTTGGTGACTTGGAGTCATGCTTACGTGATGATTAAGATCACTAAGTAAGTATTTTGTAGTGTTTTGATAAGGTATTGGATGTTATGCTAGTATTTGCAAAAGATAGAAAAAAATTCTGCAAGGTGTGAAAACTTGCACCACTGCCCTGTTTCAGGGGGTGTGGCGCAAGCCTTCAGGTTCAGATGGCAAGGAAATCTTGCGCCACTGCCTTGCTTTGCAGCAGTGGCGCAAATCACAAAGATTTTGCCTTCCCGAGCTCATTTCGCAATGCAATTCTACGTCGATTCTTAGATGGTTTCTTTTGGTTCTTGGGAGTTCTTTGAGAATTGTTAAAGCTTCAAATACTTCAATACACTCCTACATACTCTTACATGATCAAATCATGAAATATAAATACGTATCCAAAATGTTCAATGAAGCCATGGGCGACTAGAATTCCTATTTTGGCGATTGAGACTACGAATGAGAATCTCGTAAGAGAATATTGTCGTGACATTATGGAATTATTTAAACATGATATATATGGTGAATTATACATGAAAATTGATGGGCTAAGCTACATGTGCAATTGGGCCCAAAATTAGGGCCCAAAATGGAATAAAAGACATGGCCCAAAGGGCAAAATGGCCCATTCTTCCACTTTGACCACATTTAATGCCAAGGAATGGCTAAGGATGAATTGGGGTCTATATAAAGCCCCCAAAAATCATATTTTTATTCTTCAAAACACACAACACATTTTTAGAATTATAAGACATTTTCTTTTTGGTTCTCTCAAACCCTAAGAACCCTAAGCCTTTTCTTTGGTGAAGATCATCCTATTCCAAGACTTGGTAAGTATTTTTTCACATGGATTAACATATTATATGCATGGTACATTATGTATATCATGATAGTTATGTTGGCAAGGTGGTGAATAGTGTATTTGTGCTTTTGGTGAAAGATGTGCCATCTTTGTGATTTGAATGTGAAAAGAGACTTGATGTCTTAATGAAAGAGCATGGCATGGATAAAATATGAACATGTATGGTGTGATTTTGTTATTAAACTTTTTATTTTTCTAAAAGTGTAAATTGTGGGATTTTGGCCGATATGTGCTATGAGGTGTATTAAGGTAATTTGATGGATTATTTGTGATGTGATATGGATAAGAAAGTGTAAAGGAGAAGTATTGTGGTGAAATGTATTGATTTTCATGTATTGGTCAATGTATGGAATATTGGGGGATTTTTGGAATAATAATTTCATCAATGGTTTTGTCAAGGGGAAATGGCATGTTTAAAGGCAAACATGTAACTCATTGATGTTCTATGCATTTGTAAAGTAGTTGATGGTAAATGTGAATCCCGTTATATATTTGTGTTGTAGAGTGACACATAAAGAAGGAGCGGGACTATTGTATGCACATCTAGGATTGTATATCCGTATTGAGAGTACAAGGTATGTAAGGTTACTCTGTCCGTATCTTTCTGCGGCAAATAGTAGTCACATTGACATTACGCTTGTTTCATCACGAAATGTGCTAAGGTATCCCATATCTGGTTATCCATGGTTATTGTCATATATTTCCTACTCATTGATCATTGGTGAATCTCATGTCTCATATTCATGGTCAATGTTCCAAAAGCTCAAATAAGGTTGTGCTCCAAAGTTCCAATAGTGGTTGTACTCATGTATCTTGTTCATTGATTATTGTCCAATGGTTCCAATAGTGTTATGTTTCCATGAAGGCTATGTTTCCAAGAATGTTATATTGCCAAGTTATTCATATGTCTCTCACTCATTGATTATTGATCCAAAGCTTCAAATAAAGTTGTGACTATCATTGTATCGATCTCTCATAAGCAAAAGTATCAATCTCTCACAAGTAAAGATATCAATCTCAAAAGTAAAGAAATTAAGAAAGAATAAAGTAATGCATATTGGTTGTATTCATGAGTGTTATCCATGGGGTACAAACACCTGCATGATGATGTTATTCTATCCATGGGGTGCAAGAACACCTGCATGATGATGTTACTTTATCCATGGGGTGCAAAGAACACCAGCATGACGATATGATCTTATCCATGGGGTGAAAAGAATACCTGCATGATGATGATATGTTATCCATAGGGTGAAAGGAACACCTGCATGATGAGGGCCCCGACAACATATATGTAAAGTAAAGTAAAGGCAAGAGAAAGAATGAATGTAATATACATGGCTTCCAAAGTACAGAATAGTGACTCATCTACATTGTGACTTATCTATATTGGTTATGCATTTGAACTTGAGTTCTTGACATATTTTCATATCTTACAAGTTTCATATGGCCTTACATACTCAGTACATTCTTCGTACTGACCCCTTTTGGGGAATTTACCTTACTTGCTGCAGGCGCAGGTACTAGTAGGCCTCCACTGTAGATTGTCAATATTGCAGATCTTCGATGAGCTCCAGTTAGTTCGGGGCTCTAGTTAGGAATGTAGTACATATGTTGACACAATTAGTGGCAGCACAAAGTCAAGGACGAGTTGGTCCGACGACAAATGAGGATGATGCGGCTAGAGTGGCGAGTCGCAGAATACAGGATTTCTTGAAACTGGAACCCCTTATATTCACTGGGTCAGACTTGGAAGCAGATCCACAGGACTTCGTGGATCAAATCCAGAGGGCTCTAGAATTTATGCACGTGACTGGGGTTGAAACGGTGGAACTTGCGGCCTATAGACTGAAAGGCGAAGTAATATTGTGGTATGAGGATTGGAAAAGATCAAGGGGTATTGATGCACTCCCAGCTAGTTGGGAAGAATTTAAAACAGCATTCCTTGATAGTTACCTCCCCTATGAAATTTGGGAGGCATGTGCAAATCAGTTTCTGAATTTACGCCAAGGGAACATGAGTGTTCGAGAATACAGTTTGCAATTTAATTTCTTGGCTCGATATGCGCCAAATGTGGTGGCTACAATGACGGATAGGGTCCATCGATACGTGGACAGATTAGAACCATATTTGGTAAGGGATTGCACCATTGCGGCCTTAAACAAATACATGGATATAGCAAGAATTCAGGCCTTTGCCCAGAAAATGAAAGATAAAAGACAGAGAAAAGGGACACAGGAATCTGAGGAAGGGCCATCAAAAAGGGCAAGATCTATGTGGCAGTCTATAGTGTCCCCAGGAGGATCTGGATCTTGAATGTTACCACCTAGACCCTCATTCTCTTATTCCACAGCAGGCGCTCCATCTCACTCCCGAGGATTCAGGGGCATTCATATTGGGCAGAGTGGTAGGATGCCAGATTCACAGACAGTAAGGTCTTCTCGCCCACTGTACCAGTTTTGTAGACGATTTCATGTAGGTGACTGTCGGAGGGGGACAAATGCTTGTTATTGGTGTGGTATGCTGGGTCACATAATGAGAGACTACCCACGATGAGGCTTGGGTAGTATAGTACGACCTGCGGGGTCCACTGTGCCATCATCAACATCGGCTCCTTCTTTAGACCGAGGTGTGCAGTCGGTTGGTCATGGCTGAGGTGCGGGAGGATCAACCAGTACTAGTGGGGTCCAGAATTGCAATTATTCTTTAGTGGACCGGCAGAATAAGGGAACATCTCCTGATAACGATACAGGTATTTAGACATACTACCATATTGTTACATGATGTATATGTATTGACTGATCTGAGCTCTACTCTATCGTATGTTATTCCATCGGCTACTATAATTCGAATATAATGGGCACTGGAGTTATTAGTTAAATCAAAGGAAATGTCTCCACCTGTCGGTGAATATAGTATAGTTAAAAGAACCTATCGTAATGGTATAGTAGATGTTTGTGATCATGTTACGATGGTTGCTCTTATGGAGATGGAAATGAAAGAGTTTTAATGTTGTAATGGTTATGAAGTGGTTGACTTCTTGTAGGTCACGAAGATTGCCTAGCTACGAAAGTATATTTCTATTTTTTCTTCCACAAAAGACCATCCTTGAACAGAAAGATAAATTTGTTTCCTAACCTAACGTAAGGAAAGCTATGTCAAAGGTATATACATGTCAGTTGGTAAGACTTAGTATGTCCCTGTAGGGTGCACCAGTGTTGTTGCACACAAAAGAGAAATGGCACATTGAGAATGCGTATTAATTATCGTCAACTGGATGAGGTAACAGTCAAAAAAAAATAAATTATATGGAAAGGTTGGGTATACAAGTGAATTTGGGTACAGTTTTTCATCCTTAAACAGGTGGACAAGCAGAACGTATTATCCAGACACTTGAAATATGTTACTAGCTTATACAAAGGTAGTTGGGATGATCATCTACCCCTTATTGGATGTGCTTACAATAGTATCTATTATTCAAGTATCAAAAAATGGTACCTTATAAAGGTTTATATGGACGAAAGTTTAAAGCAAGTGGAACTACCTTGCTTGGGGGTTAGATTTTGTTCATTAGGCTTGAGAGAAGATTAAGGTGGTACAATAGTAGCTACAAGCTAATACAAGTTATATGTCGAGATCCATTGCTTTTATTGAAAATGTGCAAATTATGGAGAATCTTACTTATTACGAGATATATATTGCTATGCTAGAGGGGTAAGTGAAAATATTAGGAAAGGTACGTTATAGGAATTGACAAATAAAAGAAAGAACGTGGAGAGCCAAAGGAATAATAAAGTCAGAGTACCCGTAATGGTTTCAAACGGAAGAGAAAATTCAAAGTGCGGAATTGGAGAAATAACAAGAAAGTATCGGGAAGTAGTATGTGTATATTTATATATATGTGAGTATAGAGATGCATGGGATATACAGGAGACGATGTTACTAACATTCGAGGACGAATGTTTCTAAGGGGGGAAGAATGTAACACCCCTTACCTTCCCAACCCTACTTGATGATGTTGAATAATGTTTGCTCAGGTGTCGAGAGATATAAGTATGTATTTGGTAATGCTAATGACGAGAAAATTGAAATTTGGCCACGTACATGCAATTAGACTTTCATAGGAAGGGTTCTATGATTTCGTAAAGCATTTGTGTAATACCCCGTACACATTCTAACCTCATTTGGTGACTTGGAGTCATGCTTACGTGATGATTAAGATCACTAAGAAAGTTTTGTAGTGTTTTGATAAGGTATTGGTTGTTATGCTAGTATTTGCAAAAGAGG
This sequence comes from Capsicum rhomboideum, assembly GCA_031232105.1. Taxonomy (NCBI): domain Eukaryota; kingdom Viridiplantae; phylum Streptophyta; class Magnoliopsida; order Solanales; family Solanaceae; genus Capsicum; species Capsicum rhomboideum. The sequence continues at coordinate 44,607,438 of CP124715.1, read as the reverse complement.
GAAAAAAAATCTGCAAGGTGTGAAAACTTGCGCCACTGCCCTGTTTCAGGGGGTGTGGCGCAAGCCTTCAGGTTTAGAGAGCAAGGAAATCTTGCGCCACTGCCTTGCTTTGCAGCAGTGGCGCAAGTCACAAAGATTTTGCCTTCCCGGGCTCGTTTCGCAACGCAATTCTACGTCGATTCTTAGATGGTTTCTTTTGGTTCTTGGGAGTTCTTTGAGCATTGTTAAAGATTCAAATACTTCAATACACTCCTAAATACTCCTACATTATCAAATCATGAAATATAAATACGTATCCAAAATGTTCAATGAAGCCATGGGCGACTAGAATTCCTATTTTGGCGATTGAGACTACGAATGAGAATCTCGTAAGAGAATATTGTCGTGACATTATGGAATTATTTAAAAATGAGATATATTATACATGAAAATTGATGGGCTAAGCTACATGTGCAATTGGGCCCAAAATTAGGGCCCAAAATGGAATAAAAGACATGGCCCAAAGGGCAAAATGGCCCATTCTTCCACTTTGACCACATTTAATGCCAAGGAATGGCTAAGGATGAATTGGGGTCTATACAAAGCCCCAAAAAAGCATATTTTTATTCTTCAACACACACAACACATTTTTAGAATTATAAGACATTTTCTTTTTGGTTCTCTCAAACCCTAAGAACCCTAAGCCTTTTCTTTGGTGAAGATCATCCTATTCCAAGACTTGGTAAGTATTTATTCTCATGGATTAACATATTATATGCATGGTACATTATGTATATCATGATAGTTATGTTGGCAAGGTGGTGAATAGTGTATTTGTGCTTTTGGTGAAAGATGTGCCATCTTTGTGATTTGAATGTGAAAAGAGACTTGATGTCTTAATGAAAGAGCATGGTATGGATAAAATATGAACATGTATGGTGTGATTTTGTTATTAAACTTTTTATTTTTCTAAAAGTGTAAATTGTGGGATTTTGGCCGATATGTGCTATGAGGTGTATTAAGGTAATTTGATGGATTATTTGTGATGTGATATGGATAAGAAAGTGTAAAGGAGAAGTGTTGTGGTGAAATGTATTGATTTTCATGTATTAGTCAATGTATGGAATATTGGGGGATTTTTGGAATAATAATTTCATCAATGGTTTTGTCAAGGGGAAATGGCATGTTTAAAGGCAAACATATAACTCATTGATGTTCTATGCATTTGTAAAGTAGTTGATGGTTAATGTGAATCCCGTTATATATTTGTGTTGTAGAGTGGCACATAAAGAAGGAGAGGGACTATTGTATGCACATCTAGGATTGTATATCCGTATTGAGAGTACAAAGTATGTAAGGTTACTCTGTCCGTATCTTTCTGCGGCAAATAGTAGTCACATTGACATTACGCTTGTTTCATCCCGAAATGTACTAAGGTATCCCATATCCGGTTATCCATGGTTATTGTCATATATTTCCTACTCATTGATCATTGGTGAATCTCATGTCTCATATTCATGGTTAATGTTCCAAAAGCTCAAATAAGGTTGTGCTCCAAAGTTCCAATAGTGGTTGTACTCATGTATCTTGTTCATTGATTATTGTCCAATGGTTCCAATAGTGTTATGTTTCCATGAAGGCTATGTTTCCAAGAATGTTATATTGCCAAGTTATTCATATGTCTCTCACTCATTGATTATTGATCCAAAGCTTCAAATGAAGTTGTGACTATCATTGTATCGATCTCTCATAAGCAAAAGTATCAATCTCTCACAAGTAAAGATATCAATCTCAAAAGTAAAGAAATTAAATAAGAATAAAGTAATGCATATTGGTTGTGTTCATGAGTGTTATCCATGGGGTGCAAACACCTGCATGATGATGTTATTCTATCTATGGGGTACAAGAACACCTGCATGATGATGTTACTTTATCCATGGGGTGCAAAGAACACCCGCATGACGATATGATCTTATCCATGGGGTGAAAAGAACACCTGCATGATGATGATATGTTATCCATGGGGTGAAAGGAACACCTGCATGATGAGGGCCCAGACAACATATATGTAAAGTAAAGTAAAGGCAAGAGAAAGAATGAATGTAATATACATGGCTTCCAAAGTACAGAATAGTGACTCATCTACATTGTGACTTATCTATATTGGTTATGCATTTGAACTTGAGTTCTTGACATATTTTCATATCTTACAAGTTTCATATGGCCTTACATACTCAGTACATTCTTCGTACTAACCCCTTTTGGGGAATTTACCTTACTTGCTGCAGGCGCAGGGACTAGTAGGCCTCCACTGTAGAGTGTCAGTACTGCAGATCTTCGGTGATCTCCAGTTAGTTCGGGGCTCCAGTTAGGAATGTAGTACATATGTTGACACAGTTAGTGGCAGCACAAAGTCAAGGACGAGTTGGTCCGATGACAAATGAGGATGATGCGGCTAGAGTGGTGAGTCGCAGAACATAGGATTTCTTGAAACTGGAACCCCTTATATTCACTGGGTCAGACTTGGAAGCAGATCCACAGGACTTCGTGGATCAAATCCAGAGGGCTCTAGAATTTATGCACGTGACTGGGGTTGAAACGGTGGAACTTGCGACCTATAGACTGAAAGGCGAAGTAATATTGTGGTATGAGGATTGGAAAAGATCAAGGGGTATTGATGCACTCCCAGCTGGTTGGGAAGAATTTACAACAACATTCCTTGATAGTTACCTCCCCTATGAAATTCGGGAGGCACGTGCAAATCAGTTTCTGAATTTACGCCAAGGGAACATGAGTGTTCGAGAATACAGTTTGCAATTTAATTCCTTGGCTCGATATGCGCCAAATGTGGTGGCTACAATGACAGATAGGGTCCATCGATATGTGGACATATTAGAACCATATTTGGTAAGGGATTGCACCATTGCGGCCTTGAACAAAGACATGGATATAGCAAGAATTCAGGCTTTTGCCCAGAAAATAGAAGATAAAAGACAAAGAAAAGGGACACAGGAATCTGAGGAAGGGCCATCAAAAAGGGCAAGATCTATGTGGCAGTCTATAGTGTCCCCAGGAGGATCTGGATCTCTAATGTTACCGCCTAGACCCTCATTCTCTTATTCCACAGCAGGCGCTCCATCTCACTCCTGAGGATTCAGGGGCATTCATATTGGGCAGAGTGGTAGGATGCTAGATTCACAGACAGCAGGGTCTTCTCGCCCACTGTACCAGTTTTATAGATGATTTCATGTAGCTGACTGTTGTAGGGGGACGAATGCTTGTTATTGGTGTGGTATGCCGGGTCACATAATGAGAGACTACCCACGATGAGGTTTGGGTAGTATGGTACGACCTTCGGGGTCTACTGTGGCATCATCAGCATCGGTTCCTTCTTTAGACTGAGGTGTGCAGTCGGTTGGTCGTGGCAGCGGTGTGGGAGGAGAAACCAGTACTAGTGGGGTCCAGAATCGCACTTATGTTTTAGTGGACCGGCAAAATGAGGGAACATCTCCTGATAACGATACAGGTATTTAGGTATACTACCATATTATTACATGATGTATATGTATTGACTGATCTGAGCTCTACTTGTATGTCACGAAGATTGCCAAGCTACGAAAGTATATTTCTATTTTCTTCCACAAAAGACCATCCTTGAACGGAAAGATAAATTTGTTTCCTAAACTAGCGTAAGGAAAGCTACGTCAAAGGTATATACATGTCAGTTGGTAAGACTTAGTATGTCCCTGTAGGGTGCACCAGTATTGTTGCACACAAAAGAGAAATGGCACATTGAGAATGCGTATTAATTATCGTCAACTGGATGAGGTAACAGTCAAAAAAAAAATAATTATATGGAAAGGTTGGGTATACAAGTGAATTTGGGTACAGTTTTTCATCCTTAAACAGGTGGACAAGCAGAACGTATTATCCAGACACTTGAAATATGTTACTAGCTTATACAAAGGTAGTTGGGATGATCATCTACCCCTTATTGGATGTGCTTACAATAGTATCTATTATTCAAGTATCAAAAAATGGTACCTTATAAAGGTTTATATGGACGAAAGTTTAAAGCAAGTAGAACTACCTTGCTTGGGTGTTAGATTTTGTTCACTAGGCTTGAGAGAAGATTAAGGTGGTACAATAGTAGCTACAAGCTAATACAAGTCATATGTCGAGATCCACTGCTTTTATTGAAAATGTGCAAATTATGGAGAATCTTACTTATTACGAGATATATATTGCTATGCTAGAGGGGTAAGTGAAAATATTAGGAAAGGTATGTTATAGGAATTGACAAATAAAAGAAAGTACGTGGAGAGCCAAAGGAATGATAAAGTCGGAGTACCCGTAATTGTTTCAAATGGAAGAGAAAATTCAAAGTGCGAAATTGGAGCAATAACAAGAAAGTATCGGGAAGTAGTATGTGTATATTTATATATATGTGAGTATAGAGATGCATGGGATATACCGGAGACGATGTTACTAACATTCGAGGACGAATGTTTCTAAGGGGGGAAGAATGTAACACCCCTTACCTTCCCAACCCTACTTTATGATGTTGAATAATGGTTGCTTAGGTGTCGAGAGATACAAGTATGTATTTGGTAATGCTAATGACGAAAAAATTGAAATTTGGCCACGTACATGCAATTAGACTTTCATAGGAAGGGTTTTGTGATTTCGTGGAGCATTTGTGTAATACCCCGTACACATTCTAATCTCATTTGGTGACTTGGATTCATGCTTACGTGATGATTAAGATCACTAAGAAAGTATTTTGTAGTGTTTTGATAAGGTATTGGATGTTATGCTAGTATTTGCAAAAGAGGGAAAAAAAATCTGCAAGGTATGAAAACTTGCGCCACTGCCCTGTTTCAGGGGGTGTGGCACAAGCCTTCAGGTTCAGAGGGCAAGGAAATCTTGCGCCACTGCCTTGCTTTGCAGCAGTGGCGCAAGTCACAAAGATTTTGCCTTCCCGGGCTCGTTTCGCAACGCAATTCTACGTCGATTCTTAGATGATTTCTTTTGGTTCTTGGGAGTTCTTTGAGCATTTTTAAAGATTCAAATACTTCAATACACTCCTACATACTCCTACATGATCAAATCGTGAAATATAAATACGTATCCAAAATGTTCAATGAAGCCATGGCCGACTAGAATTCCTATTTTGGCGATTGAGACTACGAATGAGAATCTCGTAAGAGAATATTGTCGTGACATTATGGAATTATTTAAAAATGAGATATATTATACATGAAAATTGATGGGCTAAGCTACATGTGCAATTGGGCCCAAAATGGAATAAAAGACATGGCCCAAAGGGCAAAATGGCCCATTCTTCCACTTTGACCACATTTAATGCCAAGGAATGGCTAAGGATGAATTGGGGTCTATATAAAGCCCCAAAAAAGCATATTTTTATTCTTCAACACACACAACACATTTTTAGAATTATAAGACATTTTCTTTTTGGTTCTCTCAAACCCTAAGAACCCTAAGCCTTTTCTTTGGTGAAGATCATCCTATTCCAAGACTTGGTAAGTATTTATTCTCATGGATTAACATATTATATGCATGGGAGATTATGTATATCATGATAGTTATGTTGGCAAGGTGGTGAATAGTGTATTTGTGCTTTTGGTGAAAGATGTGCCATCTTTGTGATTTGAATGTGAAAAGAGACTTGATGTCTTAATGAAAGAGCATGGTATGGATAAAATATGAACATGTATGGTGTGATTTTGTTATTAAACTTTTTATTTTTCTAAAAGTGTAAATTGTGGGATTTTGGCCGATATGTGCTATGAGGTGTATTAAGGTAATTTGATGGATTATTTGTGATGTGATATGGATAAGAAAGTGTAAAGGAGAAGTGTTGTGGTGAAATGTATTGATTTTCATGTATTGGTCAATGTATGGAATATTGGGGGATTTTTGGAATAATAATTTCATCAATGGTTTTGTCAAGGGGAAATGGCATGTTTAAAGGCAAACATGTAACTCATTGATGTTCTATGCATTTGTAAAGTAGTTGATGGTTAATGTGAATCCCGTTATATATTTGTGTTGTAGAGTGACACATAAAGAAGGAGCGCTACTATTGTATGCACATCTAGAATTGTATATCCGTATTGAGAGTACAAGGTATGTAAGGTTACTCTGTCCGTATCTTTCTGCGGCAAATAGTAGTCACATTGACATTACGCTTGTTTCATCACGAAATGTGCTAAGGTATCCCATATCTGGTTATCCATGGTTATTGTCATATATTTCCTACTCATTGATCATTGGTTAATCTCATGTCTCATATTCATGGTTAATGTTCCAAAAGCTCAAATAAGGTTGTGCTCCAAAGTTCCAATAGTGGTTGTACTCATGTATCCTGTTCATTGATTATTGTCCAATGGTTCCAATAGTGTTATGTTTCCATGAAGGCTATGTTTCCAAGAATGTTATATTGCCAAGTTATTCATATGTCTCTCACTCATTGATTATTGATCCAAAGCTTCAAATGAAGTTGTGACTATCATTGTATCGATCTCTCATAAGCAAAAGTATCAATCTCTCACAAGTAAAGATATCAATCTCAAAAGTAAAGAAATGAAGTAAGAATAAAGTAATGCATATTGGTTGTGTTCATGAGTGTTATCCATGGGGTGCAAACACCTGCATGATGATGTTATTCTATCCATGGGGTGCAAGAACACCTGCATGATGATGTTACTTTTTCCATGGGGTGCAAAGAACACCCGCATGACGATATGATCTTATCCATGGGGTGAAAAGAATACCTGCATGATGATGATATGTTATCCATGGGGTGAAAGGAACACCTGAATGATGAGGGCCCAGACAACATATATGTAAAGTAAAGGCAAGAGAAAGAATGAATGTAATATACATGGCTTCCAAAGTACAGAATAGTGACTAATCTACATTGTGACTTATCTATATTGGTTATGCATTTGAACTTGAGTTCTTGACATATTTTCATATCTTACAAGTTTCATATGGCCTTACATACTCAGTACATTCTTCGTACTGACCCTTTTTGGGGAATTTACCTTACTTGTTGAAGGCGCAGGTACTAGTAGGCCTCCACTGTAGATTGTCAGTGTTGCAGATCTTAGGTGAGCTCCAGTTAGTTCGGGGCTTCTCCCAGTTACCGTTGTACATTTGTTTTGATTTTGTATATGTTGTATAAAGCGGGAACTTATCCCTAATTTTAGTTCATTTTGGTCAATGCATTTGTTAGAGGCTTTTGTAGATGGATGTGGGTGTATAAATGTAAAGGTACATGTCGTTTTGACTTGATGGCTCAAACGGCCAAGTTTTACATAAATAGCTATGACATATGTTTCCATGTCTATGACTTCAGCATAGTTGCATGGGAAATAATGAGATTTACACGAGGACATGCATACGAATGTTCATGAGCAAAGGTTGGTTCTCTCGGGCCATATCGGCTTCGGGTGCCAATCACGCCTCGTTGGGATTTGGGGCGTGAAAGAAGTGTTCTTCCACATTGTTGGGAGAAAGGAACTTCTTCATGCTTAAATATAGAAGCATAACTACATGTGTATAGTGAGGCAAGAAGATGACAATCCTGGCACCATCGTCGTTGTCGCTCGCTCGGGTCGGATTCGGATTGGCGAATTTGAGGTACCACTATTTGCTGAAGTGAATCATTTTATCACGGGAGTATATATTTATTAATCTTGGGTACTTGAGGGGAATAATTTCCTTAAGGACACACCATGAATTCGGTGGACTTTATTCTTTATTTCTTCATCTCTTTGTTATTGGTTTTCTATTTTTCAGAAAATAGTTTGAACTTCATTGTTATTCTTGAAGTTGTTCTTGAACTTGTTGTTGAAGTTCATGTTGTAAATATAGATTGTACCCAGAAAATAACAATCTTAAGGAAATTAATTAATTATATATCTGTATTTGTTTTCTAGAGATTAAAGCCTTTTAGTTTTCTACTTTGTTTGAACTTGATAGTGATTTGAAGATATAAAAACTTTGTCACGAGTCAAAGTTCATTCTGTTGGCGATTTGAAAAATATAAAAACTTCATCATTAAACTAGAAATAAGTTGTTTAAAGTTTAAGACTTTATTGTTAGTATTTACGATACTAAATTGGTTGTCTATTTGTGACAGCAAAATTACTAATGAAAATCAAGTTAATGATGGAACGACAAATGTTGCAGCAACAACCAATGCTACTTCAAGTCGTTCAAATGTTGCACCTGCCATGGCATCAGTGGAAAAACTAGGATAATTTTCTGGTGTGGATTTTAAAAGAAGGAAGAAAAAGTTGTTATTTGACTTGACTACATTAAGTCTGCAGAGGTTCATCACAAAAAGCATTCCTGAATTGCCGAAAGAAACTCCGAAAAAAGATCGCTTCTTAGTGACTAAATCTTGGAAGCACTCAGATTTTTTATGTAAGAATTATATTCTGAGTGGCCTACAAGATGATTTGTACAATGTGTACATCAACGTTAAAACCTCTAAGGAACTTGTCACACCCCGAGTCCCAACGAGGCGTGATTGGCACCCGAAGCCGATAAGGCCCGAGAGAACCAATCTTTGCTCTCAAACATCCGCATGCATAACCTTGAATGAATAACATACTATCTCATGTAATTGAATGAAATGTAAAATTCCATACATATACATATAAAACTTGGCCGTTTGGGCCATCACGATGCACTGAACGTATATTTCTTACATCCATATACCCACACACGTCTACAAAAGCCTCTAACAGATGCATTGACCATAACAAACTAGAAGTCGGGACAAGTCCCCGCTTTATACAACATCAAACACTGTACAACCATGACTCGGAAAGTTCCAAAGCAACTGGAGCTCACCAACAGTCTGCAAATACTGTGAACCTACTGTGGAGGTCTACTAGTGCCTGCACCTGCAACATGTAAAGTAAGTCCCCAAGAGGGGTCCATACGAAGAATGTGCTGAGTATGTAAGGCTCAGATGAAATTGTACAATGCATGAATACTTCAATGAACTCAACTACAATTAAATAGTCAATGTGAATAAGTCACCATTTGTCATTTTGGAACCCATGAGTATTGCTTTCATTACCTTCTTTGCTTTCTTTACTTCAATGGAAATAATTATAAGAAAACTCTATATGTGGAACCATGTACCTTTTTCAATATCATTATCTCCAATGATCTAAGCATAATAACAACAACCATGGAATCAATATAAAAGAAATAGCAAATGTGAATAAACTCTCTTTCTGCATGTGGGATACCATGTAAATTGCGTTCTTTCTTTCCCTTGTCATTACTTTACTTTACTTTTACACTGCTTATACACTGTTAGGGCCCGCCCTCATCATGCAGGTGTTCATTTCACCCCATGGATACATCATGCAGGTGTGTTCTTTCACCCCATGGATAAAATATCATCATCATGCAGGTATTCTTTTTACCCCATGGATAAGATCATGTCATCATGCAGGTGTCCTTGCACCCCATGTATAAATGGCCATCATCATGCAGGTACTTGTACCCCATGGATAAATAAACATCATCATCATACATTACTTTGCTCTTACTTTATTTCTTTACTTTGAAATAGATACTTCAACTTGTGAGAGATTGGTACTTTGATAGTCATAATATCATTTTGAACTTTGGAACATAACATTGATGGAACCATAAAATATTTAGAACATTACTCAAAGCATATGAAACATGTGAATGACAATTGATCAATGCATAAAGAACATATGATGAACCATAATTGATACCCGAAATTAGGGTACCCTTGGCTTATGAGGGATTGATACTTTTGTAGTCATAACATTGTTGGAAGCTTGGAACAATAACCAATGAGCTAGAGACATGTATATAAAAATTCTTGGAAACATAGCCTTCCATATTGTTGGAACCGTTGAACAATGATCAATGAACAAGATACATGAGTATAATCACTATTGAACCCTTGGAACATAATCTTATTAGACTTTTGGAACATTACTAATGAATATGAGACATGTATATAACTCCATTGGAACTTTGATGATTGGAACAATGCTATTCAACTAAACAAGCTCTCTTTACCTCATTGCTCTTGTTGGGATAATTCTCTTAGAATCTACAACATATGACAACTTAAGAACTTCCACCCATAAAAAAGAACTAAGTGGGTCATGATTCGTCTAGGAGTAAAACACATATGAATAACAATATATCAACCTTAGTTGGAATACTAGAACCCCCTTGGAATAGTACACGTTTGGAACCTTAAGACAATGAGCACTAAATAGTACATATGTGGATATCAACTGCTCACCAACCTGAGATGCAATACCTTAGAACATTTGAAACTCTTGACATATTAGCCAATGAATGCGAGTTAACCAATGGTCAGAAGTCCATTAATGAACATAAGTCAACCAATGAACATGGGTTATATGATTCACCATTGAACAATGAATAAGGAACATTTGAGTAACTATAGCCAACTATCGGATACGGAATACCTTAGAGTATTTTGGAATCGAATGAGTACCATGACAATGTGAACACCATACGTTGCAGAAGGAAATAGAAGAGTAACCTTACATACCTTTACTTCCACTTACGAGTACACAAGACTATATATGAACACAACAGTCCAGCTTCTTCCTTGTGTTTCACTCTACAATATAAGTCTACAATGAAACTCTTGTTAACGATCATTTACCATACAAGCGTACAAAACGACAATGAACTATATGACCGCCATATAACTTCATTTCACTCCTTAAAATAAAACTTACTGCATTACCATACCAACAACACCTTAACATTACACACATTGACCAAGATTTCGTATAACAATAGCATTTCACATCACACCTATCCTTTATGCCTTCTCATTTCCATTCCGTCATATTTCCGCTTATCGATTTGCCTCATAACAACATATGAACAACCATACACATTTAATAAAGTCCAATACACCTTCATACAACACTTTAAAGTCACTAAAACGACATCACAAGTTACTATTTACATCCCAAAAGGGTATCGGGGCTTTCGGGGCTCAACCAGGGATGAAAACACAGAAAATTGAAATCTGGAGGCGACCTGCGCTGACACCTGCGCCCGCAGGTGGCAAGGTGCGCGCGCATATGGCCTTTGGCAGCAGCCAGAGCCATCTGCGTTGGCTTCTGCGCCCGCAGATGCCTCCGTCTGCGGGGGCGGATGCCCGTTTGGTCCGAAATGGCTTCTTTTTGGGTCTTTTAATGTACTGAATGGTACATGATCATAATCAAACATATTTGAAAATATTTTTGATCATATAACATTCCAACAATCAGCCATGTTCTCACAACACACATACAACACCCAAACCACATTTTCCTTTCATTTTGTCACCCATTCCATACGTTTTCCTTAACAACAATTTTCAACAATGACACATATAGAGAAATCAAATTAGGAACATAACCATGTCATACATGTGGACATATCATCCATATTATTCACTCCTTTCAAGATCTCAAGTCCCCTTTCAAGTCTAGAACACCAAAATGACAATTCTTGTAGCACATAACAAAAGTGCACCAAACAACACTTTTTTGACACAACCACCACGATCCATATAATCTTTCATGCACATAATATAATAAACCACAAGAATAAATACTTACTAACACTTACCAAGTGATGATCTTGTCCCAAAGGAATAGTTGCTTAGGGTTTGAAAATGAAGAGGAAAGTCTTGGAGAAAATTCTAGAAATGGCATGTGTAATGTTATGAATAAAAATCTGATTTTCCTTGTCCCTTTATAGTATTTTTAAGGTCATACTTAGCCAATAAGTCAATAATTGAGGTGTCTAAGTGGGTCAAAAAGAATGGATCATTTTTCCTTGTTTGGGACATGTCTTCATGTAAATGTTTGGCCCAATTTTTGAGCCCAATAGCCAATATGTATGTAGCCCAACACTTGCATGCATAATATACCCCTTTATTACAAGTTCAATTAATTCCATCACTTAATCGTATACGTTCGGAAATTTACGGGGTGTTACAGAAATCTGAGATTCTTTGGGAAAAAAAGTACAAAATAGAGGATGTCGGAATGAAAAAATTTATCGTCGCAAAATTTCTGGACTTTAAGATGGTAAACAATAAAGTTGTAGTTACCCAAGTCCAGAAGTTGCGAGTCATAATCCATGATCTCCTTTCTAAAGGTAGAATATCATTTAATACCTTTGTTAAATATTTCAAGAATGTTCTAAATATTCACTTAACCTTTGTTATAGGTTTGGTTGTGAATGATGCATTCCAAGTAGCTGCAATAATTGAGAAATTACCACCTTGGTGGAAGGACTTCAAAAACTACTTGAAACAGAAATAAAAGGAGATGTCTATTAAAGATCTAATTGTAAGGTTGAGAATCAAAGAGGATAATAAGGCTGTGGAAAAGAGGTCACATGGGAATTCAACAATAAATGGAGCAAACATTATTGAAGATGATCCCACAAAGTCAAAGAAGAGAAAGAAAGCATCTGAACAACAAAGCAATCCACTTAAGAAGAAATTCAAAGGAAATTTCTGCAATTATGGCAGAGTTGGCGATAAGTCTACTAATTGTCGGGCTCCAAAGAAGGGCAAGAAAAGGATCAAGCAAACATGGCTGAATCCAAAGAAGAAATGGACAATCTTTATGCCATGCTTTGGAATGCAATCTGGTTGGTAATTCTAGAGAATAGTGGATAGATTAAGGTGCCTCAAGCCACATGTGTGCCAACAAAGAACTATTTGCATCATATGCTTCAGATCAAGCTGATGAGAAAATATTCATGGCAAACTCTGCTACGACAAATGTTGAAGGAACAAGCAAAATTTGTTTGAAGATGACATCGGGCAAGGTGGTGACACTAAACAACATCCTTCATGTTCTGGAGTTGCAAAAGAACTTAGTTTCTACTTCACTTCAGACTAAGAATGGATTCAAATATGTCTTTGTTTCCGATAAAGTTGTAATAAGTAAAGGTGAAGTGTATATAGGTAAACGTTACCTCACTGAGGGCCTTTTTAAGATCAATGTAATGACAATTGATATGAATAAAAGTTCTAGTTCTTCTTACTTACTTGAGTAAAATGATTTATGGCATGAACGTTTAGGACATGTCAATTATAAAACCTTGCAAAATTGATTAGTTTGAAAGTTTTGCCTAACTTGAGTGCAATAAATCAAAGTGTCAAACATGTGTTGAATCTAGGTATGTTAAGCATTCGTATGAGTTTGTTGAAAGGAATTCCAATCCCTTAGGCTTAATTCACATAGACATTTGTGATATAAAGTCAACACCATCTCGTGGTGGAAAAAAGTATTTCATAACTTTTATTAATGATTTCACTAGATATTGTTATGTTTATTTGCTTAATAGTAAGAATGAAGCAATAGAAACATTTAGGAAATATAAAACTAAAGTTGAAAATCAGTTGGATAAAAAGATTAAATAATAAGAAGTGATAGGGGTGAAAAGTATGAATCTCCTTTTCTTGAGATATGTTTGGAATATGGAATTATCCATCAAACTAATGCCCCATATTCACCTTAATTGAATCGAATTATGGAAAGAAAGAATCAAATATTGAAGGAAATGATAACAGGTTTACTGCAAAACTTGTGGGAGGAAGTTATCCTTACAACAAACCAAATACTCAATAGTGTGCCACATAGCAAGACACAATCTATTCCATATAAAAAATGAAAAGAAAGGAAACCCAACTCGAAATATTTCAAAGTGGAGGGGTGTCTATCCAATGTCCAAGTTCCTATACCCAAAAGGGTGAAAATAGGACCAAAAAGTGTGGACTATGTTTTCATCAGATATGCTACAAACAGTAAAGCATGTCAATTTTTGGTTCATAAATCCAAAGATCCGGATTTCCATGATAATAAAATAATTGAATCAGATTATACTGAGTTCATTGAATATATTTATTAGTATAAAACTATACATGAGTTGCCTAGTGAAGGGTCTAAATAACCTAGGGATGAACCAAAGGAGAATGTACTTAATAAAGAGAATCTAAGGTATAGTAAACGTCAAACGACGTCAACTTCCTTCGGATCAAATTTTGTAATATTTTTCTTGAAAATGAGCCTCAAACATTCAAAGAAGTGATGTCTTCTACAAACTCATCCTTTTGGAAAGAGGCTGTCAATAGTGAGATTGATTCAATCTTGAGCAACTATACTTGAGAGTTGGTTGATCTTCCTTCAGGAAATAAACCTTTAGGTTCTAAATGGATCTTCCAAAGGAAAATAAAAGTTGATAGTACAATTGACAAATACAAGGAAAGACTTGTTGTAAAAGGCTTTAGACAAAAATAAGGTCTTGATTATTTCAACAAGTATTCGTCAATAACAAGGATAACATTTATTCAGATGTTGGTTGCATTAGCTGCAGTATTGGTCTTGAAATCCATCAAATAGATGTGAAAACAACTCTCTTAAATGGAGAATTAGAGGAAGAAATTTACATGGAACAACCAGAAGGTTTTGTGGTTCCTGGTAAAGAAAGAAAAGTGTGTAAACTTGTTAAGTTACTTTATGGACTAAAACAAGTACCCAAACAGTGGCATGCAAAGTTTAACCAAACCATGTTGGCGAACAGATTCAAGATAAATGAATGTGATAAATGTGTTTATATTAAAGACACTCTAAATTACAAAGTCATTGTTTGTTTGTATGTGGATGACATGTTGATCATCAATAGAGACATTTCTGACATAAATGCTACTAAGCGAATGCTAGAATTCAAATTTGATATGAAAGACCTTGGAGTTGCTGATGTGATCTTAGGGATAAGAATTCATAGAACTCTACAAGGGTTGGCATCATCACAGTCTCATTACATTGAAATGGTCCTTGACAAGTTCAAGTATTTGGATTTCAATATTGCCAAGACTCCATTAGACGTGAGCTTTGTACTTCAAAAGAATGAAGGTGAAAGTGACTCACAATTGGACTATGCAAGAGTTTTGGGAAGTTTGATGTATATCATGAATTGTACGCGACCAGATATAGCATGTTCTATTAGTAAATTGAGTCGGTACATGAGTAATCCCAATCAAACTCATTGGATGGCAATGAAAAGAGTTTTGGGGTATCTAAAGCATACTCAAGACTATGATTTGCATTATAACAAATATTCTACAGTAATTGAAGGATATAGTGATGTAAATTGGATCACCGGATTAAATGAAATAAAATCCATGAGTAGATATGTATTTACTCTTGGTGGAGGAGCAGTCTCTTGGAAATCATCCAAACAGATATGTATTGCCCGCTCTACAATGAAATCTAAATTTATCATGTTATATAAAGCTGGTGAAGAAGTTGAATGGCTCCAAAATTTCTTGGAAGATATTCCTTATTGGCCCAAACCTTTGGCACCAGTATGCATACACTGTGATAGTCAAGTTGCAATAGGTAGGGCAAGGAGCATGATTATAATGGTAAATCTCATCATATAAGACAAAGATATAATACCGTTAGTGAACTTCTCTCTAGTGGAATTATCATGATTGACTATGTGAAGTCAAAGGATAATGTGTCAGATCCACTTATAAAAGTCATAACTAAAGAGAGAGTTGATAGATCATAGAAGGGAATGGGTTTACCGCCAAGGACAGGTCATCACGGCGGTAACTCTACCTAGCCAAATGGAGATCCCAAGAGCTAGGTTTAAGGATATCAAACAATGTTGCGACAAATGGTTCAACATTGTCAATTAACTCAATCCATTCTCATGATGAAGATAATGTTCAGGAAACAAGGATAAGGCTTATGGTTTAAAGCTTTTTAATGGTTGCTAAGTTTGACAGGTTTGACCAAATAGTATGATTTATAGGATTAATCATTTAGGAATCACCTATGTGAGGGTGAAGTGGAAGTCGCTTCAAGGAGAATGATTGTAAAGGCCTATTTTCTAAGCTCTCATGAAACCAGGTAGTGTTCATGGTTGAAACGAATAATACTGTGAGAACCATAAATGGTAAAAGGCTGGTTGTGTGTCTTATAGTGTCAAGGTGTACACAAAATTTTGACTGTTCAAAGCTACCACATCTACCGATTGATCGAGTGCATCCGATACAAATTCACTACAGAAAGTTCAAAGGGAAACTTACTTATCCAGATGCAATTAGTCTTTGCTTGTAGATCACACACTTATCTGTATATTTGTAATAACTCTCCAGGTCATTTACTTGATTTTTGTGCGTTCCGACATTTCGAACCTACCCTTAGCGGCGAAATGTCATTTATGACTTGCTGGAACTATTGGTTCGGTTATCGGATAGTCCGTTTGGGTTTTAGACCCATTTCCCTATTGTTGAGACCATGTGGAGTGAGAAGGAGTGGGGATTCACCCATTGAAGCTAAGGTAAGTTAGCTCATCACTCCTTGGTCATTATCCATAATTTTACCCATTGATTTTTGTCCCATTTCATTGTAAATTCTTAGAAATTAGGTCTTTGAAATCCTAATCTTTGGGGACTGATTTGAGCCCCAATTTACGCTCCATTTTTGTTCAAATTTTGAGCACATATTCCTTATTGTTCGAGGGACCTCGTGATAGATTCAATTTTGGAATTCCATTAGCGGCCCCCAAAGGCCCATTATTGACCCAATTTTGGGTCCGGAGTTTTATATTGCAATATGGGTATCGTTTTACTCTTAATGACATGTAAGTTACTATTTTGATAGTGTGACGTTGATTTGGGATTGTGGAGCAAAGGTTGAACGATTTGTGGACACTTCAAGAATTGTGGTTCGGCATCGAGGTAGGCTTCAGTCTACTTTTCTCTATGAGATTGTTTTTAGTGTAGACTACATGCTAGGTAGGGAATATAGGGTATGATTATGGTTAATATAGCATGACTTAGCCTATTTTATGGAATTTGGGGTAGAGATATGACCCGAACCCTAGTATAAATACCTGTTATGTCCATAGAGCCCTATCGCCCATGAATATAAGCATGTTAACCAAAACTGATGATTAAGGATTTTTTGGTATGAGACTTACCATTTGACTTAGCGATTCGGGAGGTTCTTCCCTGATTAGATCCTTGTGGTGGCTTTATGCTCTTAATTATTATGGTTGCCCGGGTTATGAGACCTTGCTATATTGGTTATATACTATTGGGCCCGAGACCGTGATTATGAGGCTAGTTAGACTTTGGTGAGTATTCTACCCTTATCAAGGAAAAGATTATCATTTATAGACGGTTAGGCACTTATGGTTATGTTGTCTGGATACTAGTGATGGCATGCATACTATTTGATGCATTCATGCTCATTTAGTGGTACGATTCTAACCAAAACCTTGATTTTACTACTGTTTCCAAAAAGGAAATTTATTCCCACTTTTCACTTTTAAAGGGGTTATTTTATAACTGAAATCGTACCACATTATTTACTGGATTATGAGCTTTTGGAACTGAAAATGATGTTTTAGAACTCCGACCGAGGATGATTCCGGTCCATTATTTATCCACTCATCTTACCACTACTATTTACTTTGGTCGAGGGATATTCCAACCCTTTGTACATGATTATGATGATTTAGTCCCGAGCATGATCTCGGGCAATGGATTCACTGGTTTATATCCTTTAAGCCACGGTTCGAGTCCGTGCACTGATTATATTTATATATATCTTTCTTCGGTACTGGACAGAGTGGATGGATTATGATGGTTATTGCAAGTCCGGGATCGGGACCAGGTAGTGTATATGGATTTTCCTGAATCCCCTAGGGGCTCCTTCGTCTGAGAGCTGTTGAGATGGAGAAGTTTGGTCGCCGTAGGACCTACCTTTGCGATCTAGGTAAGCTGGAAGAGGTATATACATTTGGTATGGTATGGTTTAAGATTGTGGAACCGGTTTGAGTCCGGTGTCCCCGGTATGCTTTGAGATTGTGGAACTAGTTCGAGTCTGGTGCCCCCGACATGGTTATAGCATTTTGGTTTAAGTTGATTCATCTATTCATATGCATTGCCTATCACCAGTATAGTTGTTTAGTGCCTGTATCTATCGGTCTTATGGGGGGCTGTATAGGTACGGGTTATGGTTGCTGTTTGCTGAGTGTTTCTAAGAACCTTCCAGGCTTATAGAGGCCCAGTTAGGTGCTTATTTTCCCGTACTAGCCATTTACTTTATTATTGTTTATAATGGTTAGTTTGTGGAAGGTTGGTTGTGGACTGGTACCTGAGATTAAAGGTACGTTTCTGATTCCTTTATCCTTTCGGTAGATTATATTATGGTTGGTTAGCCCAGGATTTGTCACCCTTTGGGTATAGGTTTGATGAGGCTAGTGATGGCTCCTTTACTTGGCTATGGACCTTGAGATGTTAGGTTGACTCCCTCAGGTAGTTACCTTTGAGTTAGCCCTATATGTATACTTATATGTATGGTATCACCGTATAACCCTCTCTTTTCTTATCTATTTATATTGTATATGTATCCTTTGGCCTTGTACCACTATTATATATATCCTTCTTTCGCTCTTCATTTGTATATTGGTCAGTGATATACGGTATTACACTTTAGTTCCTGAATGATGTTAGGATAGGATAGTTATCCCTATTGCCCTATTAGTATAGTTATGCCTAGTTTCATGGATATTTTCCTATAGTCACATTCATGCCTTCATGTTATTTATGCTTACATTATTTTTGGAGCTCAGTCGGTCGTTGCCTACTGAGTACCACGTGTTTGGTACTTATGCTACACTTCTGCAGCCTGCAGGTCATAGTGTGAGTCATCGCCGTTGATGTGTATATATCGTGCGGAGCAGCTATAGATCAGAGATATGGGGTGAGCTCCCGACATTTTGGAGTATTCCTACTCTCCCTCTTATTGTTAGACTGTTCTCTATGTTCTGTCATAGACGGCTTGTATACATACATTTTTTCTGTATTTCACTTGTACTCCTGATGTATTAGAAGCTCTTGTACTGGCTCCACCAGGTCTTGGGTTTATATTAGCTTTATTATTATATTTATTTTGTTGTTTCCTTTATTTCTTTTGGTAGTCCGTTACTAGCTGTTTTGGACTATGGGTTGGCTTACCTACTGGTGGGTTATAGTAGGTGCCATTATGACCTATGAAATTAGGTCGTGAAAAATTGGTATCAGAGCCTAGGTTTACTGGTGTTGTTGGTATAAGAGCTAAGTGTTTAGTAGAGTCCTGTGGATCGGTGCAGAGACGTTTGTATCCTATCTTGGGGAGGCTATAGGGCATTCTTAGAAAATTCTATTCTTGACTCCTTGTCGTGTTTTCATACTTCTATAAATCTCTAAGTACTTCTTTTGACTCCATTCTGTATCAAAGGGATAATGTGAGGTCATCGATAGATGTGGACGGTATTTCGGCGCGTGTTACCAGGATTTCTGCCCAGCATTGGGCTAGAGAGTTAGAAATTGACATCAAAGATCTTCAGCGTCAACCAAAGGGTCAGGGGTCAACCCAGGTTTCAACAAAGTTGTGACTGTCTCAGCTTTTCAGGATTCAGTGTTATGGGTTCTGAGTCTATTTTTGGATACCACTCAGCTAGAGGTTATGGCCGATCTATCGAGTAGCTCTCAGACCCGAGTTGGATTTATTGGTGTTCAACAGGGTTCTCTGTCTGTTTCATCGTATGAAATTGGGTTTCTTGAGTGGGCCAGACATACTCCTATGTTATTTTCTACTGAGCATAAGATGGTGCAGGGATTTATCATTGACTTTAGCACTTCGTTTGGCATCAGAGCATTTGATAATAGATGGGTCTTCTTTCTCTTAGGTTGTTGATCATGCGAGGGCTACAAAGAGGGCTTTCTTGAAGGAATATGGAAATGACAGTATGAGGCCATGTCAGTAGTTCGGTGTTAGGGGTATTCCGTTCGGAGGTCAAAATCTTCTCAATAGAAGTCAACATAACTTGCCACCTATTAGGACTGTACATATGGCACCTCAGCTTGTAGACAACTCTCAGATTGATCATGGCAGTATCAGTGGACAGATTCCTGCTCAGACATCACGGAGTATTTGGTCTAGGTCTTTAGGCCGTGGAGACCTTCTGAATCAGCAGGTTCAATGCCTCAAAGTATCCCAGGAGCATGTTTCGATTATGGTAAGTGTGGTCATTGGTATAATGATTTCCCCAGGCACGATTTGGTCAGCCAGTTGGGGTTAGCTCGTGTTTCTACCAGTTTAGTACTTCAGGGGTTTGTTGTGACTACAGAGAGACTGATAGAGTGTCTCCGGCGTGGGATCATTAGTCATTCAGATCATCCCGATCAGTCTCACAGTATGTTGGCACTTTCAGTTAGAGGTAGTGCACCTAGTGTCTCAGTTGATCATTCAGATGCTCAATTCGAGTACAAATATGCTCAGATTTGTACTCTTTCGGGCACACCAGACTTATGATTTCGGATTTCCACGGTGTGAAATGTGCCTTTGATTCTATGCCTTTAGTTACTATTTGAGTTGTGTTCGGGTTTTCATACCCATCGATGGTTATATGCCGTGGTATTTCTATATTGGTTGTTGTATGCCTTGGCATTTTCATGGTGATTGATGTATGCCTTCGTGTAGGTTTAGGCATGTATGACTACCCCTGTAGATAATTCTTTAGTAGTGGATCAGTGTAGTATTGTCCTAGGGGTGTAGCAATTGGGTTAAAGTCCCATTTTTCCTTGGCATATTGGCCTTGTTATGGCTATAGAGTGGATCAATGTCATGTTTCCCTTGGGGTATGACATTTGGGTTAAAGTCCTATTTTCTTGGCATTTCAGTCTTGTTGTGACCCTAGAATGGTACTTCGGTTGATTTTCATTTTAGTACCACCTGCTTCTTATGCGGTTGATAGTATGGTCATTAGTTTGACATTGGATGATTTTCATTTGGTAGACGGCTAGACTAGCGTTATCTAGTTAGCATTTTACCTTCCTTACGATTCTTATTTCCTTGGCATAGTTGGCTACCTCGGTTGGTTAGCCTTCCCTTTCTGTTAACAAGATCGATTGTAGGGTGGATGATGAGAATGAAGGTAAGCTTGACCTTCCAGGGCTTTATTATGACTATAACATTGATAGTCTTCTTCCATAGCTCATTTCTTTAGTGATGCAATTGGGAGTTGTCCTTCGGTTTTGGATAGGTCATCACCCGGTAGTGGTCTTGATCTTGAGGTTCACTTTGAGTTGGGGTTGGCGATTCAGTTCTATCGCACGATTCTGAGACTTATTTTTGGATTTATGGATTTGTCTCCTGGTGAACGTGTTGATCTTGGTTTTGGTGTGTAGTTGGATACTCCATTCTTCCTGTGCTATGGTATATGGTTCAACCGAGTTAAAAGTTGATGCAATTGGGAGAATTCAGAAAATTCTCATTTCGGCACTTGTTCGACCTTGCATGACTTTACGGAGTGCTTCTGCTTGATGATATGCACCTATGGGTATTCATCACCATAGATTGAGTAGTGGTTTGACCAGATGCAGGCTAAGGTTGTATTCCCTCCGAGTTACTCAAGTGTTGACTATCAGTAGCAGTTGCTACAGCCTTGATGAGTTCTTGGTTATGCCATGATACGATCTGACCTTAGCGGATTGGGTCTTGATTGCTCGTGTCTTCATCATATTGCTTTTCCCCAATTGGGATTACGTTCTTCGATAATATTTCAGTTTTAACCTCGCGGAGATTGTTGGGCATGTGCTTGATCTTCTAATAGCAAGGTTAGTTGGGGCAATTGGCCTTTGTAAGGACTTGTTGGCTCCAGTTTTAGATTTTGAAGCCTTCGGATGATGGCTTGGGAGTTATGATAGACTTGAGTTGGTGGATGCCTACCCGCCAATAGGATCAGTTGGGATAGTTGAGATCCAGTAGTCTAGCCTCAGTGTTGGGGTTTTAGCTTGGGATTGTATAACTTGGTTGCATCCTCGTTTTGAGGTTTTGCTTAAGTTGGGCATTCATTTATAGACTGGCCAAGCCTACTCTTTGCATAACGGTTCAGTTTTCTCCAGTTGGGGTAGACCGTACTGGATAGATGGTCAGAAGACGGTCCATCAGTATATAGTACTAGTTTTTACTACTTCCGACCTTAGTTCTCAGTTTTGGTCAGAATTATGAATTTTCTCCTTAGTAGGAGAAGTGTGCTTAAGTTGGGCTTAGCATGGCTTCATCCACAGTTGGTGGAACGTCTTGAAGTGGATCATTCAGTTTCATAAGATTGGTACTTCAGACTCTTGATTTTCAGTTTAGGGAGTCATCCGGGCCAATTGTGGCTTTGGCTTAAGATTGCAGACTTTGGTCACCTTTGTTGTGTGTCCTGGTAGCACCTTATGGGCTTAATTCTTGCGCTTGCCATTATGGATTTTTCGTAAGTCAACTTCAGCCTTTTGAGGTCAGTGTGTTATGCATGCGCGGACAGGACTCAGATGATATCTTGTATGGTTCGGAGTAGGTAGCAGGTTTGAAAAGGCAAAAGAAGGTTAAGTTTGGATGTTGGAGTTGTAGCATGATTCTGACCTTGGATTGCATTTAGCCTGGTTGACTTTCCTCCTAGTTAGACTTGTATTGGTATGTTGTCAGCATGTTGTTGTAACACCCCGTACGTTCCTACGTTTAGATGACAACCGTAACATTTATGGAAAAATGAAAACATGAGAAAATTGTTGAATTATGCATTCAAATGTTGGTATTAATAAGTCTCACACAATTGGGCCCAAAATGAAGCCCAAAAACCATGAGAAGACATGGCCCAAAAGACTTATTTTTGACCCATTCTTCCATTTTGGTCCATTTGACCAATCAACAAGGCATTTAATGCTAAGGAAAAAGATAAGGGAGACATGAGGGACTATATAAGAGAAAAATCAGATTTGTAATTCCATTAAACTCTCATCTCATTTCTAGAGTTTTCCAACAAAAAAACTCCTTTGCTATCAAGAACCTTAAATCACTCTTTGGGCCAAGATCATCAATTGGTAAGACTTGGTAAGTGTTTATTATGATGGATTAATATAGTTTATGCCTAATATATGATGTATATTATGTTGGTTATGTTGGTGGAATATTGAGAAGTTCACAATAAGTGAAAGGTTACATGTTTGCTTAAATCGGAGGTTGGTTTGTCTTGTAAACTTGGTGATGAACTTGTGGTTGTGAAAGAAGTGAATTTGGTGGATTAAATATTGACATGTGAGATGTGATTATGGTCTTACTTTGTTTCATTCTTGTGCATAACATTTGCAATTGATATTGTGAAATTGGTTATGGTTTTGGTGTCGTATTGGCCGGGAAAAGTGGTTTTGGGTGTCGTTATGTGTGTTGTGAGACCATGGCTGAATGTTGATGTTTAATAGGATCAAAAATATGTTCAAATATGTTTGATTGTGATCATGGACCATTCATGGCCTTAAAAGACCCAAAAAAAGTCATTTCGGACCAAAACGGGCATCCGCCCCCGCAGACGAGGGCATCTGCGGGCGCAGGTGCCAACGCAGAAGGCCCTGGAATTTTCCAGGAGCCATCTGCGTGCGCATTTCAGCCACCTGTGTGCGCAGGTGGCAGCGCAGGTCACCTCCAGAAATGGTTTTGTATGTTTCCAACTCTAGTCGATCCCCGAAAGCCCCGATACCCTTTTTGGATGTAATTATCAACTTGTGGTTTTGTTTTAATGACTTTAAAGTATCGTATGGAGGTGTGTTGGACTGTATTAAGTATGTATGCTTGCTTATATGTTGTCATAAAGGAATAATTATGACAGAATGATAAAAGGAAAAGCGTAAAGGGTAAGTGTGGTGTGAAATGCTATCGAGATATGATCTTTTGGTCAATGTGGGTAATGTTATGGTGTTGTTGATATGAAAATGTTGTGGATTGTATTGTAAAGGGGTTGTAACACCCCTTACATTCCTGACCCTACTTGACAACGTTGAACCATACTTACCTAGGTTTCGAGAGCCATAAGTACGTATTTCATAGTGCTATTGATGGAAAAATTTGATAGTGTGCTAGTAAATGTGATTAGACCTTGGTAGTAGGTGGTGTTTGTGACTTTGTGGGGTTAATTCTTCGTCATAAGTATTTTAACAAATTATGTTAAAAAAAAACAAAAAAACATGAGCGACTAGAATTTCTAGTTTTGCTATTGAGGCTACGATCGGGAATCTCGTAAGTGAATATTGTCGTGACGATTATGGAATTAATTAAACATGAGATATATGATGGATTATACATTGATTTTAGTGGGCTAAGGTAATATGTGTTAATGGGGCAATTTGAGGCCCAAAATGGAGCCAAAATGCATGGCCCAATGGGTCAAATGGCCCATTCTTCCTTTAATTCATCAATTATTGACCCAAGTGGATCAAGATAACCATTAAATGGAGGCTATACAAGGCCAAAAGCAGATTTTTATTCACAAAATCTCTCATAACATTTCTAGACTTTTCTCTCCATTTCCAAACCCTAAAGCAATCAACTCTTGGGCAAGATCATCATCTTCCAAGCTTGGGTAAGTGATTATTCTTGTACTTTAACATATTATATGCATGAGAGACTATGTGGATCATGTTGGTTATGCTTGGAAGTGTTGGATATGACACTTTTGCTTTTTTTAAGAGATGTGTCATTTATGTTATTTAAACTTAAACAAGGACTTGAGGTTTGAATAAAAGTGAATGGTATGGATGAGATATCAACATGTATGGTGTGTTTATGGTCCTTAACTTATTATTTTTTTTTTCCATAAGTGTAAATTATGGAATTGTTGGCGATATGTCGTTATGACATGTGTTGGAGTGAATTGATGAAATAATTGTGACATGGTGGTATTGAAGAAACGTAAAGGAGAAACTTGGTGTGATTTTGTTCTTTAACTTGTTATTTTGCCAAAAGTGTAAGTTATGGGATTATTGTCGATATGTTGTTATGAAGTGTATTATGGTGACTTGATAGAGTAATTGTGATGTTATGTTGATGGAGAAGTGGAAAGTATAAACTTGGTGCGACATGCTAATGGTTTATGATATTTTGGTCAATGTTGGGAATATTGTGGGATTATTGATATGATGATTTCATCAATGGTATTGTCAAGGGGGAAATAACATTTTAAAGGCAAACATGTAACTCATGGACGTTATATGCATTTGTAAGGTAGTTGGTGGTTAATGTAAATTCCGTTATGTATTTGTATTGTAGAGTGAAACATAAGGAAGGAGCGGGACATTGTATGCATATCTAAGATTATATATATTCGTATTGAGAATACAAGGTATGTAAGGTTACTCTTTCCATATCCTTCTGCAGCACATAGTATCACATTGTCATTATACTTGTTCTATTCCGAAATGTTCAAAGGTATTCCATTTTCGGTTATTAATCATTGTTACTCACATGTTCCTTATTCATTGATCAATTGTGATTCACATGACTCAAGTTCATTGGTTAATGTTCCAATAATGTTCCAAAGTTCCAATAACATTGTAACCACTAATGTACCAATCTCATAACAAAAAAATTGAAGTAATAAACACTTGTTGATAACGGGTGGCAACCCAAAGGGGCATAACCCTAGCTAGGGGTGATCCCGAATGATTATTGGATACAGGGGGCATCTCAAAGGGGCATAAGCCTAGCTAGAGACCAACCTGCTTTATTGATTTATGGGTGGCAGCTCAAAGGGGCATAAGCCTAGCTAGAGACGATCCCAATGTTATTTCCCACTGATCAGTTGGGCCCGGGCATACATGATTGATGATCACATGAATGATGAAGAAGTAAAGGAAAATGAAATGAAGTAAAGAAAGTAATGCAAATGATTCCACATGTATTCTTATGGTAATTTATTCACATGATGTGTTCACTTGTACTTACTTTCATCAAAGTTTCTATATCTCATATATTTACGTATAGCCTTACATACTCAATACATTCCTCGTACTGACCCCCTCGGGGGAACTTACCTTACATGTTGCAGATGCAGTCACTAGTAGCCCTCCGCAGTAGGTTGACAGTATTTGCAGATATTTGGTGAGCCCCAGTTGGTTCGGGACTTTCTGAGTCATAGTTATACATTGGATCTGATGTTGTAGATGTTATGAAAGGGTCGTGTATTTATTTAGAGGCTTTGTAGACATATGTGGGTATATGAACGTAAGAGGTGTATATTCATTTAGACGAAATGGTCCTAACGGCCATAGTTACATATAATGTACATGTTTCGCATGACTTTCACCAATGGTATCTTATATATTTCATCAGTTACATGAGAACGTATGCTATTCTCAAAGATACTTACATATGAATGAACATGAGCAAAGATTGGTTCTCTCGGGCCATATCGGCTTCAGGTGCCAATCACGTCCCGAACGGGGTTCGGGGTGTGACAAAAGTGGTATCAGAGCGGGTCGTTCTAAGGGTGTGTACAAACCCGTGTCCGAGTAGAGTCTTACTTATCGATGTGTTGCGCGCCACATTTATAAGTAGGAGGCTACGGGACATTTAGGAGTTGTTTCACTTCTTCACTTCTAGATCGTGCAATAGAGCCAAAGTTGTAGGTGGAAGTACATGTATGCATTGACATTTGTTTTCTTTTGCATGGTGAAAAGCTGATTATCAGACAGGATAAGAGCAAAGGTAAGTAGGTTGATATGCCTGCCGAAGAAGAAATGAGTAGATGCCCACCTGACCAAGCTAGTCAAGGTGGGGTTGACATAGAATTTATTATACGGGTTTTTCTTAGCCAAAAAGTAGAGAAGTATCCACAGAACCACCTATAAATGCCACTGAACAGGAAATAAGAAATGGAGAGTATATGTAGACTCAGAGAGTTGTTGTATAATGTTATGGGCAAGCTGGCCCAATGATGAGTAATGATATGTTCACTGGGTCGGATCTGTATGAAGACCCATAAGACTTTATAGACCAAATCAAAAAGGCTCTAGATGTTATACATGTGACTGTGTATTGATGTATTTCCAGCAAGTTGGGAGGAATGTAAAACGGTATTCCTTGACTAGTACCTCTCATATGAGGTCCGAAAAGCTTATATGGATCAATTGCTAAAGCAATTCAGTTTAATTCTGTGGTTAAGTATACTCCAAAAGTGGTAACCATTATGACCAATAGAATGCATCGGTATAGGGACAGATGGATTGTACCATTGCTATCTTGAAAAAAAAAGAAGATACTGATATAGTCAAATACAGGCTTTTTGCACAGATAATGAAAGCTCAGAGACACTAGAAAAGAATATGTCGGTTTGGGCTGAATATTTGTTATTGGTGTGGTATGTCGGTCCACAAAATGAGTCTTCTCTTGAGGTAGCTACAGGTACCGTACACGTATTGATTGACCCATATTCGACACTAGCATATGTTATTTTATTAATTGCTGAAAATTCAAATGAACACCAGAATTACTAGTTAGGTCACTTGAAGTCTATACATCAGTCGGTGAATCTATGATAGTTAACAGAGTATATCTTAAGTGCATAGTAATTGTTTGTGGTCATGAGACACTGGTTGATCCCATTGAGCTGGAAATAGTGGATTTTAATGTTATAAAGGGATTGTGCCATAGTAGATTGCCGAACTAAGAAGTTATATTGTCGTTTTCCCCAAAAGAAGAAATGTGGGGCCACTAAGAGGAAAAAGTTGTTCCCCATAGTAAAGCAAGTAAAAGGATACTCTAAGGGATACACACGTCACTCGGTAAGAGTTAAAGATACTGATGTGAAGCCACCAACTTTTCAATCAGTTATGGTAGTAAATGAATTCCTTGATGTATGAGCTGGTATTAATGTGACATCAGGTACTTCACCTATTATTTTTATTTTTATTCACCTATTTTTTTTATTTTTATTTTTTTTACTTCTTCATAGAGTATGGCCTAGACAAAGTTATGGGAATTAGAAAAAAAAAACGTTAAAAGACGGGATGAACAAGGGATTCATAAGACTTAGTATGTTCCCTTGGGGTGCACTAGTGTTAATTGTACAAAAGAAAGACAGTACGTTGAGGATGTGTGTCGACTATCGGCAACTGAATAAGATGACAATTATGAATAAATATTCCCTCCCCAGAGTTGACGATTTGTTTGATCAGTTACGGGGTTAGAAAAAAAATAGTGAAATGAATGATGAAATGATGAAACGAATGATGATGAAAAAAGAATGAATGATGAAGATATACCCAAGACAGCATTACAAACATGGTATGGTTATTATGAATTCTTAGTATGTCAATTGAGCTAGCGAATGCACCTGTAATTTTTATGGGTTTAATGAATAGGGTGTTTAAGACACTTTTAAATGTGTGTGTGACCATGTTTGGTGATGGTATTCAGAATCACAAGAGGACCATGCGAATCATATTGCAGCAAGTGTTATAGACTTTTCTGAACATGAAGTTTAGTTACAATCCATGTCGTTCTTGAGTCACATTGTATAGGATAAAGAAATGAAAATTGTTATACAAAAGATAGAAAGGGTGAACAATTGGCTAAGGCCTACAATGCTTATAGAGATCCATCGTTTTCTTGGGTTGGTTGATTATTATAGGAGAATTGTTGAAGGATTTTATTCTATCCCTACACTCTTAGCAAAGCTTATATACAAGGAAATCAAGTTCCAGTAGAATGATGCATATGAGAAGAGTTTCCAAGAGTTGAAAGATAAAGTAACTTTCACACCAATTTTAAGTGCCTCCCAAAGGTAAAAGAATGTTATGCAATGTATGGTAGTGCTTCCGGGGTTGGCCTTAGTTGTGTATTGATGTAGCATGATAAGGTAATAACATATGTCTTACGGCAGTTGCGGCAACATGAGAATTACCAGACACAGGACCCTGAACTAGCGGCCGCGATATTGCTTTACAGTTATAGTGTCACTATTTGTAAGGGATTTATGTTGATATATATACTGTTCATAAGAAAATGTACTATAATTGAAGCCGAAGGACTTAAATCTGAGGTAGTGAAGGTGGCTTGAACTATTAAACGATTAGAACAATGGTATCTTGTGTCATTTGGAAAATAGTTGATACATTAAGCTGCAAGGCAGTAAAAAGTAGGAATGGCCAGTTCACGGAAAATAAAGGTATAGTTACGAAATCTATATCAATGAAGCAATAGGGGTTTCTGTTTTCTTGGAACTCCTGATGAAAGAATTATAGTGTCAAATATGGCGGGATTTTCATTGACATCTGAAATAAAGGAAAAAGCAATATGTAAGTTATAGTTTTAGTTCAATTGAAAAAAAAAAATGTACAGCAGAGTATGACAAAGATGTTTGAACAAATACAAGGGGGAGTATCTTAACGCCAATGTAAACTATGTATATTGGGTATAGACGAGTTAAGGAAATGAATTATGATAGAAGAACATCGTTCATGGTATTTTATTCATTCGGAAGAAACCAAAATATACCGTGGTTTAGCAGAGATGTCTTAGTAAGGTTACATGAAAACACATTGTGGAACTTATAGCTCAATGTCCAAGCAGTCACAGATTAACACTATGGCATCAGAGATCTGTATGTTTTATGCAATGTATTACCCTTTCAGATTGGAAATGGAACATGAGTGACATAGATTAATCACAGGGTTACCCCGTACACTGCGAAAGTTGATTCCATATAGGTGATAGTTGATAGGCTCACCGATCCAGCGTGTTTCCTACTAGTTAGGACCACCTATACAGCTGAACATTATACAAAGTTGTATGTTACAAAGATAGTACGATTACATGGGATTTCACTCACTATTATATCCTGCAAGAGAGCTCACTTTATTGTACAGTGTTGGGAGTCTTTTCAGTAAAGCATGGGTATACAGGTAGATGTAAGTACGGCTTGTCATCCTCATATGGATGGGCAAACAAAACGTATTATATGAACATTTAAAGTTATGCCACGAGTTTGTACATTGGACTTTAAAGGTAGTTGGGATAAACATCTATCGTTTATTGAAATTGTTTACAGTAAAAGTATCAAAAGGCACCTTACGAAGTTTTATATGAAAGAAAATGTAGATCATCAATTGGATGGGTTACAGCTGATGAAATTTGCTTTGCTCGGGTCAGATTTTATTTGTCAAGCTATAGAGGAAGTGAAGGTGATATAATAGTAGCTACAAATGGCCTAGAGCCGATACAAATCATATGTCAATAGTAGCAGAAGGGAATTAAATGTGCCATAGGTGATTAGGTATTTTTGACAGTGTCACCAATGAAAACAAATATATATAATGAGATACGGAAAGAAAGAGAAGTTGTCCAAAGATTTGGGCAAATTGCATATCTATTAGCACTAGTCCAAGAACTCTTCACAGTTCATTCAGTATCTTATATTCGATGCTTTGAAAGTGTGTAAGAGATTATCTCGTATTGTTACCAGTAAAAATATACAAGTTACAAAAGATCTCAGATGTGAAGAAGTACTGCTTACTATTCTAGATCGATAAGAGAGAGTAATGAGACATAAAGAAGTAGCTTTCGTAAAGACACTATTGGAGAAATTAGCACATAGAAGAAATCGCAAGGGAAACCAAAGAAATAATGAAATCTAAAGTGCTCGTAATTATTGTACACGGAAGAAAAAGGTCAAGAAATGGAATTGGAGTCAGAATAAGTAAGTCTTTACAAGTATTATGTGTGTATATGATAATGTGAAGGATGCACTTTGACTTAAGTTGTTACAATGAGATAATGTTACTAACATTCGAGGACGAATGTTTCTAAGGGGGGAAGGATGTAACACCCCGTACATTCCCGACCCTACTTGACAACCTTGAACCATGCTTACCTAGGTTTCGAGAGCCATAAGTACATATTTCATATTGCTATTGATGGAAAAATTTGATAGTGTGCTAGTAAATGTGATTAGACCTTGGTAGTAGGTGGTGTTTGTGACTTTGTGGGGTTAATTCTTCGTCACAAGTATTTTAACAAATTATGTTAAAACAAAAAAGAAAATCCATGAGCGACTAGAATTTCTAGTTTTGCGATTGAGGCTACGATCGGGAATCTCGTAAGTGAATATTGTCGTGACGATTATGGAATTAATTAAACATGAGATATATGATGGATTATACATTGATTTTAGTGGGCTAAGGTAATATGTGTTAATGGGGCAATTTGAGGCCCAAAATGGAGCCAAAATGCATGGCCCAATGGGTCAAATGGCCCATTCTTCCTTTAATTCATCAATTATTGACCCAAGTGGATCAAGATAACCATTAAATGGAGGCTATACAAGGCCAAAAGAAGATTTTTATTCACAAAATCTCTCATAACATTTCTAGACTTTTCTCTCCATTTCCAAACCCTAAAGCAATCAACTCTTGGGCAAGATCATCATCTTCCAAGCTTGGGTAAGTGATTATTCTTGTACTTTAACATATTATATGCATGAGAGACTATGTGGATCATGTTGGTTATGCTTGGAAGTGTTGGATATGACACTTTTGATTTTTGTAAGAGATGTGTCATTTATGTTATTTAAACTTGAACAAGTACTTGAGGTTTGAATAAAAGTGAATGGTATGGATGAGATATCAACATGTATGGTGTGTTTTATGGTCCTTAACTTATTATTTATTTATTTATTTCCATAAGTGTAAATTATGGAATTGTTGGCGATATGTCGTTATGACATGTGTTGGAGTGAATTGATGAAATAATTGTGACATGGTGGTATTGAAGAAACGTAAAGGAGAAACTTGGTGTGATTTTGTTCTTTAACTTGTTATTTTGCCAAAAGTGTAAGTTATGGGATTATTGTCGATATGTTGTTATGAAGTGTATTATGGTGACTTGATAGAGTAATTGTGATGTTATGTTGATGGAGAAGTGGAAAGTATAAACTTGGTGCGACATGCTAATGGTTTATGATATTTTGGTCAATGTTGGGAATATTGTGGGATTATTGATATGATGATTTCATCAATGGTATTGTCAAGGGGGAAATAACATTTTAAAGGCAAACATGTAACTCATGGACGTTATATGCATTTGTAAGGTAGTTGGTGGTTAATGTAAATTCCATTATGTATTTGTGTTGTAGAGTGAAATATAAGGAAGGAGCGGGACATTGTATGCACATCTAAGATTATATATATTCGTATTGAGAATACAAGGTATGTAAGGTTACTCTTTCCATATCCTTCTGCAACACATAGTATCACATTGTCATTATACTTGTTCCATTCCAAAATGTTCAAAGGTATTCCATTTCCGGTTATTAATCATTGTTACTCTCATGTTCCTTATTCATTGATCAATTGTGATTCACATGACTCATGTTCATTGGTTAATGTTCCAACAATGTTCCAAAGTTCCAATAACATTGTAACCAGTAATGTACCAATCTCATAACAAAAGAATTGAAGTAATAACGGGTGGCAACCCAAAGGGGCATAAGCCTAGCTAAGGGCGATCCCGAATGATTATTGGATACAGGGGGCAGCTCAAAGGGGCATAAACCTAGCTAGAGACGAACCTGCTTTATTTATTTATAGGTGGCAGCTCAAAGGGGCATAAGCCTAGCTAGAGACGATCCCAATGTTATTTCCCACTGATCAGTTGGGCCCGGGCATATATGATTGATGATCACATGAATGATGAAGAAGTAAAGGAAAATTAAATGAAGTAAAGAAAGTAATGCAAATGATTCCACATGTATTCTTATGGTAATTTATTCACATGATGTGTTCACTTGTACTTACTTTCATCAAAGTTCCTATATCTCATATATTTACGTATAGCCTTACATACTCAGTACATTCCTCGTACTGACCCCCTCGGGGGAACTTACCTTACATGTTGTAGGTGCAGTCACTAGTAGCCCTCCGCAGTAGGTTGACAGTATTTGCAGATATTTGGTGAGCCCCGTTGGTTCGGGACTTTTTGAGTCATAGTTATACATTGGATCTGATGTTGTAGATGTTATGAAAGGGTCGTGTATTTATTTAGAGGCTTTGTAGACATATGTGGGTATATGAACGTAAGAGGTGTATATTCATTTAGGCGAAATAGTCCTAACGGCCATAGTTGCATATAATGTACATGTTTCCCATGACTTTCACCAATGGTATCTTATATATTTCATCAGTTACATGAGAACGTATGCTATTCGTAAAGTGACTTGCATATGAATGAACGTGTGCAAAGATTGGTTCTCTCGGGCCATATCGGCTTCGGGTGCCAATCACGTCCCGAACGGGGTTCGGGGTGTGACAGGGGTGACATGATGTTATATGGTAGTTGCATGGTTCATTGTCTTCTTGTACGCCTTTATAGTGACTAGTTGCTAATGTAAGTTCCGGTATGGACTTGTATTGTAGAGTAAAACGTAAGGAAGAAGCTGGACTATTGTGTTCGTACCTAGACTTGTGCATTATTCATACTTGGACGTGAAGGTATGTAAGGATACTCTTTTTGTATCATTCTGCGGCACATAGTGTCACATTGTCCTTACACATGTTCCTTTCTAAAATGTCCAAAGGTATTCCATTCCCGACTGTTAATCATTGTGACACACATATTCCTTATGCATTGATCAAATGTAATTCACATGACTCATGTTCATTGATTAATGTTCCAATAATGTTCCAAAGTTTCTATAACATTGTAACCACTAACGTACCAATCTCTCACAAGTTAATGTATCAATCTTAAAAGTAATGAATTGAAGTAATGAACAGTTGTTGAGAACGCGTGGCAACCCAAAGGGGCATAAGCCTAGCTAGGGGCGATCCCGAATGATTATTG
Source organism: Capsicum rhomboideum (assembly GCA_031232105.1). Lineage (NCBI taxonomy): Eukaryota > Viridiplantae > Streptophyta > Magnoliopsida > Solanales > Solanaceae > Capsicum > Capsicum rhomboideum. The sequence continues at coordinate 44,573,653 of CP124715.1, read as the reverse complement.
GATACAGGGGGCAGCTCAAAGGGGCGTAAGCCTAGCTAGAGATGAACCTGCTTTATTGATTTATGGGTGGCAGCTCAAAGGGGCATAAGCCTAGCTAGAGACGATCCCAATATTATTTCCCACTGATCAGTTGGGCCCGGGCATATATGATTAATGATCACATGAATGATGAAGAAGTAAAGTAATGTGAAATGAAGCAAAGAAAGTAATGCACGTGATCCCACACTTGTATACTATAGTCATTCATTCATGTAACATGTTCACTTGTACTTGTTTCCTTCAAAGCTCCTATATCTCAGATGTTTACCTATAGTCTTACATACTCAGTAAATTCCTCGTACTGACCCCTCTTGGGGAATTTACCTTACTTGCTGCAGGCGCAGGTGCTAGTAGGCCTCCGCAGTAGGTTGCCAGTTGTTGCAGATCATTGGTAAGCTCCAGTTAGTTCGGGGCTTCTCCGAGTCTCACTTGTATATGTATTTTGGTATTGTACATGGTGTATAAAGCGGGGACTTGTCCCAACTTTTAGTTTGCGTTGGTCTATGCATCTGTTAGAGGCTTTTGTAGACGCATGTGGGTATATGTATCTAAGGTGACTCATGAAGTCTTGTTTGATGGCCTCAACGGCCAAGTTTCTCAAATGTATATATATGTATAAATGTCACATATTCCATGCTTTCCATTATTCGTCTTTCATGTTGTCACGTGATGATGGGGTTGCTTGATACGCATATGATGAACATAGGTAAAACTTGGTTCTCTCGGGCCTTATCGACTACGGGTGCCAATCATGTCCCGATGGAATTCGGGGTGTGACAGTTATGGTTTGGATGTGCGTGCATCAGTCGTTCTTAATTCAGTGGAAGCCAGTTGATTGATGAGGTTGAGTTTTGGATATTTGAAAAGTAAAGTACAGAAGTGGGTTGAAAAAGGGATACTTTTTGCAAAATCCCTTGGAAGACTTATCTTTTCTTTGAGGTTGTCTGGAGAGTCATGTTCGGAGAATGCGGGCCCAGTACCTCATCCTTTTGAGCTTTCGGGCTCTTTTTATCCATTGACTTTTGCAGACGAAATTCCTTTTAGTAGTGGATATTGTAATGACTCTCCAGGTCATTTACTCAATTTTGATGTGTTCCGACATTTTGAGCCTCCCCGTAGCGGCGACATGTCATTTATGACTTGCCGAAACTGTCGGTTTGGTTATCGGATAGTCCGTTTGGGTTTTAGACCCATTTCCCTATTGTTGAGAGCATGTGGAGTGAGAAAGAGTGGGGATTCACCCATTGAAGCTAAGGTAAGTTAGCTCATCACTCCTTGGTCATTATCCATAATTTTACCCATTGATTTCCATCCCATTTCATTATAAATTCTTAGAAATTAGGTCTTTGAAATCCTAATCTTTAGGGACTGATTTGAGCCCCGATTTATGCTTTATTTTTGTTCAACTTTTGAGCACACATTCCTTATCATTCGAGTGACCTCGTGACAGATTCAATTTTGGAACTCTGTTAGTGGGCCCCATGGGCCCATTATTGACCCAATTTTGGGTTCGGAGTTTTATATTGCAATATGGATATCGTTTTACTCTCAATGACGTGTAGGTTACTTTTTTGATAGTGTGACTTTTATTCGGGATCGTGGAGCAAAGGTTGAATGATTTATGGACACTTCAAGAATTACGGTTCGGCATCGAGGTAGGCTTCAGTTTACTTTTCTCTCTGAGATTGTGTATAGTGTAGACTACATGCTAGGTAGGGAATATAGGGTATGATTATGTCTAATATAGCATGACTTAGCCTATTATATGGAATTTGGGGTAGAGATGTGACCCGAACCCTAGTATAAATACTTGTTATGTCCATAGAGCCCTATCGCCCTTGAATATAAGAATGTTAACCACAGCTGATGATTAAGGATTCTTTAATATGAGACTTACCATTTGACTTAGCGATTCGGGAGGTTCTTCCCCGATTAGATCCTTGTGGTGCCTTTATGCTCTTGATTATTGTGGTTTCCCGGGTTATGAGACCTTGTTATATTGGTTATATACTATTGGGCCCGAGACCATGATTATGAGGCTAGTTGGACTTTGGTGAGTATTCTGCCCTTAGCAAGGGAAAGATTATCATTTATAGACGTTTATGCGCTTATGGTTATGTTATCTGGATACTGGTGATGGCATGCATACTATTTAGTGCGTTCATACTCATTTAGTGGTACGATTCTAACCAAAACCTTGATTTTACTACTGTTTCCAAAAAGGGGATTTATTCCCACTTTTCACTTTTAAAGGGGTTATTTTATAACTGAAATCGTACCACTTTATCTACTGGCTTATGAGCTTTTGAAACTGAATTTTTGTTTTAGAACTCCGACCGAGGATGATTCCGGTGCATTATTTATCCACTCATCTTACCACTACTATTTACTTCGGTCGAGGGATATTCCGACCCTTTGTACATGATTATGATGATTTAGTCAAGAGCATGATCTTGGGCAATGGATTTACGTATTTATATCCTTTTAGCCATGGTTTGAGTCCGTGTACTGATTGTATTTATATCTCTCTCTCTCCGGTACTGGACGGAGTAGATGGATTATGATGGTTATTGGAAGTCCTGGATCGGGACCAGGCAGTGTATATGGATTTTCCCGAATCCCCTAGGGGCCCCTTCGTCCAAGAGCCGTCGAACCGGAGAAGTTTGGTCGTCGTAGGTCCTACCTTTGCGAGCTAGGTGAGCTAGAGGAGGTATATACACTTGGTATGGTATGGTTTGAGATTGTGGAACCGGTTTGAGTCCAGTGTCCACGGTATGCTTTGAGATTGTGGAACTAGTTCGAGTCTGGTGCCCCCGACATGGTTATAGCATTTCGGTTTACGTTTCGTTCATCCATTCATATGCATTGCCTATCAGCAGTATAGTTGTTTGGCGCCTGTATCTATCGGTCTTATGGGGGGCTGTATAGGTACGGGTTATTGTTGTTGTTTGCTGAGTATTTCTATGAACCTTTCGGGCTAATGGGGGCCTGGTTAAGTTCTTGTTTGCCCCGACTAGCCGGTTACTTTATTATTGTTTATTATGGTTAGTTTGTGGTAGGTTGGTTGTGGACTGGTACCTTAGATTAGAGGTACATTTCTGATTCCTTTATCCTTTCGGTAGATTATATTATAGTTGGTTAGCCAGGATTTGTCACCCTTTGTGTCACTCCCCGAATCCAATCGAGACATGATTGGCACCTGTAGTCGATAAGGCCCGAGAGAACCAACCTTTGCCTATGTTCAATCATATGCATGCCATGAGTAACCCATAAGCACACAACAGCTATAGAGACCAATAATGAAATTCATGGAACATGATATATATATACATATACGAAACTGGGTCGGTCGTTGAGGCCACCGAGTCAAGTACGACATATCCCTTTGACACTTATACACCCACACCTATCTACAAAAGCCTCTAACAAAGCATTGTCCAAAATGAGCTAAAAGTCGGGACAAGTCCCCGCTTTATACAACATGTACAACACTAAAACATTTATACACTCTGACTCGGAGAAGCCCCGAATTAGCTGGAGCTCACCAATGATCTGCAACGACTGGCAACCTACTGTGGAGGCCTACTAGTACCTGCGCCTGCAGCAAGTAAGGTAAATTCCCCAAGAGGGGTCAGTACAAAATAAGTACTGAGTATGCAAGGCTCAGATGAAACTGTACAACACATGAATATTTCAATGAACTCAAATACAAATGACTAATCAATGTGAATAAGTCACCATGTTGCATTTTGGAAACCATGTGGATTTCTTCCATTACTTTAATTACTTTCTTTACCTTCAATGCTCACTTGTCATTACATGTCACAATGTACCCGGGCCCTGACTGATCAGTGGGTCTTTTCATATCATATCATCGTGTGGGGATCGAGTCGAGCTAGGCTTACGCCCCTAGACCTGCCACCCGTACTTGATCATTGACCACATATGCATTACTTTGTTCATTACTTTGAGATTGATACTTTGATAGTCATAACATCACTTGAACTTTGGAACATAGCATTATTGGAAACTTTGGATCATTAACCAATGAGTGAGAGACATGTGAATAACTTGACAACATAACATTATTAGAATCATAACACCATGGGAACTATTGGACAATAATCTATGAACAAAAAGACATAAGTATAATCACTATTGGAACATTGGAACATAACTTTGTTTGAGCTTTTGGAACATTAACCATGAAGATGAGACATGAGATTTACCAATGATCAACGAGTAAGAATTATATGACAATGACCATGGATAAGAGGATATGGGATACCTTAGTACATTTCGGAATAGGACTAGTGGAATGTCAATGTGAATACTAGTTGCCGTAGAAAGATACGGACAAAGTAACCTTACATACCTTGGATTCGCAATACGAATATATAATCCTAGAGGTGCATACAATAGTCCCGCTTCTTCTTTATGTGTCACTCTACAACACAAATACAATACGAAATTCACATTAACCACCAACTACTCTTCAAATGCATATAACATCAATGAGTCACATATTTGCCCTTAAACATGCCACTTCCCCTTGAAAAAACCATTGATAAAATTATTATTCCAAAAATCCCCCAATATTCCATACATTGACCAATACATGAAAATTAATACATTTCACCACAACACTTCTCCTTTACACTTTCTTATCCATACCACATCACAAATAATCCATCAATTTACCTTAATACAACTCATAACACATATCGGCCAAAATCCCACAATTTCCACTTATAGACAAGAACAAGTTTAATACCAAAAATAACACCATACATGTTCATATTTTGTCCATACCATGCTCTTTCATCAAAGGCACAAGTCCTAATTCAAGTTCAAAGTACCAAGATGGCACATCTTTCATCAAAAGCAAAAATATACTATTCACCACCTTGACAACACAACTAGCATAATATACATAATCTCCCATGCATATAATATGTTAATCCATGAGAATAGATACTTACCAAGGCTTGGAATATGTTGATCTTGTCCAAGGAGTCCAAAGGAATATTTTACTTTAGGGTTTGGAAATGAGAAATGGTTGAGAAAATATCTTAAAGGCATATCTCATTTAATGTGGTCAAAGTGAAAGAATGGGTCTTTTTGCCCTTTGGGCCAATTCTTTTAATTCCATTTTGGGCCTAACTTTGGGCCCAATAACACATATCCATGTAATCCATCACATTTCATGTATTATTCACCATATATCTCATGTTTATATAATTCCATCATGTCACGACAATATTCTCTTAAAAGATTCTCATTCGTCCTTTCGATCGCAAAAATAGAAATTCTAGTCACCCTTGGCTTCATTGGACATTTTGGGTCACTATTCACATTTCATGATTTGATCATGTAGGAGTATGTAGGAGTGTATTGAAGTGTTTGAAGCTTTAACAATGCTCAAATAACTCCAAAGAACCAAAAGAAACCATCCAAGAATCGTCGTAGAATTGTGTTACAAAACGGGTCCGAAAAGGCACAAAATTTGTGCCTTGCGCCACTAGCTGCAAAGCAGGCTATGGCGCAAGATATCAGCCTTCTCTGAATTTCCTGCATGCAGGTGGCTTGCGCCAAACCCCTGAAACAGGGTAGTGGCGCAAGTTTCAGTACTTTGCTGAATTTTTCGGCCACTTATCCAATGTTTGCTATCGTCCAATCCCTTATCAAAACACTACAAAATACTTACTTAGTGATCTTAATCATAAACTAAACATGACTTCAAGTCACCAAATGAGGTTAGAATGTGTACAGGGTATCACCCAAATGCTCCACGAAATCACAAAACACCTCATACGAAGGTCTAATCGCACGTATTAGGTCCGATATCAAATGTTTCACCAATGACACTATAAAACACATACTCATGGCATCTCAACACCTATGTATATATGACCCCAAGATATCAAGTAAGGTTAAAAAAGTATGGGGTGTTACATTCTTCCCCCCTTAGAAACATTCGTCCTCGAATGTTAACAACATCTTCTTATATACAACAAATGCATCTTACTTTAACATATACAAATACACATAATGCTCTTAAATACTTACTTGTTATTGTTCCACCTCTGCACTGTGTACTTCTTGGTCCATTTGAAATAAATGGGGATACTTGGATTTCATCATTTCTTCCGCTTCCCATGTGATCTCCTCCTTTTGTTGATTTCTCCAAAGGACTTTTACGGATGCGACATCTTTATTCCTCAACCTCTTTACTTGTCGATCCAGAATAGCAATGGGTACCTCGTCATAAGTAAGATCCTCCGTAACTTGAACATCCTCCATGGGAACAATACGCGAAGGATCTCCTATGCATTTTTGAAGCATTGAAACATGAAATACCGAATGGACTGACGAAAGGTCCTGGGGTAGTGCCAACTCATACGCAACTTGCCCAAATCTTCTAATGATTTCATATGGGCCTATGTAACGTGGACTCAATTTCCCTTTCTTTTCGAACCCCATTACCCCTTTCATCGGTGACACCTTTAAAAATACCCAATCACCTATGGCAAATTCAAGCCCTCTTCTTCTAACATCAGCATATGACTTGTGACGACTTTGAGCCGTTTGTAACCGTTGTTGGATAACTTTAACTTTCTACATGGCTTGGTGAACAATATTTGGCCCAAGTAAAGCAGTTTCACCAGCTTCGAACCATCCGATTGGTGATCTACATTTCCTTCCATACAAGGCTTCATAAGGTGTCATTTTAATACTTGAATTATAGCTATTGTTATACGCAAATTTAATAAGAGGCAAATGGTCATCCCAACTGCCTTGAAAATCTAACGTACAAGCTCATATCATATCTTCAAGTGTCTGAATAGTACATTCTGCTTGTCCATCAGTCTGAGGATGGAAATCCGTACTCAAATTCACTTGAGTACCCAAACTCCGCTGAAACGATTTCCAAAAGTGTGCTGTGAACTGTGCTCCTCTGTCTGATATAATAGAAAGTGGAATACCATGCAACCGCACTATCTCCTTCACATACAACTTCGCATAATCCTCAGCTATATAGGTTGTCTTGACCGGTAGAAAATGCGTTGATTTAGTAAGTCGGTCCACTATGACCCATATAGAATCAAACTTCCGCAATGTACGAGGCAAACCTATAATGAAATCCATATTAATCATATCCCACTTCCAGACTGGAAGATTGATACATTGCATGTGACCTCTCGGTTTTTGATGTTCCACTTTCACTTGTTGACAATTCGGGCATTGCGCGACAAATTCTGCAATGTTCTTTTTCATGTTGCCCCACCAATACACTTATTTCAATTCATGGTACATTTTAGTAGCACTCGGGTGAATGGAATAACGCGAATGATGTGCCTCTGTCATTATTCGTGTCATCAGTTCGTCTACGTTTGGTACACATAATCTCCCTTGACATTGAAGCACCCCTTCCGGTGTAATATCAAATGCCTTAGTCAAATTCTGCTACACATTTTCCTTTAGCTGCAATAAAATAGAATCCGCAAATTGCTTCTTTTTCACTTCGGCTATCAAGGAGGATTCTGCTGCATTCTGCACAATAACTCTATCATCTGAGGATTCAATAAGGCGAACTCCCAAGCTGGATAATTGATTCAAATCTTTGATTATCTCATGCTTTTTATTCAACTGACCACTAGTGCTTTCTACTGCCTTACGGCTCAATGCATCAGCTACTACATTTGCTTTGCTTGGGTGATAAAGAATATCAATGTCATAGTCTTTTAAAAGCTCCAACCACCTTCGTTGCCTCAAATTGAGTTCCTTCTGCTTAAAAAGATATTGCAAGCTTTTGTGATCCGTATAGATGTCAACATGAACCCCATATAAATAATGACGCCATATCTTTAAAGCAAAAACTACCGCTGCCAATTCAAGATCATGTGTGGGATAGTTTTTCTTATGTGGTTGCAACTGTCGTGAAGCATAGGCTATGACATTACCGTGTTGCATCAACACATATCCGAGGCCAACCCCGGAAGCATCACAATACACTACGTAACCTTCGGTACCTTCAGGAAGCACTAAAACTGGTGTGGAGGTTAATTTATCCTTCAACCTTTGGAAGCTTTTCTCGCACGCATCATTCCACTGAAATTTCACTGCCTTATGTGTAAGCTTTGTTAACGGTGCAGCAATAGAGGAAAAACCTTCCACAAATCTTCTGTAATAACCTGCCAGTCCAAGAAAACTACGAATCTCTGTAGGTGTCGTAGGTCTTGGACACTTTTTCATTTCTTCAATCTTCTATGTATCAACTTGTATACCTTCATCTGACACAATGTGGCCCAAGAACGCAACTGATTTCAACCAAAACTCACACTTAGAGAATTTGGCATACAACCTACGCTCACGGAGAATCTGTAACACTTGCCGTAAGTGATTAGCATGGTCCTCTGGTGATTGTGAATAAACTAGGATGTCATCTATAAATACCGTGACGAACACGTCCAGAAATGGCTTAAACACCCTATTCATCAAATCCATAAACACAGCTGGTGCATTTGTTAGGCCAAATGACATAACTAAAAATTCATAATGACCATACTGTGTTCGGAAAGCTGTCTTGGGCACATCTTCTTCTCTAACTCTGAACTTGATGGTAACCCGACCTCAAGTCAATCTTTAAAAAACACTTGGCACCCTATAACTGATCAAACAAATCATCAATTCGAGGGAGAGGATATTTGTTCTTGATCGTTACCTTATTCAACTGTCGGTAGTCAATGCACATTCTCAATGTGCCATCTTTCTTACGTACAAATAATATCGGTGTACCCCACGGGGACATACTAGGCCTAATGAAGCCCTTGTCCAGCAAATCTTTCAACTGCTCCTTCAATTCACGCAGTTCCATTGGAGCCATTCTATATGGAGGGATAAAAATAGGCTGAGTGCCTGGAATCACATCAATGCCGAATTCCACTTCCCGTTCTGGGGGTAAACCTAGAAGATCCTCTGGGAATACATCTAGAAATTCATTGACTACCGGTACTGACTGTGGAGTTAATGGTTTCGTTTCGGTATCTTTCACCCGTACTAAATGACATATGTATCCCTTGGCAATCATATTCCTGGCTTTTAGACAGGAAATAAATCTTCCTCGTTGTGTCCCTACATTACCCTACCATTCAAGAACATTTTCTTGTGGAAAACAAAATTGCACCTTCTTGGCACGGCAATCTACCGTAGCGTAACAAGAGGCCAACCAATCCATTCACATAATGACATCAAAATCCACCATGTCCAATTCAATGAGATCGGCTAATATATCATGACCACACACCATTACCACACAGTTACGATATACTCTCTTTGCAATAATATGTTCACCAACCGGTGTAGACACTTCAATAGATTTAATTAATAATTCTAGTGCCTTTGCAAATCTCGCAGCAACCAATGGGGTAACATAGGAAAATGTAGAACCAGGGTCAATCAATGCATATACATTATGTGAGAATATGGATAATGTACATGTGACGACATCAGGGGAAGCCTCTGAATTCTGGCGGTCCAACAAAGCATAAGTGCGATTCTGGACCCCGCTAGTACTGGCTGCTCCTCTGGCACTTCTACCACGGCCAATAGGCTGCACCCCTCGGCCCAGTGAAGGAACCAATGCTGATGACGCAACAGCCGACCCAGCCGGTCATGCTATACCACCCATGCTCCGCTGTGGACAATCTCTCGCTATATGTCCTGGCATACCACACCAAAAATAGACATTTGTCCCTGACCGACATGTGCCTGAATGAATACGCCCGCAGTGCTGACACTGCTGACGAGGGAAACCTGCTGCCTGCGATCCATGAACCCCACTACTCTGCACAGCTAAACTACCTCTAAACCCTCGAGACTGAGAATAAGCACCCCCTGTGGAATAAGAGAACGACGGTCTAGGTGGTCTAGGAAACATGCGGGGCCTAGATCCTCCTTGGAACATCATAGGTGGTCCCATAGGTCTAGCCTTTTTGGACTGTCCCCTATCAAATTCATGTACCCTTCGTCTCTGTCTTTGATCTTCCATTTTTTGGGCGAAGGCTTGTATTCGAGCAATGTCCATGTCCCTATTCAAGGCCGCAATAGTGCAATCTCTTACCAAATATGGCTCTAGTATGTCCACGTATCTATGGACCCTGTCTATCATCGTAGCCACAACATTTGGCGCATATCGAGACAAGGAATTAAATTGCAAGCTATATTCTCTGACGCTCAAATTTCCTTGACGGAGATTTAGGAACTGATCCGTACGTGACTTACGGATCTCATAGGGCAAGTAATGATCAAGGAAAGCCATTTTAAACTCTTCCTACGTAGGTGGGGTTGCATTAATATCACGGGATTTCTTCCAATCCTCATACCACAATATTGCCTCTCCTTTCAACCTGTATGCAGCAAGTTCAACTGTCTCTACCCCCGTCACATGCATAACTTCCAAGGCCCTCTGAATTGGATCCACGAAGTCCTGTGGATCTGCTTTTGGGTTTGCCCCTGTGAAGATAGGAGGGTCCAATTTGAGGAAATCCTGTGTTCTACGACTTGCCACTCTAGCCGCATCATCATCATGTGTCATTGGACCAGCTCGTCCTTGACTCTGGGCTGCCACGAACTGTGTTAACATCTGAACCGCATTTTTAAGATCCTGGTCTGTAGTATTGACTGGTGGTTCTACAGGTACGCTTCTCCTACTCGACTCTTCTGGTACAGAGGGAGTGGAGGAAGCTCGTGACCCAAATTCAGGCTCAGTATCCCCTTGATGAACTTGATCAGGTGGAGGTATACTGGTTCCTTCACCAATAATTCTATCTATCTGCTTACTTTTACCTTTTCCTTTTCCTCTTCTAGTGTTCGGCATTTTGACTATACCAAAGAAAAATAATTACCAAGATCAGATACAATGCAACTTACAACACTGGCTCTATTGCACGATCTAGAAGTGAAGAACAGAAACAACATCCTAAATGTCCCTTAGCCTCCTACTTATAAATGTGGTGCACAACACATCGATAAGTAAGACTCTACTCAGACAAGGCTTTGTAGATATCCGTAGACCGACCTGCTCTGATATCACTTTTGTCACGCCCCGAATCCAATAGAGACATGATTGGCACCCGTAGCTGATAAGGCCCGAGAGAACCAACCTTTGCCTATGTTCAATCATATGCATGCCATAAGAAACCCATAAGCACACAACAGCTATAGAGACCAACAATGAAATTCATGGAACATGATATATATATATACATATGCGAAACTGGGCCATTGAGGCCACCGAGTCAGGTACGACATATCCCTTTGAAATTTATACACCCACACCTGTCTACAAAAGCCTCTAACAAAGCATTGTCCAAAATGAGCTAAAAGTCGGGACAAGTCCCCGCTTTATACAACATGTACAACACCAAAAAATATATACACTCTGACTCGGAGAAGCCCCGAATTAGCTGGAGCTCACCAATGATCTGCAACGACTGGCAACCTACTGTGGAGGCCTACTAGTACCTGCGCCTACAGCAAGTAAGGTAAATTTCCCAAGAGGGGTCAGTACGAAATAAGTATTGAGTATGCAAGGCTCAGATGAAACTGTACAACACATGAATATTTCAATGAACTCAAATACAAATGACTAATCAATGTGAATAAGTCACCATGTTGCATTTTGGAAACCATGTGGATTGCTTTCATTACTTTCATTACTTTCTTTACATTCAATGCTCACTTGTCATTACATGTCACAATGTACCCGGGCCCCGACTGATCAGTGGGTCTTTTCATATCATATCATCGTTTTGGGATCGAGTCGAGCTAGGCTTATGCCCCTAGACTTGCCAACCATACATCAATGCATCGGGATCGGGTCGAGCTAGGCTTTTGCCCCTAGACCTGCCACCCATAAACCCATACCTCGGGATCGAGTCGAGCTAGGCTTACGCCCCTAGACCTGCCACCCATACTTGATCATTGACGACATATGCATTACTTTGTTCATTACTTTGAGATTGATACTTTGATAGTCATAACATCACTTGAACTTTGGAACATAGCATTATTGGAAACTTTGGATCATTAACCAATGAGTGAGAGACATGTGAATAACTTGGCAACATAACATTATTAGAATCATAACACCATGGGAACTATTGGACAATAATCTATGAATAAAAAGACATAAGCATAATCACTATTGCAACATTGGAACATAACTTTGTTTGAGCTTTTGGAACATTAACCATGAAGATGAGACATGAGATTTACCAATGATCAACGAGTAAGAATTATATGACAATGACCATGGATAAACGGATATGGGATACCTTAGTACATTTCGGAATAGGACTAGTGGAATGTCAATGTGAATACTAGTTGCCGTAGAAAGATACGGACAAAGTAACCTTACATACCTTGGATTCGCAATACGAATATATAATCCTAGAGGTGCATACAATAGTCCCGCTCCTTCTTTATGTGTCACTCTACAACACAAATACAATACGAAATTCACATTAACCACCAACTACTCTTCAAATGCATATAACATCAATGAGTCACATATTTGCCCTTAAACATGCCACTTCCCCTTGAAAAAACCATTGATAAAATTATTATTCCAAAAATCCCCCAATATTCCATACATTGACCAATACATGAAAATTAATACATTTCACCACAACACTTCTCCTTTACACTTTCTTATCCATACCACATCACAAATAATCCATCAATTTACCTTAATACAACTCATAACACATATCGGCCAAAATCCCACAATTTCCACTTATAGACAAGAACAAGTTTAATACCAAAAATAACACCATACATGTTCATATTTTGTCCATACCATGCTCTTTCATCAAAGGCACAAGTCCTAATTCAAGTTCAAAGTACCAAGATGGCACATCTTTCATCAAAAGTAAAAGTATACTATTCACCACCTTGACAACACAACTAGCATAATATACATAATCTCCCATGCATATAATATGTTAATCCATGAGAATATATACTTACCAAGGCTTGGAATATGTTGATCTTGTCCAAGGAGTCCAAAGGAATATTTTGCTTTAGGGTTTGGAAATGAGAAATGGTTGAGAAAATATCTTAAAGGCATGAGAGGTTTTGATGATAAAAAATCTGATCTTGGGGCCTTTATATAGACCCCAAGTCATACTTAGCCATTTAATGTGGTCAAAGTGAAAGAATGGGTTTTTTTGCCCTTTGGGCCAATTCTTTTAATTCCATTTTGGGCATAACTTTGGGCCCAATAACACATATCCATGTAATCCATCACATTTCATGTATTATTCACCATATATCTCATGTTTACATAATTCCATCATGTCACGACAATATTCTCTTAAAAGATTCTCATTCGTCCTTTCGATCGCAAAAATAGGAATTCTAGTCGCCCTTGGCTTCATTGGACATTTTGGGTCACTATTCACATTTCATGATTTGATCATGTAGGAGTATGTAGGAGTGTATTGAAGTGTTTGAAGCTTTAACAATGCTCAAAGAACTCCAAAGAACCAAAAGAAACCATCCAATAATCGTCGTAGAATTGCGTTAGCAGGCTGTGGCGCAAGATCTCAGCCTTCTCTGAATTTCCTGCATGCAGGTGGCTTGCGCCATACCCCTGAAACAGGGTAGTGGCGCAAGTTTCAGCACTTTGCTGAATTTTTCGGCCACTTATCCAATGTTTACGTATTGTCCAATCCCTTATAAAAATACTACAAAATACTTACTTAGTGATCTTAATCATCAAGTAAACATGACTTCAAGTCACCAATTGAGGTTAGAATGTGTACGGGGTATCACCCAAATGCTCCACGAAATCACAAAACACCTCCTACGAAGGTATAATCGCACGTATTAGGTCTGATATCAAATGTTTCACCAATGACACTATAAAACACATACTCATGGCATCTCAACACCTATGTAGATATTACCCCAAGGTATCAAGTAAGGTTATAAAAGTACGGGGTGTTACACTTTGGGTATAGGTTTGATGAGGCTAGTGATGGCTCCTTTACTTAGCTATGGACCTTGAGATGTTAGGTTGACTCCCTCAGGTAGTTACCTTTGAGTTAGCCCAAAATGTCTACTTATATGTATGGTATCACCATATATCCCTCTCTTTTCTTATCTATTTACATTGTGTATGTATCCTTTGGCCTTGTACTACTATTATATATATCCTTCTTTCACTCTTCATTTGTATATTGGCTAGTGATATACGGTATTGTACTTTAGTTCCTGAATGATGTCAGGATAGGATAGTTATCCCTATTGCCCCATTAGTATAGTTATGCCTAGTTTTGTGGATAGTTTCCTGTAGTAACTTTCATGCCTTCATGTTATTTATGCTTACATTATTTCTGGAGCTTAGTCGGTTGTTGCCTACTGAGTACCACGTGTTTGGTACTCATACTACACTTCTGCAGCCTGCAGGTCATAGTGTGAGTTATCGCTATTTATGTGTGTATGTCGTACGGAGAAGCTATGGATTGGAGACATGGGGTGAGCTCCCGACGTTTTGGAGTATTCCTACTCTCCCTCTTATTGTTAGACTGTTCTCTATGTTGTGTCAGAGATGGCTTGTATACATACATTTTTTTTGTATTTTACTTGTACTCCTGATGTATTAGAAGCTCTTGTACTGGCTCCACCAGGTCTTGGGTTTATATTAGCTTTATTATTGTATCTATTTCGTTGTTTCCTTTATTTCTTTTAGTAGTCCGTTACTATCTGTTTCGGACTATGGGTTGGCTTACCTACTGGTGGGTTATAGTAGGTGCCATCATGACCTATGAAATTGGGTTGTGACAATATTCTTTGATGAAATAGTCATTCCCCATTCTTGTGGGGGGTTGTTGGGTTCTAGTGAAATATGAATGGAAAATGGAGGAAAGAAAATGGAGGTAAAGTGAATTTAGTTTTCACTTTAAGAAAGAAGTATTCTCCCACATTGGTGAGAGAAAGGAACTTCTTCATGATTAAATATAGAAGTATTCCTTCATGTGGATAGTGAGGCAAGAAAAAGACAAGCCTCGCACCATCGTTGTCATCGCTCGCTCGGCTTCGGCTTTGGATTCAGCAAATGATCTATCGAAAACTTATCTTTTTGGACAAAATTCATTTAAAATTTGAGACTTAATGATCCAAAAATCTAATATGAAATTTCTTCATTTGCAGATGCACATGAGCATGTGCGGACGCATGTCACAACGCACCTCGAAGGGCCGTGACCCTTCTAGGCACTTTTTGAATAACGAAAAGGCGAGATGCGGGTGCATATGGGCATCTACGGATTAGATGTTAATCAAAGCCTTTCAACAACACATATAGCATCCTTTAGGATTAGATGTTAATCAAAGTATTTTTACAGTACAATGTGAGGATTTTTGGATAGACTTTTTACGTTATTCCTCTTTTTTCTTTTTGCATAAATTAGAAACTTTAGAGGTGTTAGAACCTGAAAACTCCCCCACAGTTATTTCCCCTATTGAGTAGGGTGTTCTGTTTTGGGACCTTTATATCAGCAAACATAAGATTCTCACACCTGAATTTGAAAGTTTCCACTCTTTATACATTTATTTTGACAGATTCTTTGAAGTGAGTATTATTGATCTCTATATCTTGTTTCCAATCAAGATACTCTTCGACTTCAATGTAGCATCCTTTAGAATCAGTTGTTGATGAAATTATTTTTGTACACTGGTATGTTGTTGTTGTTGATGATTTTTTTTTTCAATAATGCATATGCGAATATTAATTATATCCCAAGATTTTAACACAACTATATTATGATCATCAAAGTCATTAACAGTAGAAGTCACCTTATCAAAAAAAAAAAATTAAAATTGCTAATAGGTGGAAATTGGCAGTGTGAGAGGGAAAATTACTGTCCAGATCTTACATGAGGCCTTCAAGCTGCTTGTGTTCCGATATCCATTAAAGCAGTTCTCTTGGCCAGTAAATCTGATTACTTGTGGCAAACTCATTATTTTACTTACTAGTGCTCTTTCCTCTATTGCACGCAAAATATCTTACTCCATCAAATCAGCTGTTTTCAATGCTCTCTCTTTAGACTGCTGCAAAACCAGAGCACACGTTGAAGCACATATCCATGAATTAGGTGTTATTTTGAAAAAAACTTGTTGGTTCGATAAATAATTGTTATAGACTTATAGTGTACAGTGATAGGGTCCATACCCATTTAATGGAAAAGGAAAATAAAAATGAATAACAAAATACAAGTAGCTTGTGGGCAATACCACTTGTTTTTTGGTAGGTGACAATTTGCCAACTTGTATAAGCTTGTTGTGGGTAGATTTACAAATTGCCAAGTTGCACAACTTGCAAAAAATCCAAGCAAGATTCGCAAATTGTCAAGTTGCACAACTTGCAACAAATCCAAGCAAGGATTTACAAATTGTCATGTTGCACAACTTGTAACCAATCCAAACAAGATTTGCAAATTGTCAAGTTGCACAACTTGCAATAAATTCAAGAATTTTGATTGGATGATATGTTGGCCATCTTTCCTATGAATAGGAGGCATCATTTCCTCATTTGGAACACACCCAAAAACAACAACTAAGAAGTAGTTGTGGAGAGCATCTCATAGTGGAGTGTGAGAAAATAGTGTGTGAGGAAAAATAGAGAGTGTGAGCGGTATTATAGTGAGGTAAAAAAATCAAAAAAGGGTTATTTCTTTTGAGTGTAGTGGTTTCTAGAGTATTTACTCCGACCTACAAACTGTAAAATTCCTCATTATAGTGGATTATTTTGCTCCTCTCGGGCCCGTGGTTTTTTTCCCTTATTTAGAAGGGTTTCCACATTAAAATATTTGTGTCCTTGTTATTTCTTTTTAATTGATTACCGTGTCACGGTGCTACGTTATTATTCCGTTGTTATTACCACAAGCATTATTTCTGTGGCGGGATTTATCCCCGACAACTGGTATCAGAGCACAGGTTCTGCTTATTCACGAAAATAATTTTATTTTTTTGTGGTGGGTCGTACTATACTCGGAGAAATAAAAATGTTAGGAGTAAAGTATGAGATAACAAAATTTAACGGTGATAGCGGGTTCTCAACATGACAGAAAAGGATGAGGGATCTGCTTATCCAACAAGGATTACACAAGGCACTAAGTGGCAAATCCCAAAAGCCTGAATCCATGAAAATGGAGGATTGGAAAGAAATGGATGAAAAGGCTGCTAGTGCAATCAGGTTTCACTTAACAGATGATGTGGTAAATAACATCATCGATGAAGATAGTGCATGTGGCATTTGTACAAAGTTAGAAAATCTATATATGTCCAAAACACAGACAAATAAATTATACCTAAAGAAGCAATTGTACGCCCTACATATGGGTGAAGGTACGAATGTTTTGTCACGTTTAAATGTGCTCAATGGACTAATCACACAGCTGGCTAACCTCGGGTTAAAGATCGAGGAGGAAGATAAAGCCATTGTGCTCTTGAACTCGTTGCCATCTTCTTATGATACTTTGGCAACAACCATCTTGCATGGTAAGGACTCTATTGAGCTGAAGGATGTTACGTCGGCTCTTCTACTTAATGAGAAGATGAGAAAGAATCCTAAAAATCATGGTCAAGCTCTCATCTCAGAAAGTAGAGGCAGGAGTCACCAGAGAAGTTCAAGTAACTATGGCAGATTCAAAGGTCGTGGAAATTCCAAGGTCCGATCTAAATCAAGAGCCAGAAATTACTACAATTGCGATCAACCAGGTCACTTCAAAAGAGATTGTCCAATTCTAAAAAAGGGAAAAGGTGAAAGTAGTGGCCAGAAGAATGACGACAACACGGCTGCCACAGTACAAAACAATGATAATGTTGTTCTCTTCATAAACGATGAAGAGGAGTGCATGCACTTGGCAGGTCTAGAGTTGGAATGGGTGGTTGATACAGCAGCATCTTACCATGCTACACTTGTAAGGGATCTATTCTGCAGATATGTAGCAGGTGATTTTGGCACTGTGAAAATGGGTAACACAAGTTACTCAAAGATTGTGGAGATCGGAGATATTAGTATCAAGACTAATATGGGATGCACATTAGTTCTGAAAGACGTGCGCCATGTACTTAATTTGTGGTTGAACTTGATCTCGGAAATTGCTTTAGATCGAGATGGGTATGAGAACTATTTTGCAAATAAAAAATGGAGACTCACCAAGGAAGCATTGGTGATTTCAAAAGGAGTTGATCGTGGTATGTTGTATAGGACAAATGCAGAAATATGCCGAGGTGAATTGAATGCAGCTCGAGAAGAGATTTCTGTTGATTTGTGGCACAAAAGAATGGGTCATATGAGTGAGAAAGAATTGCAGATTCTCTCCAAGAAATCACTCATCTCTTTTGCCAAAGGTACGATGGCAAAACCATGTGACTACTATTTGTTTGGTAAGCAACACAGAGTCTCATTTTAGACATCTTCTGAAAGAAAGTTAAATATACTTGATTTGGTATATTCGGATGTTTGTGGTCCAATGAAGGTAGAATCAATGGGTGGTAACAAATATTTTATTACTTTTATTGATGATGTTTCACGAAAATTGTGGGTTTATATCTTGAAAACCAAATATCAGGTGTTTCAAGTATTCCAGAAGTTTCATGCTCTGGTGGAAGGGAGACGAGTCGAAAGCTGAAGTTTCTCCGTACTGACAATAGAGGTGAGTACACTTCAAAGGAATTTGAAGGGTACTGTTCAAGTCATGGGATCAGACATGAGAAAACAGTTCCTGGAACCCTACAACACAATGGTGTAGCTGAGCAGATGAATCGCATCATTATCGAGAAGGTGAGAAGCATGCTCAGAATGGCTAACCTGCCTAAGTCATTTTGGGGTGAAGAAGTTCAGATGGCATGTTACCTGATCAATCGCAGTCCATCAGTTCCATTGGAGTTTGATATTCCAGAGAGAGTTTGGACCAATAAAGAGGTGTCTTACTCACATCTGAAGGTGTTCGGTTTGTAGAGCTTTTGCACATGTACCGAAGGAGCAGAGAACAAAACTGGATGATAAATTAGTTCCCTGCATATTCATTAGATATGGAGATGAAGAGTTCGGGTACAGATTGTGGGATCTTGTAAAGAAGAAGGTTATCAGAAGCAGAGATGTTGTATTTCGAGAAAGTAAAGTTGAAACTACTGATGATCTGTCAGAGAAGGCCAAGAAACTGAATGGTATAATCCGTAACTTTATTACCATTCCTTCTAATTCTAGCCATCCCAGAAGTACAAAAAGTACAACCGATGAGGTTGTCGAGCAGGGGGAGCAACTTGGTGATTATACCGAGCAAGTGGAGTACCCTAATCAAGAAGATCAATCTCAACCTCTGAGGCGATCAGAAAGGTAAAAGGTAAAGTCATCCAAGTAACCTTCCTCAGAGTATGTCCTTATCAATGATGAGGGGGAGCCAGAAAGTCTTAGGGAGGTGTTGTCCCATCCAGAAAAGAACCAGTGGATGAAAGCCATACAAAAAGAGATGGAATCTCTACAGAAAAATGGCACGTACAAGCTGGTTGAACTTCCAAAAGGTAAAAGATCACTTTAGTGCAAGTGGGTCTTTAAACTCAAGAAAGATGGAAATGGCAAACTGGTCAGATACAAAGCTCGATTGGTGGTAAAAGGCTTCAAACAGAAGAAAGGTATTGATTTTGATGAAATTTTTTCACCTGTTGTCAAAAAGACTTCTATTCGAACCATTTTGAGCTTAAAAGCTAGCCTAGATCTTGAGATGGAGCAGTTGGATGTGAAAACTGCATTTCTTCACGGAGATTTGGAAGAGGAAATTTATATGG
This sequence comes from Capsicum rhomboideum, assembly GCA_031232105.1. NCBI lineage: Eukaryota > Viridiplantae > Streptophyta > Magnoliopsida > Solanales > Solanaceae > Capsicum > Capsicum rhomboideum. The sequence goes on along the minus strand of CP124715.1, from coordinate 44,553,755 downwards.
AGCAGACAAAAGGATTTGAAGTAGCTGAAAAGAAACACATGGTGTGTAAACTGAATAAGAGTCTTTATGGGTTGAAGCAGGTACTGAGGCAGTGGAACAAAAAGTTTGACTGATTCATGCAAAGTCAAACTTACACAAACACCTATTTTGATCCATGCGTATATTTCAAAAGATTTTCTGACAACATCTTTATTATTTTGTTGTTGTATGTGGATGACATGCTAATTATAGGATAGGACAAGGAGTTGATTGTCAAGTTGAAGGGAGATTTGTCCAAGTCATTTGATATGAAGGACTTGGACCCAGCATAAAAAATTTTGGGGATGAAGATTATTCAAGAACGAGTAAGCAGAAAGTTGTGGCTATCTTAGGATAAGTAAATTAAACGTGTACTCGAACGCTTCAACATGAAGAGTGCTACAGATATTAGCACACCTCTTGTGGGTCATCTAAAGTTAAGCAAGAAGATGTGTCCTATAAGAAAGGAGGAGAAAGGGAATATGGCAAAAATTCCTTATTCTTCAGCGGTCGGGAGTTTGATGTATGCAATGGTGTATACCAGACCAGATATTACTCATGCAGTTGGTGTTATTAGTAGGTTCCTTGAAAATCCTGGAAAAGAACACTGGGAAGCAGTCAAGTGGATACTCAGCTACCTGAAAGGTACCTTTGGAGACTGTTTGTGTTTTGGTGGATCTGAATCAATCTTGAAAGGCTATACCAATGATGATATGGCAGGTGACCTTGATAATCAAAAATCCACTACTGGATATTTGTTTGTCTTTTCAGGGGGAGCTATATCATGGCAGTCGAGGTTGCAGAAGTGTGTTGCACTATCTACAATTGAAGCGGAGTATATTGCAGCTACTGAAGCTGGCAAAGAGATAGTATGGCTGAAACGGTTCCTTCAAGAGCTTGGCTTGCATCAGCAGAAGTATGTCGTCTATTGTGACAGTCAAAGTGCAATAGACTTGAGCAAGAACTCCATGTATCATGCAAGGACGAAACACATAGACGTGAGATATCACTGGATTCGGGAAAAGCTAGAGGACGGATCTACGCAGGTCAAGAAGGTCCGTACAAGTGAGAATCCTTCGGATATGCTGACCAATGTGGTACCAAGAGACAAGTTTGAGTTATGCAAGGAACTTGTCTGTATGCACTCAAACTAGAGGCTCGATGCTATCTCCTTTCGGTTAATGGGTCTGGAGAGGGAGATTGATAGGGTCCATACCCATTTAATGGAAAAGGAAAATAAAAATGAATAACAAAATACAAGTAGCTTGTGGGAAACAACACTTGTTTTTTGGTAGGTGACAATTTGCCACCTTGTATAAGCTTGTTGTGGGTAGATTTAGAAATTGCCAAGTTGCACAACTTGCAAAAAATCCAAGCAAGATTCACAAATTGTCAAGTTGCACAACTTGCAACAAATCCAAGCAAGGATTTACAAATTGTCATGTTGCACAACTTGTAACCAATCCAAACAAGATTTGCAAATTGTCAAGTTGCACAACTTGCAATAAATTCAAGAATTTTGATTGGATGATATGTTGGCCATCTTTCCTATAAATAGGAGGCATCATTTCCTAATTTGGAACACACCCAAAAACAACAACTAAGAAGTAGTTGTGTAGAGCATCTCATAGAGGAGTGTGAGAAAATAGTGTGCGAGGAAAAATAGAGAGTGTGAGCGGTATTATAGTTAGGTGAAAAAAATCAAAAGAGGGTTATTTCTTTTGAGTGTAATGGTTCCTAGAGTATTTACTCGGACCTACAAACTGTAAAATTCCTCATTATAGTGGATTATTTTGCTCCTCTCGGGCCCTTGGTTTTTTCTCTTATTCAGAAGGGCTTCCACGTTAAAATATTTGTGTCCTTGTTATTTCTTTTTTGTTGATTACCGTGTCACGGTGCTACGTTATTATTCCGCTGTTATTACCGCAAATATTATTTCTATGGCGGGATTTATCCCTAACATACAGTGCATTGCTCTAAGCCTCTAACCGAAACTGCAATATTCACGGCTAAGAGCAGAATCAGGCCCTTCATAGAATCATAGTTTTCTTTATATTGTCTTAATAGTTGTATCACTATTATGAAACTACACCGCAAATTCAAAAATACGATCTGCAAAATTCAAAAATACGATCAGTAAAATTCAAATAAAAGGTGCAGCTGCATGAAATCCTTGATGAAGAAAAGAAACAATAGGTGATTTCTTGTCATTCGCTTAAGTCTGGGTGGGATAGAGTTACCCATTACCTTTACTGGTGGGAGGCAGCAAATTTCCAGCAGAATAGTTGAGGTGTTTTCTGACTAGCTTGGAGACCACCATTGTTTAAAAAAAAAATGAGTGGGCGCAGGCAAGACTTGATTCTGAAATATGTCTGTCCAATATAATTGATAGGTGAAGAAATGACCAACTCATATCAGTTCTGAACTATATTCAGTTTCCTATTTGTTTCAGGCTTTCAGCAAAGCTACAATATACTCGCAATCAATTACATGCAATTCTGAAAAATAATAGTTCATTAACATTTACAACATATGTAATCAGAAACTTCCTACAAGTAAAAAAGTCTCTTTCACATTTACATACAAAGTTATTGATCTCATATGCGCCTCCAGAAATCATTTTTCTTTCTCAGATTGAAAATCTTAGAATATTTCAGTAAGCGGAATCTCAGAACTTCTCTACTAATTTTTTAATAATTCACTAGTTACTCCATGAATACCAAAAACACTCTGATATTCATATGGGATTGAAAATAATAATGGAGATAAACTCAAGCTAGAATAAAAGGAACAATTTTTTTGGAGTCACAATGATAAAGTCTCTCACGCCAACTTTCAGAGTTCATATAACCACGCCGAGAACATAAAAATTGAGTAATGGACGGAGATATTGTTTCTCAAAGTCCTAGCACCCTTGCTGGTCAAATCTTATGGTTAGGTATCTTTATATATAGCTTTGTTGATCAGCTTATGACGTCGTCGCTTACATGGATAGATGTTATAATAGAACTCTACTCTTTGCTCTTTTTGAATAGTTACTATTTCGGAGTCATCTTTGGTTTAAAAGAAACTGCAGAATTTAAGAAAAAGAGAAGCATCGAAAATGAAAATATAATTACCAACAATAACAAATGAATAAGTTGGACCAGTTATTTGCTATGACTTCATTCTAGTTTTCTTAATATTGGCAAAATAATTTTCTCCAAGGTCGAAAATGAGAATATAATCAGCATATTTCAAATACAGAGTACAGCCGATCAAAATCCTATGAGAGAAAAAGTAATAGTAGGTGAATTCTTATGTTCATCCTAAGCCTCAGTGGGAAGCACCCAATGAAATAGTTGATCGGCCTGGACACCATCGTTATACAAAAAGCAAAGTGCAGCCAACACTGGAATCTGAAACAGATACAACGGACAGGTAGTGTGTTTCATTATACAGATTACCAAACCAATACTCTCATAAATAGGTGCAAAACACAAGAGGCCTAATACATTCTTTCTTTCTGAGATCACAAATCTTAGAATATTTCAGTAAGTAGAATCTCTACATTATTGGCATAGCGAGAGCTTAGTGCACCGGGCTGCCCTCTTTTTTAGAATCTCTACATTATTAACTCTCAATGTCAAATTTATATGCATCATTTAAACAGCTCAAGGTCAATCTAATCCTTTAGCTCTTCAAAAGTACATACGATTTCTTCAGAACTCTCTACAAGATCCAATTTTTTTCTTCACAACCTGTCCTTTCGCTCTCAGACCAAATCCATAACACCAACGTCTCCTTATCCTTGACATCTAAAATTTTGAAAAATAAGATAGTCAGTCAAACACTTGCAAATTATTTTTCGAAATATAGAGAGTTGTATGGCTGATCCATTTTAAGTATAGAACTTACATTGGTTTCCATTTGCTCACATGTTAAAACTTATAACTTGTCTAGAAGTGATTGTTTCTTCTTCTGTAATTCCTATGCCTTTGCTTTTTCTTTCTCCTTCCCATCATATTTTGTATTCCAGATCTTCAATGATTCTTGCAAGCCATTTCGGATTTCCACTTAAGATCAGGAAATATAATATGGATAATCCAATACATAGTCCACTTCCATAGCCCATAAGAGCAGTTTTCCAAAAATCAGTCAGAAATTCAGAGTTGCTTTCTTGATCATCCAGCGCAGATGTGGTATAATTTGTCTCTGATACTGAATCATTACCACAGCCTTTTGAAAGTGGAAATCCACGTAATCCGTCATTACCTTCATATGAATTATTCTCAAAAGTCTGCAACTGATTTCCTTGAGGAATGCACCCTTCAAGATGATTGTAGGAGAGATTTAAGACTTCAAGAGATGTAAGATAAGCAAATTGTGCTGGTATCTCTCCTACACGATGGTTACCTGACAGATCCAATGATTCAACCAAAGATAAACTTCCAAGTGATGGCGGTATATGTCCTTTCAATCCATTATGAGATAAATTCAGCACGCGAAGTGCAATGAGATCTCCCATAATACTTGGAATATATCCTTCAAATTTGTTGTTCGAAAGATCAATAGTGGTGTACAAAAACAAGATTCTCACAACTTCATGCTCCAATCCCTATGTTACGAAAGCTACCGTGTCTTGGTAATATCCATCACTTGGTGCCTTCTTTGATGTATCAATTCTCCTCATGGCTTTCAAATTTTGAAACAGACTCGTTGGTAAGTTTTCCGTGAAAGCATTGGAAGAGAGATCTAACATTCGAAGATTAGGAAGTATGTTTCCAGTCGTTAGAATTCTAATGGACCCATACAATTCATTGAATCTCAAGCTTAAAACTTGCAGCTTTGTAAGAGTTGCCAACCACATCGGGAATGTGCCAATGAGATGATTATCTCCTAAATCAAGAACCTTCAACTCTTTGCAATTGGCCAAAGCTCCGAGAATTTCCCCCTCTAGTTTATTGCCATGCAAGTTGAGGCTGCTCAGTGAACTTCCATTGCTGAAAGTTGTTGGAAGATTCCCAGAAAGATTATTGTGGAGCATATCCAAAACCACGAGGGTAGTGATATATCCTAAACATTGCGGAATTTCTCCGTGCAAATTGTTTTTGGCCAAATCTAGAATTTGCAGTGACATCAAATTACAAATAGATGAAGGAATTTCTTCTCTGAGATTATTATGGGATATGAAGAAGAATGTTGTGGAATTTGGTAGAATAGGTAGTGGACCTTGAAGCATATTATTTGAAAGATCCAACTCCTCAAGCTGCTTTGCGGATCTTAGAAATTCCATTTCTTTGACTTCACATGCGGCCAACCGTAAGTACACAAGTGACTCAGGCAAACTAAATTTAACTTTGTTCTCACTGATCAATGAGATACGATTATATGAAAGGTCCAGCTCTTAAAGTTGTTTTAGGTCTGAAAACAAGCTGACATCAACACTGCCGCTAAATTTGTTCGATGAAAGCTGAAGGATTTTTAGGTTAACAAGGTTTTGAATTGACTTAGGAAGTTGGCCTTGCAGCTGGTTATTGCTTAAACCAATCTGGACTGGTGAATTGAACTTGAAATCCTCCAGATGACCAGAAAAGTAGTTATTACTCAAGACTAAATGACTTAGTGATGAAAACTGGGAGAACATCCCTGATGGTATTGTTCCATTCAGGGAGTTACCGCTAAGGAACAAAGACTCTATGCGAGTGAGATTGGAAAGAGATTCAGGAATAGGCGCCCAGAGTTTGAAATTTTCAAGATACAAAGAATGTAGTGAAGTCAGATAGCTAAGAGACTCCGGCAAATTACCATAAGAATTCATAATACTGAGATCTAACTCCATTAGAGATGCACTGCTGTTCCATTTGGTCTTTGGTAAATAACCTCTGAGCTGATCATTTCCCCCTAACTGAAGTGTTTCCAGATTGGACAGGTGAAAAATGCTCTTGTTAATCCCAGACCCAGAGTTATGAAATGAGAAGAAAAATTCAGAGGAATGGCAGAAAAGATGTCCACATAAGTAAGATCAAGCTCTGTTAATTGGGTAAAATTCTGAAGGAGCAACTTAAAATTGTGCTTTGTGAGTCTTAGCTTCACAATTGTGGAGAGACGAAGAGTGTGTAACTTGGAAAGATGAGAGATTTCGGAAGGAATTTGACCTGAGAAATCTGCCCGGGAAAGATCAAGATGTGTTAAGCTCGAGAACCTGCCAAAATCAGGCGAGATATGAGATTTAGAGAAATCATTATAAGATAGGTTGAGTCTTTGGATATGAGAGAGTTGGAAGAGGGTGCTATTGGAATCAATGGTCCCAACAAGACGGCTGCACCCAAGGTCAAGCTCAATGACATGGACAGTCATCTCATCACATATGTTACATACCAGTTAAATAAATAAGGGAATGCCACATCAGCTGGAGTTAGTTAGACACCTAGGCAGTAGTTGGCTTAGTGCTGTCCATGTGTTAGTTAGGATTGGCGGGAAAAGTTGTTAGCCGAGTAGTTATTCTCCTGTTAATTGCTATAAAAGCAAATTGTACCAATGGAAGACATTCATTTTTCAGATAATACACAAATCACTATTTTCTCTCTACTTTCTCACATTTATCTTCATTTGTAAATTTGTTCAAGAGCTTTTCTCTCATAAGCTCTTTAGGATTGCATTCCCGATCTCTGTTTTGTGACAAAAACACAGAAAGGGTGTAACAAGGTGGTATCAGAGCAGTCGATTCCTTGGAAAATTGATAGCCATGGGAGAGGCAGGCAGACAGAGTGAGGTCAGAAGGGAGGTTGATCAATCAATGGGAGAGTTTCGCCAAATGTTTGGGGAACAAATTCGACTCTTGAATGAGAAACATGAGCGATCAATGGAGGAATTTCGGCAATTGTTTTCGACCATGAAAGGGGGTCAAAAAAATTTGGGCAGAGATGATGGAGGTACATCAGATTCAGGGGATTCGGGGGGATCACACTACAAGAACAATACGAGGTACTCACGCATTGAATTTCCCAGATTCAATGGCGATGACCTGAGAGGATGGGTTTATAGGTGTGAACAGTTCTTTGAATACGAGGAAACGTTGGAGGAATTGAAGGTCAAAATTGCTGCAATTTACTTGGAAGGAAGGGCGTTGCAGTGGCATCAGATGTATATGAAGACCAGGTTCTCTCGAGGTTTTCCTGAGTGGGAAGAGTATGTCTGAGCTCTGCGGTTGAGATTTGGGGTTTCTACATACATGGATCCCATGTCTGAATTGGTGTCATTAAGACAAACAGGTGATGTGCGTAGTTTTCTTGATCAATTTGATGCTTTATTGAATGAAGTAGACCTCACAGAAGATCAGGCAATTAGTTGCTTATTAGCAGGGTTGAAACCTGAGATAGCTGTCCAACTTAAGCTATATAATGCTAGGACGTTGATGAAGGCATATAATCAAGCTAGATTGATTGAAAAATCTTTGATCCTCCAAAGAACCATTTCACCTTACCCCAAGAACCATAACAATCCTATATTGCCTAATCCTACTCCAAGATCCAGTTATACCAATACATACAAGCCAAGTACCACCAGAAATTTCCCTCCCAAAGCGGCTACTAGAACTAAAGTGTTGACTAGTGCTGAAATGGATGAGAGAAGGTCCAAGGGGATATGCTATTGGTGTGAAGAGAGATATGTACCGGGTCATAATTGTAGGAAGGGAAAACAGTTGTATCTATTTGAAGTCGAGGAGGAGGAGGATAGAGATGAGCAACCAGAAGAGGAATACCATGATGTACAAACCGAAATGGTAGAGAAAGGTGATGGAACTTTGAATGGAGCACATGTGTCTGTCCATGCTCTATCTGGAGTGCATGACTATAGAACCATGAGGGTTAAAGGCTCTTTCAATGGCAAGGTGATACACATTTTAGTAGACACAGGGAGTACTCATAACTTCCTAGACCTGAATGCAGCTAAAAGGCTGGGGTGTTTTTTAAAAGCTATACCTACGGTATCTGTAGTTGTAGCTAATGGTAGTAAGGTCAGGTGTTCTCAGGTATCTGGGGGGGTTAGTTGGAAGATGCAAGGTGTGGAGTTTTCATCGGATATGCTAATCCTGGAATTAGGAGGTTATGATGTGGTATTAGGGGTTCAATGGTTGGTAACTCTAGGGGACATTAAGTGGAACTTTTTGCAGCTTAAGATGGAGTTTATGGTGGGAAAACAGAAGATATCTTTGAGGGGTAGTCAACCATTATAGGCTCAATGGGTTGATGACAAGCACATGCAAAAGTTGTTGCAAAAGCCAGCTCAAGTAAGCATGATGGCAATCACAGTACTGAAATTCACACCACCTGATGACGAGAGCACAATTCAGGCTTCTTTGAAATCTCAAGAGGTGGGTGTTCCTACTGAGGTACAGACCTTAGTTAATCAGTTTTTTCATATTTTCAAAGACCCCACTAGCTTGCCACCTCATAGAAGGCATGACCATCAGATAATTTTGAAAGAAGGGACCTACCCCATTAATGTGAGGCCTTATAGGTACCCCACAATCCAAAAGGATGAGATTGAGAGACAGGTGAAAGAAATGTTGGATTCAGGGGTTATCAGACCTAGTACTAGCCCTTATTCCTCCCCTATAGTTATGGTGAAGAAGAAAGATGGCTCTTGGAGAATGTGTATAAACTATAGGGAATTGAACAAAGCGACTGTTAAAGACAAGTTTCCCATACCTGTGATAGAGGAGTTATTGGATGAGCTTGGTGGAGCACAAGTTTTCACTAAATTGGACTTAAGGTCGGGATACCATCAGATTAGGATGGTTGCTAATGACATTGGGAAAACGGCTTTCAGGTCACACCATGGGCACCATGAGTTTGTAGTAATGCCCTTTGGATTGACAAATGCACCCTCTACCTTTCAAAGCCTGATGAACCATGTTTTTCAACCTTATCTCAGGAGGTTTATTTTGGTTTTTTTTGATGATATCCTTGTGTATAGTCCTTCACTGCATAGCCATCTTGAACATTTGGAGTTGGCATTTAAGGTGCTACAACAGAACAACTTGTATGTGAAGCTCAGTAAATGTTCCTTTGCTCAGCCTGAGGTTGAGTATTTGGGCCACATTATCAATGTTCATGGGGTAGCTGCTGATCCTAGGAAGGTGGAAGCTATGCAAGCTTGGCCAACACCCAAAACAGTGAAACAACTCAGGGGTTTCTTGGGGCTTTCTGGGTATTACAGAAGATTCATCAAAGGGTATGGATTGGTTGCTAAACCTTTGACTGACTTGCTGAAAAAGGAGGCATTCAGATGGTCATCAGACGCTGAAGAAGCTTTTCAAAAAATGAAAGTAATCTTAAGTACTCCACCTGTCTTAGCATTACCTGATTTCAAGTTGGAGTTCCTTATTGAAGCTGATGCTTGTTCTTTAGGAGTGGGAGCTGTTTTGATGCAAGGGGGCCATCCGCTAGCCTTCATGAGCAAGGCTTTAGGACCTTGGCATGCTATGTTATCAGTTTATGAGAAGGAGATGTTAGCAATTGTATTGGCTGTGCAAAAGTGGAGACCATATCTTATTGGAAGGCACTTCATTGTCAAGACAGATCACCAGAGCTTGAAGTACTTGATGGAGCAGAGGATTACTACACCAAGTCAGCAGAAGTGGCTGTCTAAATTGATGGGGTATGACTACTCTATAACATACAAGAAGGGGAGTGAGAATTTGGCTGCAGATGCATTATCTAGAAGGAGTGATCATCAGCCTCAGCTCCAAGCACTTTCTGTGGTCACTGGGAAAATGCTGCAGCAGGTTAAAGATTCTTACCAAGGCGATGTTCATGCCATAAAGTTGATACAAGCACTCACTGATGGAACACCTTGCAAACCTTATTTCACACTACGGAATGGGTTATTATATAGGAAGGAAAGACTGTTAGTAGGCACTCAAGCTGGTCTGAAACAAGAGCTACTACAGATTTATCATGATAGTACAGTTGGAGGACACTCAGGCATGATCGCTACACTTCAGCGATTGAAGCTAGGGTTCTACTGGAAGGGTATGAAGAAGGAAGTTTTCAATTATGTAAGGGAGTGTATGGTCTGTCAACAAAACAAATCTGAAAAAGTGGCTTCTCCAGGAATGTTACAACCATTACCTATCCCTGATAGAATATGGCAAGACATCAGTATTGACTTCATTGAAGGACTCCCTAATTCTCATTCCAAGTCTGTAATTCTAGTAGTTGTGGATAGATTGAGAAAGTATGCTCATTTTATAGGCCTATCACATCCCTATTCAGCAGTTGATATTGCCAAGCTGTTTCTAGACCATGTTTACAAGTTACATGGACTCCCTCAAACAATTCTAAGCGATAGAGATACTGTGTTCTTAAGCAAATTCTGGCAAGAATTGTTCAGCAACCAAGGAGTAGCATTGCATCACTCTTCAGCTTACCACCCACAGAGTGATGGAAAAACGAAAGCTGTAAACAAGTGTCTAGAAGGTTATCTCAGGTGCATGTGTGGAGATAGACCAAAAGAGTGGTTTCACTGGCTTCCTCTAGCAGAATGGTGGTACAACACCAACTACCACTCCTCTACTAATCTTACCCCTTATGAGGTGGTTTATGGTCAACAACCACCTCTTCATATCCCTTATTTTGCTCAAAGTTCCATGAATGAGTCAGTGGATAGAAGCTTGCAGGCCAGAGAAGCTGCAATCAGGCTACTTAAATATCATCTCTTGGTAGCTCAACAACGAATGAAGCAACAAGCTGACAAAAGGAGGTCTGAGAGGGTATTTGAAGTTGGGGATTTCGTGTATGTTAAACTGCAGCCATACAGACAATTATCCCTGAGGAATCACTCTTATCAAAAGCTAGGTCCCAAATATTTTGGGCCTTTTCCAGTACTGAAGAGTATTGGTCAGGTTGCATACCACTTGGCATTACCCCCTCATGCTAAGATTCATCATACTTTCCATGTGTCCCAGCTAAAGAAGAAAATTGGTGCCAAACCTGCTGTTCAACATCTCCCTGTGACCTTATCCACTCATGGACATATTCTGCTGGAACCAGAGGAAATACTAGAGAAGAGGGTAGTCACCAAGCATCACAAGGCAGCCACGCAAGTATTGGTGAAATGGTTTAATTGTGCCCCCGAAGACGGCACCTGGATGGATCTACATGTGCTTCAGCAGCAGTTTCCTTCTTTTTATCCTTGAGGTCAAGGATAGTTTCAAGGGGAGGGTAGTTGTTACATACCAGTTAAATAAATAAGGGAATGCCACATCAGCTGGAGTTAGTTAGACACCTAGGCAGTAGTTGGCTTAGTGCTGTCCATGTGTTAGTTAGGATTGGCGGGAAAAGTTGTTAGCCGAGTAGTTATTCTCCTGTTAATTGCTATAAAAGCAAATTGTACCAATGGAATACATTCATTTTTCAGATAATACACAAATCACTAGTTTATCTCTACTTTCTCACATTTATCTTCATTTGCAAATCTGTTCAAGAGCTTTTCTATCATAAGCTCTTTAGGATTGCATTCCCGATCTCTGTTTCGTGACAAAAACACAGAAAGGGTGTAACAACATATCACTCCATCCCATGAGCAACAATCTCTGCTCATGTTCCATGAACTTGTTTTTGGATAAGACCGCACACCATGACCATAGAATTCACACATAATAGATGCTAATGAATCAAAAGGATCTACAGTAAGGGTCTCTTTGAATTTTAAAAGGGAAATGCTTTGATGTTTGGGACACAGAAATATGGATGAAGAGAAAGCAAGTCTACAGAGAAAGAAAATTGACTACACAACTGCATAAACCATGATTAGCAGCAAAGACTTCATCACTAGTTTTGTTGTGGGAATTAAGAAAATGTTACCCAAATATATATATATAGTTTTCTTATAGTATCCAAGAAAAGGTCTGTGTGTACTATTTGTGTACTCTGATTGGAAATTCACACTTGATTGAAAATTGTATATACTGTTATATCTATTCGGTTAAAATGGTTACTATATTTGTCTATAATAACATGTCAAACAATAAAAAAAAAATTAAATACGTAAATTTCGAACTCCGGATAAATCAATTAATTGCAAAGTTGATGCAACTGCTCCCATAAAAAAGTTATGTTTAAGCTCCTAAGAAATATTAATTAGAGGTCTCAGGTTATCCTCGAAACAAAAAAAAAATCACATAATTGAGATGCAAGAATCTTCAATAATTACAAAAATAAGATAAGCATAAATATTAAAGGGATCACGTGATTAACACGTGATGGTACAGTTGTCAGTGAGCTGTACATAATCAGTTGGAGTTAGGCAGTTAGTGGCTAGCTAATTATCAGATTAGGTAGTTGATGATTCACAGTATATAACAACTTGTAACCAGATATATTTTGATAGTCATTTTTCTGATTCAATACAAATCAGATATTTTTACTTTCTCTCTTCTCCTTTCTTCACTGTTCCATTATTGAGATCTTAGCTAGACACATCAATGGTGAAAGCTTAACATGGTATCAAAGCCAGGTTAATACTGCAGAATTACTTCTCTGTTTCTTTGATTGCGAGAAAATCAATTTTCAAAATCGATTGAATGGCAACAACAGCGGAAACAAAGATCGACAGTAATCATCCTTTGTACGTGCATTCATCAGATACTCCTGGATCTGTTCTGATTCCGATGCAGCTTACTGGAGCAGAGAACTATGGATTATGGAGAAGATCGATGTATATTGCATTACAGGCAAAGAGGAAATTAGGGTTTGTGCTGGGTACTTGTAAGATGAGTTCGTTCGAGAAGGAATTGCATGAGCACTGGCAAACTTGCAATGCAATTGTCCTTTCATGGATCATCAACACAGTATCTCCAAGTTTGTTGAGTGGAATAGTATATGCTTCAGACGTACACGTTGTATGGAAAGATCTGAGAGAACGATTTGATAAGGTCAATCGCATGAGAATCTTCCAACTACACAAGGAAATTGCAACAATCACACAAGGTATAGACACTGTGTCTATTTATTTCACGAAATTGAAAGAATTGTGGCTAGAATTTGATGTTATGGTACCTACTCCCAACTGTGGATGTCCTAAGTCCAAGGATTATATCGAACACCTATAGCAGCAACGTTTACTTCAGTTTGTCAGTGGTTTGAATGATGCTTATGCTCAATCTAGGAGACAGATACTTATGAGGACAACTGAACCTAGCTTGAATCAGGATTATGCCATGATTTTAGAGGATGAAAGCCAGAAATTCTTGTATGGTGAAGGATCGAATAGTTTAGGGGATGGGAATGACATTGCAGCTTTGTGGAGTGCTAGAGGACCTCGTCTATTTCAAGGTCCATGTCCTTATCACAATAAACCCAAATGTAATCCTAATGCACATTGTGAGTTTTGTAAAATGCAGGGACATATACAGGAAGATTGTTATCAGCTTATTGGTTATCCTGAGCACTTCAAAGGGAAGAGGAAATCAGGGCTGAACAATGGTTACTATACTGGTCCAAGACCTCCACAGCATCCAGGGGTGAATAATGCATACTTTGGTGGTGTAAATGGTCACAAACATCCATCAACTAGTCTCAGACCTTTCTCAACTTCGCCACAGTTTTTTGGAAGGCCTAAACCACCATTAGCCAACAATGCTTATTTTAGGGACTCATGGGCTCAACAACAGCAGTGTTACCCTCCTCTTGATTCTCAAATGTCCAGTAGTGTGCTTGCTTCAGATGTGCAGATATAGGGTGCCCATGGTAACTCATATTCAGGCCCATTAATTTCACGTCAAACTTCTGCATTAGGAGGCAGTGGACAACGCTCAGGAGAACTAACAGAAAAAGCTAACATGGTGGGAAATGGCATCAATGTGACCTTTACACTAGAATAATATGCACAGGTGCAGAAGTTGTTCAGCAAAGACATCATGACTAAGGCATCAACCAAAATGTTATCTACTGTTAACACCGATATAGTCATATTAAGGTTGGTTCTGGTAATGTCCATTTACCTGATGGTAGTAAGCTTCCAATTATGCATGTAGGGAAGAGTACTTTGGGAAATGAAGAAATAAGCAATGTTTTGTGTGTACCAAACTTCAGACTCAACCTACTTTCAGTCTCTAAGTTGACTAAGGAACTAGGATGTTTCATGAAATTCCACTCTGATTTCTGCTTACTGCAGGATCTTCACACTGGAAAGGTGAGGGGGACTGGTAGAGAGGTGGATGGATTATACTACTGGGATCATGATCCAAGTCATGAAGTGCAATGTTGTGCAGCACTCAGTGAAGTAGTTGATGGTGATTTGTGGCACAAACGATTGGGTCATGTACCACACAGGATATTACAACAGATGCATATAATAAAGCACATTGAAATGAATAACATTGCTAATTGTCCAGTTTGCCCATTAGCTAAGCAAACTAGGTTACCTTTTACTCAAAGTAAAAGTAGAGCTGCTAAAGTTTTTGATTTGGTACATGGTGATGTATGGGGACCATATAGGTTTCCCAAATATGATGAGAATAGATTCTTTCTCACTCTGGTGGATGATTGTAGTAGGCTAGTATGGATTTTCTTGTTGAAAGCAAAGAGTGATGTACCTATTGTATTGAAGAACTTCTTGCAATTAATTAAGACTCAATTTGACAGCATTATTAAAATCTTTAGAAGTGACAATGGAACAGAATTCTTTAATTCTTCTTTTCATGATCTATTCAGTAATGCAGGGATTGTACATCGGAGTTCTTGTGCTTACACACCTCAGCAAAATGGGGTGGTGGAGAGAAAACATAGGCAACTCTTGGAAGTAGCAAGAGCTATCAGGTTTCAGGGCTCAATCCCTTTGAGATTTTGGGGATTATGTGTACAAAATGCAACTTATCTAGTTAACAGGATCCCTTCTACTGCTCTAGCAGGTCGTTCTGCATTTGAATTATTCTATGGAAGGAAACCAAACTTGCAACATATGAGAGTATTGGGGAGTCTATGTTATGCCACTAATGTTGCTCACAGGCATGATAAATTTGGAGCAAGAGCTGTGGAATTTATTCACATGGGGTATTCTACCACCTAGAAGGGATACAAGCTTTATGATCCCACTAAAAAAAAAATTTTGTAAGCGGGGATGTAACTTTTAGGGAAGGAGTTTTCCCATTCAAATCCACCGACACTACGCAACTTTTACGACCTGTGGATCCTAGTTAGCCTGAAGATAAATCATCTGATCCTTTTTTTGAATTGCACATGCCATCTATCAGTCATCCAGAGGTTGAAACTGTAGTAGTGCCTGAGACTGATCATGCTGTTGAAGAAACTACAACTTCTCAGGATCCTCACAAAGTAGTTGAGAACGTTGTAACTTCTCAGGTTCCTGACGAATTTCCTATTAGAAGGTCCGCAAGATCATCCAAGCCATCTGCTTGGTTGGATGGTTTCATTCATGGCTCCTCTAAGCCCAGCAGTTCTCAGACTTCTGGCACACTGTACCCCATGTCGAACTACATGTATTATGCTGCTTTGACCAGCTCTTACCTTAATATTTTGTGTAATTTTTCAGCAGCTATCAAGGAACCTGATTCTTATGCAAAGGCTTTACAGTATCCTGAATGGATGAAGCTATGAATCATAAACTTCAAGCTCTAGGTGATAATCAGACTTGGAATTTGGTTCCTTTACTCTTGATAAAAGGGCCATTGGTTGCAAATGGGTGTTTAAGTTCAAGTACACTGCACAAGGGGAGGTTGAGCGGTATAAGGCTAGATTAGTAGCAAAAGGGTACACTCAACAAGAGGGCCTTGACTACCAAGAGACCTTCTCCCCTGTGGTCAAGATGGTGACTGTAAGAGTTGTTATGTCCACTGCTGCTATGCGCGGTTGGACATTACATCAGATGGATGTCTCAAATACTTTCCTTCAAGGTGACTTGCTAGAAGAGGTCTATATGCTACCCCCTCCTAGTCTACTTAGACAGGGGGAGTCTTCTCTTGTTTGTAAACTACAAAAGTTCTTATATGGCCTGAAGCAAGCTTCAAGGCAGTGGAATTTGAAGTTATGTGAGGTTTTTCTAGCTTCTGGATTTTGTCAAAGTCATCATGATTATTCCCTCTTTATCAAGAGATCTGGCGATGATTTAGTCTTTATCTTAGTCTATGTGGATGACTTGCTTATCACTGGTTCTTCTTCTAGACTTATTCAGGAGGCTACAGCTACACTTCACCGCCATTTCAATATCAAGGACTTGGGGGAGATGCCGTATTTCCTTGGACTTGAAATTGCCAGAAACAAGCAAGGCATCTTGATCTGTCAAAGAAAATTTGCCTTGGATATCATAGCTGATCTGGGGTTAGCTGGTTCCAAACCTGCTAGTACATCACTGGAATTTAATCAAAGACTTACTAGTGTGGACCTTGATCAAGGATGCAACTCACATTCTATAGAAGATTAGCTATTACCTGATCCCATGAGTTATCAAAAACTGGTTGGTAAATTGTTGTACTTAACCATGACAAGGCCTAACATTAGCTTTACAGTGCAAAACCTCAGTCAGTTCATGCATAGACCCAAGAAGTCACATATGGAAGCAGCCTTGAGGGTGGCCAGGTATTTGAAGAATGCACCAGGCCTAGGGATTATGTTATCTTCTGAACCATCAGCACAATTCGGAGTTTATTATGATGCGGATTGGGGTACTTGTCCCATGACTAGAAGGTCTGTAAATGGTTTTGTTGTGAAATTGGGAGGTTCTCTGATTTCTTGGAAATCTAAGAAACAAAACACTGTGTCCAGGAGCTCTGCTGAAGCAGAGTATAGAAGCATGTCCAATGCAGTAGCTGAAATAGTATGGCTAGTTGGTTTATTTCAAGAGTTGGGCACAAATATAGACTTGCCAGTGAAACTGTTTTGTGATAGTAAGGCAGCACTTCAAATAGCAGCAAATCCTATCTATCATGAGAGAACAAAGCATATAGAGATCGACTACCATTTCATTAGGAAAAAGATTCAAGAAGGTATGATCCATATTGCGCATGTCTCAACAAATTTGCAACTGACTGACATTTTGACAAAGAGCCTTGGGAAGACTCAACATGAGTTCTTACTAGACAAACTAGGAATGTTTAATCTGTTCTCATTGCCTAGTTTGAGGGGGAGTATTAAAGGGATCACATGATTAACACGTGATGGTACAGTTGTCAGTGAGCTGTACATAATCAGTTGGAGTTAGGAGGTTAGTGGCTAGCTAATTATCAGATTAGGTAGTTCATGATTCACAGTATATAACAACTTGTAACCAGATATTTTTTTATATTCATTTTTCCGATTCAATACAAATCAGATATTTTTACTTTCTCTCTTCTCCTTTCTTCACTGTTCCATTGTTGAGATCTTAGCTAGATACATCAATGGTGAAAGCTTAACAATAAAAATAAGAGAAAACACATTCTTTAATTTTATCATAAGAGATATTGAAATAATTTTTTAAAAAATTAAACCTTAATTTATCAGCGAAAGGAGTGAAATAGGCTAATGTTACTTGGGTAAAAAAATGTAATTATTTGTTGGTATAATAATCCATTACCTCATCTAATTCGAATTTGTGTCATGTAGGCGTACTAAAGAGAAGCAATATATATTAGGAGTTTTCCATTCTCAAATATCAAACTCAAGACCGGACCTTTAATTAAGATTGAAGAGATCTTATTCATATATCCCACCGCACGTCTTAGCGGTATATAACGTTCTAAACTTTCAAGTGGTGATGCTTTGCCAATATACTGGAGCCTGATTTCTATTGTATTATTTTTATACTTGGTTGGGCAGAAGATACAGGAAACTGATAAAAGATCTGAATATCCATGAATTTATATCACCACAATGATTGTGGTGGGGTCATACATACTCCTTCAGCCTTCATCAGAGATCTCGAGTTCAAGGCCTCAGTAATCAGTATGGAGTAAGCTTTGTTAGAAAGCGCTTTAAACCGACCCAATGTGGGACTTCATGACGTGAATTCGAATTTAATTGAGTCCCAATATGAGAATCGAAAACTCATTTCCTTGCTCTCAAAATGAAAACATAAGAAAATAAAAAAGAGAGGTAATTTAATTCAAGTTAAAGACTGATAAATGAATGGAAAATTTTGTTGTTTCTCTAGTCAATGATCAAGGGGCTAGTTGTGAGTTAGAAAATTAATGTAAACTGAAAAATCAAAATCGTGAGGAGTGAAATCAACTTTCTGAGCTATTATCCGTATATTGATTGGAGAAAATATTTGCACACACATTACGACTCAGTCCTATAGAAGTTGGAATCGGATATATGATCCTTACTGATCACGTTATTCCATTTAAATTATCTCTTGCCTGTAACTGAAGATTCATCGTAAAATTGGCTAATTTTACATTGCCCGGAATGTGAGGATTCATTATATATCTATATATGTTTCATGTCCAAAAATAACAAGTTCATTTCAAACCCGTTGTTTTTGAGTTGCAACTGGCTCTAAAAAATAATGGACGGATTAAGTCAAGAAAGATAATGAATTATGAGTGGTAAACGTGTTGAATTTTTCCATGGAAATTTCAAATGAAGCTATTTAACACACAAATCCCTTTTCCTTTATTGATTTTTGATGTGATTAATGAATCTATATTGAGAATTGATTATAGGTGCTAAAGTAGAAAATCAAAGTGGAGGAAAAATAACAAGATAAACGCAAGATAGTTACAAAACAAAAACAAATTGATTTTTCAATCCACACACAATAGCGCACTTATTCTGATATATTTATGTTAACTGATAGTATTTTGTTTACAAAAACACAAAATTACATAATATGTAATTTACTATCTCAAGTACATTATTTAATTGGATCTAACTTGCTCAAATTGTTGTCAATGGGTAAAATACTAAAAGTACGTACAAACATTTAGTTAACAAGACATTTTCTACTTCAAGGGCTCGAACCCAAGACCTATAATTAAGGATGGAGGGATGAAACCTATTCCATCACATCCTTTTGTGGTAAGTGCAATTTCGAAAAAGAAAGAGGTGAGGAAACTAAAAATATTAGGGTAGAGAATTATCTCCTTATACAGCCTTGTTAATTCTAGAGATAAAGCCATAAAATTATTTATGCAGTAAAATAAAACATGTACTTTACTCTCAAAAGAAAGAAAAAAAAGAAAGAGTCTAATTGCAAAGACTTAAATTTCGTTATTCACAAGTCAATGCACAACTTTCATCCATGGAAATGTTAAATAATTGATTGGGTCCATAATTTCTTCATTAGTTTTTCTACAACACACAAGTCCTTTCACTTCAACTTTTCAATTCATGTGAACGTTTTCTTCACTCTAATAGCTAAAGATTGTTTGAGTCCTTTTCTAATATTTTTAGGAAATGATCTTTATATCAATTATTGATATTAATAGTTAATAGTATAAAGGAGACTAGATGCTCTTATTTACTTGACCTTACTTTAATTTATTTGGTTTTTTGTACTTTTGGGTGTATAATTTTTCTACTTTTTCAGTAGAATTTTGCCTTGCATCCCCTCAACATATATCTTTAGTTTTCTTCTTTCCCCTTAACCACACCCCTCTTACCATGTATGTCTTCTCCCACCGAAAGAACAAAAATCAAAAAATAAAAGTAGGGTAAGTTGTGTTCATACTAAGTCAAAATAGAAGAGTTATAAAACTCATATATGCACCATGAGCTACCTGACTTGGACAAGAATATGTGTAAAGATCATTTGTTGGTAGAATGAAACCCACAATAAAAAAAATGTAAAACTGAGCAATTTTCAATACTTCAGGTGCAATTTAGCCCTTTGTCATGTTGGACTGCCATGCCAACTTCAATGGCAACACTAACTTTTTAAGGGCATTTGTGGTCAAAAAGTAGACGACAAGGGTATTTTTGGTACCAAAAATAAATGGAGGATAAATGTGAGCTATTTCAAATAGTTTGAGGGTAAATTTGGCAATTTTTCGATACCAGAAGCCAATACGAGAAATTGGGTGTTATGTATATATCTGCTTATGCTCAGATGCGTAAATGCTACGGAAGTTACACAATTATTTTTTTCTTTAATGAAATAATTGTAATATTATTACTTAAAAGCATACAAGGGACACTTATTAGAAAAGGTATGACCTTCTTTAACGGGCAATGAAGTGGGCAATAAACAAAAAGATCAGGTTTCAAATCCCGCAAAGATTAATAAAAACAAGAGGTGATTTCTACTCACGGTTAGAAATCATATCTTTGGAGATATAGTAGTCTAACACAAGAGAAAGCTACAAGACACTAAACTCATTCAATTTGATGTAACATCCCAATGCCTGCAAAAGAGAAAAAAATAGGAAAAAAACAAAACAAAGCAAGCTGCTTTTCAGTTCACGAATCGACAAATCCTTCCACTTGGTTAGTTGGTTAGACGTTTTTATGTGGACCATATCTTAATTATTGGATTACTAATGGGCGAAAATCATTTACAATCTCAACTTTATTTTAAAAATCAAACTCTCCCCTCAACTTTAAACAATAAACATTATCCCCCCTTGCCCTATACAATTCCTATTTTACCCTTGACATTTGCAATCTTCCATCTATATAATATCTTTTTATATTATATATTATATATTTGTTTTACTCAAGTATTTATTTATTTTTATTCAAATTCATTAATGTTATAAGTAGAACTCCTTTTATAAATTTGTCACAAAAGCTAATGTATTTTTTATGAATATTTTATTACATGATAAATGAGTTTTGATTGACATTAATGAAATATTCTAAATTATAAATTAAAATTTATTTACAATATAAGTAAATTTTAGGAATTAATTTGTTATAAAATATATCTCTATTTTTATAAATTATTTTTGTATTACATGCATCGGAATATGTTTATAAAGTTAATATTATTTGTGATTTTCACTTGTATAATTAGATATTAAAGTTTTGATTATTATTAATAAAATTAATTTTCTTATTATCTCATTTATTTTATTTAGAACATCATTAGCTTATATACTAAATTAATGCTTTTCACTTTTATTTTTTCATCTAGAAAATAATATTTATATTTTCTAAAAAAAGTTACTATATAGATAATAAAATAAAAAAAATCATGATTTTAAGAAGTAAAGAAAAATAAATATTAATAGAGTAAAGGTAAAGTAGGCATTTAAAAAAGATAAATAGCATAAAGGGGGGAGAATGTCCATTGTTCAAAGGTTAGGGGGGAGTTTGATTTTTAAACCAAAGTTGAGGGGGTAAATGATTTTCACCCGACTAATAATTGATCTAGTCAAGCATATTAAGTAGTCAAAGAAGTAGAGAAATTTCATTCTCAATGATAATAATTTTATGTCACCATATAATTAATTTAAAATTCCACCTTGACCAATTGTAAATTTGAAAAGAAAGAGGTAAATTAATGTGTGTTATTATTAGGTCAGTGCACAAGTTTTGCTATGAAAATGTCAAAATAAATTGTATTTAAGTAGCCTAAAAAGTAGAGAAATGTCATTCTCAAATACTCCTTCCGTTCACTTTTACTTGTCGTTGTTTTGCTTCTCGAGGTCAATTTGACTAAACTTCAAAGCTAAATTGAAGTAGATTAATTTAATATTTAAAATTTAAAATTTAAAATTTAGATGGTCAAAAACTATACGAAAAATGCTAAAAGTTGCAATCCTTCTCATATATTTATATGATGAAAAAATACATCTTAAAATATTGGTCAAAATTCATGCAGTCTGACCTCGAGAAGTGAAATAGTGACAAGTAAAAGTGAACGGAGGGAGTATTAGACATGACTAAGTCATACCACAGAGTCTCATTGATCTTTTAGAATGAGACATGAATTTTTTTTGGTTTCTCATTCGATTCTTGATATCCACATTAGGCCCCGATCAATCTGAATTTTTTCCACATAAAACCTATTAAAGGGGGAAGCAACAAGTTTTGCATGGAGTATCCCTCCAAATATCTCTTTTCTTGCACCAAAAAGTATTAATGCAGTTCTTTGAATTTTTAGATAATTGTTGTGAAAATATCAATGAAAGCTACTTAACACACCAATTTCTTTAATTACTTTGAATTTTCATATAAAAATAAATTACTTACCAATTTTATTATCAAAAGAAAGAGGAAAGGGGAAAAGTCAAGCAAGGATTGTTGCCATCTTATCAAATCATCAATCAGTTCCAAGTTTACGAAACGTCAAATTTCTTGTTCTTTACTATTTTTCTTGTCCAAACACATAACATTAATTTTTTAAAGTAAAGAAAACAATCAAAACACAAAATAATACTTTCTTTATTCCACAATATAATTTATTCCAAATGTGACTTTGACCAATTGTAAATTTGAAAAGAAAAGAGGGAAATTAATGTGGGTTACTGTTTGGATTGATTTATATTAAGTGCTTTTAAGTCAAAAATAACTTTTAAACACTTTTGGAGTGTTTGAGTAAATTACTTATTTTAAGTGTTTTTAAGTCAAAAATAACTTTAAAGCACTTATCAAATGTATGAGTAAATTAAAAAAGTGCTTATAAGCATTTAGTTTTAAACTAAGGGCAGGTTTGGCCATGTGATTTGAAATCATGATATGAAATCATATGAGATGAAGTTGAAGTTTTGTTTTGACATGCAATTTGAAATTTTAAGTTGTATTTTTTAAGTTGAAGTTTTGTTTGGACATGCAATTTGGGATTTTATGTTGTATTTTTTTTTATAAAAAAAAAAAACATAAGTTGTGAAATTAATCAAAATTGCCCCAATTCTTTATACAATCTTACCAAATAAGTAAAAGTTTATAACAAAAGTATAATACACTATTACAAAACTATTCTAAACAAATACAACATTTATTGATCAAATGATAAATTTGGTGAATAATAAATGATAAAGTAGGAGTTGATTTGAAGTAATAATAAATTTTATTGGCACTTGGTCATGAAAATAAAAAAAATTGGAGTTGAAATTAGAGTTGAAGTTGGAGACGTAGTTGTGTTTGGTCATATCTTTTTGGAGAGATTTTTTAACTGTAAAGGTGAAGTTGAAATTAGAAAAAAGTGAAAACAAGTTGAGACTTGTTTTCACTTTTCCAAATAGAACTTCAAGTTGTAATTGTAGTTTCTATTGCATTTGAGACTTGTTTTCACTTTTCCAAATAGAACTTCAAGTTGTAATTGAAGTTTCTATTGCCAAACATCATTTTTTTAATAAAATGAAAAGATTTCTCGAAAAAAAGTGAATATTTCTCATAACCAAATGGGGCTATATGTTGGTGAGAGTAATAGTTAAATGAGATATAAATGGTTTAAAGATTGGTAAAAGTAATAATATGAACTATAAATTTTATTTACATATGAAATAAATGGTTGGTAAATATAAATAGTACGTTTTTTTTTACAAAATATAAACTTGTGGGTTATTTTTGTATTTGAAAAATTCCAAATCATGATTTGAAATTTTCAAATCATGCTTTTTGTATAATTTGGGATTTTGTGTCATGATATGAAATCATGAGATGAAATCGCATGACCAAACACTGATTTCATCTCATGATGTCATATCACAGACATGAAATCGCATGTCCAAATGCCTACTAAAATGCTAAAAATAAGCCAAAAGACATAAGTTAAAAATCCTAACTTATGACTTTTGGCTTAAAATGCTAAAAATAAGTATCAAGTCATTGCATAAGTCTTTCCAGGAAAATGTCAAAATAATAATTATTCTTCCAAAAATAAAACACTGTTCACAATATGAAGTAATATAATACAGTACAGTCAGACCTTTCTATAACGTCACCTAGTTATAACTGCATTTCACTATAGTAGCCTGATTTTCTCCGAAATCAATTTTTCATGTTATATTTTACTTATGTATAACAACATTCAGCCTATAACAGCAATGTCATTCATTATAGTGGTACACTCTTTGTAAAATGACCTCTCTATAATAGCATGCTCAAATATTATGTAGTAATCTTTTGTAAGAAATAAATTATGTACACAACAAAATACCAAAATATTTATGGCAATCATCATATAACAACCTGAAGTGTAAAAATTTTCTTTTTTCGTGTTTGGACCATTTTACCCTTTCATAGTTATTACATGCTAGTTATGAGGTGTGGGGATGTTTGGAACAATCTCTGATGCATTTGGGAATGATTTGGGTGAGTTTGAGACTCGCCACTAGTTTGACTTTGATCAATAATTTGTATTTCGAGAGTCGGATGGCGATTTGGACAGTTTCATTAGATCCAGAATATCAATTCTAGCGGGGTTGGTTAGGGTTCGAAACTTTTATTTTGCATTTCGACCTTTCATTTGGAAACAAGTCAAAATAAGCTTTTAAGGGTTTCGGGGGATAATTTGTTGTAAATGACCTCTTTTCAAAAATCCGACGTTGTCATTGAATTCGGAATGTTGAAAACTACTACTAGCATATATGATTTAGTTCTTTCGGGGTCTCGAACGAATTTCGAGGCCCGTTTGGTGAAATTGGAAACTTGCAAACTCAACATTTTTGTTGATATCTGGTGTCTTAAGTATCTTTCTACGCGAACGCGGGCCCCTGATTGCAAATGCGGAAAAGGATAATTTTCTTCATCGTGATCGAAAGGGAGGTAGCCGCAATCGTGAAGAGTAATTAGGATCGGGTCGGACTTTTTGCTTTATTGGAAATGCGATCGGGCCGTCGCAAACGCGATATGTATTGGTCATCAGCCTTCGTGAATGCAGAAGGCTAACCGCAAAAATAAAGGCCAAGTAAGGGTCTTGGTTAATGATGAACCTCGCGAATGTGAAGGATTGACCTCATTCGCGAGGCACTGGTCACAAAATAGTATAAATAATTCATTGTCGCGATTTTTCACCATATTTGGACCTTGGAGCTTCAGAAAAGGGCGATTCTTAGGGTTTTCTCCACCAATCTTGCTAGAGTAAGCTCCAAGCTCACCTTTCCATTAATTCCTATTGATTATATCTTCAAAAACACCTTATTATCTTGATTTCAAAATAGATTTTTGGGGGGTTTTGTCGGTAAAGCTTTAAAATAATTTTTCTTCGATTTGAACATCGATATCAACTCGTTGTCACGTGGATTTTTAACCGTAGACTCGTATGATCTTGAGGAAGATGTTTCTAAAATAAAATTTTGGTTTTACCCCTTTCATTTTCGAATCCATTTTTCAACTAATTTTGGACCCGTTTCAAATATAGCTAATATGGGTATCATTAGCTTTTTTTTGATGGGTAGGTTATGTTTTTGATAGTTTTAGCTCATGTCGAGACTGTTCATGAAGAAAAGGCTCCGCGTTGAAGGTTCTAGGCTTGGATTTCGGTACTTTGAGGTAGGTTATGACTTAACTTCCTTCAGACTGGGCTGGGTAGTTAACGAACATGTAAAGCATGCTATGGGTTAGGGAGTTTATTCGTGGGATTCATATTTCGATATTATTATTCTATCGTGTGCTCGTGTAGAGGCTTATTTGTATATTGTTGTTAACTTGGGAGAATATAATTGTTGCGATGCTCGAGTAGGGGCTTTATATGATATTGTAGGCCTTATTTGTTTATTTGACTTACCTTATTTATCATTGTGTCGCCCGAGTGGGGACTTGACTTATTATTATAGGCCTTACATGAGTATTTGTTGCCTTAAAATGATTTTATTGATGTCTTACATGACTAATCATTCTAGTGGTGCCAATAGAGGGCTGATAACATGAATTATTGACATATTGAGTTAAATCTAAGCTCATTTATACCTATATTGAATTGGTCATTATCTTTCTATTGATTAGTGTTGACACTCAATTTTGGTTCTCCGTGCTTAAAACTAACGTTCTTCAATTTTTCTAATAGTTAAAGAGCATAAAATATAATTTTACATAATTTATTGATAATTATACTTATTTCCATAAATATTAGGATTTTTATCAATTTATTGTCATTTTAAATTTTCAATCATCTGCACACGTACACAACATAACACTACAATTCTTTACCATACACTACAATTTTCATCATTTACTCCATAATACATTTTTTCAAGATAATTACATTTTTATTGTTTATATTCTGTAATTACATATCGATATCTATATTTTTATACATTATTTAATACAATCCGCAGATGATGAGTCAGGTCAATTATTTTAATACACAGAGCAACAATTCGATCAAGTCAAGGTCTTGTCACCTTTATTAAAGGTGACATTTGACATGACTATACATAATTTTTATATTTTGGATAATAACATTTTATATGTTGGTTAGAAGGGTGAAAAATTCATTAGATAATAACTTACGGACTAAGATAGTATTAGGAGGATAATAAGGAGTTCTTTTACTTTTTGGGTAAAAGAAGGGGTTGTTTTGCATTATATATAGAGGAGAGGGGGTTGATTGTTTTGACAAAAATATTCACGCACACTTCTACATACACTGATAAACATATTCACACATACAAAATTAGATTTTATTCTCTATCTCAACTCACGCCTCTCTCTTCTTCTCTTCTTGCTGCTATCGCTCCCCCAATCCCCTTCCGCGGCTGCCTCGTCAGAGTTGATGACCGGCGAGCTCCGGTCAAACTCTGCCACCAACACCCACATATTCACACCATAAAATAAAACTCCTTCACACATTTTTACTCCGCCACCATCGGATGGCCGACAAACACCAGCAACACCACTACAACGCCCTCTCTTTCCTTCAGCCTCTCTCTCTCTGTTCCCCTATCCGTCACTGCCTCGCTGGAGTTAATCACCGGCGAACTTTCGACGAACAACGTCACCACCGAATCCAGATCTGGAGTCTTCTCCCTCTCCCCTCTCATTTCCGTTTCACTGGTTCACGCCTGAAAATGATGTTATTGTCCTTAAAGTATTTAGATATGGATGAAAAGTTTCAAATCTGGCGGTTGTATTTTAATTTTTCTTAAAGATCTTTCTGGTTTTGGAACTGAACCGACATTGTTCCGGCTTCACGTCATTGAAGTGATGATTTTTTGGCCGGAGAACCACTTGTTTCAACAAACCCCATTGTGGTTGTGCTATTTATGACTGTATTGATTATTTTTCTTGTGTTTTTGTGCTGAAAGTTCTCATTGACATTGTCTTATTATTGCTATCTCTGTCTATGACCTATTTGGGTTAATCTTATATTTTATCGGAGAAGTATGCTTGTCTCTATTTAATAATGTTGTTGTTGTTATTGTTGGCTTCTTTGTGGACTGATTCTTAGGCATTTTTGTCATTGAACTGCTTCATCTTTTTGATATTGTACTGGTAATGAACAAAATACTACACTACACATTGGCCAATGAAAAAATTTCCGTTGGTTTTTGAGGCCTCCATAAATAAAAAGACGGACATTACGTATACAAATACGTAACAATAAATAAATAAATTTGGGCAATGAAGAAATCTTTATATCATCATGACAACACAAAAGTTTTACGATTCGTATCTTGGCAAAGCGATTTAGAACAACCGATAATACGAGCAACCACTTTGTAGCCATGGCGTATCTAAAACTTCATCCGAGCCCACTATATAATAAAATATTATTTTTATATATACATTTATATACATAAATGCACACAAATTTTTATAACTATTTGTTCATTACTAATATTTCTATCAAGTGTTTATATAGGTTCTTGAGGATACTTCTCGAAAATGTCATTCAAAAAAGGAGTTTGAATTTTACGTTTGTATTTTTTAAATTCTTATAATTGTACAAATATTAATCATAGTGAAAACTTTATTTTGGGGCATTGGCCTGGGGATATTCTTTACTTACATAATCCTCACCACGCGTTTAGGCAAAACTTAGGTTGTTAATATTTATATAAAAGAATCAAACTGATTTAGGTATTTATATAAAAGAATCAAACTGATTTAGGTATTTAATCAATTAATTCACACTTCTATATTAGAAAATATTGTGTAACCTTTTCTTTGAAAATAAATTTTTATTTTATTTAATCTTTTCACCTCATGATTTTTGTCAAGTAAAAAATAGTATTTGAGAATACTTTTCCTTTATATAATACAAAGATACCTTTCTTTCACTACAAAAAGTTCTATCTTTTTATAAAAAATACTTTTCTATTTCATATATATTCTTATACAGTTTTTATATTGTTTATATAGCTGTACATATTTCTATACACACATTTTATGATAATATGTTTTATTTATGTAATTGATACACACTCTTTACACATAATTTTTGTATATCATTTTTAGTACATATTTTACACATTCACACTTTTTAAAATATGATTATTTGTACCTCCTTCCTCATTAACAAAATGGGTCTAGTCGGGTACCACATTTAAGGATTCTGAAGGATGCCTAATCTCTTCCCTTCGAAATAATTTGAACCCTTACCTAGAATTTAAACTGGTTTTCGTAGATTAAAACACAAGTCATACATGTCAATAATTAAATAGGTTTCCTTATTTTTCTGAAAAATTAGGTGGCGACTCTGAACAAATTCAATTCTTTTAGAATCCATAATTCGTGCTTGTTTTAACCTAGGTAAATATAGGCATGACAATTGCTTATGAGCATTATATCCTCATTTTATCTATACATATTCATTCGATTGGTCCTATACATATTCATGCGATTGGTACCACTAAGAAAACTAATTTTTGATTAGAAAAAATGAGACATTTTATGAAATGCCTATACCAAGGGATGTGCTGGTAGAGTTGATTTGGTAATATTGACTTTTTGATAGAAAATGAGACACTTTATAAAATACCTATACCGAGGGACGTACCGGTAGGATTGATTGAGATATAAGATTGAGGTTATGATAAAGTATATGAGTTGTGAACACAACATGGGTCCTGTGCTTAAGCATTGAGGCTTGGAAGGTGTATACGAAAGTTCCACCATCATTGCATCACTTCATGACATTGCATTGCATCTCATTGCACCATTTGTGTTCCTTTGTGTAATTGTTGTTGTATACTTAGTTTTCCTTATATATACTGAGTGTTTAGCTGTCCTTTGACTTATTATATATTGTAGAACTGTTAGTAGAGACAGTATGAGCTACCATTTGGAAACTTTTCTATTTACAGATTACGTACTCATAGTATCTTTTATTTATTTTTGTTTTTTGCTTTTCTCAGTCGGCCTATGATACTTACTGAGTACAAGTAGACCGTACTCATACCTACTATGCCCTTTCGGTGTAGATCCTAGTTCGAGCACTACTCACAAAAGTTGAGTTCGTGCAATCAGAGTTTGACATTCCGAGGTACTGGTGAGCTTCAGAGTTCGGGGCAGATTTTAGACCTCATCTTAGCCTAGTTGTCTTTATTTACCTTTCAAAGACAGACTTATGTATTTCTAGTTTTCTGAGTTGTATTACATTCTCTTTACACTTGTGACACTTACATCTTAGGGATTTTACATAATTTGTTTGGACTTTTTTTATTACATGTTCTCTCGACTTCGTTCGAGAAGTCTCATACTTATGGGTTTACTTCTTATTATTGATCTTTCCTTATTTTTATGGGGGTTTTCTTACCTACTAAGTCTGGGCCGAAGTAGGTCCCATCATGACCTCAACTTTAGGATCGTGACAAATTGGTATCAGAGCGTCAGGTTCACCAGTCTCATAAGTTAAAGAACAAGATGTTTATTAGAGTCTCATGGATTGGTACGTTGACGTCCGTATCTATCTTCAGAGGCTATAAGATGTCTTTAGGAAAACTTCTCTAAGTTAATTCCTTATCATGCAAGTTGTTCATACCCTATATTTAGAACTTGTATTCTTTTTTTTTCTGCACAAATGGTGAGGACTAGGTTCAGATATGCTAGGGATGCTGAGCCAGCACCCGCTGTTAGAGCGTCAGTCATGGGATGAGGCAGGGGTTGTTGCTAACCCAAAGGTAGAGGACGGGCATGAGGAGTTACCCCAGTAATAGGACATGCTAGGAAGGCCTCTTCTAAGCTTGAGGTTGATTGTGTTGAGGATGATTATTAGACAGAGGATGCAGGGCCAGCTCAGGTCCCATAGGGTTCGATTGATACCCTGGTGCTATAAGATTTATTGATTCGTCTCTTGAGTCATCCGGATGGTGTTACCCAGACTAGTGTTCCTTTGAGTATACCAGGTATTCCTCACACTTCAAGAGGTATTCAGCCACCAGGACCGGCTCCTACCTATGGTATTTCGACTTCAGGGGCACAAACATCTGCTATGGTACCCCCTTATGTTGATTCATTGCCTACTAGGCTAATTGTTCTTCCTGTTACTTCATCCCCTGTGATATCTTCTGATGATCAGAAGAGGTTTGAGAGATTCATTCCCTTGGATCCTCCCAACATCTCCTGACATAATCATGTGGTAGAGGCTCCAGTCTTGGTTCTTCAGGGCAGGGAGGTCATTCTAGCTCTTCTAAGCCTTCATATAGTGAGGCGAGTAGTAGAGGATGTTATGTATGTGATGATCTTGGTCATATTTCAAGGGACTATCCTCGACAGGCATTGGCTCCTACCCGATAGAGTTCTCAACTTTAGCTTTGCCTTTTTCCTTTTTCTGCGGTTAGAGATAGGGGAGCTCATGATGGTGGACGTGGAGTTGCTTATTCTGGGAGCGGGTGTGGATAGTGTTATGTTATACCTGGGAGACTCGAGACAGAGGTCTCTGATGCAGTCATTACAGGTATCGTCCCTGTTTACTATCGATCTGCTTCTGTGTTATTTAACCCTTTGTCAATATTCTCCTATGTGTCTAGATATTTTGCTACTAGTTTTGATGTTGCATATGAGTCCCTTGTTGTGCCTCTTTATGTTTCTACCTCCACAGGAGATTCTTTAGTGGTGGATCGGGTATACTGATCTTGTGTAGTGACCATTGCGAGGAATGAGACCTGGGTAGACTTAATTATTCTAGATATGGTTAATTTTAATGTTATCTTGGATATGGATTGGTTAGCTCCCTATCATGTTCGTCTAGATCGTTATGCCAAGATCGTGACTTTAGCTATACTGGGTGTGCCAAGAGTAGCTTGGAAGGGTACTCTTAATTCGGGTCTAAAGGTAGTTATATCTTTTCTACATGATCATCGAATGTTAGACAAGGGTCACCCTACTTGGCTTTCATTCACGATACTAGTGTTGCTTCACCGCCTTCTTTTGATTCTGTGTAAGTTGTTAGGGAGTTTCAAGACGCGTTTCCTACAGACATGCCTGGTAAGCCTTCGGATTGTGATGTCGGTTTTTTTATTAATGTTAAGCCTGGAACTAAGCCCATTTCCATACCTCCTTATAGGATGGCCCCGACTGAGTTAAAGAAATTAAGGAAGCAGTTGCAGGATTTGTTAAATAAGGGTTTTATTATACCTAGTGTGTCTCCTTGGGGTGCCCCGGTCTTGTTTGTAAAGAACAAGGATGGATATATACACATATGTATTGACTATCAGTAATTGAACAAGGAGACCGTCAAGAATAAGTATCCTTTTCCTCGCATTAATGATTTATTTGACCAGCTTCAGGGCGCGTCGGTATTTTCTAAGATTGACTTGAGATTCGGGACTAGTTGAGGATTGGAGCTTTGGACATTCTGAAAATGGCTTTTCAGACTCGATACGGTCATTATGAGTGTTTGGTCATGTCATTTGGACTAACAAATAGCCCCTCATCATTCATGGAGTTGATGAACCGAGTATTTTGATCATATATCGATCGTATCTCGACTCCTTTATGATTGTATTTATAGATGATATCTTAGTTTATTCCAAGAATGAGGCCAATTATGTGAGACACTTAAGGATTGTACTCCAGAGATTGTGAGATGAGAAGTTGTATGTCAAGTTCTCCAAGTGTGAGTTTTGGTTGGATTCTATCTCATTCTTTGGTCATGTGGTGATTAAGGAAGGTATTATAGTCAATCCGGACAAGATAACAACGATTCGTGATTGGGCTAGGCCTACTTCCCCTATCGAGATTTGGAGTTTTATTGGTTTAACGGGTTATTAACAGTGTTTTGTGGAGGGTTTCTCTTTTATTGTGTCTCCTTTGACCAAGTTGACTCAAAAGAAGATTGTATTTCAGTGGTCGAATGCTTGTGAGGTGAGTTTTCAAAAGCTCAAGGAGTTGTTGACCTCGGCTCTTATCTTGACTTTGCCCATGAAGGGCATGGGTTTTATCATATTTTGTGATGCTTTAGAGTTGGATTGGGCACAGTGCTAATGCAGGAGGGTAAGGTGATTGTGTGTGCTTCTCGTCAGTTGAAGCCTCATGAGAGGAATTACTCTACCCATGACTTAGAGTTGGCTGTAGTTGTCTTTGTATTGAAGTTGTGGCGACATTATTTATATGGGGTCCATTGTGAGATTTTCTTAGATCATCATAGCCTTCAGTACTTCTTCACTCAGCGAAATCTTAATATGAGACATCGACACTAGCTTGAGTTTCTTAAGGACTATGATCTCAGTATTCTTTGTCATTCTGAAAAGGTTAATGTAGTTGCGGATGCCTTAAGCAAGAAGATGATGAGTATGGGGAGTTTAGCTCATCTCCTGACCCAGGAGTGACCTTTTGGCCTTAGATGTTCAATCTTTAGCTAACCAATTGGTTAGGCTTGATATTTTGACACATGGACATGTATTAGCCTTTGTTAAGGCTAGATCTTCTTTGATGGAGCAGTTTTGAGCTTATCAGTTTGATGATGATAGGTTGAGGTTGATTTGTGATAGGGTGTTGAGTGGAGAGGCTAAGGCAGTTTCTCTAAACTCTGATGGGGTTTTGAGGATTAGTGGTCGAGTCTGCGTACTGAGAGTTGGTGGATAAGTTAGACTTATCTTGGAGAAGGCTCATTGTTCTAGATATTCCATTTACCAAGGAGCGGCTAAGATGTATCATAACTTAAAGCAGCATTACTGGTGGGGTGGCATGAAGAAGGATATTGTGGAGTTCATGTCTAAGTGCATTAATTGCCAACAGATGAAGTATGAGCATCAGCGATAGAATGGTACTATGCAGAGGATGCCCATTCCCTAGTGGAAGTGGAAGTAGATCACTATGGATTTCATAGCTGGCCTAGCCCCGGCCTTGGGGAAGTTTAACTCTGTTTGGGTGATTGTGGATCGATTGACCAAATCAGCATATTTTATATCGGTGAAAGCGAGCTAGAATGCGGAGAAGTTGGCCAAGATCTACATCAGAGAGATTGTTCAATTGGATGGTGTCCCTGTGTCTATTGTATCTGATAGAGATACTCAATTTACCTCATGTTTTTGGAGTACTATTCAAAGTGTGTTGGTCACTCAGTTTGATTAGAGCACAACATTTCATCCTCAGACCAACGGTCAGTCCGAAAGGATTATTCAGGTATTAGATGTTACGCCCCAAGCTTGTGTCATGGACTTTGGTGGTCATTGGGACCAATACTTGCCCCTAGATAAGTTTACCTACAACAACAGTTACCATTCCAGCTTCAGATGACGCCTTTTGAGGATTTATATGGGTAGAGGTGTAGTTCCCTATGGGATGGTTTGACTTATTTGGGGTGAGGCCTTAAGGTATAGATTTGTTGAGTGATTGGATGGATCATGTTAGACTGATTCAGTAGAGGCTATTGGCTGCACAAAGTAGGTAGAAGAGTTATGCCGATTGTTAATCCCGCGATGTATCATTTATGATTGGTGATCGAGTTCTATTGAAGGTTTCACCCATGAAGGGTGTGATAAGGTGTGGGAAGAAAGGGAAGCTCAGTTGGAGGTTTATTGGCCCTTTCAAGATCCTTGAGAATTATAGTGATATGGCGTATAGGCTAGCTTTGCCTCCACATCTATCATTCGTTCATCCTATATTCCATGTTTCCATTTTTAAGAGATTCAATCCAGATTATGCACATATGATTCGATGGGATTCTGTTGTACTAGACCATGATTTATCCTTTGAAGAGGAGCTTATTGCTATCCCAGACAGACAGACTAGGAAGTTAAGGTCTAAAAGTATTGATTCAGTGAAGGTACAGTGGAGATACCTCCCTGGTGAGAAGGCTACTTAGGAGGTCAAGTACTATATAAGG
This sequence comes from Capsicum rhomboideum, assembly GCA_031232105.1. Taxonomy (NCBI): domain Eukaryota; kingdom Viridiplantae; phylum Streptophyta; class Magnoliopsida; order Solanales; family Solanaceae; genus Capsicum; species Capsicum rhomboideum. Next base: position 44,519,654 of record CP124715.1, on the reverse strand, counting down.
TGTAGATTACCCCAACTCTTTACCGCTTCATCTACTTTATTTGCTTTTTAGTTTGAGGACAAACTAGTAATTTAGTAGTGGATAATGTAACAACCTAAAGTGTGAAATTTTCCTTTTTATATATTTTGACAATTTTTCCCTTCTCCGTAGTTGTTACATATTGGTTATGTGGTGTGGGGATGATTGGCACGCTCCCCGATGCATTTGGGAATGATTTGGGAGAGTTTGAGAGTCTTATACGCTTTAAAAGCCACTAGTTTAACTTGGGTCAACATTTTATGTTTTGAGCATCGGAAGGCAATTTAGACAGTTCCATTAGATCTAGAATATCAATTTTGGGTTAGTAGTGGGGTTGGTTCTGGTTCGGAATCCTTATTTTGCATTTTGACCTTTCGTTTGGAAACTATTTAAAATAAGCTTTAAGGGTTTGGGGGGTTAATTTATTGTAAACAAACTCTTTTCAAAAATCTGACTTTTCCATTGACTCTGAAATGTCAAAAATAGCCTAGTAGCATATATGGTTTAGTTTTGTGGGTCTTGAACGAATCCCAACTGTCCGTTCGGAGAAATTAGAAACTTACAAACTCAACATTTTTGCTGATATCTGGTGCCTCAGGCATCCTTATTTGCGAGTGCAGGCCCCTGGACTCGAATGTAGAGAAGGATAATTTTCTTCATTGTGATCACGGGGAGTAGCCACAATAGCAAAGAGTAATCGGGATCGGGTCAAATTTTTTTCTTCATCATGAACGTGATCAGGTCGTCGTGAACGCGATGTGTCCTGGTCGTTAGCCTTCGTGAATGTGGAACGTTGACTGTGAATACGATGGCCAAGTAAGTGGCCTGGTCAATGTTGACCCTCGCAAATGTGAAGTGTTGACCGCATTCGTGAGGCACTGTTCACAGAACAGTATAAATAATCCATTTTGCGTGATTTTTCTCTATTTTTGGACCTTGGAGCTTCTGAAATGGGTGATTTTTAGGGTTTTCTATACCATTCTTGCTTGGGTAAGCTCCATACTCACCTTTCCATTAATTCCCATTGATTATATCTTCAAAAACACATTATTATCTTGATTTCAAAATGGATTTTTGGAGGTTTTGCCGGTAAAGCTTTAAAATGGTTTGTCTTCTATTTGAACATCGATATCAACTTGTTGTCACGTGGGTTTTCAACTGTAGACTCCTATGATCTGGGAGAACATGTTTCTAAAATAAAATTCTGGTTTTATCACTTTTATTTTTGAAACTATTTTTCAAACTAATTTTGGACCCGTTTCAAATGTAGCTAATATGGGTGTCATTAGCTTTCTTTTGACACGTAGATTATTTTTTGATATTTTTAGATCATGATGAGACTATTCGTGAAGGAAAGGCTCCGCATTTAAGGTTCTAGGCTTGGATTTCGGCACTTTGAGGTAGGTTATGGCTTAACTTCCTTCAGAATGGGTTGGGTAGTTAACGAACATATAAAGATGTTATGGGTTAGGGAGTTTAGTCTGGGATTCCTATTTCGGTATTATTATTTTATAATGTGCCCGTGTGGGGGCTCTGTATGATATTGTAGGTCTTATTTGTGCATTTGACTTTCCTTATTTACATTGTGTCGCCCGAGTGGGGGATTGACTTATTATTATAGGCCTTACATGAGCATTTATTTCCTTAAAATGATTTTTATTAATGTCTTACATAACTAATCATTCTAGTGGTACCGAGAGAGGGCTGACAACATCAATTATTGACAACTTGAGTTAAATCTGAGCTCATTTATATCTGTATTGAATTGGTCATTATCTTCATACTGATTGGTTGTGGGCATTATATCCTCATTTCATCTATATATATTCATTGATTGGTACCACTGAGAAAACTAATTTTTTATAGAAATGAGACATTTTATGAAAAGCCTATACCGAGGGATGTGCCGATAAGGTTGATTTGGCAATACTGATTTTTGATAGAAAATGAGACACTTTATAAAATGCCTATATCGAGGGACGTGCTGGTAGGATTGATTGAGATATGATATTGAGATTATGATAAAGTATATGAGTTGTCCTGAAGCATTAAGGCTTGGAAGGCGTATACGGAAGTTCCACCATCATTGCATTATTTCATGAGATTGCATTTCACTCTTTGTACTCCTTTGTGTAATTATTGTTGTGTACTTAGTTTTCCTTATATATACTGAGTGTTTACTTGTCCCTTGACTTATTATATATTGTAGAACTATTAGTGGAAACGGTGTGAGCTACCGTTTGGGAACTTTTTTATTTGCAGGTTACGTGCTCATAGTATCTTTTATTTGTTTTTGTTTTCTACTTTGCTGTGTCGGCCTATGATACCTACTTTGTACAAGTGGACCATTCTCATTCCAACTGTGGCCTTTTGGTGCAGAGTCTAGTATGACTCGCGGCAGTTGAGTTCGTGCGATCAGAGATTGACATTTTAAGGTAGTGGTGAGTTGCAGAGTTCGAGGCAGATTTTGGACCTCATCTTATCCTAGTTGTCTTTATTTATCTTTCAGAGACAAGCTTATGTATTTTCAGTTTTCTAAGTTGTATTATATGTTGTTTACACTTGTGACACTTACATATAAGGGATTTTATATATTTTGTTTGTATTCTTGTTATTACATGTTATGGCCTGACTTCGTTCTAGAAGTCTCGTACTTTTTGGTTTACTTTTTATTATTGATCTTTTCTTATTTTTATGGGATTTGGCTTACCTACTAAGGCTGGGCCAAAGTAGGTGCCATCAAGACCTCAACTTTAGGATTATGAAACATCATTAATGTCGTGCACACAGTAAATTTCAAGTATGAATATCTAATTTCAAGAAAAAAATTATATTTAAATGGTGCACATTCGTTATTTCATAACTTCACGAGGAAAAAACTACTAATATTTATCTTTTTGTTTATAAAATTAAATAAGATCTAAACATCAAATGTCAGTACACATATATAACACCACATCTATAGAGCAACCATGAAATTTTTGAAAAACCGCTGCCACTATAGAGAAGTTTGACTGTACATCTTTAATATGAATTTTAATTCGGATAGCAATAACCCATATTTTAAAATTAAAATTCACATATTTCAAAATTACATAACAGTGAAACAAACCTATAATAAAAATAGTTTTAAGAAAAAGGCTAAAAAGTGTAGCAAAAACGTTTTCTTTAACGTTGGCGTTGTCTAGAGAACATGAACCAGAGGTACAATTGCATTAGCATGTGCATTTCCACACTTGTTATCACCTTTAATTGAAAATCTAAGTTCCTTAACAATACTGTTTAGCCATAATTGTGCTTGACAAGCATTCCGAATTCAAGTCCAGAACCATCTTCCTAACTTGCTCTGAGACTTCATAAGTAGCTTTACATTTTTATTGATTCATTCCAATTTGCGCTAAGTGCATTAATAGTGTAATTAGGAATGAGATTTGTGTGCCCCATTGTTTTCCTCGTTCTAAAACAAACAGTAAGATCGAGATCTATCTATTTCCTTACAATAGACGCTCGCTCATAAGTTTGTCCAAAAACAACAATTACAGGGTCAATGTGATGACCCTCCAAGCCTTTTCCTTTATTTTATATATTTTACTTATTTTGAGCTTTCTTATAGCTTCCCCAAGTCATTTATGACTTGTTGTTGGGACTAGTAGTTCAGTTCTCAGGTAGTTAGTTTGGATTTCAAGTTAATTTCCATATTTTGAAGCTTTTGAAATTAAAAAATTGGTCTTCGAATAAAACTTCTAGTAAACAGTTTTGGATGAAAATTTCAAGAGTTTCATTAGCTCCATAACGTGGATTTTAGGCTAGAAGAACCTTTGGTTTAGTTTTCGAGGCTTTCGGTCTCATTTTGGGATATTGGGTGGAATTTGGTTAAAAGAAAAAGAGTGGGTGTGGGACTCACATTTCATCAAAATGACCACCGTCAGAAATTTCATCGATTTTGTTGAGTTAAAAATGTTGTTTCCAGTAAGGTAGCATATTTTATTGGTGTTCACAGGATTCCGAATGAATCTCGAGGATCCGTTCGGAGAAAATTTCAACTTAGAATTTTTCTGGTGCAACAGTACCTGGTACAGGCCAAAATTGCTTTTTACGTTTGACCTAAGACCTGATGTTCTTGATCATCACGTTTACGAGCCTACCCTTGGTTGGAAAAGAAGGGCCGATCTGGCCCGGTCCAGTTTATTTTTCACGTTTGCAAAGAACCGACCGCGTTGGCGAAGGCCAGGCTAGTGGACGACCGTGTTCGTGAAGGACCCTTGACAGTGACTATATATAGTCCCTCACTTTATTTTCCCTCTATTATTTCTTGACCCTTTGACCATTATTGGACCTTTGAAGTTAGGGAAAGCATGTAAAATCAGTTAATTAAGCTAATCTGTGATTTGTTCATGTCCCTTATCAATTCTTCATGTCTTTTCCTTCGAATTCCGTTCAATTTTTGGTTAAATTCTTAGTTTTGGGGTTTAGTATTCTTGGACTTTGGAGGCTGATTTAAGTTCCAATTTGGGCTCTAATCTCGCTCAATTTTGAGCATATGTTCCTTGTCCTACGAGGAACATAATTGCGGGTTCAATTCCTAAATTTAGTAATCAGGTTCCACAGGTTGATTTTTGACCCGAAGTTTAAAATTGTAAGATGAGTCTTATTTTATTCGTATTGACGTGTAGATTGAATTTGATAGTGTGGCGGATTTTTCGAGGTCATACTAAAGGGACGAACAACTCGTGGTTGGGTCGAGGTTACTTTTCGGCTTTGAGGTAGGCTACGATCTACTTCCTTATAGACTTTGCTCTACGAGATTATTCATGGTATAAATTGCATGCGTGGTGGGGATTTGTAGGATAGGTTTAAGGTTCCTTTATCATTTATGCAGCTCTTGGCCTTCTTCGGAGATTTTAGAATAGAGTATTAGCTTGAGCCTCAGTTTAGAATGTCTGTTGTAGTGTTAGGACGATGTAAGAAATACTTGTATACTTACCATGATATTAGGATTAGGGTAGCGATCCTTAGCGTAGCTTTGGGACAGTATCTCACAATAAGGTTGGTATTCCTCGATCGACTCTTTTAGTATCATGTTAAGCTCATTTTATGTATTTACTTTATCTATATACATATGTATATATATGTGTGTGTGTGTGTGTATATATATATATACATACTGTTCTGCACGTTGGTGGGCCCGAGGTCGTGGTTATGACTCAGTTGGATTTCAGGTTAGTGTACCTTGCTATAGAAATGAAGTGATTTCTAGTTGTATATACTTATGTGATTATGCATTATTTTTGTGTATACTAGTGATGTCATGCATATATTCATACGTGTACACACATGCATTATGGTACGATTCCATTAAAGACATTGATTTTCCCTACTATTTACGAAAAAAGGGATTTACACTTACTTTTCACTCTTAAACTGAATTTAAAATAGGAATCGTACCCCCTTACTGTTGGATGACGGTTTTTAAGACAAAAATATACTATGTTTACTATTTTTCTCTTGGAGTAACTAAAGGAATTGTAACTCTTTTGATCACTGGTTTTATTTCCATTTTCAAAAGATTTATCCTAATTTCCACTTACTAATTTCGACTGTGGAACATAATTTGTAGAGGTTTTTCCTACAGACTAGTTTTAAAAAAAGGGAAAGAAATGGATTATCTTAGTCCTGGTTTGATTCGGGCACCTGTTATATACATGCTTACTTTTGGATGGATTCTGGAAAGGATTTATTATCGATTATTACTTGGATGTCCCAGTTTGGGACTGACTAGTGCATACGAATATTCCGAGTCCCCTAAGGGTCCCTCACTGTAGCATCCCAAACTTCTAAACTAAGATCCAAACAGTTATTCAAATGCATATATTCCCGAATTTGATGATTTCTAAGTTTACATAGGTGGTAATACCAATTCCTTAGTGTCGTAAGACCTTTGGTTATCAATTAAGTTCATAAGGAACTTCTAGCTCAAAGTTAAGTTGAAAGCCTCTTTACCGATTAAGTTTTCGCATAAGATTTTACTGGGGTCAACTTATAACGAGCATAAATAATATAATATGAGAATTTTTGCATCTTAAGACTCGCCAAATTAAAGGTCTTTGAGTTTTCTTTCCAACACAATCAACCATTTGTTAATCCAAATCCAGAGGAGAAAGTTATGGCTGTTTTACTAAAATGTGTAGAGTTATACAAATCACTGAATGGTCTGGCGATGCTCCGAATATGATCGCCAAAATGTCCCAAAAACCTTCAGAAACTATTCATTTTCGAGATCTAAGGTTATATTTTGCCGATCCACCGAATGTTTTGGCGATGGCACCTCTAAATCGCCAAAATGGCCGATGAGATTCATTAAAAGGTCATTTTTCTGACTTTTTCCACATTCTTTCTATTTCTCATCATCCCCAAGTTGGTATTTTCTCCTCTTATCATCCTCCAACCCTAAGTTAAGTTACTCCCATGAAATTTTAAGCAATTTATAGTATTTCAATTATTCTTTTTTTCGGATTATTAATGAAATCCTACACCATAACCTAGGATTTTCAAGAAAGTTCAACAAAGATTCCAAGAATTAAATTCTTGGATATTATTATTCATATTAGGGTTCCTCATTGACTTCTTGGAAAGTAAATTAAGGTATGTAGGACTTCAATGGGATTTTTCGTTCATCCCCATGTCCAACACTCTAAGCTTTTATGAATTCAAGATCGCAGTTAGGGTTACAAATCCATTTTTGATTCCCATCTTATTTAAAGCAAGTTCTTGATTTTCTTGAATTATTTATTGATTATTTTTATCTTTATGGCATCGAAATAATTTCTTTGAATAGAAAAATTTTAGTTATCAACTTTTTCAATTATGATATGAACTTGTATATGATTCTTGAGATTTATGATTAAAGCATGGGATTAGAAACATAATGTTATTATAGTTGTTCAAGAAAGTATATTTAAAACCATATAAGGGTAAAGTTTGATAGTTTTCAAGATATAAAATTTAGTAAAGCTTCAAATTTACAGTAGATGGATAGTGATTTAAATCACCTATTGAGCATATAATTACAAAAATAATTTTGGGAGTAGTATTTAGCATTGAGCAAATGAGGGTTCTAAACATCCCAAGTTCTAGAACTACGTGCCACCATAGGATTATATTTTCACCATAATGTCAGTTGATCATTAGCCTAAAAGGCTCATTAGTGGATCCATATATATATAGATAGGTCCTATACCTTGGCAAAATATGGGGCATCCCTCCCAACTGGGTTAGACGTTGGACATCATTAGCTCAATGATGTATGTTAGTTACAAGAAACTCCTACTTAAAAGTTTTTACTTTACTTTGATAGACTTTCAATATGATTATATTATGTAATCAGATAGTATGATTTCAGATATGTATTTCTCCAAAAGTTTTATTGTTATTTTGTTAAACTTATTTTCAGTCGTTTAATATTATTCCTACATACTCAGTATATTCAGACATACTGATTGCATACTCCTGGCCTACATTTTTCATATAATGTAGATACTGGTGACTAAGCTCAGACTCATGGCTAGTTAATATCAGTTCAACTTCTAGTAGTGGTGAGTCCTCATCATTCGGGGACCTAGTTAGTTGTTTATTTCCGTTCTACTTTTAGATATTATTTTATGGTTAGTCGGGGGCCTTGTACCAGTAGATTATGATATTTAGTGATTAGAGATTTGCAGACATTAAAATGTGTTTTATGTTGGCCCTTCAGGCTTGGTATATGTTCTTTCAGATTATTCAGACATGTTTTAGAATTTATCTTATGATTCATTATAGCTTTGACTTAAATATGTTATATTATGCTTAGTATGCTGGCAAGGGTTAGCTTGTAGTCACTTATGATTCTAGGCACCGTGTCTCAACTAAGGGGTAGTTTCAGATCTTGACACTCACACAGTATCGAGAAGGGTTGTTCCCCATAGGTCCTACCTTTATGAGCCATAGGGCTGGTGGTGGTGTATAAACTATGGTATGGATGTGGCATTCATTGCAAATTTCATCACATAGATTCTATTACACTCTTCTATTCATATGCACTACAGTTGCCAATATGTTTGTTATTTGTACATATCGTGCTTATGGGGACCGATTAGGCTTTTGTATATTGATTTATACCTTTCGACCTAATGGGGACTGGTTAGGTTATTGTTTGATTATTACTGTATAGCTTGTGGAAGGTTGGTTTCTGGTGTGTACTCTCAATGTCGGTATGTCTTGTGAACTCCTCTCCTTTAGTGTTACCAACTCTAGTGTTAAATTATCTTGTTATTTATCTTACTTTGGGTAGACAATATGAGTATACTACAGTAGATATTCTTAAGTTATAATAACTCTTGCTATGTTAGACTATTAGGCTAGCTTCTATAGGTAAGTATGTTCTTTCTGATTACCTAGTTTGTATTTCATTTCCTCGTAGGTTACTTATATCGTTCTTTATCTCCTTTCATGTTGTTTATACTTGCATTTATCTATTGAGATCAGTCGGTCTATGATGCCTACTAGGTACCCCATGTTTTGGTACTCATACTACACTTTTGTATCTCTTTCCTTTGATGAACATCCTAGTGTGAGTTTTCGCTGCTGACGTGTTCTTCGTGCGGAGCTATCTTGTATCAGATATTTGGGGTGAGCATTTGATGCTCGGAGTTGTTCCTTCCTCCTCTATTTTTCTTGATTGGTCTTTTTTTTTTATTTCAAAGACGGTTCTGTAAATATTGTATTCGCTTAGTACTCATGTTATGTTTTAGTAGCTCCTGTACCGACTGATACCAAGTCTTGGGGTGCATTTTGGATTATCTGCTTCTTCTGTCTCTCTTTATCTATCTAGTTTATGGGCCATATTTTCTGTGTGTATATTTATATTTGGCCCAATTGCTTTGTGATATGTTCTCTCACTCTATTGTCTTATTACTAGTTTTTTGGGTCTAAGGGATTTAGCTTACCTACTGGTGGATTAAGTGGGTACCATCATGATCTGAGATTTTGGGTCGTGGCAGTTTTAGTATAAGAGCTTTAGGTTCACTGGTATCATTGGTACATGACCAAGTACCTAGTAGAGTCCTACGAATCGATACAATGATGTCTGTATGCTATCTTCAAGAGGCTATAGGGAATTCTTAGGAGAATCTCATTTCTTGATTCTCCACCATGAGTCTTTATCCCTGTCAACTGGTAAAATTCTTTTTTTGGTTCCACTCTTCCAAAGATGGATCACGTGAGATCGTTGGATGGCGAGGACAGGACTCCTGCATCTGTTTCAAGAGTTTTAGCCTAGGGGAAGGTCAGGGAGCATTCAGCGGGGGCAGAGTTTAATATTAAGTATTTGCAGCAGCATCCAGAGGGTCTGGGGACAGCCTAGGCTTCGGCCAGATTGGTGATTATGCCAGTTTTTTTAGGGTACCATAGTTGGGATTCTACGCCTTTTTGGGTGCACATCACAGACAGAGGTAGTACCCGGTACACTTGAGTGGCTTCCAGCCTAGATATAAGTTCACAGGTATTCAGTAGGGTTCTACGTCAATTTTAGAGTATGAGATCAGGCTTCTTGAGTGGGCCAGACATACATCTATGAATCTTTCTACAGAGCATGAGAGAGTGCAGAGGTTTGTTAAAGGATTGATCTTATCGCTCCGTTTGGCACCAGAGCCTTTAGAAATAGCTGGATCTCCTTTTCTTCAGGTTGTTGATCACTTTAAGACTATAGAGTGGGCATCTCTCGATACCTATGGAGGTGACAGTAAAAGACCTGGCCATCAGTATAGTTTCAGTGGTATTTCATCCCGAGATGGGGATTCTTCCAGTAGAGGTCACTATCACACTCAACTTAGCAGACCCGTACAAACAATGCCTCATATCATAGATGGGGCTTAGATAAGTCACAGTGGTTACGAAGGTCAGAGTTCTAGTCAGACATTATGGGGTTCTCAATACGGGTCTTCAGGTTGTGAAGACCAGTCTAGATCATCAGATTCTTCACACCAGACTTTCACCGCCAGAGATTGCTTTGATTCTAGTGAGTTTGGGCATAATTCTAGGGAATTCCCCAGGCATGAGTTTGTCAGCCAGTCTAGGTCAACTCGTGTTCCTTGCAAGGATAGGGATTTTGGGGTTTATTATGATTGTAGAGAGATTGGTATTTTTTGTAGAGAGTGTCCTCGGTGTGAGATCATTGAGGAGTTAGTACAGCCAGATCATCCTATTAGGATTGTGATGCTACCGATTTGAAGTGGTGCCCATTAGAAATGGTCCCAATGGTGTCAGTGGTGGTGTTGATGCTTAATTTGGGGATGGATCCAATCAGTTACGTGCTTTTTTAGGTAGGCTCAGGGCTGAGGTTTCAGATGCAACTATTATAGGTGCAATTTTGATTTGTTATTCTTTAGTTTTCGTGATGTTTAATCTAAGTTTTTTATACGTATACGTGTTTACTTACTTTACTATGTGTGTGTTGTTGTTATGAGCTTTTATCTATGCCCATGAGTATAAATACCCCCTGTAGTCTTTTTAGTAGTGGATTGAGTTTGTCAATTCTGTGTTTCGTTGTTTCCTTTTAATAGTGGATCAAGTGGGTCAATCCTGTGTTATGATTGCCTTGGGGTATAAAACTTGAGTAGATCTCATTATCTTTAACATGGTGGGTTTTGATGTGATTCTAGATTTAGATCATTTTGTTTTTCTACCATGTGGTCCTTAGCTTCCTTGTTTAGATTATTGCTTTGATTATGATCGGTCTCCTTCATATTATGAGGTGAGAGCTCAAGGGTCTGTTATCATTTATTCGGGGGTAATAAGGGGTTCATAGTGAAAAAGTGTTTAGTCTTTCTTGATCACACTCTGGTACTCGCGTTGATATTCCTTTACTTTAGTGTTTTCATAAGGTTGGTAAGTTATTAGTGTTTGTTCTTTTGATTTACCTGGTTTGACACCCGATCGTGATCTTGATTTTGGTGTTAATGTTGAGTCGGGTACTCAATTCATTCTACTATATCATAATGGATGGCTTCAGTAGAGATGGGGGAAGTTAAAAAGGGTAGTTTCAGGACTTTCTAAGATGGTATTACTTGACCGGGTATGTCTCTGTGGGATGTTTCCATTGGGTTCAACAAAGAGGTGGTTTTGTGTACTTGTGTTTTGCCTATTGACTGTCAGGAACGAGTGTCTAATGTCGTGTATTGAGGATCGACTCAACCAAATTCAGGGTGCAGCTTATTTTCTAAGTTGCTTGAGGTCTGACTATCATTAGTACTCTTTACGGTTACCTCAAGTTCTTGACTATGTCCTTGGTTGATAACGATCCTAGTCGGAAACTAGAATCAAAATGCGAAAAATTGAAATAAAGAAAAGGATATGTGGAATTATCGAAATCTAATCGGATTTATGAGCAACAAAGGAACCTCTCAATTGAATCCGATCAAACAACAATACCCCGAACTCGATCAAAGACGAAAGCCCTAGTTGAATCCACAAAGAGAAAAACTCAATGATTGATTAAGATAGATGAAGTTAACACGATAAATATCGGGAATCCACCCTAATCACTCAACTACAATTACCAACTATGAACTACACTAAGAACACTAAGAACATAATATATCTTCAAAAATTCATAACTTATTCGTTTTAGCTTCGAATTTGACAAAATTTGACCCACGCACTTCTTTCAAACCACGAACAATCTCCAATGGTTTTTAGCCCTCAATTTCAATTCAAAATAAACCCATTTCCACCATCTTCAAGTTATGAAGAACACCATGAACAAGTGGATTTCAAATCTTCATAACTTCTTCATTTTAGCTTCAAATTCCATGAAATTTGAGATTTAGGCTCCCCATACTATGAAGAACAAACCCCAGTGTCTTTTAAGCTTCAATTTAATCCGAATCAACAAACCCACTTGCAAAATTTTCAAAGTTTTAAAGCTTCAATACCTTTCAATGGTAGAATCTTCCCAACGACTCGAAATTGGATGGAATTGATTTTGACTCAAATAACACTAGGGAATAAGGATCTAGTGTCAAAAACAACAAATTAAACACAAAATATTTTTGATTTTTTTTTTTGACGATTTTTGTTTTTTTTGGATTTTCAAAAATTATGAATTTTTGAAGATATATTATGTTCTTGGAGTTTTTAGTGTAGTTCATGGTTGGTAATTGTAGTTGAGTGATTAGGGTGGATTCCCGATATTGCTCGTGTTAACATCTTCTAGCTTAATCAATCATCGAGTTTCTCTCTTTATGGATTCAATTAGGTTTCTCATCTTTGACCGAGTCCGGGTTATTATTGTTTGATCGGATTCAATTAGAGGTGGAGGTATAAAGTCCTTTGTTTCTCATAAATCCAATTAGATTTCGATAATTCCAGATATCCTTTTCTTTATTTCAATTTTTCACATTTTGATTCTAGTTTCCTACTAGGATCGTTATCATTGGTTTACCCACTCCCCTACAGTAGATATTGATTGGATGGATCATGTTATCAGGCCTTGATTAGACTCATTTATAATAGTGATCATCGATGGCTCCTTAACTTTAGCCTTTGTGAGATCAACGGGTATGTGCTAAGTTTTTTAGAGTGAGATTGGTTTAGGTATTTAACATCCTCGAGGTAGGTGGTTTTCGAGAATAGGATCGTGTAGGCTTGGCAAGGATCAAGGTAGTTTATGTTTGGGGCTAGGCATATTTCTTACATCGAGGCTAGTAGTGTGTCCAGTTAGCAGGTTATATCAGACTACTTGGTTGACGAATTCCTTCCTTGGTAGCGTGGTTGACCAGATTGATTTAGAGACATCCATATCCAGCGATTTGACAAGTATGAGCCTTCTGGGGTTCAAGGACTTATTAGCTCCAGTTCTAATTTTGACTCTTTCGGATGAGAGCATGAGGTACGTGCTAGATCTTTTATTCAGATGTTGGTTTGTCAGTGGGTATAGTTTGGACACTTAGATCCTGGTGGTTTAGCTAAGATACTAAGTAGATAGCTATGGATTTTGTGACTCGCTTGCAGCGTGCTTGTTAGGGTTAGATTCCATTTGGGACATTGTAATTTGTTGATTAGGCATACTTACTACCTATGATTTAGTGTTCCTTTAGCTCAGAATTGTATTCAAGGGATGGTCTAATGGCACAGGGTGTCAGTTTCTACCACTTTTGTTGCATTTATTTGTTGAGCTCAGTCGGCCTATGATTTTTACATTGTACCGCGTGTTTTGGTACTCATACTACACTTTTGCATTTTTTCCCTTGATGTAAATGTTAATACGAATTGTTGTCGCTGACGTGTTCTTCATGCGAGCTATCTTGGATCGGATATTTGGGGTGAGCTGCTGATGCTTGGAGTTGTTCCTTCTCCCTCTATTTTGCTGGACTAGTTTTTAATTTGTATTTTAGAGATGGTTTTATATATATTGCATTTGCTTAGTACTCATGCTATGTTTTAGTAGCTCCTTTACCGACTGATACCAGGTCTTGGGGTGTAATTTGGATAGTTTGCTTCTTCTCTCTCTTTATCTATCTAGTTTATGGGCCCTATTTTCTATGTTTATATTTATATTTGGTCTGATTGCTTCGTGATCTATTCTCTCACTCTATGGGCCCGCTACTAGTTGTTTCAGGCTAAGGGATTTGGCATACCTACGAGTGGGTTTAGTAGATGCTATCATGATCTTAGATTTTGGATTGTCACAGTCAGTCATCAACTCAAGTGGGAGCGGGCAACGAAAAATCTGGAGGTCGTGACAAGCGTACAGGTGTAGGACTGATTCATTAATTAGTCATGCATATAAAAGACATCCATTCAGGAAAAGAAATCTCGATAATTAAGGATGAAAATTTTTAACTTACATAATGTGAAAGAGATGAACATTTGTTGACACCCAATTTTGGCCTCTCGATATTCCTCCCGGACTGCTATTTCATCAAAATATTATTTTTTTTTTAATTTTTAATTATTATTTTTGGTATCAAATAAGTTTTGACATTTTGTATTCATGATTTTAAGGTATGCAATTTATTTTTAGCATTTAATTTTATATTCTCATATAATATATATAATTTAATAATTTAAATATAATATTTTACATAATTTTGTAAATATTTATTAAATTATTTCCGCAAATATGCATACTTATAATTTATAAACATGCAGTCTATTATTATTATTATTATTATTATTATTATTATTATTATTATTAGTAGTAGTAGTAGTAGTAGTAGTAGTAGTAGTAGTAGTAGTAGTAATAGTATAGTATTTCTTAAAAAGTTGTATTCATAATTTATAGAGGTCTAAATTGTTTCAAGCTATTATTATCGTCGATTTCAAATAATATATTATGACATCAATTTATTTTTGTTAGTATTTTATTATACATTTACTAAGTTATTAGGGTATTTATAAAATAGCAGCCTAATTAAAATCCAATTTCTCCGATTTATTTAATTTCTAGACTGATTCTACCTACTTTGTGTCAATCCTAGCCTAAATTGAGTCCAATTTGGCTTAGTGGTAAATCCCTAATCAACTCCAATCGAACTCAATTTAAATAACCTAATCTTTGGCCCTTTTTGCAAATTTTTTATCACAGCCGTTAATCAAAATTGATCTAACGGTTCAGATTAATTCTCTTTTTCTTCCCTTTTTCAACTAAACCCTACCCCTAAACCCTAATTCATTTCCCATACCCCGCACAGCTGCACAACTCCGTCTCTCAAACCCCATTCTTACCTTCGCCGCATCACCACTACCGGTGGGACGGCAGAGCGGCGACGCCGCCATACCTTTCTTCCCCCCTCTCGATCTCCCTCATAAGAAAACCCCCCATACTAGTCACCTCCTCTCTCTCAACCCCTTTGCCCTTCTCTCCCGATCTCTCTCGGTAGACCCCCACGCCGGCGCCGGTGCTGCCTCTCTCTCTCTGTCCCGATCGTCTCTCCTAACCAACGGCCAGACCCCAACTCTGGCCAGCAGCCACGAAAACACCACCTAGACTCTCCGCTCTCACAGCCAACATACTCTCTTCTCCGATCTCCTCCCTCTGGCCGACGCCGCTTAACCACTGCATCGTCGACACATACCGGTCTCTCCACCGATGAACCCCTCACCTGAAACACCCACTGCCAGGCCACCTATACCCGGTAAACTCTGACTAACACCACCAAGAAGAACCCAAAACTCTCCTTTCTCCGATGAGTTTTGGAAAGATTCGACAGGGAGAGCCCAGCGTACGGGATGCCC
This sequence comes from Capsicum rhomboideum, assembly GCA_031232105.1. Lineage (NCBI taxonomy): Eukaryota > Viridiplantae > Streptophyta > Magnoliopsida > Solanales > Solanaceae > Capsicum > Capsicum rhomboideum. The sequence continues at coordinate 44,504,366 of CP124715.1, read as the reverse complement.
ATGATTTCTCATAGCCAATTTGTGGACAATTGAAGGCGTTGTGGAGTCACCACTCCATCTTTTTTTAAATCTTCAAGGCTTCAATTTTAGGATGGATTCTTATGAATTCATCTATGGTATGGATCCCTTAGTGATTATGTCCCATTCCCATCTCGATTTTTGTGATTTTGTTTTTAAATTCGTGAGTATTGGGTGTTGATTCCCTTTTAGAATTTACTGATTCCCATTTCCTTGCATATGTATATTGTCATGTGAATTGTGTTTGATCCTTTGACACGTTGAATTAGCTGTTGGTTTCTCTATACTTAACCACATATTTTTAAAATACATCTTGATCAGTTCGTTTCACTTTAATTCGAGTCTATTTAGAGTCACAAGGAGTGTAATTAATGTTTTCATTTCTTATGTGATTAATGACTAGCTCCATTTATGGTAAGTCGGCGAAATTTCTTGATCAGCTGTATTTGATAATTAATTATGGTAGGATCTCGAATGATTTTGGTTGCTAATTGATCTCTTTCCTTTTTCTTGCTTCGTTATTTGATTATCTATGGTAAGTTCTCCTTTGTTAAATGATTTTCCTCCTTTCATTTAGCTTGGACAACCTTTAGTATGTGAGTAATTATGGAAAATCTAGCATGTTTGATCTTGTTACTTGATTTTTCTCTCTTAATTGAAGCGAGACAGCCTTGTTACTCTTTTAATTATAGTAAACTTGGATCTATTTTCAATTTCCTCAATTTGGTGGATTTTGGTTAATGGATAATAGTTGGAAGATGGGATTTGGCCTCCTTTTTTTACTATCTTTAATTGATTTTGTGATTTTTTTTTTCCTAGAATAGCTGCATTCTTCCCACTATATAAACAAACCTCTCTTCACCATTCCAGAGGACCCGATGATTTTTTTCTTCATCACATACTCTCTCTATACATAAAAAATATAAAACAAAATACTGCAAGTTCTTTGTTGGCTTTTGGCTTTGGAAAATTCTATTCTTGGTACATCTTGCTGCACTTCTTAAGGACTTCTTATTATTACCTACTTAAGGACTTCTTATTATTCCCTATTTGCCGCTTAACATGTTGGTCTTCATCAAAGTAATTCCAATCCTTACATGTAGCATTCTATTAATTTTTTGGTGTTGCATAATTCTGTGTGTATGTCTCATCTATTGGTTATGCTATAAGAAATTGGTTTGTGCTTCATATGGGGGTTATTGTTATACGAAATTGTTTGGCTCTTGAACTCTCTGGTTGTGCAGTTTAATGTGTGTAGTTCTTCGATCGAGTTCGGGTTTGGACGAGATGAAGAGTCGCTTGGTTTCAGGGTGTTTTAGAGGCTGCCCAAACAGCTTTCGATTTTATTTATTTATTTAGTTATTTTGACTTCTCTTATACTCATTACGGGTCTGTGATAATTTTGTATAAACGCTATTATATTTAATAAAATAATGGGGGCTACTTAGGGGCGGGGATTCCATGTTTTGATTATTTTATCACCTTGATATCATGCCTATAGGGTTGTTTAATAGATTTTATGTGTTAGTTTAATTATTTTATCACTTAGGCAAATATTCTAGGGTCGTTATTTACCCTATCACTTAGAAAATCATGTCCTTAGGTCCGTTAACTAACCTTCGACGTATTGTACTAATCTTGAACGTGTTAATTTAGTTTAAGCACGTCTAATGAACTTTGAGCATATTAAAATAATTTTCAACATTTTCTTATCTACTTTTCTAGCATATTTTTGATTTTCAGTATTAAGCATTTAAGTTTCCTACATTTGTAAAATTTTCAGCATTAAAAAACTCCACTTTCAGTACATTTTAAATAATTTTCAACAAGTTTATTTAATTTCCAGCATCTAATAAATAGTTTTTTTTTCAGCATATTAAAATAATTTCCAGCAAGTCTATTTAATTTTCAGCATATAATAAATAGTTTTCAGCATATTAAAAATTAATTGCCAATATGTTTAATTAATTTCCAACATCTAAAAATTGTTTTCCAGCATATTATATCATTTTTCAGCACTCAGAAAATAATTTTCAGCATATTATATTATTTTCTGGCACTCTAAATTGTTTTCCAGTATTTTAAATCAAGTTTCAGCATCTTAGCTAACCTTTAGTATTTTAATTAATTTTTAGTACCGAAAGATAATTTTTCTGCACACTCATAATTAATTTTGAGCATATCTAATTAATTTTCAATATTTTTTAATTAATTTCAGCATGTCAAATCTACTGTACAGCATTCTGAAATTATTTTCGACAATTTAAATCGATTTCCAGCACTTGTAATTAATTTCCGGCATTTTATTTTAATATAATTTTTCTGTAAATTTTAACTCTTTATCAACAAATTAAGTTAATTCCCAGCATCTTTAAAACTAATTTCCAGCCCTTTTAAAGTAATTTTCAGCCCCTTTAAATTAATTTCTAGCCCTCGTAATTAATTTACAACATTTCTAATTAATTTCTTGCAAGATTGAAAGCAGTTTGAAATTAATTTTTAGCATTTTTTAATTTCCTGCCCATATTTAAATAATTTCCTACACATTTTAAATAATTTTTGCACATTTAAATTGATTTTCTGCATATTTAAATGATTTTCTGCATACTTTAAATAATTTTTGCACATTTAAATTAATTTTCTGCACACTTTAATTAATTTCTTGCATATGCATTCTTAAGTTAATTTCTAGTACTTTAATTAAATTTCCAGCATCCTGACTAACGCGCCTCGCATAGAAATCATGCCTATAGGTTTAAATCATTTAAAACAAATAATTATCTTTTAAGAATGTTAATCACCTATTTAACTTTAATTAAATAAGAGGCATATTTGAAACCTTTACATGCTAATTGCTGGTCCTATTTGTTTTGTTTGACGTAAACTCTCGAGTCTAATTAGGTATCCTAGGCTTCTTGTCTAGAACCCTATCCAAAAATAGTAAGTACAATGCATCTTGGACATTATGTTGGGACGAGTAGTTATTTTAGGAAACGCTAGTTTTGTCGTTTTCTATAAAACGCCTTTAGGCTTAATAAACAAATTAGGTGGGGTGGGTAGAAAATTCGAAAATGATGGAAGTTGACCCGAGCAGAATACGACAATGCAACATATGACATTGTCATCCGTTAATAAGCCGAGCGCTGATCCGAATAAGATAAAAATTAACCTTTGCCCAAATTCGATTGAATTTTATTTATTTTTCGCACGTCTTTTGTTTGGGGTAGTCTAGGTATAACTTAATAAATATTTTCATTATAAATTATGTCTTTTTCTATCTTCTCGCTTATCTCATTCATTTCTTTATGTATTTATCCATTTTTATTGCTTTATCACGTAGTTAATTGTTAATTAGATAATAATTAAGTTACATGTGTAATTTATTTAATATCTTTTATCTTTTAAAAACACTTAGTTATTATTAAGTTAATAAAAATAAATCGACCTTTTGCTTATCACATAGAAATTCCCACGTAATATATGAATTCGGTCGGGACCCACATTTGTGGACCTCGAAATGTGCCTAACACCTTCCTTTCGAGGTAACCTGAACCCTTACCCAAATTTCTGATTGACGTAGACTAATTAAAATAAGTTCGTAATTTAGTCTAGAATGATGCCCTAACGCATCTTAATTCGTTAGGTGACGACTCTTCACTCCTTAAATCCCAAAAAGAGTGGTCACGTCGAATCCCGCTTTTCGTTTATTATTAACTCCTTATTTTTTTATTTGTTAATTTTTAAATATTTGTCTTATCATAAATAATTATTTGTTACCAAAAAATAAAAAAATCAAAAAATCATGCTATATCGCGTTCCTCTTTCCCATTACTTTATTATCTTAATTTGATTAGTTTCTTTCATGTCAATCCCTTTCCTTACCCCTTTATTTGTTTATATGTAATTTCTTAGCTTTAAATTATGCATTTATCTTTCTTTTCTTATTTGTTTATTTTTTATATTATCTAAGCATGCTATTATTTGTTATGTGTTACTGCTTTATATACAAATGGGATTCCACTCATATTTTTCTCAACTTGGAACCTCCTTTATTTTTTCTTTAAGAACGGTTGCGTGGTTGCACGTACGTTCATATTCTAAAAACACCTTTTGGGAAATGCCTCGTGAATCGGTCGATCAGCGGTGCATCGACAGTCATGAGCCTTCCCACTCTCAAGTTGTCCGCTTGAGGGAACCGAGTCAAAAATCACTCTGGTTCCTAGATCCTGTCCGTCTATTCCTTTACTAAGGAATAGACATCTTAAAGCCTAGGATACTATGCTAAGAAAACCATGCCCTAAGTTCTAAGGGATTTCACAATCTTGAAAAGGACGCCCTCATAATTTATGTGCATTTTTTAGAGATAAATATGTCTAAAGGTTGTCATTTGCTCTTTGGGGGTAGGGTAGGCTAACCTTTTTGTTCTCCAGGTTCAATGGAAGCACCTATATCATATCCAAGGTTTAGTATGGTTTGGTGCATGTCAAAGCAGATGGATTCATGGTGGCTAGACTTGGGTTTAGAAGGACAAGTTGCAGTAAGGAAAGTATTGGGGAACTTGCCATCTCTTATGGATGTTACCCCATGCAGGAAACTTATTGAGGCTCCTACTGTATTTTGGGATGAGAAAAGGTCTATGTTAAGGTTCGGTGACGTTGAGATGACCCCACTTCTTGAGGAAATCGGAGGGTATGTAGAAGACATGAATTTGTTGTCGAAAAAGAGTTAGCCTAAAGCTGAGGTCATTATTCCAAAAAGTGTCACCTTAGAAGAGGTTCGAGACAAGTTAGGGCTTCAAGGCAACATGATGGTGTCATATATGATGAAATCTAAGATTTCGAAAAGTCATCTGTTTGATAAATTTGGACACCGTCATAGTTGGCAAGTGTATGAAGCAGAGAGCCCTGATCCTAAGTCTTGAGAGAGTAAGAGGGTTTTTGCATTTATCATCTACTTCTTAGGAATGGTGGTCTTTCCAAATGGGGTGGACGAAGTCATACACACCCGCCTAATTACGGTGGCCGATTCTTAGTGTAATGGGATTGACAAAGGCCTGTGCACGATTGTACCCATGATCCTAGCTGATATCTATCGGGCCCTGGGTTGTTGCAAGAATGGAGCCAGACGATTTGAAGGATGTAATTTGTTGTTGCAATTATGGTTGATCGAAGACCTTCAAAAGGTGCATAGGTTGAAAAGAATGCGTCCGCCTACTAGGGCTGACAATATTGTTGCACATCAATTTTGAGTTACCATGGGGGTCACAAGAATCAAACGACCAAATGAGGTAGAAAAGTGGGGACAGATGCTGAGCGCTTTGACTGAAGATTCAGTTCAATGGATGTTTGATTGGTTTCCAAGTACGAACTTTGTGATATACAATCAACATCAAGTCTACTTGATTTTGATGGGACTTTGTGGCCTTCAACCATATGCTCCTGCAAGAGTAATAAGGCAAGCAGGAAGGAAAAAAATAATACCAAAGGTGACCAACATGGATGAACATCGGGTGGATTATCAAAATAACAGAATTCCGCATGCTACTGATATTGCCAAAACTAGGGGCAAGAAGACTTTTCTGTACAAGGAGAGTATCGAATCAGACAGCTATCAAGCAGGTTATGTAGTAGGCTATATTGAATGGTTGCACGCTGACTTGAAAAACAATGTGACTTCGAGCGTTAAAAGAGGCAAATAGGTAAATGACAAAGAAGCTGAGGCACAAGTCCTATACCGCAAGTTTAAGAAAAGGTCTTTGGAATCTGAGACACAACATCGCCAATTGCATGATGATAATGCAAAAGAGATAGCAGAAATGGGCAAAGAGCTAGAATTTTGGAGGCAACGCGCTCTAAGTGTAGAGGAAAACGTGCAAGAACTTCGTGAGAAGTTTGATCGACAAGGAAAAGAGTTTCTTAGCATGGGAAACCTGGGAGGAACGCTAGCACTATCATATCTCCTGACCGGCCGCCATCTCTTTGACAAAGCTTTAGAGGCCTACAAAAAAGAAGATATTTTCAGAATTTAGTTTATTTCTTTAGTATCTCTTTGTATTTTCAGTTTTTGAGACAATTTAGTTTAATGAAATTTCAATTTTGTTGGGGTTTATTTTATGAGAAAATGACATTACTTTATGACATATTTATCTCTCAAACAACGATAGGCCCACCTCTAGCTCAAAAGAGGCATCCAAAATAGGAAACGTCGAACAATTTGTCTAATGTGTGCTGTTTTCATTATTCTCCTTATGCTACTAACGCACTAATTTTGGATCATGTTGTTTTTGTCTTTCCCCTTTCCCAAAGGTTGATTTGTGCACTCTGGCCTATCATACACGGTGAAAAGAGGCTCCTCCTCTTTCCCCTCCTACAAGTTCAAAAGATAAAGGGAAAATGGGAGATAACAACAGTGCTACAGACAAAAGCACAGAAGGGTAAAGTGTCATGGGACAAAACGAAATTACCATAAGAATGGGACGACAGATTCTCGAACTGTAAGGAGAATTAGCACAAGTGCGCAATTTGGCCAATCTTTCTGTTACCCTCAATACTCCTCTCAAACCACAAGTGGACGGTCATAGTGGTGCAAAATCCCAAACCTCTACCCCAAGCCATTAATTTCTCTCAACTCAAAACGTCCAAAATCTTCCTCCTCCTCAAAACATCCAAAACCTCCCTCTTCCTCAAAACAATCAAAATCTTTCTCCTCCTCAAAACATCCAAAATCTTCCTCCTCCCCAAAACATCCAAAACCATTCCTTTCCTCAAAATATCCAAAACCTTCCCCTTCCTCAAAATACCCATAATACTCCAAATCCCATATATCCCACTCAACATGTCCAAAATATTAAATATCCCACCTACCTACATACGTCTTTTGCTAACGCATCCTACAACCAAGCATTCGGTAGTAACTCTTTGAACCCCATCTATGTCGAAACAACCTCATTCACCTACCCTCATATTGCACCTGATCCTTTAGAAAAGGACCCTATGATGCAATCTGTGGTTGAGAGGCCGAAGCAACTTGAGGGAAGCAAAGGGTCAAGGGGGCTCAGTTATGAGGACTTATGTGTACACCCTGACGTGCAGTTACCAGAGGGGTACAAACCTCCAAAGTTTGAATTGTATAATGGGACTGGAGATTCCAAGGCGCATTTGCGTATGTATTGTGATAAGCTGGCTGGAGTTGGGAGGGACGAGAGAATAAGAATGAAAATGTTCATGAGAAGTCTCACAGGAGAAGCCTTAACATGGTATATTGAGCAGGATGCAAGGAAATGGAAAGACTGAATCGATATGGCATCAGATTTTATGGAACGGTTTGGGTTCAACATTGACAATGCTCCTAACTGATTCTATATGCAGACTTTGAAGAAAAAGCCTAATGAGTCGTTCAGGGATTATGCTAGAAGATGGAGGTATGAGGCTGCAAGAGCTCGAGCCCCGATTGAAGAATCTCAAATGAAAGAGTACTTTATTCGAGTGCAGGAGCCGCAATATCTTGAAAAAATGATAACCATCATAGATAAAAGTTTTGCTGAAATCATAAGGGTAGGTGAAATTCTTGAGAAAGGTCTTAAGAATGGAAGCATTATCAGTCTGGAAGCTTTACAGGCTGCCAACAAAGCTTTACAGTCTGGAGGGATTACTGAGAACAAGAAGAAAAAAGAGGTAGGTACAATGATGTTAGCCCAGCCTTCAAAAAGTGTGCCCAATTACCAAACTCCTATTACAAATCCACCACCCTATCCACAATCTCCAATGCCATACCCAATATCTCCATACCAAATGCAAACTCTAATGCCATATCATTCCCCTCTATACCAAGCACCTACCCCATATCCACTACATCCACAATTCCAAAGCCCTATTTATCCTGTGTATAATGTCCAACCCACTCATGACCAAACACCTCAGCCTTCTCCCCAACAAAATCAAAGACCCAGAGCCAATTTCCAAAAAAAACAATACACTTCCTTAGCCGAACCTATAGCCCAACTGTACGAAAGACTTAAGAAAGCAGGCTATGTCGCGCTCATTGCTGCTAGACGAGAGAATACTCAAGCCAATCATTTTGATCCTATCAAGGTTTGCTCATATCATTCTGGGATGAGGGGTCACACCATAGAAACGTGCTATACTCTGATGGACAAGATACAAATATTGATCGACACTAAAGACATTCAGTTGAAAGATCCGATGCCGAATGTCACCAACAATCCATTACCGGATCATCAAGTAAACATGCTCAATATTGATGAATTAGTAGACCTGGAAAACTCTATTTGGTTCATCGAAAAGACAAACAGTACGCCCATCAATACACCAAAGCGGGCACCGTTTGAGGTCGAGGTAGCAGCACCTAAGACTCCTTTCACATTCATTAGAGCCTCCCCAATTTCTTATAACTCCCATGTAGTTCCTTGGAATTATGAGCAGAATACTCCAGATAAAGCAAGAGTGGCTGAAGCAGACGTCGCCCAAGGCGTCACCAGATCTGGGAGAATATATACACCAGAAAATCTGACTCAGGAAAGTTCCAGTAAAAGCAAACCACCCGTGATAGAAATGGAGGAGAGTGGTGCTTGGAAGAAGATACAGGCTAAAGAATACTCTGTGATCGAGCAGCTGAACAAGACCTCTACTCAAATATCCATTCTGACACTGTTGCAGACTTCTGAACACCATAAAAATGCTCTGATGAAAGTGTTAAGCGAAGCCTATGTACCATTTACTATAACATGGGGAGAGATGGACCATATGGTCGGGCAGGTATACGAGGCATACAATATATCTTTTCATGAGGATGAGCTGCCACCTGAAGAAAGGTTGCACAATAAAGCCTTGCATGTTACAATGCAGCATGGAGAAAGGGTTGTATCCCGAGTGTTGATTGATCCAGGTTCAGGATTGAACATATGTCCTTTAGATACTCTGAAAAGGTGGAGGTTGATTTGGCCAAAATGCAAAATTGGACGATGAACTTGAAAGCGTTTGATGGCTCCCAGCGAGATACTATTGGGGAGATTACATAGGACATGGTAATGGGGCCTATCACTTTTCCCATGACATTTCAAGTGATAGACATCCCCGCTTACTACAACCTCTTGCTTGGTGGGTCATGGATTCACATGGCAGGTGAAGTCCCCTCCACACTACACCAATGCCTCAAATTCGAGTACGATCACCAAGAGGTTGTAATACATGGTGAAAGAGGAAGTTCTTGATGGAGAAATGTTTCATAGGTTAGAGATGGTTGGAAATGTAGAAGAAGAGTTGAGTTGGAAGATTAAAGGTGAGAAAATGCTCAAGTATGGATATGAACCAGGTAAGGGTCTTGGGGCCAGATTACAGGGAATAGTTGAACCCATATACCCTTCTGTTAAGAATGACACTTCCAGTTTAGGCTACATGGACGAGGGTCAGGCACTCGATCCTTCGCTGTCATTGTATCAAATCTTTCACTCTACCGGGCTTCTTGATGATAGTGAAGATGAAATACTGGAAAGTCTGAAGAATTTATTTTTGACCGAATCTGAAGAAGAAGGTTGCAACGTCATCATCAGTGAGGAGAGAGGATTCCTTAGTCAGAACATTGAATGAAAGGCTACACTCAGCAACTGGACTGCCACTCCTTCTAGGCCTCACCGAGCACTTGGGTAGATTTGAAGATTATTGATTCTACATTATTGTTTGAAATAAATAGACTCGATTTCGAGCTAATTTACATCTTTTAGTTATTTTTTTATGTTTGAAGACATTTAAAGTTATTTGAATTAATAAAATCTCTTTTTCATTCTATTGATATTATTTATTTCTATTTCTTTCAGCAAAATCACTTTTAAAAATGTTGAATCTGAGGTTGTGACACATAATGAGATTACGCAACATAATATAAGTGAATTAGAAGGGGTGGAAGAAAGTGAAGTGCCCGAGGAATTTTTTAGTAAGGTTGAAGATTTTGAAGATAAACCCAAGGCAAACTTTGTAGAGTCGAAAATAGTGAACATAGGGAATTCTGAGACAGTGAAAGAAACCAGAGTTAGTATTTATTTGCCAAAAGATAATAAGGAGGAATATATCCAATTTCTGAAGAAACACTCGGATGTTTTTGCTTGGTATTATGCCGATATGACAGGACTAAGCATGTCAATTGTAGCCCACAGGTTTCCCACTAATCCATCTTGCCCTCCTATTAAGCAGAAGCTCAGAAAATACAAACCCGATCTGAGTTTGAAAATTAAAGAGGAGATTTTAAAGCAAATTGAGGCCGGTATCCTCCAAGTAATTGAGTATCCGACCTGGTTGGCCAATGTGGTGCCTGTTCCCAAGAAAGATGGAAAAGTCAGAGTTTGTGTTGATTATAGGGATCTCAACAAAGCTTGCCCGAAGGATGATTTTTCGCTCCCAAATATACATTTGTTAATCGATAATTGTGCCAAGCATGAAACACAATCTATTTTGGATTGCTTCGCCGGTTATCATCAGATAAAGATGCATGATGATGACGCTGAGAAAACTGCTTTTATTACCTCTTGGGGAACCTATTATTACAAGTTTATGCCCTTCGGGTTGAAAAATACTGGAGCTACACACATGAGGGCCATGACCGCTCTGTTCCATGACATGATCCACAAAGAAATTAAAGTTTACATGGATGACATCATCATTAAATCTAAAAAGGGATCAAATCATCTGGATGACCTGGAAAAGTTTTTTAACAGACTAGGGAAGTATAATTTAAAGTTGAATCCTGCGAAATGTGTCTTCGGGGTCCCTGCCAAAAAATTGTTAGGCTTCATTGTCAGTCGACGAGTTATAGAATTGGATCCAACCAAGATCAAAGCTATTGAGGATCTTCCGCCTCCAAAAAACAAGAAAGAGGTAATGAGTTTCTTGGGTCGCCTTAACTATATCAGTCGCTTCATAGCTCAGTCTACTATTATTTGTGAGCTAATTTTCAAGCTACTGAAGAAGGATACAACTATAGAATGGACGACAGAGTGTCAGCAGGCATTCAAAAAAATCAAGGACTATTTATCAGATCCTCCCATTCTGGTTCCTCCCGAACCTGGTAGGCCGTTATTGCTATATTTATCTGTAATGGATAATGCTTTTGGTTGTATTCTTGGGCAACATGATGAGACAGGCAAAAAGGAGCAGGCAATTTATTACATGAGTAAGAAATTTACATCGTATGAGGCTCGGTATTCCTTACTGGAAGGCACATGCTGTGCTTTGACCTGAATAGCTCAGAAATTGAGACACTATCTCTCGGCATACATAACCTATTTGATCTCCAGAATGGATCCTCTGAAGTATATATTTCAGAAACCAATGCCTACAAGGAGGCTAGCTAAATGGAAAATATTATTGAGCGAGTTTGACATAGTCTATGTCACGAAGAAAGCCGTGAAAGCACAAGCCTTGGCAGACCATTTGGCCGAGAATCCCGTGGATGAAGAGTATGAGCCCTTAAAACTTACTTTCCTGATGAAGAAGTAGCATTCATAGGGAAGGATATCGCTGAAGAATATGATGGTTGGAGACTATTCTTTGATGGAGCGATAAATTTCAAAGGAGTAGGTATTGGCACCGTTCTGATCTCAGAGATCGGTCAACATTATCCTGTGTCGATCAAGCTCAGATTCCCCTGCACCAACAACATGGCTGAATATGAAGCTTGCATTTTAGGGCTTCGTTTGGCAATCGATTTGAATATCCAGGAAATATTGGTGATTGGAGATTCAGATTTATTGATTCATCAAGTACGAGGTGAGTGGGCCGCAAAAAACACAAAACTCCTACCATACTTAGATTGTATACAAGAGTTGCGCAAGAGATTTCACAAGATAGAGTTCAAGCATGTTCCAAGAATCCAGAATGAGTTCGCAGACGCTTTGGCCACCTTGTCTTCCATGATCCAGCACCCAAACAAGAATTATATCGACCCCATCCCCGTTCACATACAAAAGCATCCTGCATATTGCTTTCATGTAGAGGAAGAAGTGGATGGAAAAACATGGTATACTGATATATAGGGATATCTGAAAAGTGGAGATTATCCAGAGAATGCAATGAGTACTCAGAAGCGCACCATTCAGAGGTTAACAAAGCAATTCTTTTAAAATGGTGAAATCCTGTATAGGAGGACTCCAGATTTGGGTTTGCTAAGATGCATCGAAGCTAGGGAAGCATCCAGGTTAGTCGAGGAGATACATGTTGGAACATGCGGGCCTCACATGAATGGATTTATGTTGGCAAAGAAGATATTGAGGTCAGGTTACTTTTGGTTGACTTTGGAGACCGATTGCATTTGTTATGTGCAAAAGTTTCATCAGTGCTAAACTCATACCGACATGATTCAAGTTCCCCCCAACGAACTCCATATCACTAGCTCCCCTTGGCCCTTTGCGATTTGGGGCATGGATGTCATTGGTCCTATTGAACCAGCCGCGTCTAATGGACACAAGTTTATTCTTGTCGCAATTGGTTACTTTACTAAGTGGGTGGAAGCCACTTCTCATAAGTCAGTCAAAAAAAAGGTTGTAGATGATTTTGTTCGAAATCACATTATTTGCCTATTTAGAGTACCTGAGTCTATCATCACAGATAATGGTACCAATCTCAATAGCGATTTGATAAGAACAACATGTGAGATGTTCAAGATCAAACATCGAAACTCCACAGCCTATAGACCGCAAATGAATGGAGCGGTGGAAGCTGCCAATAAGAACATCAAGAGGATACTTCGAAAGAGGATTGATAATTAAAGGCATTGGCATGAAAAGTTACCTTTTGCCCTGCTAGGATATCGCACTACAATCAGAACCTCTACGGGAGCCACACCTTATCTTCTGGTTTATGGTAGTGAAGCAGTGATACCTGCTGAGGTAGAAATACCCTCTCTCAGAATCATTCAGGAAGCAGAATTCAGTGACGCTGAATGGGTGCAAGGTAGATTCGAGCAACTGGAACTCATAAACGGAAAGAGGATAAATGCAGTTTGTCATTGTCAACTCTAACAAAATAGAATGGCCAGAGCTTTCAATAAGAAGGTTAAACCGAGGCATTTCTCGCCCGGGAAATTGGTTTTAAAAAGGATTTTTCCACACTAAGATGAAGCAAAAGGTAAATTCTCACCAAATTGGCAAGGTCCTTATGTGGTTCGTCGGGTTATGACAGGAGGAGCACTCATACTTGCAGAGATGGATGGCAAAGTTTGGTCCAAGCCTATCAATTCAGATGTTGTTAAGAGATAGTATGTTTAAGCTTTATTTCATGTCTTCTTACCTTGTAATTGGAACTACGTTTGACCTGATTCCCGTTTAAGAGGGATACGTAGGCGCTCCTTTGGAGTTCGGTCCTGTCATAATAAAATTCTCTATTTCCCCTTACAAGCATATAACTGGGGCCGAATTTTTTAGAGGATCTCAAAAATTTCATGAAATAGCATTTGTGCAACTATGATACTGGGGCAGAATTTTTGAGGAAATCTCAAAAATTCACAGCAAGAAACCTTCACTTATCAAAGCAATCAAATCTACACTGGGTAGAAATTTTTGAAGATCAAAAATTTCTAAAATATTCACTTATAAAAGTTGTGTTGTCTCGAAACGTGTCACAATCAATGATTCAGTAATATTTTAATTTCCTTTTTCATTTCTCATTTTTCAAGAACAAACATTTTCAAAAAAATAATTTTTAAACTTGTTTTTATTTCTACCCAAGTAAAAGCTCGGATGAAGCCTATTATCGGTCCACAATATCAAGCGAGGAGGAAGCACGCCAGTCATAGCAGAGGCACAAATCAACCTCCCCCTTTTTACAAACTTACATTCTTTCTTTGAGTGCAGAAACAACATGTACAAATGCAGCGGCTACCTTGCAACACCTGAACTTTCATCATCAAAGAAAACCCACTATACATCCAACATGGGAAAGCAACTAAGCTACTCTATCCTCTTATCAACATTGCATGGCTCCTGCGAGAGTCCACACCGCAGTGCATCCAAGAAATGAACATTGCACGGCTCCTACAAGGGTCAACATTTGCATGGCTCCTGCAAGAGTCCACTCTGCAGTGCATCCGCAGAAATGAACATTGCATGACTCCTGCGAGGGTCAATATTGCATGGCTCCCGCGAGAGTCCACACCGCAGTGCACATATAGAAATCAACACCGCATGGCTCCTGCAAGAGTCCATACGGCAACGCATCCGCAGAAATGAACATTGCATGGCTCCTGCAATGGTCAATATTGCATGGCTCCCGCAAGAGTTCATACGGCAGCGTATCCGCAGAAATGAACATTGCATAGCTCCTGCAAGGGTCAATATCTCATGGCTCCCGCAAGAGTCCACTCCGCAGCACATCTGCAGAAATAAACATTGCATGGCTCCTGGAAGAGTCAATATTGCATGGCTCCCGCAAGAGTTCACACCGCAGTGCATCCGCATAAATGAACATTACACGGTTCCTGCAAGCGTCGATATTGCATGTCTCCCGCAAGAGTTCACTCTGCAACGCATCCGCAGAAATCTACTTTACATTGCACCTACAGAATCTGCAATCAAGTATACAAATTGCATCAAACTGCTGAACTACATCAAGTTATGCCAATCAAGACAGATACGCTTTCTTTAATCATTATATAATTACCCGAAGGCGTCATGGTCTAAAGGCATCATTTTTATGGCCTACGAACATCATTTCATGGCCTAAGGATTTACTTTTGCTTATCATGCTCCGAAGGAGTCATGGTCTAGAGGCGTTATTTTCATGGCCTGTGGACATCATTTAATGGCCTAAGGATTTACTTTCTATCTATCATGCTCCAAAGGCGTCATATTCTAAAGGTGTCATTTTCATGGCCTGCAGACATCATTTCATGGCCTTAGGATTTACTTTTCGCTATCATGGCCCTAAGACATCATGGCTTAGAGACATCATCCTTGCCGTCTCAAAGCAAATGCTCATAGTCGAACGGGGAAATTGCATCATGTTTAAATAAATATTTACAACAATTACTTATTATTCATTTTTATCCACATGATCTAACCATTTTATTTAGTAATACTAGAAGCATGCAGGAAACGGAAGAAGAACGAGTTAAAATGGGAGCAAATCTCGCTCCCCTTTTCGAGATACAACTCCACTTTCTCTCTGTCACTCCAGTACACCTTGAATAACATTCACCTCTCATTCGCACAATTTTCATTCAATTACTGTTTTGAATTCTACTCACTTAAACCTCATCGGTATACTATCTTTGTTGTTGCCCGTGAACCGTATCATTAACATTCTTTAGGAATATTGTTCGTTCCTAAATCTAGAACTACACACGGCCTGATTCTCGTAAAACCCGATATATGTAAGCGACTTGAAACTAAGTCTCGGCCCCACTATTTTGACAAACTCGCTGCGAATCTTTAACTCCAGCCAACCATCCTATCGGTTAGACAAAATTGGCTACCATGTCAACGTTCGTTGCTCGAAAATTCTTCCATCATTCTCAAGCAATGAAGGGGCAGTTGTTGACACCCAATTTTGGCCTCCCAATATTCCTCCCGGATTGCTATTTCATCAAAATATTAATTTTTTAATTTTTAATTATTATTTTTGGTATCAAATAAGTTTTGACATTTCGTATTCATGATTTTAAGGTATGCAATTTATTTTTAGCATTTAATTTTATATTCTCATATAATATATATAATTTACTAATTTAAATATAGTATTTTACATAATTTTGTAAATATTTATTAAATTATTTCCGAAAATATGCATACTCATAATTTATAAACACGCAGTCTATTATTATTATTATTAGTATTAGTATTAGTATTAGTATTAGTATTAGTAGTAGTAGTAGTAGTAGTAGTAGTATAGCATTTCTTAAAATGTTGTACTCATAGTTTATAGAGGCCTAAATTGTTTCAAGCTATTATTATCGTCGATTTCTAATAATATATTATGACATCAATTATTTTTGTTAGTAATTTATTATACATTTACTAAGTTATTAAGGTATTTACAAAATAACAGCCTAATTAAAATCCAATTCCTCCGATTTATTTAATTTCTAGACTGATTCTAGATACTTTGTGTCAATCCTAGCCTAAATTGAGTCCAATTTGGCTCAGTTTTAAATCCCTAATCAATTCCAATCGAACTCAATTTAAATAACCTAATCTTTGGCCCTTTTTGGAAATTTTTTATCACAGCCGTTGATCAAAATTGATCCAACGGCTGAAATTAATTCTCCTTTTCTTCCCCTTTTCAACTACACCCTACCCCCAAACCCTAATTCATTTCCCATACCCCACACAGCCGCACAGCTCCCTCTCTCAAACCCCATTCTCACCTTCGTCGCACCACCACCACCGGTGGGACGGCAGAGCGGCGATGCCGCCATACCCCTCTTCCCCCCACTTGATCTCTCTCATCGAAAACCCCCCCATACCAATCATCTTCTCTCTCTCAACCCCTTTGCCCTTCTCTCCCGATCGCCCTCGGCAGACCCCACGCCGGCGCCGGTACTGCCTCTCTCTCTTTCCCGATCGTCTCTCCTAACCACCGGCCAGACCCCAACTTCGGCCAGTAGCCACGAAAACACCACCCAGACTCTCCGCTCTCACAGCCAACATACTCTCTTCTCTGATCTCCTCCCTCTAGCCGACGCCGCTTAACCACTGAGTCGCCGACACACACCGGTCGCTCCACCGGTGAACCCCTCACCTGAAACACCCACTGCCAGGCCACCGATACTCGGTAAACACTGACTAACACCACCAAGCAGAACCCAAAACTCTCCTTTCTCCGATGAGTTTTGGAAAGATTCGACGGGGAGAGCCTAGTGTACGGGATGCCCATGATTTCTCATAGCCAATTTGTGGACAATCGAAGGCGTTGTGGATTCACCACTCCATCTCTGCTTAAAGCTTCAAGGCTTCAAGTTTAGGATGGATTCTTATGAATTCATCTATGGTATGGATCCCTTAGTGATTATGTCCCATCCCATCTCGATTTTTGTGATTTTGTTCTTAAATTCGTGAGTATTGGGTGTTGATTCCCTTTTAGAATTTACTGATTCTCATTTCCTTGCATATGTATATTGTCATGTGAATTGTGTTTGATCCTTTGATACGTTGAATTAGTTGTTTGTTTCTCTATACTTAATCACATATTTTTCAAATAAATCTTGATCAGTTCGTTTCACTTTAATTCGAGTCCATTTAGAGTCACAAGGAGTGTAATTAACGTCTTCATTTCTTAAGTGATTAATGACTAGCTCCATTTATGGTAAGTCGACGAAAATTCTTGATCAGCTGTATTTGATAATTAATTATGGTAGGATCTCGAATGATTTTGGTTGCTAATTGATCTCTTTCCTTTTTCTTGCTTCGTTATTTGATTATCTATGGTAAGTTCTCCTCTGTTAAATGATTTTTTTCCTTTTATTTAGCTTGTACAACCTTTAGTATGTGCATAATTATGGAAACTCTAGCATGTTTGACCTTGTTACTTGATTTTTCTCCCTTAATTGAAGCGAGATAGCCTTGTTACTCTTTTAATTATAGTAAACTTGGATCTGTTTTCAATTTCCTCAATTCGGTGGATTTTGGTTAATGGATAATAGTTGGAATATGGGATTTGGCCTCCTTTTTTTACTATCTTTAATTGATTTTGTGAATTTTTTTTCCTAGAATAGCTGCATTCTTCCCACTGTATAAACAAACCTCTCTTCACCATTCTAGAGGACCGGACGATTTTTTTCTTTCTCACATACGCTCTCTATACATAAAAAATATAAAACAAAATATTGCAAGTTCTATGTTGGCTTTTGGCTTTGGAAAATTCTATTCTTGGTACATCTTGTTGCACTGCTCAAGGACTTCTTATTATTACCTATTTGTCGCTTGATAGGTTAGTCTTCATCAAAGTAATTCCAATCCTTACATGTAGCATTCTATTCATTTTTTTGTGTTGCATAATTCTGTGTGTATGTCTCATCTATTGGTTATGCTATAAGAAATTGGTTTGTGCTTCATATGGGGGTTACTGTTATACGAAATTGTTTGCCTCTTGAACTCTCTGGTTGTGCAGTTTAATGTGTGTAGTTCTTCGATCGAGTTCGGGTTTGGACGAGATGAAGAGTCGATTGTTTTCAGGGTGTTTTAGAGGCTGCCCAAACAACTTTCGATTTTATTTATTTTTTTATTTTGACTTCTCTTATACTCATTACGGGTCTGTAATAATTTTGTATAAACGTTATTATATATAATAAAATAATGGGGGCTACTTAGGGGAGGGGATTCCATGTTTTGATTATTTTATCACCTTGATATCATCCCTATAGGGTTGATTAATAGATTTTATGTCACACCCCGAGTTCCAACAAGGCGTGATTGGCACCCGAAGCCTATATGGCCCTAGAGAACTAATCTTTACTCATACCCAATCATATGCATGCCATAAGAAACATTACCACCACGTAAAGACATAAGATGCTAAGAGCGAAAATCATGAAACATTATATATATACATATAAGAAACTTGGCCGTTAGGTCCATCAAGTTAAGGTGGACATACAACTCTTCGTTCATATACCCACATCGGTCTACAAAAGCCTCTAACAAGAGTACACACATAAACATCTTAAATTCGGGACAAGTCCCCGCTTTACACAATGCGACAGTACCAAAATAAATGTACACAAGAGACCCGAGAAGCCCCGAACCAACTGGAGTTCACCAAAGATCGGCAAAAGATCCGCAACCTACTGTGGAGGTCTACTAGTACCTGTGCCTGCAGCAAGTAAGGTAAGTTTCCCCCAAAGGGGTCAGTACGAAGAATGTACTGAGTATGTAAGGCCATAAGAAACTCTATGATACATCAAAACTTTAATGGAATCAAATATAAGTAAAAAAAACCAATATGGATAAGCCATCACTCTATATGTATGGAATTATGTACATTAGATGGATTGATTCTTTTACTTTTATGCTCATTCATCCCTTTATCGTTCACCTCTTCATTCATAATTCATTCTTCCATTCTTACAATGCCCGGGCCCCAAGCTGATTAGTGGGTACTTAACAGCTTTCGGGATCGACCTATGCTAGGCTCTCCTTTTGCCCCTGGGATACCACCCGTAGAAGTGGGATCGACCCATGCGAGGTATGTTAACCCCACGGGATACCACCCGTAGATATTGGGATCGACCCATGCGAGGTATTTTAACCCCATGGGATACCACCCAAGAACACATCACTTCTCTTCACAACATTACTTCTTTAATCTTGAGAAAAGTTCATTCGATGATCATGTCCTTATTGGAAAATACATAGATGCTTTACTTTATGCCTTTACGTTCATGAGATTGATACTTTGTAATTGTAACATTATTGGAAGCTTTGGAACATAACATTATTGGAACTTGGAACCATGTCCATAACTATGTAATACATGAATGACAATAATCAGGAATAAGGTATATGTGATTAACACCAGATGATAACATGAAATGAGATGCCTTAGGACACTTCGGGAATGAGTAAGTACCATAATAAGGTGTACACTATATGCTGCAGAAGGATACGGAAAGAGGAACCTTACATACCTCGTATTCTCAATATGAATACTCAATCCGATACGTGAACACAATAGTCCCGCTCCTTCCTTATGTTTCACTCTACAACACAAATACATAACGGAATTTACATTAACCACTAACCACCTTACAAATGCATATGACGTCAATGAATTACATGTTTGCCTTTAAAATTGTCATTTCCCCCTTGACAATACCATTGATGACATGATCATACTAATAATCCCACAATATTCCCAACATTGACCAAAATATCATAAACCATTAGCATGTCACACCTAGTTCATACTTTCCACTCTTCATCACCACAACATCACAATTACTCCATCAAATTACTTCAATACACCTCACAACAACAAATCGGCCAAAATCCCATAATTTACACTTATATGAAATTAACAAGTTTAATAACATAATCACACCATACATGTTGATATTTCATCCATACCATGCTCTTTCATCAAAATCACAAGGCATATTTCAAGTGTAAATCCCATGGATAACACATCTTTTACAAAAAACACAAAGTGCCATATTCAACCCTTCCAAGCATAACCAACATGATTTACATACTTTCCCATGCATATAATATATTAATCCATAAGAATAATCACTTACCTAAGCTTGAAAAATGATGATCTTGCTCCAAAAGTTGGCTTAGGTTTCTTTAAGAGTCGAGAGAAATTTTGGGAAATTTCTAGAAATGTGTTGTGTATTCCTTTGAATAAAAATCAGATTTTCCTTTCATTACGTCACCAATTCCGTACACTTTTTCCATAACAACAATTTCCAAAAATGACACATAAAGAGAAATCAACTTAGGGCATAACCATATCATACATGTTGATGTTCAAACCATCAATCTCACTTGTTTTAAGACCACAAGGCCACTTCCAAGTTCAAATCAGCAAAATAACACAACTTGTGTCACATAAGCAAAAGTGCCCCAATCAACCCTTTTAGACATAACCATCAAAATCCATACCATATCTTATGCACATAATATATTAAAACACAAGAATAGGCACTTACCAACACTTACAAAGTGATGATCTTGGCAAAATAAGAAAAGGGTTCTTTTTGGTCTCTTGGAATTGTCTAGAAAATGCAAGAAATGGCAAGGTGGATTTTTGTGATTAAAAATCTAATTTTTGAGCTATATATATCTCATCCTTAGCCAATATTTAGTCAAAGATGAGGTGTCTATTGGTCATTAAGGCTTGGATCAAGAATGGGTCACATTTTCCTTTTTGGGCCATGTCTTTCTTGTAATTTTAAGTCAATTTTGAGCCCATTAACCAAGATGAATTAAGTCCAACCCTTTGCATACATAATATAACCTTTATTGCATGTTCAATTAATCCCGTCACTTAGTCACATTCATTTATAAATTTATGGGGTGTTACATTTTATATGTTAGTTTAATTATTTTATCACTTAGACAAATATTCTAGGGTCGTTATTTGCCCTATCACTTAGAAAATCATGTCCTTAGGTCCGTTAACTAACCTTCAACGTATTGTACTAATCTTGAATGTGTTAAATTAGTTTAAGCACGTCTAATGAACTTTGAGCATATTAAAATAATTTTCAGCATTTTCTTATCTAGTTTTCTAGCATATCTTTGATTTTCAGTATTAAGCATTTAAGTTTCCCGCATTTGTAAAATTTTCAGCATTAAAAAACTCCACTTTCAGTACATTTTAAATAATTGTCAACAAGTTTATTTAATTTCCAGAATCTAATAAATAGTTTTTTTTTCATCATATTAAAATAATTTCCAGCAAGTCTATTTAATTTTCAGCATATAATAAATAGTTTTCAGTATATTAAAAATTAATTGCCAGTATGTTTAATTAATTTCCAGCATCTAAAAAATTGTTTTCCAGCATATTATATCATTTTTCAGCACTCAAAAAAATAATTTCCAGCATATTATATTATTTTTCAGCAGTCAGAAAATAATTTTCAGCATATTATATTATTTTTTGGCACTCTAAATTGTTTTCCAGTATTTTAAATCAGGTTTCACCATCTTAGCTAACTTTCAATATTTTAATTAATTTCCAGTACCAAAAGATAATTTTTCTGCACACTCATAATTAACTTTGAGCATATCTAATTGATTTTCAATATTTTTCAATTAATTTCAGCATGTCAAATCTACTGTCCAGCATTCTGAAATTATTTTCTACAATTTAAATCGATTTCCAGCACTTGTAATTAATTTCTGGCATTCTAATTTAATTTTTCTGTAAATTTTAAATCATTATCAACAAATTAAGTTAATTCCCAGCATTTTTAAAACTAATTTCCAGCCCTTTTAAAGTAACTTTCAGCCCCTTTAAATTAATTTCTAGCACTCATAATTAATTTACGGCATTCTAATTAATTTCTTGCAAGATTGAAAGCGGTTTGAAATTAATTTTTAGCATTTTTTAATTTCCTGCCCATATTTAAATAATTTCCTACACATTTTAAATAATTTTTACACATTTAAATTGATTTTCTTCATATTTAAATGATTTCTGCACACTTTAAATAATTTTTGCACATTTAAATTAATTTTCTGCACACTTTAATTAATTTCTTGCATATGCATTCTTAAGTTAATTTCTAGTACTTCAATTAAATTTCCAGCATCTTGACTAACGCACCTCACATAGAAATCATGTCTATAGGTTTAAATCATTTAAAGAAAATAATTATCTTTTAAGCATGTTAATCACCTATTTAACTTTAATTAAATAAGAGGCATATTTGAAACCTTTACGTGCTAATTGCTAGTCCTATTTGTTTTATTTGACGTAAACTCTCGAGTCTAATTAGGTAGTCTAGGCTTCTTGTCTAGAACCCTATCCAAAAATAGTAAATACAATGCCTCTTGGACATTATGTTGGGACGAATAGTTATTTTAGGAAACGCTAATTTTGTCATTTTCTATAGAACGCCTTTAGGCTTAACAACCAAATTAGGTCGGGTGGGTAGAACATTCGAAAATGATGGAAGTTGACCCGAGCAAAATACGACAATGCAACATATGACATTGTCATCCGTTAATAAGCCAGGCGCTGATCCGAATAAGATAAAAATTAACCTTTGCCCAAATTCGATTGAATTTTATTTATTTTTCGCACGTCTTTTGTTTGGGGTAGTCTAGGTATAACTTAATAAATATTTTCATTATAAATGTAATTCTAAAAAATTAGACGTATGCATTAAAAAACTAGTGTATATGCCCCTCAACTTTGCAACTTAGAGCGGATATACCCCTCATTAAAAAAATGGTGTATATATATACCCTCGCCGCGTCTAAAAAATCAGAGGTGCATCAAGAATTTCAGAAGAATGGGTGCACTATTACGAAAAGGTGGATCTAAGATATAAATTTGACCGATTTTGTAACACCCCGTATATTTTCGAACCTATTTAATTCCCATACCATGCATGGGATTATTTGAACATGAGATTTTTGAGGAATTATGCATTTACTTGTTGGGCTTAAACAAAGCATGTGTCATTGGGCCCTTAAGTGAGGCCCATATATATAATGAGAAAGACATGGCCCCAAAGGGTTTTATTTTGACCCATTCTTCCAATGTAATCCATTTGCCAAATCAACATTGCATTAAATTCCAAGTAAGAGATAAGGGAGACATGAGGGATTATATAAAGGAAAAATCAGATTTTATACCATTGGCCTCTCATCACATTTCTAGAATTTTCCAACATTTTCTCCTTTGCTCTCAAGAACCCTAAATCACTCTTTGGGCCAAGATCATCAATTGGAAAGACATGGTAAGTGTTTATTATGATGGATTAGTATATTTTATGCATAATACATGGTGTATATTATGTTGGTTATGTTGGTGGAGCATGGAGAAGTTCACAATAAGTGAAGTGTACATGTTGCTAAATCGGAGGGTGATTTGTCTTGTAAACTTGTATATGCTCTTGTGGTCTTGAAGGAAAAGAACTTGGTGGAATAAATATTGACATGTGAGGTGTGTTTATGGTATTACTTTGTTTAACCCTTGTGTATAACGTTTGGAATTGTTATTGCCAAATTGGTTGTGGTTTTGGTGTCGTATTGACCGTGAAATGTGGTTTTGGGTGTTGTTATGTGTGTTGGGAGACTATGGCTGAATGTGGGTATTTAATATGATCAAAAATATGTTCAAATATGTTTGGTTATGATCATGTACCATTTATGGCATTAAAAGACCCAAATGTTAGAGCTACAAAAGTATCAATCTCTCATAAGCTAAGGGTATCCTATTTCCGGGTTTTAATTATGCTTCTTCACATGTTCTTTATGCTTTTATCAAATGCCATTCACATGTATCATATACATTGACTATTTCCCAAAATTCCATGGTTCCAACAATGGTATGTTCCAAAGCTCAAAGTGATGTTACAACTATCATTGTACCAACCTCATTGTAACAATGATCAAAGTAATGCAAATGTGGTTATTGCATTGATTTATGGGTGGCAGGTCTAGGGGCATAAGCCTAGCTCGACTCGATCCCGATGCACTAATTTATGGGTGGCAGGTCTAGGGGCATAAGCCTAGCTGGACTCAATCCCGATGCATTAATTTATGGGTGGCAGGTCTAGGGGCATAAGCCTAGCTCGACCCGATCCCAATATGATGATAAGTCATGTAAAGACCCACTGATCAGCAGGTGCACGGTTACATTGTGACACATGTATTGACAAGTATGCATTGAGATAAAGAAAGCAAAGAAAGTAATGAAAGTAATACACATGGTTTCCAAAATGCAAAGTGGTGACTTATTCACATTGACTATTCACATGTTTTGAGTTCATTGAAATATTCATGTATTGTACAGTTTTATCTGATCCTTGCATACTCAGTACTTATTTCGTATTGACCCCTCTCGGGGAATTTACCTTACATGTTGCAGGTGCAGTCACTAGTAGACCTCCACCGTAGGTTGACAGTAATTGCAGATCATTGGTAAGCTCCAGTTAGTTCGGGGCTTCTCCGAGTCACGGTTGTTCATATGTTTTGGGTATTATACATAGTGTATAAAGCGGGGACTTGTCCCAACTTTTAGTTGGTTTTGGTCAATTCATTTGCTAGAGGCTTTTGTAGACGCATGTGGGTGTATGGATGTAAAATGATACATGACATTTTGACTTGATGGCCTCAACGGCCAAGTTTCTCATATGTATATACGTCACATGTTCTATGATTTTCGATATTAGCCTTTCATGTTCCTATGTGATAGTAGTGTTTCCTATGACATGCATATGAATGAATAGACGCAAAGCTTAGTTCTCTCGGGCCTTATCGGCTTCGGGTGCCAATCACGCCTCGTTGGGGTTTGGGGTGTGACAAAAGTGGTATCAGAGCGGGTCGTTCTAAGGGTGTCTACAAAGCCGTGTCCGAGTAGAGTCTTACTTATCGATGTGTTGCGCGCCACATTTATAAGTAGGAGGCTACGGGACATTTAGGAGTTGTTTCACTTCTTCACTTCTAGATCGTGCAATAGAGCCAAAGTTGTAGGTGTCCATATATGTATGCATTGATATTTATTTTCTTTTGCATGGTCAAAAGCTGATTATCAGACAGGATAAGAGCAAAGGTAAGTAGGTTGATATGCCTGCCGAAGAAGAGATGAGTAAATGCCCACCTGACCAAGCTAGTCAAGGTGGGGTTGACATGGAATTTGTTATACGGGTTTTTCTTAGCCAAAAAGTAGAGAAGTATCTACAGAACCACCTATAAATGCCACTGAACGGGAATTAAGAAATGGAGAGTATATTTTGACTCAGAGAGTTGTTGTATAATGTTATAGGCAAGCTGTCCCAATGATGAGTAATGATATGTTCACCGGGTCGGATCTGTATGAAGACCCATAGGACTTTATATACCAAATCAAAAAGGCTCTAGATGTTATACATGTGACTGTGTATTGATGTATTTCCAGCTAGTTGGGAGGAATGTAAAACGGTATTCCTTGACTAGTACCTCTCATATGAGGCCCGAAAAGCTTATGTGGATAAATTGCTAAACCAATTCGGTTTAATTCTGTGGCTAGGTATACGCCAAAAGTGGTAACCATTATGACCGATAGAATGCATTGGTATATGGACAGATGGATGGTACCATTGCGATCTTGAAAAAAAAATATATTGATATAGTCAGAATACAGGCTTTTTTGCACAGATAATGAAAGCTCAGAGGCAACAGAAAAGAATATGTCGGTTTGGGTTGAATGTTTGTTATTGGAGTGGTATGTCGGGCCACAAAATGAGGCTTCTCTTGAGCTATTTATAGGTACCGTACCCGTATTGATTGACCCATATTCCATACTAGCATATGTTATTTTATCAGTTGCTGAAAATTCAAATGAACACCAGAATTATGAGTTATGTCACTTGAAGTCTATACATCAGTTGGTGAATCTGTGATAGTTACAAGAATAAAGCGCATAGAAATTGTTTGTGGTCATGAGACACTGGTTGATCTTATTGAGCTGGAAATAGTGGATTTTGATATTTTAAAGGGATTGTGCCATAGTAGATTGCTGAAATAAGAAGTTATATTGTCGTTTTCCCCAAAAGAATGTTTTGAATGGCCAGGGAAATGTGGGGACACCAAGAGGAAAACTAATTCCCCATAGTAAAGCAAGTAAAAAGATACTCTAAGGGATACACATGTCACTTGGTAAGAGTGAAAGATACTGCTGTGAAGCCACCAACTCTTCAATCAGTTCTGGTGGTAAATGAATTCCTCGATGTATGAGCTGGTATTACTGTGACATCAGGTACTTCACCTATTTTTTTTTTACTTCTTCATATAGTATGGCCCCGACAAAGTTATGGGAATTGGAAAAAAAACGTTAAAAGACGAGATGAACAAGGGATTCATAAGATTTAGTATGTTCCCTTGGGGTGCACCAGTGTTAGTTGTACAAAAGAAAGACATTACGTTGAGAATGGGTGTCAATAATTGGCAACTAAATAAGATGACAATTACGAATAAATATTCCCTCCCCAGAGTTGATGATTTGTTTGAGTAGTTATGGGAATAGAAAAAAAATGATGAAGTGAATGATGAAATGATGAAACGAATGACGACAAAATGGAAAAAAAAAAAGAAAAAAAAGAATGAGGATGATATACCCAAGACAACATGACAAAAATGGTATGGTTATTATGAATTCCTAGTATGTCAATTGGGCTAGTGAAAGCACCTATAGTTATGGGTGAAATGTATAGGGTGTTCAAAACACTTTTCAGGGTGTGTGTGACCATGTTTGGTGATGGTATTCAAAATCACAAGAGGACCATGCATTGTATAGGATGAAGAGATAAAGGTTGTTATACAAAAGATAGAAAGGGTGAACAATTGGCTAAGGTCTACGATGCTTACAGAGATCCATCATTTTCTTGGGTTGCTTGATTATTATAGGAGAATTGTTGAAGGGTTTTATTCTATCCCTACACTCTTAGCAAAGCTTATATACAAGGCAATCAAGTTCCAGTAGAATGATGCATATGAGAAGAGTTTCCAAGAGTTGAAAGATAAAGTAACTTCCACACCAGTTTTAAGTGCCTCCCGAAGGCAAAAGAATGTTATACAATGTATGGTAGTGCTTCCAGGGTTGGACTCGGATGTGTATTGATGTAGCATGATAAGGTAATAGCATATGTCTTACAGCAGTTGCGGCTACATGAGAATTACCAGACACATGACCCTGAACTAGCGGCCGCGATATTGCTTTACAGTTATGGTGTCACTATTTGTAAGGGATTCGTGCTGATATATATATACTGTTCATAAGAAAATATACTATAATTGAAGCCGAAGGACTTAAATCTGAGGTAGTGAAGGTGGCTTGAACTATTAAAAGATTAGAACAATGGTATCTTGTGTCATTTGGAAAAAAAAAATAAAAAAAAAATTAAAAGCAATGGGATAGTTGATACATTAAGCTGCAAGGCAGTAAAAAGTAGGAATGGCCAGCTCACGGAAAAGAAAGGTATAGTTAAGAAATCTATATCAATGAAGCAATAGGAGTTTCTGTTTTCTTGGAACTCCTGATGAAAGAACTATAGTGTCAAATATGGTGGGATTTTCATTGACATCTGAAATAAAGGAAAAAGCAATATGTAAGTTATAGTTTTAGTTCAATTGAAAAAAATGTACAGCAGAGTGCGACAAAGATATTTGAACAAATACAAGGGGGAGTATCTTAACGCCAATGTAAACTATGTATATTGGGTATAGACGAGTTAAGGAAATGAATTATGACAGAAGAACATCGTTCATGGTATTTTATTCATTCGGAAGCAACCAAAATATACCATGGTTTAGCAGAGATTTCTTAGTAAGGTTACATGAAAAACACATTGTGGAACTTATAGCTCTATGCAATGTATTACCCTTTCAGATTGGAAATGGAACATGATTGATGTAGATTAATCACAGGGTTACCCCGTACACTGCGAAAGTTGATTCCATATAGGTGATAGTTGACAGGCTCACCGAGCCATCGTGTTTCCTACTAGTTAGGACCACCGATACAGCTGAACATTATACAAAATTGTATGTTACAGAGATAGTACGATTACATGGGATTCCACTCACTATTATATCCTACAAGAAAGCTCACTTTATTTGTACAGTGTTGGGAGTCTTTTCAGTAAAGCATGGGTACACAGGTAGATGTAAGTAAGGCTTGTCATCCTCAGATGGATGGGCAAACAGAACGTATTATATGAACACTTAAAGTTATGCCACGAGTTAGTACATTGGACTTTAAAGGTAGTTGGGATGAACATATACCGTTTATTGAAATTGTTTACAGTAAGAGCATCAAAAAGCACCTTACGAAGTTTTATATGAAAAAATATAGATCATCAATTGGATGGGTTACAACTGATGAAATTTACTTTACACGGGTTAGATTTTGTTCACCAAGTTATAGAAAAGGTGAAAGTGATATAAAAACAGCTACAGATGGTCCAAGGCCGATACAAATTACATGCCGATATTCGAAGAAAAGAATGGAAATGTGCCATAGGTGATTAGGTATGTTAGACAGTTTCATCAATGGAGAAAGATAATGAGATTCGGAAAGAAAGAGGAGTTGTCCAAAGATACGGGCAAATTGAGTATCTCACATGTGAAAAAGGGTACTTAATGTTACCTATTGTTATTCTGGATTGACAAACGAAAGCAATGAGAAATAAAGAAGTAGCTTCCGTAAGGACACTATGGAAGGAATTAGCACGTAGAAGGAATCACATGGGAAACCGAAGGAATGATGAAATCTAAGGTACTCGTATTTGTTGTAAACAGAAGAGAAAGTTTAAGGTGTGGAAGTGGAGAAATAATAAGTAATTATCTATGAGCATTATGTGTGTATATGGTAACACATGATCCTAGACTTACAGTTGTTACGATGAGACAATGCTACTAACATCCGAGGACGAATGTTTCTAAGGGGGGAAGAATGTAACACCCCGTATATTTCCGAACCTATTTAATTCCCATACCATGCATGGGATTATTTGAACATGAGATTTTTGAGGAATTATGCATTTACTTGTTGGGCTTAAACAAAGCATGTGTCATTGGGCCCTTAAGTGAGGCCCATATATATAATGAGAAAGACATGGCCCAAAAGGGTTTTATTTTGACCCATTCTTCCAATGTAATCCATTTGACCAAATCAACATTGCATTAAATGCCAAGTAAAAGATAAGGGAGACATGAGGGATTATATAAAGGAAAAATCAGATTTTATACCATTGGCCTCTCATCACATTTCTAGAATTTTCCAACATTTTCTCCTTTGCTCTCAAGAACCCTAAATCACTCTTTGGGCCAAGATCATCAATTGGAAAGATATGGTAAGTGTTTATTATGATGGATTAATATATTTTATACATAATACATGGTGTATATTATGTTGGTTATGTTGGTGGAGCATGGAGAAGTTCACAATAAGTGAAGTGTACATGTTGCTAAATCGGAGGGTGATTTGTCTTGTAAACTTGTATATGCTCTTGTGGTCTTGAAGGAAAAGAACTTGGTGGAATAAATATTGACATGTGAGGTGTGTTTATGGTATTACTTTGTTTAACCCTTGTGTATAACGTTTGGAATTGTTATTGCCAAATTGGTTGTGGTTTTGGTGTCGTATTGGCCGTGAAATGTGGTTTTGGGTGTTGTTATGTGTGTTGGGAGACTATGGCTGAATGTGGGTATTTAATATGATCAAAAATATGTTCAAATATGTTTGTTTATGATCATGGACCATTTATGGCATTAAAAGACCCAAAAGAGACCATTTCGGACCAAAACGGGAATCCGCCCCCGCAGACGAGGGCATCTGCGGGGGTGCAGATGCCAAAGCAGATGGCACTGGCTGCTGCCAAAGGCCATCTGTGGGCATAGGTGGCTGACTTGCGGGCAAAGGTGCCAACGCAGGTCAGCCCAGAATTGTGTTTTGATTGTTTTCGTATCCCTTTGATCCCCGAAAGCCCCGATACCCTTTTGGGATGTAATAATCAACTTGTGATGTCATTTTAGTGACTTTAAAGTATCTTATGGAGGTGTTTTGGACTATGTTAAGTATGGATGATTGTTCATATGTTGTTATAAAGGAATAACTATGACGGAATGATAAAGAGAAATGTGTAAAAGGTAAGTATGGGTGAAATGCTATCAATGTATGATATTTTGGTCAATGGGTTTAATGTTATGGTGTTGTTGATATGGAAATGCAGCAGAGGGTATTGTAAGGGGGTGATGTGACGTTATATGGTGGTCACATAGTTCGTTGTCGTCTTGTACGCCTATTTAGTGACTAGTTGCTAATGTAAGTTCCCGTTGTGTCCTTGTGTGTAGAATAAACGTAAAGGGAAAGCTGAAGTGTTGTATTCAAGAGTAAGATTGCGTATCCATATTGAGAACATAAGGTATGTAAGGTTAATCTTTCGTATCCTTCTACAGCATATGGTCTATAATGACATGGTGCTTATTTCATTTCGAAATGTCCAAAGGTATTTCAATTCAAGTTGCCATATCATATTCCTTATAGGGTCAATGGTGATTCTCATGGTTCATGGCCATTGGTTAATGTTTCAAAGTTCCAATAATGTTTAGTTACATGTCTCTTACTCGTTGATTATTGTTCCAAAGTTTACAACAATGCTAGAGCTACAAAAGTGTCAATCTCTCATAAGCTAAGGGTATCATATTTTTGGGTTTTAATTATGCTTCTTCACATGTTCTTTATGCTTTTATCAAATGCCATTCACATGTCTCATATACATTGAATTTCCCAAAATTCCATGGTTCCAACAATGGTATGTTCCAAAGCTCAAAGTGATGTTACAACTATCATTGTACCAACCTCATTGTAACAATCTCAAAGTAATGATCAAAGTAATGCAAATGTGGTTATTACATTGATTTATGGGTGGCAGGTCTAGGGGCATAAGCCTAGCTCGACTCGATCCTGATGCACTGATTTATTGGTGGCAGGTCTAGGGGCATAAGCCTAGCTCGACTCGATCCCGATGCATTGATTTATGGGTGGCAGGTCTAGGGGCATAAGCCTAGCTCAACCTGATCCCAATATGACGATAAGTCATGTAAAGACCCACTGATCAGCAGGGGCCCGGGTACATTGTGACACATGTATTGACAAGTATGCATTGAGATAAAGAAAGCAAAGAAAGTAATGAAAGTAATACACATAGTTTCCAAAATGCAAAGTGGTGACTTATTCACATTGACTATTCACATGTTTTGAGTTCATTGAAATATTCATGTATTGTACAGTTTCATTTGAGCCTTGCATACTCAGTACTTATTTCGTATTGACCCCTCTCGGGGAATTTACCTTACATGTTGCAGGTGCAGGCACTAGTAGACCTCCACCGTAGGTTGACAGTAATTGCAGATCATTGGTGAGCTCCAGTTAGTTCGGGGCTTCTCCGAGTCACGGTTGTTCATATGTTTTGGGTATTATACATAGTGTATAAAGCGGGGACTTGTCCCGACTTTTAGTTGGTTTTGGTCAATGCATTTGCTAGAGGCTTTTGTAGACGCATGTGGGTGTATGGATGTAAAATGGTACATGACATTTTGACTTGATGGCCTCAATGGCCAAGTTTCTCATATGTATATACATCACATGTTCTATGATTTTCGATATTAGCCTTTCATGTTCCTATGTGATAGTAGTGTTTCCTATGACATGCATATGAATGAATAGACGCAAAGCTTGGTTCCCTCGGGCCTTATCGTCTTCGGGTGCCAATCACGCCTCGTTGGGGTTTGGGGTGTGACAGATTTGACCTTTAGGTTCCTATCATTAAACCGTTAAACTTTTAAAATTATAGGTCCAAAATCAAGTCTTATCTTTTTAAAAGTAATTTTTATATATATAGCTATATTTCATGACGAGGTATTGAAATCGCTTGAGCCCATTGATTGTATGCTATATCATCTACTACTAGTAGTTTTAATATACACATTTGGTTAAATTATATAAAAGTTTATACTGATTAAAAAAATAGAAATTTCCAATGTAACAGACTTGAAAATTTTGAATGATTAAAGAAAAAAAATTAATTAAAACGCAAAAAAGTGTTACCAATAACCATTTAGAAAGGAGCTACCCAATTTTAAAAAGAAAAAAATGATAGATTTAAAATTTAAATTCTAACCTTACTTAAAGAGGTGCACCCAATCATCATCACATTATATAGTACTTCGAGTCTGGGTTCACACAACTATATTTAAATATTCTTAGAAAAATATAACACTACTATATATGATCTAGGGAGGGGAGCATGGGTTCACATGAACCCGATGACCCCACCTAGATACGCCCCTGCAACAAATGGTGCATATATATTTACCCTTTTCTGTTGGATGCTCTAGTTTCTGTTGTTTTCCTCAGGAAAATAATGACGAAGGAGCTGAATATAATTCAGACATAAAGTTGAATCAGCTCACCAAAGTTAGATTGATCGATACTAGGGGCACAAAGGCTGAGATGGAATCGATAAAGCTTCTTTTGGCCAAGTCTCTCATGTTGGACGAAATGCTGATTTCGCCTTACTACATAGAGCCTGAATCTACTCAAACATTAGTCGAGATACTGAAACAGGTCACCAAATTTGAGAGGGCATCACCTCGAGCAAAAGTCATTTTCTGAAACTGGTAACTTGTAAAAGAAAATATTGATTAGAAAAGAGAAATATAGTAGAAGACGAGCAAATCTCATTTTTAGAGAAGGAGAATTTTAATGCAAGCTACATATTGACTATGTAACATGTTATGACAAAAGATATGTACGGGTGTAATGATCGGATTGGTTCGGATTTTTTAAATACCAAACCAAATTATTTGTGTCGGGTTTTTAAATCTATATACCAAACCAAACCAATAAAATTCGAAACTTTCAACCTTGGGTATTTTGGGGGGTTTCGGTTTTCTCGGATTTTTCGGGTTTTTTTGGATTTTTTCCGTTAAAGTCTTAATACAAACATATAATTAACTTGTGTTTCAAATATTTTTTTAGTTCTAACAAGATACAACTATCTTAGGTGTTCCTTAAGAAAATACCACAAAATATGAAATGAGTTATGACTATAAAATATTCAACAAAAAATAATAATAAAATCGTATAAAATAAATATTGCATATTAATAAGTTATAATAAAAATAATCATAATTTAAAAATAATAAGTCATGATAAAATAAGTCTAGTAAGTATTAATTACATAACTAAATATTAAATAGAAAAATAAATTTAGGTTATGTATTTATGCAAAACTAAAGAAAAAATATTCAAAATTATTATCATTCCTAGTGTTTTAATTGAATATTTTTGTTAGCATTTGTATTGATTTGGGCTTTATTTGAGTTGCTAATATCTTTGGGCTATAAAACTTGTTGGACCATTCAAAATTCTAAGTTTAAACTTGAAATAATATATTGAAAGATAAAAACAATGAAAAAGTTTAAGAAATATTTATAAATTACATCAAAGTAAATATTTTTATGTATTAAATATTTTTAAAAATTATATAAATGTAATATCGGGTTGGTTCGAATTGGTTTGACCTTTTCTAGTTAAAGCCAAACCAAACCAATTATAGTCGGGTTTTTTTTTTTTTCATAACCAAACCAAGTCAAACCGAACCATTAGTCGGGTTTTTTTCGGTTTGACTCAATTTACGATTTGGTTCGGTTTTGTTCACTCCTCTTTAGGTATAACATTTGTGAATGCAACGGATCTTTTATATCTCAAACTGATGTCTTTCTGTGCTTCTTTCTTGCTGAATATGCTCAAGTTTATGTCTGATGGAGCAAGCAAGAAGTTTATACGATCTCAAGGATTTAGCAAATTCTTCATTTTTCTATAGTTATCATCAATGTGAATAAAGAATGAATGAAAAATCAAACATCAATAACTTTTTGTTTGCTATTTTATTATGTGAACGAGGTTTACCAACTTGGAGTTATTACCTAACAAGACGAACAAAATTCTACAACATGAATGTTGAAGCAAAAATTGTTGCTTGAACTTGGAGAGGATATATCAAGGCAGTCCCTTTAATAACTAATGTGTACGACCAATTTAGTAAGACCTTTCTTTCTAAAAAGATCCGATCTCAAAAAATGTTACTGGATTTACTGGTCGATGGTGATTGTCTTGATGTATTGATAACCACAGTCTAAACCTTATAATTTTGATTGAAAAAGTGTGGAAAACCTGAGAGTTTTATTTCCGTATATTCCTTACTAGTTGTACACACGATAAGTGTACTTGTATAGCACCAGGTATTTACAAGTTTTTATCTTAAGTAATTATTAATATTATTGTATTTACCCTAATGAGTGTTTACAACACGTAGACTTGTATTTCCAACAAAAAATGATAAACAAATGGTTGTAGAGAAGAGAAATACAGAGGCCAATGTGTATGGCACGAAGGAAAATATTTTCCAGCAAAACAAATGTGTTCTCTTATTTTTTTATTTTATTTTTTTATGTTTGGTATGTAAGTAAAATATATTATCCTAAAAATACTTGTATATAATTTAGACAAATAAGTATTACAGAAAGTGTGGGTGGGGGATAGGGATGTGGGGTGGGGTGGATGGAGACTATGTGGTTGAGGGTGAAGATGAGTTGTGTTGGAAGGTGGAAAAGACACCATCAATGTCGAATGTCACTTGGGGAACTTATTTTTCCTACTTTCACCAGGAAAGTTGTTTTCATCCTAATAAAGGAACTTTCCTTAGAAAAATGTTTTTCAAATATTTTCACCACTGGGAAAATTGAAAAATATTTTCTAGAAAATGTATTCCTCTACATTGAACACAACAATAATTAGGATGTTCATCGCTCGGTTTAAATCATTTTTTACCGAAAAGATTGCCATACCAATTAAATTAGATTTTCTAATATAAGAATAAAATCAAACCAATTTAGTCGATTTTTATCTATTTTTTAGGTGTCATGGCTCAAAAACCAGAATCCTGATGGCACATATCCCAAATTAAGCCTACCATTATTCAATTTATTATTTAACAAAAATGGAGAAAGAATAAAACAGTAAGAAGCGAAACAAATCTTAAAAGCAAGTCTTTCATAAATCTAAAACAGAAATGCAGAATATACAAACTCAACCCCACACATGTGATTACAAACTTCTAAAACTAAAAGATTTAAGACTCAAAGAACTACACTGTTCGAAAATAATAGAAAAAAGGAATACAATAAAAGATTGAGAAGTGTAGATGATGCAGAACAGCCAGACAACTGCCTCCAAGGCCTCGGTAATCTCTAACTGAAGTGAGGGTCACCTACCACTTGAACTAGGATCAGAACCTACAACAAAGGTGCAGAAAGCAAGAGTGAGTACCAAAAAACATGTGTATTCAGCAACATCATTGACAGACCCTTAAATAAAGCAATGGCGAGGAGTCGATCCTGAAAAAGTTGGTTTGGTTTTTGTGGGGTCTAATTCATGTGGAAGAAAACTTCATGTTTCAATTTACTTGGCTAGGAAATTAACTTGGAGAACAAGCACAAATTTGTTGAAGACAAATTTTGTATTTATTTTTCCTTTTCTTATTTTATGTGTAATGACCTTCCTGGTTATTTCCCTCGTTTCCGTGTGTTCTCAACGTTTAGAGCTTTTCTATAACTGCCCCAAGTTGTTTATGACTTGCTGGGACTGACAGTTCGGTTCCCGGGCAGTTCGTTTGAGAATATTATTTAGACCGAACACGTTGTAAAATATTAAATTAAATTTGAATTTGGTAAAATGACATAGTTAATTACCTTTCGAAAATGTTTTTGAAATTTATAAAATTCTTTAGTTATGATATATCTATACTATTTTATAATAATTTTATAATTTATTAATAATTTAAGCGGAGATAGTGAATTTAATTATGTTAAAATAATATTTTTATTTTATAGAGATTTTGTTAGAAATAATTTTTTATTAATTATGGTATATTCAAAGAGTTGTATTTATTTTACTATGAACCTATACATTATCCGAATATATATATAATGGGATGAATATACTTTGTTATATTGCCACCTCCACCCCACGTGTAGGTGGAGGGAGTGGCCAGGAGGCTAAGTGTAGGCGTGGTGGCAACCCATTTATGTGGGTGTGGAATGAGTCACCATCTCTTATTACATGTCACAGAAGTCAATTGTGACTTCCTTTATTTTCATTTTAAAAGAAAATAAAAATATGTTGAATCCTTCAAATTGCAATAACAATTTGATGTCACATCTATGCATATATACATGTACGTATATGTACTGTGAAAAGTTAAGAGGAAAATCCTTTATCTACATCAAGTTATTCAAGCTCGGGTTCTAGTGGGGAAGTGTTTGTGGACGTGTAATCGTCATTATTGCGTTAAGTTTCGTTGTTTTTACGGTGTAATTTTGTATATAGTTGGTGGTACTGATATTTGGGGCTGTTTAGAGCTGAATTTGAGCTCGGATTGGATGATATCTCTTGTGACTATTGGTCACGAGGTAGTTTGGGACGCTGTGACGGTTTCGGTTTTGCGATTCTACAAGCGGGCCCCACGTGGACTGTTCGGACATTTTCCGAACTAATGCAATATGGGTATCAATGGTCATGTTTTGACATGTAGTTTATTATTTTGGTAGATTGGCAGCAGTCAGAGGCCTCTCGAAAGGGGAAGGCTCCTATATAGTTGGTTCCTTTAGCAGGCTTGCAGCGGCGTCCAAGTAGGCTAGGTTTACCTTCCTTTACACTTAGATTGAGCTTATGTGTGATATATGTATGCTATTATGCTGGTGTTGTGGGCTGGTATTATAAACTTGGTGGTGGTGGTTTGTTGTGATTTAGGCCTTCTAGGCCGGATAGGGCTATTCAGATACATTCCAGGCCCGTTATCCTCGAGGTACACCACAGATGACCTATTTGGGGTCGGATAGTATTGTTGTGTTGATTTATGGTTGGGGCATGTTATTGTTGGACCTTAGTCCAGGCTTAGGCAGACTTAGCCCAGACTTAGACAGGTATAACTAGACTTGGTTTTCGGGACCCGTTACCCTTTTGGTCGACTTATCAGAACTTTGACATCTTTGGGTTTAGTTAAGCCCTCTATGACCTGTTAGGGTTGTGACGGGATTGAGTCACCCCGATAATACCCGGTTGGCTTGTTTAGCCTTGTTAGTCCTTGATAGCACCGTATTTGACCGGGATCGGCTAGTTTGATTTAGAATACGGACCTACCTTTCCATGACTTATAATGTACGCCCAGACCTGTATATACATATTGCTTATAGCAGATATTTAACCTAGAAGGACCCCGATATTGACTTGTAGCATGTTGTGGGGTTAGCTTCCGTACTTATATACTAGTATTGACTTGGGACTAAGGTGTTCCCCGTTTATCTGATATGATATGCCATTTGATTCTGCTCTGGTTACTGGAAATGATGAGTTTCGGTTCTAGTCCGGCTACTGATTCAGGTATGATGATTTTGGTTATTGACTATTGGGTGTTCTGGTTCGAGTCCGGCCCCGAATTGAGGTACACTATGAGCTCTGGTACTGGGTATCGTGATTATGATACTGTTGTTCTCTGAGTTCCGGTTCGAGTCCGGCAGATATGATATATATGTAGCCTATTGTTATTACCCACTGCTTCCGTTTCGACTCCAGCGTCTGGCCTCTTGTTATTACCCATTGGTGCCGGTTCAAGCCCGATGCACCCTTGTTGGTTATTGTGGTTACTGGATACTGAAACGACTTTGAGACACTGGTGACTATGCATTTACTATTCTTGTGTGTCCCGCCGATTTATGGAGGCCAGGCTGGGTTATTGTTTTCTTCTGTGTGCCTATCGATTTTATGGGGGTTAGATAGGTTATGTTTGACTTGTGTGTTTACTTACGCATTTATTTACTAATTATTCGGTTTCACATTTGTTTATCTCCTGAGCATATCTATATGCCCCGGCAGTTACTTATGTATTTATTACTTATACCCCGGACTTAGCATGCACCCTCGCATTTTAGCTTGCTTATATTACTTTGAGCTCAGTCGCCCGATGATGCCTACTGAGTACCCGTTGCCCCGGTACTCATACTGCACTTCTGCATCTTTTTCCCCGATGCAGATCTGGGCACTGGCCGACGGTTTTGACGTGACACTCTTCTTAGCACTGACTCCGGAGCAAGGTGAGCTTACTGAAGTTCGAGGCAGATCCTACTCCATCTCTACTGTATAGTCTTTTGCACTCAAGACTGTTGTACTTGTTATATATATTTGGTTTCTGTCTTGTATTCTTGACACGTCTAGTAGTGGCTCTTGTACCGACCTCACCAGGTCTTGGGAGGGGTTCTTGACTTTATATATATTGTCCTCTTCCTTCTCAATCTCGGTATGGGTTTATTTTGGTTCTGTTTGTTTTTATTTTTCTAGCAGGCTTATTAGTACGGTTACTTCCACCTCATCTCTGTTCTTCTGAGGTTTTGCCCGTTAGCCCATTGCTTGTCGCTCTGGGCTAGGGTTTGGCTTGCCTATTGGTGGGTTATGGTAGACTCCATCATGACTCAAATATTGGGTCGTGACATTATACTTGGAGCCCAAGTTTGGCCATCTATAAAAGGATGGTCATTCTTCATTGTTGAAACCATCCCAAAAATTCATAGTTAATATATTGCAGAGCGATTCTCTTAGGTGTAT
Source organism: Capsicum rhomboideum (assembly GCA_031232105.1). NCBI lineage: Eukaryota > Viridiplantae > Streptophyta > Magnoliopsida > Solanales > Solanaceae > Capsicum > Capsicum rhomboideum. The sequence continues at coordinate 44,465,466 of CP124715.1, read as the reverse complement.
TTGGGATCTCTCCTCTTTCTTTATTAATATATAAAGGTAGCTGTTCACTGGTGGATGTAGGATCATTCGGATCCGAACCATGTTAAATCTTGTGTTTTTCTCTTGCTCTTTATTTCATGTTTCCGCTAACAATTGGTATCAGAGTCAACGTTCTATCTGAGTATGCTCTGTAGTTGTAGCACAGTCTGAACTTCCGCATCAGAAAAGAATTACTTTGATTTTCTGTATTTTCAAATACTATATTTAGTAGAAGAGGAAGAACAAGTAACGATGAGTTCCATGAATTTTAAAATTGATAGATTTAGTGGGCAAAAAAACTTCAATATCTGAAAGATCCAAATGATGGTGTTACTGTGGAGGAAAGTTTCAATCCATGCTATTAACGAAAAGTACCGATGGTACATCGAATTCCGACAAGGAGAAGATTGAAGGCGATGCATTGAGTATCATCTAACTGTCCCTTGCACCAAATGTGCTCTGTGAAGTGAGTACAGGTACCGACGAAATGGTCAAATAGTTATGGGACAAGCTGCAAGGGCTTTACCAGGACCGGTCGGTAACAACAAGGATGTTGTAACATAAAGGATGTTGTTACAACGATGTCTTCACACATTTAAGATGGAGTCAGGTACTTTGTTGCAAGATCATCTAGATGTATTCAATAAACTTGTCATGGACTTACAGACTATCAAAATTAAAAATAAAATAAGGAGATGTTTGGATATGCTTTGCTATTTTCATTGACTTCAAAATATCGTGATATTGAGAATTCAATGATGTATTTCAAAGAGACTATCACTCTTGAGCAAGTGCGACAAGCACGTAACTCTTGTGATGTGCGGAGACAAAGATAATGAAGCAGTGGGCTCTTTGTGAGAGTTGTACTAGCCAACATGGAAGGAGTAAATCAAAGAATAGATCGAAGTCTCGTGTGAACAAGAAGAATGCAAAGTGTTGGGGCTATCACAAGAAGGGATACTTTGAACGAGATTGCCCAATGTCAAAGTCCAAAGAAAAGGCAAGTGCATCCATTGTTGAACAGGTGCAAGATTCTGATAATGAATATGTACTCACAACATCATGCAATAGTGGAGTCTATGGCAACAAATGGGTGATAGACTCTGGTTGTATTCTGCATATGACATTCCAAAGAGAATTGTTCAACAGCTGCAAGAAAAGTGGAGGAACCGTAGTAATGGGAAATAATGCAACTTGTAAAATAGCTAGCATTGGTTCAGTTTGGGTTTACTGCCATGATGAAATTGTGAGGACTATTACAAAAGTCCGTCATGTTGCTGAAGAAGAATTTGATCTCTCTAGGTACTCTAGATAAATAAGGCTACATATACATGAGTGAAGGAGGAACTATGAAGGTGACTAAAGGTTCTTTAGTCATGTTGAAGGCTAAGCTGGAGGATAACCTTTACACACTGGAAGGAAGCACCTTTGTTGGCTTTGTTAATGCATCTATCGTGCAGTTATCTAATAATGATAAGGCAAGATTATAGCACATACGACTAGGTTATATGAGCGCACGAGTCCTGGAGATGCTAAGCAACCATAATCTTTTGAATGGTGAGAAGATTAACACACTTGAATTTTGTGAGAACTGGGTCCTAGGGAAGCAGAAGAAGGTCAGCTTCAGCAATGGCAATCACAAAATGGGAGGAGTTCTAGGCTACATCCATTCAAATTTATGGGATCCCTCTAAAGATCCATCTAAGGATAAAAAGAGGTATCTTCTCACATTCACTAATGATTTTTCATGAAAGATTTGGATGCATTTATTAAAGGCAAAAAGTGATACTTTTGAAGCATTTAAGGAGTGGAAGATATTGATTGAGAATCAAATGGAGTGGAAAATCAAGTATCTTCGCACGGACAATGGCTTGGAGTTTTACAGTGAAGAGTTTAATGATTTCTACAAGGTTCATGGGATCTTAAGACATAAGACGGTCAAGAACACACCACAGCAGAATGGAGTTGCCGAGAGGATGAATAGAACTCTTCTTGAAAAGGCTCGTTGTATGCAAAAGTGTTTTAGGCTGAAGCAGTTCACACTACTTCTCACATTGTCAATCGATCTCCAGCATCAACGATTGACTTTAACACTCCAAATGAGGTATGGTCAGGTGAACCTTCTAACTATTCATACTTGTGAGTATTTGGGTGTCCAACTTATTATCATGTTAATAAAGAAAAGCTTGAACCAACGGCTGGGAAGGTCATATTCGTAGGGTATGTGGATGGAGTAAAAGGATACAAACTTTGGTGTTTGTATTTACTTAAATTTGTAGTTAGTAGAGATGTTACTTTGATGAATCCTTTATACTTGTTCCTCATAAAGTTTCTATGGAGTTATCAAGAAATGATAACAACGAGCAGGTAGAGCTAATGATAGAGATTACTAAGGAGAAGGATCAAAAGACTCAAGTTGATGAGTCAAGAGATGTAGATCTTGAAGAACTTGCTGTCAATGAACCATATACAATTGTGAAGGGAAGGGACAAAAGGCAATAAGGAAACCAAAATGCCTTATAGAGAAAGCAAATCTGATTGCATATGCATTCGTAGTTGTAGAAGAAAAGATTAAGAATCTTGAGCCCTCCTCTTATGTTGAAGCAACTTATTGCAAGGATGTTGCACAATGACGGTTAGCTATGACGGAAAAGATGGAGTCTCTTCACAAGACTCAGACATGGGTCTTAGTTGAAGGCCAAAAGAGAAGAGGACAGTTGGATGCAAATGGATATAAAGAAAGAGGAAATTCCAAAAGTGAAAGATGCTAGGTTCAAAGAGAGATTGGTTGCAAAGGGTTTTAGTCAGAAGAAGGGAGTTGACTATAATGAGATCTTCTCTCCAATTGTGAAACATAGCTCAATCCACGTGCTACTAGCATTGGTTGCCCAATTTGACTTGGATCTTCAACAGCTTGATGTCAAAACTGTTTTCTTACATGGTGATCTAGAAAAGAAAATCTATATGGATCAGCCTGAAGGTTTCCTAGCTGAAGGAAAAGAAGATCATGTATGCCAACTGAAGAAGTCTTTGTATGGTTTGAAGCAATCCCCTAGACAGTGGTACAATAGGTTTGATGCATTCATGATTACACATGGATTCACAAGAAGTGCATTTGATAGTTGTGTGTATCACAAGATGTCTGGTAACTCAATGATTTATTTACTGTTGTATGTTGATGTTATGTTTATTGCTGCTAACAACATCATAAAGATAAAGGCTTTGAAGAAATTGTTGAGCAAGAAATTTGACATGAAGGATTTTGGAGATGCAAAGAAAATCCTTGGAATGGAGATTCCAAGAGAAGACAATATTGTACATCTTTCTCAAAAGAGTTACATCGAAAAGGTTATTGAGAGATTCAATATGCATATGAGCAAGCATGTAAGTACACCGTTATCTCTTAATTTTAAAATTTTAGAGTTACAAATGCCTCAGTCTAAGGATGAGGTGGAGCATATGCCAAAGGTTCCTTATACTAGCGCAGTTGGTAGCATTATGTATGCTATGGTATGCACATGTCCAGAAATTACTCAATATATAAGTTTGGTAAGCAGGTACAAGGCCAACCCAGGAAAGAGGCATTGGGAAGCTGTCAAGTGGATATTGAGATATCTCAAAGGAGCTTCCAATGTTGGCCTAACCTTTCAAAAAGGTGAAGGTATTTCAGTTCTCGATTATGTCGATTCTGACTATGCAGTGGATCTTGATAAAAGGAGGTCCACAAATGAATACATCTTTACTCTCGTTGGCAGTGTTGTTAGTTAAAAATCGACTTTACAGTCGATTGTTACTTTGTCTGCAATAGAGGCATAATATATGGCAGCAATAGAGGCAGTGAAAAAAGCTATCTGGTTGAAAGGTTTGGTGGCAGAATTGAGTTTGGTTCAGCTGGAATCAACTCTAAGATGTGATAGTCAAAGTGTTATTCATTTGGTTAAAAATCAAAGATTTCATGAGCGAACCAAACACATTGATGTCAGATTCTCTTTCATTTGAGATGTCGCTAAAGAGGGAACTATCAAGGTCATGAAGGTTATCACAGATGATAACGCTACAGACATGTTGACCAAGATACTCCTTCTCACTAAGTTTGCACACTGTAAGGACTTAGCGGGAGTACGCATCAACTGATGAAACTCAGGGAGAACAACTGCTAGGTGGAGCTAGTATGTTCAACATGATTCTTCTTGTTTCTTACAACGAGGTTACCCAGTAAACTTAGAAGTTTTGGCTGAAGTTGTTCATACGCATGCTTGGAATGCAAACCAAGATGGAGATTGAAAAATTTGGTTTAGTTTTAGTGGGGTCTAATCCATGTGGAAGAAAACTTCATGTTCTAATTTACTTGGCTAGGAAATGAACTTGGAGAACAAGTAAAAATTTGTGGAGGACAAATTTTGTATTTATTTTTTCTTTTTCTTATTTTGTACTTGGAGCCCAAGTTTGACCATATACAAAAGGATGACCTTTCTTCATTGTTAAAACCATCCCAAAAATTCATAGTTAATACATTGTAAGAGTAGAGAGTTGAGAGAGCAATTCTCTTAGGTGTATTTGGGATCTTTCCTCTTTTCTGGTTAATATATAAAGGCAACTGTTCTCTGGTAGATGTAGGATCATTCGGATCCGAGTCACATTAAATGTTGTGTCTTTCTCTTGCTCTTTATTTCATGTTTCCGCTAGCAGGTCCTATACTGCTTTTCTCAACACTTAGTCACATATAGCAAAATCACCTCTATAAAAAGACAGACTAGCAGCTATAGACGACAACAATCATTTCAAAAGAAAAATCTAAATCCAGCTAAAATCAAGGAAGAAATAACCCACTTTCACAACACTTAACCATATCACTTTCAAGTATTTCAATACATTATAAAGATGTGATATGAATGCAATGCATATGTATTGTGTATATACCTTCTTCCTCTATCGAATAGTCGTACCCATGATAATATGATATGGCAGACGTGTACCGATCCCAAATAACAAGGACATATTCATGATATGCACAATTCATAGAAGTCAATCCACTCATTTCAACTTTATCTTTACTTTCAACTTTATCATCCTGTATTTCAGAACCTACATTACGAAATGGAACGCACCCAATAAAAGGGGGGTATTGTACATGTGGAATAGTAATCATATGTAAAATGACAAGGAATGCAACGTATGACATAACTGAAGTAAAAGAACAACCAATGAACCATATCATAGCATGGAAAGAAATCAAAGAATTCAAATCATTAGGTTGATCTTAACGTTTTTATCTTTCATCATAAATTAATTCATTATGAGAAAGATTTAATTAACTTTTGACTTCAGATAGTCTTTAAGTAACACATATTTAAATGATCTAAGTAACGATAAAAATATCAAGTAAATATGAGTGCATAAGTATTTGAAGGAAAACGTGTATGCTTTTTTTTTTTAGTGAGAGATTCTCATTACTAACAAACATAAAATACATAATCATTCACCAAGTGTACTGCATGAGGTCCGATCATTATCCGGTCGACTGAGCATCTAAGTATCGATGTAGACTGTATATAACAACATCAGGATTCGACTCCTCTCCATTTTCCCTCTCTCCATTTTAATATAAATTTATGAATTAAAGATATAGTGTAGATCTAGAATTGTAGGACTGTAAAAATCTTTTGGGAGGAAAAATATGAAAGTAATTAATTATTCTAATCTTGATTAGAGGTTTTAATTTAATTAATTAAATCTCAATCATTAATTTTAAACTATGACAAGTATCTCCAATCCAAGCTAGAACTTGGGGAAAATGGAGAGATGGGAAATGGAGAGGAGCCAGATCCGGGTAAGGGGCTGGATGGTGGACTCGGTTCCCCTCTAGTACCTCATCTGTCCAGTTGGTCCAGTCCCATCCTAAATAGGTTATACGTTTCTTCATAATTTTTTAACGGATCAGATTCATTTTATTAATTGATTGATATTAACTCTAGTTAAAAGTTCTCTCTCTTCAACCTTTCCCACTTTGTTGCCGGATACCTACCTCTCTCCGTTAATGAAACCCAATTGTGCAAAATTAAACTAGAAAAAACAAGACTAATTCCCCACCTCCTAAAGCTCTCAAGAAATAGCAGAGAACAAGATCCAAAATATGCATTTGGGTTATGAAATTACACAAATCCAAGTAAGGAGAGTGAATCTGTCAAGCTCGTTTGAGGCTTGTTTAGATGGAAATGATGATTTTATGAAGCTTGGTGTCTTCTTCGAGGCAACAAAAGTTTTCAACTTTGGGTTTGACCATAATTGTAACGGCATAAAAACTCGAAATTGAGAAGAAAATAAAACGGTGGTTTCTTTTTGCTGCAAAAATTGGAGTTTCTCAGGACCATTACATTTTAGATTTTTCTTTTTCCACTTATAATCATAATCAATTGGAACTTTAATTTCAGTCTCAGAGATCAATCTCTCCTTTTCTGTGGCTTTTCTTTTTTAGATACCCTTTTTATCTATGTGCATGTCAAAGTCTACACATAAATCTTAACTATGAAATTTTAGTTTTGGAGGATTTTGAGATTCGTCCAAGTGATTTTCATTATTTTATTTTGTTTTTTGTAGATAGATTAGAAGCAACAAAGGGGGTGTGGGAAAGAGAAAGACTATTAACCCTAGTTAAAAGTAGTCAGTTTATAAATGAATCTGATCCATTAAAAAATTGTGAAGACACGTGTAAGCTATTTAGAATTAGACTGGACCAACTGGACAGATGGAGTACTGGAGGGAAGCCGGGTCCCCTTACCCTATATATACCCACAAACAGAAAACAGAAGAGGACACACGGAATACAATTTACAATAAGCAAAATCCAGAAAGGAAAAGAGATAGAGAGAACGAGAGAAGAAAAATTACTTTGAGGTTTTTGTTCGTGATTTCGAGTTCGTGGCTTTTGAAAGTTAGCTATTGTTAATTTTGAAATTCAGTAGATTGTAGAGGGTTCTTGTGAATGAATTTTCGCAAGAGGTAACCATCAATCTTCCTTTCTATGATTTAATTTAGCAACTATATGAAATCTTGTTCCAATGATTGAAATTGCTCAAACTTATATGTGTTTAGCGTCAACGTTATAATATGAAGCATGTTGAGATTTTAGCATCATTAAATTCAGAGTAAAACCTTAAATAATATGTGATTTTTCTTGCATGCTTGAGGGTCCAATTTACACCTCCTTCATGATTAATACCTGAAGTTCTATGTACCTGATATGTATATTTGGGTGATATTTCTATTATGATAGTAAATGACACTAATTTTAATTGTTTGAAGTCACTGGTAATCATTTGCTATAGAAAGTTGCTTGCTGTTTTTTTTTTTACTAAATATGATATTAAGGGAGTAGGAATTATTATTATCATAATTCTCTCTTAGTTTGGACAATTAACTCTTCTATAATAATCGGTCTCATATTATATTTAATTCATTACGTCGCTTGAATGACTAATAGATTTTAATTATTAAATTTAATGGGTTTGATCATGTGTGCAGTTACGCTCCTTAGTCAAATCCCATTTTTAAAAAAGCTCTATGTACGGCTATGCTCCTCCGCCGAAAAATGTAATTCACAATTTTACTCATATTCGTTAGGTAAATTAAGCAATTAACAAACCTAGTTTATCCAAGAATTAATTTAAGCCAAATATAAGTTGATAAAGTGATTGTGCTAGAATCACGGGACTCGAGGGTGCCTAATATAGAGTCAAACTTTTCTTTTGATTAGGGATATCACAAGGTGATTTGAAACACCAAAACTCAAATCCAAGTGATGGTTCTGTAAATAAATAATTCTTTTTCAGAACGTCACTTTAATTGAAAAAATCCTAAAAATCACTTTTAGCGGGGTAAAAAAGGGGGTGTGACTAGGGGTGTCAATGGCACGGTTCGGACGGTTATTTTATAAAATTGTACAGTACCAATTTTCAGTTATTTTGTTTTACATAACCAAAATTAGACTTTTCAAAACCATCCCATCATCTCGATTTTTCTTCGATATCGGTAAGGTTCGTTTAATTTTGTTATTTTTTTTTACTTTAAAAATTTCACCTCAAAATACACCATTATTTTTTTTTGGTGAGGAAACATTGTATTTATCCTCACGAACCAACATTATAGAGCATCATCCTCATACAAAGCTACCAGTAGTCTATGCAATTCTAACTCAACAAGTAGTTCACCTATACATGTAATCCTGTAACGACCCATTTTGTCGTTATTAAATTATCCATTACTCAATATTAACTTGAGTCCAAAATAGCCATCATTTTGTTCATTGTGTCACCTCAAATTTTTCGGCGAAAATTTTAGCCTTTCGATGTGTCTAGATAGACTCAAGCCTGATGAATTTAATTATTCATGAATACTAATATCAATCCTTTAATTTGTAAGTTCTTTAGATATTAATTAAGGTCGTACAATATCCTAGCACAAAGTTAAGTTGAAAACATTTTTTAACCAATAGAGTTTCGATATGGGTTTCTATTAGGGCCAAATTCAAACGATCATATCTCCTAGAATATAAGGAGTTATGGGTCTCAATACCTACCAAATCAAATATCTCTGAGTCTTCTTTCTAACGCAATAAACCGTTTGTCAATCCGAGTTCAGAGTAAGACGTTATGACCGTTTTACCAAACATTGTCCGGGCTGAGATGGGAATTTCGCTGTAGCGAGAATTCTGGTGGTATTTAAATCGATTTTAGCCAATTTTCAGGTCCAAAACCCCAAAACATCATTCCCCAACCCTAGAGAGGTGATTTTTCAAGATTTAGGGTGAAAGTCCTTCGTGGAGATAAGTTTTTCCATCATCTTCTTCGTCTTTTAATCCTTTAACATCCTAGAATTATTAGAAAGACCTTCAATGGTGAAATTTTGGGTTAGAATCTTTAATGGTGGATTTTTGGGAAAAACTCATGGGTATTCTTAATATCACCTAGAACTAATTCTAGATTATAAATTAATGATTTCTAGCATGAACTTGGTAAAATAGATTATTTATTTTATTGTCAGTCTATTCTGTAATAGGTAGCTCTTGTACATGTCTGACCAAGTCTTGGGGTAGTGAAGGACAGTTGTAAGAAGTTTTTGAAAAGTTTATTTATTGGTATTTAATTTACTTTGTTATATTTAATTAAGTATTATCTTAAAAACAGAAGTCTTCCGCATATTTTTGGTTGGGTAATAAGGGTTCTCCTAGCTACTTAGGATAGCGTAGGTGCCCGCACGGTCCGTTAGTTTGGGTCGTGACAGTTGGTATCAGAGCATTAGGTTCACCGGTCCCACAAGTACAAGAGCAATGTCAAGTAGAGTTCCACAGATTGGTGTGTAGGGCCCCACACCCAATCTTTGGAAGGCTATAAGGCATGTAGAAGTCGTCTCCTTTTTTTTTTCCTCTCCATCGTGGCGTACTATTCTTTGACTACTGGCTTGGATCCAATTGGTATCTAGATGATTCCAATTGGTATCTCAACAAAGATCAATTAGAATCCAGTTGATTCCAATTGGCATCTTAGTGAATTTGCTTTGGAATCTAGGAAATTCCAATTGGTATATGTTAATAATAGCTAAGGGTTAATATCATAAAATGAAGACGTATGAAAGTAGTGAGCTTATGTGGTTGCCTGTTGTTTGATATTTGGCTGAATTTGAATTGTTAAACTGTATGATTATTGTGAAGTATTTTTGTTTGAATTGTGGTGAAATAAATTGCTAAGTTGCTTTTGTTGAAAATTGTAATGGAACTATGTGATCTTGTTGTTGTGAAATTAATAAATTCTTTGGTGCTTCCTTGTTCTTGAATCTATTGTTATGCTGATGAAATTAATGATATGAGAATTGAGAGGATGATGTGAGGACATGATGTCAAGGGAAGATAATGAAAAAGACATGAACAAAAGATTGAGGTGATATGTGTTTCCCTTAATGACGGGCTCTTGCAATTGATATTGTGAATGAATTCCATTGTATGGTTCAGTTATTTGATATTATGAATGGATTCTTGTGTGGTCCAGTTATTTGATATTATATGTGGATCCTTGTGTTGTCCGGTTATTGAGACTTTATTTGGATTCTTTTGCAATCCTATTATTTGAAATTTTAATTAGTTCCTTGTGAGGACTGGCTAAGTGATATTATCTTTGAGTTCCTTGTATGAACTGACTTTTAAGCTTTGACAAAATAATGAGTTTTAACTAAAAGTGGCAAAAACTAGTGGAGGTTGTTGATACCTAAGGAATTTTGATAGATAACTTATCTGAAATGTGATATTGGTAATGAGACTGTTAATGACCTGTAATCGGTGATGTTGTTTGACTTTGCTCGTATGCTTACTATATAGGGATCAATCTTGAAGTGGTTATGAGTTAGTGAAGCCTATAATAAAAATGTTTTAAGGTAGAAATAAGAATGACATTGTATACCTTAGCTTGGTGTTGGTGATGGATGGGTAATTAGGCTTGACAATGAAGGTTTTGTCGTGTGATAAGTATTGAAGTTAGTGATTGCATAGGCATAAGTTTTAGTTGTGGATTGGTGTATTAAGGGAGGCCTTGAGAAGATAAGTTGATTGTTGACTTGGTCTTGTGATTGAATTGCGTGAGTAACGTCCTATAGAATTGACTGAGAGATAACAATTTTAGAGGGTAGTAATCCCCATGATGGTGTTAATGCAGAATTAAATGGCATAGTTACACCCATAGAATAATTAAGAATGGTACTAAATGGGAGAGTATAAATGAATTATTAAATGGCATGATTGATCTTTCCTTGGGTAATACTTGGTGGATATTGCTTATTGAGTGATTAAAGTATGATGATTAGATGAGTATTAGCGATGTTATGGAGGAGAATGTGTTGTAGTTGTTAGGATATACTATTAACCATGTTGGTTTAAGTTATAGTATTATTTTACATCCCATGTAAAGACAATTTATTTCATCTTCTTAATTTAATAAAGTCTTTATTTAAATAAATCATTGTGTTGACATGTGTGTCCTTTGCTTATAAAGTAGACAATTTTGTGCATGGAGTTATATAACTCATGCACGGAAGATTAAAATTGTCGGTTCTTATAAGTTATAAATTAAAGTTCACAATCAAAGATGAAGTAGGACAAACATCTTGATGATTGTAGCACAAGATTAAAATATAGTTTGATCTTAATTATGGGAGTGGTAATAGTCCAACTTCTTGTGCTAGTACATTTCGTATGTATTGAACGGACCAAGCAGAGATGTTTGTTTATGTTCTGAATATTAATAAACAACTTCTCTAGTCCATTACATGTACTTATACTCTTAATCTTGATATAATTATTATGATCTATGTAGTTTGATTTATTATTTTAATCTATTAAAAGGTGAGACTCTATTGAGAGTCAACATATTCCTAATAGATTGGATAATGACTAATTACTTAGTGAAATAATAAATAGTTGATAGAGCCATGTCTCGGACTTGAGATAGAAGACACCCCTATATAGTTGCTTATAAGTTTTCACGTGTAAACCCTACAGGTGGATTTAGTATCCGTCACGTGAAATAAGTTGAGCATAGTAATATAGGATTGAGTTAGTCAATCAATTAAATTTTCAGAAAAATTTAATTTAATTGATTGGTGTCGGTAATTCTAACATGGGGAGTTAAATAAGATGTAATGGTAGATTTCGAAGTTAATATCGAGGAGTGCAATTACAGATTTTTAGTGGAATAATTTGTAATTTATTATGATATGATAATTCATTCATTTGCGAATTAATATCATAATTGGAAGCCTCAGTTAATAAATCTGCGGTCCCTATTACGCCTGATTAACTAATCGAATTTGATAAGAAAAAGAATTTTATGGAAGAAGTGATATTATTTTACTACTCTTCTATAAGGATTAAATGGAACTTAATACCAATAATGAGCTGAAAATGTTTGAACATAATGGGACCATAATGAGCTGAAAACGTTTGAACATAATGGGACCATAATGAGCTGAAAACGTTTGAACATAATGGGACTATTAAGGGTGAAAAACGTTTTGCTCATTATGATGGTATTAAGTTGGAATTACAGCTGAAAAACGTTGCCCCTTCCCTTTCCTTCATTCAACAGAATTTTGGATTAAATAGGGAGTTGCTTTTCAGAAATTTTTTCATTCTTTTTCTTGAGAAAACAAAAGTGCTTGTCCACACAAGTGTAGATTAGTAAAAGGTTAATCAGGAAGTGGTAGAAGGCAGCAGACCTGGAGATCAAGGTGATAAACGAATTGTGTGAAAGCTTCAAGAGGTATGTACATACTTGCTGAATTTCGGTTTTAATTTACATTATCATATTGTCATGTAAGTTTATGATCCGTGTTTATGCTTCCGCTGCGTATGTGATTTATACGTTCTAGCAATTTGTATCACTAGTCATCCTACATCTAACTGATAATGTAATATGAATTTCATGATTGTTATACATGTTTTTTTGTTAGTTTCAAAAGTTGTATAAAATCATGTTGTTGACTGTTTATCATGTTGATGATATTGTACCTGAAAATTCATGTTTTCATATATCTATTTTGGTTTATGTGATTATCATGTGTTATGAATTTATGGTACAATTGTTTTCTAGAAATACATGTTCACAATGAACTGTTTGTTTTCTGTAAATACATGTTCACCATGAAATATTTGTTTTCGGAAATTATATGTTCATTATGAATTGTGTATTTTCTGGAAATATATGTTTAATCATGGCTTGATTGTTTTCTGGACTATCTGTTCTTCCTGAAATAATTGTTTTCTGGAATGGTTTATCCATAATTCTAATCTGGATTAAGGGTAACTATGTTTCAAGTTATGACAAAACCCAACTATAGTCATAACTTACATGCTCTAACGAGTAGTATGGTGTCACGGCAAGGCTGTCCAGACTTTTCGTGTCACCCTCGCTGACAGCCTTGCTGATGACTGCCTATATATTGATTTTCTAAATTGAGGGTCAATCTGTATTGCCATTTGAATTTTCCCAACCACTTTTGTTATTTATTTGCCTAAACAAGTGGTGTAGTGGAAAGGCCAAGCTGTGAGAGTAGCCTTGCTGACCCTCGCAAGCAGCCTTGCCGATGAATGTCGGTTTTGGTCGGTTTTGGAGTTTTTCATTCTTTGACGAACTCCGATTGGCCTGAAATTTGGTAGGTCCATTGGAAATGACCCACTGACCAAGACACACAGCTTTGCTGTGACATATGGCCTTTTTTTGGCCAAATTCCTTCGTTTTGATGGGTTTTTGGGCATTTTTATGTTTTCTGAAAAATTACAACTTCTAAAAAGAAATTGATTTTTGACACCAGTGGTAATAGGGGTCATTCCTTATGGTTTCCAGTGGTTAATAACAGTATATTATATGAGTATACATGTTGACATAGGTCATCTTCCCCATCGGATATGCTTGTATACAGTACTACTGTTTTCTATCTCTTGTTTTGATGACTTGTATTAACTTTCCAACTAAGTTACATGTTGAATCAATGAGCAAGAGATTCCATGAAATATGATGTTTATCTAACTTAACTTAACAGTTTACTCTCTAACTGAGTTGGCGCTGTTTTATTTAAGTAGATAGCATGTCTCACATTGCATGTATTTTTGCTTAAATGATTAAGTTTCCCTAACGATTCTAACTGTTTATGAGCATGGTGATATGTGTGATGTGGATTTTATGAATTTATTTATTCTGTTCGCATGTCTAATAATGATTTGTTTTTTATCATACCACAGATTTACCATGTCTTCATTTAATCCCTTAACCTCTATCCTGAATCAAAATAAACTAGAGGGCCCTAACTATGTTGACTGGAAATGTAACTTGGACATTGTTCTTACTGCTGAAGGTTTCAAATTTGTGCTGGTTGAAGAATGCCCCATTAGGTCCGCTGATCCCACTGATGATGAAACTAAAGCCTATGACAAATGGGTTAAGGCTGATGAGATGGCAAGATGCTACATTCTTGCCTCTATGGCGAATGTCTTGCAGCATCAACATCAGTCAATGACTTCTGCTTACGATATGCTTGAATCTCTCAAAGAGATGTTCGGTGAGCAAAATCGTGTTGCAAAGCAGACAGCCATGAAAGCCCTTTTGACCACTAAAATGGCTGAGGGATCATCGGTGAGGGAGCACATTCTTAAGATGATGAGTCTGTTGAACGAGCTGAAAATTCTTGGTGTGGTTATTGATAAGGAATCTCAGGTTGAGATGGTCCTGCAGACTCTGCCGGACAGTTTTCAGCAGTTTTGCTTAAATTATAATATGAATAAGATGGACTTGTCCCTTGGGAAACTGCTGAATGAGCTGCAAGCGGCAGAATCTATCATTAAGAACCAAGCTACTCCTGCGGCTTTCATGGTTGACAAACCTTCATCTTCGACTTCTAAGCCGAAAGGCGACAAGAAGAAGAAGAAGCCCCGTAAGGTTCCAGGTGCTACTGGTGGTGTGGCTAAGCCTAAGGGCAAATTCTATCATTGTAAGCAACCTGGTCACTTTAAGAAACAGTGCCCCGGTTATATATCAAAAATGCAGAAACAAGGTACTTCTTTTTCATATGTCGTTGAAACATTTTTAGCGGCTGTTTCTACCCAATTTTGGGCTAGCCACTAATCATATCTGCACTTCTTTGCAGGGGTTTCAGGTAACACGGCGGCTAAATAAAAATGAGCTCAACGTGTTTCAAGAAAATGGGGAACCAACACCAGCTTTAGCTATAGGGACCATTTCCATTACGTTCAGTAGTTCTAGAGTTTTGACTTTAAATAATGTTCTCTACGTACTTTCTATAAGAAGGAATTTACTTTCAGTTTCAAGAATAATGGATGCTGGTTACAATGTTTATTTTGCTAATAATTCTGCAATTATTAAGTTTAATAAGCATTTTATTATTTCTGCTCCTAGAATAGATGACCTGTTTATGTTTGATGTGTCTCAAAACATGCTACAAACTTTGGAACTTAATAACATTAATCAATCACATAAGAGAAAACGAATTTCAGAATTGAGTGAAACCTACTTATGGCACTTACGTCTAGGTCATATTAATATAAATAGGATCTCACGGTTGGTTTCTGATGGACCTTTGAGTTCATTGAAAGTGGAGGCACTTCCGACTTGTGAATCCTGTTTAGAAGGAAAAATGACCAAGAGACCCTTTCCTTCCAAAGGAAATAGAGCCGATAATACGTTAGAATTAATTCATTCTGATTTGTGTGGTCCTATGAATATACAAGCAAGAGGTAGTTTTGAGTATTTTGTGACTTTCACAGATGATTACTAAATATGGATACATTTATTTGTTGCGCCGTAAATCTGAATGCTTTGAAAAATTCAAGGAATTTAAGATAGAAACGGAAAAGCGACATAATAAACATATCCATACATTACGATCTGATCGTGGTGGTGAATACCTTTCTGCGGAATTCATTAAGTACTTATCAGAATCAGGAATTACATCTCAATATTCTGCTCTGGGAACACCACAACAAAATGGTGTGGCAGAGAGGAGAAATAGAACTCTTATGGAAATGGTTCGATCAATGTTAAGTTATTCAGATTTGCCTTTTTCCTTTTGGGGGTATACATTAGAAACAACAAATTATATTCTGAACTTGGTTCCTTCAAAGTCAGTACCTTTAACCCCATCTGAATTGTGGAGTGGGCGCAAGCCTAGTCTACGGCATATTCGGGTTTGGGGTTGTCCAGCACATGTTCTAAAAGGGAAAACTAATAAACTGGAATCTCGGACAGAAGTGTGCATTTTTATTGGATATCCAAAAGGTACTAAGGGAGGTTTATTTTACTGTCCTAATGAACAGAAGGTAATTGTCTCGACAAATGCCAGATTTCTGGAAGCGGACTATTTAATGAACCATGTTCCTAGAAGTAAACTAGTTTTACAGGAATTGAGCAATAGACTAACAAATAATGAAACACAACAAGGACATATTCCGACAACCGTTATTGACATACCACTGCATCCACGTAGTGGGAGAAATGTCAATAGGCAAGAGGTTGCACAAGAGCAAACACTTGACATTACACTACCTCAAAGTAGTGGGAGTAATGTTGAGCAACATGCAATTGTGGAGGAAACTGTTCAGGGTAATGTCGAGCAGCCTGCACTTGTGCTGGACGACGTTCAAGGTGTTCAGAATTCAGTTCCAAATATAGCAGATCCTGTAGTGACTGTTCGTCGTAGTGGGAGAATTATTAGAAAACCTTTACGGTTTGCGCTCTTGGGAGAATCATACGATCGAATCCTTGAGGAGCCTAATACAGAACCCCTTAATTACGCCGAAGCACTACAGGACAAAGATGCTAAAATGTGGATTGCTGCTATGAAATCTGAAATGGAGTCTATGTACTCTAATCAAGTCTGGGATCTTGTAGAACCACCTGCGGGAGTCAAAACCATTGGCTGTAGATGGATTTATAAGAAAAAGAGAGGTATGGATGGAAAAGTACAAACTTTTAAGGCAAGGCTTGTTGCGAAAGGGTTTACTCAATAAAAAGGAATTGATTATGAGAAAACTTTTTCGCCGGTAGCTATGCTTAAATCCATTAGGATTCTCTTATCCATTGCTGCTCATTATGATTATGAGATTTGGCAAATGGATGTCAAGACTGCTTTCCTAAATGGAAGTCTTGATGAGTGCATTTATATGGCACAACCAGTAGGTTTCATAGAAAGTGGCAATGAAAACATGTTTTGTAAACTTAACAAATCCATCTATGGATTGAAACAGGCATCTAGGGCATGGAATACTTGTTTTAACAATTCGATTAAGACTTTTGGTTTTGATCAATGTGAAAATGAGTCATGCATATATAAAAAATGGGACGGAGACAGAGTAGCATTTTTGATTCTGTAGGTAGATGACATTTTGCTCATAGGGAATTATGTGAGCATGTTGAATTCTGTTAAGGAGTGGCTGTCCTCTCATTTTGATATGAAAGACTTGGGAGAAGCAGCTCATATCCTTGGGATCAAGCTTATGCGAGATCGTAAACAAAGGATAATAGGCTTATCTCAAGCGCTTTATATTGGCACTATTTTTGCAAGGTTTAGCATGCAAAATTTCAAAAAGGGATTCCTTCCTTTTAGGCATGGAATTACTTTATCAAAAGATCAGTCACCCAAAATGGCTGATGAGATAGAGAGAATAAAGGCGGTCCCTTATGCTTCTGCTGTGAGTCTCATGTATGCTATGTTGTGCACCAGACCTGATATTTGCTTTGCTGTTGGCATGGTTAGCAGATTTCAGTCTAATCCTGGACTACCGTAAAGCATATAATCAAGTACCTGAAAAGGACTAGGGATTACATGCTTGTCTTTCACTCTGAGAATCTTGTACCTATTGGGTATACAGATTCAGATTTTCAGTCAGATAAGGATTCTAGAAAGTCTACCTCAGGATATGTGTTTACTTTAGGAGGTGGAGCCATAGTTTGGAGGAGTATCAAGCAATCATGTGTTGCTGATTTCACTATGGAAGCTGAATATGTGGCTGCCTCTGAGGCAGCCAAAGAGGCTGTTTGGCTAGGTAACTTTCTGAAAGAGCTTGGAGTGGTTCCTTAGGTTCAAGCACCACTCACACTTTATTGTGACAATAGTGGTGCGGTTGCAAACTCGAAAGAACCACGAAGTCATAAAAGAAGTAAGCATATTGAGAGAAAATATCACTTGATTCGGGATATAACTCAAAGGGGTGATGTGAGAGTTTTGAAGATTGAGTCGAAGAACAATTTGGCGGACCCATTTACAAAGGGCTTAACTCAGAAGGTCTTTGATAAGCATGTGGAAGAAATGGGTGTTAAAATTGTACATGCATGGTTATGAGTCTAAGTGGGAGATTTTTAGGATATACTGTTAACCATGTTGGTTTAAGTTATAGTATTATTTTTACATCCCATGTAAAGACAATTTATTTCATCTTCTTAATTTAATAAAGTCTTTATTTAAATAAATCATTGTGTTGACATGTGTGTCCTTTGCTTATAAAGTAGACAATTTTGTGCATGGAGTTATATAACTCATGCACGGAAGATTAAATTTGTCGGTTCTTATAAGTTATAAATTAAAGTTCACAATCAAAGATGAAGTAGGACAAACATCTTGATGATTGTAGCACAAGATTAAAATATAGTTTGATCTTAATTATGGGAGTGGTAATAGTCCAACTTCTTGTGCTAGTATATTTCGTATGTATTGAACAGACCAATTAGAGATGTTTGTTTATGCTCTGAATATTAATAAACAACTTCTCTAGTAATACGAATTCTGTGAAAGCTTTAACTCAATCCTATATTACTATGCTCAACTTGCTTCTCTAATAAACGAATTCTGTGAAAGCTTCAAGAGGTATGTACATACTTGCTGAATTTCGATTTTAATTTACATTATCATGTAAGTTTATGATCCGTGTTTATGCTTCCGCTGCGTATGTGATTTATACGTTCTAGCAGTAGTCTCTAATTCTATAGGATCTCTATGGCTAATAGTTGTAAGTCTGTGTAATGAGTGAGAAGTTGTGTTGTCACCCATGTATAATAGTAAACCGTTAGCTTGAACCGTGGGTGATCATGATGTGAAAAGAATAGTGGTTGTGAGATTTTGAAGCTAGCTTTATAGAATGAATCTAGTAGTCTTGATTAGGCGCATGCGAGTATCTAAGTTATATGACTTGTAAATGGAGTGGTGACTTAAATATGATCAAGATGTAGATTTTCCAAGGGGTAGTCTTGGCTAGAAACTTACTCGGGTGTCTCAGGGTGATCCTTTGTGTTGGGTGGATTAGATGTGACTTGTCTGGTATTGAAATTTGAGTAGTAGACTCATGTAGCATCCCGTAGCACTTTTCAAAATTAAATTCGGGGCTCTAGAACTCCAATAATGATAATTATCGCGATAGGCTTGCAATTATATGTCCCAATATTGATTGTGTTGTAAAATACAAGCATATATGAGCTAGGCGGAGCTCACTGGTTTGGTCAAGGGAATTAGCACTGTGGGTCCGCTGTGGCAGTTAGCACTGCAACGACAATCGCGCCGCAACAGTGGTAAAAAAAATGCAGTTTTTTCAGTTTTTTATTTCGTTCTTCAAAGTTCATTCCCCACTCTTCCATTGTAAGAAGAGAGAACGAACCTAGGATGAAAAATAGGTGATTTTGGGTTATCGTCTTCTTCAAGATGAATCTTTTAACCCTCTTTATCTTGCTTTGACTCTTAAAACTCAATTTTTAGATTTGGACCGTTGTAAGGAGAATAAGTGATTCGTGCGTAAATGTTTGGCTCGGCCTCTTCATGTTTTGAAAAGCCTTGATAAAACGATTGAGTATAGAATGTAGGTTAATTATTGAGGATATCAAGTGAGTGAGATATGGTGCAATATAAGAAACTCTGTTAGTAATGTATCTCTAATTTCAATATCGTGTTTCTCTCCACCGAATGCCCGTTCGAGGCCGAACGGATGGTAAAGTGGTATCTAATTGTAATGACCCATTTTGTCATTATTAAATTATTCATTCCTCAATATTAACTTGAGTTCAAAATAGCCATCATTTTGTTCATTGTGTCACCTCAAATTTTTCAGCTAAAATTTTAGCCTTTCAATGTGTCTAGATAGACTCAAGCTTGATGAATTTAATTATTCATGAATACTAATATCAATCCTTTAATTTGGAATTTCTTTAGATATTAATTAAGGTCGTACAATATCCTAGCACAAAGTTAAGTTGAAAACATTTTTTAACCAATAGAGTTTCGATATGGGTTTCTATTAGGGCCAAATTCAAATGATCGTATGTCCTATAATATAAGTATTTAGGGGTCTCAATACCTACCAAATCAAAGATCTTTGAGTCTTCTTTCCAACGCAATAAACCGTTCGTCAATCCGAGTTCAGAGTAAAACGTTATGGCCGTTTTACCAAACACTATCCGGGCTAAGACGGGAATTTCGCTGTCGCGAGAATTCTGGTGGTATTTAAATCAATTTTAGCCGATTTTCAGGTCCAAAACCCCAAAACTTCATTCTCCAACCCTAGAGAGGTGATTTTTCAAGGTTTAGGGTGAAAGTCCTTCGTGGAGGTAAGTTTTTCCATCATCTTCTTCGTCTTTTAATCCTTTGACATTCTAGAATTATTAGAAAGACCTTCAATGGTGAAATTTTGGGTTAGAATCTTTAATTGGGGATTTTTGGGAAAAACTCATGGGTATTCTTAATATCACCTAGAACTAATTCTAGATTATAAATTAATGATTTCTAGCATGAACTTGGTAAAATAGATTATGTATTTTGTTGGTTGGAAATTCTGAATTCCATAAAGATGAGACCTTTAGCATAAAAAACTCCATTAATGGAGATGGGTTAAGCTTGAAAGAACTAGTTAATGGTTAATTGACCGGGGGGAATGATATAGACCTTGAGTTAGGGTAGAATTAGTGGGTTTGAATTTCCAAAGATATTTATTTGAAGAGTAATTGATTAATTACTCTTATGGTTTCTTGATTTTTAGATGATTGATCATTCCGAAGCATGAAGAAAGGGAATGAGCATCCTTGACATGACTTGTTGATTCAAAAAGCTTGGCGTCAAGGTAGGCTAGGTTAATGAGTAGAAGACTGTGTTATTTCATATCTTTATAATTTATAATTGATGGGAGAAAGCATGTCTAGGCTTGCAGACATGGAGTTGAGGTGGATAAAGACATAAGAACTTTACTTTAATCCCGAAAATTATGTTATTGATTGATTATGTGATATTTATGATATTATGTGTTATGTGCCCGAAAGGGGATTGTTATGAATGAAGTATGCGGACATGATGTTTCTTAGTTGTTCTAGTGATGAACCTAATTGAGTTATAAAGGTTTAAGTTGTGTATTGTGCCATGATAATGGTGAGGCCTAAGGGATAGATGACTTGAATCATTGTGTGCATTGTATTATGCAGAGAAAGGTAGAGAATAATGATAAGGTTGAATGTGCTAGTTATGGGTGGTGATGTTAGAACCCAAGTTGTGGTATTTGAGTAGGTTATGGTTTAATTGCAGTTTAGACTCAATTTAAATGTGTGTATGCTCCTAAATTGGATGCTTGTTGATTGGTCTTCAGACATACTTGAATTGATGATATTTGGATTGTTGATACTTGCATGAATAATTATGAAAAATTGAACTTGATCAAATTGCCTTATGATTATAAGTGTACTTGTAAATTTAGCACGCCGTGTTGTATCCTGAGAGATAGTATGAAGTTGATAAAATATACATAATATGGTTATGGAAGATCGGGTACCTCGCTGGTACGGATATGAATGTTGATATTACTTATTTATGGAGGATGGGTACCACGCCGGTATGATACATGGACTTAGATTGTCCCCTGCAGGTCATGACTAGTTGGGCAGAAATAAGTCCCTTAGCATGTGTGTACAGACTATTGTTGATAAATGAAAAATCTTGATTCATAATGATAATGTGATTGAAAAGAATGCCTTGCGTAAAGAAGGCTTGTGATATACCTTCATACAGGTTGAAAAGTGAATAATGACTATTGATTAAGAACAGAAAAGTGGAAAGATTGTTAGTAGTAATGTGGCCGACGTTAAATTTCGATATTGCTGTAAGACGTGATTGGATCGGGTGCCACGAGCCGGCATGGTAATATTAATAATAAAGGAATTGATAATTAAGTGATCTAAAGTGATGAATCCAATGAATAATATCAAAGAAACGATCCCAAAGTTTCAATAATTGAATTAATCCTTCTCCAAGAGTATCTATAAGGTTTGTTAATGAAACTTGAGTTCTCTTGTGTGTTTTACTGAGATGTGAGTTGATTTGTATTCCCTATTTGATTGTATCCTTGAGATTGATTGTGTGACATGTACTTGGAAAAGTGAAACTTTTGCTTACTTGCTATATGTTGGTCGACTTACTTTATTTATACTTGTGTAATCGTGGCTTATCCGATTGGCTAGTTATTATTCTTTAATATTATAAGAGAGTGTTTGGTTGTTAGCCCGAGAGTTTAATGTAAGTTGTCTATGATTACTGGGTTGATCCTATAGATGTGGGTAATGGAAGCGAAAATGCGAATAAAGGGGTGATAGTGATGGTTTAGTGTTGGATTGTGGTGGATGGTATGAATTAATGAGGTTAGACTATGCTAGTGGTGAATATAATCTTGTTAATAGAGTTGGAGAATTGTAAATTATATTGGCAAAGTGTTATAATGATATTACAGCCTTAGTTGAATTATACTCTATGTAATATGTCATGATTTCTTTTCTTTGATTCTATTTTATGATTATGTGGACTAACACTGGTCCGCCGATGATGCCTACCTGTCACGCCCCGAATTCCAACGGGACGGACATGGCACCCGAAGCCGACAAGGCCCGAGAGAACCAATCTTCATCCATAAACACCCATACGCATACCACTCAATAGTCATCACCACCACAAATAAATATAGCATGCCAAAAGCGGAAGTTATGACAAAAATGTGAGAATTATGAAACTTGGCCGTTAGGGCCATCAAGACAAAACATAAGTTCATTACATTCCTTTCGTCTGACCCACAACATCTACAAAGCCTCTACAGATGCATAACCAAAACCAACCTAGAGTCGGGACACACCCCGCTCTATACATATACACAAGATCAAAACAAATGTACATAGAAGACTCGGAAAGCCCCGAACCAACTGGAGCTCACCAAATGTCCGCAAAAGATCCGCAACCTACAATGGAGGTCTACTAGTACCTGTGCCTGCAGCAAGTAAGGTAAGTTCCTCCGAGGGGGTCAGTACGAAGAATGTACTGAGTATGTAAGGCCATAAGAAAACTGTATCAATAAGTGAGAACACTAATGTATATCAAAGATAAGAGAATAGGAAATATATATAAACCAACATTTCCATATGTGTGGAACCATGTACTTTACATTCTTTATTCCCTTTATCATTCATCTTGACATCATCAATAATCACATCATGCCCGGGACCAACTGATCAGTGGTAAATAACAATATTGGGATCGTCTCTAGTTAGGCTTATGCCCCTTTGAGCTACCACCCATAAATCAATAAAGCAGGTTCGGCCCTAGCTAGGTTTTCACCCCTTTGGGCTACCCCCTGTGTCCAATAATCAATCGGGATCGTCTCTAGCTAGGCTTTCACCCCTTTGAGCTACCACCCGTGATACATTGGGATCGTCTCTAGCTAGGCTTTCGCCCCTTTGAGCTACCACCCGTACTTAAACAAGTATGCATTACTTCATTCTTTAGTTATGAACTTGAAACATTGTTGGTTATAGCATTATTGGAACTTTGGGACAATGTTCAATGTAAAAGAGACACATGAATAAATATATATAGGTAACCAACCTGACATGAGATACTTTGGAACATTTCGACATAGGTACAAGTACAATGGCAAAGGGAGCAATATGTGCGGCAGAAAGATACGGACAAGAATAACCTTACATACCTTAGCCTCTCAATAAGAATCCACAATCCTAACGAATATAATGATCCAGCCCCTTACTCTACAACACAAGCACATAACGGAGTTTACGTCAACATCTAACCACCTTACAAGTGCAAAGACGACAAAAGTTACATAATTGCCTCTAACGTCATTTCCCCCTTTATAATGAAATTTCGGCATGACCATACCAAAAATACCACAACATGCCATACATTGACCAACATCATAACCAATAGCATTTTGCAACAAAGCTTCTTCTTTACACTTTCTCATTCACACCATATCACAAATAATCCATCAAGTCACCTTAAAACACCTCATAGCACATATCGGCCAAAAATCCCATAATTCACACTTATAGAAAATAAAAAGTTTAGTAACCTAATCACACCATACATGTTGATATTTCATCCATACCATGCTCTTTCATCAAAACCACAAGTCACCTTTCAAGTTTAATTCACAAAATGGCACATCTTTTACCAAAGGGCAAAAGTGTCCTATTCAATCTTTCCAACACAACCATCATGATCAAAACAATACTTCATGCATATAATATGCTAAATCACAAGAATAAATACTTACCTAAGCTTGTAAAGAGATGATCTTGTCCAAAGTATCCAAAGGGAATGGTTGCCTTAGGGTTTGGAAAAGAAAGAAATATTTGAGAAATATCCAAAAGTTATGAGAGTTGTAATGAAATAAATCTAATTTTTTACTTGCTTTATAGAGTCATTTAAGTCATCCTTAGCCACTTCTTTGGCATTAAATTCCATGGTCCCTTGGTCAATCACAAGAATGGGTCTTTTTTCCTTTTTGGGCTTTTCATTTTGGCCTTGTTTTGGGCCTCAATTTGGGCCCAATAACACATATTAGCTTAGTCCACTAAAATAAATGGATAATCCACCATATATCTCATGTTTAAATAATTTCATAATGTCACGACAATATTCACTTACGAGATTCCCTTTCGTAGCCTCAATCGCAAAACTAGACATTCTAGTCGTCCATGGCTTAATTGAACATAATTTGATAAATACTTGTGTTTCATGGTTTGATCATGTAGGAGTGTATTAAAGTACTTGGAGCCTTAATAAGGAGTAAATAAACACCAAATAACCAAAAGAAACCATGGAAGAATTGACATTTCATTACGTCGCAAAACAAGCTCGGAAAGACCAAAACATTTGTGCCTTGCGCCACTACTGCAATACGGGCAGTGGCGCGAAAATGTGGTGAACTCTGAACCTGAGGCTTGCGCCACACACCCTAAAACAGGGAGTGGCATAAGTTTTAATGGTTCTCTAAATTTTTTTCAGCTTTTGCACATGCTAGCCTACCATCCGATACCATCCAAGATATGTACTTTTTGTCCTCAATACTAAGGTAAACATGTCTTAAAGTCATCAAGTAAGGTCGGAAATGTACGGTATATTACATTCTTTCCCCCTTAAAAACATTCGTCCTCGAAAGTAAAATAGTCTCATGTTCAACAATTTTATTCCTATCTTAACACATATATACACATACACGCAATACTTGTAAATACTTACTTGTTATGGCTCCACCTCCGCACTGTGAACTTTTTCTTCCGTGTGAAATAAATACGGGTACTTGGACTTCATCATTTCTTCCGCTTCCCACGTGATCTCTTCTACTTGTTGATTTCTCCAAAGTACCTTCACGGAAGCAACGTCTTTATTTCTTAGACTCTTCACTTGCCTATCCAGAATAGCAATAGGTATCTCCTCATAGGTAAGATCCTCCGTAACTTGTACATCTTCAATAGGAGTAATATGAGATGGATCTCCTATGCACTTGCGAAGCATCGAAACATGCAATACTGGATGGACTGTGGAGAGTTCTTGAGGTAATACCAATTCATACGCAACTTGTTCAAATCTTTTGACAATTTCATATGGACCTATATAACGTGGGATCAATTTTCCTTTCTTTCCAGACCTCATTACCCCTTTCATCGGCGACCCTTTAAGAATACCCAATCACCTATGGCAAATTCAAGCCCTCTTCGTCTAACATCCGCATATGACTTGTGTCGACTTTGGGCCATTTGTAGCCGCTGCTGGATCACTTTAACTTTCTCCATAGCTTGATAAACAAGATCTGGCCCAAGTAAAGCAGGTTCGCCCGCTTCAAACCATCCAATTGGTGATCGACATTTTCTTCCATATAAAGCTTCATAAGGTGCCATCCCCATACTTGAATGATAGTTATTGTTGTATGCAAATTCAATGAGAGGTAGATGTTCATCCCAACTACCTTTAAAATCCAAAGTGCAGGCTCGTAGCATAGCTTCAAGTGTTTGGATAGTACGCTCTGCTTGTCCATCTGTCTGAGGATGAAAAGCCGTACTCAAATTAACCTGTGTGCCCAAGCTCCTTTGGAAAGATTTCCAAAAATGAGCGGTAAACTGTGCTCCTCTGTCTGATATAATAGAAAGTGGAATGCCATGAAATCGTACTATCTCTTTCACATACAACTTCGCATAATCCTCAGCTGTATAGGTCGTCTTGACTGGTATAAAATACACTGACTTGGTAAGCCTGTCCACTATGACCCATATAGAATCAAACTTCCGCAATGTACGAGGTAAACCTGTAATGAAATCCATATTAATCATATCCCATTTCCAGACTGGAAGATTGATACATTGCATGTAACCCCCCAGTTTCTGATGTTCCACTTTCACCTGTTGACAATTTGGACATTGAGCTACAAATTCCGCAATGTTCTTTTTCATATATCCCCACCAATATATGTCTTTCAAATCATGATACATCTTTGTAGCTCCCGTATGAATAGAATACCGTGAGTGATGTGCCTCTGTCATAATTCACTTCCTTAGCTCATCTACGTCCGGTACACATAATTGACCTTGGCATTGAAGTACTCCCTCTTGCGTAAGATCAACTGCCTTTGTCAATTTCTGCTGCACATTCTCTCTCAGCTGCAGCAAAATAGGATCCACATACTGTTTCTCCTTTACTTCAGCTATTAAGGAAGATTCTGCTGCATTCTGCACAATAACCCCTTCATCTGGAGATTCACGCAGACGAACTCCCAAGCTAGCTAGTTGATGTAGATCCTTGACTATCTCTTGCTTGTCCCTCAACTGCCCGTTAGTGCATCCCGTTGCTTTGCGACTCAGTGCATCAGCTACTACATTTGTTTTCCCAGGATGGTATAACATATCAATATCATAGTCTTTTAAAAGTTCCAGCCATCTCCGCTGCCTCAGATTTAGGTCTTTCTGCTTAAAGATATATTGCAAACTTTTGTGCTCAGTATAGATATCAACATGAACTCCATACAAATAATGACGTCATATCTTTAAAGCAAATACCACAGCTGCTAACTCAAGATCATGTGTTGGGTAGTTTCTCTCATGTGGCAACAACTGACGTGAGGCATATGCTATCACCTTACCATGCTGCATTAATACACATCCAAGGCCAACCCCAGAAGCATCACAATACACTGCATAACCTTCTATGCCTTCGGGAAGTACTAAAACTGGCGTGGAAGTTAATTTCTCTTTCAGCTCTTGGAAACTTTTCTCACATGCATCGTTCCACTGAAACTTGATTGCCTTGTGTGTTAACTTCGTCAATGGTGCAGCAATAGAAGAAAACCCTTCCATAAATCTCCTGTAATAACCTGCCAAACCAAGAAAACTACGAATCTCTGTAGGCGTCGTAGGTCTTGGCTAATTTTTCACTGCTTCAATCTTTTGCGTATCAACCCGAATTCCTTCATCCGACACAATGTGACCCAAGAATGCTACGTATTTTAACCAAAATTCACACTTAGAAAACTTTGCATATAACTTACGATCCCGGAGAATTTGTAACACCTGTTGTAAGTGATTAGCATGATCCTCCTGTGATCTCGAATAAACCAGGATATCATCTATAAATACCGTTATGAACACGTCTAGAAATGGCTTAAACACCCTATTCATCAAATCCATGAAAACAGCCGGTGCATTTGTTAGTCCAAATGACATAACTAAAAATTCATAGTGGTCATACCGTGTTCGAAAAGATGTCTTGGGTACATCATTTTCTCTAACCCTGACTTGATGGTAACCCGACCTCAAGTCAATCTTGGAAAACCATTTGGCACCCTGTAACTGATCAAACAAATCATCAATTCTAGGGAGGGGATATTTGTTCTTGATCGTTACCTTATTCAATTGTCGATAATCGATACACATTCTCAAGGTGCCATCTTTCTTCCGCACAAACAATACTGGTGTGCCCCATGGGGACATACTAGGCCTGATAAAGCCCTTGTCCAACAAGTCTTTTAATTGCTCCTTCAATTCACACAATTCTGCTGGAGCCATTTTATACGAAGGAATAGAGATCGGCTGAGTGCCTGGAATCACATCAATGCCAAACTCCACTTCCCGTTCTGGAGGTAAACCTGGAAGATCGTCAGGAAATACGTCGAGAAATTCATTGACCACTGGTACCGACTGAGGACTTGGTGGTTCCACGTCGAGATCTTGCACTCTTACCAAATAGCATATATATCCCTTAGCTATCATTTTCCTAGCTTTAAGATAGGAAATAAATTTGTCTTTCGGTGCCCCCACATTACCCTTCCACTCAAGAATACTCTTTTGTGGAAAATGAAAATGTACCTCCTTGGCTTGGCAATCCACCATAGCATAACAAGAAGCCAACCAATCCATCCCCATTATAACATCAAAATCCACCATGTCAAGTTCAATAAGATCAGCTAGTGTATCATGCCCACACACAGTTATCACACAATTACGATATACTCTCTTTGCAATAATAGATTCACCAACCGGTGTAGACACTTCAATAGACTTATCTAAGAATTCCGGTGTTCTTTCAAATTTTGCAGCAATCAACGGAGTAACATATGATAAAGTAGAGCCCGGATCTATCAATGCATATACACCATGTGAAAATATAGACAATATACCTGTGACTACATCGGGAGTTGCCTCCGAATTCTGTCTGTCCACGAGAGCATAGGTACGATTCTGGGCTCCACTGGAACTAGCTGCTCCTGCAGCACCTCTACCCCGACCGGCAGGCTGCATACCTCGGCCTACGGAAGGAACCGATGATGAAGATGCAACGGTTGACCCCATAGGTCGTGCCACACCACCCGAGCCTCTTCGTGGGCATTCCCTCATTATGTGCCCTAGCATACCACACCGGAAACAAGTATTCACCCCACGTCGACATTCCCCTGAGTGAAACTTTCCACAGTGCTGACATAGCTGACGAAGAAACCCTGCTGTCTGCGCCCTAAACCCCACTGCTTTTCCCAGCATAACCACCTCTAGACCCTCAAAACTGGGAGAAAGCACCTGCCATGGGATGAGAAAATAATGATCTATGCGGTCTAGGAAACATCCGAGGTCTAAATTCTCCTTGGGACACTATAGACTGTCCCATAGGTCTAGCCCGCTTTGAAGACCCTCTTTCAGATTCCTGTGTTCTCCTCTGCTGCCTCTGATTCTCCATCTTTTGTGCAAAGGCCTGGATCCTAGCAATATCCATGTCTCTGTTCAAGGCAGCAATAGTACAGTCCCTTACCAAATAAGGCTCCAATCTGTTCACATATCGATGGATTCTGTCAGTCATTGTAGCCACTACGTTCGGAGCATATCGAGCCAAAGAATTAAACTGAAGACTGTATTCCCGAACACTCATATTCCCTTGTTGAAGGTTTAGAAACTGATCTGCACGTGCTTCCTTGATCTCATAAGGGAGATAGTGATCAAGAAAGGTCGTTCTAAATTCTTCCCAGCCAGCTGGAAGTGCATCAATGCCCCTCGACGGTTTCCAGTCCTCATACCACAATATCGCTTCACCTTTCAACCGGTAGGCCGCTAGTTCTACCGTTTCTACACCAGTCACATGCATAACATCTAGGGCCTTTTGGACTTAGTCCACGAAGTTCTGTGGATCTGCCTGTGGGTCTGACCCCGTGAATATGGGAGGATCTAGTTTCAGAAAATCCTGTGTTCTGCGGCTCGCTATTCTTGCCACATCATCCTCATTTGTCGTTGGACCAGCTCGTCCCTGTGTTTGTGCAGTAACTAGATGCGTCAACATGTGCACTGCATTTCTCAAATCCTGGTCAGTAGCATTCATAGGTGGTTCTGCGGGTAAAGTAGGAGAAGCCCGCGATGCAAACTCCTGTTCAACACCGCCTTGATTAACCTGTTCCGGTGGTGGTCTACTAGTTCCCTCTCCAGCCAGCCTGTCTATTCTTTTACTTTTACCTTTCCCTTTTCGTGCAATCGGCATTTTCTATAACATAGGAAAACCAATGGTTAGGTACGATTCCACTTACAACAGTAGCTCTATTGCACGATCTAGAAATGAAGAAAAAGAAACAACTCCTAAATGCCCCGTAGCCTCCTACTTATAAATGTGGTGCACAACACATTCATAAGCAAGACTCTACTCAGACACGGCTTTGTAGACACCCTTAGGACGACCCGCTCTGATACCACTTTTGTCACGCCCCAAATTCCAACGGGACGGACATGGCACCCGAAGCCGACAAGGCACGAGAGAACCAATCTTCATCCATAAACACCCATATGCATACCACTCAATATTCATCACCACCACAAATAAATATAGCATGCCAAAAGCGGAAGTTATGACAAAATTGTGAGAATTATGAAACTTGGCCGTTAGGGCCATCAAGACAAAACATAATTTCATTACATTCCTTTCGTCTGACCCACAACATCTACAAAGCCCCTACAGATGCATAACCAAAACCAACCTAGAGTCGGGACACACCCTGCTCTATACAGATACACAAGACCAAAATGAATGTACATAGAAGACTCGGAAAGCCCCGAACCAACTGGATCTCACCAAATGTCCGCAAAAGATCCGCAACCTACAATGGAGGTCTACTAGTACCTGTGCCTGCAGCAAGTAAGGTAAGTTTCCCCGAGGGGTTCAGTACGAAGAACGTACTGAGTATGTAAGGCCATAAGAAAACTGTATCAATAAGTGAGAACACCAATGTATATCAAATATAAGAGAATAGGAAATATATATAAACCAACATTTCCATATGTGTGGAACCATGTACTTTACATTCTTTATTCCCTTTATCATTCATCTTAATATCATCAATAATCACATCATGCCCGGGACCAACTGATCAGTGGTAAATAATAATATTGGGATCGTCTCTAGCTAGGCTTATGCTCCTTTGAGCTACCACCCATAAATCAATAAAGCAGGTTCGGCCCTAGCTAGGTTTTCACCCCTTTGGGCTACCCCCTGTGTCCAATAATCAATCGGGATCGTCTCTAGCTAGGCTTTCTCCCCTTTGAGCTACCACCCGTGATGCATCGGGATCGTCTCTAGCTAGGCTTTCGCCCCTTTGAGCTACCACCCGTACTTAAAGAAGTATGCATTACTTCATTCTTTAGTTATGAACTTGAAACATTGTTGGTTATCACATTATTGGAACTTTGGGACAATGTTCAATGTAAAAGAGACACATGAATAAATATATATAAGTAACCAACCTGACATGTGATACTTTGGAACATTTCGACATAGGTACAAGTACAATGGCAAAGAGAGCAATATGTGCAGCAGAAAGATACGGACAAGAATAACTTTACATACCTTAGCCTCTCAATAAGAATCCACAATCCTAACGAATATAATGATCCATCCCCTTACTCTATAACACAAGCACATAACGGAGTTTACGTCAATATCTAACCACCTTACAAGTGCAAAGACGACAAAAGTTACATAATTGCCTCTAACGTCATTTCCCCCTTTATAATGAAATTTCGGCATGACCATACCAAAAATACCACAACATGCCATACATTGACCAACATCATAACCAATAGCATTTTGCAACAAAGCTTATTCTTTACACTTTCTCATTCACACCATATCACAAATAATCCATCAAGTCACCTTAAAACACCTCATACCACATATCGGAAAAAAATCCCATAATTCACACTTATAGAAAATAAAAAGTTTAGTAACCTAATCACACCATACATGTTGATATTTCATCCATACCATGCTCTTTCATCAAAACCACAAGTCACCTTTCAAGTTTAATTCACAAAATGGCACATCTTTTACCAAAGGGCAAAAGTGTCCTATTCAACCTTTCCAACACAACCATCATGATCAAAACAATACTTCATGAATATAATATGCTAAATTACAAGAATAAATACTTACCCAATCTTGCAAAGGGATGATCTTGTCCAAAGTGTCCAAAGGGAATGGTTGCCTTAGGGTTTGGAAAAGAAAGAAATGTTTGAGAAATATCCAAAAGTTATGAGAGTTGTAATGAAATAAATCTGATTTTTTTCCTTGATTTATAGAGTCATTTAAGTCATCCTTATCCACTTCTTTGGCATTAAATGCCATGGTCCCTTGGTCAATCACAAGAATGGGTCTTTTTTCCTTTTTCGGCTTTTCATTTTGGCCTTGTTTTGGGCCTCAATTTGGGCTCAATAACACATATTAGCTTAGTCCACTAAAATAAATGGATAATCCACCATATATCTCATGTTTAAATAATTTCATAATGTCACGACAATATGCACTTACGAGATTCCCTTTCGTAGCCTCAATCGCAAAACTAGACATTCTAGCCGTCCATGGCTTAATTGAACATAATTTGATAAATACTTGTGTTTCATGGTTTGATCATGTAGGAGTGTATTAAAGTACTTAGAGCCTTAATAAGGAGTAAATAAACACCAAAGAACCAAAAGAAACCATGGAAGAATCGACATTTCATTACGTCGCAAAACGAGCTCTGAAAGACCAAAACATTTGTGCCTTGCGCCACTGCTGCAATACGGGTAGTGGCACGAAAATGTGGTGCCCTCTGAACTTGAGGCTTGCGCCACACACCCTGAAACAGGGAGTGGTGCAAGTTTTAATGGTTCTCTGAATTTTTTTCAGCTTTTGCACATGCTAGCCTACCATCCGATACCATCCAAGATATGTACTTTTTGTCCTCAATACTAAGGTAAACATGTCTTAAAGTCGTCAAGTAAGGTCGGAAATGTACGGGATATTACACTACCAGTACGTGTGTTTGTACTGACCCTACTCTTCTACATCCCTTCTTGGGATGTAGACTGGATGCAGGTTAGTTTGCAGTTACTAGATCAATAGCGATATTCAGCACTAACTTCTGCACTTCCTTCCTGGCAGATGTTAGTCTTTGTATTATTTATTTTATTGTCAGTCTATTCTGTAATAGGTAGCTCTTGTACATGTCTGACCAAGTCTTGGGGTAGTGAAGGACAGTTGTAAGAAGTTTTTGAAAAGTTTATTTATTTGTATTTAATTTACTTTGTTATATTTAATTAAGTATTATCTTAAAAACAGAAGTCTTCCGCATATTTTTGGTTGGATAATAAGGGTTCTCCTAGCTACTTAGGATAGCGTAGGTGCCTGCACGGTCCGTTAGTATGGGTCGTGACAAATCCCTATGCTATTTCAAGATATCATCTATCCATTGTTTGATGGAGTATCTATTGTAGTATACCCTTTTAATTTTTAAAGCTAATTAATTAAAGGCTAATTAAAGGGCAAAGGCCTAAATAGGGGTGTCACCAGTGGCCTAGGACCTAGATTATATTTTATATTTGAAAAATGTTATAAAATATATTTATATATTAAATTCAACATATTGTTAATGTATAAAATATATTTGCATACATTTAAGGTTATTCGGTTCGGTTCGAATTTTTTTTGGATTTTTCGTAAATTAAAAAACCATCCTAATTGTTCGGGACAGTTATACATTTAAATAAAATTCCACAATTTTATTTAAAAAATGATATAAATTAATTCGGTGCGGTTAGATTCGATCTATTCGGTCGATTTTCCATATTTTTTTAACACCCCTAGGTGTGACCGACCCTTTTGTCCATACCTTCTCTGTTTTTGGAATTCTCCCAAAATATTTAAATCATAATGTTGACACCTTTGACCTTTGATAAAGTTTGATACTTTTGGCCCTTTCATAAAGTTGGACACCTTGCGCCCTTTCCATAAAATCATGTTAAACTTATTTTTCTCTTTCGTACCTTTGATATCATTTTGTAATCATAGAATAAATAAGAAAAAACCTTGATTCACCTTATGAACAATTTAAGAAAAAGTCAAAAGACTATCAATGTAAAAATATTTTTCAAAAAACAAATTCAAAAGGTCATGAGACAATTCACAAGGTTTCATGGTGAATTATAAGTTAAATATATCAGTAATTATCATCTGGAGAACATTATAAGTTGTAGTTTACAGTAATTATCATCTGGAGAACATTATAAGTTGTAGTTTATCTTTCCCCTTTTTTTTCTGGGCCTTAAATCATTGATCAACATAGTCTTGCCAACGTCTATGGGTAGGTTTATGTAATAACCAAAAACAAGTACATAAATATTTTCTATATTGGTTTATCCCCTGGTTTTCTTGTCACAGTTGTAGCATATTATTTCATTATGATTTGCAAGTTCCTTGTTTTAATTGTATTTTGTCTATTGTCTCCAGATTCTTCAATCGGTTCCCAATAATGATGGAAACAAATATGACGGAAGTGGCAGGTGGCAAACCTGATGATATAATTAGCAACCTTCCTGGTGATGTAATAAATGTCATTCTAATGTGTTTGCCCCTATGAGATGCTGTTAGGATTAGTGTCTTGTCGAGGAAAGGGCCAAACTTCCAAAACTAACACTTGATCACACATTGTGGAAACAAACCAAGCAGAATATATCAACACCTAGAATTAAGTTTGCGGTGAGTCTCTATCAGCTATTGTCACTTCATCAAGGACAAATTACTGAGTGTAGAATCTCCATTCCTGATCTAAAGGACTGCCCTGAAATTGACAACTTGATATTTTTCCTTTCAAGGAATGGGGTCGAACATCTCGATCTTGACCTTCCAGAGGGCGAAAAGTACCAATCGCCCTCTTCAGTTTTCACATGTTCACAAATGAGGCATTTGACTCTTAAGGATTGTGTGATCAATTCTCCACCTACCTTTGAAGCATTTAGTAAGCTTCTTCGCCTGGAATTGTTGGACGTTGCTATTTCTGAAAAATCTCTTGAGAAATTGATCTCTTGTTGCCCGTTGCTCGATCGATTGGTGTTGGATACCTCAAACACTTTGAACTATATTGAAGTTAATGCTCCTCAAATAAGATCCCTTATCTGCAGAATCAAAATAAATTCTATATGTTTCAAAAATACCCCTCTTCTTGCTGATGTTTCAATCTTGATGCAACATGCCAAGTTTTTAGGTTACTTGCCTGTTGTTAAGGTAGAGATGTCGAAACTAATATGTTTCATGTTTATAGATATACCAGGCCTTTGATGTCCTGACTTTAGTATTCCCTTCCAAGACTCTGATTGCAGGAACAGATGAATTCCCGATATGCCTTCCCATTCTTCTCCATCTTAGATACCTTCGACTAGTTGATATTCGTCTGAATTTATTTCATGAAGTCTGCGGTGTTCTTCTCTTGATTAGAAGCTCCCCAAATTTGGAAGAAATTGACTTTGAGGTTTAAAATAACCATCTCGACTTATTTTCACATTTTCTTTTCACTTCCTCTTGTTGTATGTTCTTGTTTATGTGTTCTCATTTTCCCCATTTTGTAATCTTTCCTTAGGCATTTAACTATGAAGAAGAGGACCTTTGTGCTCAAGAATGTTTGGAAGCTCAATACTACTCAGACATAAAGTTGAATCAGCTTAAGAAAGTTCAGCTGAAAAAAATCAGTGGAAAAAGGCCTGAGATGGAACTGATCAAGCTTCTGTTGGCCAAGTCCCCGATGTTGGAGACAATGCTAATTGAGCCTTGCAAAGAGCATATAACTGCACAAACCTTAATCGATATAATGAAACAGGTTACAAAATTTGGGAGGGCATCACCGCAAGCAGAAGTGATCATTTAAGATGGAAATATTATTCTCCAGCTATTTTAAATTATATTTCACAATAACAATTACTGCAGACAAAAATCTTGGCCATGTAAGTACCTTTACTTTAAGTTCCTATGCTTTTTAGGAGTTATTTTATCCTATCAAGATTTTAATGCTAGTAGAATTTTTAGTACTTTTTATTTTAAATTTTATTTTGTATATTGTTGGACAGAGATAAATTTAAATGGAGAAACATGGTCTGTGATAATTCATATAATCAATCCCCATTTATTTGGGTTCAAATCATAGTTATTCATGTTGTTTACGATCTCCAGCTAACTCCAATTGAAGAAGTATTTGTTTGATGCACACTTATCATGTCATATGTTATGGTAAAGAGATGGAATGCATTGGGAAAATTAGGTTGCAGGGGAAGCTTAGAGTCAAGATGTATGTATGTGCTTGTTTAAAATACAGTAAAACTTCGTTATAGCGGCGGGGTTTGTCTGAAATTTTCATGGCTACTATAGTAAGATGATGTTATATCTGAATACTGGTATTTGACGTTTAGATCTCATTTAACTGTTATGAACAAAAGCACACAAAACAATATTAATTTAGTGATTTTGTATACCAAGAAAAAAGAATGTATTTGTCAACAAATTTAACTTAAAAAATTAGAGAGAGTATGAATGTAAAAAACTGTCTTTCCTCGTGAAATTATGACCATAAATGATGGACATCATTTAAATATAATTTTTTTCTTTTAGATAGTCATACTTGAAATTTACTCTATGCGGGACATTAATAATGATTATCATAAATATTTTAATATCTTATTTTTATACATAATTTATTTCTTACAAAATATTATTATACAATATTTGAGTATGATAGTTATGGAAGAGTAATTTTACAAAGAGTGTACCACTATAATGTATGTCATTGATGTTATAAGTAGAATATTGTTACAGAGAAGTAAAACAGAACATGAAAAATCGGTTCTGGAGAAAATCAGGTTGTTATAGTGATGATTATTATAACGAATGATTGTTATAACAACGCGTTTGACTGTATATGTGAACTTGAACATCATAGAGGACAATGTGTTGATGCAGTGACAATGTTTCCAAATGAAGAACTGCCACATTTGAATTTGTTTTGTTCCAGAACATTAATTTTCTGAGTCCCATCCTGATACAGATTGGACCCGGGAATTCTTAGAAAGAACAGAGGAATTAAGCCATCTAAGTTGAAAATCACAAGAAGCTACAACTTGATTAGCTAAGCCACATTGCAACTCAACAATAAATTACTAATTCAAGGATTGAAAGAAAGAAATGATCAAACTGTTATTTTTAGGGTTTAGTAAAATCTGTATTTTTTCAACAATAACTTCAAACACATGCTCAAACTAACATATGAACAATCAAATGAAGTTGTAACTCTGTATTCACAACTTTGAACTTCAACAATAAGTTCAACCCAACGTATGAACATCAACAAAATAAAGTTCAAACTATTTTCTGGAAAATAGTAAAACCAAATATTTAGAAAGAGATGAAGATTGGAAATTTAAGTCCACCAAATTCACGGTGTGTCCTTAAGGAAATTATTCCCCTCAAGTACCCGAGGTTATGGAATATATCCTCTCAGGATAAAATGAATCACTTCGACAGAATGGCGGTACCTCAAATTCTGTCGAACTACGAACGCACTCAACGATTCGTAAATCACACTAGAGTTTTTAGGAAGAAGAACATGTTTTTCACTTTAAAATTTTGTATCTTTACCTGAGGAAAAAATCAGGTATTTATAGCCAAAATTTGTTGCTTCAGAAAGGAAGCAATGGTTTATGAAAAATCGCACTGTTTCGGACCGTCCGATCCACCAGCGCCTGCAGGTTGCCTTTTTGGCACTAACCAGAAACTTCTGGGTCACCTGCAAACCTCATCTACATCTGCAGATAGGGATCTGCGTCCGTAGGTCGCCTTTATAGTTTCAAACAGTACCTCGAAGGATCGCATCCCTTCGAGGTGTGTTGTGACATGCTCGGGTACGTCCGAAAATGGAGAATATTTTCATATCAGAATTTTGGATCAAAAAATCATTAACTCTCAAGTTTTAAATGAATTTTGTCCAAAAAGATAATCTCTCAATCGATCATTTACCAAATCTAAATCCAAATCCGAAGTCGAGCCGAGCAAGCGATGATGACGACGGTACGAATCTTGCTTTCTTCTTTCCTCGCTATCCACATGAAGTATTGCTTCTATATTTAAGCATGAAAGTGTTTCTTTCTCCCATCAATGTGGGAGAACATTCCTTCCTTAAAGTGAAAACACAATTCACTTTTCCCTTCATTTGTTCCCTCCATTTTTCATTTACATTTCATTACTAGAACCCAACAATCCCCCACATGAATGGCGAATGGCTATTTCATCAAAAAAAAAATACAAATAAGTGTGTGATCTACAAGCAAAGACTAATTGCATCTGGAAAAGTAGGTTTTCCTTTGAACTTTCCGTAGTAAACTTGCATCGGATGCACTCGGTCAATCGGTAGATGTGATATCTTTGAACAGTCGAACTTTAATGTATACCTAGACAACACAAGTCACACAACCAGCCTTTTACCATTTATTTTTCTCACGGTTTTGTTCGTTTCAGCTATAAATACAACCTGGTTTCATGAGAGCTTAGAGAATAGGTCTTTACTATCATTTTCCTTGAAGCGGCTTCCACTTCACCCTCACATAGGTGATTCCTAAACGTTTAATCCTCTAGATCAAACTATTTGGTCATACCTGCCAAACTTAGAAACCATTAAAAAGCTTCAAACCATAAACCTTATCCTTGTTTCTTAAATATTGCCTTCATCATGAGAATGGGTTGAGTTAACTTGACAATGTTGAACCGTCAGTCACAACTTTATTTTATCTTCTTGAACCTAGCTCTTGGGATCTCCAGTCCGCTAGGTAGATCTACCGATGTGATGACTTTTCCTAGGCCGTAAACCCATTTCCTTCGATTATCTCTCAACTTCCTCTGTAGTTAGACCTTTTGTAGGTGAATCATTATCCTTTGACTTCACATAGTCAATTGTGATAATTCCACTAGAGAGTAGTTCTCTAATGGTGTTATGTCTCCATCTTATATAATGAGATTTACCATTATACATTATGCTCCCTACCCCACCTATTGCAGCTTGACTATCATAGTGTACGCATGCTGGTGCCAAAGGTTTCGACCAATAAGGATTATCTTCCAAGAAATTTTGGAGTCATTCAGCTTCTTCACCAACTTTATCTAACGTGATAAATTCAGATTCCATTGTAGAGCAGGCAATACATGTCTGTTTGAATGATTTCCAAGAGACTGCTCCTCCAGCAAGAGTAAATACATATCCATTCATGGATTTTACTTCATTTGACCCGGTGATCCAATTTGCATCACTATATCCTTCAAATATCGCAAGATATTTGTTATAATGCAAATCATAGTCTTGAGTATGTTTTAGATACCTCAAAACCTTTTTCATTGCCATCCAATGAGTTTGATTGGTATTACTCATGTACCGACTCAATTTGCTAATAGCACATGCTATATCTGGTTGCATACAATTCATGATATACATCAAAATTCCCAGCACTCTTGCATAGTCTAATTGTGAGTCATTTTCACCTTCATTCTTTTGAAGTGCAAAGCTCACGTATAATGGAGTCTTTGCAATATTGAAATCCAAATACTTGAACTTGTCAAGTATTTTTTCAATGTAATGAAACTTTGACAATGCCAATCCTTTTGGAGTTCTATGAATTCTTATTCCTAAGATCATATCAGCAACTCCAAGGTCTTTCATATCAAATTTGCTCTCAAGCATTCGTTTCGTAGCATTTATGTCAGAAATGTCTCCGCTAATGATCAACATGTCATCAACATACAAATAAATAATGGCTTTTTGATTTGGAGTGTCTTTAATGTAAACACATTTATCACACTCATTTATCTTGAATCCATTTGCCAACATGGTTTGCTCAAATTTTGCATGTCACTATTTGGGTGTTTGCTTTAGTCCATAAAGTGACTTTTCAAATTTGCACACTTTTCTTTCTTTACCAGGAACTATAAAACCCTCGGGTTGTTCCATGTAAATTTCTTCCTCCAATTCTCCATTCAAGAAAGTTGTTTTCACATCCATTTGATGGATTTCAATACCATTTATCGCGGTTAATGAAACCAACATCCGAATCGACATTATCCTTGTTACTGGTGAGCATGTGTTGAAATAATCAAGACCTTATTTTTGTCTAAAGCCTTTCACAATAAGTCTTGC
Organism: Capsicum rhomboideum; assembly: GCA_031232105.1. Classification (NCBI taxonomy): domain Eukaryota; kingdom Viridiplantae; phylum Streptophyta; class Magnoliopsida; order Solanales; family Solanaceae; genus Capsicum; species Capsicum rhomboideum. The sequence goes on along the minus strand of CP124715.1, from coordinate 44,425,595 downwards.
CTTGTATTTGTCAATAGTATCATCAACTTTAATTTTCCTTTTGAAGATCCATTTTGAACCTAAAGGTTTATTTCCTGGAGGAAGGTCAACCAACTCCCAAGTATGGTTGCTCAAGATTGAATCAATCTCCCTATTGACTGCCTCTTTCCAAAAGGACGAGTCTGCATACGACATCGTTTCTTTGAATGTTTGAGGCTCATTTTCAAGAAGAAATGATACAAAAGTTGATCCAAAGGAAGTTGACGTCCTTTGACGTTTACTACGCCTTGAATTCTCTTCATCAAGTACATTCTTCCTTGGTTCATCCCTAGGTCCTTTAAACCCTTCACTAGACAATTTATTTCTAGTTTTATAAGGATAAATATGTTCAAAGAACTCAGCATTATCTGATTCAATTATCGTATTATCAAATATCAGCATGGTTTACTGTTTGTAGCATATCCGATGAAAACACAGTCCACAATCCTTGGTCCTATTTTTACTCTTTTGGGTATAGGAACTTGGACTTTGGCTAGACACCCCCACACTTTGAAATATTTCAAGTTGGGTTTTCTTCCTTTTCATTTCTCATATGAAATAGATTGTGTCTTATTATGGGACACTCGATTGATTTTTCAGTTTGCTGTAAGGATAGCTCCCCCCCCCCCCTAAGTTTTGTGGTAAACATGAACTTATAAGTAAGGCATTCATCATTTTCTTCAACATTCGATTTTTCCTTTCCACAATTCTATTTGATTGAGGTGAGTACGGGACAGTAGTTTGATCGAAAATTTCATTTTCCAAAAATATCTCCGCAAAAGGAGATTCATACTTTCCACCCTTATCATTTCTTATCATTTTAATCTTCTTATCCAAGTGATTTTCAACTTCAATTTTATATTGCCTAAATGCTTCTATTGCCTTATCCTTACTATTCAGCAAATAAACATAATAAAATCTAGTGCAATCGTCAATAAAAGTTATGAAATACTTTTGTCCACCGCAATATGGTGTCGACTTCATATCACAAATGTCTGTGTGAATTAAGTCTAAGGGATTGTAATTCCTATCAACAGACTTATACAGATGCCTAGCGTACTTCTATTCAACACATGTTTGACACTTTGATTTATTGCACTCAAAGTTAAGAAAAACTTTCAAACTAATCATTTTTCACAAGTTTTTGTAATTGACATGTCCTTACGTTCATGCCATAATTTGTTTGACTCAAGCAAGTAAGAAAAAGCCTAAGCTTTATTCATTTTAACAACCATTACATTAAGTTTGAAAAGCCCCTCATTGAGGTAGCCCTTTCCTGCATATATTTCATTCTTGCTTATTACAACTTTCTTTGAAACAAACACACACATAAACTCATTTTTAACGAGAAGTATTGTCGACACTAAGTTCTTCCTAATAGTAGGAACATGGAGAACATTGTTGAGAATCAACACCTTGTCGGAAGTCATCTTTAGGAATATCTTCTCACTTTCTTCAACTTTGGTTGTTGCATTATTTCCCATGAATATCACTTCTTTGGGACTAGTGGTATCATAAGTAGCAAAATCTTCTTTATCCGCGCAAACATGTTTAGTGACTCCTTAATCAAACCACCATTCATTTGGATTTCCAACTAGATTGTATTCAGTGATCATTGCACACATATTTCAATCTTTCTAGTTGCTTCCACCATATTTATCTGATTTCTTTTCTAGTTCCTGTTCAGAACTTGACAATCTAGAGCTTTGTGGCCAACATCACTACAATTGTAGCTCTTGCCTTTGAACGTTTTCTTGTTATGCTCTTTCTCTTGTCTAGAAGACTTCTTCCTCTTCTTATTATTTGGAGCATCATCTTTAACAGAATTTGCAACCATCATTGATGATTTCTCATTCAAATCATTGTCCTTTTCTATCTTGAGATGAATCACAAGATCTTTCAAACCAGATAATTGATTTTCAAACATTTCTTTTTCTGAAACATGAAGATATCTACTTGTGAACATTTGCATTTCAGGTTTGGTCAGCCAATAGAACATCATTTGCTGCCATTCTTTGAAGTTCACACCAGAATAATTTTTAGTTTCTCTGTCGATACCATTGCTAGAGCAACATCTGAACGGCTTAATAACGCAACATTGGTTGTCGTTGGGACAACACCATTCACAACCGAATCAATTCATTGTTCAGTTTCATTCGTCATTTTTCTGTCAAACTTTGACGAACAATTTAGTATTTAAGAATACTAACAATAAAGACTTAATATTTAAACAACTTGTTTCTAGTCAACGATGAAGTTTTTATGTCTTCAAATCATCAACCGAATGAACTTTGAAACCTAACGAAGTTTTTATGTTCTTTAAATCAGAATCAAATTCAAATAGAGTGAAAACCTACAGATTTTAAACTCCAGAAACTAATACAGAGAGTTTAATGAATCGGTGAAGTTTTTATATTCTTCGAATCAAATTCTCAATCTGATTTCTCGGTAAAGTTTTTATATTCTTTAAATCGAGAGAGTAGAAATCAAAAGATTTTAGTCTCCACAAAATAAGACTCAATATAGATTAACTAAGTACTTAAAATATTCATTAAGATTGTTGTTTTTCAGGTTTAGTAAAATCTGTATTTTTTCAACAATAACTTCAAACACATGTTCAAACTAACATATTAACAATCAAATGAAGTTGTAACTCTGCATTCACAACTTTGAACTACAACAATAAGTTCAACCCAACTTATGAACATCAACAAAATGAAGTTCCAATAAATAGTAAAAACCAAACGTTTAGAAAGAGATGAAGATTGAAAAATTTAAGTTCACCAAATTCACAGTGTGTCCTTAAGGAAATTATTCCCCTCAAGTACCCAAGGTTATCGAATATATCCTCCCAGGATAAAATGAATCACTTCGACAGAATGGAGGTACATCAAATTCTGTCGAACTACGAACGCACTCAACTATTCTTAAATCACATTAGTGTTTTTAGGAAGAAGAAAATATTTTTCACTTCAAAATTTCATGTCTTTACCTGAGGAAAAAATTAGGTATTTATATCCAAAAGGTGGTGCTTCAGAAAGAAAGCAATGGTTCATGAAAAATCGCATGGTTTCAGACAGTCGGGTCCACCTGCGCCAGCAGGTTGCCTTTTTGGCACGAACCAGAAACTTCTGGCTCACCTGCGGACCTCATCTGCTTCCGCATATGGGGACCTGCATCAGCAGGTTGCCTTTATAGTTTCAAACAGTGCCTAGAAGATCAGTCCCTTTGAGGTGCGTTGTTACATGCTCAGTGCGTCCGCAAATGGAGAATATTTTCGTATTAGATTTTTGGATTAAACAATCATTAACTCTCAAGTTTCAAATTAATTTTATCCAAAAAAATTATCTCTCGATCATTTGCCGAAGTCAAAGCCGAGCGAGTGACCACGACGGCGATGCGAGGCTTGCTTTCTTCTTGTCTCACGATCCACATGGAGTATTGCTTCTATATTTAAGCATGAAAGAGTTTCTTTCTCCCACCAATGTGGGAGAACATTTCTTCCTTAAAGTGAAAACACAATTCACTTTTTCTCTCCATTTGTTCCCTCCATTTTCCATTTACATTTCATCACTAGAACCCAACACAAAGTAAGTTTTTTGTCAACAATAACTATTGATAGTTTGAAATGAATAAAGTTTCAATCTATTATGCATTGCTTACGGAGTATAAGAGTCGACCGTTTCACACTTTGAATCTGTTTTCCACTGTTAAAGTATAATACGTGTTTTTCGTTGATGGGTGGTGCTTTTTGTGCTTTCACATTCTGGATAATCTTTCTCAAGGACTATAGTAATAGTAAGTAATCAAGCTTCTGATAGGAATGTCAGAGAGTAGAAGTGAAGTGTATAATCTCCATGGTGTCTAGGACGATGAATGAGAACATGTGATTCTTTTACTTGTTGTCACCTTGACTTCTTTTTGATCGTGTACTACTGATGTTGAAACGCATTGCTGTTATAGATTAAACAAGACATAACACTTAAAAAAAAAAAAAAGAAAAAAAAAAGAATCATCATTTTCTCATCGGCTCTTGCTTCTCTAAGTTCAACATTTATTCAAAAAGGAAAATTCATGAGATGAAATTGAGATCAAGACTGTCCCATTTGAAGATATCGAAGAGAAATATCAAGTGTTCTCAACCAAGTTTGTCACTGGCGTCAAGCCTGCGTCTCCTAAGTGAAAGATACAACTGACAAGTGTTTGTTTCCTACGTCTGGTAGGCCATCTGCACAAGCTAAAGTTGCTCAAAGATCCATTCTTTCTATAGAATGGTGGATCAATATTGTAGGCTTGTGCTCCCACTACCACTTTTGTAATTAGTCATCCTTTCAGAAGATTATATTGACCAAATCTATACTCTGTTCCTATTTTGGTTTCAATTTTGAATATGAACATCTCAGGAGAGGTACATATGAATCGAACATTTGGAACCTTTGCTGCAAACTCCAGCTGCTTTGGACGTGTCTGCGGCTATCACATTCTTCTCTTTTTTTTTTCACTCTCTCATAATATAATGAAGATCTGAAATCATTTTTCCTTTACAGATATAATGGACTTTGTATGAAAGAAAAACGACATGGTGTTGCATATTGCACTTTGCATATGATTGGTGAAATATTATGAGTTTGGCCTAAACACGTTGCAATTAGTTGAATGGACCTTTCTTATATTCGATGTATCCAAAAATGATTCACTTAAAATCATTTGGTATTTGCTAATACCTATTCACTCGGTTAAATCGATTTCTCATTGAGTTTAAAACCATAATTTATACGCAGTACCTCCACCACCCAAAGCCACAATTTTTCATCTCATGCAGTATCAGAATCCGTAATTCACCAACAGGTTTGTTTTATGACAATTTTCAGCCCCCCAGTGTAATAAAGTAGCACAGAACGTCGAAATTTTGACCAAAATAAGTCATTTTTTAAAACAATTCACCAAAGTAATATGTTTTGTAAAAACTTTACAAAACTAGTATAACTGTTGTTGGCAGTAACGTATTAGCTTTTAAAAAAAATGAACGGACCACAAGGAACAGTAGACGGCGTTAAAGTAGGAATCGTTACTGACAGTAACGTTTTTGGCTTAAAACGTTACCAACAATAACATTTTTGGCTTAAAACGTTACTAACAGTAACGAGACTCTGGGTCTCTGCCACATTTGTGGCAGAGTTGCAGAGTCTCGTTACCATTGGTAACGTTTTAAGTCAAAAACGTTAATGTCAGTAACGATTCCTATGTTAACGACGTTTTGGTCCGTTAATTTTTTTAAAAGCTAATACGTTACTGCCAACAACGTTTATACTAGTTTTGTAAAGTTTTTACAAAACATATTACTTTGGTGAATTATTTTTAAAAATGGCTTATTTTGGTCAAAAATTCCAGAACGTCAACATCTACCAGCAATGAAGCACACAACAGCATATCGTTGTTCCTCAACCTTTGATCAATAACTAGTTGAAGAGATTCACAAATCAGTTCAATTGATACTCCAGTGCTTTCCATAACGCGTCTCAGGCATAAATATTACAAGATGGAAAAGGTATATTTAGACCATATATGCCAATTTTCGCAGAAGTATTTGATTTGTATCTTTGATAGGCCTAGAGAATAGATTATGCTAAGAAATGAACATTAGGTTATTGTGAGCTCAAATTACAATAAATAAGTGATATATAGTATGATATAAAAATAAATTGTAGTTGAATAAAATAAACCATATTCAAGTGTGGAGCCTTGTATTCTTATGCACCACAAACAATGCATAACAGAAACCTTATTCATTTCGAACTATCATATATACACAAAATAAATAGTCCTATTACAGTACATCAATGTGCAAGACACTCAAAGGTGCTTTTCAAAATATAAACTATGAAAGACATAAAAGAAAGACTATTTTCCAAAATATAAACTCAGAAGGTGCTGCTTTTGGACGATAAAACCTAGCTAATCCCAAGCCCGCCTATGCCTGAAAGATAAAAAGTAGAATTACTGATGATCATATATCTTTCATGGAGGGTAAAATTTAACAAAGATGGGGTAATTAACAATTTGAATAACAGAAGGTTTTGTGTTGGAGAATATATAGATACATCTGGGAGATGGGGGTAATTGCTTACAACAATTATCAATGGAATAAGTTTTATCTTGAAAACCGAAGCGTCAACCATTATGATTTTGTGTTGGAAGAGTTAGGTTAGTTCTCTTAACATGCAAAAACTTTGTCATTTCAGCTTCGGTCAAACAGAATTCACACAGTAGATCATGCATTCCACATGCTTTTATCTCACCATTGAATCTCCTTTTTCTAATCATAATCAAGTTCCTGCCAGAGGCGGATCTAGGATTTGATGCCTACGGGTGCCACCATCACTAAAAAGTCACATTTTTTTAGAAACAAAATTTATATACGTCATCAATTTATTATTCTGTTAAGGTAATTAATAGACGCTATCAAAAAATTAACCAAAAAACCAACGATCGAACAGACGAAAGTTCGTCAATTAATTTTACGCAAACATGCGCGAGATTATAATTTTTTGCTACTACTATGGAGGCTATCGGAAAAAAAATCAAGATAATCTATCGTTTTCTTTGTTCCAAGATGATAATTCTCAAAAAATAACTACCTGCCCGATCCATTTTGAATGAATTTAGTTTGGTTTAAAGCTTTTGGTGCAATTATAAAAATTTGATTTCAAAATCAAATTAGTTTTGTTTAATTAGACTAGTTTTCTCAATACTATTATATTATTTGATTTAAAAATATAATATAAGATGAAACTTTCAACAAGAAAATACACCACTTCAATCTACATATAACTAAACTAATATTACGTGTCGACATCATCACTCAAAAAAATTTCGAAAATTAAGAAAATGTAACATAAGAAGGATAAACAGAAAAAAAAAATGATTAGGATTATTTTTTAATAAGAATTTCAAGATTCAGAAAAGAAAAGAAAACAAATAATACAATAAGCTTGTGAAAGAGAAAAGAAAATGAAAAAAAGGAGAGGGAACGAGATTCGATCTCACAGTCAGCAACAACAAAGGTTGGCGCCTCAGCCACTGCACCAGCAGTCCACTTGTGTCTGTGGGTGGCACTCTTTATGTAATGTTATATTTCTATATAAAATATCAGTATGTATATTAAATTTTTCCCGAGCGTGCGGGTGCCATGGCACCCCCAACACTCTACATAGATCCGCCCCTGGTTCCTGCTAATAAGATCCTCCAAATAATCTTTTGCATGCCACTTTCTCCAAGCTTTTACCACTTCCGGACACACTTATAAAATCTTCTGCGATCCATAATTGGATCAATCTACAAGTCTCAACCTGAAAATCCTCTGGGAAACTACTCATAGAAAGAAAGCAAGGTTTGAGGCAATTAGGCAAGTGGTGGTAACTCAAACCGAGCACTCCCAATCATTTATCTGGATGACTAGCAATGATTTCACATAAGGTTTGGGTAACATACTTCCAACTTTCTAATGTCCTAGTCGTCTTAGAAAGATATCCTGCAATCACTGAAATCGTTAAGGGTAGTCCTTGACATTTTTCTGCTATTTTCTTTCCTGTTTCTTCTAGCTCAGGAGGATGATCATGTTCGGGTCCAAACACCTTATCATGAAGTAACTTCCAACTGCTATCTGAATTCAAAAGGTTCATCTCATAAGGGCTACTATTATCTGCATACATCGCTACCTCAGTTTCCCTAGTAGTTAGTAAGACTCGACTCCTATTATTTCAATCAGGAAATATTCCTCTTATGCTATCCCAAACATCCGTACTCCAAATATCATCAACAATAACAAGGAATCTTGGATCCTTTAGCGTTTTTTGCACTAGGTCGGCTAATTCATTCTCATCCAAATAATCATAACTGACAATATTTGTTTGCTTTGAAATGCAATGTAAAGCTTCTAACAACACATTCCTACTTTGATATTCTTGAGTTATTGTAAGCCAAACATGAAGGCCAAAATGATACTTGATTGGGAGATGATCATAAACTTTTGTAGCGAGTGTTGTTTTGCCGATGCCACCCATGCCTGATATTGTGACAATGGCCAGATCCGACTGTGGACCTGTCAATCATCTCACTACTATCTCCAAGTCATCATCAAGCCCCTGCACAAATATCATCTTCCGGCTTTTGTAACATTGGATAACTTCGAGAAGAAGTGCCAATCAAGGAATCCCCAGATATTTCAAGAATTTAATCGTAATCAACATCATGAGTACTTGTGCTAAAATTAGAAAGAATCTCCATCACTTGTTTCTTTGTTTTCTCCATCTTTTCAACAATTGGCAGCAACTTCCACTGTAAAATTCTACGTTTTGTCCAATTTTCCACCTTGAGCCTCTTCAGCTCAACAACATCTTCTGCATCACTAGGATCATCTCTTAATAAGAATTTCAAGATTCAGAAAAGAAAAGAAAACAAATAATACAATAAGCTTGTGAAAGAGAAAAGAAAATGAAAAAAAGAAGAGGGAACGAGATTCGATCTCACAGTCAGCAACAACAAAGGTTGGCGCCTCAGCCACTGCACCAGCAGTCCACTTGTGTCTGTGGGTGGCACTCTTTATGTAATGTTATATTTCTATATAAAATATCAGTATTTATGTTAAATTTTTCCCGAGCGTGCGGGTGCCATGGCACCCCCAACACTCTACATAGATCCGCCCCTGGTTCCTGCTAATAAGATCCTCCAAATAATCTTTTGCATGCCACTTTCTACAAGCTTTTACCACTTTCGGACACACTTATAAAATCTTCTGCGATCCATAATTGGATCAATCTACAAGTCTCAACCTGAAAATCCTCTGGGAAACTACTCATAGAAAGAAAGCAAGGTTTGAGGCAATTAGGCAAGTGGTGGTAACTCAAACCGAGCACTCCCAATCATTTATCTGGATGACTAGCAATGATTTCACATAAGGCTTGGGTAACATACTTCCAACTTTCTAATGTCCTAGTCGTCTTAGAAAGATATCCTGCTATCACTGAAATCGTTAAGGGTAGTCCTTGACATTTTTCTGCTATTTTCTTTCCTGTTTCTTCTAGCTCAGGAGGATGATCATGTTCGGGTCCAAACACCTTATCATGAAGTAACTTCCAACTGCTATCTGAATTCAAAAGGTTCATCTCATAAGGGCTACTATTATCTGCATACATCGCTACCTCAGTTTCCCTAGTAGTCAGTAAGACTCGACTCCTATTATTTCAATCAGGAAATATTCCTCTTATGCTATCCCAAACATCCGTACTCCAAATATCATCAACAATAACAAGGAATCTTGGATCCTTTAGCGTTTTTTGCACTAGGTCGGCTAATTCATTCTCATCCAAATAATCATAACTGACAATATTTGTTTGCTTTGAAATGCAATGTAAAGCTTCTAACAACACATTCCTACTTTGATATTCTTGAGTTATTGTAAGCCAAACATGAAGGCCAAAATGATACTTGATTGGGAGATGATCATAAACTTTTGTAGCGAGTGTTGTTTTGCCGATGCCACCCATGCCTGATATTGTGACAATGGCCAGATCCGACTGTGGACCTGTCAATCATCTCACTACTATCTCCAAGTCATCATCAAGCCCCTGCACAAATATCATCTTCCGGCTTTTGTAACATTGGATAACTTCGAGAAGAAGTGCCAATCAAGGAATCCCCAGATATTTCAAGAATTTAATCGTAATCAACATCATGAGTACTTGTGCTAAAATTAGAAAGAATCTCCATCACTTGTTTCTTTGTTTTCTCCATCTTTTCAACAATTGGCAGCAACTTCCACTGTAAAATTCTACGTTTTGTCCAATTTTCCACCTTGAGCCTCTTCAGCTCAACAACATCTTCTGCATCACTAGGATCATCTCTTAATAAGAATTTCAAGATTCAGAAAAGAAAAGAAAACAAATAATACAATAAGCTTGTGAAAGAGAAAAGAAAATGAAAAAAAGAAGAGGGAACGAGATTCGATCTCACAGTCAGCAACAACAAAGGTTGGCGCCTCAGCCACTGCACCAGCAGTCCACTTGTGTCTGTGGGTGGCACTCTTTATGTAATGTTATATTTCTATATAAAATATCAGTATGTATATTAAATTTTTCCCGAGCGTGCGGGTGCCATGGCACCCCCAACACTCTACATAGATCCGCCCCTGGTTCCTGCTAATAAGATCCTCCAAATAATCTTTTGCATGCCACTTTCTCCAAGCTTTTACCACTTCCGGACACACTTATAAAATCTTCTGCGATCCATAATTGGATCAATCTACAAGTCTCAACCTGAAAATCCTCTGGGAAACTACTCATAGAAAGAAAGCAAGGTTTGAGGCAATTAGGCAAGTGGTGGTAACTCAAACCGAGCACTCCCAATCATTTATCTGGATGACTAGCAATGATTTCACATAAGGTTTGGGTAACATACTTCCAACTTTCTAATGTCCTAGTCGTCTTAGAAAGATATCCTGCAATCACTGAAATCGTTAAGGGTAGTCCTTGACATTTTTCTGCTATTTTCTTTCCTGTTTCTTCTAGCTCAGGAGGATGATCATGTTCGGGTCCAAACACCTTATCATGAAGTAACTTCCAACTGCTATCTGAATTCAAAAGGTTCATCTCATAAGGGCTACTATTATCTGCATACATCGCTACCTCAGTTTCCCTAGTAGTCAGTAAGACTCGACTCCTATTATTTCAATCAGGAAATATTCCTCTTATGCTATCCCAAACATCCGTACTCCAAATATCATCAACAATAACAAGGAATCTTGGATCCTTTAGCGTTTTTTGCACTAGGTCGGCTAATTCATTCTCATCCAAATAATCATAACTGACAATATTTGTTTGCTTTGAAATGCAATGTAAAGCTTCTAACAACACATTCCTACTTTGATATTCTTGAGTTATTGTAAGCCAAACATGAAGGCCAAAAATGATACTTGATTGGGAGATGATCATAAACTTTTGTAGCGAGTGTTGTTTTGCCGATGCCACCCATGCCTGATATTGTGACAATGGCCAGATCCGACTGTGGACCTGTCAATCATCTCACTACTATCTCCAAGTCATCATCAAGTCCCTGCACAATATCATCTTCCGGCTTTTGTAACATTGGATAACTTCGAGAAGAAGTGCCAATCAAGGAATCCCCAGATATTTCAAGAATTTAATCGTAATCAACATCATGAGTACTTGTGCTAAAATTTGAAAGAATCTCCATCACTTGTTTCTTTGTTTTCTCCATCTTTTCAACAATTGGCAGCAACTTCCACTGTAAAATTCTACGTTTTGTCCAATTTTCCACCTTGAGCCTCTTCAGCTCAACAACATCTTCTGCATCACTAGGAGCATCTTTTAATAAGAATTTCAAGATTCAGAAAAGAAAAGAAAACAAATAATACAATAAGCTTGTGAAAGAGAAAAGAAAATGAAAAAAAGGAGAGGGAACGAGATTCGATCTCACAGTCAGCAACAACAAAGGTTGGCGCCTCAGCCACTGCACCAGCAGTCCACTTGTGTCTGTGGGTGGCACTCTTTATGTAATGTTATATTTCTATATAAAATATCAGTATGTATATTAAATTTTTCCCGAGCGTGCGGGTGCCATGGCACCCCCAACACTCTACATAGATCCGCCCCTGGTTCCTGCTAATAAGATCCTCCAAATAATCTTTTGCATGCCACTTTCTCCAAGCTTTTACCACTTCCGGACACACTTATAAAATCTTCTGCGATCCATAATTGGATCAATCTACAAGTCTCAACCTGAAAATCCTCTAGGAAACTACTCATAGAAAGAAAGCAAGGTTTGAGGCAATTAGGCAAGTGGTGGTAACTCAAACTGAGCACTCCCAATCATTTATCTGGATGACTAGCAATGATTTCACATAAGGTTTGGGTAACATACTTCCAACTTTCTAATGTCCTAGTCGTCTTAGAAAGATATCCTGCAATCACTGAAATCGTTAAGGGTAGTCCTTGACATTTTTCTGCTATTTTCTTTCCTGTTTCTTCTAGCTCAGGAGGATGATCATGTTCGGGTCCAAACACCTTATCATGAAGTAACTTCCAACTGCTATCTGAATTCAAAAGGTTCATCTCATAAGGGCTACTATTATCTGCATACATCGCTACCTCAGTTTCCCTAGTAGTCAGTAAGACTCGACTCCTATTATTTCAATCAGGAAATATTCCTCTTATGCTATCCCAAACATCCGTACTCCAAATATCATCAACAATAACAAGGAATCTTGGATCCTTTAGCGTTTTTTGCACTAGGTCGGCTAATTCATTCTCATCCAAATAATCATAACTGACAATATTTGTTTGCTTTGAAATGCAATGTAAAGCTTCTAACAACACATTCCTACTTTGATATTCTTGAGTTATTGTAAGCCAAACATGAAGGCCAAAAATGATACTTGATTGGGAGATGATCATAAACTTTTGTAGCGAGTGTTGTTTTGCCGATGCCACCCATGCCTGATATTGTGACAATGGCCAGATCCGACTGTGGACCTGTCAATCATCTCACTACTATCTCCAAGTCATCATCAAGTCCCTGCACAATATCATCTTCCGGCTTTTGTAACATTGGATAACTTCGAGAAGAAGTGCCAATCAAGGAATCCCCAGATATTTCAAGAATTTAATCGTAATCAACATCATGAGTACTTGTGCTAAAATTAGAAAGAATCTCCATCACTTGTTTCTTTGTTTTCTCCATCTTTTCAACAATTGGCAGCAACTTCCACTGTAAAATTCTATGTTTTGTCCAATTTTCCACCTTGAGCCTCTTCAGCTCAACAACATCTTCTGCATCACTAGGAGCATCTCTTAATAAGAATTTCAAGATTCAGAAAAGAAAAGAAAACAAATAATACAATAAGCTTGTGAAAGAGAAAAGAAAATGAAAAAAAGGAGAGGGAACGAGATTCGATCTCACAGTCAGCAACAACAAAGGTTGGCGCCTCAGCCACTGCACCAGCAGTCCACTTGTGTCTGTGGGTGGCACTCTTTATGTAATGTTATATTTCTATATAAAATATCAGTATGTATATTAAATTTTTCCCGAGCGTGCGGGTGCCATGGCACCCCCAACACTCTACATAGATCCGCCCCTGGTTCCTGCTAATAAGATCCTCCAAATAATCTTTTGCATGCCACTTTCTCCAAGCTTTTACCACTTCCGGACACACTTATAAAATCTTCTGCGATCCATAATTGGATCAATCTACAAGTCTCAACCTGAAAATCCTCTGGGAAACTACTCATAGAAAGAAAGCAAGGTTTGAGGCAATTAGGCAAGTGGTGGTAACTCAAACCGAGCACTCCCAATCATTTATCTGGATGACTAGCAATGATTTCACATAAGGTTTGGGTAACATACTTCCAACTTTCTAATGTCCTAGTCGTCTTAGAAAGATATCCTGCAATCACTGAAATCGTTAAGGGTAGTCCTTGACATTTTTCTGCTATTTTCTTTCCTGTTTCTTCTAGCTCAGGAGGATGATCATGTTCGGGTCCAAACACCTTATCATGAAGTAACTTCCAACTGCTATCTGAATTCAAAAGGTTCATCTCATAAGGGCTACTATTATCTGCATACATCGCTACCTCAGTTTCCCTAGTAGTCAGTAAGACTCGACTCCTATTATTTCAATCAGGAAATATTCCTCTTATGCTATCCCAAACATCCGTACTCCAAATATCATCAACAATAACAAGGAATCTTGGATCCTTTAGCGTTTTTTGCACTAGGTCGGCTAATTCATTCTCATCCAAATAATCATAACTGACAATATTTGTTTGCTTTGAAATGCAATGTAAAGCTTCTAACAACACATTCCTACTTTGATATTCTTGAGTTATTGTAAGCCAAACATGAAGGCCAAAAATGATACTTGATTGGGAGATGATCATAAACTTTTGTAGCGAGTGTTGTTTTGCCGATGCCACCCATGCCTGATATTGTGACAATGGCCAGATCCGACTGTGGACCTGTCAATCATCTCACTACTATCTCCAAGTCATCATCAAGTCCCTGCACAATATCATCTTCCGGCTTTTGTAACATTGGATAACTTCGAGAAGAAGTGCCAATCAAGGAATCCCCAGATATTTCAAGAATTTAATCGTAATCAACATCATGAGTACTTGTGCTAAAATTAGAAAGAATCTCCATCACTTGTTTCTTTGTTTTCTCCATCTTTTCAACAATTGGCAGCAACTTCCACTGTAAAATTCTACGTTTTGTCCAATTTTCCACCTTGAGCCTCTTCAGCTCAACAACATCTTCTGCATCACTAGGAGCATCTCTTAATAAGAATTTCAAGATTCAGAAAAGAAAAGAAAACAAATAATACAATAAGCTTGTGAAAGAGAAAAGAAAATGAAAAAAAGGAGAGGGAACGAGATTCGATCTCACAGTCAGCAACAACAAAGGTTGGCGCCTCAGCCACTGCACCAGCAGTCCACTTGTGTCTGTGGGTGGCACTCTTTATGTAATGTTATATTTCTATATAAAATATCAGTATGTATATTAAATTTTTCCCGAGCGTGCGGGTGCCATGGCACCCCCAACACTCTACATAGATCCGCCCCTGGTTCCTGCTAATAAGATCCTCCAAATAATCTTTTGCATGCCACTTTCTCCAAGCTTTTACCACTTCCGGACACACTTATAAAATCTTCTGCGATCCATAATTGGATCAATCTACAAGTCTCAACCTGAAAATCCTCTGGGAAACTACTCATAGAAAGAAAGCAAGGTTTGAGGCAATTAGGCAAGTGGTGGTAACTCAAACCGAGCACTCCCAATCATTTATCTGGATGACTAGCAATGATTTCACATAAGGTTTGGGTAACATACTTCCAACTTTCTAATGTCCTAGTCGTCTTAGAAAGATATCCTGCAATCACTGAAATCGTTAAGGGTAGTCCTTGACATTTTTCTGCTATTTTCTTTCCTGTTTCTTCTAGCTCAGGAGGATGATCATGTTCGGGTCCAAACACCTTATCATGAAGTAACTTCCAACTGCTATCTGAATTCAAAAGGTTCATCTCATAAGGGCTACTATTATCTGCATACATCGCTACCTCAGTTTCCCTAGTAGTCAGTAAGACTCGACTCCTATTATTTCAATCAGGAAATATTCCTCTTATGCTATCCCAAACATCCGTACTCCAAATATCATCAACAATAACAAGGAATCTTGGATCCTTTAGCGTTTTTTGCACTAGGTCGGCTAATTCATTCTCATCCAAATAATCATAACTGACAATATTTGTTTGCTTTGAAATGCAATGTAAAGCTTCTAACAACACATTCCTACTTTGATATTCTTGAGTTATTGTAAGCCAAACATGAAGGCCAAAAATGATACTTGATTGGGAGATGATCATAAACTTTTGTAGCGAGTGTTGTTTTGCCGATGCCACCCATGCCTGATATTGTGACAATGGCCAGATCCGACTGTGGACCTGTCAATCATCTCACTACTATCTCCAAGTCATCATCAAGTCCCTGCACAATATCATCTTCCGGCTTTTGTAACATTGGATAACTTCGAGAAGAAGTGCCAATCAAGGAATCCCCAGATATTTCAAGAATTTAATCGTAATCAACATCATGAGTACTTGTGCTAAAATTTGAAAGAATCTCCATCACTTGTTTCTTTGTTTTCTCCATCTTTTCAACAATTGGCAGCAACTTCCACTGTAAAATTCTACGTTTTGTCCAATTTTCCACCTTGAGCCTCTTCAGCTCAACAACATCTTCTGCATCACTAGGAGCATCTTTTAATAAGAATTTCAAGATTCAGAAAAGAAAAGAAAACAAATAATACAATAAGCTTGTGAAAGAGAAAAGAAAATGAAAAAAAGGAGAGGGAACGAGATTCGATCTCACAGTCAGCAACAACAAAGGTTGGCGCCTCAGCCACTGCACCAGCAGTCCACTTGTGTCTGTGGGTGGCACTCTTTATGTAATGTTATATTTCTATATAAAATATCAGTATGTATATTAAATTTTTCCCGAGCGTGCGGGTGCCATGGCACCCCCAACACTCTACATAGATCCGCCCCTGGTTCCTGCTAATAAGATCCTCCAAATAATCTTTTGCATGCCACTTTCTCCAAGCTTTTACCACTTCCGGACACACTTATAAAATCTTCTGCGATCCATAATTGGATCAATCTACAAGTCTCAACCTGAAAATCCTCTAGGAAACTACTCATAGAAAGAAAGCAAGGTTTGAGGCAATTAGGCAAGTGGTGGTAACTCAAACTGAGCACTCCCAATCATTTATCTGGATGACTAGCAATGATTTCACATAAGGTTTGGGTAACATACTTCCAACTTTCTAATGTCCTAGTCGTCTTAGAAAGATATCCTGCAATCACTGAAATCGTTAAGGGTAGTCCTTGACATTTTTCTGCTATTTTCTTTCCTGTTTCTTCTAGCTCAGGAGGATGATCATGTTCGGGTCCAAACACCTTATCATGAAGTAACTTCCAACTGCTATCTGAATTCAAAAGGTTCATCTCATAAGGGCTACTATTATCTGCATACATCGCTACCTCAGTTTCCCTAGTAGTCAGTAAGACTCGACTCCTATTATTTCAATCAGGAAATATTCCTCTTATGCTATCCCAAACATCCGTACTCCAAATATCATCAACAATAACAAGGAATCTTGGATCCTTTAGCGTTTTTTGCACTAGGTCGGCTAATTCATTCTCATCCAAATAATCATAACTGACAATATTTGTTTGCTTTGAAATGCAATGTAAAGCTTCTAACAACACATTCCTACTTTGATATTCTTGAGTTATTGTAAGCCAAACATGAAGGCCAAAAATGATACTTGATTGGGAGATGATCATAAACTTTTGTAGCGAGTGTTGTTTTGCCGATGCCACCCATGCCTGATATTGTGACAATGGCCAGATCCGACTGTGGACCTGTCAATCATCTCACTACTATCTCCAAGTCATCATCAAGTCCCTGCACAATATCATCTTCCGGCTTTTGTAACATTGGATAACTTCGAGAAGAAGTGCCAATCAAGGAATCCCCAGATATTTCAAGAATTTAATCGTAATCAACATCATGAGTACTTGTGCTAAAATTAGAAAGAATCTCCATCACTTGTTTCTTTGTTTTCTCCATCTTTTCAACAATTGGCAGCAACTTCCACTGTAAAATTCTACGTTTTGTCCAATTTTCCACCTTGAGCCTCTTCAGCTCAACAACATCTTCTGCATCACTAGGAGCATCTCTTAATAAGAATTTCAAGATTCAGAAAAGAAAAGAAAACAAATAATACAATAAGCTTGTGAAAGAGAAAAGAAAATGAAAAAAAGGAGAGGGAACGAGATTCGATCTCACAGTCAGCAACAACAAAGGTTGGCGCCTCAGCCACTGCACCAGCAGTCCACTTGTGTCTGTGGGTGGCACTCTTTATGTAATGTTATATTTCTATATAAAATATCAGTATGTATATTAAATTTTTCCCGAGCGTGCGGGTGCCATGGCACCCCCAACACTCTACATAGATCCGCCCCTGGTTCCTGCTAATAAGATCCTCCAAATAATCTTTTGCATGCCACTTTCTCCAAGCTTTTACCACTTCCGGACACACTTATAAAATCTTCTGCGATCCATAATTGGATCAATCTACAAGTCTCAACCTGAAAATCCTCTGGGAAACTACTCATAGAAAGAAAGCAAGGTTTGAGGCAATTAGGCAAGTGGTGGTAACTCAAACCGAGCACTCCCAATCATTTATCTGGATGACTAGCAATGATTTCACATAAGGTTTGGGTAACATACTTCCAACTTTCTAATGTCCTAGTCGTCTTAGAAAGATATCCTGCAATCACTGAAATCGTTAAGGGTAGTCCTTGACATTTTTCTGCTATTTTCTTTCCTGTTTCTTCTAGCTCAGGAGGATGATCATGTTCGGGTCCAAACACCTTATCATGAAGTAACTTCCAACTGCTATCTGAATTCAAAAGGTTCATCTCATAAGGGCTACTATTATCTGCATACATCGCTACCTCAGTTTCCCTAGTAGTCAGTAAGACTCGACTCCTATTATTTCAATCAGGAAATATTCCTCTTATGCTATCCCAAACATCCGTACTCCAAATATCATCAACAATAACAAGGAATCTTGGATCCTTTAGCGTTTTTTGCACTAGGTCGGCTAATTCATTCTCATCCAAATAATCATAACTGACAATATTTGTTTGCTTTGAAATGCAATGTAAAGCTTCTAACAACACATTCCTACTTTGATATTCTTGAGTTATTGTAAGCCAAACATGAAGGCCAAAAATGATACTTGATTGGGAGATGATCATAAACTTTTGTAGCGAGTGTTGTTTTGCCGATGCCACCCATGCCTGATATTGTGACAATGGCCAGATCCGACTGTGGACCTGTCAATCATCTCACTACTATCTCCAAGTCATCATCAAGTCCCTGCACAATATCATCTTCCGGCTTTTGTAACATTGGATAACTTCGAGAAGAAGTGCCAATCAAGGAATCCCCAGATATTTCAAGAATTTAATCGTAATCAACATCATGAGTACTTGTGCTAAAATTTGAAAGAATCTCCATCACTTGTTTCTTTGTTTTCTCCATCTTTTCAACAATTGGCAGCAACTTCCACTGTAAAATTCTACGTTTTGTCCAATTTTCCACCTTGAGCCTCTTCAGCTCAACAACATCTTCTGCATCACTAGGAGCATCTTTTAATAAGAATTTCAAGATTCAGAAAAGAAAAGAAAACAAATAATACAATAAGCTTGTGAAAGAGAAAAGAAAATGAAAAAAAGGAGAGGGAACGAGATTCGATCTCACAGTCAGCAACAACAAAGGTTGGCGCCTCAGCCACTGCACCAGCAGTCCACTTGTGTCTGTGGGTGGCACTCTTTATGTAATGTTATATTTCTATATAAAATATCAGTATTTATGTTAAATTTTTCCCGAGCGTGCGGGTGCCATGGCACCCCCAACACTCTACATAGATCCGCCCCTGGTTCCTGCTAATAAGATCCTCCAAATAATCTTTTGCATGCCACTTTCTACAAGCTTTTACCACTTTCGGACACACTTATAAAATCTTCTGCGATCCATAATTGGATCAATCTACAAGTCTCAACCTGAAAATCCTCTGGGAAACTACTCATAGAAAGAAAGCAAGGTTTGAGGCAATTAGGCAAGTGGTGGTAACTCAAACCGAGCACTCCCAATCATTTATCTGGATGACTAGCAATGATTTCACATAAGGCTTGGGTAACATACTTCCAACTTTCTAATGTCCTAGTCGTCTTAGAAAGATATCCTGCTATCACTGAAATCGTTAAGGGTAGTCCTTGACATTTTTCTGCTATTTTCTTTCCTGTTTCTTCTAGCTCAGGAGGATGATCATGTTCGGGTCCAAACACCTTATCATGAAGTAACTTCCAACTGCTATCTGAATTCAAAAGGTTCATCTCATAAGGGCTACTATTATCTGCATACATCGCTACCTCAGTTTCCCTAGTAGTCAGTAAGACTCGACTCCTATTATTTCAATCAGGAAATATTCCTCTTATGCTATCCCAAACATCCGTACTCCAAATATCATCAACAATAACAAGGAATCTTGGATCCTTTAGCGTTTTTTGCACTAGGTCGGCTAATTCATTCTCATCCAAATAATCATAACTGACAATATTTGTTTGCTTTGAAATGCAATGTAAAGCTTCTAACAACACATTCCTACTTTGATATTCTTGAGTTATTGTAAGCCAAACATGAAGGCCAAAATGATACTTGATTGGGAGATGATCATAAACTTTTGTAGCGAGTGTTGTTTTGCCGATGCCACCCATGCCTGATATTGTGACAATGGCCAGATCCGACTGTGGACCTGTCAATCATCTCACTACTATCTCCAAGTCATCATCAAGTCCCTGCACAATATCATCTTCCGGCTTTTGTAACATTGGATAACTTCGAGAAGAAGTGCCAATCAAGGAATCCCCAGATATTTCAAGAATTTAATCGTAATCAACATCATGAGTACTTGTGCTAAAATTTGAAAGAATCTCCATCACTTGTTTCTTTGTTTTCTCCATCTTTTCAACAATTGGCAGCAACTTCCACTGTAAAATTCTACGTTTTGTCCAATTTTCCACCTTGAGCCTCTTCAGCTCAACAACATCTTCTGCATCACTAGGAGCATCTCTTATTTTTTCCTCCAAAGATTTGATTTTTTCACCGTCAAACCAACTCTTGTTAACTTCTTCAGGAATATTATAAAAATATTCAGCAGTTGCATGAAGAGAATCGAGTGTTTCAGCAATTTGAAATTGAATATTTTCTTGACTTCTCTGTTGAAGTTCCTCAAGTAGTGCTTGAACAAGAGAAATTACAGCACTATACGCTGCCATCAAATAATCAAAAATGTGGAAATGATGAACAAGAAGAGATATTTAAGACTTGGAAAATTGTTGGAATGTATTGTATGGCTAATATAGAGAGGAAGGAACTAAGGATATTTTTATAGGGGTTGAGAGCATTTAATTGGAGATACTCTCTCCGTTCATTTTTACTTGTCAACTATTTCTAAAATGTTTTAAAAATAAGCTAAAAGAGACAATATGAAAGAAGAAAGTAGACAAGAATAAGAGCTCAAGAGAAGAGAGTTTTCTATTCTTCCAATTGTTCAAGTGTGTACAATACAAATCCTTATGCCTCTATTTATATTATTACATAGAGGCATATAAAAGGTTGTCATAAACATGACATTAAAAATGAAGATTATGGGGGAGGTTAAAGGGTGTAAGAGTTACATCCATAATGGTGAGGGTAGTGGATGATTAGCTACACATCATGGAGAAGATAGATGGAGTGACTTAATTCTTAAGAGTTATGGACATCCACTATCAACATATTATTTTATAACACTCCCCCTTGGATGTCCATAGATAATGTGCCTCATTAAAACCTTACTAGGAAAAAAAAAACTGTGGGAAAAAAAAATTCTAGTGGAGGAAAAAGAGTACACATATCTTATAATACGCGTTGTTTGCTGCCTCGTTAAAAACCTTGCCAGGAAAACCCATTGGGACAAAACCTAGGCCAAGGGAAAAAGAGTGCAGCGCGTATTTTACTCCCCCTAATGCAAACATCATTTTGCTTCTCAAAGACGACGCGTCCCAATCTTATATGTCAGCTTTCAAATATTGATATTGACAGTGTCTTTGTGATCAAATCACATTCATGAAGAATTTGCATTCTTAAAATCATCCTGATATATAATTTGTCTTGTAATTTCTTGGATATGTTTAAGCCTTTGAACTCAGCCAAATACATTCTTGACAATCACTTTATTCGTGACCTCATTGTTGCAAACCACTTGTACATTGAACTTGTTTGTAGCAACAATCAAGTTGTTGATACTTTCATTTGCATGATATTAAAAGTGAGTGTAGAACAAATAATCTTCCTGCATTTGCATAACCAATAATCCTTTGACAATATTTGTTAGAAATAATAAATCCATGTCAATAATATTTGATTTCACTCTGATTCACATAAAAGTGAAATTATGCCTTTCCTGCACATTGGTAAAAATTATTATCTCATGTATAGAAATAACAGGATATATAAGTGCATCAATTGCACAAATACATGGTACTTTCTAACCATTTTCATGAGATCGAAATACATCTTTCTTTATGTTAAGCGATATTGCAACCATTGGGGTACTATTTCAATGGAATCGCTTATAGAATTTGTAAATCCTTCAAGGATTTTCATATAACATTTACCATCTAGCTAGTTTTCATATAACATTTATCGTCTAGCTAGACATGACAGTCATTCATGATACGCATTCAAGTTTTTCTCATTCATTGCCATATTTAAAGAAACCTTATTGCATCCACCGCAGGAGAATACATCTCCAAAAAATAATGCCAAGACTTTTACGAATAACATTTATGCCTCAAGGCACAAGTCGTACTTTATATCTTACGATTTTACTTTTCGCACAATTACCTATTTGTACCCCACTGGCATTATACCTTAATCTATAGACTAAGTACATACCATCACTTTTCAAGTGAAATAAAATATATTTGAATTGCGTATTTTATCTGTCAATACTATTTGACAGATTTAAATTCAAGATCCTCGTTACTAATTATAATGGTGAGCACTACATTATACCAAAAATATCGTCGACGGTTATTTGATATCGGTTCCAATGCGACATAACTTATAGAGATCTCTTCAATTTTCATCATTTCCAGGTACTTGAACCTTTGTCAAGGTTTTATGAATAGTTATATCATGGTGCTCTTTTAAAGCACTTGCCTCATTATCAAGACCATCTTGAACATTTGCTCCTCTCCATCTTTAAGGAGTTTTACATTTGGAATCAATTGGTCTATCATGTTTCAAATGTGCCATAGACTCTACCCTTCAAGGACCTTTTATTGGAGCATTTACAGCTGAATTATAACATAGGATCAGTCTGACAATGAACTTGCAACATTTTGCAAATCATGAATTATCTCTTGAACTTCAGGTTCATTTTTTTTTACGAGGATCTAGATAATTCATTCCATGCATTTCAGCTTTTAATCATATCTCCCCCTAATGTTAGAAAATCTAACATTCACCCCAACCTTATTTTGGGGATCCATCTTTGTGCATGGTGGATGTTACACATTCAAATTTTTAGATGGATTATTTGGTTCCTGATCCTGAACCAACAATATAGGGGAACCTTGTTGGCTTGATGCATACAAATATTGCTACATTAAATAAACTCGTCTCATACCAAATTTTCTTTTTGGGAGATTTGTTCTCATATCCAATGGTTCAGCTATAATTGGAGGCACACACTTTCTGCTAAACCAATCAACATTATCAACTTTTATAGTTTGGAACCATGCTCTTAATTTAACAATTTGAGCAAACAACCTTGCAAAAATCAAATTGCAAGTTGATAACAAAGTGCATGTGACCAACCATAGATGCATCTTATTTCATAGTAAACAGTCCACATGGCATGTGAACGGGTACATAATCACCTTGTTATATGTTCCAAAGGGATACAATCCCAACCTTCGCCGATATAATATTTTATCATGAGAACAAGCAACATAGGAGAATTCTTGAAGAATCTTTTATTTCTTCAATGTATAATCACATGAATTCTCAATTATTTTTGCATCACATTTGAACCGGGATGGTCAACCGATCACGCCAACTTATATATTTTCTGTAAATTTTTAGTTTACTATCACATGTGATTCCATCACCATGCCCATATTTATATCATCAAATAGGAGGAAAACGGGTAACCTTTCATATTTATAACCCGTTTCGATTGTAGTAATATGAAGATATAAAAATCTTTCCATAATTTATAGTCTCAAAATAACAATAATTTTTTTCTTGTCAATTTTCTTGAAACTTAAAAGTTTCTTTTGGAGACTTACTACAATCTCAATATCATGAACAATTTCATTCCTCCATGTAGTAACACATTAGCTTTTTCGAAGCTATCAAATACTTGTGTATTACCTCATATTCCAAAACACCACACATGTGGTAAATATCTCCTTTTAAGGAGAAAATTATATGTACCCAACCAATGACAAATTTGTGTAGCCACACAATAACATGCATTTTTGGTTATGGCCACAACCTTTATATGAAAGAATTACTTTGGCACGTTCATTTCAAGAATTACTGAGCATTCACGATGCTTACATAAGTCACATTCTCTTCAAGAAATGGACTACAATTATATGTTGCTTCGTAAAATTTTATTAGAAGCCCATTGATATTTGTCATATCTATATGACCCATCTCAACATCACTTTAAAAGGTTAAGTGTACCACCACTTTATATTTCTTGATGGAGGATTTATTAAACTTATCAAATTAGGTTGCACGATAACCTTCACTTTTGAAGGACCATTTTGAGAACCCACAATGTTCTTCCTTTATTATTATCACAATGATGACATTATTATTTTATCCTTCCATGCCCATATTTATATGTTCAACAACTTGTCTTCTTTCAGACATATTATATACTGCTACCACATTCGCATCAAAGAATGGAGCAAATCAATGTGGCGGATTTCATGACTTTTCTAAAAAACATATTATTTTACTTTAATCATTATTGTGTCATCAAGATAGTTCATTGGGACTTGAACCAACGCCTTACCAATATAATGGATTTTAGGCCATAATTTGTGGGACTCAAACTCAATACCTTATCATCATGGTGCATCGGGACTACTAACCCAAAGTCTTATCCTCTTGGTGCGATGAGACTTAAATCCACCGTCTTACCCTCAATCAATTGACATAATAGACCAAAGTGTCCTGAGATTCACCCTCGAGCCTAATAATACCACCTTTAGTGGTTATGGCTTTGATGTACCAAAGTGACAAAATAAACTAACAAGATAGAAATGTCTCTACCACGAAAAAGCCAGCAAGTCTGTACAAAATATATTAGTAACAAAGAACAATATATAAAGAAAAGTAAAATAAAACAGACTTTGAAATCTTGGAGGATTTTGCTCAAACATCATTTGACTACTAAATTACTAACTTATTTTTATTATCCCCAAATAATAACATACATGATCCATGGCTGCAAACGTTATACTTAAATATTGAATTAATAATTTACAAAATCTAAACACTTTTAGTTTTGCAAGAACAGAATTAAAAATGAATATATCACCCACTTTTGAAAAATACTAACTCCTGTTATCATATCTGTTCCCAAATATGCCATATGATTAAAACTTCCATAAATCACTATCAAACATAATTCAAAGAATCAAAAGAAAAACGAAGAAAGACTAATAGAATCACATACAACCAAAATCACTTACCAAACTTACCTTCGGATCTTGATGAGAGTGTCGTGCTGATAACGTGTTTTAAAAATAAGCTAAAAGAGACAATATGAAAGAAGAAAGTAGACAAGAATAAGAGCTCAAGAGAAGAGAGTTTTCTATTCTTCCAATTGTTCAAGTGTGTACAATACAAATCCTTATGCCTCTATTTATATTATTACATAGAGGCATATAAAAGGTTGTCATAAACATGACATTAACAATGAAGATTATGGGGGAGGTTAAAGGGTGTAAGAGTTACATCCATAATGGTGAGGGTAGTGGATGATTAACTACACATCATGGAGAAGATGGATGGAGTGACTTAATTCTTAAGAGTTATGGACATCCACTATCAACATATTATTTTATAACATAAAATAATTTTTCACTTGTTAGTTTTAAAAGATTTTTTTTTTCCCATGTTTTATCCTTAGTATTAAATGCTTATTCTCCAAATTATATTCCAAGACCTAATAACTAAACATCAATTAATATGATCATTATGGTAAAACTTTCATATCAATCTTTTGTTTCTTAAAGAGAGTGCAAACTGCAAAGTATAAAGTGGACAAGTAAAGGATAGTTGAGGAGAATATAAATCATACATTATTGATAGTAACCATCAATAAGTGGGACTCAACGACTGACTTCTCCTTTATTACTTCCTATGTTGTTTGGACTCTTAGAAAATGTCATTGGGTGAGTGTCAGATCCTTCAAAAGTAGTGCATTTTCGGAGGATCCGACATGGGTACGGCAATATTTTTCGAGAGTCTGAGCAACTTAGATTACTCCTCCTTTAAAAATGAATTTCTTTGAACTTTCAAACATGTATAGTACATACTTAGGACTTTGACGGTAGGATTTTAATTCAAGGTTAAAAACCACCTTATTTTACTATCTTTTGCCTCACATTTGCTCTCTTTTTGATGTTTTCTTGAGCTTAAATAATATGATTTACACTTGTGTTTCATGATTTGCGTATATAGGAGTGTATTGAGGCATTTGGAGCTTAAAAGAGAAGAAAAAAAGCACCAAGGAACCAAAAGAAATCAAGAAAGAATTTATGTCACAATGCGTTGCAAATCGAGCTCGGAAGGGCCAAAATTATTGTGGCTTGCGCCACTGCTTGCAAGGATGTTCTCTGAAATTTGTTCTTAGCGCCACACCCACCAAAGCAAGGAGTGGTGCAAGAAACAACATTATTCTGAATTTTTGCAACACCCCGTACGTTCCTACGTTTAGCTGACAACCGTAACATTTATGGAAAAATGAAAACATGAGAAAATTGTTGAATTATGCATTCAAATGTGGGTATTAATAAGTCTCACACAATTGGGCCCAAAATGAAGCCCAAAAAACCATGAGAAGACATGGCCCAAAAGAATTATTTTTGACTCATTCTTCCATTTTGGTCCATTTGACCAATCAACATGGCATTAAATGCTAAGGAAAAAGATAAGGGAGACATGAGGGACTATATATAGAGAAAAATCAGATTTTTATTCCATTAAACTCTCATAACATTTCTAGATTTTTCCACAAAAATCCCTTTTGCTCTCAAGAACCCTAAGTTCTCCTTTGGGCCAAGATCATCAATTGGTAAGACTTGGTAAGTGTTTATTATGATGGATTAATATATATTATGCATAATATATGGTGTATATTGTGTTGGTTATGTTGGTGGAATATTGAGAAGTTCACAATAAGTGAAAGGCTACATTTTTGCTTAAATCGGAGGTTGGTTTGTCTTGTAAACTTGGTGATGAACTTGTGGTTGTGAAAGAAGTGAATTTGGTGGAGTAAATATTGACATGTGAGATGTGATTATGGTCTTACTTTGTTTCATTCTTGTGCATAACATTTGAAATTGATATTGTGAAATTGGTTATGGTTTTGGTGTCGTATTGGCCGGGAAATGTGGTTTTGGGTGTCGTTATGTGTGTTGTGATACCATGGATGAATGTTGATGTTTAAGAGGATCAAAAATATGTTCAAATATGTTTGATTGTGATCATGGACCATTCATGGCCTTAAAAGACCCAAAAAAAGTCATTTCGGACCAAAACGGGCATCCGCCCCCGCAGACGAGGGCATCTGCGGGCGCAGGTGCCAACGCAGAAGGCCCTGAAATTTTCCAGGAGCCATCTACGCGTGCATGTCATCCACCTGCATGCGCAGTTGGCAGCGCAGGTCACCTCCAGAAATGGTTTTGTATGTTTCCGACTCTAGTCGATCCCCGAAAGCCCCGATACCCTTTTTGGATGTAATTATCAACTTGTGGTGTTGTTTTAATGACTTTAAAGTATCGTATGGAGGTGTGTTGGAATTTATTAAGTATGGATGCTTGCTTATATGTTGTCATAAAGGAATAATTACGACGGAATAATAAAAGGAAAAGCGTAAAGGGTAAGTGTGGTGTGAAATGCTATCGAGATATGATCTTTTGGTCAATGTGGGTAATGTTATGGTGTTGTTGATATGAAAATGCCGTGGATTGTATTTTAAAGGGGTGACATGATGTTATATGGTAGTTGCATGGTTCATTGTCGTCTTGTACGCCTTTATAGTGACTAGTTGCTAATGTAAGTTCCGGTATGGACTTGTATAATAGAGTAAGACGTAAGGAAGAAGCTGGACTATTGTGTTCGTACCTAGACTTGTGCATTATTCATACTTGGAAGTGAATGTATGTAAGGATACTCTTTTCATATCATTCTGCGGTACATAGTGTCACATTGTCCTTACGTATGTTCCTTTCCGAAATGTTCAAAGGTATTCCATTCCCGGTTGTTAGTCATTGTTACACACATGTTCCTTATGCATTGATCAAATGTAATTCACATGACTCATGTTCATTGATTAATGTTCCAAAGTTTCTATAACATTGTAACCACTAAAGTACCAATCTCTCACAAGTTAATGTATCAATCTCAAAAGTAATGAATTGAAGTAATGAACACTTGTTGAGAACGGGTGGCAACCCAAAGGGGCATAAGCCTAGCTAGGGGCGATCCCGAATGATTATTAGATACAGGGGGCAGCTCAAAGAGGCGTAACCCTAGCTGTAGATGAACCTGCTTTATTGATTTATGGGTGGCAGCTCAAAGGGGCATAAGCCTAGCTAGAGACGATCCCAATATTATTTCCCACTGATCAGTTGGGCCCGGGAATATATGATTAATGATCACATGAATGATGAAGGAGTAAAGTAATGTGAAATGAAGCAAAGAAAGTAATGCACATGATCCCACACTTGTAAACTATAGTCGTTCATTCATGTAACATGTTCACTTGTACTTGTTTTCATCAAAGCTCCTATATCTCAGATGTTTACCTATAGTCTTACATACTCAATACATTCCTCGTACTGAACCCTCTTGGGGAATTTACCTTACTTGCTGCAGGCGCAGGTGCTAGTAGGCCTCCGCAGTAGGTTGCCAGTTATTGCAGATCGTTGGTGAGCTCCAGTTAGTTCGGGGCTTCTCCGAGTCTCACTTGTATATGTATTTTGGTATTGTACATGGTGTATAAAGCGGGTACTTGTCCCGACTTTTAGTTTGTGTTGGTCAATGCATCAGTTAGAGGCTTTTGTAGACGCATGTGGGTATATGTATCTAAGGTGACTCATGAAGTCTTGTTTGATGGCCTCAACGGCCAAGTTTCTCAAATGTATATATATGTATAAATGTCACATGTTCCATGCTTTCCATTATTCGTCTTTCATGTTGTTACGTGATGATGGGGTTGCTTGATATGCATATGATGAACATAGGGAAAGCTTGGTTCTCTCGGGCCTTATCAGCCACGGGTGCCAATCATGTCCCGATGGGATTCGGGGTGTGACAATTTTTAGTTGTTCTTCGTGCCACAGCTCCACTTTCGGGTTGTGGCGCTAGTTGGGACTTATCTGTCACGCCCCAAATCCCATCGGGACTGATTGGCACCCGTAGCCGACAAGGCCCGAGAGAACAAAGCTTTGCCTCTAATCAATCATATACATGCTATAAGAAATCCATAATCACATAATAACTTTGGATATCAACAATGGAATCATGGAACATGATACATATATTCACATACGCGAAACTTGGCCGTTGAGGCCACCAATTCAAAAATGACATATACCTTTTACATTTATGCACCCACAACCGTCTACAAAAGCCTCTAACAATGCATTGACCAAAATAAAGTAAAAGTCGGGACAAGTCCCCGCTTTATACAACATGTACAACACCAAAACATATGTGCAATAGTGACTCGGAGAAGCCCCCAACTAACTGGAGCTCACCAAAGATCTGTAACAACTGGCAACCTACTGTGGAGGCCTACTAGTACCTGCACCTGCAGCAAGTAAGGTAAATTCCCCAAGAGGGGTCAGTACGAAGAATGTACTGAGTATGTAAGGCCATATGAAACTTGTATGATATGTAGATAAGTCAAGGAACTCAAGTTCAAATGCATAATCAATATAGATAAGTCATAATGTAGATGAGTCACTATTCTGCACTTTGGAAACCATGTATGTTGCTTCCGGTACTTTCTTTGTATTTTTAACTTAATGATTATTCATCTTCTCTTGTGACCTGTGATACCCGGGCCCCGACTGAACAGTGGGTTTTAAACATAACATCATGTTATGTTGGGATCGGATCGAGCTAGGCTTATGCCCCTAGAGCTGCTACCCTATGAATCAATGTATATATTGGGATTGGCTTGAGCTAGGTTAGTACCTCTAGAGCTTCCACCCATACAACATTTTAGGTTCGGCTCGAGATAGGTTATTACCCCTAGAGCTGCCCCCTGTTAGGATCGGTCTGAGCTAGGCTTATGCCCCTAGGACTGCCCCCTGATTTTGGGATCGGCTTGAGCTAGGCATTTTTCCCCCAAAGCTGCCACCCTTACTTGATCATTGACCACATATGCATTACTTTGTTTATTACTTTGAGATTGAAACCATGATGGTCACAACTTTACTTGAAGCTTTGTATCATTAACCAATGAGTGAGAGACATGTAAATAACTTGGCAACATAACATTATTAGAACCATAACACCATTGGAACCATTTGACAATAATCCATGAACAAGAGACATAAGTATAATCACTATTGGAACATTGGAAGATGATCTTATTTGAGCTTTTGGAACATTAACCATGAATATGAGACATGAGTTTCACCAATGATCAATGAGTAGGAAATATATGACAATGACTATGGATAACCGGATATAGAATACCTTAACTCATTTCGGAATAGGACTAGTGAAATGTCAACATGAATACTATTTACCGCAGAAAGATACGGATAGAGTAACCTTACATACCTTGTACTCTCAATACGGATATACAATCCTAGATGTGCACACAATAGTCCTGCTCCTTCTTTATGTGTCACTCTACATCACAAATAGTTCATCAATTCACCTTAATACACTTCATAGCACATATCGGCCAAAATCCCACAATTTACACTTATAGAAATATAACAAGTTTAATAACAAAATAACACCATACACGTTCATATTTTATCCATACCATGATCTTTCATCAAAGGCACAAGTCATAATTCAAGCTTGAATCCCATGGATCACAAATCTTACACAAAAACACCAAGTATCATGTCCAACATTTTCAAGCACAACCAACATGATTTATATACTCTTTCATGCATATAATATATTAATCCATAACAATAATCACTTACCCAAGCTTGGAAAGTGATGATCTTGCTCCAAAATTGCCTTTGAGTTCTTTAGGGTTTGAGAGAATGTTGGAGAATGTTGGAGAAATATCTAGATAAACATAAGAGTGTAAAGTGAATAAAATATGATTTTTTGGGGTCTATTTGTAGTCCTTGGGACATCCTTGCCATTTAATGCTTCATTTGACTTGGTCAATAGAAGATTGGATCATGTGACCCATGTATTTTGCCTTATTTTAGGCTTTTATTGAGCCCAAATTACTTAAACCAATACAATCAATAATTTCTCATGTTTAAGTCGTCTTATACGTATTACAATAATATTCCCACTCATGCTATTCATATCCATAGCCTCAATCCCAAAAACAAGTGATTCTAGCCACATTTGGCTTATTTTGACCTTAAGGGCAAAACTGTCATTTTGACTCCAAATTCGTTCTCGAGTACTTTTATCATACCAATATAATATGTCATTCATTTCATGTATATACTCGTGGTTGTAGAAGAAACGTGGCAAAATAGGCTCAATATGACCCCGGATACCCTTGGGACTTAGAAATTTTCAACTTTCGAAAAAATGGAAAAACCAGCGTGGCACGCCCCTGGGCGCGCCAACTTGCTGCCTCTGGGATAAAAATTTTAGCCCAAAGCGGTGTGGCACGGTCCCAAATGCGCCCCACACTTAGTTTTTTCTAAAAATTCATTTTTCGACTTTTCTTCGCGGGTTTGGTTAGATACTTCAAGTCCTATTCTTTAACTTACTTCTTAACCTTAATATACTTGGTTTAGGGGTCCTCTTAGACTCGTTTTGAACCCCACAAATGTTCCACGAAAATCATAAAACACCTCCTATGAAGGTTTAATCACATTTACGAGGCCAAAAGTCAAGTATCTCATCCATAGCATTACCAAATCCGTATGTGTGGCTCTCGACACCTAAGTAAGCATTGCTCAATATCGTCAAGTAGGGTTAGGAAGGTACGGGGTGTTACATTATCCTAACCTGATTGGGATTGGTTTTGGACATTCTAAGGGTTCCTAAACTCTATATAAACCCCCCCTCCCACATTTTTAAAGAGAAACAACTGATTTGGGGAAGCCAAAAGCTAGGGCAAAGCTCAAGAACAAGGTCAAGTTTATTTCTTTTATTTTATTTTCGATTTCTACCTTGTAAACTCATGATATATCTTCTTCCAAAGAGATTCATGAGTAGCTAAACCTCTTAATTTCTAGGGTTGTGGTTGAACATGAAAGTTGTGGCTTGAATATCATATTATCTATTTTATTTTCCATCTATTGAGTTATTTATTGCTTCTTGCTTTCAATTATTCGTTTGATTGATCACCTTGCTAATATTATCTAAGGCTTGTTTGTTGGACTTGAAAAAGGGAACAACAAGTGTAAAAACAAGAAATAGGGCTAGTTTGTGAACCTTATAGGGAAAGGAAATCGATTCCTCACTGAGGATAGAAATATACCCTGTGACCTAGCTTAGTTGATATAGACGATATCTTTATGTACTTCACTATTAACCGACGACCATAGAAATATAGGCATTAGGGGATAGTCGAGTAGGTTTAGATTTGTTGGAAAAAGGCTCAATATAGCTACAATTAACCTGCAACTAGTAACTCAAAAAAGTATATTAGACAAATGATTGGATAGCGCAACTGGATTGTCAAAATACCGCAACCCTAGATCTTTTCTCAAATCTGAATTATAACATAACTAATCCACGACTTGTCTCCAATTATTTTTATTTACTTTCAAAACATACAAATCACTCTTTACTCTTGGTTACCTTCTGAATAACTCGTCTAAGAATTCAAACTAGAAATCAATTCATCAAATCCCTGTGGGTATGATACTGGACTTACATCCTTTATTACTTGTACAACCACGTACACTTGCGTGTACGAAAGGACGCAACAAGTTTTTGGCGCTGTTGTCGGGGATTTGTTAGAACTGATACTATATTGAGTTTTTAGTGAATTATTCAGATTTCACTTTTGTTTGTTGTTTTTGTTTTTCTCAGGGTACAAGTTAGTTTATGTTAAATACCCGGAGACATTATGTTAAATACCCGGAGACAAGGCAATCCCTTGATTCCAATTGACCATGAGCTTGAACGTACTCTTAGAGGGTTGAGAACTATGGGTGATAACTTGAACAATCCAATTCATCAAGACCCACCGAATGATGTGGTAGATAGGGATGCAGTCCATCCCCATCCTGCACCACATGTTCTAGTGTTGAATTTTGCTAGGCCGAATCAACAAAATGTCTCCAGATCTATTGTAAAGTCGAATATCACCAAAAATTTTGAGATTAAAGAGGGCACGGTACGACTAGTGCAGAACACTTGTCAATATGAGGGTAAATCACATGAATACCCACTTAAGCACCTACTAAAATTTACTGAGTTGAGTGACAACTTCCATTACCAGAATGTTTCAGATGAATACGTAAAGTTGACACTATTCCCCTTCTCACTAATTGGGGAAGAAAAGGAATAGTTGCAAAATGAACCAGCGGGATCTATCACATCTTGGGATGCTTTTTCTGAAAAGTTTCTCAACAGGTTCTTCTCATCTAGAAGAATAAAAGAGCTTAGAAGCAAGATTTTTTAATTTGTTCAAAAAGATCCCGAATCTCTTCCCCAAGCGTGGGAGAGATAAAAGGGATACTTGAGAGATTGCCCATACCACCATCAACCCAAGGAGATTATTGGACATAATTTTATTGAAGGATTGAGTCCAAACTCTAAATCTTTATTAGATGGCACAGCTCAAGGACAAATTTTATCTAAGAGCTATGACGAAATAGAGGCGTTGCTCAATTTTATGTCTGCAGGTCACCGAGACTATTCAGAGCCCAGCAGAGTGTTCACTTCTGCATAAAAAACACCGGGTTAGTTAGATTTGGATGATATGTCAAGTTGTGTGCCTTAATGAAGCAAAGTTTATTAGCTCCAAGTGCAGGTCAAGTTCAACAGGTACAACAGGTTCATGCGGCTGCATTATTCTGTGAGAAGTGTGGGTAAAATCATGATTACTCTGGATGTTCTTTGAATCCAGAATCTATATATTATGTGGGGCAGTAAAATTATAGAAACAACCCAAATTTCTCTTAGGGTGGAAATCAGCAGGCCCAAAGACAACAATATACACCACAAGCTCCACAGGTGAGCAATTATTTGGAGGAGACAATGAAACAGTTCATGGGACAACAAACTCAGATTGTGAATGAAATACAGAAGTCCATTCATGAACTTGAGCATCCAGTTGTCCAACTAGCCTTATCACAACATGCAAGGCCTGCAGGTGCACTACCGAGTGATGCAGAGAATAATACTAAATAGGTAATGGCAGTCTCACTCAAAAATGGAAGAGAGCTAGTTGAAGCTCCTCTTAAACAGAGAAGTCAAGATACAAGTGCAGAGTTGCCGAATACAGAGCCTCCAAAGAGGAGAGTAATTAACTGAAACAACTATAAGCATCCACCTCATTTCCCACAAAGGTTGATTCCATCACCAACTTCAGAGATAGAGTCTGTGCAAGAACAAAAAAAGATAAAGAGGTTGTTGAGCAGACTAAAATTGTGATTAAGAGACCTAAACCACTATTTCCACAGAGATTCCAGGAAAGCAAGGAAGATGTAAATTTTAAGAAGTTTCTTGATATCTTCAAGCAACTTCATATCAATATTCCCTTGATTGATGCATTGAGGGATATGTCCAAATATGCCAAATACTTGAGAGAGGTGGTGGCTGGAAAAAGAAGACATATAGAGTTTGAGATAGTTGCACTCGCTGAAGAGTGTAGTTCGAGGTTACTAAGCAAGCTCCCCAAAAAACTTAAGGATCCTGGGAGTTTCACCCTCCTTATACAAATTGGTGAAGATAAGGTTGGGCATACATTGTGTGATCTGGGGGCAAGTATAAACTTAGTGCCCGTTTCTGTGTTTCAGACACTTGGTTTAGGAGAGCCATGCCAAACTACTATCACTCTATAATTAGCATACCAATCCCGTGTGCAACCGGAAGGAGTAATTCAAGATGTACTCATCAAGGTAGGTAAGTTTGTGATTCCTGTCTACTTTATTATTTTAGATTTTGAAGTAGATGAGCAGGTACCGGTTATTTTGGAATGCCCATTCTTAGCCATTGGTGGATCTTTGATTAATGTACAAAAAGAGGAGCTTAAGATGAGGGTTCATGATAAGGAGGCAACGTTTAAAGTTTATAAGTCCCTCTCCACTCCTTCACACTATAGAGACTTGTGTATGATCGCAGAGGTAGTCAATGATAAGTGTGGGGTGGAAGAGTGTGGGCTCAAAAAAATGAAAGATCTGAAGGGAAAAAGAGTAAATGATAACTATGATCCTCCTAGAGTGAAGAAGAGGCCGAAGTTGCATCATATAGGAAGGAAAAGATTGACAGAATTCAGTTAATCTATGACTTGCATCATACCGTGACGTTTTAAATTAGGCACTGCTTAGGAGGCAACCCAAATTGTAAATGTGTAGTTTTATATTTATAGTGTCATTTTTTTTGGTTTTGGTTTGTGCAAACTTGAGAAAGTTTGGGTACCCGTATTTGGAAGCTAAGAGGCATGGATAAAGCATAAGTGTGGGGTCATTCACCCCTTTGATGGAAACATTGATGAAGACATGTTGTTAGCTATGTTAGGATATACTATTAACCATGTTGGTTTAAGTAATAGTATTATTTTTACATCCCATGTAAAGACAATTTATTTCATCTTCTTAATTTAATAAAGTCTTTATTTAAATAAATCATTGTGTTGACATGTGTGTCCTTTACTTATATAGTATGCAATTTTATGCATGGAGTTATTTAACTCATGCATGGAAGATTAAAATTGTTGGTTCTTATAAGTTATAAATTAAAGTTTACAATCAAAGATGAAGTAGGACAAACATCTTGATGATTGTAGCACAAGATTAAAATATAATTTGATCTTAATTATGGGAGTGGTAATATTCCAACTTCTTGTGCTAGTACATTTCGTATGTATTGAACGGACCAAGTAGAGATGTTTGTTTATGTTCTAAATATTAATAAACAACTTCTCTACTCCATTACATGTACTTATACTCTTAATCTTGATATAATTATTATGATCTATGTAGTTTGATTTATTATTTTAATCTATTAAAAGGTGAGACTCTATTGAGAGTCAATATATTCCTAATAGATTGGATAATGACAAATTACTTAGTGAAATAATAATTAGTTGATAGAACCATGTCTCGGACTTGAGATAGAAGACACCCCTATATGGTTGCTTATAAGTTTTCACGTGTAAACCCTGCAGGCGGATTTAGTATCCGTCACGTAAAATAAGTTAAGCATAGTAATATAGGATTGAGTTAGTCAATAAATTAAATTTTTCAGAAAAATTTGATTTAATTGATTGGTGTCGGTAATTCTAACATGGGGAGTTAAATAAGATGTAATGGTAGATTTCGAAGTTAATATCGAGGAGTACAGTTACAGATTTTTAGTGGAATAATTTGTAATTTATTATGATATGGTAATTCATTCATTTGCGAATTAATATCATAATTAGAAGCCTCAGTTAATAAATCTGTGGTCCCTGCTACGCCTGAGTAATTAACCAATTTGAAAAAGAAAATGGATTTAGAAAAGTTTTTACACGTTTGTTTTAATGGGAATAAATTCCTATTGATGACCGGAATTATGACTCCCATTAAACATTTGTCATTATGGACAAAACGTCCATGACTTTATGATGGTATTGATGGGAGGTCTTAATGAAATTTCGTGTGAATTGAATGGATGAAAGAAAACCCTTTCAACTTCAACTTCAGTTGAATATATAGGGGTTTTATTTTGTTCATTGTATAGTGCTTGAAAATCCATTTCCAGAATCTTTTTCTTTTAACTTGTCCACACAAGCATTGGTTGGTAAAAATTATTCAGGTAGTAGTAGAAGGTAGCAGACCTGGAGAGCAAGGATTTAAACAACATCTGTGAAAGCTTCAAGAGGTATGTATATACTTGCTGAATTTCGATTTTAATTTACATTGTCATGTTGTTATGTAAGTATATGATCCGTGATCATGCTTCCGCTGCGTATGTGAATCATACTTTCTAGCAAGCTAGGCCCTAGAGAGCTTCAGGGAGTATTTCTGACCACCATTTTATTTTGATTATTGCTTTGGGGACAAAGCATGACTTTAAGTGTGGGGTGGGATTCTTTCTATATTGGTTAAGGGTGAAGTATGCTATAGGAGTTGCTTTGTTTTTAGTTATTTGTTTCGGTTGAGAAATTGTGAAAATAAAAAATTAATTACAAAATCCAAAAACACAAAAAGATTTTTTTTAGTTTTCTAGATTAGAATAGTTTGTATTGGCTATTAGCTTCTTAGTTTTTTAGTAGAGCATACTTCGCCCACCCCTTGGTTTTTCTTTTTGGTTCTTTTCCGAGGGGAGGCCCTTTGAACCGACTATCCTTTCTATTTTTAGAATATTTTTTCTTTTATTTTTAGGTAGAATGACTTTTCCCGACAATGAATGGTTGACGACCGTCTTGTGGAAAGAGTTAGTTATTAGGAGTTAGAGAGCCTTTAGGACCAATTGAATGTGAGGTACTCTTGCTAGGTGTTACACATGAACTGAATGATGCAAGATCGTTCTAATTTCGAGCATGTTATGAAGAAAAATGAATGACTTCTTTAAGACACCTAGGCTCGTTTACTAGACTCGTATGTGATTTTTAGCTTAAATTTGAACTCTTGTTGTTTGCTTGATTGAGAGTCTATATAGATCCTTCTTGAATTGAACATGTGACATGTGTGTTAGGTGTTTGTTGATGTTCCATTCTTTCATATTTTTGTATAGAACTTGCCCGCTGTGTTTGCAAAGCAAAATAAATAATATTGAGTTAGGAGATGATATAGGCATTTCTTCGATTAGCCTATTCTTAGCCTTTGCTTTACCTACCCACAATGGATGATCCTAGTTATCCCCGTTGAGCCTTTAGCCTATTCTTTAGTAGCCACATATGAATCTTAATCCTTTTCTTTCAATAGACCTTTAACTTGATCCAAAACTCCTAAGCACTTTAATTAAGAAATGAGAGTAAAAGGAGTGAGAATTGAGAAAACGGAGATAGTTAGGTGGGAAGACTGTAGAAAAGTCGAATGGTGCAAGTGATTAAAACAAAATCATATGCTATTGGTAGGGAGTAGAAAAAGAATAAAATAAAAGTGAAAAAAAAAGTGTTTGATGATTGAGAACTCCTTACTAGTGGTATGCGAACTTGCTGAAAGAGATGCAAAAATAAAGAAATCTATGGGTGAGAAGAGTAGAAGAAAGAATTGTTTGATTAAAGAGTGTGCGAATGATGAAGAATTAGTGATGTATTAAAGTGCTTACGAAAGTTAGTCACTATTTGAGCCAAAATAGTTCCTACCCATCCCTTAGCCTACGTTACAACCCGAAAAGTCCTACTTGATCTTAGATTTGATGTTCTTATATTAGTGGAGTAATACACTAAGGGCAAGCTTATGGTTCATCGTATGTTGCATGTGAATTTTTGTGAGAGTGAGCGTAATTCTATTCTTATACTCGTTCTTGTGCTGATTTGTATACTTATGAGTGAATATAGGTACCTCTCTTATTGTGAGGGCACATGGTTGACGAAAAATAGGTGAAGTATATGATCCCTTGATTGGGTGAATTGTATGGGTTTTCTAATATCATAGAGTCAGTTCTTGAGGCTAGGAGGTCTTGGAGAAGTTGTTTAAATATGTTAAATGATTGAGCTTGCTTAATAAGAACTTGTCGTCTACTGTAGTCGTTGTAGTCTTAGCTTAAATAATTTTGTTTCAATTGACATAGTTGTAGTAGATTTTATGTCATGTGTGTATAGCTTACTTGAGGACAAGCAAGGATTTAAATGTGGGGTGTTGATACGAGGATAAAAACCACCTTATTTTACTATCTTTTGCCTCACATTTGCTCTCTTTTTTATGTTGTCTTGAGCTTAAATAATGTGATTTACACTTGTGTTTCATGATTTTCTTATATAGGAGTGTATTGAGTTATTTGGAGATTAAAAGAGAAGAAAAAAAGCACCAAGGAACCCAAAGGAATCAAGGAAGAATCTATGTCGCAATGCATTGCAAAACGAGCGTGGAAGGGCCAAAATTGTTGTGGATTGCGCCACTGCTACAAAGACAGCAATGGCGTGAGTTTTACATGTTCTCTGATATTTGTTATTCTCACCACACCCACCAAAGCAAGCAGTGGTGCAAGAAACAATATTATTCTGAATTTTTAGTTGTTCTTCGCGCCACAGCTCCGCTTTTGGGTTGTGGCGCTAGTCGGGACTTATCCTAACTTGATTAGGATTGGTTTTGGACATTCTAAGGGTTACTAAACTCTATATAACCCCCCCCCCCTTCCCACATTTTTAAAGAGAAAAAACTAATTTGGGGAAGCCAAAAGTTAGGGCAAAGCTCAAGAACAAGGTCAAGTTTGTTTCTTTTATTTTATTTTCGATTTCTACCTTGTAAACTCATGAAATCTCTTCTTCCAAAGAGATTCATGAGTAGCTAAATCTCTTAATTTCTAGGGTTGTGGTTGAACATGAAAGTTGTGGCTTGAATATCATATTATCTATTTTATTTTCTATCTATTGAGTTATTTATTTCTTCTTGCTTTCAATTATTCGTTTGATTGATCACCTTGCGAATATTATCTAAGGCTTTTTTGTTGGACTTGAAAAAAGGGAACACCAAGTGTAAAAATAAGAAATGGGGATAGTTTGTGAACCTTATAGGGAAAGGAAATCGATTCTTCACTGAGGATAGAAATATATCCTGTGACCTAGCTTAGTTGATACAGACGATATCTTTATGCACTTCACTATTAACCAATGACCACAGAAATATAGGCATTAGGGATAGTCGAGTAGGTTTAGATTTGTTGGAAAAATGCTCAATATAGCTACAATTAACCTGCAACTAGTAACTCAGGAAAGCAAATTAGACAAATGATTGGATAGCGCAACTGGATTGTCAAAATACCGCAACCCTAGATCTTTTCTCAAATCTGAATTATAACACAACTAATCCACGACTTGTCTCCAATTATTTTTATTTACTTTCAAAACATACAAATCACTTTTTACTCTTGGTTACCTTCTGAATAACTCGTATAAGAATTCAAACTAGAAATCAATTCATCAAATCCCTGTGGTTATGATAGCTGGACTTACATCCTTTATTACTTGTATGACCACGTACACTTGCGTGTGCGAAAGGAAATAAAAATTGCTCCAAAAGAAATTTCAAGGAAACTTACTGATCCAGTGCCAACTACCAAGTTACACAAGAGCATAGAACCTAGTGTAGTCTTATTTTTAGTTTCTTAACACTTTTTTTCTTCGCACATAATTACTTATTTATAAGTTTGTTCTACTCCTTGTATTTAACATTGATAACTTCTTTTTTAGTCTATTCAAAAAAGATGGCAATATCTTAAGCTCGGAAACAATTTAACTCATGCTTAATAATGCATTTAATTTTATAGTCATACAAATGTTATGACATATTTAAAATTATAAATTTCAAAAGTATTATAAGTACATACAAATGTAATGGCATATTTAAAATCACAAACTTCAAAAGCCATTCTATTTTAAATTCCACACTTAATCAAACTACTCCCTCCATTTTGTTTTACTTGACCCCTATACTAAAAATAGTGTTTCAATTTACTTATTTAATTTATGTAATCAAGAAATTTTTGTTATGTTTTTTCCTTTCTACCTTTAATATTAAACAACTACATAAAGTAATAATAGTTAAATTTAAGACGTGTGTCAACTCAACAATGACCAAGTAAAACGAAACAGGCAGTATATCATATGAATTAAATTGAAGTCTAAGTCAACGAGACTCCTATAAATGACTAAATGCCACTCAAAAATACATTTCGAAGGCAAGGTCATTGCAATCGTAGTGGTTTATGTATGGGCTTGGCTTCTTCTAGGGTTTTTGTGAGAAAGGGGTCGATGTCAAAGGCAAATCTAAAATTTCTATAACATGAATGTGTCACTGAAAAATGGTCAAAAAAGTATTAAGTAAGAATTTATTCATGTTTTATTAGGTAAAAAATTCAACCTTCAATTAAGTGCATCATTTGGCATTTCTAGAGCATGAGTATCACAACAGATAATATTAGATCAATTTTAGAAAATATGTATATAATATACTTAATTTGTCGGAAAGATCATGGATTAACATGAACTACAAATAAGTCTATAAATTCACCCCTACGCGGAGTGCCTTTCTAGAGCATGGGTGTCAGCAGATAATATTAGATCAATTCTAGAAAATATGTACATAAAATACCTAATTTATCGGAAAGACCATAGATTGACGTGAACTATAAATAAGGCTATAAATTCACCCCTATGGAGAGTGATAATAAAAGGAGTTAGGTGGGATCAATTTGGGAATGACGGAGAGTATTAATGGATCTTGGTCTTAACTCAATCTCAAAAGTTAGCTCAAGGGTGAAGGATTGTTCAAGACCATATAAGGGTCCAAGTCAATTCATTCACCTCTGATGAGGGATTATTTCTTCGTTCATCACCACCTATGCACTCCTCGCTCTATCCGGTCCATGGAAATGCATGCCCGGACACTTTTGTTCCCTTCAGCGGACAAACAATCCAAGGGACCACTAATGTGCCTTGAAATTATAGCACATCATATATCTTTTACCTGATTTTTTTGTTGTTCTTATTCTTGTTTTATTATATTTTTATGTTATAATATTATTTTGTAGGTTTTAGATGTCGAAATGGACAAAAGATGGAAAAGATAGCAAAATGCCAAAAATTGGGTGATTTATGATAGCAGATCAACTGACAGACCACAAATCAAATCATGAAAATATTCAGAGGAGCCGCAAAAATGATCCTGCAAAGTTAATCAAAACATAAGGCAACATACAACCGTAAGTCCAATATATGAAATGTAGATCAAGAAGAAAACCAACCTAAAAGTGGATCCTACGACCAAATAGAGGATTGTGAGTCACTTTAAGACTGCAGAGTTACTTCACGACGTGAGTCCAGCAAATTCTAAAAGCCAATCGACGGAGTTGCAAAGGCATTTCATGGGCCACA
The DNA here is from genome assembly GCA_031232105.1 of Capsicum rhomboideum. Classification (NCBI taxonomy): domain Eukaryota; kingdom Viridiplantae; phylum Streptophyta; class Magnoliopsida; order Solanales; family Solanaceae; genus Capsicum; species Capsicum rhomboideum. Next base: position 44,383,711 of record CP124715.1, on the reverse strand, counting down.
AGTCAATTGAAGATCATGAATTAAATCTTGTCATTCATTAAACCTTTTGAAACTGGAGACGAAGAGTCATTTAAAGATCTTTTTCAAAATGTAATTCAAGACATAAAAGATGAACACAACAAATAAAATAAAGATGGAAGTCAAAGGATCAACAAGTAAAGAGAAAAATTAGATTGGGGATAGAAATAAGAATGAAAAAAAAAGTCAACTCAATAACTAAACACACATTTACTTACTAGATTAAATCATGAGAGAAGAGAATGAACTCATACAATGGGATTCTTACCAAGAATATAATCCAAGAAGGGTTCATGAAGAGATAAAAAGAAATAACCCTAAACTCACAAAGGAGCAATTCAATGTCCAAACTAGGTAATGAAATAAAATACTAGTTTCTACTATTTATAATTTATAATAGTAGATAAATTAATCTAAGCTAGTTACAATAATATTCTTGATCTAAAAACATGGAAAACAAGGAAATTTTTTTGTCTAACCAATTAACTATTTAAAATATAGTCATCTCTTCCTTTAATTTCAACTTTAGTATATTGTAGATCTCCCATGCTTATTTCATTAACCTTCTAAGGTCTTCAAAATATTTCAAATCTAGTTGACGATCTTCATATCTATGATGACTAATTCATATTCCACCAGAATCGCACATCATGTTGGCCAGCTAATTTGTTCCTTTTAGGATTTCAGCTTTATCAGACATTATAAATAGACATGTTAGGTTTCTTTTGTAAAAAATTCGGCAGTTTAATTAGTTTAGTTTTAGTTTCTGTCACCTAGTTTTATACAAATTTACAAGTTTTTCTCTTTCTTATTTCTCGAACGAAAAACATCATTATTGTTTCAAGTTTTAATATTCAAAGTAATTATATGAATCTTCTTTACGTATATTCTTGTTGTTTTACTTTCAATATGAGTAACTAAATTCCCTTTAGAGGTTGTGAAACCCAATGAGATTGTAGAGCTCAAAAGGTTCTCGTGTGTTGCATGATATTAGGGCTATAAGATATCAAACTTCTTATTCTTAATTACTGGTTGGTGGTTGATAACATTAGCCTACAACATAATATCAAAATCTTTACACTTGAAAAAACGTGTCAAGATGTGATAGAAGAAGCTTTGCATCATTGCATGAACTCGAGACGCTAACCCTCGTTTGATTAATTAATATTAGAAATAATAGAATTTACTTGACATAATCGATCACACTTATTTAAATAACTCATATAGTTGTGAAAATAATTTGTGAAGTTTATGTATTCTAATTTTTCCAATAATGATGAAGAAGAGGAGCTTCATGCCCAAGAATTTTTGGAAGCTCAGTACTACTCAAACAAAAAGTTGAATCAACTTAGGAATGTTAAAAACTGACACAAATTAGTGGCAAAAGGACTAAGATGGAACTAAACAAGCTTCTGTTGACCAAGTCCCCGATGTTGGAGACAGTGCTAATTGAGCCTTGAAAAAAGCATATAACTACATAAATCTTAGGGGGTGTTTGGATGGACTTTTTTTAAGTGTCTTAAAGGCTAAAAGCCAAAAATAGGTAGCAATCTACTTTTGGCTATGACTTTTGGCTTTTATTTGTACTTTTTATCCCTAAAGTGAATTGCTTAAAAGTACTTTTTGTCTTTGTCAAACACCTCCTAAAGTAAAAAAAAGTGCTTAAAAGCCAAAAACACCTAAAAATAAGTCAATCCAAACTCCCTCTTAATCGATATAATGAAACAGGTTACAAAATTTGGAAGGGAATCACCTCAAGCAAAAGTGATCATTTAAGATGGAAATATTGTTCTCTGGCTACTTTAAATTATATTTCACAGCAACAATTACTACTGCTCGAGGTGATTCCCTTCCAAATTTTGTAGCCATAGATACTTATGGTGACATTTTTAAGCAACTTATCATTAGAGAAGACATTGTGAAGATTAAAGAAAAGTTGCTTGATGAGGTGCCCACAGCTGAAAATAGAGAAGTACTGCAAAGAGCTCAAACTGAATATAGAAGATATCTACATTTTGAAGAGATGTTCTGGCAACAAAAGGCAGGATATCACTGGTTTGAGAATGGCGACAGAAATACTAGATTCTTCCACAGTATTATGAAGGGGAGAAGAAAGAAATTGCATTTGCAAAGGATTCAGAACCATCAGGGAATCGGCTAGAGGTTGAACAAGACATAGCAGCTATCACGCCTCAATTCTCATTGGGGTGGACTAGTACCCGAAGCCGTTAAGGCCCGAGAGAACCAACTTATACATTTGTACACATATCACCATTCTGTCTCATATGGATACAAGATATCAATGACGGAAGTCATGGAAAGACATTCATATAGATATGAAAAACTGGACCATTAGGTCATCACATCAAAAGGGTTATACATTCCTTCGTTCGACTTATAACGTCAACAAAGCCTCTAACAGATACATAACCACCTAAAGTCGGGACAAGTCCCCGCTTATACGATTTTATACAGAACTAAAACCAATATGTACACGTGACTCTGAAAGCCCCGAATCAATTTGGAGCTCACCAACAGTCTATAGATGATCCTACTGTGAAGGTCTACTAGCTCCTGTGCCTACAGCAAGTAAGGTAAGTCCCCCAAGGGACATCAGTACGAAAGAATGTACTGAGTATGTAAGGTTATAAGTAACTGCGTGAAACATAAGAACTTCAATGGAATTAAATACAAGTAAATAGACAATACTGGTAAACCACCGTAATGTGTGTGTGGAACCATGTACATTGCCTTTGTTACTTTCTTTCCTTTTACGTTCATATCATTATCACTATCGTTCATATAATGCACGGGCCCCTACTGATCAGTGGGAAATCATAACATTGGGATCGTCTCTATCTAGGCTTACGCCCTTTTGAGCTGTCACCCATAAATCAATAAGCAGGTTCATCTCTACCTAGGCTTATGCCCCTTTGAGCTTCCTCCTGTCAGGTTCGTCTTGAGCTAGGCTTTCTCTCCATTGAGTTGCCCCCTGATCCAATAATCTCAGGATCTTCTCTAGCTAGGCTTTCACCCATTTGAGCTACCACCCGTGCTCAAGTAACCATATATGCATTACTTCATTCCTTTACTTTTGTAAGATTGATACATTGGTGGTTAAAACATTGTTGGAACTTTGAAACAATAGTCAATGAATTAAAGACATGTGAATAACAATTTATAACAAACCTGAAATAAGACACTTTAGAACATTTTGGAATGGAAACAGGTTCGGTAACAATGAGAACAATAAGAGCTGCCAAAGAATACGGAAAAGAGAAACCTTACATACCTTATCCTTCTAACGTATGACTATAACAGTTTAGCTCTTCCTTAAAGTGCTACTCTAAAATAGGAATACATAACGGAGCTTACATTAGACATCAACTACAACTACAAACCGATAGGATTACACACCAAGTTTATGCGTTACACTTCCTCCTCAATACATTGTCACATTTACTCCATCAAGTCACCCAAATACCTTTCACAACAACACATTAAAAATAATCCACAATCGATACAATTCAAAATTCCACCAAACTACCCCCTTAGAGCTTCCCAAAGGGTACTATAAGTTGATGATTGCATCCAAGGAGGATATAGAGGCCTTGGGGGGTCAAAGAGAAAAAAGAATGACCCAAACGAGGTCTTGAAAGGACCTGCAAAGCCACCTACGCCCGCAGGTGGTGAGGTGCGGCCGCAGGTGCCCTCTTGGCCCTGTACAGGACCACCTGCGGTGCCACCTGCTCCCGCAGGTGCCTCACCTGCGAGGGCGGGTGCCCGTTTCAGCTGCCAGGGGTCACTTTTGGGTATTTTTTTGATAGTAAATGGTCCATGGTCATAAGTAAGCTTCTCTTTTCATATTTTAGGTTAAATTTGATGCTAATGAACAATCATGGTTTCAAAATGCACATGAACATCACCAAAACTATATTCTCCTTTCAATACACCACCGGTTTCATGCACAATTTCATAACAATAATTCTACAAGTCATACACAAAGAGAAAGCAAGTTAGGGACATAAACACATCCTCACATGTTGAAATTTAATCCATCAAATTCACTTCCTTTAATACCTCAAGTCCCCCTTCAAGTCTGAACCACATAGAAGGCAAGTCCTTTACCGATTAAGCAAAAGTGGACTGTTTTACAGATAGTAGACTTCTCAACACTTCATCAACATAAACAACATGATGTACACACTCTCTTAAGAATATAATATATTAAACCATAAGATTAAACACTTACCCAAGCTTGCAAAGAGATGATCTTGTCCAAAGGTTGTTGCTTAGGGTTTGAAAGAGAAGAGGAATATCTTTGGAAAAATCTAGACTTTGGCAAGTGTCTAATGGTGAATAAAATCTGATTTTTCACCTTATATAGCCCCTCATGGTCATCCTTAGCCAAACATTGGTTATAATTAATGTGTTTTACTTGGTCAACTCAAGAATGGGTCATTTCCTTTGGGCCATGTCTTCTTTAATTAATTGTTTGGGCCTTAATTGAGTCCAATACAACAATATGAATTTAGCCCAATAAAGTTAGTGTGTAATACACCAACTATCGCAAGTTTAAATAATTCCATAACTGTTAAGTTAATCAAATAGGTTCGAAAATGTATGGGGTGTTACATCCTTCTCCCCTTAAGAACATTCATCCTCGAATGTTAGTAACATTAGCCAATTTAAACAAATTCAAGTCTAAGTTCATTCTTCATGTTATCATATACACATAATGCTTATAGATACTTACTTTTCATTACTCCAACTCCACATCTTGCACGTTTGCTTCCGTTTGAAATAAATATGGGTACTTAGACCTCATTATTTCCTCGGCTTCCCATGTGACTTCTTCTATTTGTTGATTTCTCCAAAGTACCTTTACGGAAGCTACTTCTTTATTCCTTAACCTCTTGACCTGTTGATCCAGAATAGTAATAGACACTTCCTCATATGTGAGATCTTTCGTAACTTGTACATCTTCAATGGGAGCAATACGAGATGGATCTCCGATGCACTTTCGAAGCATCAAAACATGAAATACTGAATGAACTGTGGAGAGTTCTTGGGGTAGTGCTAATTCATGCGCAACCTAACCAAATCTTCAGGTAATTTTATATGGTCCTATATAACGTGGACTCAACTTTCCCTTCTTCCCAAATCTCATTACCCCTTTCATTGGTGATACTTTCAAGAATACCTAATCACCTATGGAAAATTCTAGCCCCCTTCTTCTAATATCGGCATATGACTTATATCGACTTTGGGTCGTGTGTAACCGCTGTTGTATCACCTTAACCTTCTCCATAGCTTGATGAACAAGATCTGGCCCAAATAAAGCATTTCACCCACTTCAAACCATCCAATTGGTGATCTACACTTTCTTTCATATAAAGCTTTATAAGGTGCCATTTTGATACTTGAATGATAGCTATTATTGTAGGAAAATTCAATAATAGATAAATGATCATCCCAACTACCTTTAAAGTCCAATGTGCAAGCTCGTAGCATATCTTCAAGTGTTTGGATAGTACGCTCTGCTTGTCCATCCGTTTGAGGATGAAAAGTTGTACTTAAATTTACTTGGGTTCCCAAACTGTTCCGAAAATATTTCCAAAAGTGTGCAATAAATTGAGCTCCCCTGTCTGAGATAATAGATATTGGAGCTCCGTGTAGTTGTACTATCTCTTTAATATACAACCGCGCATAATCTTCAGCCGTATAGGTGGTCTTGATCGGTAAGAAATGTGCTGACTTGGTAAGCCTGTCAACTATTACCCATATGGAATCAAATTTTCGAAGCGTACAAGGCAAACCTGTGATGAAATACATGTTAATCATATCCCACTTCCAAGCTAGAAGATTTATACATTACATATAACCTCCAGGCTTCTGATGTTCTACTTTTACTTGTTGACAATTTGGACATTGGGCTATAAATTCTGCAATGTTCTTCTTCATATTACCCCACCAATACATTTCTTTCAAATCATGATACATTTTGGTGGCTCCCGGATGAATAGAATACCGTGAATGATGTGCCTCTGTCATGATTCGTCTCCTTAGTTCATCCACATCCGGCACACACAATCTACTGTGGCATTGAAGCACTCCCTATTGCGTAAGATCAAATGCCTTTGTCAATCCTTGTTGTACATTCTCCTTCAGCTGCAATAAAATAGGATCCGCATACTGTTTCTCTTTCACCTCAGTTACTAATGAAGATTCTGCCGCATTTTTCACAATAAACCCTTTGTCTGGAGATTCAAGAAGGCAAACTCCCAAGATGGCTAGTTGATGCAGATCCTTGACTATTTCTTGTTTCTCCGTGAGCTGACCATCAGTGCTTACTATTGCTTTGCAACTTAACGTATCAGCTACCACATTTGCTTTTCCCGGATGATATAAAATATCAATACCATAATCTTTTAATAGTTCCAGCCACCTCCACTGCCTCAAATTGAGATCCTTCTATTTGAAAATATACTGCAAACTCTTATGATCAGTATATATATCAACATGAACCCCATACAAGTAGTGGCGCCATATCTTTAAAGTAAATATCACATCTTCTAGATCAAGATCATGTGTTGGATAATTTCTTTCATGTGGTCGTAATTGTCTTGAAGCATAAGCTATCACATTACCGTGCTGCATCAATACACATCCTAAGCCAACCCCCGAAGCATCACAATATACTGCATACCCTTCCGTGCTTTCTGGAAGTACCAACACAGGTGTAGAAGTTAATTTATCCTTCATCTCTTGGAAACTCTTCTCACATGCATCATTCCATTGAAACTTGGTTGCCTTGTGTGTTAGCTTTGTTAAGGGTGCAGCAATAGAAGAAAATCCTTCAACAAATCTTCTATAATAACCTGCCAATCCAAGGAAACGACAAATCTCTGTAGGTGTCGTAGGTCTTGGACAATGCTTCACAGCTTCTATCTTTTGTGTATCGACCCTTATTCCTTCATCTGACACAACATGACCTAAGAATGCCACAGATTTTAACCAAAATTCACAGTTAGAGAACTTTGCATATAACTTACGATCACGAAGAATCTATAACACCTGCAGTAAGTGATTAGCATGGTCCTCTTGTGATCTTGAATAATCTAGAATATCATCAATAAACACTGTCACTAACGCATCCAAAAATGGTTTGAACACTCTATTCATCAAATCCATAAAAACTGCGGGTGCATTTGTTAGCCCAAATGACATTAAAAATTCATAATGATCATACCGTGTTCGAAAAGCTATCTTGGGTATATCTTTTTCTCTAACCCTTACCTGATGATATCCCGATCTCAGGCCAATCTTTGAGAAGCATTTGGCACCCTATAATTGGTTGAACAAATCATCAATTCTGGGGAGGGGATATTTATTCTTGGTTGTTACCTTATTCAGTTGCCGATAATCAATACACATTCTCAACGTTCCATCTTTCTTGCGTACAAATAACACTGTTGCACCCCAAGGGGACATACTAGGCCTTATGAATCCCTTATCCAGCAAGTCTTTCAATTGCTCCTTCAATTCCCATAACTCTGCTGGGGCCATTCAATACGGAGGAATAGAGATACGCTGAGTTCCTGGAATCACATCAATACCAAACTCTATTTCCCATTCTGGAGGCAAACCTGGAAGATCTTCAAGAAATACATCAAGGAATTCATTTACTACTGGAACCGATTCAAGAGTCGGTGGCTTCAGATCGGTATCATGCACTCTTACTAGATGACATATGTACCCCTTGGATATCATTTTCCTTGCCTTAAGATAAGAAATAAATTTACCTCTCGGTGCTCCAACGTTACCCCTCCATTCAAGAACAGTCTTTTATGGAAAATGGAAATGTACCTTCTTAGCTCGACAATCGACCGTGGCATAACAAGAAGCCAACCATTCCATACCCAGTATAACATCAAAGTCTACCATTTCCAGTTCGATAAGATCAGCCAATGTATCATGATCACAAACAGTGACCATACAATTACGATAGACTCTCTTAGCTATAATCGACTCACCAACAGGTGTAGATACTTCAAATGGCTTAGCTAATAATTCTGGTGTTCTATTAAATTTTTCAGCAACCAATGAAGTAACATATGATAGGGTAGAGCGCGTATCAATCAATGCATATACATTATGTGAAAAGACGGATAATGTACCCGTAACCACATCAGGAGAAGTCTCTAAATTCTATCGATCCGCTAAAGCGTAGGTACGGTTCTGGACTCCACTAGAACTGGTTGTTCCTCTACCACCTCTACCACGACCAGTAGGTTGTACACCCAACGATGATGATGCAACAGTTGATCCCGTAGGTTGCACCACACTACTCGTGCCCCTCCGTGGACACTCTCTCATTATGTGACCTGACATACCACACCTAAAGCAAACATTCGTCCCAAACCGACATTCACCTAAATGAAGCTTCCCGCAATGCTGATTGTTGATACCCAGCTATACACACAAGTGTACATGATCGTTCAAGTAATATAATGGCTCCTTTAAAAGAGTCAGATATCGAACCCAAGGGACTTTCGTCAACAGAAGTCAATTTTAGACGTCAAACAGTAATTAAAAACTAGTGTTGCAAAAAGAAAGAGTGATTTGTTACTAAAAATTAAATGATTGCGGACTATGAACCCCTATCTTCGCTACCGTAACTTCAGTTTTCGTAAATATGCTTTAAAATTCAATAAAAAGTAAATTTCCAGGGTCAAGGCACTCCAAACGTCATCTCTTGAGCATAATTGTTACTACTTTAATCAATTTGAGTCGTTTACCTTGGTTATTGATCACGAGGTTAATGTTACAATTATATTCGTCTCCAAACTATAACCTTCTACTAGAAATTGAAAACCTAACTACGTCATTGAGCGGTGATAAGTTCAACCAATTCTAATGCCTTTAAGCTATCTTCTCATAATTGAACAAGCGCGGCGGAATAGGTACCTCTTGGTCCTAACCGCATATCAATCTCTTGGAATCCCTTCCGCGAGTAAAGATCACGCTTCTTATATTCCATGTTCTATCTCTTAGTTTCTCTCTCGAGCTCACATCAAGACAAGGGATTTTTTTCAATGCTGATCAAGCATTAAAATAGTAAAATTAAGAATACAAGAATAACCAATTCATGCTAAACTTCAGCAAAAACCAATAAAATTCAACTAAAGAGATTCATGTTCATAGCCTCAACCTCAAGAAACAGGGATTTTAGCCACTCATAACTTCAATTAACATCATAAAGTAATAAAATACCATAAAAAGAAATAAAAACTGAAAATAAGAAGAATGAAACCTAATTTCAATGCCAAAAAAGGCCCAAAGTAGTCTAGTGAAGATGGAATCATGATACAATAACCCAAAAGCCCTATTTATAGACAAAAACTCGGGGCAAAAATTTGCCAAAAAGCAGTCTGGCACGCCCGTGGGCGCGCCTGGGACTTAGGCAAATTTTTGCCTCTGAACAGGTGCACTAGAGCGGCCTGGCACGCCCTTGGGCGCGCCCCCCTACTGCCCACTTGAGTAGAAATTGTGTCAAAAGCGGCCTGGCACGCCCCTTGATGCGCCAGACCCTTAAATTCTGATTTTCTTCCTTTCGTCGACTTTTCTTTGCGGATTTGGTTGGATTATTCAAGTTAAAATCTTTGGCTTACCTCTTATCTTCAATATCCTTTGCTCGTAGCTCCTCCAAACCTCGCTTTCCACGCCAAAAAGGCTCCAAATAGTCGCAAATTCCACCTACAAGGGTCTAATCACATTTTTTAGCACAATATCACATATTCCATCAAAATCATACAAAATACATACTTATTGCTCTCAAAACTAAGGTAAATATGGGTTAAAGTCGGAAATAAGGCATATAAATACACCTTAGATCACCACCCCACCACACTTGAACCTTTGTTTGTCCTCGAACAATAACCATACTCAAACACGGGTGACTTAAGACAACCGACACACAATAGGTATTCCTGCATAGCTACACAACCACATTCATCAAATTATGCACTAACATGCTAGTATCACCAAAGATTGAATAGCAAATTGAAACAACCTATCCTCACAAAACAACTTTACTAGTTGCAAATTCACGTATGACACGTTACCAATAGATCGCCATACTTCGCTAAACATGTGCCCTCACCACAAGAGAATCACCCAATATTTCACGCAAAATAATTATTAAATGGGTGCATGAATAAAAGTTCACTCACTCTCAAAAAGAATTCACATGCAACACAAGATGAACCATAAGCCTGCCCTTAGTGTAGTACTCCACTAATGTCAAAATGTTAAATCTCAAAATCAAATAGGACTTTTAAGGATTGTTATGTAGGCTAAGGGACGGGTAAGAACTATTTGGTCAAGAATAGTGACTATCTTCCCTAAGCGCTTAATATACTATAAATTACATTAAGACCACCTCCAACCAACCTGTTTTCCACCACTTTTATCTCCCCAACTCTCTTTTGTTTTGCCCCATTTCTTTAAGCTAGATTACACATATCAGGCGAGGAGTAACTGCTATGATCAGATGATTCACTTCTTTTTTTCTTCTTTTTTTTTCATTACATTACTCCCTACCAACAACACATCAAACTTTTTCACACATCCAAAAGCTATTTACTTGGGTCTTCAACTTCACTTTTTCCTTCTTTAATTTTTACACTCCTTAACATCTTAATTTCTCAATTAAAGCGCTTAGGAGTCTTGGATCAAATTATGGTTCATTGAAAGAAAAGGATCAAGCTACATGTAAGGCTACCAAAGAATAGGCTAAAGGCTCAACGGGGCTAACTAAGATCATGCAAAAAGGGTAGATAAAGTCGGTATAAAACATGGCTATCAAAGAAATGCTCATATCATCACCTAAACTCAACACCTTTTATTTCGCTTTGCAAACACACCGGGAAAGTTCTAGACATCATTATGTACATGGAATATCACAAGAACCTCACTCACACATGGTATACTTTTAACTCAAGCAGGCTCACTATACAATTTATACGAAGTCATGCACGAGTTCAACATTAAGCAACTTATCAAGTCGACTAAGTGAGCATTAGATGTCTCAACACTTGCTATTGTATATCTTAGCATGTTCCACCATCATACTGGACGTGTATACACAATTGTATAGCAAGCAAGAATACCCAACAATACATGACTAATTTGCTCTTAAGACGGTCTTCATCCATCCATCATAGAGCAAAGCTCCTAATACTATGACTAAAAGAGACTCAAAGTAATAAAAACCAAAAAAAAAAATTAAAATCTTTTTGTGGTTTTCTACAGTTCAAAGGGACTATCCTTAGTAAAAGAACCGAAAACAAAGTCTAAGGAATCCAAAATAAAAACAACTAGAAGCATACAGAAACACACATATACATACATAAAAAGGAATCCCATAACACCCCACCCTACACTTAAAAGATTAGCACTGTCCCCCAATGCTACAAAAAATAAACAAGGCAAGAGTAGGGTGTAAGGAGCTCCCTGGTCAGTCAAGGAAATCGTCATCCTCCGGCCCATGAACTGCTAGCGGTGTATCATCCGCCTCTACCTTATCATCATCAGAATCGGTCTGGTGGTCATTCTCATCTGTGGGGATATCATCATCCACAGGCTCAACAAAATTAGGCCCAATACAATGTCATGGCATGCTCATTAAGAGGATAATCCCTCTCAACTTGGCTCAGCTCTTCCGTAGTAGAGGGCCTACCCCCAGTCCTGTGCCGTAGCATCTCCAAACCATACATACGGCCTAAAATCCCATCGTCTCGAGCGTGACGCTATGCTAAGGTGAGAGTGGGGCCGAGTGCATCAGGTGCCTTGGTTTGGGTGACATCCACAGGTGTCGGCACCAAAGGAGGATGATAATCAAACGCCTCTTCAGGCACTTCGAATGCTCTCATTAATTTAGTCAATATACCACCAAAAGCATATTGAAGACCTCCTTGTAAATGAGCTCGGCGCATAGCCGACAGCACCATAGAACCTACATCAATTTCCATATCGGTCATAAAAGCATACACCAGACAGACACAGTCCCTAGTGACCTCCGTCATATGGCTACCCGAAATCAAACAACAACACACAATCTTCAACCAAATTTGTGCCTCTTTATTAAAATGAGCATAGGGTAGACTCATATGGTACCCTTTTTGTGATGGCGAAGCCATCTAGCTGTCGAATGTTGGCCGCAAAGAGTATGTTAAATTTCTGCATAGGGGAGGCCTAGCATTCAGCTTGAGTAGGTCGTGGGGACTAGCCCGAGTCTGTACTCCCAATAATCCATTAAGGACCAAGGAATCAAGTATAACATCTGACCCGTGTACAACCACTGAGCTGGTAGGTGCATCCGAGTTCCAATTAGCATACAATTCCCTCACAAGATGAAGGTTACAATCCATTGGTTTGTAAAAGATGAAACCCATACCCATTGCACAATTCGAGCCAATATTTTAGGGTAAGTCCGAGCTAGACTAGCCCTATCAATACTCTCATCCGCAAAGTATTTGGCTTTAGGGTGGCTCTTGTACCAACTCTTTCCTGCACTAGAGACCGCATTTAACCCATATTTTTATTTCTGTCCATTTGGGACTGGGGGAACGGCTGGAACCTTATTTCCTGAGTGTCGCCGCTTGTGAGAACTGGAAGCATCCACATTAGATTCTGACATTGTACCTGTGACAAAGGTCCACAAGTATGTCAATTTCCCATGTAAAGATAGCTAACCAACTCAATGTGCGTTGGCTTTAAGGGCCAGCCCACACTTAGTTGCTTAGCACCAATTCAAAAATATATGGGTGTAAGGGTACTTAGACTTCCCCTCATCACTTAATGCCCAATTACAAAGTCCAACCCATATCCAAATTCACATTCCCAACACAAGTTCCAATTTCCCATAATTATCAATAGAATGGCTTACTTGTTTTACTCAAGAATTCAAACAATTTCCATGCACTTTCAACAATATGCGGGTTATAAAAAGTAATTACAACAAACAATTGTCTCAATTACTACCATATAAGCTAAACCCACTTGCAATTTCTTCAACTAAAAACAAGATTAATAAGAACAATTGCACTTGCACTTCAAGTTCATCTTCATGACACCCCATAAATTCCAACAATAGCATAATAAGCAAGTCAAACTACAAAGAACATACGGGGCATCACAAATTCGAATATCAAGAATTCCCCAAATTCTCATCATTCTCATAGCAAATTAGAGAGAGAAAGCTTAAAGAAAACATACCTTGGTAGCTCAAATGTAGTCTTTCAATCACAGTCCAAAGATGAGAAGGTGAGAAACTTGCTTGTGTGGGAAGAGAATGGAAAATTAAGAGAGAAAATTGGAGTGTTTGGGGAGAAAAATTTGTTCTTTGTTGTGGAATTGGGTAAGAGTTGTAAGGATTAAAGAGAAAATTAGGGATTTAAAGGATAGGGGGTGGGGTGGGTAGGGTAGGGTAGGGTCCTCTTTTAAAAAAAATTTGCCCAAAAACTTAAGGGGGTAGTGGCCCAGCACGCCCTTTGCCGTGCTACCCCACTGCCCATCGCACCAAAATTCTGGGCAGGAGCGGCCTGGCGAGCCTGCCCACTGCCCTTGTGAAAAAAATTTCAGGCCTAAGCGGTCTGGCGCGCTTGCCCACTGTCCATGTGAAAAATATTTTGGGCAAGTCCAGCCTGTCACGCCAGGTACTGTGCCTCATACTTAACATCATACCTGGGCATTTTTTCACATTTTTCAACTAATTTTGGGGCTTTTACAAGTCCCATGATGCAAAACTTCACTCCAAAGCATGTCTTACCTTTCTGACACCTTCAAAAGATCATCTATCTCCAATTTACCTTTTCCTTTTGGATTTCCATGGCAAAATACTCCATGTGTCTCTGCATACACAATAAATCCTAGAACTAAATTAGAAAAAAAAAAAAAAATTGAAAATAGATGGGTTGCCTCCCATCAAGCGCCTTAGTTTTGGTCATGGCACGACTCTTCTTTTTGTATTTTTACTTTATAATTCCTAACTATTACAATACATTCATGGGTTGCCTCCCATGTAGAGCCTGGTTTAATGTCGCGGCTCGACCACACTCAGCTCAATTATTATCAAGGTAAAGCACGTCCTCCTTCTGCTTCTCTTCTTCACCAAAATAGTGCTTCAATATTTGGCCATTTACGAGAATTTTGTAACATCATCTTTATTCAAGATTTCCACCGCACCAGGAGGAGTTGTGCGACTTACCTCAAAAGGCCCACTCCACTTAGATCTTAGCTTGCCCGAAAACAACCTAAGTCTTGAGTTAAACAGTAGTACCAACTGGCCTGGCTCGAATGTGCGGTGGAGAATGTGCTTATCGTGTCATCGCTTCATTTTCTCCTTGTAGATCTTTGCATTTTCATATGCATGGAAACGAAACTCTTCCAACTCATGGAGTTGCAACAACCTCCTGTTACCAGCCAACTCCAGATCTATATTTAATTTCTTCACCACCCAATATGCTAGGTGCTCAAGCTTAATTGGGAGGTGACATGCTTTCCCAAAGACAAGATGATATGGAGAAGTCCCTATAGGTGTCTTATACGCAGTTCGATAAGCCCAAAGAGCATCATCTAGCTTGAGCGACCAATCTTTTCTCTGAGTATTCACCGTCTTTTGCAAGATTTTTTTTATCTCGCGATTAGACACTTCCACTTGGCCACTTGTTTGGGGATGATACGCTGTTGAAACCTTGTGTATAACACCATATTTAGCCAACACACTCTTCACCCAATAGTTTATAAAGTGTGAACCTCCATCGCTAATAATAGCTCTTGGAGTTTCGAATCTTATAAAGATATGTTTTTGAAGAAACTTTACCACAACCTTGGAATCATTCGTAGGAAGAGCAGAAGCCTCTACCCACTTAGACATATAATCCACTACTACAAGTATGTATTGATTCCCATTCGACTTCGAGAAAGGGCCCATAAAATCGATCCCCCATGCATCAAAGATTTAAACTTCTAAGATATTAGTTAAAGGCATCTCATGTCGCTTTCCAATCGTACCCATACGTTGGAATTGGTCACAACTCTTCACAAATGCATGAGCATCTTTAAATAGAGAAGGCTAGAAGAAACCTGATTGCAGAATTTTTTGGGATGTGCGTTCACCACCATGATGACCACCATAAGGTGATGTGTGGCCTCTCTCCAACACCTGTTTCACCTCCACATCCGGAATACATCTTGTTACTACTTGATCAGGCCCTTTCTTGAATAAATAAGGCTCGTCCCAAATATAAGAACGTGCCTCATATGACAACTTCTTCTTTTGTTGAGGACTCAAATCAGGAGGAAATAGCCCACTTACCAATAGATTCACAATGTCTGCATACCATGGCAACTCATCAACCCCCAAAACAAATAATTTCTCATCTGGAAATTCCTCACCAGTACGCCCATCATCAGCTACATGTGTTGAGCTTCAAGTCAAGAAAGATGGTTGGCAATATGATTTTCTAACCCCTTCCTATCTTTAATCTCTAAATCAAACTCTTGTAATAATAAAATCCATCTAATCAACCGCGGCTTAGCATCCTTTCATTGAACAAATATCGTATTGCAGCATGATCTGTGTATACAATGACACTAGTGCCCACCAAATATGATCTAAATTTATCAAATGCATATACCAAAGCTAACATCTCCTTTTCAGTCACCGTATAATTCACTTGGGCTGCATCAAGGGTCTTGCTCGCATAATAAATAGAATGAAATATCTTGTTCTTCTGCTACCCAAGAACTGCACCACTGTAACATCACTTACATCACACAAGAGCTCAAATGGTAAAGCCCAATCAGGAGCAATAAGGATAGGTGTCTCGACCAACTTCTTCTTTAATACCTCAAATGCCTTCACGCATGTCTCGCAAAATACAAATTTAACATCCTTTTCTAAGAGCGTGCACATGGGGTGTACAATCTTGGAAAAATCTTTAATGAGGCGTCTGTAAAGCCCAGCATGTCCCAAGAAACTACGCACCCCTTTCACCGACACAGGTGGAGGTAATTTCTCAATAACTTCAATATTTGCTCTATCAACTTCAATCCCCTGCTTTGACACTTTATGTCCAAGAACTATACCTTCCGTCACAAGGAAATGGCACTTTTCCCAATTGAGAATAAGATTAGTTTCTTCATACCGAGCAAGGACTCTATCAACGTTTTGCAAACATACCTCGAAAGAGTTACCAAAGATTGAAAAATCATCCATAAAAATCTCTACAAACTCTTCCACCATGTCATAGAAAATAGCCATCATGCAACGCTGAAAAGTAGACGGTGCGTTGCACAATCCAAAGGGCATATGCTTGAAAGTGTAAGTGCCATAAGGGCATGTGAATGTAGTCTTCTCTTGATCTTGAGGATCTATCACAATTTGATTATACCTGGAATACCCATCAAGAAAGCAATAATACTCCTGCCCGGCCAAACTATCCAACATCTGATCAATAAAAGGGATTGGATAATGGTCTTTCCTCGTAACATAATATAGTTTTTGATAATCCATGCAAATACGCCACCCAGTCACAGTTCTTGTAAGAATTAACTCATTATTATCATTCGTGATCACCGTCATACCACCCTTTTTTGGGACACACTGTACTGGACTCACCCATGTACTATCAGAGATAGGGTAGACAATGCCCGAATCTAACCACTTAATTACCTCTTTCCTTACAACTTCTTTCATTACTAGATTCAAGCGTCTTTGGTGTTGCACACTCGGCTTATGCCCTTCCTCCATGTAAATTTTATGCATGCACAAACCTGGATTAATATCATGGATGTCAGACATCTGCCAACCAATAGCCTTCTTTCTTCTTTTGAGTATCACCAATGCTGCATCAACTTGTTCCCTTAATAAATTTTCTGCAAGAATAATAGGAAGGGTCTCATTATCACCTAGGAAAGCATATTGAAGATGAGACGGAAGTTATTTCAATTCAAGCTTTGGTGCCTCCTCAATTGATGGCTTGGTTGGAGGACCGAGTGGACGATTTAAAGGTTCCCATCCACCCTCTTTAGCATAGATACCCATAAGATCAAGAACCTGCACCATATCAATAGCCTCCGCATCACCAAAAATATCTTGCCTCATCAAAACTTTTTCCAATGGATCTGTAGACAAAGTGTGGATGTTTTCAGCCGCCAAATCTATAGTTGTAATAGCAGACAAGTTCTCATAAATTTCTGGTAGCTTCAAAGCCCTATACACATCAAAAACCTCAACTTTATCATGATCTCACATAGTTAGTTTCCCTACTGCTACATCAATGATCGCACCTTCTGTGGCCATAAACGAACGTCCCAAAATAAATGGGACTTCCGGGTCAGGCTCAAAACTTAGCACCACAAAATCAATCGGAAAGATCAACGAACCCACTTGAACCAGAACATCCTCAACAATACCATCAGGTCTAGTCACAGATCGGTCTGAAAGTTGCAAAATAACAGTAGTAGGTGTAGACGACCCAAACCCAACTCCTTGAAAACCAAAGTGGGCATCAGATTTATACTAGCCCCCAAACCGCACAACCCACGAGCACAGACACGATCTCCCGGAGTAATTTTTATAGTGAAGCTTCCAGGATCCTTCAGCTTGGTGGGTAACCGATTTTGAATGCGAGAGCTACACTCCTCAGTCAGTGCAACTGTGGCATACTCTGTCAATCTACTCTTGTTTGCCATAATATCTTTCAAAAACTTAGCATACTTTGGAATACCCTACAAGATATCCACCAGAGGAAAATTAATGTGCACTTGTTTAAGTAGTTCAATGAACTTACGAAAGCATTCGTCTTCCTTTTTCTTCTTGAACTTCTGGGGAAAAGGAGGAGGCAACTTTACACTATGGATCACTTTACCATCTTTGGAGCTTTTGGCAAACTCAACTTGTTCATCTTCAACCACAACTTCTTTCGGCTTCAATTCTTTTTCTGGTGGAACTATATCCTCTAACTGCTTACCGCTACGAGTAACAATAGCATTCACCTGCTTGGGGTTAGGATCAGTATCACTTGGAAGACCTCCTTGAGGCCTTGTATTCTGTGTATTTGCTAACTGACCAGTTTGCTTCTCCAAATTTTGAGTAGCCAACTGATTGTTCCTCACATCTTCTGCCAGCTTAGCTTGCTCTGCCATAATCTGCTTCAACATAGCTTCCACGCTCATATCTCCAGGCTTAGCACCTACTTGATTGCCTTGACCCTGCTGTTGGTTATATTGTGGTGCATATCCTTGAGGGCTAAATTGATTTTGGTTACCTCCCCAAGATAAGTTCGGGTGATTTTTCCACCCATCATTATAAGTATTTCCATAATTATGTGCTCCAACTCCTCTTTGGGCATTACCCATAAAATTCATGGAATCCGAATTTTCACTACACAACTCGCTGGTATGGTCCCCATTTCCGCATTTACCACACACCACAGAAACTTATTGTTGTATTGCATTTACGGGAGCTTGTTGCTGCCCCAAATTCAAACTGCTAAAGTGATTGTTCATCATGTTTTGCATAGCTGAAATTT
The DNA here is from genome assembly GCA_031232105.1 of Capsicum rhomboideum. Lineage (NCBI taxonomy): Eukaryota > Viridiplantae > Streptophyta > Magnoliopsida > Solanales > Solanaceae > Capsicum > Capsicum rhomboideum. The sequence continues at coordinate 44,365,091 of CP124715.1, read as the reverse complement.
GGGTAGATAATGTCGTGATTGCATCCACATCTAGTTTCCCAGCAACCTTCTTTGTAGAATTCCTAGAATTATCACCATGTCAGTCTGGATTTCCCTGCGAAATATGATTCAACAAAGCATATAATTCATTGTAAGTCTTCTCTAAGCTTGTCCACCTGCAGCTGAATCAAGTAGAATTTTAGTGTTGGGTCGAGAGCCTCAATAAAAGTATGCACCAACATTTTATTTTCTTGGTGGTGATGAGGACAATCCCTCAACATGGATTTGAATCGGTTCCAGTCTTGGTACGAATTCTCATCATCTCTCTGTCGGAAACTCAATATCTCACTCCTTAACTTTGCTGTCTTTCCAGAGGGAAAGAACCTTATCAAGAATTTCCAAGCAAGATCATCCCAAGTGGTGATAGAATTTGCCGGCTCTGCATCTAACCACCTCCTTCATTCCCCCAACAGAGAAAAGGGGAACAAAGTTAGTCTCACATAATTCGAAGACACCCCCGTAGGAATATATATGTCAGTGATCTCCAAAAAATTTCAGATATGCCTCTGCGGGTCCTCATGAGCAAGACCTGTAAACTGTCCACTTGAGTGCAAGAGTTGCACCATATTCTGTTTAAGCTAAAATCTACCTCCAGCTGCCGATTTTTGAATACTGGAGGTCACATTAGTAGCGAGTGGGATTGCCACATCGTGAACTGTTCTAGCTGCCATCACTACCGGCTCATGTCTATCGACAACTAGTTCTTCAATTCTTACGGGATCACGCCATATGCCTTCTTCAGCCAGTTCGACTTGCGGGATTGGGTAATCTGTAGGCTGTCTCCTCAATCTATGGAAGTATCTTTCAGGTTCAGACTGTGGGGTTACCAAATCTTTGTTCCTTTCTAGCATTCAGATGAAGTAAGCCTGCAAAATAGAACAGTTGAGATCAAGTTGTCAACACTTAGCTAAAAATTAAAGTAAAAACGTCAATAATTGAAATCTATCTATTTGAAAGTCCCCGGCAATGGCGCCAAAAACTTGTTGCGACCCAGCTATACACGCAAGTGTACGTGATCATTCAAGTAATATAATGGCTCCTTTAAAAGAGCGGGATATCGAACCCAAGGGACTTTCGTCAACAGAAGTCAATTTTAGACGTCAAACAGTAATTAAAAAGTAGTGTTGAGAAAATGAAGAGTGATTTGTTACTAAAAATTAAATGATTGCGGACTATGAACCCCTATATTCGCTACCGTAACTTCATTTTTTGCAAATATGCTTTAAAAGTCAATAAAAAGTAAATTTCCAAGGTCAAGGCACTCCGAACGTCATCTCTTGAGCATAATTGTTACTTGTTTAAGCAATTTGAGTCATTTATATTGGTTATTGATCACGAGGTTAATGTTACAATTATATTCGTCTCCAAACTATAACCTTCTACTAGAAATTGGAAACCTAACTACGTCATTGAGCGGTGATAAGTTTAACCAATTCTAATGTCTTTAAGCTATCTTCTCGTAATTGAACAAGCGCGGCGGATTAGGTACCTCTCGGTCCTAACCACATATCAATCTCTTGGAATCCCTTCCACGAGTAAAGATCACGCTTCTTATATTCCACGTTCTATCTCTTAGTTTCTCTCTCGAGCTCACCTCAAGACAAGGGATTTATTTCAATGGTGATCAAGCATTAAACTAGTAAAATTAAGAATATAAGAATAACCAATTCATGATAAACTTCAGAAAAAACCAATAAAATTCAACTCAATAGATTCATGTTCATAGCCTCAACCACAAGAAACAGCGGCCTGGCACACCCCTTGGCGCGCCAGACCCTTAAATTCTGATTTTCTTCCTTTCGTCGACTTTTCATTGGGGATTTGGTTGGATTCTTCAAGTTCAAATATTTGTCTTGCCCCTTATCTTCAACATCCTTTGCTCGTAGCTCCTCCAAGCCTCGTTTTCCAAGCCAAAAAGGCTCCAAATAGTCGTAAATTCCATCTACAAGGGTCTAATCACATTTTTTAGCACAATATCACATATTCCATCAAAACCATACAAAATATATACTTATTGCTCTCAAAACTAAGGTAAACATGGGTTAAAGTTGGCAATAAGGTATATAAATACGCCTTAGATCACTGACACGGCTGACCAGAAAAGCCCGCTGTCTGCGAACCCTGAGTCCCACTACTTTGCCCAACATGACTGCCTCTAAACCCTCGAAATTGGGATGGAGTACCTGTTGTAGGATAGGAAAATTATAGTGTAGGTGCTCTATAAAAACCCCGAGGCCTAAATTCTCCTTGGGACGCCGTGAACTGTCCCGTAAGTTTAGCCCTCTTTGATGGCCCTCTTTGAAATTCTTGTGTCCTTCTTCTTTGCCTCTAGTCCTCCATTTTTCTGTGCAAAAGCTTGTATCATGGCTATATCCATATCCCTATTCAAAGAAGCAATAGTACAATCCCTCACCAAATATGGAGCCAATCTATCCACATACCGATGAACTCTATCGGCCATAGTAGCTACCACATTAGGAGCATACCTCGCCAAAAAGTTAAACCGAAGACTATACTCTCTGACGCTCATATTTTCTTAACGCAGATTTAAGAACTGGTCTGCACGAGCCTCTAGGATCTCATATGGAAGGTAATGATCAAGGAACGCCACTTTAAATTCTTCCCAACTAGCTAGAAGTGCACCGATACCCCTAGATCGCTTCTAATCTTCGTACCATAATATAGCCTCTCCTTTCAATCTATATGCCGCAAGCTCAACTGTTTCTATACCCGTCACATGCATAACATCTAAAGCCCTTTGAATTTGGTCCACGAAATCTTGTGGGTCCTCATTAAGATCTGACCCGGTGAATGTGGGAGGATCTAATTTAAGGAAATCATACGTCCTCCGACTAGCCGCCCTATCCGCACCGTCATTACTTGTAGTTGGACCTGCTTGTCCTTGACTTTGTGAAGCAACTATACGGGTCAACATTTGCACCGCATTTCTTAAACCCTGCTCAGTAGCATTAACAAGAGGTTCTGCGAGTCTTCTCTCCCTCTCAGCTCTCCTAGAAATGGAAGAGTAGAAGAAGCCCGCGATGCAAACTCAATATTTTTTGCACAGATAAGTTAAATATTCATAGTTTTGGATAAGATCAAATAGTCATTGTTTTGGATGACTCATGGTTTTGGATAGCCTATGGTTTTTCAAAACCATAATATTGAGCACATGATTTTTCTCTTGAGTGATTTTGATTTTTTCTATAAAACTAACCCACTCCCTTCACAATTAATGGTGGTGGAAATTTTTAGATTTGGCAAAAACCCAAGATAATTATTTTTCCCTTTCTCCTATTCTATTTGATGTGATCCACCACCACCGGAGCAATCACCGAAACACCACCCCACAATTGGAATCTAACGAGCCAACCACCGGACCACCACCTCACCATGGCTCCCTCTTCCTCTCATGTTACCTCCTTCCCCTTTTCCGTCACTGTTTCGACATCACCGGGGCTCCGACGGAGCACTACCAACTCCATCACCAACATTCACCAAAAGTCCACACTACCACCAGATCTATCCACCCCTATTTCTCCTTGTCATCTCCGGTGAAATCACGATGCCGGAGAACCCAACACCATCACTGCCTCCCACCAAACAAAGTCCCATCTTCTCCACAGCCCACCTCCGTTATCACCACCGGAGCTCCGAGCTCCGTTAATCTACCAAACAACCCCTTCACCTCATTTTTCCGACGAGCATGAATGTTCCCTTGACGAACCCACGATCTCCAAATGAGTTCCAGATCTGACCAGAACCTGCCGACAAACGGCAACAATCTCAGGGGACGAAGAACCTGCGGACTCCGACAACGACCCCGAGATTCCCAAATCCGGTCGAATTCAAAGTTTTCCAATGAAACTCTGGTGGTAATACAAGGTCTCCTCTCTCTTTATTTGTTTTTATATCATCGTTGTTTGTATATTTTTGTTTCACAGGTCCACTTCATTTCTTGCCATTGTTGTGTTGGTGTAGCTTATTTCTATTACATTTATTTCCTTATGTTACTGATATTTCTATTCCTAACCAACTTTTGCAATACTTTGATTTTTTTGGTAATTATATTTGTGTTTACAGCAACATTTATTATTGTTGTATGTGATCTAATTTGTTACTTGTTAATGTTGCCTTGAAAATTATTTTATTTGTATAGTGTTTGCCTTTTGCTTCTTTTTAATTGCTAGTTCAAGTTTATTCCAGTGACTTAGATTTTGTGCTTGTTTTTTTAGGAATTTTGGCTCTGTTAACTTGTTTCACTTATTGGTGATCGTGGACTGCCTTTTGATCATTTTATTTTTGTTATTTTTTATGCACAAAATTAATGTACTTGGCCAATGATAAAATCTCTCCGTTGGATTTTCGAGGCCTCCCCATTATAAACGACGGATTTTATTTTAAGTTCAATTATTTGTTAAGTTTAATTATTTTGTTTCAAGTATAAATATACTTGGCCGATGAAGAAATTTTCATCGATTTTCAAAGCCTCCCATGATATCAGATGGGTTTTACTTTTCATTTATATTCATTTTGATTCATATTTATTCATTACTAATACTTTTACCTAGTGTCTTTACAGGTACATGGAGCTTCTTCCCGAAGAAGACACTCAAATTCAAAATTCGAGAATCATTTTGAGTTATCATTGTATTTGTCATTTTATTTAACTATAGGCAAATATTAGGTCGATTTCGTTATTCGTTCTTTACCTTATTCTGTACATGTTTTTATTTTTCTTATACTTGCATTTGATTCTTTATCTTCTCCTCAATTGAAAAAATGAGTTCAGCCGGGACCCACCTTTGTGGATTTTGAAGGGTGCCTAACACCTTTCCTTTGGAATAACCTGAACCCTTACCTAGAATCTAATTGGTTTCGCAGACTGTTTTTCTTTAATTTAATTAATTGGTTTCCTAGTTTTTTCTAAAATTAGGTGGCGACTCTAAATATTTTTGAAATAATTATTTATTAATTTGTTGAGTCCCGAAGTTGCGCCTTATGAAAATAGGGATAACGACAGAATGGCGACTCTACTGGGGATTAAAAGGTTCTAACCATTATGAGTTTATTTTTTCAATTGAGGAGTTTTTACTTTTAACAATTTTAATGTTGCCTTGTATATTTGTAGATTATTTGTATCTTGTATAGTGTTTACACTATTCAGTCATTTATTCACTATTTGTTTATATTTCATTATATTTTAACTATTGAATTTTCATGCATCTTCCGCCTTCCTGGCAAAGCATTATGCATTAGGAAAAAGGGCGGTTATGCGGGTATCTGCACCCGCCCTTCCGTATAACACCTTATATTTCTTTGAACCTCCAAGTGAAGTAGTTGATTCGAGTCGGTCAACAGTCACTTGGTGTGTTACCCCGATAAGTCCATTTCGGGTTCCCGGTCAATTTGAACAAACCAATCTAGTCAACTAGGTTAGAGCGAAGTCAAATACCATGTATAGGCATTGACCTAAGTTGACCTGACACCAAGAGGTATCGGGTCTAATAGAGACCACCTTGTGTCCAAAAGGCCTATGGCCTAAAAGGACATCATCCCTTATGTGTTCAAATTGAAGGATGTGATGCCGGATTATACGAACCGTTGTCTCTCGGGGTTGAGAAATTATTATTTAGGTTAGTTTCTTTTGTTATAATCAAATGAAGATCTTCATCCGAAAGGTGTTTGAAGAAGTTCGAGAATGAAGGACTTCCAAGGAGGCCTAGTTTAGGATTGTACCCCTGCGTGGGACTGATTTTTATTGTACATCCCCTTTCCTTATTTTGTATCCCCATTCAATTTAATTGATTTGTATATAATTTGTTTTGGGGACAATGAAACGTTTTACAAACGGCATATGCATCCTTCAATCGTTAGGCTTACCTTTGTCTTTAAAAGGTCACATGTATGCTAGGATGCGTTATTAACTGTTTACGTGTTACATGATTTTCTTCGTCCATGATTGTTTGATTTTGTGTTTAATACACATGTTTTGTTTTAAACATTATTTGTCCATTGTTGAAGTTTTTTGAACTACGTTTGACCTGATTACTCGCTCAACGGGATACGTAGGCGCCATAAAGGCTCGGTCATATTCTCCGTAAGCTTTCCATCTTTCTTTACAATGGAAACTGGGGTAGAATTTTTGATAAGGTCTCAAAAATTATACAAAAGAATACATTTTTGGTACAGATTCAACACAGGAGTTTGTTGAAGCCGAAACAGGGGCAGAATTTTTCAGAAGGTCTCAAAAATTCCACTCAAAGCAGCTTCAATAGGTTCAAGAAAATTCAAGAGTTCTAAACTGGGGCAGAATTTTTGAGGAAGGTCCTCAAAAATTCCACCAAGCTCGCACTTTAAGAATCAAACTACATTTGGCCTCAGACTCCATGAGGCACCGATATTCAATTCGGAAGACAATCAGGGGAGTCTTTGACTATACAATAACACTCTTTTATTTTGTTATAATTTTCATGACTTCCTTGCTTTCACTCTTTTCTCATCTCTTTATAGGAAAACCGTCCCTGCCAACAATCGGAGATGGTCACAATAATGTGCTACTTATAATTGGGAAATCTCACAATCCCTGAAGGCACTCTGGAGAAGAGTACAAGAACAAGACGTTCTCTCAAACAATCAAGAGGTCATGACATATTGTCTCCCTAAAAACAATGGGAGACCACAACAATAATTATCCCCGCAAAAGATCGGGAGATTCTCTTTGGCTAAAGACGTCAGTTGACACCGGCATCGCTCTAAGTTTGTCTATATCTTTGAATTCATTATTTTTGTGCATATATTATATATCATATCTGCACGAACTATGCACACCTGATTCTCATCCTTTGGGTTGAGATACGTAGGCAGCCCTCTTCGGGTTCGGTATCCCTTATTTTAAAAAAATCAAAAAAAAATTATTTTATTGAAATCATGCCTTTGACTTGGTTGGTACCAACACAATTAGAAGCATGAGAAATAACTGATATAATTGAGAGGGTCGACTTTGTTGTGAACCTTAGGTTCTTTTGGTACCTCTCATTCATACGTTTGTAACACTTGAAAATGTTCTCTTGCATGCATTCGAGGTATGAATAAAACCAACCTCATTGTTTCATGTGCATTGTGTGGTGGGTTTTTAGATTAAATTCAAATGCATTGCACTGTTGATCTAGAACTTGGCCCAAATGTTTGTTGAGGTGAAATTCTGAGTAACACTTGGTTTGAGAAAGGATCGCAGGCTCTCTTTGACCCGTTTGTGCCTTTCAATGCCTACCAAATAGCATTAATCCCTAGTTAATACCCCTTTGAGACTAAAGCCTCTTCTTTGTACAACTACATCTTAGCATATACCTTTCTAAGTGCTTAAATGCACTATCCATCTCTTGGCCCGACCTTCTTGAGCGCACTGAACATGTGCAAATTTCAGAAGAAGAATCAAGTTTGAAGCTGCTAAAGGCAAAAGTTTCAAAGTCCTTGAAAGTCAAGGATGCAAAAAATGACTTCAAGAAAAAGAAAAGAGTAAAAAATCTCTCCACAAGGTCAAAACCAGGAGAATTTTAAGTAAAGAAAGAAGAACTCTCTAAACAAAAAAGGAGAAACTTTGAAAGAAAAGAAAAAATCAGAATTCTCCAGCATGTAAAGACTCAAAGAAGTCAAAATGAAAGGAAGGGACAATAAAGAACATCAAGCTTCAACGGCATGACAAATGTCAAAAGCACAAGTTCAGTTTGACGCTCAAGGAGGGATTAAGTCAATCTTATCCCAAATCAATATCCTACCTGTCCCTAAGCCTACATTATAAGCCAATAGCAAGCCCTACATGATCCCATTCTAGATGTTCTCACATTAGTGGAGACTTACATGAAGGCCAAGCCTATAGCATCACAGTTGCATGCTTTGAACATTCTTCCGAGTGTGAGTGCACTTTTTCAAATATCCTCAAATCAAAATGTTTTAAATGTGTGCAAATGAGGACCTTCTTTGTGGTGAGGGAACTTGAAACATGGGGATAAGTCTAGTTCAAAACCTTTGTTTGAAGCCAGAAGAACAAATCTTGTCGAAACTTAGGTACATTTGAGGTACCACTTGAAGCTATATGAATTATCTCGAAGTCGATCCCAATTAGAAGAGAAGCGAAAGAGAAATTTCTATGCTATGCTAACTGTTGGTATCAATTACAGTCAAGACTTAATTCTCTTTTCTGTTAAAAATGAAATTGGGGCAAACACCCATCTTTGAATACCTGTCAAAGCGACCCATTGGTCCTTTCATTGACAAGATTTGTTTCTTTAATTCGTGTCGTCCTTTACCAAAGTGACACATTATGTTATATTGGATTATCACCTCCATCTTTGTGAATGTTATATTTTATTGGATCGTCACCTCTATATTTGTGACATGTTTTGTTGGATCGTTACCTCCTATTTGTGACATGTTGGATCATCACTCCTATTTGTGACATGTTATGTTGGAACGTCACCTCCTTCGTTGTGACATATTGCATTTGCTACTAATAAATTTAGTGCAGGTGATTATAAGACATTTTGGGAAGTCACCCCGTTCAAAGTGACATGTTGCATAAGGTATGCACAATTCTTAATTTTCTTTATATTTCATTTGCTACTAATAAGTTTAGTGCAGGTGATTATAAGACATGTTGGGAAGTCACCCCGTTCAAAGTGACATGTTGCATAAGGTATGCACAATTCTTAATTTTCTTTATATTTCATTTGCTACTAATAAGTTTAGTGCAGGTGATTATGATACACGTTGGGAAGTCACCCCGTTCAAAGTGACATGTTGCATAAGGTCATTATGGTACAAGTTGGAAAGTCACCCCTTTCAAAGTGGCATTTTAGGTCATCTATCTTTCAACGAGACAAGTTGGGTAGCCGTTCCATTCAAATTGGTATATCATGTTTAAGTTGGGTTGTCACCCATTCAAATAACACATCAAGTTCAAATGGGTGGTCCGCCTTTCAATAAGACAAGTTGGGTAGCCATCTCATTCAAAGTGGCATATTGAGCTCAAAATGGGTCGTCCGCCTTTCAACGAGACAAGTTGGGTAACCACCCCGTTCAAGTGGCATGATAAGTTCAACATGGGTCATCCGCCTTTCAACGAGATAAGTTGGGTTGTCACCCATTAAAATGACACATCAAGTTCAAAATGGGTCGTCTGCCTTTCAATGAGACACGTTGGGTTGTCACCCGTTCAAATGACATATCGAGCTCAAAATGGTCGTCCGCCTTTCAAAGAGACAAGCTGGGTCGTCACCCATTCAAATAGTATATCAAGTTCAAGAGGGTCGTCCGCCGTTCAAAGAGACAAGCTGGGTCGTCACCCGTTCAAATGGTATATCAAGTTCAAGAGGGTTGTACGCCTTTCAATGAGACAAGTTGGGTCGTCACCCATTCAAATGGCATATCATGTTCAAGTTGGGCCGTGACCCGTTCAAATGGCATATCATCTTCAAATTGGGTCTTCACCCGTTCAAATGGCATATCATATTCAAGTTGGGTCGTCACCCGTTCAAATGACATATTAAGTTCAAGATGGGTCGTCCGCCTTTCAAAGAGACAAGTTGGGTCGTTACCCGTTCAAATGACATATTAAATTCAAGATGGGTCGTCCGCCTTTCAAAGAGACAAGTTGGATCGTCACCCGTTCAAATGGCATATCACGTTCAAGTTGGGTCATCACCCGTTCAAATGGCATATCATCTTAAAATTGGTCCGTCACCCGTTCAAATGGCATATCATATTCAAGTTGGGTCGTCACCCATTCAAATGACATATTAAGTTCAAGATGGGTCGTCCGCCTTTCAAAGAGACAAGTTGGGTCGTCACCAGTTCAAATGGCATATCAAATTCAAGTTGGAAAGTCACCCGTTCAAATGACACATCGAGTTCAAAATAGATCGTCCGCCTTTCAACGAGACAAGTTGGGTTGCCACCCGTTCAAATGGCATTTCTTGTTCAAGTTGGTTGTTCGCCGTTCAATGAGATAAGTTGGGTCGTCACCCATTCAAATGACATATCATGTTCAAATGGGTCGTCCGCCGTTCAATGAGACAAGTTGTGTTGTCACCCGTTCAAATGGCATATCAAGTTCAAAATGGGTCGTCCGCCTTTCAATGAGACAAGTTGGATCGTCATCCGTTCAAATGACCTATGATAAGTTCAAAATGGGTCGTCCACCTTTCAAAGAGACAAGTTGGGTTGTCGCCCATTCAAATGGCATATCAAATTCAAGTTGGGTCGTCCACCCTTCAATGAGGCAAGTTCATCTGCTACATTGTTCAAACAGGTATGCAGCTTTGCATCCTCAGCGTCTCACAAGCTTGACACTGAGGTAATTTTGGAAGCAACGTCGAAGGTATGTGAATGTTTTAGCTTCGAACAACACTTCCCCTTTTATCAAAATACAATCCATCCCTTTCAATGGACGGAGAGTATTGTCAAAATTTTATCAACGTTTGACATTGTTTTGTGAACATGTCATTCTTTTTCTTCTTCGTCTAGCCAAAATTAGCTACACGTCAAAGTCTTCATCCAAAGACTCTTTCATCCTCTATGAATGAAGAGGGGCAGTTGTTGACACCTAATTTTGGACCGACATTTTTAAAATAAACATTTTTCTGCTTTTTATTTGTTAAAGAGCATAAAATTTGATTTTTACATATTTTGTTTCAATTTAACACAAGTTATTGGTAATTATCCTTTTTTTAAAAAAATGTTAGGATATTATTAATTTATTACTATTTAAAATTAATTATTGACTGTCACTGATTTTTTACACAGTCGTTTTTATAAACAAATGTTGTTTGAGTTTTTGTTAAATAATTATTTCTGTTTTAAATTCAAACCAAATTCTTATCTGGCATTAAATACATTTGTTAATTTATTTTTTATCACAGTCCGTTAATTCATAAAAGACGGAGAAGATATTTTTTGCACAGATAAGTTAAATACCCATAGTTTTGGATAAGATCAAATAGTCATTGTTTTGGATGACTCATGGTTTTGGATAGCCTATGGTTTTTCAAAACTATAGTATTGAGCACATGATTTTTCTCTTGAGTGGTTTTGATTTTTTCTATAAAACTAACCCACTCCCTTCACAATTAATGGTGGTGGAAATTTCTAGATTTGGCAAAAACCCAAGATAATTATTTTTCCCTCCGTTATCACCATCGGAGCTCCGAGCTCCGTTAATCAACCAAACAACCCCTTCACCTCATTTTTCCGACAAGCTTGAATGCTCCCTCGACGAACCCACGATCTCCAAACGAGTTCCAGATCTGACCAGAACCTGTCAACGAACGACCCTGAGATTCCCAAATCCGGTCGGATTCAAAGTTTTCCAATGAAACTCTGGTGGAAATACAAGGTCTCCTCTCTCTTTATTTGTTTTTATATCATCATTGTTTTTATATTTTTGTTTCACAGGTCCACTTCATTTCTTGCCATTGCTGTGTTGGCGTATCTTATTTCTATTACATTTAATTCCTTATGTTACTGATATTTCTATTCCTAACCAACTTTTGCAATACTTTGATTTTTTTGGTAATTATATTTGTGTTTACAGCAACATTTATTATTGTTGTATGTGATCTAATTTGTTACTTGTTAACGCTGCCTTGAAAATTATTTTATTTGTATAGTGTTTGCCTTTTGCTTCTTTTTAATTGCTAGTTCAAGTTTATTCCAGTGACTTAGATTTTGTGCTTGTTTTTTTAGGAATTTTGGCTCTGCTAACTTGTTTCACTTATTGGTGATCGTGGACTGCCTTTTGATCATTTTGTTTTTGTTATTTTTTATGCACAAAATTAATATACTTGGCCAATGATAAAATCTCTCCGTAGGATTTTTGAGGCCTCCCCATTATAAACGACGGATTTTATTTTAAGTTCAATTATTTGTTAAGTTTAATTATTTTTAAGTTCAATTATTTTGTTTCAAGTATAAATATACTTGGCCGATGAAGAAATTTTCATCGATTTTCAAGGCCTCCCATGATATAAGTGTAACACCCCGTACATTTCTAACCTTATTTGGTAACTTGGAGTCATGTTTACTTGATGATTGCGGTCACTAAGTACGTATTTTGTAGTGTTTTGATGGGGCATTGGATGATATACTAGTATTAGACAGAGTAGGAAAAATTTCAGCAAAGTGGCCAAACTTGCGCCACTCCCTGTTTCAGGGTGTGTGGTGCAAGCCTTCAGGTTCATAGGGCAAGGAAATCTCGCGCCACTGCCTTGCTTTGCAGCAGTGGCGCAAGGCACAACAAGTTGGCCTTTCCGTGCTTATTTTGCGACGCAATGCTACGCCGATTCTTCTATGGTTTCTTTTGGTTCTTTGGAGTTCTTTGAGCATTTTTAAAGCTTTAAATACTTCAATACACTTCTACATACTCCTACGCAATCAAATCATGAAACACAAGGAGTTATCAAATTAAGTTCAAGTAAGCCATGGGTGGCTAGAATTCCTTTTTTTTTTTGCGATTGAGGCGACGAACATGACTCTTGTAAGTGAATATTGTTGTGACATTATGAAATTATTTAAACATGAGATATATGAATAATTACATGTTAAATTTGTGGGCTAAGCTAACAAGTGCAATTGGGCCCAAATTAAGGCCCAAAATAAGCCAAAATAAAAGGCCCAAAAGGGAAATGACCCATTCTTCCAATATTGACCAAGTAAGCATTGCATTTAATGCCAAGGAATGGCTAAGGATGACTTGAGAGTGTATTTAAAGTCAAAAATAAGATTTTATTCACAAAGACTCTCATACCTTTCTGGATATTTCTCAAACATTTCTCTAGTTTCTAAACCCTAAGGCACCTATTTCCTTTGGACTCTTTGGTGAAGATCATCACTTTGAAAGCCTTGGTAAGTATCTACCCTCATGTATTAATATATTATATGCTTAAGGTGGTGTGTATATCATGATGGTTATGTTGGCAAGGTGGTGAATAGTGTATTTTTGCTTTTGGTGAAAGATGTGCCATCTTTGTGATTTGAACTTGAAAAGAGACTTGATGTCTTGATGAAAGAGCATGGTATGGATAAAATATGAAAATGTATGGTGTGATTTTGTTCTTAAACTTTTTATTTTTATATAAGTGTAAATTATGGGATTTTGGCCGATATGTGCTATGAGGTGTATTAAGGTGATTTGATGGATTATTTGTGATGTGGTGTGGGTAAGAAAGTGTAAAGGAGAAGTTTTGTGGTGAAATGTATTGATTATCATGTATTGTTCAATGTATGGAATATTGGGGGATTATTGGAATGATAATTTCATCAATGGTTTTGTCAAGGGGGAAATGACATTTTTACGGCAAACATGTAACTCATTATCGTTATATGCATTTGTAAGATAGTTGGTGGTTAATGTGAATTCTGTTATGTATTTGTGTTGTGTAGTGAAACATAAAGAAGGAGCGGGACTATTGTATGCACATCTAAGATTGTATAATCGTATTGAGAATACAAGGTATGTAAGGTTACTCTGTCCGTATCTTTCTGCGGCAAATAGTATTCACATTGACATTACGTTTGTCCCAACCCGAAATGTGCTAAGGTATCCTATATCCGGTTATCAATGGTCATTATCATGTATTTTCTACTCATTGATCAATTGTGAATCTCATGTCTCATATTCATGAATAATGTTCCAAAAGCTCAACAATGTTATGTTCCAAAGTTCCAATAGTGGTTATACTAATGTATCTTGTTCATTGATTATTGTCTAATGGTTCCAATGGTGTTATGTTTCCAATAAGGCAATGTTTCCAACAATGTTTATTCACATGTCCCTCACTCATTGGTTAATGATCCAAAGCTTCAAGTCAAGTTATGACTATCGTTGTGTCAATCTCAAAGTAATGAACAAAGTAATGCACATGTCGTTAATGATCAAGTATGGGTGGTAGCTTTGGGGGCAAAAAAGCCTAGCTCAAGCCGATCCCGAGATTGTTGGATCAGGGGGTAGTCCTAGAGGCATACGCCTAGCTCGGACCGATCCTGACAGGGGGCAGCTCTAGAGGTAATAACCTAGCTCGAGTCAATCCCTATATATATTGATTCATAGGGTGGAAGCTCTAGGGGCATAAGCCTAGCTCGATCCGATCCCAACATAACGATATGTTATGTTAAAACCCACTGTTCAGTCGGGGCCTGGGTATCACAGGTCATAGGTAAAGATGAATAATCATAGAAGTAAAGATAAAAAGAAAGTAATGAAAGCAAAATACATGGTTTCCAAAGTTCAATATAGTGACTTATCCATATTGATCATTCATTTGTATTTGAGTTCATTGACATATTTACATATCATACAAGTTTCATACGGCCTTACATACTCAGTACATTCTTCGTACTGACCCCTCTCAGGGAATTTACCTTACTTGCTGCAGGTGCAGGTACTAGTAGGCCTCCACAGTAGGTTGCCAGTTGTTGCAGATCATTGGTGAGCTCCAGTTAGTTCGGGGCTTCTCCGAGTCACAGTTGTACATATGTTTTGGTGTTATACATGTTGTATAAAGCGGGGACTTGTCCCGACTTTAGTTCATTTTGGTCAATGAATTTGTAGAGGCTTTTGTAGACGGATGTGGGTGTATAAATGTAAAAGGGTATATGTCGTTTTGACTTGATGGCCTCAACGATTAAGTTTCGCATATGTATATATATATCACATGTTCCATGAATTCCGTTGTTGGTATTTAAAGCTCTTACATGATCATGGGTTTTCTTATGGCATGTATATGATTGACTAGAGGCAAAGCTTGGTTCTCTCGGGCCTTGTCGGCTACGAGTGTCAATCCGTCCCGATGGGTTTCGGGGCGTGACAATAAGATGGGTTTTACTTTTCATTTATATTCATTTTGATTCATATTTATTCATTACTAATACTTTTACCAAGTGTCTTTACAGGTACATGGAGCTTCTTCCCGAAGAAGACACTCAAATTCAAAATTTGAGAATCATTTTGAGTTATTCATTGTATTTGTCATTTTATTTAACGATAGGCAAATATTAGGTCGATTTCGTTATTTGTTCTTTACCTTATTCTGTACATGTTTTTATTTTTCTTATACTTGCATTTGATTTTTTATCTTCTCCTCAATTGAAAAAATGTGTTCAGTCGGGACCCACCTTTGTGGATTTTGAAGGGTGTCTAACACCTTCCCTTTGAAATAACCTGAACCCTTACCTAGAATCTAATTGGTTTCGCAGACTGTTTTTCTTTAATTTAATTAATTGGTTTCCTAGGTTTTCTAAAATTAGGTGGCGACTCTAAATATTTTTGAAATAATTATTTATTAATTTTTTGAGTCTCGAAGTTGCTCCTTATGAAAATAGGGATGACAAAAAATGGCATTTTACTATAACAAAGGAAAACAATTTCAAGGGTCAGATATGATTCCACCTACAACTTTAGCTCTAGTGCACGATCTAGGAAATGAAAAACAGAAATGACTCTTAAATGCCCTATAGCCTCCTTCTTATAAATGTGGTGCACACACATCCATAAGCAAGACTCTACTCGGACACGGCTTTGTAGACACCCTAGGACGACCTGCTCTGATACCACTTTTATCACGCCTCAAATCCCATTGGGGCGGACTGGCACCCGAAGTCGTTAAGTCCCGAGAGAACCAACCTATACATTCGTACACATATCACCATTCTGTCTCATATGGATACAAGATATCAATGATGGAAGTCATGGAAAGACATTCATATAGATATGAAAAACTGGGTCGTTAGGGCCATCACATCAAAAGGGTTATACATTCCTTCGTTCGACTTATAACGTCTATAAAGCCTCTAACAGATACATAACCACCTAAAGTCGGGACAAGTCCCCACTTTATACAACTGTTATACAGAACCAAAACCAATATGTACACGTGACTCGAAAAGCCACGAATCAATCTGAAGCTCACCAACAGTCTGCAGATGATCTTACTGTGAAGGTCTACTAGCTCTTGTGCCTGCAGCAAATAAGGTAAGTCCCCCAAGGGACGTCAGTACGAAAGAATGTACTGAGTATGTAAGGCTATAAGTAACTGCGTGAAACAAAAGAACTTCAATGGAATCAAATACAAGTAAATAGACAATATTGGTAAACCACCGTAATGTATGTGTGGAACCATGTACATTGCCTTTGTTACTTTCTTTGCTTTTACGTTCATATCATTATCATTATCGTTCATATAATGCCCGGGACCCTACTGATCAGTGGGAAATCATAACATTGGGATCGTCTCTAGCTAGGCTTTCGCCCTTTTAACCTGCCACCCATAAATCAATAAGCAGGTTCGTCTCTACCTAGGCTTATGCCTCTTTGAGCTGCCCCCTATCAGGTTCATCTCGAGCTAGGCTTTTGCCCCATTGAGTTGCCCCCTGATCCAATAATCTCGGGATCATCTCTAGCTAGGTTTTTGCCCCTTTGAGCTACCACCCAGACTCAAGTAACCATATATGCATTACTTCATTCCGTTACTTTTGTAAGATTTATACATTGGTGGTTGAAACATTATTGGAACTTTGAAACAATAGTCAATGAACTAGAGACATGTGAATAACAATTTATAACAAACTTGAAATGAGACCCTTTAAAACATTTTGGAATGGAAACAGGTTCGGTAACAATGAGAACAATAGGAGCTGCCAAAGAATGCGGAAAAGAGAAACCTTACATACCTTATCCTTCTAACGTATGACTATTACAGTTTAGCTCTTTCTTAAAGCGCTACTGTACAATAGGAATACATAACGGAGCTTACATTAGAAGTCAACTACAACTACAAACCGATAGGATTACACACCAAGTTTATGTGTTACACTTCCTCCTCAATACATCGTAACATTTACTCCATCAAGTCACCCAAATACCTTTCACAACAACACATTAAAAACAATCCATAATTGTTACAATTCAAAATGCCGCCAAACTACCCCCTTAGAGCTTCCCAAAGGGTACCATAAGTTGATGATTGCATCCAAGGAGGGAAATAGGGGCCTTGGGGTGTCAAAGAGAAACAAAAACGAGCCAAACGAGGTCTTGGAAGGACCTGCGAAGCCACCTGCGCCCGCAGGTGGTGAGGTTCCACCACAGGTGCCCTCTTGGCCCTGTCCAGGGCCACCTACGGTGCCACCTGCGCCCGCAGGTGCCTCACCTGCGAGGGCGGGTGCCCGTTTCGGCTGCCAGGGGTCACTTTTGGGTATTTTTTTGATAATAAATGGTCCATGGTCATAAGTAAGCCTCTCTTTTCATATTTTAGGTTAACTTTAATGCTAATGAACAATCATAGTTTCAAAATGCACATGAACATCACCAAAACTATATTCTCCTTTCAATACACCACCGGTTTCATGCACAATTTCATAACAACAATTCCACAAGTCATACACAAAGTGAAAGAAAGTTTGGGACATAACCACATCCTCACATGTTGACATTTAATCCATCAAATTCACTTCCTTCAATACCTCAAGTCCCCCATCAAGTTTGAACCACATAGAAGGCAAGTTATTTACCGATTAAGTAAAAGTGGGCTGTTTTACACATAGTAGACTGCTCAACACTTCATCAACATAAAAAACATGATTTACACACCCTCTTAAGCATAAAATATATTAAACCATAAGAGTAAACACTTACCCAAGCTTGCAAAGAGATGATTTTGTCCAAAGGTTGTTGCTTAGGGTTTGAAAGAGAAGAGAAATATCTTTGGAAAAATCTAGACTTTGGCAATTGTCTAATGGTGAATAAAATCTGATTTTTCACCTTATATAGTCCCTCATGGTCATCCTTAGCCAAAAACTGGTTATAATTAATGTGTTTTACTTGGTCAACTTGAGAATGGGTCATTTTCTTTGGGTCATGTCTTCTTTAATTAATTGTTTGGGCCTTAATTGAGTCCAATAGCACAATATGAATTTAGCTCAATAAAGTTAGTGTGTAATACACCAACTATCGCAAGTTTAAATAATTCCATAACTGTTAAGGTAATCAAATAGGTTCAGAAATGTACGGGGTGTTACAGTAGCAGAAGCAGTTAATGTTTATCAAAATCAATTCTCCCAAGAAAGAGATGCCACATCTTTCTCACTTCTCTGACACATTTCGAAATCCATGAGGGATCAAGAAAATGCAGAGCTTTGTAGACAACCGGATTTAAATAAAGTTAGAAGGGATGTTTTCAAATTAAATGGGGACAGTACTAGTGGTCCAGATGGTCTAACCAGAAGATTCTATCAAAGCTGTTGGGAGATTGTGGGGAATGATATTCTCAGGCTGGTACATGATTTTTTCAGGGGTAATAATCTTCCTAAATCCATTACTCATACTAATCTGGTTCTAATACCTAAGAAGGAACAGGTATAAGTTTTTCAGATTTGAGACCAATTAGTTTGAGCAATTTCATTAACAAGATAATCTCCAGGATTGTTCATGACAGGATAGAAACCCTTCTTCCCAGATTGATCTCTTGTAATCAATCAGGATTTGTGAAGGGTAGAAGCATTATTGAGAATGTGCTATTGGCTCAAGAGATTGTCACTGATATTAGGAAGAGGGGTAAACCTTCCAATGTTGTCATAAAACTTGATATGACTAAAGCTTATCACAGAGTATCTTGGTATTTTTTGATGAAAGTTCTAAGGAAAATGGGTTTTTCAGAAGTATTTGTTGATATGATTTGGAGGCTAATTTCAAATAACTGGTATTCAATCTTAGTTAATAGTCAATCTCATGGTTTCTTTCATTCTACCAGGGGAGTGAAGCAAGGGAATCCTTTGTCCCCTGCTTTATTTATTCTATCAGTAGAGGTTTTAAGCAGGGCCCTAAACTCCTTATCTGAAGATACTCAATTTGTAGGATATGGTTTACCTAAGTGGAGTGCCAATATGAATCATCTTGCATATGCAGATGACACTATTATATTTGCTTCAACTAATAAGTATTTTTTAGAGAAAATTATGTCAATTTTGCAGGAGTATGAGGTTCAATCAGTTCAGAAGGTCAACAAGGATAAGAGTGCTTATTACCTGCCTCAAAATGCAGCATCTGATGTGAGACAACCGGTGGAAGAGTGCAGAGGTTTTGCAAGAGGTCACTTTCCTTTGAAATACTTAGGATGTCCCATAACCCATGCCAGAAAAAGAAAAGAACATTATGTTGATCTTATCAAAAGAGTCAAGACAAAGTTACAAGCTTGGAAAGGGAATATGTTATCATATGGAGGCAAAGAGGTGCTGATCACAAGTGTTTTACAAAGTGTTCCTATACATGTACTTTCAGCCATAGTTCCTCCTATGTGTGTTATCAAGGAGTTATACAGAATCTTTGCTAAATTCTTTTGGAGTAACAAGGTCACTGGCAGGAGCAAACATTGGGCTGCTTGGGATAAAGTTTGCTTGCCTAAACAGGAAGGAGGACTGGGTTTTAAATCTATGTTTGATGTCTCACGAGCCATGTATGCTAAACTATGGTGTAGATTTAGAACACAGAACACTGTATGGGCTACCTTTTTATGGAACAAGTATTGTAAGAAACAAATACCCTCATTGATTCAGTGGAGAATAGGTTCTCAATAGTGGAAACATATGCTACACAATAGAGATTGCATTGAACAACATATATGGTGGGAACCTAAGGGAGGTTCAGTTACTATTTGGTATGATAATTGGACAATGCTTGGTTCACTTTATAATCAGCAATCAGAGGTGCTTTCTTGTCATCCTTTGACAAAAATTGAAGTGTTTATGAATGAAGTAGGTTGGGACTATGAGGAAATGCAGAATCATATACCTGACCACATTGTGGATCATGTTAAACAGCATATGGATCATGTCAGGCAATCTGAGATAGGGGATAAACCTTGGTGGACTAAGACAAGTTCTGGAAAATTTTCAGTAAAGAGTGCATGGGAAATCTTGAGAAAAAAGGATGAAGTTTCAGATTATTTTAACAAGATCTGGGTGCAAGGACTTCCTTTTAAAATTTCATTCTTTGGGTGGATAGTATGGACTATCAAGGTTCCTGTTGCAGCAATTTTGGCTAACTGGAATCCTAATATTTCTCAACTTTGTTCTTGTTGTATAGTACTAGCCAGAGAGACCATGGAACACCTTTTTCTAAAAGGTGAAATAGCTACCAATATTTGGAATTATATGTCAAATGCATCTGGTATCATTGGCCCTTTGATTCAGGTAAAACAAACTATGAAAAAGTGGAGGGATGCACATGGAAATGCTAGACAAAAGGTGATCTTTCAAGCAATTCCTAATATTGTTTTATGGTTTATATGGAAGAGGAGAAACACATTATTACATGGAGGAGCATACTCAATAGGTAAGATGTTGTGTGATATTAACGATACTCTTCATAAGTTTATCAGATTGAAGTTTCAATATACTGAGATTCCTAGAACTTGGCCTTAGATGGTAGCTCTGCTTGATGGTTATAGGCCAAGTTTTCAGTGCAAATTTGTGAAATGGTTACCACCACCATCTGGTTTGTGGAAATGTAACGCAGATGGGGCCTCAAGAGGTAATCCAGGTTCTAGCTCTGCAACTTCTTGTGTAAGAAACAGTGATGGTGATTTAGTGGGTGCAAAGGGTTTGAAGATTGTTGATTCAACTAACCTGGTGACTGAGGTTGTGGCTGTTAGAGAAGGTTTACAGTATTGCTGGGAAAATGATTTCTTTAATATCATTATTGAATCTGATTCTTTGGCTTTGGTGCACATTATTAATGGAGTTTGGGAAGTCCCTTGGAGTGTGACAATGGAGGTCAACTTCATAAAAAGGCTTATGGAGACTATGTCAGTAAGAGTACAACACTCCTTGAGGGAGGGAAATACTCTTGCTGACTATTTTGCTAACTTGGTTTTTGATTTTACAGGTACAGTTGAATACAGGAATTTCCACAAAGTTCCAATTAAAGGCAAAAGGCTTATCAATCTTGATAAGCTAAGTTTACCAAACATGAGAATCAGGCACCCTGTTGCTACAAGTTTCACAACTTAGACAATCATAGTTTCTGGTACATTTTTATGTTATGAATACTAATGTTGAGTTTAAAAGATCTATCCTATTAATGTACTTTTGAATTCTGAAATAATTTATGTTGGTTACTATACCATGCACCGGGTGAGATCTTTGAGGTGTTACATATGGTATGAAACCAGGACTCACAGGTCAATAGTAGGAGATTTTTTTAATTTCGTTTAGTATTTATACTCTTATGTCACAGATCTTACTAATTCACTCTAGTTTTGAGACTCTTCACTTAAAATGGTGGTATTAACCTATGTGGGTTCAATCCATTAAAGAAAAGTGTGTAAAGACTAGGGCGTTAGTATAGATTTGCAAAGTTTTTCGTTCGTACCTCTATTTTCCTATTGAAGATATCAGCTTGGTAATTTGACAAGCATGAGCAGATGAAGCTTAATAACCTTGAAGCAGCTCGATTCCAACCTCAAATTTTTTTAAAAAAAAATTAGAGATCTGTTCGAGGATTTAAATGTCAATGGTGGTATCAATCTCCTTTGGTGATTCAACCCGTTGAAATTTAGATCTAAGAAAAGGAATCTAATTTAATGTAACCAGTATACCTTCAAGAGTCAACTATGGTGACGACGAGGTTGGCCATGTTCGATGAACAGCTCAGATTCATTTGATTGATCAGTTTGGAATGCATGGTTGAAGAAAGAAACACCTTGTGGCTGCTGGAAATCCTTTTCACAGCTCTGATTCATCGTCTCTCTATGCGTGTTCGAGTTTTGAGCTTGAAAGCTTTTTTCCGACAATGGAATTCTCTCTAGAAGCTTCATGTGTCTGTTGAGTTATCTCCAGATATTTTACTTTCCTAATTAATTAGGATCACTTAGTTTATTATTTTCTGCTTTTTCTGTTTCTTTTTGGGCTTTTGACACTTTGGGCCACCTGTTTGTACATTGTTTGATTAATAAAGCGGCTCATTGGGTCTTTGATTAAAAAAAAAAACTACAGTGACCCAGTATTTTGGTCATGTTAGTACGTTTACTTTAGGTTTTTATGCTTTCTAGGAGTCATTTTGCCCTATAAAGATTTTTATGCAAGTAGCGAATTTCTAGTATTTTTAATTTTATTTTGTATATTGTTGGCTAGAGATAAATTTAATTGGAGAAACATGGTTGTGAGGATCATATAGTCAACCCCAATTTATTTGGGATAAAATCATAGTTATTCATGTTGCAGGTGAAGCTTAGAGTCAACATGTATGTGCTTGCTTAATATATAATGTGCGGATGTAGTGACAATGTTTCCAAATGAATAGCTGCCTCATTTGAATTGGTTTTGTTCCAAACATTAAGCTCCCATTTGGGCATAGTTTTTGGAAGTAGATTTCTGGAAAAAAATTGAAAGTATCGTTTGTCCATGAAACTTGGTCACTCTTTGAAAATTTATCTTTAAAAGATTTTGAAGTTCCAAAAATTGGTTCAAATTAGTCCGTGGGTTTTTGGACTTCTCCTCACAAAACTTTAATTTTTTTTTTTCAAGTAATATGCATGTCTCAAACACAACTTTAAATTTCAAAAACTATTTTTCAACAAATTTCAAAAAAAAAAAAAAATCAAGTTTCAATTAAGGACCCGTTTGGCCATAGATATTGCAATTAATTTTTGAAAAAATTACTGACTGAATTGTTTGGCCATGAAATTTGTCAAATTTTGACAAAAATCCTAAAATTTAGAAAAATATTATTTTTGGGCCAAAATCTAATTTTTGGGCTTCTTTTAAAACCTACTCCAAACTTTTACATTTTAGAAAAGAATAAAAAGCCCATCACTTATGACTCCAACAATAATTCTATCTACCCAATCCCTCATTAAACACATTCTTATTAACGGAATTGTTCGTAGAATTGAGAAGATTATATTAAAGAATAGTTAGTTACTACCGCTGTTATTATTTATTTTTTGCATCAATGGATTTTCGTAACTTATTGTAATTTAACAAATTATAATAGGTGGTACTTTTATTATTACTAGTTTTATTAAAACTTCATGTTCTAATTTTTGAATAATGTATTATCTAGATCATTATTTAGATCATTAAATTACTTTTCAAAATATTTTGAAATCTATTATCAAACGCTAGTTAAATCTTGACAAATCCTTATTTGTGAAAATCTACTCCTCACTTTCAAATCAAAATCTGTAAGTTTTACTTTTCCCTTGTTTATATACATATTTTCCCATATCTCTCTCTAAATTATGATTTTTCAATTATTTCTTACCTTAGGTAGAATTTCAAGTTCAAGCTATACTCACTTCGTTAATAAATAAGTGGTATTTTATTCATAAATAAATAGTATTTTAGATAATCAAGAAGACATTAAGGATGTTCTTCCAATTTTATCCTTCTTTAAAATATAGAGAATTTTACATAATCAAGAAATTACTAAAGAGTTACATCTTTAGCTTAGGCATATCTTTGAAGCATTTAATAAGTTTCTTAACCTGCAATTATTTATAGTCGTTATCCTGACAAATCTCTTGAGAATTTAATCTCGCGTTTCAGTTGCGATATATGATGTAAATCATGGTTTTGTGGAAAGTGGAAACTGTAATTTTGTCGAGTTTTTGGTTCCTTGCCAATTGTTAAGACTTTCCGCTTTGATTATTTTATTATAAAGGTAAAAGTGCTTGAGACTAATACTTATCATGCTCATTAACATTATTCCATGTCTCTCCTGCCCCGACTTAAGTGTTTGCCTTGGAAGACCCTGATTGCAGGAATAGATAAAATCACGGTGAAGTTTCTCGTGCTTTTTCTTTGTCTCTCCTTAGACAGATTTAACCATTCGATTTTTCTAAGTGATTAGATGAAACCCGTTGTCTTCTTTGCTTGATTAAAAGTTCTTCATATTTGGAAAAAATTGAAATTCAGCTTTGAAACAACTATCTCGATTTATTTTCTCGTTTTTCTTTTTGCTTCCTCTTGTTGTATGTTCTAGTTTATGTGTTTCTATTTTTCCCATTTTGGCATTTAATGATGAAAGACATGAGCTTCCATCTGCTCAAGAATTTTTTGAATCTCAATACTACTCGGACATAAAGTTGAATCAGTTTAGGAAAGTATAGCTAAAAGAAATTATGGCAAAAGCCTGAGTTGAATATTGATCAAGCTTTTGTTACGTCTTCGATGTTGAAGACAATGCTAATCGAGCCTTTTATAGAATCTAAATCTCCTCAAACATTAGTTGAAATACTGAAACAGGTCAATGAATTTTAAAGGGCATCGCCTCGAGTAGAATTCATTTTTATAGCGAATTTTAATGCATTAGCAGAAAGAGCTTCAAATTGAATATGCATGTAACATGTTATGACAAAGATATGGTAAAACATTCCTAAAGTTTGACTGCTAAATAAGAGGCAGGTAGCATGGTTTTTATTTAATAAATAAACGTGAAAATCATAGGCAGGACTCTGAAGAACTTAGTCATTTTTCATTCAAGTTGAAGGTCTGAAGTTTAGTTTGTCTTCATTGAAGTTCTTAAATTTAACCCAGATCAAGTTTTTGTTAATATTTTTTTCATGTTAGTTATTTTGTCTATAGGCATCATGTCTCCGAACTTACTAGCCTGATTAATCTGGTTCTAAATTTGAAAAGAACTAGTACCAATGATTATATTATCACGATCCAAATGGTCGTGAGTGGCACCCATACTAACCCTCCGGTGGGAGAACCATCTAACCCAAGCCTTCACCTATATCATTATCAATTTTAAAACAAGATAATCAATTAATCAACTCTAATAATAAAACTTCTCAAAAAACTAAAGAAATAATAAGTGGGGAAAATATTTCAACTATCTATTACAACTCCCTAAGACCCGAAAATCATCCGACAAGAACTTCTAAAATAAAATCATGTCTAAGAGAAATATCCAAAAGTAATAAGAGAAAAAGAATGTATCATTGTCTGAAAGATGGACAAGAACCACTATGATGATCCATGATAGCCTGAAGATGAAATGCTCACCCTTGGATCGAAGTCAGTTGTCAAACGCTAGAGGTTAGGTCTCGTCGGAGTCTATGGAACACAACCTACACTCAACAAAAGAAGAGCACAGGATAGTATCAGTACAAACCACCATGTAATGGTAGGTATCATCGGCTGACTTAACTCAGACCCATACATACACATAAATCAAATAATAAGTAGACCAATATTCAACACATAGCAAGTAATTCCACAACAGACCAACGATATCCACAGCTAGGTCACATAATCATCCACTCTATCAAATCGTATCACAACAACCACGGGTACAATCTTCACAACACAATGGGGATCTACATCCACTCTATTTTCACAAGTGTAATATCAACACAACAATATCAACATAATATCAATCACACAAGAGTAGTATAAACTCTACCTTGATCATCACAACATACTATATTGTTCAACATATATCACTAGCCTCATAATTATCATTATACATTATATCACGCAAGTATAAAACACTAACCTATACACACATGCTAAGGAACTTATTTATGACCACCTAGTCATGACTTATAGGCGATCAACTTCGTGTATGTACCTTACCAACGTGGTACCTGACCCTCCAAATATCAAACAATATAAATAAATGTACCTGCGTGGTAGCCGACCCTCTAAATATCATAATAATAGATATTTATGTTCATTATCACTCAAGATATACTACAGTGCATCAATATCACAAGTACACATACCATCATAATATACTTAGTCAATTTCATTGTTCTTTAGCTTATTCAATCAATCATTAACAACTAAAACCACAAACCACAAGCATGTACGGAGACCAATCTACAAACATTCAATTTAGGAGCAAGCATGAAATCTAAATCAAGTCTAAACTTCAATTAAAACCATAACATACCTCAAATGAAGAATCCGAATATAAGCTAGTCTACAGGATCCTTGCCCTTCCTCAAAGCTTCAAAATGTTCACGGTTTAAAAACAAGCAATGAAGGAGTAATGAATCACCTACTCTTCAATTCTAGGACTTAGGGATTAAACCCCACTGATTTTACGCTTTTTCATACCCTAAACCATAGTGTACGATTTTTTCAACCATTAATTTATCGCAAATCCCCATAATTCATATTCAAGGGAAGTAATTCTATGCGAGAAAGTATAACTTAACAACCTAGAATCATCATTAGGCAAATTTAGGACTAACCATAGGTGTTTCTCACCAATTCATGAACTTAGGGCCTAAACCGTAAAATTCCCCTATAAACTTCCATTCTAATGATTCTATGAATTAAATGGATTAAATAATGTTAGAAGGGAGTAATGATCTTACCTCAACGATGAAAATCGTCCAAGTTGGTGGAAAAATCCCCTCTCTCAAGCCTAAGCACGAACTTATGGATTTTAAGAGAAATAAGATATACGATTCGGGAATCAGGCATTAGTTCTGCCCGATGACCACTACAAAGGTCACTTGACCGCTACAACAGTCCCACTATGGCGGTTAAATAGCCCGCCACAACGGTCCCAAATCGATCCGCGCTAGTCGCTATAGCGGTCGACTGACCGCTACAACGGTCCTGCCACAACGGTAGTTGGACCGTTGCCATGGTCTTTAGGTAAGGACTTGGGGAAATTTTCAGTTTTTCCTCATTTCACAATACACACCTGGAAATTTGACAATCCAGATTTATCCCATTGCGGCAATTGTTATAATCGGAGATCTATGAATCTGTTTCCCATTGTGAAAGTTTCTATCGGCAATTGTACCACTCGGCTATCATATAACAAACACACAATCACTCAACGCTACACCACGAGACACAAATGGTCTCTAAACCACATAACACCAGATTTTCATCAAGAACCACCCTAGCATGAGATTTTGTCAATTCTCTTCCTAGGAAAAACTCAACCCAAGTACTTACACCCTAACTAATACTATAATGACGAGACGGGTCATTACACATATACAAGAATAAGGTTCCTGCAACGATAAGCAAAAACTGTAAAGTAAATAACACAAAACCTCCTTGCTCAAGATTGTAAAAATCATGACCTACAGTGTGTAGGATTTTCAACCAACTTTCACTAACTTCAAAGAGCAGTTTTAAATTACAACTCTGTAATTAGAGAGACTAACTCTAGTACCTCAACTCAACAGTTATATCTAACTGTTCTAACAAACTCTCCAAGAAGATAAGAAACTCTCTTGTTGTTACAACTCCTCACAACACACTTTAATACTGTCACACGAAAT
Source organism: Capsicum rhomboideum (assembly GCA_031232105.1). Taxonomy (NCBI): domain Eukaryota; kingdom Viridiplantae; phylum Streptophyta; class Magnoliopsida; order Solanales; family Solanaceae; genus Capsicum; species Capsicum rhomboideum. The sequence goes on along the minus strand of CP124715.1, from coordinate 44,337,747 downwards.
AGAATAGGTAAGCTCAACCACCCGATTACAATTCAACTCAACCATAAGACAAAGAACAAACTACTCAGCTTGTTCTTGGTTCTAAACTTCAGCTGTCACACAAAACTCTTCTTCTTTTATTGCCTTCTGAAATAACCTTTTTTTGTGTAAGTAATAGATGATTGCCTAGATATTCCATATATAGTGGAGAGTGGAGATAATTTTAGAATGTTACTCAGCAACCCTAATTATATCACATAAGGTTTTACACTCCTTATTAAATGTAGCTTCCATAAAAAAGATCATCATGGGATTCTATTTCCTCACATAGAGTGATTGCCTTGATCGTTTTCCTTTTGTGCACATGCACCTATTTTCTTCTTACGCAACAACCACACGCACTTGCAATGTATTAGTGCAGTCACTAATTGAGAACCTGGTTTATTTTGTCTATCATCAAAATCTGTACAACATATTACACACAGCTTATCAATTTTTTCATTTTTGATGGTGGCAAACTCATGTAAATACAACAACTACATCAATCCATCACATCACATGTTCACATGTCCTTCCTCGTACACATACAAATCATATGTCCTTCCTCTTCCGTCGTTTAACATCATTAAAAACATGTAAGCTTAGTACAGGCACAATATACAAGATAAAGTGTAATGATAAAGGACCCATGGCCACTAGGGCAACACTAACACATACACAAAAAGGGACAAGACAAAAATACTAAGGATATTAGCCATCTCACATACAAATAAACACATATCAACACAGAAGAGAGATGATCTTAATAAACACAATATTAAGCCAACCAGGCCCTAAACAAAATAGTAAAAAAATTGTCACAAAAACCAAAAAAAACATTATTTGTAACAAGAATCAGATCCAAATCAAAGAAAATGAGGGGGAAATTGGGAAGAAGTAGTTAATAGGAGGATGGTTGAGGGGATGACTTTGGGAGAAGTTGCATGAGTGCATCAAAGCGGGAACTGATTCGTGTTGTTGTCAAAGATAAAAGGATACTGCATATTATAAAATCGCAATTAGAGGGTGAATAATAGTAAAAACTTATTCATATTTGATGTTTACAATTACATCAATTAAAGTGCGAGTATGTATTAATTAACTACAATTTGATGATAACAATAAATGAGTCAGGTATTCTTTGTGTATAAACATTGAATGCGAAAATGTTTTTATGGGTAAAGTATATTAAATAATCATCATTATTAAAAAGAGTACTCACTTCATTTCGTTTTACTTGACCCTTGTTGAGTTGACACAAGTCTTAAAAAAACTTCAATTAGGGGTGAACTTTACTAAATTAACCTTATTAATAATGCTTTGGAACTTTAAATTTGGCTATTATTACTTTAGGTAGTTATTTACTATTAAGGGTAGAGAGAAAATATAACAAAATTCTCTTGATTACATAAATTGAACAAGTAAATTGAAACAACTATTTTTAGTATAGAGGTCAAGTAAAACAAAACGGAGGGAGTATTTAGTTTGTTTTCCAAAATATAAAGACAAAAGTTAATTACGTAAATAAGAACAATTAACAGGAGCATACCAAGAAATTCCAAAATTCAACCATTTACCCATTTGGCCATAAAAAGTAGTAGTAGTTGTTGACACCTAATTTTTGTCCTCCCCAATTGATTTTAATCCTGAATTTTCTTTGGTTTTAAATAAAACTGAAATATTTATTTTATCCGGATAAATACTTTCTAAAATATTTATTTGAGTTAAATTTATCATTTAAGTGATAAATTATACATTTCAGTATTCTTGGATACGAGATCTTATGATTTTGGTCGCTTAAATAATTATTTTATATTCAAGTTTTAATCAAAATCCTATCTTGAAAATTAATTCAAATAGGTAAAATCATGAATTAAATATATTTTGCTTTCAAATATAATTTATTTGGAAAATATTTATTCAATTTTATTAGACCAAGAAGCCCGGGATTAAAGGGATTGTTAATTCGTATTGGATGGCGATTTAATTTAGCCAAACTTGTTAAATTTGGTCATAATTGAAATCAAATTGGCCACAATTGCAATGCAATTGGCCGATTGATTTTCAATTTGACCTAAATTTAAATGAGATTGGCTAAATCCTAATCTAATTAGGTTATCTTTTAAATAGCTTAATTTCTACCCTCCCTTTTTAATTTGGACCTGAAATCAGGCCCAAAATCCTTAAATTAATTCCGTCCCATCCCACAACAATTTCAGCAGCCCCTAGTCGGCCCAACATCTACAAACCGACCCAGCCCACTAACCCTTTTAACTCCTTAACCCTTCTCCTTCACAACATAACAGCAACAACACCATTACAATACTCCATCAACAGCAGCAACACAATGACAATAACAGTCAACAAACAACTCACACTCAACCCAGGAAAAATCCAAAACCCAAGCCCCAATATCTTCCCGCTCATTTCCTCTCTCTCCTTTCGATTCGTACCTATCATGTGCCTCACACGCAATTCTCGTACAACCGAAGGACCAAGAACCTTCTAGAAATGCTCAGCTGGCTCCTCCAGTGCCCAATTTCCGTACGAATTCGTACACACTTGCACGATTTTCATTGGTTCTTGGGGAGAATTTCATTTCCACCAATTTCTATTGGCTGCCCGATTTCAAAATTCATCAAGAAAATTCGAATTTTATGCTAATTATTAGCTGTCAATCTTAGCCTCATCTCAAATTTTAATTCCCCCCATTAAATTCCCAGAAATACCCTTCGAGAACCCCATCCCACATCGCCCAAAAGCTGAAATTCGACCCTCAAGCTCCTTCTATAAATACTCTCACTGTTGAGAGGTTGAGGGGAGGTCTGGGAGAGAATGAAAAAATTCTGAAAAAAAAAAGGGTCTTGAAATATTGAAAAAATTGTTCGAGCAAAAAGAAAAGAATTTTCGAATTGAAAGAGCATCTCCTTGGCTAGGTTTAAGTTTCTAGGCTAGGATCCTTGTAAGACTCCGTTGAGCATTGGATTCAGGCTAAGAAACAATCGGGTTTTCTCGGTGGTGACAAGGATTCCGGCGATTCGAAGTCCCGGTTTGCTGCCCCTAAAAAGGTAAACACCCATTTCTCTAGCATTTTTTTTAGATAATTATTAGTAGTCGTTTCTTCGTGTTAGTATTTTGGTCGTTGTTGGAATCTCGTACTATTGTTGTGTTGCTGGGACTATGTGCTGTAGAGGCTTTGAAAGCCATAGGTTTTTGATAAATCATGTTGGCGTGTTGTTAAGTTAATGGTTATGATAACTTCGTTCTTTTAAAACATTCACTGTTCTATTGTGATTGTGCTGGTTAGTTTTTAGTCTCGCATATGGGTGACGATTTGCTGCTGTAGTGTTTAAGATTTTTACTTGTAAAGTTTGCTTGTTCTTATTGTTCTTCTCGATTAAAAGCTTTTACTGTTTTGAGCTACTCGTTTCAGAGATAGTGTCGTTAAGCCCATGAAGCTCCGTTCTTTTATATGTATGACTACTTTGGTTTTAAATAGTTGAGATCTTTGTTTCCATGTAACTCGTTTTCTTGCTAGTAATAGGTCATTTATGTTGCAACTTTCTGTGTAGGTTTCATATCGGTTTCAGCTCTAAAAATCAGTCTTTCCTGTTTCCTTTTTATACACCATTAGTAACCTCATTATACGTTTTGATTACTCATTTAAAGAAGCATGACGCACAGGTTCCATTTGATTTACAATATCAAATGGAATCAACAGTTAACCTTAAAAGTTCAAACTAGCTAAGAATTTCTCAATGACCTTTTGGTCTTGGGGTTCATCTTAACATGTCAAGTAGAAGTAGAAGGGAGGCGCACTAATATTGAGAAAATCCTAAAAACTCCTCTAGGACAATTTTGGCACTTAAATCTACGTGATTTGTCAAAGAGAGGGGTAGGATTTTAAATGACCAAATAATGAGTCCCTTTCATGTGTCTACTTATGATGAGTATGTTGAATCTTGTATGGTATGATTTCCGAGTTGTTTTGCTTTAAGAAAAGTCATGTCCTTTTCTCTGTAGCTTTAAGTTATTTCTTTAAATAAGAATTGGTGTTCTTGATCATTGAATTTTGTGGTAGTGGTCCTAAAAAAGCATCAACTTGTTTAAAAATTGTTGTTCTATTTCTCCCGATTTTCCTTCCTCTTTTTACTTCCCTTTTTGAAATATTTGTTTACTTCTTGCGAATGTTGGCTTCATTGTCTTTTCTCTTCTTTTCATCCTGACTTCTTTGTTTAAATGAGACCATCATGAAGTCCTAGTAGATTAATTAATCAAGTTATCGTTTTGTTAAGAAATAGATAGGAATTGATTGCATCTCGACTGTGTTATAACTTGAACGAGATTTTTTCTCGTTAGATTGTTGACTTCATGTGGTTTTGTTTGAGCTTGATTGCGTGACACCTGGGACCTTTATTAACATTTCTTTATTTTTCTTCGCATGTGAAATTTGTCCAAGTCCCAAGGGGACTCTTTCCCATTGCATTCCTTCTATGGGCCAATGAGGCCTATCCTTCTCTCCTCTTCGAGTCACAACCATAATCAGGTTTAAATGGACTATCCCATGGCGTACAGGTTGAAGATAAAAGAATGGGCCAAAGCCCATGGTTCGAAGATATCAATATTTTGAGACTTTGAAAGGCTCAAAATGATTTATAGTTTTATGGGCCTCGAAGCCAAATTTGTAATTTAATACAGGTGGAATCGTCATTTGGGCCTCAAAGGTTCAAAAATGTAGCTTAGGACAGGTGGCGGGTCGAAAGCCCATTTTTTAGACTTAGGACAGGTACATGGAGAAATCGGGTCAAGCTTAAGATGGACTCTTTAGGGGTTTGGGCCTTAAAAGGCCTAAATCCACCTCTTTTCCCTACTCTTTTACTTATTGCCTATTATTTGCTATTAACTACTTAACTTAGTTAAATCCCCGCCAAGTTGCCAAAGTCTTGTTTGCATAGATATCTTTCAAATAATTCTTTCCTTAAACACTTTCTTTAAAATACATTTTCTAAGTTAGTCAAATAAAGTTGTTTTCAAATAGATCGGATAACCGCGAGTTAGCGGATACCTTAGGTGCTTTAAAACCCTTTCTAAGGTATTAATAGGAACCGCTTATCTAGAATTTCTTAACTTTGAGATTTTTTCCTGTTTTAAATCTTTAAAGTCCTTTTTGAAGGTTTTCTTAATTTTCCTAAATTAATTAAGTGCCGACTCTCAAAAATCGAATTTGAAAAACTTTTCTAAGTGTTTGAATTCGAAAAAATATCGCAAAACAGTAGTTTTTGTTATAAAACTTGGCAAAAAGTGTTTGACCATACAACTTGTCATTTTTTGGTAAAAACGTCAAATTTCAAAAAGCAGAAAAAATAGTTTTTGGGCCAAATTCTATTTTTTGGGAACTTTTAATAAAAATTAAAACTTTACCCAAATTTTTATATTTTATAAAAATACTCCACCATTTATTAATCTCAACTAATATCTATCTGAGAACCAACCTCATTAATAAAACTTGTTATTTGACTCTCAAGTATGTAAGGGTGGCAACGGAACAGGGCAAGCCCGTTCCGGTTTTGGTTCCGGTAGGCTCGGTTGGTGACCGGTACCGGTATCTACCGGTACACGGACCAGTGCGGAAGGGGGATTTTTGACCTTTTGACCGATCCGATTCCGGTCCGGTTAACGGTACAATTTTAAAAAAAAAAATTAATATTATCGTTTTTTAGCCATTGGGAGCCGTTAGTGGGGCCCCCAACGACTAGTTCCAGCCCCCCCCCTCAGCTTCCCCCAGCCCCCCCACCTCATATTTTCCTATAAATACCCACTCTTCCCCCTAATTTTCCCACAAGTTCTCAAAAACTCTCTATAATATTTTGTATTTTGTTAATTGAAGGAATTTTTTTTGAAGCAAGCTTCAATTGTCATCTCTCAATTCCGGCTTTTTGGTTATATAAGTCTGCTTTTACGCAGACGTTCGGTACGTTCGTTCCAACTTTCATCTGTTTATTTGTTTAATTACTATTAATTTTTTATTATATTTACATTGTTTGTTTTTATATTTTTATATTTCTTTTTTAATATTAAAATATGGATGCAGGTAAAAAAGGTAGTGGTAAGAAAACATTTATTAGTCAGGTTAAAAAAATTTGGGGTAAAAAAGATAAGGGTGCTAGTTGTAGTAGAGGCGGTGGTGGAGGTAGTTCTAAATCGTTGCCACCTAGATTTAGAATTAATAACGATGATTTTAATCAGTTTGATGATACTTATTTTGAACTTCCTTGTGCTATTGATGTTGCTTCCGGTAATGTAGTAGACCATGAGGCTTTAGATAGATGTTTTGATACTTATTTTGAAGACGTAGAGGAAGAGGAAGATGTAGAAGAACAAGAGTTAGAACATACCCCTACCCCTACTAGTCCGGCTACGGAATTACCGGAACAAGATGAAGTAGGAAATTTACCTACGTTTACTAGAGTAGGAAAGAGCGAACGTCCTAAGAGATCATTAGTTTGGAAATTTATGATCCAAAATAAGGAGAAAACTACTACAAGTTGCAATAAATGTAAGAGAGTGATCAAACATTTGACTGGGGGATCGCATGGTGGGACAGGAATGCTAACTAGACATTTGAGAGCTTGTGTTCCTGAATATGTTCGTCTAGAAGCTATCGCTAGGGCTAAAAAAAATGATACACCCTTACGCGATACTAACCAATCGATCGGAGGTTTTAACATGATCCAGAATATTTTAGATTATAGTAACCCGGCTGGCCCAAGCACATCACTCACATATAGTCAAGATAGGGATCATGAAGAATTATCTAAAATGATTGCGGTTTGTGGTTTGCCTTTTAATTTTGGTGAACATCCCGATTTTATTCATTATATTCGAATGATGTATAATCCTGATTTTCGTGGTTTTTCAAGAAATACAATTAAAGCTGATATTTTTAAATATCAACGTGAACATTATCATTTTCTTCGTTGCTACTTTAATTATTTTGATGGTATAGTATCTATCACTTCTGATATGGGTGTAAGTCCTAATGGTAATGATTATTTTACTGTTACTACTCATTGGATTGATCATGACTGGAACATGCAAAAAAGAATTATAGGTTATAAATATGTTGAAGAGAGGAAAACTGGTAGTTATATTGCTTCTTTGACAGGAGAGATTTTACGTTATTTTGGTCTTTGTGATATGATAATGGGTGTCACATTAGATAATGCTTCTACTAATTTAAAAGCTATTGAATTTTTAAAATCCAGACTTTGTCCAATTGATGATGATGCTTTTCATGTTAAGTGTAATGCACATATTTATAATTTAATAGTGATGGATGGTATTAATGTATTTAGTGATTCTTGTGTTAGAATTCGAGTTGCTTGTGCATGGGTTTTTAAAGCTAAAATAAGGTCTAGAATTATAAAATTTGAAAAAACTTGTGCTTTATTTGAAATGTCGTTTAGAAAAATTTCAAAAGAAGTGACTACTAGATGGAATTCTTTATTTGAAATGCTTATTGTTGCTATTGATTATCGTGCGCCTTTACAAATGCTTTATAATAAACATCAATCGCATCGGAGCTTTAAAATCACCGACGAGGATTGGAAAGAATGCGAAGAACTTATTAACTTTCTGAGAACTTTTTATAGTGCTACAAATATTATATCTGGTCAATATTATCCTACTATTTCTTCAGCTTTAGTAAATGTTTGTGTTATTTCATCTGAATTTGTTAAATATAAAGATCGTGAACATTTTAAAGTTGCGGTTTCATATATGATTGAAAAATTTAAAAAATATTTCTTTCCTATTCCTCAAATATTTTTGACTTCTACTTTGTTCAACCCAACGTACAAAGAACATGGTGTTAAAAAATGATTGAAAAGATTTATAAAAATTTAGAAATTACAAGTGATGAAGTTCCATCTGTTGAATCGTCTAATATAGTATATTAACTAAAGTTAGACATTTGTATGACATTTATAGAGAGAAGCTACTAAATGATGAACCGTCTGAACCTCCATGTTGTAGGGCTAAATTTAATGATTTTGATGAAATTATGGATGAAGAACTTGGTCTTGATTCTTCTAACAATAATGATTTTGATCAATATATTAATCAGACACGGGAAAATATTAGGGATGAAAATGGAGATCCTCAACTTTTAACTTGGTGGAAGAACCGGACAGAACAATTTCCATATCTTTCAAGGGGGGTTCGGAATGTGCTAGCTATGCAAGCATCTTCAGTAGCTTCGGAGCAAACTTTCAGTTCAGGGAGATTTTTCATTAGAGACCATAGATATTCGTTAGCAAAAGATAGTTTGAAAATATCAGTGTTGTTCAAAGATTGGATCAACGCCGAACGAAGAAATGCTGTACAACCAAATTTATCGCATCAAGCCGAAGTAGAAATAGATGAAGCACTTGGAGATAATAGTGATGATGGCATGGAAGCAATGGATGAAGAAAACCAAATACAAATTCCGGCTCATGTTTCCAAGGAATTGATAGATAAATTACGAAAAGCATACTTTCGAAATTATAGATATTAGTCTAATAATCGAGACTTAGTTGAAACAGAACCCTTCCTAGAAGGTGGCTGTGTAGATTAGGTGCTCTTCTAATATTTGTAATACATGTACTTCTTTATTGATTTGAATAAAATTATAGGCTATTCGCCTTCATTTTATTTTTAAAGTTATCTTTTATTTAAACTTTAAGAATTAAAAAATAAAATAATTAAACTTTAACATATAAATTTAAAGTTAAACTTTAAACTTGAAAATTTAAATTTAAACTTGAAAGTTGAAAATTTACATTTTAACTTTAAAAAAATCAAAGTTTTCAAAGTTGAAAATTTAAACGTAAACTTTAAATTTGAAAATTAAAGTTTTCAAAAAAATATTTTAAAACTTAATAAAATTTGAAAACTAATTTAAATTCAAACAAAAAAACAATTATTAAATTTTTATTTTTATTTTTTTTTTGATTTTGAATTTAAATTAAAAATTGGAAAAAAATAAAAAAAATTGGGCGGAACCGGAATCCGGACCGAAAACCGGACCGGTTCGGACAAAGGGTATTTATTTGGGCTGCCAGGTCCGATAGGCCCAGTTCCTGACCATATCCGGTCACCGTCCACCGGTGACGGTCCGAAAACACGGACCGACCGGTCTGTTGCCACTCTTACAAGTATGTAATAATATTATTCCATAGCACTTGTTAAAAATAATGTAAATAGAAAAATTGCATGCTTTGTGAGTAAAATAATGATATACTAATATGTAAAATTATTTATAAGCAGGTTGAAGATTATAATCTATGAGTTTAATTTTTATAATGAAACATGTTTATTATAAAATGATAATACAAAGTTATGAATATTATTAATAATTTTTAGAACTTATAAGTATAAATTATATTTCTTAAAAAAATCAAATATTTTTTCAAAAAAACTGGCGCCAAACAGAATGTGAAATACAATTTAGCTAACCAAAAAAAGAAAAAAGAAAAAGGTGAAGGTATAATTTTGAAAATTACTTTCCAGGTCCTAATAGTTCCATAAACTACATTGGAGGACAATATAATTAATTTTATAGCAATATATTCATTTCATAATTTTGCCGTCATATTTGGGGAAGAAAAAGGCAGATTTCATAAGTTGTCACCCATTTTCAGACACCCCCGCATGTATTTTCCTGGCTCCGATCACAAGTTAAACACAATCAGCTGGCCAATAATTCAAGAACCCTTCAAATTCAATCTCAGGTAAACACAACTGTTATTTGCTTTGTTAAAGATTACATTTTTATCATCTGGGGATCATTAAATCAACTAAATTCGAATTGGGTATTGTCAAAAAAATTGATGGGGAGAAAAGTTATCTGTTGATCTATAGGCACGTTAAGTGTGGGTTTTGTTTTGTTTTGTTGATCGGAAAAATTCTGGAATTAGGGATTCTGGGTTTTGCAAACACTGTATCCCCTATTGATTTTGAGAATATTTTTCTATTGATTTTGATGATTACAAGTTTTACATTTTTCTTGGAAACCCGATTAAAGTTTTTATTCTATTGAGGACAGAGATGAAATGGTAGAGTTGCTTTTTTTTTTTTTCTTTTTTTTTTTTTTTTTGATGACCGTGGTGTCCGGGCCAGCTTTTGCGCACCTCAACTAATTCCACGGGAAGCAATAGGTACGAGGTAACTTTGTCCAAAAAGTCTAGGACAAATGGAAAGAAATCACCTAGTATTTTTGTCTCTACTGGAATTTGAACCTGAGATCTCTCTCAACCACTTCATTGACTACTAGGCCACACTCTTGGGTGCTGAGTTGCTTTTTTGATTACCTATAGATAATGGGTTTGAGGCGTGGAAACAGTCTCTTTGCTTAAATGCATTTGTCCACCCTCCCCCTACCCTGCTCTGGTTAGTCTAGGAAAGCGCTTTTGTTGTGGGAGGGTGTGCGGAAATAATAGGAGAAGTTATGCACGGGGAATCCCTTTTGCTATGAATTTGATTGTGAACTAGTCATTTAGATAGAAACTCATTATGGTATCTGAGTAACGGTAATGGGAGTAAGCTCAATTTCCAGATCAGAGAAGTTGTAATTGAAGCTCGAAGCTCATCCAACTATGGAAGATTCTGCAACCATTGTAGTTGATCACAATCACCTGCTGTATCTACAACCGTTAGACATTCCTTGAGTCTTGCTGATATCGATAAAGCTAACGGGGCTAGAAAACTACGCCCTATGGAGCAGATCTATGCGAATAGCTGTTTTGGTGAAGAACAAGTTAGGTTTCGTGGATGGAACCTGCTTGAGAAGATCATACAAGGGAGATTCGGCATACTTCAAATAGTCTCTCCAGTGTTCGTGTCGATTTTAGTCTTTGCTTCAAATGCGAAGAAGATTTGGGATGAATTCCAAGAGAGGTTCTTCGGCTCAAATCTAACCAGGATTTATCATTTGTGGACTGAAAATGGATTTCTGAGACAAGGTATAGGTTCTATTACTACTAAGTATTCGAAGATAAAAGATCCTTGGGATGAACCAGTCAACCAGATGTAGTAGTGCCACTGCCATCTTGTGATTGTGAGGAGTCTAGACCATGTTTAGAACAACTAGAACAACAATGGTTACTTCAGTTTCTTATGGGGTTGAATGAAACTTGTAGCCTGTAAGATGTCGAAGAGACCTGTATTGAGTATAAATCAGGCATGCCCGGTTGTTTTGCAAGAGGAAAGTCAGAGAAGCTTTGCTGTGACTGATATCAATAAGGACCCATTGATAATTTTAGCTGAAAAAAGGAGGGTAGTTATGTAACTGCCGATTTTCTTTTCTGTTAGTAGCAAATGTGGACATAAATATCTCCTCTCCTTGTAGCAGAGTCAGTTACACATTCACAGAGTAATGAACTTCTCTTTCTTCTCTCTGACCAACTTCATCACTTTGCATGTCTATAAATTTGACTGTGATCTAGTTATTTAGACTGAATTTGGCTATGATGTAAGTCACGTATAAGGTTTTAAGGTCAGTAAATGAGATACAGTTTTTTAACTAAAAATGTTCTGAATCATTGAGCTCATATGGAATTATATATTGAAGAATTTGGCCTTAACCCCTCGATAAAAGGAGCAGTTGAGAGGAGAGATAAATATACTTGAAGTAGCTAGAGCATTGAAATTTTAAGGTTCTCTGCCAAATAGATTTCAGGGAGACTGTGTAAGAACAACATTGTATCTGATAAATAGGTGGCCAATGACAGTCCTATAGGGTAGAACAACTTATGAATTAATGTTTTGGAAGATACCACAACTGGGACATTTAAGGGTGTTTGGATGCTTGTGCTTTCCCAGCAACTTATCTGGAGGAGATAAGTTCACTAAGGGCATAGAAAACTGTCTTTATTGGATATTCTAAAACGCAAAAGGAATATGAGTTATATGATTTGGAGACAAGGTTGTTCCTGATGAGTAAAGTTGTTCTTCTTTGGGAAGCATATATTTCTTTTTTAAAGGTATGAAGAAGAATTAGGAGGAAATTTTACTCCGACCAATGCACTAGATCCGATCTTGGAGTGTCCTGACACAGTCTTGAGTCGAACTTTGCAGCCAAATGCAGATACAAGTTCATAATAGATATGCTTACATAAGATATCATTGCTAAAATTGACATTGGAATGCCCGTTGTATAGGCTCCAAAAGAAGTGCAAATGGGGCCAGATGTTGCACAAACTGGTGAAGTTGTTGCAGAACTCAGAGAATCGTCTAGGTGATTTAGGCCATCTGTATGACTGTAGGGTTATGTCACCACCATAAAGCATAGCAAAAGTTGTCCATATCCAATGTCCAGTTATGTCTCCTATTGAAGGTCATTTACTGGTTTCTGGGCTTATGTAGGGGCCTTCCCTGCACATATTGAGCCCAAAACATTTCAAGAAGCTGCTCAAGACAGTACGTAGATAGATGATATAAAGCAAGAAATCGATGCACTTGAGAATAACAAGACCTGGGAAATAGTAACACTGCCAGTAGGGAAGTAGCCGATAGGAGCTAAATGGGTTTACGAAATCAAATATAAGACCAATGGTGATGTGGACAGAATCAAGGCTAGGTAATCAATAAGAACAATTGCACTATGATGGTACATTTTCTCAGGTGGCCAAGATGGCCACTAGCAGGACTGTTATCAGTTTAGCAGCCTCAAGAAATTGACCTTTGTTTCAGATGGATGTGAATAATGCTTATCACGAGAGAGATCTTTATAAATTAGGTCTATATGGATTTGCTTCAAGGGTTCCATAGTCTGTGGAATATAAGTGTGTAGGTTGTTTAAATCTCTTTATGGATTAAAGCTAGCATCTAGACAATGGAACATCAAGATTACAAGTGCATTACTGAATGATACTCATAAAGTGCTCATGATCATTCATTGTTCATCAGGAGAAGAGAGTGAGCATAGTCATAATCCTAGTCTATGTGGATGATTTACTCATCACTGGAATGGCATGGCACTAATGGAAGAGCAGAACACACCAAAAAAAAAAAAAAGGGCAGCCCGGGGCACTAAAGCTACCGCTATGCGCGGTGTCTGGGCAAGGGCCCCGGCACAAGGGTGTATTGTACGCAGCCTTACCTTGCATTTCTGCCAGAGGCTGTTTCCAAGGCTTGAACCCGTGACCTCCTGGTCACATGGCAGCAACTTTACCAGTTAGATAATAAGGCATCACGGCATGCAAACCAGTATTCCATTAGAGAACAAAGCATATTGAGACATATTGTCACTTTGTGAGAGAAAAGGTTAAAAGAGGGTCTGATGGAACCACAACACCTTTCAACAAAGGAGCAGTTGGCAGACTTACTTACAAAAGTGTTAGGAGTGGCACAAACATCATAGTATATTCACCGAGCGTGGAGCTTTGGAGGTTTACCATTCTCCCAGTTTGAGGGGGGAGTGTGTAAATAATAGGATGAGTTATGCATTAAAAAGGGTGGTTAGTTATGCAACTTCTTATTCTTTTCTTTTCTGTTAGTAGCTCACGTGGGAGGTAATATCTCCGCTTCCTTGTAACAGATTTAGTTGCACATTCACAGAGCAATCAACTTCTTCCTTCTCTCTAATGGCTTCTCTCTTACCAGCTTCATCACTTTGCATGTCTATGAATTTTACTGTGATCTAGTCATTTAGACTGAACTTCATTAGGGGGATAGGTTAGGAGGTTGTGATGTTGTGTTATATTTATTCTCTCGCCCATTTCTCTATTTTCTGCATAATGAAGTGGCGCAGACGAAGAGATCTCATTAGTTTTGTCTAATTTGTAGTTCTCTAAGTTTTTCTTTATTAGGAAAAGGTAGTGTAACTTTTTGAAGGTTTTCAGAATTGGATCCGTAACAAAGATTTCAGTTTTCTTTTCGGAATGTTAAGAGTTTGAATTTGATCTTTCTGCAGATATTATCCAACTGAAGTTGATGAATGGACACTGATTTGGGTAGAGATTTAATAAGTGATTTGCCTCAAAGTATCATAGAAAGCATCCTCATAAAAGTTCCATTACTCGATGCTGTAAGGACAAGCATATTGTCTAGAAAATGGAGATACAAGTGGGCAACCATTACACAACTTGTTTTCAATGACACATGTCTGACTCCTTGCCATGACAAATCAATTGTCAGTTGCAATCTTGTAAATTTCATTACTCGTTGCCTGTTTCTTCATGACGGACCGATTCACAAATTTGAATTGAATACTTCCTACTCGCCAACTTCTCCTGATTTAGATCAATGGCTACTTTTCCTTTCTCGTAAAGATATCAAAGAGTTGATTATTGATATAGGAGAAGATGACTGGTTTAGAGCACCTTCTTGTGTGTTCTTTTGTCCTAAGTTGACTCATTTGGTGCTTGTTCGATGTGAATTAAACCCTCCTCCAAATTTCAAAGGCTTCTTGTGTTTGAAGCACCTTAGTCTCCAACAAGTTATTATTCCTCCACATGATATTGAAGTTCTGATCTCCAGTTGCCCTCTTCTTGAGAGCTTGACATTGTCATATTTTGACAGTTTGGAACTTACTATTCGAGCTCCAAATCTCAAATATTTGAATTTGGAAGGTGAATTTAAGGATATTCGCCTTGAGAATACTCCACATCTGGTTGGTATTTCAGTTGCTATGTATATGACTGATGATATAGCTGAGCACTTTGAACAAAGCTCAGGTTGCAATTTTGACAAGTTTCTTGGTGGTGTTCCTTGCCTTGAGAGGCTTATTGGCCATATTTACTTCACTAAAGTAAGGTTTCTTTCTAATTTCTAATAGTGGGAGCATAAAATACTTTCCGTGCATCTCTTTTTCCGGAAAAGTTTTATCTATAGATTGAATATTTGAAGTCTTACCCTCCTCCTACCCTCCCTCTATCTCTCTCTTTGTGCAGTATTTGAGTATAGGTAATGAACAAGGAAGCTTTCCCGTTATGTATCAAAATCTGAAGTTCATTGAACTGTACCAAGTTAGTTTTGAAGACATGAAAGAGTTACTTGTTGTGCTTCGCTTGATTGTGAGCTCCCCTAATCTAGAAGAGCTCCAAATATCAGTAAGTACATAAGTGAAAATGCTTGATTTCTTATTCTAAACAATATAGATTTTCACAAAATGCTCCTGTTTATTCACCTTGTCTTTGTCAGAGTTCCTCAATTACAACTACCACTGATATTTATGATCTGGATTTTTGGGAGAAAGACTGGCCTGCTGACTGCACTTTCAGTAAATTGAAGATTGTGCATATGACTGATTTCTCTGGACTGCCGCATGAAATCGCGTTTATCAAATTCTTACTTGGACATTCGCCTGTTCTTGAACAAATGATTGTTGCTCCTACTATATATGTCACGGATAAAGTGGTGAAAATGTTGATCGATTTGTTAACTTTTCGACGGGCTTCTCCTCTAGCTACAGTTAAATTTGTTCAAGAGCCATTGTAGGATACAGCTCATTCATGTATTAGATGTATGTTCTTTCCTCTTTGTTGCTCCATTCCTTACTTTTGTCACTATAAAAAAATGATCTGGCAATTATTTACCAGAAACAGTCACATGATATTTTCAGTGTGTATTTGATGTATAGGAACAAATCAAAGGAGGGAAGGGCTGATATTTTGACATTCCTGTTGGTGAAAGAAAATGCATATATACAAATTGTAATATGGTGATTACTTATTATATTGCAGTGGATAATAATTTGCTGGATTATTTTTATTTATTATTATATATTTAGCTTATCATACCAGAAACTGCATATAAGATAATAGTCTAAAAAACCAAGTAAAATTTGTTTTCAATAATATCATTAGGAGGCGTTATTTTCACAAATTATTTATGCGTGAATTATCATATATAGATTGTTATAGTATTACCATTTTCAACATGATAGTGCTGGATGAAACAAAATTACCAAGATTCGCACAGGTCCAACATGATCCTCCTAATAGGCAATCAAAGATGGGAAGTTACATCGCATACAAAAGTGAATAGTATAACATAGCTCATATGTTGCATCTCTTTCAAGGCTGGGACTTTCTATCATAATTTTTTCTCGGTATTTACCTGGATCCACTATTGTACGTATACCGTCTGCTGATGTGGCTTGTGCAGCATGGGGTGGAGCTTATAAAAATCTGAGTGAAAATTGAAATTAAGTAGGCGTTTGGCCATGAAAATTAAATTTTTTGGAGTTGGAGTTATGTTTGGTCATGAAAAAAATTAGAGTTCTTTTTGACTTTTTGTGAGAGAAGTAGAAGTGAAAAAAGTGAAAACAAGTAAAACTTGTTTTCTCTTTTCCGGAAAAAAAATTCACTTTAGTGAAATAAATTTTATGGCCGAACACCATAAAATTTCACTTTTTTCACTAAAAGTGAAATAAATTTTCGGAAAAAGTAGATTTTTTTTATGGTCAAACGGGTCCTTAATCACAGCTTAGCCATCTTGTAATTTCTAGCTTAGCCCAACTCAGTGGAAAGAAATTATTCACAAATCACAATCAGTGAATACACTAGTTTGGAGCTGTATAGTAGTCACAGTCTAAGCTAAGATAGGCTTTTTTAATCTTGTTTCTTTGATCAGGCATTGTTATAAGCATTATATCTTTTATTCTAATAGCTGAAATTATGTGCAAAGTAAGTGGTTAATTAACCAATTTTTGTGAAAAAACTTATGTAAATAAGATTCACGCACATTATGCATATTCTTTTTTAAAAAGGGAACCAAAAAACCTCGAGCTTACGAGTAGTATCACTGTTAAATTTCTATGTAAACTAGTTTATTGGTAGTTTGCTTTTAATAATGAGTTTTCAACTAGATTGTGCATATCATTTCTGTCCCTAAACTTATCAATTAAGAAGGGAACTATGTTCTATTTCTATAAATATGTATATAAATAAATAATAACATCCCATAAACATTTTCACTCAATCAAGAAGCAGAAAAAGGAAATATGAATCTCAGCCTTAAAAAGTTTACAAATTATCCTTTACAGTCAGAAATGTATAGTAATATTCTATTTGCAGCTTCTGTATGATCCTATAAACAAAGCTCAATATCACACAATGTTCTTGTTTTGGCATATTCTGTCTTAGTTTAATTTATCATCTTGGACCAGATAGTTCCATTGCTTGTACAAGCAATGAAGAGTCATCAGTCAGATCAGAGTATCTTTCTGAAGAGGAAAATTCATTGGCTCTACTGCATTTTGTTGGTTCTGCTCTTTGAGAAGCTTCCCACTTCTCTGCTAGCCCATCCCCTTCAAGCATCCTTACTACTTCTGACATTTTTGGTCTATGACTTGGATGATACTGAGTGCATAATAATGCTACTTGTACCATTTCCTCTAACTCTATCCTATCGTACTCGTTTTTCATGTCCTTGTCCACCAACACATCTAGCTTTTTCTCCTGCTGAATCTTTCTTACCTGCAAAAAAATAGGACAAACCTATAAGATGGATCCAAGATATACTGGATAGTGCCATAGTCTTGGTTTGTTGTATGTGACTTGCGGGGATAGGTGACACCAGTGGCGGAGCCAGGATTTTCATTAAGGGGGTTCAAAGTGCGCATACGAACTAGCCGAAGGGGGTTCAACATCTACTATATATACATAAAAAATAATTTTCACCTTATATAAATAGTGTAATTTTTCGCCGAACCCCCTGGATATATGCTAGCTCCGCCCCTGGGTGACACGATTCTTGAGGTGATTGGATACGTCTTAGGGAAGTTTTTTTTGTTTTGGGAGTTTGGAACTTAGGAAGTTTGACCAAAGTCAACTTTTGGAGCTAACGAAGTCGTTTTCGAGTTTTGACGATTCCATTAGGTCCGGAGGGTGATTTGTGACTTGGGCTACAATTCACACTATACTAAGATTATTGGTACGAGGAATCTAAGTTTTGTGTCATGTTATCATGTCTAGGGATTTGTTGTACTTACCCAATCAAGCATAGCGCCTTTCTGGTTTGCTGCTTTACCGAATTCCAGAGCTCTCTGTCCAGTGATCAATTCTAGCAAGAGAATACCAAAACCAAAAACGTCCGTCTTATCAGAGGACTGTCCTGTGGAAAGGTACTCCGGAGCTATATGTCCTACAGTTCCCCTAACCGCGGTTGTGACATGTGAATCGTGATGATCCAAAAGCTTGGCCAATCCGAAATCTCCTACAACAGCCTCACAGTAATCATCAAGCAATATATTTGCAGCTTTCACATCCCTGTGAATGATCTTTGGATCACATTGCTCGTGCAGATACAATAAACCCCTTGCAGCTCCCAAAGCTACACTTTTTCTTGTACCCCAGTCCAAGGTTGGCTTGGCTGCAAGAAATGTCACCTATTAGATAAGCATATAAGAAGAAAAAAGTAATAATAGGGAAAGAGAGACAAGTAGTTATCATAGTTGTCGTTGAATTATAGTTTTACACAGATTCATACACTTGGAAGCTTATACGTTTTTAAATACAGAAGTATATACTATGCATAATCTTTAACAGGACGAAGATCATTTAAAGATCAGCAGTGTTTGGATATGTTTACCCTTGAGACGTGAAGCTACGCTTCCATTAGACATGTAAGGGTACACCAGCAACCTTTCAGTTGGTGTCATGCAAAATCCGTACAATCGGAGGAGATTGCGATGCACTGCCAGGCTGATCATAGCGACTTCAGTCTGAAATTGCTGATCACCTCCAACTGCATTTCCATCTTTGAGCCTTTTCACAGCTACAATAATCCCATCACTGAGACGACCTTTATAAACATGACCAAAACCACCTTTCCCTAGTATGTTCTTGCTGCTGAAGTTGTTTGTGGCAGACTGAAGTTCCTTAAATTGGAACCTCCTTAAGTTGCCTAAGCATACTTCTTCATGATGTTGTTCTGCAATTTACGAACAATTACGTTTACAAGAGATTGATGAGCTAGAACTACGCATTACAGTAACTTCAAATTGTTCCAATCAAACAATACTCACCATTACTGTCAAAGAAAATCTGCTTATTTTGCTTTTGTCTCCACCATAGAAAGAACCCAAACCCAACAATTAGTAGGAAGATGCAACCTAGGCTTGTCCCAAAGGCTAAGGCAACCTTGTGAGTCTTTGGTTTTCCAGAAGGCTGAGTATCTGAGACAGCAAACAATTTTACATGTTTTATCAGCACAGAAACAAGTGAATCAAATTTACCTGACAAACCTCTATGGCTAGTAAAATACCATAATCATCTGTTGTTTGGACTCTTCAAAAATATTTTCACACCCGTGTTGGATACTCCAAAAATTCACTAATTTTGGAGGATCCAACGTGCACCTGCTGCCATTTTTGAAGAGTCCAAGCAACATAAATAGTCATTATATCTACTCAAGTAAAAAAAATGCATTTATCTATCATTTGGCTATCAAAATAAGACCATTCTTACCTTGTGCATTGTTTAAAGAGAAGGAGAGGGGCATTGGTGCTGTTCCATTGCACTCTGGCTCTTTTCCAGTTGCACATATTATTGGATTTCCCAAAATGCTGTGCCAATGAGATAAAAGAGATCTCAAATTAATACAAAACATGTTACAAATATTAAGGCAAGGAGAAAGTTGAATACAGAGAATTCTTCAAGAGCCTTACTTGAATGATTTGGCAAGAAGCCTTGGTACAGGACCACTGAGATTGTTGAAAGACAAGTCCCTGAACATGCAAAACACAACCCCATATAGATATGTCCAAGTGAAATACAGACAAACCTCTCTATAACTACGTCATTTGTTCGGATTTTTTTTTTGCTGCTACAGCGAAATATTGTTATAGAGAACATATAATATAACATAACATAACATGACATGACATGACAATCAGTTTCAAAGAAAACTTGGCCGTACAATGATTGTTATAGAGAGGTTTGACTGTATTAGAAAATATGAATAACTCATTGAAAAAAGTTTTAAGGAAATACATATTGACCATCTGAGTCATATTGCCCAAGTCCACAGGAACAGCTCCAGTTAGACTGTTGTTGTTTAATCTCCTATGATCATCAAAATTTAAGAACAAAAATCACTAGTCTTTAATCCAAAAACTTGTTTCTATCAGATCTCAGAATTCTCTTTGCTTACAAGTATTGGAGGCTTTTCAGCTGAGCTAAAGATGAAGGGATTTCGCCGGTTAACTTGTTATCAGAAAGATCAATTGTCTTAAGTTTTGGAAGCATTCCAAGCTCCAGAGGAATTGATCCTGATATGTTATTGCTCTGTAGAAGTCTGCAAAAATTGGACACTGAGATTAACATCTAAGACTAATAAGTATCAAATGTTTTGATATATTATTTCCTGTTGTAATGTATGTACTCACACAAGCTCAAGGTGTGTCAAGTTGTGGATATATGGTGATAATTTTCCAGACAAACTTTGGCTAGGACTTGCCCTGCAGAATCATGAGGTCAACTATTTTCAGAAATTTTGTTAGTTATGTTGCTCGGATTCTCCAAAAATGTTGCACACTCATGTTGGATCCTCCAAAAATGCACTATTTTCAAAGTGTCTGAGCAACATAGCTTAGTAGGAGTGTGAAGAAAGGCTCAGAAAATTGTTTTACTTACAGGCCAATGACAAATTTTTCACTTGAACAAGTCACCATATTCCAACTACAAGGATCAACGGCACTTTCATCCCAATTTAGAACATTATGAGGATCAGCTAAATTCATCCTGATCTCCATTAAAGCTAGCACTGCCAAAGAAAAGGAAAAAGTAATTCATGAGTTTTTTATCACAAGAAGCCCCAACAATAACAAAACATACCCAGTGTAATCCCACGGGGTCTGGTGAGGGTAGAGTGTACGCGGATCTTACCCCTACCTCTAGAGCTAGAGAGGTTGTTTCCGATAGACCCTGGGCTTTTGGAAAAGCATTCAAAGGAATATAGAAACGAAAACAGTAACAACAACGAAATAATGTGAAATAGAAAACAGTACACAACATAGAGAAGAAAGAACAGTAACAACAATGAAATAAGAACAGTAACAACAATGAAATAAGGCAATAACTGAAGCACAAAATCCCCACAGAAGGAAAAAAAAGAAAAGAAAAAGGCTTCAATATTTCACCAGAACTAACCTTCATAATTGACACCAGCTGGAGTAAGCATAGCGTGAGCATAATAAGCCAAGAAACTGAATAAGTACAAATAACCCAAAACAGCATTCATCATTCTTTCTTTTAAGTACAAATAACCCAAAACAGCATTCATCATTCTTTCTTTTACTAGTTCAAAATTCCAAGAGAAGGACTACCCTCAAGGCAAAATAATATTCTTGTTAAAGAAAAAATCTTTTTAGAGAAATTGGAACTAGACTTTGTTTTGGTTATGAATTTCAACCAAGTCCACTCCTCATATGTTGCTGCTTCATACAAGAATTGCACTCATTCACTTAAAGCTTAATGTCAGAGGGTCATAGTAGTTAAAAGTTAGAGCCAACTAACATGCATGCCACTTTTATTTAACAAAGTAAAGCAAAGAATATAAATATATATAAGAAAAGAAGAAAAAGAAAAGGAAAAGGAAAAGCATGAAAATTTTGAACTACCCCAATTCCCAGTATAGAAAAATTCAAAAGATGGTGGGAAAAAGAAGAATTCCTTCAATCATGCATTGTGTAAGAGGAAGGTGGACTACACACTATATATGCAGAATTTTGAGTTTCACTTTTTCAAGAATTTAAAATGAAAAGGTATTCCAAAATGCTGACTGTGAAGGAAGCACTATAATGATTATTTTAGATGGATTTAATCAGATACAGTGAGTGTGGGGGGAGGGGTAGTGTAGGTTTCAGATAAGAATTTAAGGTCTACATACTTCTAAAAAGGTTTTTACCCGTGAAGTCACCTAAAAGATAACTACTCATAATCGTTCATGAAAATGAGATTGTTTACATGGAAAAAAAGCAAAATTGCCCCACTACTATATGTTAAAATACAGTAACATTCCCTCTATTTGGTTGTCCTAATTTACGTGACACTCTTTCTTTTTAGTCCGTCCAAAAAAGAATGACTCAATTTAAATTCTTAATGACTGTTAAGCACAATAATGATTATTATAGATGGATTTAATCAGATAGTAAGGACGTGTAGGAGTGGGTTGGGGGGAAGGGGTGTAGGCTTTAGATAAGAATTTAACCTCAACATACATACTTTTACCCGCCGGATCACTAAAAAAATAACTACACGTTCCTAGAAATGGAATTATTTACAAGGAAAAAGGCCAAATTGTTCAACTACTATATGTTAAAATGCAGTAACATTCTCTCTATCCGGTTGTCCTAATTTATGCGACACTCTTTTCTTTTTAGTCTGTCTAAAAAAGAATGATCGCTTTCTATATCTAACAGTTTAACTTTATTTCTCAATTTATTCATAATAAAATGATTTATAGTCATACAAATATCTACGGTTTGTTTTAAAGTGCAAATTTCAGTAAACTTTCATTTAATATTCTTAAACTCCACAATAAATTAAATAACTTCACATAAATTAGAATCAAGAGAATAATATAAAAATATCTCATACAATCAGTATATAGAGTACCATAAGTATAAATTTTTTTTGTGTAAAGGAAGATTGGAACAGTAGTAAGAACATGCGTATTGGAATTGCTTTTATTTGTGGAGTTTCCCTGTGAATTTGGTAATATGCAGAATTGGTTTGTTTAGGAAATTAAAAAAGAATCATGGATTTATGTGCAGACATATATTCTATATTGATGATTTATATAAATTTAGAAGACAGTATCTTGGTTGGCATATCAGGCAATCAAATTTGTGAAGTCACATGTACATCCTTACCCACCCCCTACCACTTCATGCTCAGACTGTAGGCGTTTGACCATGAAAATTAAATTTTTTAGAGTTGGAGTTGAAGTTGGAGTTGGAGTTAGAGTTGGAGTTGGAATTTGGAGTTATGTTTGTCCATGAAAATAAATTTGACTTTTTGTGAGAGAAGTAGAAGTGAAAAAAGTGAAAACAAGAAAAAGTTATTTTCATTTTTCCGGAATTTTATTTCACTTTAGTGAAAAAAATTTCATGGCCAAACACTACCAAAATTCACTTTTTTCACTAAAGTGAAATAAAATTCCAAAAAAAAGTGAAAAAAATTCATGGCCAAACGGAAACTTGGGACTTTCCACTTTTCCTTATTCTAAAATTATACTTATATTTTTTTAGAAAAGCAAAGAATTATTTAAAATTTTGGTAATGCATTATATATATATATACATAGAAAATGTCACTGTATTTTGCAAGAATCAAAAGTAACATTTCATCTGCGAGCGTATTGTGCAGGTAAAAGTAGGAAAGACGATAGGGGACAAAAAAAGAAAGAAAAAAGGAAATAATTAAAAAGGAAGAAAAGAAAGAAAACTGTATTGTTCAAATATAACCTTTTACATAATTATGGTAAAAGAAAAGTAGATAAGGAATCAATCTCGAGACAAACTCGAGCTTGGCAATGTAATGGCTCCTTGTGAGATCTTTATGGTTATGGAAGGAATTACATTATTATTATTACTAGTATCAATATCCGTGCGATGTGCGGTTGATAATAAATGAAATTAGTCATAAAAAATTATTATTTTATTTGTTTGATATAATAAAAATTTTAGGGCAATTTTCATAAATCTCAACTGTTTAGTCCTAATTACACTCTATCCCCATTCTTTTGATAATTACATAAAATCCTAGATTTTAATTTTTGCAATACATTACTGAGGCTCGGATACATAATATTCCTAATACATAAGTACCGATACATAACACTTATGTATTAATATCACAGAGATACATTTAGATAGATAAGTCTTATGTATCAGTAGCACAAAAAACATTTAGATACATGATTTTTGTGAGATTTTCAACGAAATACATCTTTCTTATGTATCTGTAATCTAATATTCAGTAAGATACATAGTTTTTGTATATTTGGTGAATGATCGCGTGATGTATCTTCTTGTCCTTTTCAACCAGATGCATCATTCTTATGTATCTCCGGACTCCCTTAACATATACATCATTCTTATATATCGCCATTAACATTATCATCTTCAACCTCCATTGACGAATCTCTGAACTCCCTCTGCACTCCACCCCCAACTCCCTCCGTCTGATCTATCTTAGGCCAATGTCACTAGTAAACCCCGATCGGCTAGCCATCAAATAGACCCTAACTCAGTCTCTTACACCACACATCTATAATCTCACCTCGCTTCATCCAATGTCGCATCATCGGCGAAATTTCATCGAAAAACACTCTCTTCGGCCAGAAAATAATCACAATTCAAACTGCCATCTTAGGCAAACCCACTCGCAACCGCCATTGAAACAAAATTTTTGGATTTGCAGCAATAGCGGCTATGGCGAGATAACTCTGAAACCCAGATTTGTTATTGAGATTTGGGAACAGGTGACAGAATGAAATGTGTATGTTGATGGGTTTAGTATAAACAAAATTGTTGAATGAAAATTAATTGGATTTGAGATTTGGGGATAGATATGATATATCAAACGATTTGGAGAGATAAAGTAAAATCCTGAATTTTTATAATTATTTTAAGGATTTGAAATTTTAGATAATAATGATAAGTTAAGGTGGTATTATGTAATTTGTCTAACATTTTATTCTATATCATTGGCACATTTGAATTAATAAATTTACGCAATATTAAAAATAACTATTAATATACTGAACTTAATATCATTAATAACATAAAACTTAAATATCTCTTTTTGAAATTTAGTAACCACATGAAAATAATATTATATTACAATATAATTAAGCACATAAGAAAATATTGTGATCTATATTGATCTATAATATGTTTAAAAAATAAAAATAAAAAATCAGACTATCATTACAAAAGAAAAAGTATATTTGACAATTATTCTTTCTTCTAAACTTACTTTTAAATGTGGTTAGAAAAACAAAGAACTAATGGATGATATGCTTTAGAATTATAAACATGGGCTTTTTTTTTATGAAATATTTAATTTGAAACTTGAATTCTTTTATATTCAATACTTTAATGTGCGCCCTCCTATCAAGGGAAGAAAAAAGTTTCCCCTTCTCTTTATTGTCTTAAGAGATTTTTTCGTTCGAAATAGATTTGTATTTCTTTACATGATCTGTAACACCCCGTACGTTTCCGGACCTATGTTATTATCGTAACATTTATGGAATTAATTAAACATGGGAGTTTTGAGGAATTATACATTAAATTTGATGGGTCAAATTAACCTTGTACAATTGGGCTTAATTTAAGGCCCAATTCAAATTATAAGACTTGGCCCAAATGGGAAACTTGACCCATTCATCTTGGATGTCTCGCGAATGATAATGAACGAATGAATGATTAAGTAATGAGAATGATGTAAGTAATGAACATGGTTTCACATATACAGAACAGAGAATTATCCATAATGATTACTCACTTGTTATGATTCCAGTAAAGTGCTTGTATATCATGCAGTATCTGTTAGCCTTAAATACTCAGTACATTCTTCGTACTGACCCCCTCGGGGGAACTTACTTTATTTGCTGCAGGCGCAGGTGCTAGTAGACCTCCACAATAGGTTGCAGATCTTTGGTGAGCTCTAGTTGCTTCGGGGCTTCCCAAGTCACATGTGTATACTAGGTTTTGGCATTATGTAAATATTGTATAGACATGGTCATGTATCTGTAGAGGCTTTGTAGACGGTTGTGGGAAGACAAATGTAAGAGATGTACGTTCTTTTTTACGTGATGGCCCTAACGGCCAAGTTATATATATTGTACATGTTTTCCATGACTTCCGCATAGTTGCATGAGGTATAATGAGATTCATACGAGAATTTGCATACGAAAGTACATGAGCAAAGATTGGTTCTCTCGGGCCATATCGACATCGGGTGCCAGTCCGGCTCGAATGGGATTCGGGACGTGACAAAAGTGGTATCAGAGCGGGTCGTCCTAAGGGTGTCTACAAAGCCGTGTCTGAGTAGAGTCTTGCTTATGGATGTGTTGCGCGCCACATTTATAAGTAGGAGTCTACGGAACATTTAGGATTTGTTTCATTTTTTCATTTCTAGATCATGCAGCAGAGCCAAAATTGTAGGTGGAATCATACACTTGCCATTTCTAGAAATTTCCCAAAATATTTTCCTTCACTCAAACCCTAAGGCAACCTTTCCTTTGGTCAAGATCATCCATTTCCAAGACTTGGTAAGTGTATATTATTATGATTAATTGTATTTTATGCATGGTATATGGTTTATATGATGTTGGTTATGTTGGTGGAGTATTGAGAAGTTCAATATATGTGTAATGTTACATGTTGCTAAATCGGAGGGTGGTTTTGTCTTGTAAACTTGAAAATGGATTTTTGGTATTGAGAGAAGTGAACTTGATGGATTCAATATTGACATGTGAGGTGTGATTATAGCCTTAACTTGTTTTATTTTTGTACATAATGTTTGGAATTGTTGTGGTGAAATTGGTTATGGATTTGATGACGTAATGAAAAGAAAGTGTCGTTTTGGGTGTGTTATGTGTGTTGTGAGACCATGGCTGGTTGTGAGCATTCAATATGATCAAAAATATGTCAAAATAAGTTTGGTTATGATCATGGACCATTCATTGCATTAAAAGAGCCAAAAGAGACCCATTTTGGCCAAAACGGGCATCCGCCCCCTCAGACGAAGGCATCTGCGGGCGCAGATGCCAACGCAGATGGCTCTGGCTTCTGCCAAAGGCCATCTGCGGGCGCAGGTGGCTGCACAGGTCAGCCCAAATTTTTGTTTTGTATGTTTTCGTATCCCTTTGACCCCCGAAGACCCCGATACCCTTTTTGGATGTAATTATCAACTTTTGGTATCATTTTAATGAATTTAAAGTGTCGTATGAAGGCATGTTGGACTATATTAAGTATGGATTAATGTTCATATGTTTCTATGAGGAAGTAATTGCAACGGAATGATAATGAGGAGACGTAAAGGGTAAGTGTGGTGTGAAATGCTATCGATGTATGATGTCTTGGTCAATGTGTGGTATGTTATGGCATTGTTGGCATGTTGATGCAATAAATGACATTGTTAGAGGATGAAATGACGTTCTAAGAAATCTATGTAATTCATTGCTGTCTTGTGCGCTTGTAAGATAGTTGGATGTTAACGTAAGCTACGTTATGCACTTGGAATGTAGTTTGTGGTTAATGTTGGTTACGTTATGCACTTGTGTTGTAGAGTAAGACGTAAGGAAGGAGCTGGATTATCGTAATCACATATAGGATTGTACTTTCATATTGAGGACATAAGGTATGTAAGGTTACTCTTTCTATATCCTTTTGCAGCATATTGTTCATATTGTCACCGTACGTGTTCCATTCCGAAATGTCTAAAGGTATTTCATTTCAGGTTGAAATATATTGTTAGTCACATGATTCTTGCTCAATGACCAAATGTTATGCATGAGTCACATAATGGTAGACATCATTCCAAGTTCCAAAAATGTTACTCACATGTCTCTTATTAATAATGTTATTCCAAAGCTTCCAATAATGTTACAACTACAAAAGTACCAATCTCTCAAAAGAAAGAAGTTAAGTGACGTATGTTTGTCGGTTGCAAGAGTTAAGGAAAATAATAAAGGAAGGGTGGACATGATTAAAGTTCCAACAATATTATGACTCCAAAGTTCCGATAATGATATGTTCCAAGTTCTAGTACTGTTATGACTATCATTGTATCAATCTCTCTTAAAAGTAAAGGTATTAATCTCATAAAAGTAAAGGAATGAAGTAATGTATATATGTGATCCCAATAATGTATATATGACTATAGCCCACTGATCAGCTGGATGTCCGGTATTATTATGTATATGACTCAGTAAAATATTGTGAACGATTAACCAGTTGGATGAACAGTAATGAAGATAATTGTAAAAGCAAGAAAGTATATCATGTAAGTGAAAGTGTATATACATGTAAAGGATGTCTCCTGAATGATAATGAACGAATGAATGATTAAGTAATGAGAATGATGGAAGTAATGAACATGGTTTCACATATACAGAACGGAGAATTATCCATAATGATTACTCACTTGTTATGATTCCAGTAAAGTGCTTATATATCATGCAGTATCTTTTAGCCTTACATACTCAGTACATTCTTCGTACTGACCCCCTCGGGGGAGCTTACTTTATTTGCTGCAGGCGCAGGTGCTAGTAGACCTCCACAATAGGTTGCAGATCTTTGGTGAGCTCCAATTGCTTCGGGGCTTCCCAAGTCACATGTGTATACTATGTTTTGGCATTATGTAAATATTGTATACACATGGTCATGTATCTGTAGAGGCTTTGTAGGCGGTTGTGGGAGGACAAATGTAAGAGATGTACGTTCTTTTTTACGTGATAGCCCTAACGGCCAAGTTATATATATTGTACATGTTTTCCATGACTTCCGCATAGTTGCATGAGGTATAATAAGATTCATACGAGAATTTGCATACGAAAGTACATGAGCAAAGATTGGTTCTCTCGGGACATATCGGCTTCGGGTGCCAGTCCGGCTCGAATGGGATTCGAGTCGTGATAAAAGTGGTATCAGAGCAGGTCGTCCTAAGGGTGTCTACAAAGCCGTGTCTGAGTAGAGTCTTGCTTATGGATGTGTTGCGCGCCACATTTATAAGTAGGAGTCTACGGGACATTTAGGATTTGTTTCATTTTTTCATTTCTAGATCGTGCAGTAGATCCAAAATTGTAGGTGGAATCATACTTGATCACTGACGTTGGTTTTCTTTGGTATAGTAAAATGCCGATTACAAGACAAGGTATGGGCAAAGATAAGCTGGTAGCTATGCATGCGGGAGAAGGAATTAGTAAATCACCACCTAACCCAGCTAGTCATTATGGGGTTGGAACTGAGTTTACATCACGGTCACCTTCTCCTCCCCCTTCTCCAGGGAGGCCACAAAGGAGGGAAGTATCCCCAGAATCGCCTGTTAATGTTACTAGGCAGGAGTTACAGGACTTGAGAAATGTGGTGCAAATGTTGACTCAGATAGTTGTTGCTCAGAGTCAAGGACAAGTTGGTCCAGTGACAAGTGATGATGGTACGGCTAGGATAGCTAGTCGACGGACACAGGATTTCCTGAAATTGGATCCTCCCACATTTACCTGGTCTGATCTTAATGAAGATCCGCAAGACTTTATCGATCAAATTCAAAGGGCTCTAGATGTTATGCATGTGACTGGTGTAGAAAAAGTGGAGCTTGTAGCATATAGACTGAAAGAAGAAGCTATACTATGGTATGAAGATTGGAAACGATCCAGGGGTATCGGTACACCTCCAGCTAGTTGGGAGGAATTCAAAGTGGCATTCCTTGATCACTATCTTCCATATGAGGTCTGCGAGGCTCGTGCAGATCAGTTTTTAAATCTTCGTCAAGGAAATATGAGTGTTAGGGAGTACAGTCTTCGGTTTAATTCGTTGGCTAGATACGCTCCTAATATAGTAGCGACTATGGCTGATAGAGTTCATCGTTATGTAGACAGATTGGAGCCATACTTGGTAAGGGACTGTACTATTGCTGCGTTAAATAAAGATATGGATGTAGCCAGAATACAAGCCTTCGCGCAAAAGATGGAGGATCAAAGACAAAGGGGAAGGATACAAGAATCGGAGGTAGGGCCGTCAAAGCGGGTTAGACCCACGGGACAGTTCATGGCGTCCCAAGGAGGATTTAGGCCTCGGG
The DNA here is from genome assembly GCA_031232105.1 of Capsicum rhomboideum. Taxonomy (NCBI): domain Eukaryota; kingdom Viridiplantae; phylum Streptophyta; class Magnoliopsida; order Solanales; family Solanaceae; genus Capsicum; species Capsicum rhomboideum. Next base: position 44,307,932 of record CP124715.1, on the reverse strand, counting down.
TTTTCCCTAGACCACCTAGACCATAATTTTCCTACCCTACAATGGGTACTTCACCTCCATTTCAAGGATCTAGAGGCAGTCAAGTTGAGCAGAGTAGTGGAATACGGGGTTCGCAGACAGCGGGATCTTTTCATCAACTGTGCCAGAAATGCGGGAAGTTTCATTCAGGTGAATATTGGTTTGACACGGATGTTTGCTTTTGGTGTAAAAAGCCAGGACACGTGAAGAGAGAGTGCCCACAAAGGACCACAGGTAGTATGACATGACTTACGGGATCAACAGAATTCAAAGGCTTCTCCTGATGTAGACACAGGTACAACATTCATATTTTTTTTATATAAGGTATATGCATTGACTAATTCGGGCTCTACCCTATCATATGTTACTCAATCGACTGCTGGAAAAAAATAATAGTAATAATACGTATATGAAGGAACACCAGAATTACTAGTTGTGCCATTTGAAGTATTTACACCAAGTGCTGAATTTATTGTGTATAACGTAGTTGTATAGTGAATGTGGCAATCATGATACATTGGTTGACCTTATTAAATAAGACATGGTAGAGTTTGACGTTATAATGGGTACGGATTGGTTGGTTTCTTGTTAGGCCACAGTAGAGTGCTGAGCTAAGAAGTTACGTTTTCATTTTTTTCCACAAAGAATGTTCTTGAATAGAAGGATAATGACGAAACATCGAGAGTTAACTTTATTGCCTATCTAAAGGCAAAGAAAATGATACTCTAAGGGATACATGTGTCACTTAGTAAAAGTGAAAAAATACTAATGATTGAAATGAATGAACGAGGGAATGATGAAATGAAAAAAAAAATGATGAATGATGATGATATACCCAAGATAGCATTGCGAACACGGTAAGGTTATTGTGAATTCTTAGTATGTCAATTGGGCTAGCGAATGCACCGGTAGTTTTATGGATTTGATGAATAGAATGTTCAAGCTATTCTTAGACAAGTTCGCGACAAAGTCTACAGATGTTATGGTGGTTTACTCAAAGACCATAAGGAACCCATGCTAGCTAGTTACGGCAAATGTCATAGATTCTTCGTGACCATACGATATAGACACAATTCTCTAAGTGTGAATGTTAGGTAAAACCAGTAGCATTTTTGGGTCACATAGTATCAGATAAAGGAATAAGGGAATGATGCATGTGAGAAGAGTTTCCAAGAGTTGAAGCAATTATAGTATAAAATACAGCAAAGTCTTCGCTTGTGGCTACGGTGAGGAAAAAGCAATATGCAAATCTTGTGTTGCTCAGTTGAAAAAGAATGTGCAGTAAAGTTCGACAAAGGTGGTTGAGTTAAAGAAAGATTTTATGTATTGAATATATATATATATATATATATATATATATATATATATGATCTAGGGAAATGCATTATGGTAAAAGCACAGCATGCATGGTATTCTATTTGGTAGGGAGTCATCAATATGTACCATGATTTGGAAACGACTTATTGACAAGATTACATGAAAAGAATATTGCGAAATTTATACTTCAGTAATCGAAGTGACAACAAGTAAAGGTAAAGTGTTTGGAATCTGGAGGTGATAGGTTATGTAGAGATTCTTTTTAGAAAGAAACGGGTGTGATGCCATATGGGTAATAGTTGATAGGCGTACCAAGTTAACACATTTGTGGAAATCTTTTTAGAAGAGGTTACATGGGAAGCCGAAGAAAGAATGAAAGCAAAGTAACCACATTTGTCTCAAAATGGAGAATGTGTTTAGACTTGCATTTGTTGGATTGAGTACTGTCATTAACATTCGAGGACGAATGTTTCTAAGAGGGGAAGGATGTAACACCCCGTACATTTCCGGACCTATGTTATTATCGTAACATTTATGGAATTAATTAAACATGGGAGTTTTGAGGAATTATACATTAAATTTGATGGGTCAAATTAACCTTGTACAATTGGGCTTAATTTAAGGCCCAATTCAAATTATAAGACTTGGCCCAAATGGGAAACTTGACCCATTCATCTTGGCCAAGTAGATAATTATTATTGGACCAAATGTTTGGCTAAGAAGGGACCTTAAGGGCTTATATAAGTGGAGAAAAATCAGATATTTAATCCACACAATACACTTGCCATTTCTAGAAATTTCCCAAAATATTTTCCTTCACTCAAACCCTAAGGCAACCTTTCCTTTGGTCAAGATCATCCATTTCCAAGACTTGGTAAGTGTATATTATTATGATTAATTGTATTTTATGCATGGTATATGGTTTATATGATGTTGGATATGTTGGTGGAGTATTGAGAAGTTCAATATATGTGTAATGTTACATGTTGCTAAATCGGAGGGTGGTTTTGTCTTGTAAACTTGAAAATGGATTTTTGGTATTGAGAGAAGTGAACTTGATGGATTCAATATTGACATGTGAGCTGTGATTATAGCCTTAACTTGTTTTATTTTTGTACATAATGTTTGGAATTGTTGTGGTGAAATTGGTTATGGATTTGATGACGTAATGAAAAGAAAGTGTCGTTTTGGGTGTGTTATGTGTGTTGTGAGACCATGGCTGGTTGTGAGCATTCAATATGATCAAAAATATGTCAAAATAAGTTTGGTTATGATCATGGACCATTCATTGCATTAAAAGAGCCAAAAGAGACCCATTTTGGCCAAAACGGGCATCCGCCCCCTCAGACGAAGGCATCTGCGGGCGCAGATGCCAACGCAGATGGCTCTGGCTGCTGGCAAAGGCCATCTGCGGGCACAAGTGGCTGCACAGGTCAGCCCAGATTTTTGTTTTGTATGTTTTCGTATTCCTTTGACCCCCGAAGACCCCGATACCCTTTTTGGATGTAATTATCAACTTTTGGTATCGTTTTAATGAATTTAAAGTGTCGTATGAAGGCATGTTGGACTATATTAAGTATGGATTAATGTTCATATGTTTCTATGAGGAAGTAATTTCAACGGAATGATAATGAGGAGACGTAAAGGGTAAATGTGGTGTGAAATGCTATCGATGTATGATGTCTTGGTCAATATGTGGTATGTTATGGCATTGTTGGCATGTTGATGCAATAAATGACATTGTTAGAGGATGAAATGACATTCTAAGGAATCTATGTAATTCATTGCCGTCTTGTACGCTTGTAAGATAGTTGGATGTTAACGTAAGCTACGTTATGCACTTGGAATGTAGTTTGTGGTTAATGTTGGTTACGCTATGCACTTGTGTTGTAGAGTAAGACGTAAGGAAGGAGCTGGATTATTGTAATCACATATAGGATTGTACTTTCATATTGAGGACATAAGGTATGTAAGGTTACTCTTTCTATATCCTTTTGCAGCATATTGTTCATATTGTCACCGTACGTGTTCCATTCCGAAATGTCTAAAGGTATTTCATTTCAGGTTGAAATATATTGTTAGTCACATGATTCTTGCTCAATGACCAAATGTTATGCATGAGTCACATAATGGTAGACATCATTCCAAGTTCCAAAAATGTTACTCACATGTCTCTTATTAATAATGTTATTCCAAAGCTTCCAATAATGTTACAACTACAAAAGTACCAATCTCTCAAAAGAAAGAAGTTAAGTGACGTATGTTTGTCGGTTGCAAGAGTTAAGGAAAATAATAAAGGAAGGGTGGACATGATTAAAGTTCCAACAATATTATGACTCCAAAGTTCCGATAACGATATGTTCCAAGTTCTAGTAATGTTATGACTATCATTGTATCAATCTCTTTTAAAAGTAAAGGTATCAATCTCATAAAAGTAAAGGAATGAAGTAATGTATATATGTGATCCCAATAATGTTTCAATCACCAATGTATCACTCTCATAACAATGTAAAGGAAAGAAGATTGTAAAGAAGTAATGCACACATGGTTACTTTATGTATCATTGAGTATGGATCAATTTAAAGGGTATAAGTTCAAATGGAACAATCCCAATACTATGCTATATATTATATATTATAGCCCACCAATGGTGGAGGCTTGGTATTATACATTTATTTATTATAGCCCACCAAAGGTGGAGGCCCGGTATTATATACTTATTTATTATAGCCCACCAAAGGTGGAGGTCTGGTATTATATATTATATATTATAGCCCACCAATGGTGGAGGCCCGGTATTATATGTTATATATTATAGCCCACCAATGGTGGAGGTCCGGTATTATATATATGACTATAGCCCACTGATCAGCTGGATGTCCGGTATTATTATGTATATGACTCAGTAAAATATTGTGAACGATTAACCAGTTGGATGAACAGTAATGAAGATAATTGTAAAAGCAAGAAAGTATATCATGTAAGTGAAAGTGTATATACATGTAAAGGATGTCTCGCGAATGATAATGAACGAATGAATGATTAAGTAATGAGAATGATGGAAGTAATGAACATGGTTTCGCATATACAGAACGGAGAATTATACATAATGATTACTCACTTGTTATGATTCCAGTAAAGTGCTTATATATCATGCTGTATCTTTTAGCCTTACATACTCAGTACATTCTTCGTACTGACCCCCTCGGGGGAACTTACTTTATTTGCTGCAGGCGCAGGTGCTAGTAGACCTCCACAATAGGTTGCAGATCTTTGGTGAGCTCCAGTTGCTTCGGGGCTTCCCAAGTCACATGTGTATACTATGTTTTGGCATTATGTAAATATTGTATAGACATGGTCATGTATCTGTAGAGGCTTTGTAGACGGTTGTGGGAAGACAAATGTAAGAGATGTACGTTCTTTTTTACGTGATGGCCCTAACGGCCAAGTTATATATATTGTACATGTTTTCCATGACTTCCGCATAGTTGCATGAGGTATAATAAGATTCATACGAGAATTTGCATACGAAAGTACATGAGCAAAGATTGGTTCTCTCGGGCCATATCGGCTTCGGGTGCCAGTCCGGCTCGAATGGGATTCGGGTGGTGACAAAAGTGGTATCAGAGCGGGTCGTCCTAAGGGTGTCTACAAAGCCGTGTCTGAGTAGAGTCTTGCTTATGGATGTGTTGCGCGCCACATTTATAAGTAGGAGTCTACGGGACATTTAGGATTTGTTTCATTTTTTCATTTCTAGATCGTGCAGTAGATCCAAAATTGTAGGTGGAATCATACCTGATCACTGACGTTGGTTTTCTTTGGTATAGTAAAATGCCGATTACAAGACAAGGTATGGGCAAAGATAAGCTGGTAGCTATGCATGCGGGAAAAGGAATTAGTAAATCACCACCTAACCCAGCTAGTCATTATGGGGTTGAAACTGAGTTTACATCACGGGCACCTTCTCCTCCCCCTTCTCCAGGGAGGCCACAAAGGAGGGAAGTATCCCCAGAATCGCCTATTAATGTTACTAGGCAGGAGTTACAGGACTTAAGAAATGTGGTGCAAATGTTGACTCAGATAGTTGTTGCTCAGAGTCAAGGACAAGTTGGTCCAGTGACAAGTGATGATGGTGCGGCTAGGATAGCTAGTCGACGGACACAGGATTTCCTGAAATTGGATCCTCCCACATTTACCGGGTCTGATCTTAATGAAGATCCGCAAGACTTTATCGATCAAATTCAAAGGGCTCTAGATGTTATGCATGTGACTGGTGTAGAAAAAGTGGAGCTTGTAGCATATAGACTGAAAGAAGAAGCTATACTATGGTATGAAGATTGGAAACGATCCAGGGGTATCGGTACACCTCCAGCTAGTTGGGAGGAATTCAAAGTGGCATTCCTTGATCACTATCTTCCATATGAGGTCTGCGAGGCTCGTGCAGATCATTTTTTAAATCTTCGTCAAGAAAATATGAGTGTTAGGGAGTACAGTCTTCGGTTTAATTCGTTGACTAGATACGCTCCTAATATGGTAGCGACTATGGCTGATAGAGTTCATCGTTATGTAGACAGATTGGAGCCCTACTTGGTAAGGGACTGTACTACTACTGCGTTAAATAAAGATATGGATGTAGCCAGAATACAAGCCTTCGCGCAAAAGATGGAGGATCAAAGACAAAGGGGAAGGATACAAGAATCGGAGGTAGGGCCGTCAAAGCGGGCTAGACCCACGGGACAGTTCATGGCGTCCCAAGGAGGATTTAGGCCTCGGGTTTTCCCTAGACCACCTAGACCATCATTTTCCTACCCTACAACGGGTACTTCACCTCCATTTCGAGGATCTAGAGGCAGTCAGGTTGAGCAGAGTAGTGGAATACGGGGTTTGCAGATAGTGGGATCTTTTCATCAACTGTGCCAGAAATGCGGGAAGTTTCATTCAGGTGAATGTTGGTTTGACACGGATGTTTGCTTTTGGTGTAAAAAGCCAGGACACGTGAAGAGAGAGTGCCCACAAAGGACCACAGGTAGTATGACATAACTTACGGGATCAACAGAATTTAAAGGATTCTCCTGATGTAGACACAGGTACAACATTCATATTTTTTTTATATAAGGTATATGCATTGACTAATCCGGGCTCTACCCTATCATATGTTACTCAATCGACTGCTGGAAAAAAATAATAGTAATAATACGTATATGAAGGAACACCAGAATTACTAGTTGTGCCATTTGAAGTATTTACACCAAGTGCTGAATTTATTGTGTATAACGTAGTTGTATAGTGAATGTGGCAATCATGATACATTGGTTGACCTTATTAAATAAGACATGGTAGAGTTTGACGTTATAATGGGTACGTATTGGTTGGTTTCTTGTTAGGCCACAGTAGAGTGCTGAGCTAAGAAGTTACGTTTTCATTTTTTTCCACAAAGAATGTTCTTGAATAGAAGGATAATGACGGAACATCGAGAGTTAACTTTATTGCCTATCTAAAGGCAAAGAAAATGATACTCTAAGGGATACATGTGTCACTTAGTAAAAGTGAAAAAATACTAATGATTGAAATGAATGAACGAGGGAATGATGAAATGAAAAAAAAAAATGATGAATGATGATGATATACCCAAGATAGCACTGCGAACACGGTAAGGTTATTGCGAATTCTTAGTATGTCAATTGGGCTAGCGAATGCACCGGTAGTTTTATGGATTTGATGAATAGAATGTTTAAGCTATTCTTAGACAAGTTCGCGACAAAGTTTACGGATGTTATGGTGGTTTACTCAAAGACCATAAGGAACCCATGCTAGCTAGTTACGGCAAATGTCATAGATTCTTCGTGACCATACGATATAGACACAATTCTCTAAGTGTGAATGTTAGGTAAAACCAGTAGCATTTTTGGGTCACATAGTATCAGATAAAGGAATAAGGGAATGATGCATGTGAGAAGAGTTTCCAAGAGTTGAAGCAATTATAGTATAAAATACAACAAAGTCTTCGCTTGTGGCTACGGTGAGGAAAAAGCAATATGCAAATCTTGTGTTACTCAGTTGAAAAAGAATGTGCAGTAAAGTTCGACAAAGGTGGTTGAGTTAAAGAAAGATTTTATGTATTGAATATAATATATATATATATATATATGATCTAGGGAAATGCATTATGGTAAAAGCACAGTATGCATGGTATTCTATTTGGTAGGGAGTCATCAATATGTACCATGATTTGGAAACGACTTATTGACAAGATTACATGAAAAGAATATTGCGAAATTTATACTTCAGTAATCGAAGTGACAACAAGTAAAGGTAAATTGTTTGGAATCTGGAGGTGATAGGCTATGTAGAGATTCTTTTTAGGAAGAAACAGGTGTGATACCATATGGGTAATAGTTGATAGGTGTACCAAGTTAACACATTTGTGGAAATCTTTTTAGAAGAGGTTACATGGGAAGCCGAAGAAAGAATGAAAGCAAAGTAACCACATTTGTTTCAAAATGGAGAATGTGTTTAGACTTGCATTTGTTGGATTGAGTACTGTCATTAACATTCGAGGACGAATATTTCTAAGAGGGGAAGGATGTAACACCCCGTACGTTTCCGGACCTATGTTATTATCGTAACATTTATGGAATTAATTAAACATGGGAGTTTTGAGGAATTATACATTAAATTTGATGGGTCAAATTAACCTTGTACAATTGGGCTTAATTTAAGGCCCAATTCAAATTATAAGACTTGGCCCAAATGGGAAACTTGACCCATTCATCTTGGCCAAGTAGATAATTATTATTGGACCAAATGTTTGGCTAAGAAGGGACCTTAAGGGCTTATATAAGTGGAGAAAAATCAGATTTTTAATCCACACAATACACTTGCCATTTCTAGAAATTTCCCAAAATATTTTCCTTCACTCAAACCCTAAGGCAACCTTTCCTTTGGTCAAGATCATCCATTTCCAAGACTTGGTAAGTGTATATTATTATGATTAATTGTATTTTATGCATGGTATATGGTTTATATGATGTTGGTTATGTTGGTGGAGTATTGAGAAGTTCAATATATGTGTAATGTTACATGTTGCTAAATCGGAGGGTGGTTTTGTCTTGTAAACTTGAAAATGGATTTTTGGTATTGAGAGAAGTGAACTTGATGGATTAAATATTGACATGTGAGCTGTGATTATAGCCTTAACTTGTTTTATTTTTGTACATAATGTTTGGAATTGTTGTGGTGAAATTGGTTATGGATTTGATGACGTAATGAAAAGAAAGTGTCGTTTTGGGTGTGTTATGTGTGTTGTGAGACCATGGCTGGTTGTGAGCATTCAATAAGATAAAAAATATGTCAAAATAAGTTTGGTTATGATCATGGACCATTCATTGCATTAAAAGAGCCAAAAGAGACCCATTTTGGCCAAAACGGGCATCCGCCCCCGCAGACGAAGGCATCTGTGGGCGCAGATGCCAACGCAGATGGCTCTGGCTGCTGCCAAAGGCCATCTGCGGGCACAGGTGGCTGCACAGGTCAGCCCAAATTTTTGTTTTGTATGTTTTCGTATCCCTTTGACCCCCGAAGGCCCCGATACCCTTTTTGGATGTAATTATCAACTTGTGGTATCGTTTTAATGACTTTAAAGCGTCGTATGAAGGCATGTTGGACTATATTAAGTATGGATTAATGTTCATATGTTTCTATGTGGAAGTAATTGCAACGGAATGATAATGAGGAGACGTAAAGGGTAAATGTGGTGTGAAATGCTATCGATGTATGATGTCTTGGTCAATGTGTGGTATTTTATGGCATTGTTGGCATGTTGATGCAATAAATGACATTGTAAGAGGGTGAAATGACATTCTAAGGAATCTATGTAATTCATTGCCGTCTTGTGCGCTTGTAAGATAGTTGGATGTTAACGTAAGCTACGTTATGCACTTGGAATGTAGTTTGTGGTTAATGTTGGTTACGTTATGCACTTGTGTTGTAGAGTAAGACATAAGGAAGGAGCTGGATTATTGTAATCACATATAGGATTGTACTTTCATATTGAGGACATAAGGTATGTAAGGTTACTCTTTCTGTATCCTTCTGCAGCATATTGTTCATATTGTCACCGTACGTGTTCCATTCCGAAATGTCTAAAGGTATTTCATTTCAGGTTGAAATATATTGTTAGTCACATGATTCTTGCTTGATGACCAAATGTTATGCATGAGTCACATAATGGTAGACATCATTCCAAGTTCCAAAAATGTTACTCACATGTCTCTTATTAATAATGTTATTCCAAAGCTTCCAATAATGTTACAACTACAAAAGTACCAATCTCTCAAAAGAAAGAAGTTAAGTGATGTATGTTTGTTGGTTGCAAGAGTTAATGAAAATAATAAAGGAAGGGTGGACATGATTAAAGTTCCAACAATATTATGACTCCAAAGTTCCGATAACGATATGTTCCAAGTTCTAGTAATGTTATGACTATCATTGTATCAATCTCTCTTAAAAGTAAAGGTATCAATGTCATAAAAGTAAAGGAATGAAGTAATGTATATATGTGATCCCAATAATGTTTCAATCACCAATGTATCACTCTCATAACAATGTAAAGGAAAGAAGATTGTAAAGAAGTAATGCACACATGGTTACTTTATGTATCATTGAGTATGGATCAATTTAAAGGGTATAAGTTCAAATGGAACAATCCCAATACTATGCTATATATTATATATTATAGCCCACCAATGGTGGAGGCCCGGTATTATACATTTATTTATTATAGCCCACCAAAGGTGGAGGCCCGGTATTATATACTTATTTATTATAGCCCACCAAAGTTGGAAGTCCGATATTATATATTATATATTATAGCCCACCAATGGTGGAGGCCCGGTATTATATGTTATATATTATAGCCCACCAATGGTGGAGGTCCGGTATTATATATATGACTATAGCCCACTGATCAGCTGGATGTCCGATTTATATTATAGCCCACTGATCAGGTGGATGTCCGGTATTATTATGTATATGACTCAGTAAAATATTGTGAACGATTAACCAGTTGGATGAACAATAATGAAGATAATTGTAAAAGCAAGAAAGTATATCACGTAAGTGAAAGTGTATATACATGTAAAGTATGTCTCGCGAATGATAATGAACGAATGAATGATTAAGTAATGAGAATGATGGAAGTAATGAACATGGTTTCACAGATACAGAACGAAGAATTATCCATAATGATTACTCACTTGTTATGATTCCAGTAAAGTGCTTATATATCATGCAGTATCTTTTAGCCTTACATACTCAGTACATTCTTCGTACTGACCCCCTCGGGAGAACTTGCTTTATTTGCTGCAGGTGCAGGTGCTAATAGACCTCCACAATAGGTTGCAGATCTTTGGTGAGCTCTAGTTGCTTCGGGGCTTCCCAAGTCACATGTGTATACTATGTTTTGGCATTATCTAAATATTGTATAGACATGGTCATGTATCTGTAGAGGCTTTGTAGACGGTTGTGGGAAGACAAATGTAAGAGATGTACGTTCTTTTTTACGTGATGGCCCTAACGGCCAAGTTATATATATTGTACATGTTTTCCATGACTTCCGCATAGTTGCATGAGGTATAATAAGATTCATACGAGAATTTGCATACGAAAGTACATGAGCAAAGATTGGTTCTCTCGGGCCATATCGGTTTCGGGTGCCAGTCCGGCCCGAATGGGATTCGGGTCGTGACATGAACTTAGTCATAATATATTTTGTATTATAATATAATTTAACATATTTTTTAATTCAAGGCAAATATTTTGAGGTAAAGGCTCAACAGTAACCAATTTTCACTTTCTTATTTTTATTATCATTTTTCAATAAATAACTTATAAGATTATCTAAGTCCCTGATCTATTTGCATGATCTCACAATGTTCACTTAATCTCTTACGATAATGGACCAACAAATATTAATCAATTTTATTGCATATTATTTTCCAAATAAATGGTGCAAGTCTTTTATACGTTTGAATATTCACTCTTCAACAATATTTTTCGTCAATCCTATTATGCTTTCTCGATTTACTCAATTTAAATAAAATTATATAAATGTTTTTTTTCCGAATTAAATTCCCTCCCATATTAAATCATTCAACTAATACTTAACCCCTTGTGTTCATCAGCACATCTTATTCATCTTCATCCTTTATATTGTGCAAAGTAGACGAAAATAATTATTGCACCAAAAGATGTATAATATTCTAAAAATGAAGTTGCAAATGCAAAGATAAACATGATTTATCTCATTACCTGTTTTTATCAAGTAAAAAGATAAAGAAGAAATTTTGCAGTATAATGAATATAAATAATAAATGATAAATAATCTTTAATTTTACATTAATACAATATGCTACGTAAAAATATAATAGTATTTGCCATAAGAATTTCAATATAATGAGCTTATAAAAAAATTAATAATCATAATTATTTGATATGTTGAATTTTGAGCATTGCTCGTTGGGTATCAGCCACGGAATACTCACCTAAATTATGGTCCTTGAGATGTAGCTTTTGAGATAGTAGCCCTAATATCGGGTAAATTTCATAGATAATTAAATAACTATTATTTTTTTTTTTCAGAAAGGTCACTTAACTATTATTCCTACTACAACATCAAAAAACTTTGACAATACTACTAAAATCGCACAATATGATATACAAATTAATTTCTAATCATAACATGTAAAAATATCAAATATAGAATAGTAGTAATTTAGTATAGACAAATCAATTGATGATCTTAACATATAGAAATATAACAGATGAACGATTTAGTATCATAGATTTTGTAATCATAAACAACTCGTGAGTCTTAAGTAAAATTTGTGTTATTAATTTTTGTAATCATAAACATACATTGTTCTCGATGATCCAAATCCCACTTGTGGGATTTAATAATTCAAACCCTACTTATGAGATTACAAAACCCATTACATAAGGTAATGTTATTATTCAGCTCTCGATGCTATGGGGTTATCTAATGATGCGACGCTTAACTACCAGGAAATGAAACAATATCTCCCTAATATTTACAAAGTAAGAAAATTAACCATCTAATACCAATATTAGTTTCTCCATATTTAATGTATGACATGTAAAATTTTATGTGATTGGTCAAACTCTCATTGCATATTTCAAAATTTTATAAATCTTTCAAAACATATGATAAGTTAAAAGATCATTAACTTGAATTTTCAAAGAGTACATATTATATTTTTTATGAAACATAAATTACATGATTAACGACTCACAAAAGTTTCACCAAATATATAGAAAATAAAATGAATATGTAACATAACTTGTATATTTAGCTGACTCAATAAATCAAGAAAAATTAATATTAGATCTAAAACAATGTTGAAAGTAAATTGAGATTCTTGTTAGAACGTCCACACATATTCTTGACTAATTCATCTTCTCCAACATGTGATGGTAGAAATTAATAAGCTTTTACTGAGTGTAGCCTCCTTATATAGTAGTAGTAAATTGCTATGGCATTAGAACTTCTATATTAGTTGACGATTGATACAATATTATTTTTTACATTAATTGTTAATTGATTATTCATTTTCTATTTATATTTCTCAATCAACCATGTCATGCTTCCTTAATTGACTTAAATTGAATGAAATCATGAAGTATATTTTTTAAATTTGATTGTTTTAAAATCCAAAATTATTCTTACAATGCATACATAAGGTTATATAATTGGTCAGTTAAGAAAATATTTTTTATAAGGTAAAAATTTATTTTACTTGACATCTTAATTATTAATTAGGACTATGTAATTTTTAGATGACTCTTAATCATAATATTCTTTTCAATATTTGTTGTTTAATTTGTAGTTATTTTCAATAATTATTAGACAATCTTTTTGTGTAGTAATAGTAATTTTAAAAAAAAATTCAATATACAATTGATTTTCAATCTACCCTCCTTTAAATTCAAGACTACCATTTATTCATTTCCTAATATAGAATGATAGTATAATTATTTATTGATATATAATCCTTAATTATGAAAATCCTTTCATTAAATATGAATGCATATTTTTGTAAATATAGATTACTTGAAATAAACTGAATGAAATCCTTTCAATAAATGTGAATGCATATTTTAAAAAATAAAAATTACTTAAAATACACTGAAATAAATTCATTTCTTTTGTAGTCCAAACTTACCATTTGAAATAATATACTAATCTTAATATCCAATAGGAGTCAAACTTAATTATTTTTTACCACAATATGAAATAATCTTATTTATTTATTACCACAATATGAAATAATATACTAATATTAATATGAAATAATTGAACAATTATAATATGTTCATCCAATAGGAGTCAAGCTTAATTATTTTTTACCACAATATGAAATAATATTATTTATTTTTTACCACAATATGAAATAATATTAAATAATTAAATAATCAACAAAATAGTTTTTTGTTGTAAAATGATAGTTTTTTGTTGTAAAAATGTCAAGTAGGTAGTTCTCAAGATGCCACTTGTCATAATTTTAGGCTAACTACTCTCCTTTATTAGATATATAGATATGAAATAATCTTATTTATTTATTACCACAATATAAAATAATATACTAATATTAATATGAAATAATTGAACAATTATAATAGTGTTCATCCAATAGGAGTCAAACTTAATTATTTTTTACCACAATATGAAATAATATTATTTATTTTTTACCACAATATGAAATAATATTAAATAATTAAATAATCAACAAAATAGTTTTTTGTTGTAAAATGATAGTTTTTTGTTGTAAAAATGTCAAGTACGTAGTTCTCAAGATTCCACTTCTCATAATTTTAGGATGTCACTTGTCATAATTTTAGGCTAACTACTCTCATTTACTATATATATAGATATGAAATAATATTAAATAATTAAATAATCAACAAAATAGTTTTTTGTTGTAAAATGATAGTTTTTTGTTGTAAAAATGTCAAGTAGGTAGTTCTCAAGATGTCACTTGTCATAAGTTTAGGCTAACTACTCTCCTTTATTATATATATAGATTATTAGCTTTATTGTTATTGTTATTGTTGTACTACTGCTACAAGTTCTGGCTCTGATACCATATAACACCTCTCAATTTTCTGAAATTTTATTAAACTTTATGGAGAAGATTGTTTAGCAGGAGAATCCCAAAGCATTCAAAGCAATGAAGAATGCCTGCACAAGTTCAAAGAACAATTGAAAGAATTTTTCCAGTCAGCAAAGGACAAGAGAAAGAATAAAATACTGAATTAAAAATCGGACAATTTTAATAAAAGTAACTTTAATAAAGAGTAATCTTATTTTATTTATTTATTTATTTAAAAAAACAATTGGGGGTAGGGGAAGGAGAAATAAGGAGGGGATTACAACGTGGAGAATCAAACTCCCACCAATAAGGTAGAAGTTCGGATAGCTAACCAACTAATCTACAAAGATTCCCCAATAAAGAGGAATCTTATGACTTTAACAAAAGTTTAAAATTATTGTAGACCATTTGTCGGCCACACATGTATTATTGCCCATATTTGCATTATTGATGCCCTATCTATATTTTTTTAATTTTGATTTTTAGTAGAAGAAATCCTCTTTAAAAAGGGATTCATCAGAACATAGAGGAGACCGGTTTTAGAAAATCCCCCCCCCTCCCCCCCTCCCCCCCCTCTATATCCTTCCTTGTAATAATATTCAGAAATAAAAGTTTGTGAGTTTGGGTTGCATCAAAAAAAGCTTGGTGACTACCTAAGTAAATAAGGTAATTTTTATATTTTGTCTTAGTTTTGGTTTTCTTTAACAATCTAGCCTAAATCATCTTATCATTATCAATTCTCATAACTATCTTTCAAAAAGAATAGCCCATATTCCAAACACATACAATATTGAATTCACCCTTTTTAAGGTTTTAAAGACGAGTTCTATAGATTACAAGCTCACACAATTCCTCTATTGTTACCCACACACATTCATATATTTACCTTATAATTCATCAAGTGAGTCATACAACACAAACACCCATCAAGAGATCCACATAAAAACATAAGAATATTCAATTAAGATCTTTATTATATTAATTCCATGTTTTATCCACCCAAATTTCGTGTCCACGGGCCCAAGCATGATTCCTTCCGTCAAATCTATAGTATGAGTACGATTTCTAACCACAGTCTACTACTCATAAATCATAACCTACCTTGACTGAAGATCTTGGAACAAGCAAACCACACCAAGGTTACTCTTTTCTTTATTCCTTCATTAGTCCAATCTTCTAGAATTCAAGCAATTATAAGAGTAATTAATTAATTACTTTATGAATAAATACTTTGGGAATTTAATCCATTAATTTTATCCTTATTCATGGTCTAAACCACTATCCAAGGGTCAATTAACCATTAATTAGTTCTATCATACTCAACCCATCTCCATTAATGGAGTTTTAAAGCTAAAGATTCTATTTTTAGTGAATTCAAGGTACCCAACAATCAAAATTCATGTTTTAAAATAACAAATTCATGCTAAGAATCGTTAGTTAACAATCTAGAAGTAATTCTAGGTGATATTACCCCAACCCATAGGTTTTCCCCAGAATCTCATGAACCTAAGGTTCTAGCTCTCAATTCCAACATTAAAGATCATTCTAATGATTCTAAGATGTTATTGGTGTTGGGTTCTAAGTATATTGTGAATGAAAAATGGAGGGAAAGTGAAAGAATAATATTTCACTTTAAGAAAGTTAAGTTCTCCCACATTGGTGGGAGAAAGAAACTTCTTAGTGTTTATATTGGAACACTCTCATTCATATGGATAGTGAGGCAAGAACAAGACATGACTTACGCCGTCGTCGTTGTCGCTCCCTCGGCTCGACTTCGGCTTTGGCTTTGGATTCGACTTCGAATTTGGATTTGGATTTGGAAAATGATCGATCGAGAGACTATCTTTTTGGACAAAATTCGTTTGAAACTTGAGAGTTAATGATCCAAAAATTCAATCTGAAATTTCTCCATTATGGATGCACATGATAAAGTGCGGACGCTTGTCACAACGTACCTTGAAGGGACGTAACCCTTCGAGGCACTGTTTGAAGACGAAAAGGCCGACCTGCCCGTAGGTGGCAGATGCTTCTGCTTCGGGCCTTATGTCATCATGCAGGTCGACCACCTGCACGCATAGGTGGTCGCTTTTGTTCAAAACAGTGCATTCATTTGAGAACCATTGCTTCTCTTCTGAAGCACCACCTTTTGACTATAAATACCTGAATTTTTCCTCAGGTATAGTGACGAAAATTTTGAAGTGAAAAACATCTTCTTATTCATAAAAACTCAAGTGTGATTTATGAATCGTTGAGTGCGTTCGTTGTTCGATAGAGTTTAAGGTACCGCTATTCTGTCGAAGTGATTCATTTTATCCTGGGAGGATATATTCCAGAACCTCGAGTACTTGAGGGGAATAATTTTCTTAAGGACACACCATGAATTCGGTGGACGTAAATCTTCATTTTTCATCTCTTTCTAAATATTGGTTTTGCTATTTTCCAGAAAAATAGTTTGAACTTCATTTTGTTGATGGTCATAAGTTGAGTTGAACTTATTTTGAAGTTCAAAGTTGTGAAATACAAAGTTACAACTTCATGTGATTGTTCTTATTTAGTTTGAACATGTGATTGAAGTTATTGTTGGAAAATACAGATTTTACTAAACCCGAGAAACAACAATCTTAAGGAAATTATTAGTACTTGATAATCTGTATTTTTGGTTTCTGGAGATTAAAACCATTTGGTTTTGTACTCTGTCTGAACTTGATAGTGATTTGAAGATATAAAAACTTCATCACGAGTCAAAGATCATTCGATTGACGATTTGAAGACTATAAAAACTTTGTCGTTAAACTAGAAACAAGTGTTTAAAGATTAAAGTCTTTATAGTTAGTATTCTGAAATACTAAAGTGCTTGTCAAAGCTTGACAAGGAAATGAAGAATGAAACCGAACAACGAATTGATTCGGTTGTGATTGGTGTTGTCCCAACGGCAACCAATGTTGCGTCATTAAGTCGTTCAGATATTGCTGAAGCAATGGAAACGATAGAGAAACCGAAAAAATATTTTGATGTGAACTTCAAAGAATGGCAGAAAATGATGTTCTTTTGGCTGACCAAACTTGAAATGCAAATGTTCACAAGTAGATATCCTCATGTTCCATAAAAAGGAATATTTAAAAACCAAGTGTTTGGTTTAGATGATCTTGTGATTCGTCACAAGATAGAAGAGGACATTAAATTGCATGAGAAATCAACAATGATATGTGTAAATTTTGTTAAAGATAATGTTGCACATAATATGAAGAGGAAGAATTCTTCTAGACAAGAGAAAGAGATGAACAAGAAAAAGTTCAAAGGCAAGTGCTACAATTATAGTAAAGTTGGCCACAAAGCTCTAGGCTGTCAAGTTCTGAATAAGAACAAGAAAAGAAATAAGATAAAAATGTTGGAAGCAACTGGAAAGATTGAAAATCTGTGTACAATGATCACAGAATATAATCTAGTTGAAAATCCAAATGAATGGTGGTTAGATTCAGGAGCCACTAGACATGTTTGTAAGGACAAAGAAGTTTTTGCTACTTATGATATCGCTGATCCCAAAGAAGTGATCTTCATGGGAAATAATGCAACAGCCAAGGTTGAAGGAAGTGGGAAGATATTCCTAAAAATGACTTCCGACAAGGTATTGACTCTCAACAATGTTCTCCATGTTCCTACTATTAGGAATAACTTAATGTCGATAACACTACTCGTTAAAAATGGGTTTAAATGTGTGTTTGTTTCGGAGAAAATTGAAATAAGCAAGAATGAAATGTATGTAGGAAAGGGATAACTCAATGAGGGCCTTTTCAAACTTAATGTAATGGCTGTTGAGAAGAATAAAGTTGAGGCTTCTTCTCACCTGCTTGAGTCAAATGAATTATGGCATGAACGTTTGGGACATGTCAATTACAAAACCTTGCGAAAACTGATTAACTTGGAAGTTTTGCCTAACTTTGAGTGCAGTAAACCAAAGTGTCAAACGTGTTGAATCGAAGTATGCTAGGCATCCATATAAGTCTGTTGAAAGAAATTCCAATCCCTTAGACTTAATTCACACATACATTTGTGATATGAAGTCGACACCATCTCGTGGTGGGAAAAAGTATTTTATCACTTTTATTGACGACTGCACTAGATACTGTTATGTCTATTTGCTGAATAGTAAGGATGAGGCAATAGATGCATTTAGGCAATATAAAACTGAAGTTGAAAATTAGTTGGATAAAAGAATCAAAATGATAAGAAGTGATAGAGGTGGAGAATATGAATCTCCTTTTGCGGAGATATGTTTGAAAAATGGAATTGTTCATCAAACTACGGCCCCGTACTCACCTCAATCAAATGGAATTACGAAAAGGAAGAACCGAACGTTGAAGGAAATGATGAATGCCTTACTTATAAGTTCAGGTTTACCGCAAAACTTATGGGGGGAAGCTATACTTACAGCTAATCGAATACTCAATAGAGTGCCCCATAGAAAGACACAATCTATTCCATATGAGAAATGGAAAGGAAGGAAACCCAACTTGAAATATTTCAAAGTGTGGGGATGTCTAGCAAAAGTCCAAGTTCCTATACCCAAAAGGGTAAAAATAGGACCAAAGACTGTGGATTGTGTTTTCATCGGATATGCTACAAACAATAAAACATGTCGATTTTTGGTTCATAAATCAGAACATCCAAATATCCATGATAATACGGTAATGGAATCAGATAATGCTGAGTTCTTTGAACACATTTATCCGTATAAGAATAGACATGAGCTGTCTAGTGAAGGGTCTAAACGACCTAGGGATGAACCAAGGAAGAATGTACATAATGAAGAGAATCCAAGGCGTAGTAAGCGACAAAGAACGTCGAATTTCTTCGGATCAAATTTTGTAACATTTCTTCTTGAAAATGAACCTCTAAATTTTAAAGAAGCGATGTCGTCTACGGACTCATCCTTTTGGAAGGAGGCTGTCAAT
Source organism: Capsicum rhomboideum (assembly GCA_031232105.1). Lineage (NCBI taxonomy): Eukaryota > Viridiplantae > Streptophyta > Magnoliopsida > Solanales > Solanaceae > Capsicum > Capsicum rhomboideum. The sequence continues at coordinate 44,288,479 of CP124715.1, read as the reverse complement.
AGTGAAATTGATTCAATCTTGAGCAACCATACTTAGGAGTTGGTTGATCTTCCTCCAGCAAATAAACCTTTAGGTTCTAAATGGATCTTCAAAAGGAAAATGAAAGTTGATGGTACTATTGACAAATACAAGGCAAGACTTGTAGTGAAAGGCTTTAGCCAAAATGAAGGCCTTGATTATTTTGACACATACTCGCCAGTAACACGAATAACGTCCATTCGGATGTTGGTTGCATTAGCTGCGGTATATGGTCTTGAAATCCATCAAATGGATGTGAAAACAACTTTCTTAAATGAAGAATTGGAGGAAGAAATTTACATGGAACAACCCAAGGGTTTTGTGATTCCTGGTAAAGAAAGGAAAGTGTGCAAACTTGTTAAGTCACTTTATGGACTAAAACAAGCACCCAAACAGTGGCATGCAAAGTTTGACCAAACCGTGTTGGCAAACGGATTCATGATAAATGAATGTGATAAATGTGTTTACATTAAAGACACTCCAAATCATAAAGTCATTGTTTGTTTGTATGTGGATGACATGTTGATCATCAGTAGAGACATTTCTGAAATAAATGCTACGAAACGAATGCTTGAAAGCAAGTTTGATATGAAAGACCTTGGAGTTGCGGATGTGATCTTAGGAATAAGAATTCATAGAACTCCACAAGGGTTGGCGTTGTCATAGTCTCACTACATTGAAAAGGTACTTGACAAGTTCAAGTATTTGGATTTCAATATTGTCAAGACTCCATTGGATGTGAGCTATGCACTTCTAAAGAATGAAGGTGAAAGTAACTCACAATTGGAGTATGCAAGAGTGTTGGGAAGTTTGATGTACATCATGAATTGTACGTGACCAGATATAGCATGCGCTATTAGTAAATTGAGTCGGTACACAAGTAATCCCAATCAATCTCATTGGATGACAATGAAAAGAGTTTTGGGGTATCTAAAACATACTCAAGACTATGCTTTGCATTATAATAAATATTCTGTGGTAATTGAAGGATATAGTGATGCAAATTGGATCACCGGATCAAATAAAGTAAAATCCACGAGTGGATATGTGTTTACTTTAGGTGGAGGAGCAGTCTTTTGAAAATCATCCAAACAGACATGTATTGCCCGCTCTACAATGGAATCTAAATTTATCCCGTTAGATAAAGCCGGTGAAGAAGCTGAATGGCTCTGAAATTTCTTAGAAGATATTCCTTATTGGCCTAAGCCTTTGGCACCAGTATGCATACACTGTGATAGCCAAGCTGTAATAGGTAGGGCAGGGAACATAGTGTATAACAGTAAATCTCATCATATAAAACGAAGACATAATACCGTTCGAGAACTACTCTCTAGTGGAATTATCACGATTGACTATGTGAATTCAAAGGATAATGTGTCAGATCACTTACAAAAGGCCTATCTAGAGAGGGAGTTGAGAGATCATCGAAGGAAATAGGTTTACGGCCTAGGACAAGTCGTCATGGCAGTAACTCTACCTAGCAGACTGGAGATCCCAAGAGCTAGGTTCAAAGAGATAAAATAAAGTTGTGACTGACGGTTCAACATTGTCACTAAACTCAACCCATTCTCATGATGAAGACAATGTTCAGGAAACAAGGATAAAACTTATGGATGGAAGTCTTTTAATGGTTTCTAAGTTTGGCAAATTTGACCAAATAGTTTGATCTACAGGATTAAACGTTTAGGAATCACCTGTGTGAGGGTGAATTGGAATCCGCTTCGAGGAGAATGAAAGTAAAGGTCTATTCTCTACGCTCTCATAAAACCAGGTCGTGTTCATGGCTGAAACAAACAAATCGTGAGAACCATAAATGGTAAAAGGCTGGTTGTGTGACTTGTGTTGTCTAGGTGTACACTAAAGTTCGACGGTTCAAAGATATCACATCTACCGATTGACCGAGTACATCCGATGCAAGTTCACTACGAAAAGTCCAAAGGAAAACCTACTTATCCAGATGCAATTAGTCTTTTCTTGTAGATCACACACTTGTCTGAATATATTTTAAATGAAATAGTCATTCCCCATTCATGTGGGGGATTGTTGGGTTCTAAGTGTATTGTGAATGGAAAGTGGAGGGTAGAAAAATGGAGGGAAAGTGAAAGAATAATATTTCACTTTAAAAAAGTTAAGTTCTTCCACATTGGTGGGAGAAAGAAACTTCTTAGTGTTTATATTGGAACACCCCCATTCATAAGCATAGTGAGGCAAGAACAAGACATGCCTCGCGCCGTCATCGTCGTCGCTCGCTCGGTTAGGCTTCGGCTTCGAATTCAGATTTGGATTTGGATTTGGATTTGTCAAATGATCGATCGAGAGACTATATTTTTGGACAACATTTATTTGAAACTTGAGAGTTAACGATCTAAAAATTCAATCTAAAATTTCTCCATTATGGACGCACATGAGGAAGTGCAGATGCATGTCACAACGCACCTCGAAGGGGCGTGACCCTTCGAGGCACTGTTTGAAGACGAAAAGGCCGACCTGCGGGCGCAGGTGGCCAACGCAGATGCTTCTGCTTCAGCCTTATGTCACCTGCAGACGCAGGTCGACCACCTGTGGTTGCAGGTGGTCGCGTCTGTTCAAAATAGTGTATCCGTTTGAGAACCATTGCTTCTCTTCTGAAGCATCACCTTTTCGCTATAAATACATGAATTTTTCCTCAGGTATAGTGACGAAAATTTTGAAGCGAAAAACATCTTCTTATTCATAAAAACTCAAGTGTGATTTACGAATTGTTGAGTGCGTTCGTTGTTCGACAGAGTTTAAGGTACCGCTATTCTGTCGAAGTGATTCATTTTATTCTGAGAGGATATATTCCAGAACCTCGGGTACTTGAGGGGAATAATTTCCTTAAGGACACACCGTGAATTCGGTGGACTTGAATCTTCATTTTTCGTCTCTTTCTAAACGTTGGTTTTGCTATTTTCCAGAAAAATAGTTTGAACTTCATTTTGTTGATGGTCATAAGTTGGGTTGAACTTATTTTGAAGTTCAAAGTTGTGAAATACAAAGTTACAACTTCATGTGATTGTTCTTATTTAGTTTGAACTTGTGATTGAAGTTATTGTTGAAAAATACAGATTTTACTAAACCCGAGAAACAACAATTGGATTGAAAGATGAAGAAGATGAAGGAAGAACTTACCTCAATGAAGAATTTTCACCCTAGACCTTGGAAAATCTCCCCTCTAGGGCTTTGGAACAAAGTTTTTAAGTTTATAACCTGAAACTTGATAAAATAGGCTTATAAACTTCCCGAGATTTGCTGCAGCGCCCAAATTTCGATGCAGTGACTTCTCTATGGAGAACTTATCCCGCTGCGGCGAGCCTCAACTTTTCAGCAAATACACTTTTCAGTAAAATGACCATAACTTTTTACTCTAGAATCGCATTAACAACGGTCGGTGGCATTAGAAAGAAGACTCAAATATCTTTAATTTGGTGGGTATTGGGACCCATAACTATTCATATTCTAAGAGGAGTGATCTTTTGGAGCTGACCCTAGTTTAAACTTAGATCGAAACTCAATCGATAAGGATACTTCCAGCTTAACTTTGTGCTAGGAGTATTGTATGACTTTAATTCATGTCTAATGCACTCTTATACTAAAGAATTGATCCTAACACCTATGACGAATGAGAGTCTTATGCTTTTACCGCAGATATTTTCATTAACGAGGGAACAGATCGTTACAGTTATGGACGGTTGAGAGATGCAGAGGTAGATAGAAAAAGTATTGGAAAGAGGTGATTATGCAGGACATGATGCAGTATCAACTAACTGAGGACATGACCTTAGATAAAAGGGTATATGGAGGACACATATTCGGATAGAAGATTAGCAGGTAGCAGTATGTTGGTTTGTTGTTCGTCTATATTAGTAGCCGTAGTATTTCTCCTGTAGTTTCTTTTCTTTCAATTCCTGTTACTATATGTTAATTCCTTGTACCTTGAGTATCATATTCTTTTACTATGTGGTGCTTTTTGATATTAGTTGTTGTATCTTGTACTCCCGTTTTTTGTTTTTGCTGAATTGCTTTGGACTGCTTTTTCTTGAGTCGAGGGTCTATCAGAAACAACCTCTCTATCTCGATTTGAAGTGGGGGTAAGGTCTGCGTACCCTCTACCCTCCCCAGACTAGTGGCGTAGCCATATACAGTGAAGAGTGGTCAGTTAAATATCCTTTGTCGAAAAATTATACTGTATATATAGAAAATTGTATGAAGTATATACTTTTTAATTTCCTTTTTGTACATATATATTAATTCTTGAACATGCTTAGTGAAATTTCTGATTTCGCCACCACTCCAAACCCAACTTTGTGGGATTACACTAGACATGTTGTTGTTATTATTGTTGTTTTGTTTGACACTCGCCATTACTCTGTTGGGGATGGTCGATGATACATACTGAGTACACCTATACTCACCCCCTTTCATTTTCTGTATTGTCTGTGCAAATACGGTTTCTAGTGCATCGGAAACATGAATGAGATAACCGAGATCTATTTCAGTTCCAGTGGTGAGCCGTTTGCCTTGTCTTGCCGTGGTTACGGAGTCTTTCTACTCTTCTTTACTGCATTTCTCCCATTCATACAGTTAATATATTATTCAAATACAATTGCATTTTCCATTCTTAGTAGCTCAAAACTGGTGACACCAATTTCTGTCTATTATGTTACACTTCCGTTGTATATTAGATGTTTTTTTTTTTTTTAATTTATGTCATTTCCTTATGAGATTTGGAATTCATTTTAACTTTCGATATTTATCTCACTTTTAGAAAACATGAAATTATTAGCTACGGAATCTATCGATAATCCTTAGCTAATTCGTCGTTTAATAGCTCATAGCTAATTAGATTTTTTTATAATCCGTCGTCAATTCGTAGCTAAATGAAATTAGCATAAAATTTTATTGCTTGGCCATAGAAAAGTTTATCAGTCGCTAACTCTTTATTTTCTTTTATCTTGTAGTATCTTTTTATGGTTTGATTCGCTCAACGAGGTAATTGGTTGTCATCACGAGCTAGTGAAATTAGATGGATGTGTTATGTGTAGGGTCACACACAGGAGTTTCATAATGTTAGCAGAGGCTGCTGATTTGATGCTATTGTACTCTCACGTGCATAGTACACGTGCAATGTGGATGTCATCATATCATTGACCTTATTCAAACATTCTTTAATTTGATTGGCTTTGGATCATCATTCATCAGTGCACAGTATTACTTCAGATTCCCTTATCCTTAATCATTTTAAATGGAGGCTTAACGTTCTAAAACAAGGATTAGAAATTGCTACTCCATAATGATTGGATTAGGGGCGAGTGTTTTATCTTTAAGAATGAGTCAAGTTGGTCATACACACCTAACTTAGTCTAGACAACTAAAGATAGTCCCAACTCCCAAATCACTATGCATGTGTTGTACTATGCCAACACTTTCACTTATAAAGACAATCCGGTACACAACTGTCTCGTGTTAACGTGGGGTTTAAAAAAGGAGAACACTTCAAGGGGATGTGATGTAGACAAGCTATCCTAATGCAAATATTGATATCTGCTTTCATAACTCAAACTCATGACCTATAATCTATAGATCACACAAAGATAAATTTGTCATCACTCCAAGACTTCCTTCAATAACACTTTTTCTTCTATTGAAATTAACTTTCATGACTTCATACACCTAGATCAACAATAACCGGCCAGCAGGGGCAAAGCTACCATTCCGCAATCAATTGATGAACATTCTTCCTCTCAAAACTATAATGTGTGTATAAATTAAATATTACTTTTTATATATTAAACTTGAACATTTTTAATAAAATACTTGATTTCATCATTATTAACCAGCTAGGCAGCTATAATGTACAACTTCTTCTTCTTCTTCTTTTTTTTTTTTTAAATAGAATTGAAAAATGTGTCATAGAAAAGGAAGGTGAACTATAGGAGTTAGGACTAATCAGTATCTAGTTAGCATATATATACTTTCATCCTTTTCAAAACGAGTGACATAGATCAAAATAAAGAAGTTAAACTATACCCCAAAATGCCTTTGGTTGATATCCACACCTAGTCCATCGTCTGCAATTACTAAATTCACTCTCAAAAATTAAAATAGGAGTCTAACCTTCTGGTATGTAATCAGCCTCATGCTGTGTTTGACTGGCGAGAGAAGCGTTATGCGTTATGTTTTTGTAGGCCAACATATAAAAGAAATCTCGATTCAAGAATTTTTAATTTAATACGATAAAATTCGCTTATTCAGAAACATTCTTCAATTTCATTGGTATCTTTTCCATCTCAATTCTATTTTTCCGTCTTCCAAGTGGGGAAAGTAAAAGTATTCCCCCACCCCTCCCCACCCACAAAGCGCATAGGCACATCACATACTTTTTCTTTTGTGTTCTCTTTTTTGGTTTGTGGCAACTGGCAATGTCTTTGTAGGGAAAAGACAGTCAAACAATTTGGGTGGGGGGCTACCACTTGAGTAAAGGACCATAATCTTAACCAAGATTTGTCATTAAGTGGGCGGTACCCAAATGAGTGGAAAACTATTGTTCTGTTTACTAGTTGTCTTTGTTTGAAAGAGGGGATGGAGCTACTATATATTTTCTACTACTTTGCCTATGGAATTGTCTATTTAAAGGGAATAACATATCTCAAAATAGTTGACACCCTCAACCCCACATTTGTCACTCCTCATGTCACAACCAATCAACATCTTATAAATAAAGTTTTAACCCCTACCACCCTCCCTATTTATAATTTGTAACAATGAAGATAGAGATTTTCAATTTTTTTAAAAAATAAAATTGTATTAACCATAGAGAAATTAAACCAAATAGAGTCGACAAGTGGCAAAATGATAATTTGTCTTATATAATCTTGGGCAATTCATTTTTCTCGTTTCAAATTGATTGACCTGTTTTGATTTGACACGAAATTTAAGAAAATAAAGAAAACTTTTAAATTATGTGGTCACAAATTAAAGATATATCAAATGTATCAAAATATCCTTTAATCTTGTTGTCTAAAACATGCTATGTGGAATGTTTGAATTAAAGAGTTGCTATAAAATCGAAAATAATCATTCTTTTTAAGACAGACTAAAAAAAAAAATAGGTCAAAAAAATTCAACGTAAGTAGTAATATTTTGTTTTGATTTGGTAATAACAACTAGATAGCTTATTTTGTGCATAAAGTGCTTCCGGATTAATGCTAGTTAGGAAGAGTGTGGTTGCTTTCATTTATTTTATTATTTCATACAAAAGCTTTTTTATTGTATTCCGGAGGGAAAAAGAAAAAGGAAAAAAGACTGCTTTCACCTCGAACCGGTACAACTATATTGTTTTGCGGCACTTTTTTTTTTTTTAATTTTGTTTTTATAGTAGCTTTGGCAAATGCAGGAGTTAGGACTTGTTAGTAAATTCGTTACCTTTAGCTCAAACTATATAGATATTGTATGGAAAATTTTTTGATCAAGCTAAAGGTTGTATGGAAATTAACACACGACTCTAGCGTGAAAGAAAAAAAAAAAAAAAGCTTCAGATTATTTTTGTATCTACAAATTTGTAAATTAAGCATTGATATTCATCTTTTTTTTTTTTTTTTTTCTAATTTGCTTGAACATAAATATTATTTGGGAATAATTAAAATATTTGAAAATCGTTGTTTGTTTCGTGATTTTAAAGGTATTTTAAGTTCAACTAAAAATAAATTAATTATATCAGGTTTAATACACATATTATCCACTATTTCACCCAAGCATTACTACCACTCCCATATTGTAATGAGTGCTCACTATTTTTATGAGACTAAGGGGTGTTTGAGATTGCTATTGGGAAGTCAAAAGTGCTTTTTTTTTTTTTAGAAAAAAATATTTTTTTTGAGAAAGTAGGGTGTTTGCGTAAGCAGAATAATTGTTTTTGCTTCTATTTAAAAATATTTTTTTGCTGTTGGGAAGAAGCAGAAAATTTCTGTTTTTCAAAAGAAGCAGAAGCAAAAAATTATTTTTTTCATTTCAAATATATCCCTATCACTTATACATATATACAAATATATCTCTTATTAATTAATTAGCATATATCATAAATTTGATTAAAGTTTCATTTTAAAATTTTATTTTTTATTTTTACATCATAAATTCTTTATTTATTTTACGATTTATATACTACTATTATTTTTCTACTCATTCTTTTTCTTTAAAAAAATCAAAAACATAATTGATGATGATAAATGAACATATAATTCTTCTTTTTTATTATTATTAGTGACAATTTAATTAAAAATATTATAATAGATATTTAAAATAATTTCTCTCAATAAAATAATCTTAATAGTAAAAGTCTATTAATACATACCTTTTATTGTAATTTGTCTCTCAAAAGCACTTTTTAAAGAAGATTAACCAAACACAATTTGTTTATCAAAAACACTTTTCAAATGAATTAGCCAAACACAAGTTGCGTTTTTTTAAAAGTACTTTTCTAAAAAGTCATTTAATAAAAACGCTTCTCAAATAAGCAGTTTTCTTAAAGCAATCCCAAACGGGCCCTAATATGTCTTCTCAATACGATTAAGAGAATTTCGTATCCAAGCCTATATAAAGGGACGCAGAATAGATCAACAAAATATTATCTATCTATATCTAATAAGAGAAGCAAAAAATGCCATGTGTCAGCGCCACAAAAAAACAGAATTAAAAATTAAAAAAAAAAATTCAATTCAATTTAAAATATGAATGTGACCTTTTTATATGGACAGTTTTGATGAGCAGTTTTAAAACTCCCCATACACTCCCACTTCTGTCAAAGTGTATTTGATTTACACCTCTTTATATATTTAACTTTCTGTAGTTGATAAATTTGTTTTTCAATTTCTTTCTATTCAATAGCCACTAAAAAACAGAATTAAAAATTAAAAATAAAATAATTTTTCAAAATTCAGTTCAATTTAATAAGATGAACGTGACCTTTTTATATGGACAGTTTTTATAAGCCGTTTTAAAACTCCTCCTACACTCCCAGTTCTGAAAAAGTGCATTTGCTTTACCTCTCTTTATATATTCAACTTTCTATAGTTGATAAAGTTGTCTTTCAATTTCTTTTTTGAACAACACCCTAAAATTTATCTCCGAATAAACCAAAAAAATCTTCTGAATACGGCCATAAACATATATGGCTTTACAATTTCATGACATCGCACAAATTTCAAGAAACTCCATGCAATGAAATTTGAGAGTTAGAGTTGTTCGACTGTGGCAAATGCCGGATAAATTCAAATCTGAGATACCCTATTCAATAGACATGATTTTACAGGATGCAAAGGTACTTTATCATTATATCATAAATCATTAAATTTATCACCATCCATCTACTTATTGTTTTCTTCTAAGTTCACTAATTTCACTTTGTTTACATTATAAATTTTCCTTTTTAATGGCGTAAAACATTTACCAATACTATGTTTTTTGTCAAATTAGGGAGATCGTATACATGCCTGAATCAGAAAGTTCGAAATTAAGTATTTCAAGACCAAGATAGAGGAACTTGGGTTATATCGCATGAACTACTTTGTTGTTACATCAAACTCCAAGAAATTTAAGACGACGACACACAAACACAGGTTGATATTTATAAAAATGACATTTGTCGAAAAAATAACTGATCATTCATTTGATGTGGACATATTTAATTTGCGTCCATTTGATCAATTGACAATTCAACATAATGTCGATGAGGCGGAACTATTTGGTAATTATTCTTCTCAAATTCAATTTATTTTGAATAATTTGTGTTACACATTCGAACTAACCTTCACATTTGTAGATGTCGTTGGTCAGGTTGTGACATATGAATCAGTTCAAACCTGCAAGCAAGGAGACAATAATTGTGTCTTTATAAATGTTGTCTTAGAAGATGATAAGTAAGTTTTTTTTTCTTCCACTTATAAGAAGAACAATTCAACCATAACACAAATCAGAGGCAGAAAATATCCTCTAATCACTTCTTCTACTTCTGCAACATTTGTCTTTCAATCTGAATTGTATCATCTATTAATGTGCATTATCAAGAGGAATAGGCTTTCAACAACTTTATGGGGTGAACTTGTAGATCAAATTCAACCTCATTTGAGTGCATCTATAGATGAACCTTTGATTGTGGTTCTTCAACTTATGAAGGCTCAGAAATTCAGAGGTATAACTACTTAAAACAGTAATATAAATCATATTTTTTCTAATTTTTTTTTCATATTCTATAATAATTTTTCCACAGATAACTACTCTATTCGTAGTTGTTGGTATCAAACAAAGCTATGGATAAATTCATCTCTGCCGCAATCTATTACTTTTAAATTCAGGTTTGTCACCACCTAATTTTCTAATTTTTTAAAAAATCATCACTAAAAATAATTAGTGATATAAAAGATTAGTTTATTTTTCTTTTAGATTGAATGCAACATGTGATTCCAACTATGAGCGGCTTAGCCAGACAAGTTCTCAACAAAGTTATTCTAGCATGGATGAGTTAGCCAAGGAAATTGTACCTTTTAAATATATCACTGATTTGATTCAATGCATGGAAGTAAGATGAATATTTTTTTCCTTTCATATTAACTTTACACAATTTGTTTAAACATTTATTAACAACACTATTTCTCTAAACAGGAAGCTAGCTACTGGATTGCTGCAAAATTTGTCTGTTTGGATCTTGAACATGGATGGTCATACTTGGTTTGCAATAAGTGTATTATAAAAGTTGAACCAGATGGAAACTCATATTTCTGTCCAAAATGCAATGCAGAAGCAAAAGTTGTTATTCACAGGTTATTACAATTCTATATTAATTTGTCTGTACAAAAATTAAATTTGTTAACATGATAAAGAGTGGATTTCAGGTATAGGCTACAAGTTCGTGTAATGGATGGAACTGGTCTTATATCACTATTGCTTTGGAACCATGAGGCTATGCTATTTATGGGGAAGTCTGCAAAAGAGTTGAAGGAAGGCTTAATTGATAATGATGAATGTTCATAGCCAAGTGAATTGGATGATATTATTGAGAAAAAACTCATGTTTAAGGTCATGGTTAAGGAATCTAATATAAACAAACAGGATGAAGTCTACAAAGTTGTTAAGTTTGATGACAATGAAGTTCTTTTCAAGGAATACTGTCATCCTTCACTAAAATACACTTTAAGTGTTACTCATTTTTAAAAAAACTCCTAATAAATTGCATAAGTTATATAAAAACCATAAATTTCAGAAGTAAATTTAATTTTTAAATTTATGACATTACTATATGTAATAGGATTTCGTCTTTGAAGGTGGACAAAGCTATGGGGGAGAGGATCTTTTCGAGGTAATTATGTGTTTCATTTAATAATTGTTTTAACCTTATCTTTTCTGCAAATATAATAAGTTTGCATTGAAATAACTACATAACTTTCGTAATGAAAATTTGTGTGTTTTTCCTCTCATACATGCATCCTGCTTATATATTGAATCTGCCATATCAACCTTTACACAAAGAAATGAGAGTTATATAATTAAAAACTGAATTTTAGCTTTTACATAATTTATTATAAAGGAATTTATGAAAATTAAAGTGTTTAATATGGTCTCAGATTATTAAGTTTGAACTTAACCTAACACAACTTTACACTATGCTATCTTTTACAGACTCTCATCAAGAACAATTTATCAGAAAGTGGATCATCCCTAACAGAAATCAGTGTTGATTTGACTAAAAAACAGTCTACCAAGAGAAGCAAATCTGTAGGAAAATTCTCAATGCAGGAATATGATGATGAATGTAATGACAAACAATCCACCAACAAGGTTCGCAAAGTGATTAAGAAGGAAAAAAAAAACATGAGTTTGGAACACCATGGACAACCATATAAACTTCTCTGCAAATTTTATTTTTAGTTTATGAACAAGTACTATATTAGATATATGTATGATGTAATAACAAATATGTGTGGTTGTTTCATATTTTCTTTATTCTCTTTGTATTGTTCTATTTTTTTTTTAATGAAAGTTAACATCAAAGATATCCTATTTGCCTAGAGTATTTACTTTCTCTGGTGAAAATACTCTAGCATAAGGCAGATAATATCTGTTTAAATATACTCCATTTCTAAAACATCTAAAATCAGTATAGTGAACTATTTTCTTACTTCAGTTCAGAATAACAAATTCCTAAGATGTTTAATAATACCCAGACAAGATTACTTAGTGGCGACAATTTTGCATATCTCATTATAACATGCTTAACCAAATCAAGACCTACTGATACATCAACTATTTGAACCCCCAACACCATTTTCAGCCTCTTAGCTGGCAGGAATCTTTTAAATCACATTATGTTAAATCCAAACAGTTTTTAACAAGTACAAAGTGGCAAATACGAGATCATCGAATATTTACATTCATATGCCTAGATTATTTGTTAATTTCAATGAAAATAATTTTTGATGGTGAAAAAAGAAAAAAGAGGGATGTGATTTCATCGACAACCTCTTATTTGTTCAACTACTCGAGGTTATTTCTTTTATCTGATCTAATTTACAGTTAAAAGTATAAACACAATCATAAGAAGACTGACACCACAAATAAAAACAAGAAATGCAGAACAAAGGAAATAAGAAAACTAAAGCATAGGATGACAGTAAAATAATTTTGTATGTAAGAGGAGATACATGATTGAAGCTACTGCTATTGATTGTGAGGAGTGAAATCTCATCCACTTTGAGCTTAAAAATATTCAATTCAGCAGAATTGTCAGAAAGGGAGAGCCGACAGTCACTTATGGATTTGGAAAAAAGAGTCGAGTCGAGCCGACAGTCACTTGGAGAGAGCTGAGATTCAGAAGAAAAAAGATTCCTTTGAAAAAAACACTAGCCCAAATGTGAAACCATATCATCTTTGTACTTTTGTGTTTGAACAAGGCAGAATCCTTATATCCAGCGTGCACATTGTCCATTACGATCATCAACAACACCAATATCAGCACCATCAGGGTTTCCATCCTCACCAAATGTGATTTTCTTTTTCAATTTAATTCTGAACAAGAAAAAATTAAACAGTTTAAAAAGTAATTTTTTTTATTGTAAGAGCTTCGAAATATCTCTGGCAGCAGCACACAATATGTATCCGCCACTGAATCTATTGGAGACAGTATAACCTATTGAAATAAAGTAAATAAGTATACTATCCAGAGGAAATACTACAAGAGCCTCATTTCAGATCATCATCAATCTGGCAGTCACTTACCTTCAATAAATCTTTTGCTTTGTTCATCTCACGACTGATAAATTTTAAATAGCTAGCAACTTCTACTGTTTGTTAAAAATAGAGAGGTTTAAAAAAGTTTTATGAGGATTCAAAGTTATAAGAAAGTATTATGAAGTGACAAAAATACATTCTATAAATTTTGTTTTGATTGCAACTGGGGGCAGTCAAACTCCATGAAATCTATGCACATATTGTCCATCATAGTGACGAGGAGGGAAATTAATAGATGCAACATTTCGGTTACCATTTAAGCAACTCTTATGCATAATCGCACGCCCAAATTTCAGTAAAACAATTTTAATTAAATGAATGATATGTGCGATGTTCTCATATTTTCATTGTCTGAATTTTTTATTATTATATTTTTTTTCCATGAAAAATAACATCAAAGATAACCTACTGATCTGCAATATTTACCTTATAGGCTCCAGTAACCTCTTTTGCATCAGCAGGTCAAACGTGCAACAAATGAAAAATAGCTCAAAAATCAGCAATAGGTCTGTCCTTGACTATTCCAATGAAGTCGTTGGTCAAAATATATAGTACTACAGCCTGGGTAAGAGCAGATAATCTGATAGATTTCCTCGTGTAATCTGACAATACAATGAAAGTTGTTGTAAATGGTATCAGTCCTCCATCGTTCAACGCAAGTCCATTGAAAATTTCACTCACTGCATGTTCCAAGACTCCATATTAATCAACTGCTAACTATTTAAAGATCAGTTAAAAAAATTAAAAAGACATAATCTGTAATAATACTCAACTGCACATAGTCAACTGTTTTTCTTTTTTCAAAACTAAATACCTTTCAAACAAATTACAGTTACATTTACTTTGTCATGGAAGATCAAAAAAAAACTTGCAAGAAAAAACAGAATATGCTTACGGAAGAATCAAAAAAGAGGAAAATATTCTTCAGATAACAATGGCATGAACTTTTTTCCTCTGTTTTTTGTCATATTTATTACATTTCTATTTGAGTACTCGCTAGCTTTACTAAGAAGATATAGATTCTAAATTTATAAGCTAATGTTAATTTGTGTATGACAGATTTTGAGAGCAGTTCATCTACAACTACAAAGCAATCTAAGGATAAAGGACTATTGGTGGATGAGAGTACTTTTTCAAATCATGTAAATATGCAATATGGTGATATACCAGGTATGTTATTAAAAGAACACAATAATTTCTCTTTCTTACATACAACTTCATTAATTTAAAAATTCATGCATCAAGGTCATGTGCACTCAAACCAACAAACTCCTAATGAAAATGTAGATGAAGATATATTTGAAGGTATGTAGATAGAAACCTAGCAACGATTGATATTGTTAAACTGTATTAAGAAATTTAACCCAATTGACTTCTAAATTTATTATTTTATGATCATTATTTGTAGCGGATGAAATCGAAAGTTGGACAACTAACAATGAAGGTAAGTATGTTGTTTGTTACATTTACTTATATAATATACTATGTGCTTTATTTACAATAAATACGATGACTGTATTCTTATTTATTATACTTTGACAATATTAGATTACTGGGACATAGGAGATCCTATTTGTGAATGTGAATACTGCGGGGCGTACTTCTGGTATGAAGAAAGAATTGAGAAAAAGTATAAAAATAAAAAATCAGTATTCACTTTGTGTTGTGGTAGTGGAAAGATCAAGCTGCCAAATTCAAAAAAACCACCTTCCATTCTAAAAGAATTATTTCTTGGATCAGGTAAATGTTTTCATTTATAAATCAAATAAGACAACATGACAATCTGAACATATAAAAGGTTTAACAAATTCTGATTTTATGTAGGAAAAAAAGTAATCATTTCAGAGAGAATATTCGAACATATAATTCCATGTTTTCTTTTACATCAATGGGAGGAAAAGTTGATTCATCTGTTAACCAAACAAAGGGACCAAGAACATTCAGATTGTCTGAACAGAATTATCATAAAATTGAAAGCTTATTGCCTACGGAGGGATCTTTCCCAAGATTCGCACAACTGTATATTTATGATACAGAAAATGAGGTGGACAATAGAATTCATGCTATCAGGTGATTATTTATATTATTGCACAATAAAATTATTTTAATTAAACTTTTCAAAAACAATCATAATTTTAGTTAATTTCAATAATTTATTCTTGCAGTCGTGGTGAAAGTAACAATCAAATTCATGCTGAAATCGTGAATGATTTGAAGCAAATGCTAGATGAACACAATGTGCTGGCAAAGTGTTTTAGAATGGTAAGAGATAGATTTCAAGCAGATCAAAATTCACATTTGTGTCTAAGATTGATAGGAAAAAGGGGCTCGGACGGAAGAAGATACAACTTACCGTCAGTTTCAGAGGTAGCTGCTTTGGTTGTTGGTGATTTTGAACCAACAAGGTCTGATAGAGATATCATTATAGAAAGTCAATCTGAACAACTAAAGAGGATAAATGAATTGAATGCACCATAGTTAGGTTTGCAATATCCTTTAGTCTTACCATATGGTGAAAATGGATACAGAGAAGATATTCCTTTAAATAATATTGATGAATCAACTGGTGGAAGAAAATGTGTTAGCTGTTGTGAATACTTCTCATACAAAATTCAAGAAAGGAAGCATGAAGTTCCAACAATTGTGTCATCTAAAAGATTATTTCAGCAATTCTTGATTGATGGATATACAATGATGGAATCTTTTAGATTGAAGTTTATTAGGCTTCATCAAAAAAAGTTGAGATCACACTTTTATAAAGGGTTAGAAGAAGCTGTTTTAAGAAGAGACACAAAACCTTCTTCTCAAGGACAGAGAGTTATACTCTCTTCCTCATTCACTGGAGGGACACGTTACATGTTGCAAAATTATCAGGATGCCATGGCAATCTGCAAATGGGCCGGATACCCTGATCTCTTCATCACATTTACTTGCAATCCAAAATGGCCAGAGGTTACTAGATTTGTGAGGTTACTAGATTTGTGAAGTGTAGGGGATTGTCTCCAGAAGATCGTCCAGACATTTTAACAAGAATTTTTAAAATCAAATTAGATCAGTTAATAAAGGATCTGCGACACAATAAAGTTTTTGGAGAAGTAAAAGCAGGTATAAACTTTATGTTGTATTACAATTATTACATTATCTTTTTAATTATTATAAGATATTATTATAATTAACAAAAGAAAATACAAATACTTAACTAATATATCTTTTTATACAGTAATTTATACGATTGAATTTTAAAAGCGTGGATTGCCTCATGCACATATCCTACTATTTCTCCATAATAAATGTCCAAATGCCGCTGATATTGATGAAATTATTTCAGCAGAATTGCCTGATAAATTAATTGATCCTCAATATTACGCGACTGTTACAAATTTCATGATGCATGGACCATGTGGTTCTATAAGAAAATCTTCTCCCTGCATGCAAAATGGAAAATGTACAAAACACTTTTCAAAAAAAATTGTGGAATCAACCACAATTGATGAAGAAGGGTATCCTATCTATAGAAGAAGGAATGATGACAGATCTACTAAGAGAGCAGGTATTGATTTGGATAATAGGTATGTTGTGCCACACAATAGATTTTTATTATTGAAATATGGTGCGCATATTAATGTGGAATGGTGCAATCAATCAAGGTCCATTAAATACTTATTTAAGTATGTTAATAAAGGACATGATCGTGTCACCGCTGCTTTTTCTCAAAGTGTAAATGTTGATGACTCAAGAGTTGTTGATGAAATAAATATGTATTGTGATTGTCGGTACATATCACCATGTGAAGCAGCTTGGAGTGAAGCAGCTTGGAGAATTTTTAAATTCCCAATCCATCATAGAGAACCATCTGTAGAAGGGTTATCCTTTCATCTGGATGACAATCAAAATGTGATATTTTCAAATGATGATCCGATTGATATAGTAGTTAAAAGACCAAGTGTAAAGGAATCAATGTTTTTAAAGTGGTTTGAAGAAAATAAGAAATTTACTGAAGCTAGAGAGCTGACGTATCCAGAATTCCCTCTAAAGTTTGTGTGGAAGCAACAATCGAAGAAATGGAAAAAAAGAAAAACTTCTGCATTTTCTATTGGCAGAATTTTCTATGTTCCACCGGGATTTGGCAAGCAATATTATCTTAGATTGTTGTTGAATGTTATTAAAGGTCCATCATCCTATGAGGATCTTAGAAATATCAACGGTCGCAATCATAAGACTTTCAGAGATGCGTGTTATGCTCTAGGTTTATTAGACGATGACAGAGAATATATAGATGCTATACTGGAAGCAAGTAATTGGGGAATGCCATCATATCTAAGGCAATTATTTGCTATGCTACTTATATCAAATTCAATGTCACGTCCAGAGATTGTTTGGCAATCAACATGGCATTTACTATCAGAAGATATCCTTCATGAAGAAAAAAGAGTTTTACATAATCCAGGTACTTAAATAACACTTTCAATTTCAAAAAATACTAATGTACAGATAATACATTTTATTTCATTCACTTAAATTTGGTGACAGATGATAGTAAGCACTTATGCATTATCTAATAAAAGGTTTCATTGATTATATATTTCATTAAATGTAGTTAAACATAACTTTTAAATTTATTATAATTATTTTTTATATGTTTTTATGCATTTTCAGAAGCTAACCTGACAGATGATGATCTGAAAAATCGTTGCTTGCAAAAGCTAGAAAACTTTTTAAAAGGATGTGAAAGAAGTTTTCTTGATTTTTCAACAATGTCGATGCCTGTTTATAACGAGCAAGAGGTTGACAACAGCAACAGATTAATCCGTGATGAAATGCGTTATAATAGACGCGCTTTAGCAGAGGAACATCAACAATTGATTGAGAATTTGAAAGATGAGCAAAAGTCAGTGTGTAAAAAGATAATAACAGTTGTGAATGAAAACAAGGATGAATTTTTCTTTTTATATGGTTTTGGAGGAACAGGTAAAACTTTTATTTGGAGGACTCTGTCTACTGCCATAAGATCTGAAGGAGACATTGTATTAACAGTTGCATCCAGCGGAATCGCATCTCTTTTGTTACCAGGTGGTAGAACAGCTCATTCAAGATTTGTAATTCTACTAAATGTAACTGAAGATTCGACATGTAATATCAAGCAAGGTACTCCTTTAGCAAATTTGATTGTGAAGACAAAGTTGATTATTTGGGATGAGGCACCAATGATGCATAGATATTGTTTTGAAGCTCTTGATAAAACTCTAAGAGATATTCTTAGCTTTAAAAATCCATCCAATTCACAAAGACCATTTGGAGGTAAAATAGTTGTTCTTGGAGGTGATTTCAGACAAATATTACCTGTCATTCCAAAAGGTACTAGGCACGATATTGTTAATGCAACTCTCAATTCTTCATATTCATGGCCTCATTGTCAACTACTGAGACTAACAAAGAATATGAGATTGCAGGGTAATGAGATAGGTCCAGATTTGGATGAGTTGAGAGATTTTTCTAATTGGATTTTGGCTGTTGGTGATGGTAGGATTGAAAGTTCAGTTGACGGAGTTGAAAAAATTCCAATACCAAATGATCTTCTAATAAATGAATCTACTGATCCAATATCGGCTATTGTCGAAAGTACGTATCCAGATTTCATCAGTCATAACAATGATTTAGGATATATACAACAAAGAGCCATTCTTGCTCCAACTCTTGATATGGTGGATTCAATCAATCAATATATGATTTCCCTCAATCATAATCCTGAGAAACCATATTTGAGTTTCGATAAAATTTGCAGTTCTGATCATACTTATTCAGCTTTGGAACATGTACACACACCAGAATTTTTAAACACTATTAAATGTTCTGGAGTTCCGAATCATGCTATCACTTTAAACATTGAGTTTCCGGTGATGTTATTAAGAAATATTGATCAGTCAGCAGGATTGTGTAATGGAACAAGGTTAATTGTAACTAAACTTGAATATCAAGTGATTGAAGCTAAGGTCCTATCTGGACAGATGGCTGGACAGAAAGTGTTTATTCCTAGAATGACCTTGACACCATCTGATGCTAGAATTCCATTTAAGTTTCAAAGAAGACAATTTTCAATAACTGTATCTTTTGCCATGACAATCAATAAGAGTCAAGGACAATCTCTGTCTCAAGTGGGATTATTTTTAAAGAAATCAGTATTTACACATGGACAACTGTATGTAGCTCTTTCCAGGGTGACAAGTAGAAAGGGACTAAAAATATTGGTTTACGATGACGATGGACAGATAACTAATGAAGCTACACATTTAGTATATAAAGAAGTTTTTCAAAATTTAATCTGACGTTCAGTGTCTTTTTGGAGGTTTATGTACTCCATTTATTAATTTGATTGATAAACCAACTGAGAAAAGAGTGCTGAGATGATTAATGTAATATTTGAAAGGTGTGATTTTTATTTTTTTCATTTATCTCATTGAATTAATTTTAATAATATAATATAATATGTGACATTCATCTACTCCATTTTATTATAAATTCAAAAATGTTATCAGATCTATCAACTGAACTATTCCATTAAACTTCACTATTTATTTTCTATAAAATTGAATGTTTTGCTGATCATAATTTTATACGTTATTTTCTTTAGCATGTATGAAATTCTACAGAGGAAGAGAGTAGAGGGCAGGTGGAAAAGAAAAAAGAGATAGTGGAAGAATCAGAATCTGAAAAAAGATCTCTGCAGGATAGTGCATCGCAACCCCACAACTGACAATGGATGGATGAGAATGTAGGAAAATCTTTAACATTCTAAATGCTTACACTTAATAGATGATCATTTAATTTATTTGTCTAAAGTATTATGTATGTTTTGAATCAAACATGGCATGGGAATGAGATTGGATCCAATATGTGTCATCAGTGCCAGAGGAATCACAAAGCAAGGGTTGTTAGGTGCATCATGTGTAAAATAAAGCGATACTGTGTTCATTGCATGACCAGATGGTGCTTAAAACTTTTACTAACTATATTGTTGTTTGTATATTTTTATGTGAGTAAATTTTTGAGCTTTAAATTGAAAGTTTAACTTGCGAAGAAACTATACTCTGCTACTTGAGTGTTTTTTCAAAACTTGGTATATGAGTCAAGGTAATAAGGCTCCTATAATATGCAACCTCAAAGATACAATCTAAAATTGCAGCTAAGCACATATGGATGAATAGAACTTCAAGCATTATAGATCCAACAATCAAACAAAATAGAAACAACCCAAGAAACAAATCACAACATTCATCGAAGCATTCATCTATGAAGAGGCACTTCATTACTATATATCTGAGAATCATGCATGCATCGAAAAAATAGTTTATTGAAGCTACCTTAAACTGGTGGACGTAGAAAATAGAAAGACAACCAATCAAAGAGATACATGTAGTTACACGAGAAAAAATTAGAACGAAATCATAGACAAGTTAATTTTAGAGAGGTTAAATAACAATCAGGAAAAGAAAAAAAAATATCTAACCTCAGATCTGGATAATCAACAGAAATAATATAGTGGATAATATGTGTTGAAGCTCATCGGCAAAATGAATCTTCTAAATCCTGAAGCAGTAAATCCTGATAGGTACAAAAGCTCCAAATTGCTAATCAAACACAACAAAAACAATAAACATATAAACAAATATTATATATGGGGAAAAAATCAACACACAGAATAGAAAATAATTTAATTAACAAAAAAAAAAATCTCATAAGAAAAAGTTCCACCAAATTAACACTGAAGATAGATTAAAAAAAGGCTTATAGAACTCATTTTTGATACACAGAGATAAAGAGACTATTTTAATCCACCAAGTTAAGTTCAGTATTCAATTTAATTTCACTATTTTGCTGATCATGACTTTTTTTATGCATTTTTTACTTTAGCATGTTGTAAGTCAACGATGATAAGGTGGTGGATATCCAGTCACACGGCACAAGAGGTTAAGTAAACAAGCAAATTTAACAATCTTCTGAAACTCGACATCAGAGCTACAATGATTGACAAACAGGTGATTGTTAAGTAACTGAGGGATACATACGCGAGTGGAAAGACAAAGGAATACGTGTGGAGAGTGTCCCTGTCAAAAGCATTTTCTTAATTTATTGTTGAATCTGTTGTATTCTAAATATATATTGAAAAACACACAACAAGGCTTTTATTCATGATTTGGATTTCTTTTTATTCATGTCATTTACACCTTAACAAAGCTTGGTATTTAACTTTGTCTGTACATAAAGCTACTACAGAGTGCATCATAAGGAAGACAACACTTATTTTTAGCTAGACACATATGCAGGTATATATCTCCAACCATGAAAGTTATAAAATCAAATACAATAAAAACACCCTAATATCAAAATTAGAATCATCAACCAGGAAGCTTCTTAGGAGGCACCTTTCAATCAAATGTGTTCATTTCTATTCTTATTTGATTCAAATAAGTATACTATCTGACACAATATGTGCCTAGCTGCATCAACCAGGAAGCTTCTTAGGAGGCACATTTCAATCAAATGTGTTCATTTATATTTGTTGATGATTCTAATTTTGATATTAAGGGGGTTTCTTCAGTTTGAAACTGGCTACAATTATTGACTCATCCAAAAATAAATAGATTTTAACACAAAGTCAACTTACAAAGCTAACAAATTTTCGGAAAATAGGACACTTACAATTTGATATGAATAACAACAAAGTTTTGCTTTCTGTGTCTTGAAAATTGAAATTTGAATTGTATTTTCAATCTAAAACTTTTTCATCTCATACATGCATTCTTCTCATATCTATTCTCTGTCATATCAGAGAAAGGAATAAAGTAGACTAAAACAAAATAGATTTTAAGAAAAAGGTTGGGCTTCTTGATCATTTGGTCACGACACTTCAAGTTTATGATACGGAACAAAAAGACTGTATTATAACTCAACCTTATAAGTTCCAATCATCTCATAACTACAACAGTTGACCTAACAAAATACACAGGAACTCCCATACAATAATACTTAGTGGCGAGAATTTTGCATGTCTCATCATAGACATCCTTAACCAAAACAATACCTACAGATATATCAATATTTGAACCCCCACCACCACTTTCCGCCTATCAACTGACATAAATCTTTCAAATCACATTATGTTAAGTCCAAATAGTTTTTAGAAAATACACAGTGGCAAACACGAGATCATCAAATATTTACATTCATATGCCTAGATTCTTTGTTAATTACAACAAAAACAATTTTTGGGGGAGAAAAAAGAAAAAAGAGGGATGGGGTTTCATCGACAACCGCTTATTTTTTCAACTACTCGAGGTTAGTTCTTTGATCTCATCTTATTTACAGTTAAAAGTATAAACACATTCACAAGAAGACTGACACCACAGATAAAAAGAAGAAATGCAGAACAAAGGAAATAAAGAAAACGAAAGCATAGGATGACAATAAAATAATTTTGTATGTAAGAGGACGTACATGATTGAAGTTACTGCTATTGATTGTGAGGAGTGAAATCTCATCCACCTTGGACCTAAAAACATACAAATCTTCAGAATTGTCAGAAAGGGAGAGCCGACAGTCACTTATGGATTTGGAAAAAAGAGCCGAGCCGAGCCGACAGTCACTTGGAGAGAGATGAGATTCATTGAAGAAGAAAGATTCCTTTGAAAAAAATACTAGCCCAAATGTGAAACCATGTCATTCTGTACGTTTGTGTCTGAACAAGGGTCAAAAACAGAATTCTTATCTCCAGCGTGCATCATTGTCCATTGCGATCATCATCGATACCAGTATCAACACCATCAGGGTTCTCATCCTCATCAAATGTGATTCCCTTTTTCAATTTAATTCTGAACAAGAAAAAATTAAACAGTTTAGAAAGTAAAATTTTCAATTGTAAGAGCTTTGGAATATCTCTGGCAGCTGCACACAATAAGTATCCGCCAAAGAATCTATTGGAGACAGTATAACCTATTGAAATAAAGTAAATAAGTATACTATTCAGAGGAAGGACTACAAGAGCCTCATTTCAGACCATTATCAATCAGGAAGTCACTTAACTTCAATAATTTTTCTGCCAAGTTCATCTCACGACTGACAAATTTTGAATAGCTAGCAGCTCCTACTGTCATTTAAAAATAGAGAATTTGATCATCATATTGATCGAACACAATAGAGCACCCAAAGAAAAAAAAATGCACTATTGATCTAACATACATCCATCAACACGTATTTCATAACCATACATTTAATAAACATGCATGCATCAGAAATCAAAGTTCACTACAAATACCTTGAATTAGTGGACTCAGAATCACAAAGACAACCCATCAAATATATATATATATATACACACACACAACAAGAAATCAGTCCTATAAAAAAGATCAGAGAGGTGTGAATATAAAGCAAGAAACGAAAAGAAAGATCTCACCTCAGATCTGGACAATCAACAGATTTGATGCATGTTAATAGATCTTGAAGCTCATCTGAAAAATAAAGCTTCATAACCAAAATGCCACAAATTCCACCCGTTGCCACACAATCTTTTCAAATTAGTTCACCAACGACGATATACACTGGAGGTGTATTTGTGTGTCCTAAATTACCAACGCAGTGCTAAATCTATAAACAATTCTCCATATTATAAAGCTCCCAGAAAGAAACCCACTTTGTATATCCCAATCGTCAAAAATCAATTTTGCTTCAATAGAAATAGCAAAGCTTTGACTAGGAGATAAGAAATTCAAATTGAAGCTAAAATCATCCATGAAAATCATGCATTAACGATGTTACTAAGTTGAACTAAACTATGACTTCAATTTACTTTCCAAATTGAAGATTCTACCTACTAAGAGAAGTACAAATGATACCTGACGGAGAAAACTATGAAGTAGAACTTTACTTTCCTAATTGAACTTCTACAAACAATTAAAAATACAAAGAATATTGTGATTTAACTTTCCTATTTAATTTTTGGTTTTTTTCTTCTTTAAAAATCATTTTGGGCTTATTGGTTTTGGGCCATACATTCTTATTAGGAAAAATAATATAAATATACACCTTAACTTAACATATTTATACAAATTTCTACCCTTACAAAATAATTACAAAAATCTCAATTAATTATTTATCTTCGTTGGATGTATCGGGGAGCTAATTATATATCTCGACAGACTCAAAATCAGAAAAAATATATCAGGAGTTAATTATGTATCTTTACAAGGAAAAAATATATCTTTGCTGGATGTTTATGTATCTCGATAGACCCAAAATTGAAAAAAATGTATCGGAAGCTAATTATGTATCTTTGCAAAGAAAAAAATATATCTTCGTTGGATGTATGAGGAGCTAATTATGTATCTCGACAAATTCAACATCGGGATTTTCAGTAATTATGTAAAATATCGGGATTTTATATAATTAAGCTCTAAACTGTCGTGATTTATGTTGTTTTTCTTTCTTATTATCATTATATATATATATATATTCATAAAAATATGAAATTTTTTAATTGATTAAATGGAAAAAACACAATTAATATATAAAGTTTTAGACTATCGATATAATTATTATTGAGAATTTCTTATTCATTATATATTTAATTCTATATGTATATTTATTTCATATTTGTTCTTTGTTCAAAATTTTCAAATTTCGTTGTGGTATTAACATGAAAATTACAAACATGTATTGTACAAATATTCAAGATGTGTCAATAAATAACGAGTGGTCCATTGATTATCGAGGGAGTAAACAAGTATACTTTTTTAAAAAGAAGTATATTTTCAAATTTTGAATTTAAAATATAATTTTTAAGCAATAATATTCTATATAGTACCAAATATATATTGATGTCAAGTACATGTAATAGTTTGCTGAAATTATTGATGTCAAGAAACTCGAGGTATGTTCGAAAGTTTTGATGTGGTTAGTTAAATTGTAGAATAAATATTGACAAATTATGTAATTAAATTACTTTTGTCAATTGTCCTAGATTATGTAATAATCGTGACTTTATCATAAGTTACTTGACTCCTTTTCAGTTTTCTTTATCCAATCCGTTTGTTATTTAAACTAATCAAATGTTTGTTAAAAATTAACATGTAGAAAAACGTTTGATATTTTAAATATAATGATGGTAAAATTATTGTTAATGCAATATAACTAAATGTGTTCGGACGAATCAGACCACAACGTAAAATGATTAATATTTTATGTAATATGCGCGGGTACGTATACTAGTTGTTTAATTCAAATGAATAAGATTCCTTGCTGATGTAAAGATGAATCTTACTAACTAAAGTAAAGGGGATTCTTGCCCTCTTTATACACAGACATCAGAATTTGAGGTTTATGAATTCAGAAATCTGATTTTTTAAAATTAATTATTCAATTCTAAATTAATGATTTTTATATATCAATTAATTTCTTAATACTAATATAAGATTTGAATCAAAATTATTGAATTCGACCAAATCCATAACCATAACCAGAAAGCCTTGCTCTACGGGCGTGTGTATAAGGGTGCTTCCTTTCAGGCTTCAGCGAAGCTGGTATACATTCCCATAAATTATTGAAGTTGGTATTTTTTTTTATAGTTTTTATTGGTGTTTGATATTCATATAGGAATTCGATTAAATTTGAATTCGCGTTGGGTGTCTCACATTACAAGCAGTGGCGTACGCAGAACTTTCAATAAGCAGTGTCGATTTTTATACAAGAAAGGATAAATATTTAATTACCATAATTATATACAAGGTATGTCTTTGTCCCATTAGTATAGTCTAGTTTTAAGCTAGAAGAGGTCTTGGGTTCAATACTACTTAACCATCCTTTTAAGAAATTTTTCCAAAAAATAAGAAAATTTTACAGAAAAAGGTACCAGTGGAGGTTTGAACACACAACCTCTAAGAAGTAATGAGGCGTTGGACCACTGCACCAAGGGGACCTCATTGTTGAGCAATGTCATTTCTTTTAATATTAGTCTTTGCTCACAGTATTAGCATATAAGCATGTATATATTTAATAAAATTTTTCGATGAAACGGTGTCGCTTGACACCCCTTCACTCAACGTGGGTCCGCCCCTGATTACAAGGTAAAATACTCCCTAATAAAGACAATTTTATACCAAATTCAAACCCAAGACCTTAAAATATGAATAAAGAAATATTTTACCACTCCACCACGACACTAGTTAGTGTTCACCCATTACCAGTTTTGCTCTTCAAAGCTTGTGATTCCATCCTTTTTAACCTTTGCTTTTTTATATATCAGCTTTAACCATCCATATTCCTACTGCCACCGAATAAAGTAAAGAGAAGAAAATAGCCATCCTACCCACCTCATTCTCTTTCTCTCTTGAAAAGAAAAAAGAATTACATTCTCTAAGACATAATATTCATGTGCAAAATAAAATTAGAGGTGAATTTAGAATTTAAAATTAAGAATTCTGGAGCATAACTTTTTTATTTGTTGATTGGATTATGAATAAATCATTTATACACGTTAAGTTATTTTCTTAATAATATAAATATAAGTTCTAGATAAAAAAATTACTGAATTCTAACGAATCTACAATTTCAATGACAGTTCGGCTCCCTAATAAAACAATATGAATTTCAAATGGTAAGTTGTCCTTGATTTTGTCAAAGACATTTTGCGATGATCTATTGCTAATTGACATATTTGCTGCCAAAAACCATTAAAAATCTTATATTTTCAACTACTCTTCAATGGTTTTCTTCGAATTCATGGTATGCCTCCTAGCGATACAACTATACCTGTTGCCCCTAACAAATAGTTGTAGACTTAAATTGTGGTGAATGTTCTATTGGCATGCACTTGAACCAGTAACACGATACTTTTTGATAAACAAATGAATCTTAACCTAATTCAAGCCTAACGATTAGTTTATTGCACAAAATTATAAATATAAAGAGATCACGATGTGAAAATTCAGCACTATCTTTGATCCAAGCCTATTTATCTCTGGTACCATTATAAAGAAATGAATATTGCACCTAATCCTACAAGCTAGCTCATGAGGTGAGCATAGCCCAAAATAATATAAAGAGACTATCTCATTCCTAAAGAACCGATACGGGAACTCAATACTATTGTTGTTATTTAAAGAGTCGAAATTTTCTGTGACTACTATTTTTCGTAACCCTGCGGAGACATGATGAAATTGAAGCATTACTATTTCCGTATATTTTGATTAAAAAAAGTATTGTGACGTATAATAATTACTAAATGCACATATTTTTCTATGGACGTTCTCGTGAAAATACCCATAAATTTAGGATTCTCGACGGAAAACTGCCAGAAACAGTTTCCAACTAATATATTTTTGCTTCTTTTTTTTTTCTTTTTTTTTTGACAACAACTAATATATTTTTGCTAGATTCCATAAAAAATACACATATTTCTAGTAGTGTAGTAATTTTTTGGACAACTTACATAAATACCATAAGTTAAGGATCAAATAATATTTTTTACTACATCTTTATCTAATTACATAATATACTATAATTAGCGTTTTTTGATACATATATTTGACTGTGATACATATTCGATTTGATACATTTACAACTAATCCGTTATTTAAATAAGAAAATAACAGAATTGCCTTAAATTGGGGGGAGTGAATCACGTTTCAGCCATTTCATAAGGAATCACAAAAATATGTGAGCCATAACAGAAAAATGTAAAAATCATCCTTCAGATTCATATCGATTCCAATATACAACTCCATCTAAATTTCTTCATTTCACTTTTTTCTTTATTCTCTAATTTTCAATTCTTGGATATTTTGAAACTAATATCGTCTATGTCGACTGTCTCTGTGTTGTCACGGCATTCGGGTGTTTGGGTTTCTGAGCTCAGCTACGACTCGTATAAAATTGATGAGATTGTGATTCACGAAAAAGCATCGTGCAAAGATTTAATGATTGCAATATCAATTCAACTCAAGATTGATGAATCTCAGAAAAATATTCATGTGAAGTACATTATTCAAGGGAATTCAACAGCAATGGAGATTCATAATGATATGGGCGTGAAGTTTTTTTTTCAAAATTCTGAAACTTGCACCTTCCTTTGGTATGTATCCACTGTGTATTAATACTACTGATATAATAATTAGTGGTGGAACATTTGATGCGGATACTGGTGCAATTGAGTGTTATGAAGTTGTTGAAAATAGAGGGCTTGCACTAGCTGTAGTTGATGATAGTGAAGCGTTATCTGTGTTTGATATCGATGTTGGTCACTTTATAATGGATTGCAACAACACAATAGTGAAGGTAAAGCAACTTTACAAGAACAAAGTCACTCTTATTTCAGTGATGCGAAAGTATTCCATCCGGCATAGGTTTAATTTTAGAGTTGAGAGATCTAACAAACAGTGATATTTTTTTAACGAATAATATGTTTGTGGATTGATACATATTAATGTATCGAGTATATCATATAGTGAAACTTGAATTAAATGTTACCATAAGTAGTTACGTAATTGTAAAAATCAGATGATACATACGTAGTGGAAATTGAAATAACATGAACTTTTGTGTTTCTGAACATTGATTTGAATACATATTGTGTTGATACATTTATCTAATTCATGTGAAAAAATGAAATAACGTGCACATATAGTGAAACTCGAATTAGGTTTTACCATAATTAGTTACGTTAGTGTAAAAATTAGATCATAGATAAGTAGTGAAAATTGATATAACATGAACTTTTGCATTTCTGAACATCGATTTGAGTACATACTGTGTTGATTTATCTGATTCATTTGAAAAAATGGAATAGTGATTACGAAGCAAAATGAAAGTTATGTTTCTGGATTGATACATGTTGTGTTGTCTGACGTTTGATACATATTATGAATTAAATATATCATGAGATACATATTTCTAATACATTTGTTTCAGTTCTCTTTTTATCCATATACATATAAATATATCACAGATACAGGATACGAATCCTAGATACGGATACATAAGTCACCAGTTGTGGTAGTAGATGGGAGCCACTTGGGCGGTCCATATACGGAAACTTTCATTTCATCTAGCACACTGGATGGGGCAGGTATTGGTCTTGGCAATATTACTTTTGAAATGTTAGTAACAATACATATAGATTAAGCATAGTTGTTGTTTGTTTTTTATGTATCAGGAAATGTATTGCCACTTGTATATGGTGTAGTTGATTTCAAAAATGATTCATCATGAACGTGATTTTTTCAACTGTTCAAATTTGTTGTCGGGGTGCGTGAGAATATGTGTGCTATCTCAGATCGCAATGAGAGCATAATCAAGAGTGTTAGGATAGTGTATCCATATATACCACATTTTGCTTGTATTTGGCATCTGTGAAATAATGTGTGCACAATCTCTAAGAAGAATAAGGACAGATTGAGCATCAAGTCTTACGCAATGACTAAAGCATACAAACAAGATGATTTTTATGAGTTGATGTGTAAAGTGAAAAAGATTGATTATAGAGTGAAGGAATATCTCGCAGATGCAGGATACGAAAAGTGGGCAAGAGTTCATGCTTCAGTAAATAGGAGAAGAATGATGACATCTAATATAGCGGAATGTATCAACTCTCGTCTTATGGAAGCACGTGAACAGTCAATTTTAGAATTTCTGAAACAAGTAAGAATCTTATTTGGTTCTTGAAACTGCAAAAACAGAGATAGGTCAAGCTTTCTTATAGAAAGTTCATTGGGAGGTAGGTTTCAGAAAATTCTAATACCAAACGAGGCAAATTCATTGCGTATGACGATAAGTTGTATTTAATGTTATTTTTGATTTCATGTTTTATAATCTGTTTTCGAAAAAATTCTGATTATTGAATGTGGCACTAAAAATTAAATGAATCAATACGTAATGTTCTGATATGTATTATAAAGGGAAGTTTGTACTATTAAGCTTCAACAGAATGTCTTCATGATTAAAAATTACTTTTTACTGGACATTGAGTGATAATGAGTTGATGGTTAATTACTGTTAAATAATGATAAATATTCAGGTTAGGGCATCATCGAACTACATCTATAGTGTCTACGATGATGAAAGACGATACATTGTCCGTTTGAAGATAATCAAACATGCAAGTGCGGTAGATTTCAGCTTGATGAGATAACATGTCCGCATGCTATTGTTGTGTTGAAAAGTAAATATGTGAAGGAAATGAAGCCATACTGTTCTATTTACTATAAAAAAGAAACATGTGTCCAGATATATGAAATGTTGATTTGTCCGATGCCCGACAAGAAGGATTGGAATGTTCCCGCAGAAGTTTTGAAAGATGTGGTATTGCCTCCAAAATATAGAAGACCACTGAGAAGACCAAAAAAAGATAGGCACAAGAAAATTAGTGAAACACTTTTCTCAAACTCAAATTGTTGCGGAAAGTGTAGGCGTGAAGGTCATAACAGACGCACCTGCAACTACTTCCCAAAGGAGATGTGATTTTTAATTTTGAATAAACTGTTTGAAATTTTTATAAAATTCCTTGTTATGAATACTATGACAGTTTTAATTCCTCAATAATATTTGAATTTGCCACTGATAGTTGTTTGCAATGTACTATTATTTTGTATGATGCTATAAGAATGATTTATATTATATGTATTAGTTATATCTAACTTATATTATATGTATAAAGTAATACTATTTGAACGTTTACATATCTTCATGAAAAAAAAGTGAGTCTTATTTTTATACATTTATTCATTTGTGTGAGATAAATTTTTTTGATACATTTATTTGATACATACGACATTGTGGCCTAAGGATATTTTATGGTTCATATTTTTTGATACATATCATTCATGCACCTAACGTTGTGGCAGAAAAAACTAGTAAATATTTTTGGATGTGTTATATTTGTGTAGGTGATACATCTGTATGACTCATTTTTTTTAATACATTTATTTGATACATACGACACTGTGGTATAAGGATATTTTATGATTCATATTTTTTGATATATATCATTCCATGCTCCTTACTTTATAGCATAAAGAAATGATAATTTTTTTTTGAACTGACAATTTTTTAATATGAATCATTTTTTTTGTATGATTCATTGTTATGATACATTTACTTGATAAATCTTAACATTAAGGAAGAAAAGGACTTGCAAATTTTTTTATATGATTCATAATTATGTAGGTGATACATTTGTATTACTCATTTTTTTGATATATTTATTTGATACATCTGACATTGTGGGTGAAAGGTCTTTGAAATTATTTTTTGTATGAATTGTATTTTTTTTAATTTTTTTCTGTATGAATTTGTTTCAAAAATGTTAAGAATCATTCTTACTTGATAATTGATTCTAATAGAATAATACATAAATCTGCTAAAACAATATAATAAATGAAGTACTATATATCATTCATTGAAATGGCAAATCACCAGTTCATTGTCCAACAAAAAGAAAAACCAACACACAAAAAGATGAACTACCAGAAAACAACTACACAAGATCTATCAAATCCTGAACATCTGATGGAATGTATGTGCGTTTAGACTTAGGCAGGTCTTGATTATCGCTAACATATTCATTCATTGCCTTGTTCAACCCATAATCCCATAAGAATGACACATATCTGATATGATGAGGCGCGGAGTTAAAATTCGAAACATATCAGTAAAGATGTGGTATGAAATGTATAAAACAAATGTACCAAAGGTGCACAGACCAAATGTATCAAGAACTTAACTAAATGTCATATGTATCAAAGGAAAAAATTGATGATTTTTTACCACGTTTGAGGGGGAATTGTTCATCTCCCCTGTTTCGTCTTGATCAGTCATTTACATGTCTGTGGTGTCAGTTCGAGCAGCGTAACCTTCTCATATCTTCTTCATCTTTACGGGGTCATTGTGGTGTTTTGATCAATTTTTGTGAAAATTATCAGAAATATTATCAAAAATATCCGGAACAAAATCCACAACTTCATCACTTGCAGAACCAACAATGTTATTTTCAATTTGGGTAACATCCAAACTGAATGAGGAAAAATCATCAGAAGCCATCAAAAAGGACAAAAAAAAAATAACAACACAATAGATGTGTTTTGAAACTAATAGAAAGTAATCTTCTTAAAATCTAATTCAACAATTAACTCACCTCTCGAAAAAAATTAAAAAAATATTAAAATCAATTTGACTTAAACTTGATGAATGTGGGCAGTAGATGGAGGTTGAAGATAAAGTTATTGAAAATCAATTTTAGAGATAAGTTATCGATTATTGGGGTGAAAATTTTTGAAAATGGAATGACGAGATTTGGGGCGGCATATGCGGAGTAGTAAGTGGTTGAGTGGAAAGGAAGATATGTATCAAGGGAAAATGAATAAATGTGATATTTTATGAAATATTTTAAAAGATATGAAAATTTTAGAAATAATGGTCCTTAAGTTTGATTATTTGTGTAAAATTTTTTAACCATAGTTTTCGTATGTACTAAAGTTGACAATTGTTATTAAACTTCACACACCCTCAACCTTTGTTGGCTCCCCTAGTGTCCACTTTCTACCTGTCACATTGATGTATCTAAAGCTACTCTTATTAATTGATTCTTTACCACTTATTTGATTGAACTTCTCTTTAGATAGAAAAGTGGAAGAATCAACACGAGGACAAATATATGCTTCAATTAAAGTACAATTAAGGAAGAACAAACTGACAAACAACATTTGCAACAAAATCTAACTATTAAACCCATAGATTAATCATCATTATTGTAACACCCCGTAACTTCCCAAACCTACTTGATGACAGTGAATAATGTTTACTTAGGTTTCGAGAGTTATAAGTATATATTTGGTAATGTTCAAGATGAGAAAAATTGAAATTTGGCCTTGTACATGTGACGAGCCTTTCATAGGAAGTGTTTTGTGGTTTCGTGGAGCATTTGGGTGATACCCCGTACACATTCTAACCTCATTTGGTGCCTTGAAGTCATGTTTACTTGATGATTAAGATCACTAAGTAAGTATTTTATAGTGTTTTGATAAGGTATTGGATGATACGCAAGTGTCGGATAAACGGCTGAAAAAAATCAGCAAAGCATAAAAACTTGCGCCACTGCCCTGTTTCAGGGGGTATGGCGCAAGCCACTAATTCAGAGGAGGCTCATTTCTTGCGCCACAGCCTGCTTTGCAGCTAGTGGCGCAAGGCACAAATATGGTGCCTTTTCGGACCCGTTTTGTAACGCAATTCTACGACGATTCTTGGATGGTTTCTTTTGGTTCTTTGGAGTTCTTTGAGCATTGTTAAAGCTTCAAACACTTCAATACACTCTTACATACTCCTACATGATCAAATCATGAAACATGAATAGTGATCCAAAATGTCTAATGAAGCCAAGGGCGACTAGAATTCCTATTTTTGCGATCGAGGCGACGAATGAGAATCTCGTAAGAGAATATTGTCGTGACATTATGGGATTATGTAAAAATGAGATATATGGTGAATAATACATGAAATTTGGTGGGTTACATGGATATGTGTTATTGGGCCCAAAGTTAGGCCCAAATTGGTATTAAAAGACTTGGCCCAAAGGGCAAAAAGACCCATTCTTCCACTTTGACCACATTAAATGCCAAAGAAGTGGCTAAGTATGACTTGGGGTCTATATAAAGGCCCCAAGATCAGATTTTTAATCATTCAAAGCTCTCATGCCTTTAAGATATTTTCTCCAACATTTCTTTAAGTTCCAAACCCTAAAGCAAAATATTCCTTTGGACTCCTTGGACAAGATCATCATATTCCAAACCTTGGTAAGTATTTATTCTCATGGATTAACATATTATATGCATGGGAGATTATGTATATTATGATAGTTGTGTTGGTAAGGTGGTGAATAGTGTATTTTTGCTTTTGGTGAAAGACGTGATATCTTGGTGATTTGAACTTGAATTAGGACTTGTGCCTTTGATGAAAGAGCATGGTATGGACAAAATATGAACATTTATGGTGTTATTTTTGGTATTAAACTTGTTCTTGTCTATAAGTGGAAATTGTGGGATTTTGGCCGATATGTGTTATGAGTCGTGTTAAGGTAATTTGATGGATTGTTTGTGATGTGGTATGGATAAGAAAGTGTAAAGGAGAAGTGTTGTGGTGAAATGTATCAAGTATCATGTATTGGTCAATGTTGGGAATATTATGGAATTTTTGGAATAATAATTTCATCAATGGTTTTGTCAAGGGGAAATGACATGTTTAAAAGCAAACATGTAACTCATTGATATTATATGCATTTGTAAAGTAATTGATGGTATAATTATGATGTTGTGATGGTGGAGAGTGGAAGGTATGAACTTGGGGTGACATATGGTCAATGTTGGGCATGTTGTGGTATTATTGATATGACCATGCCGTAAATGGTATTGTAGAGAAGGAAATAACATGTTAAAGCCAAACATGTGACTTATTGTTATTGTATGCATTTGTAAGGTAGTTGGTGGTTAATGTTGGTTCCATTATGCACTTGTGATGTAGAGTGAAACGTAAAGAAGGAGCAGACTTGTTGCGCTCACATATTTGATTGTGTACTTACATTGGTAAGAGAAGGTATGTAAGGTTACTCTTTTTGTATCCTTCTACAAGATATTGTTCTTATTGACATTGGGCTTGTTTCAATTCCGAGAGGCTTAAAGTATATCAATTCAGGTTGACCTATATTGTGATTCATACGTGTTCTATTCTTAGATGAACGATGATTCACTTATCTCTTAGTCGTTGATGGAAGTTGCAAAGATGTCATAACGTTGTAAATTCTAAGGGAACTATCCCAACGAGAGTAATGAGGTAAAGAGAGCTTGTTTAGTTTGAATAGCATTATTCCGATCATGTCTTGTTCCAAAGTCCTATAGTATGATGATTATCCTTGTGCCAATTGTTCATAAATAAGAGTACCAATCTCATAAGAGTAATAAGAGAGGTGATGTGCAAGTTAGTATAATTATTCCTCTTAAGTGAAATTGTCAATCTCATGAGGTAAAGGAGTAAAGTGAGATGTGCATATAAGTGCGTGCTTAGTTAAGGTGTTAATCTCATGAAGTATAAGAGTAAGGTAAAGCATATTGGTGTGTTTCAATTAGTGTCATGATCCAAAGTTCCAATAGAAGTTATACATATGTCTCTTATGCATTGACTATTGTTCCAATGGTTCCAAGATGATGTGTTCAAATAATGTTATGAAAAGTGAATATACCAATCTCTCACAAGTAAATGAATCAATCTCTCACAAGTGAGTATACCAATCTCTCAAAAGTAATGAGAAAGTAATGTGCAAGTTAATGTATCTATCCCTCACAAGTAGCGATATCAATCTTACAAGAGTAAAGATGTGAAGTAATGTATATTTGTGTTTCAAGTTTCAAGAATGTTTCTATCATCAAAGTACCTCTCATAGTATGAAAGAAAGAGAAATGAAGTAGAGAATAATATAAGTAAAGGAAGCAATGTTATGTAATGTTAACCCTACCCATGGAGTAGATGTATATTATTAACCCACCATAGCGTGGATGTATGTTGGCCTACCCATGGAGTAGATGTATGTCATTGCCCACCAAAGAGTGGATGTATGTCATTGCTCACCAAAGAGTGGATGTATGTTATTGCCCACCAAAGAGTGGATGTATGTTATTGCTCACCAAAGAGTGGATGTATGTTGAATGACTAATAACAATGATAATGAGTGTTAACCAAAGGGGGAATCCATTGAACAAAGGTATCATATGAATGATAAGGCTATGATTGAGAGATCAAAAAGAGTGATAATAATAAAAGAAAGGTACATGGTTCCACGTATAGAGCTTTCTCCTATAATTATTTCCATTGAAGTTCTTATGTATTAATGCAGTTTTTCTTATGGCCTTGCATACTCAGTAGATTCTTCGTACTGACCCCTCTTGGGGACTTACCTTACATGTTGCAGGTGCAGGCACTAGTAGGCCTCCACAGTAGATTGTCAGAGTTGTAGATCTTTGGTGAGCTCCAGTTAGTTCGGGGCTTCTCCGAGTCAATGTTGTACATTTCTTTTGATGTTGTAAAGATACAGCGGGGACTTGTCCCGACTTTTAGTTCATTTTGGTCAATGCATTTGTAGAGGCTTTTGTAGACGGATGTGGGTGTTTAAATGTGAAGGTACATGTCGTTTTGACTTGATGGCTCAAACGGCCAAGTTTTACATATATAGCTATGACATATGTTTTCATGTCTATGACTTCCGCATAGTTGCATAAGGTGTAATAAGATTCATATGAGGTTATGTATGCGAATGTACATGAGCAAAGATTGGTTCTCTCGGGCCTTATCGGCTTCGGGTGCCAATCACGCCTCGTTGGGATTCGGGGCGTGACAATTATAACAACATCTAATCAACTTTTTGAGAGATATTGCTGGCATCCAACATGAGAAACTAGCCAATCAAGATGCTAAACATGAGGTAGGCATTTAAGTACTATCAACATATTTGATAAAAGGGGATTTTATTTAATGACTCTTGATCAATTTTTATTTATTTATTTTAAGATTCAAGGCAACATTGTTCTGAATATATTTAAAAGGTAAGTTCAGCAATGCCTCTGAACAACTATCTTTCAATAATATTCCAGATGGTAGGTGGGGCATGTTAGGTCCAAGGTTTCACCTGTTACTTTTGATGATAACAAATCAACACAATTTAATAAAAGAGTATTTCTTGTGGTAAATTTATTTTTGACTTATGTTTATTTGATGAAGAAGAAATTGGTAAAGAAATAAAGAAATATTGAAAAGAAGATATTATAGAGAATATAAGAAGAAAAAGAATTGCTCAAATCAAGAGTTATTTGATGAAGAAGGATTTGGTGAAAGATTTAAATAGATTTGGATAAAAAGATATTGTGGAGAAGATATGGAGAAAAAGACTTGCCCAAATCAAGGTACAAGAATCATAGAAAAAATATTTTCTGCAATCCTATGAAAGTAAAAATATTCTACACAAGAAAAATATCAAGATTGATTTGTTACTTAAAGAAGATGCAATAGTTATGGAGTATCAAGAAATGCCCTATGTCTCAAGTTTACAAAAGAGTTCACATTCAAAGTGTTCAAGATCCAAAATCAGAAAATGAATGGGCTTACATTCAAATTAATATAAATCAAGATCCAAAGAGAAATGAAGAGGATCTTGAAATTCTCTTGGATTGCTAAAATAAGAGCTCATATTTGTACTTGTCATACGAAGGAGAATTCAAAGAATTCATCAATCAAAGCTATGGATCTGAAAAATAAATCACTAAGTAACATAGCGAGAAGGACATCAACAAATGAAAGATCTTGAAATAATAAACAAGAAAATAATATTTGGAAAGATATCTCATACTAGACACAATCTACAAGAGGTTATTACATTGGTCGAAAAAAATAGTTTCAGTTATTATATATGGAAGGAGGATATTGGCTATTTATGATTAAGATATTTGATTGATGCAAGAAAGAAGATTCTATTTTACTGTATATTTTCTTACTATAATCAACAAAGAAGAAATCTCCTCAATATGAGTACTGTTGCGAAAAATCATGGAAGAGTATATATGGAAGACCTTGATCTACACAAGACAAATAAGGAAAGATTTATTGCATATTACAAAGATCATATTGTATACGCATAAAGCTTTCTTTCCCAAATAAGAAAGCTATATGCAAGCATATTGATAAAAATCAAAGGTGAATCAGGACAAAATAAATAAAGACACGAATCAAGGGAGGCATTTAAGAATTTAAGAAAGATTGGAGCAATATCAGAAATATTTCAAGATTAGAAGATCACTGCATTTATGAAGAACAAGACTAGAATATTCAAGGACCAGCTATAAAAGAAGAAGACACCATAATAATTCAAGATGCGCAGCCACACATACTTTCGTGTCAACCACTCTCTAGTTTTTTTGTTCTACTCTTCGTAAGTAATGTAATTCATTATCGATTTACTGTGTAGTCAAAAGACAAAAGAGAGAAAAAAATATTATTTGGTGAGGCATTATATCGAGAGATAGTGTCATTGTTTGTTTCTTTGGTGAGCGAGTGAAAATCAAAGATTCGTTGTTGGTGAGCGAGTGAAAAATCAATCTTGTATGTTGTTGGTAAGCGTGTCAAAACCAACACTTGTTCGTTATTGGTGAGTGAGTGAAATCAACCTTGTAAACGTTGGTGGCAAATACGGAAAACCACTAAGCTATACTCAACTCAAGTTACAAAGAGTGCAAAAGATAATGTTCTAGCAACCCAAAAAAACTGGATTAGAAAACCACATTGATTTCGAACCAATATAAAAATTTTCATGTCATTTATTTTAGGGAAAAGGGTCAGAAATACCCCTTAAGTATTGAAATTGGTTCAAAAATACCCTTCGTTAACCTATTGGGCCAAAAATACCCTTCTACCCACCTTTATGGCTCAAAAATACCCTTCCATCCACCTTTATGGCTCAAATATACCCTTATAACTAACGGTCCTTTTTTAAACCATAATTAAAAAAAAGGGAAAAGGGCCAAAAATACCCTTCAAGTATTGAAATTGGTTCAAAAATACCCCCCCGTTTAACTATTGGGCCAAAAATACCCCTCCATCCACCTTTATGGCTCAAATATACCCTTACCACTAACAACCCTTTTTTAAACCATAATTTAAAAAAATATTTATTACGTGTCAGCTTTTTATTGGTTGCAAATTAAATTAATTAAAATATTATTATCTTATAACCAAATCTGGACCCAACTAAAACTACCCGACAAAACCCGTCCCAACCAATTAAATAACGGTGACCCATAGTTTTTTGGTTTATATCAGTTACACCATACCTCAAAGGTGAATAATTTTCTACTTTCTGTGTCTGCCTGCAAATACGTTAGGGATAGGGGTGGGCATAAAAACTGGAGAACCAAAAAATCGTACCGAACCGAATTAGTTCGGTTCTTCGGTTCGGTTTCCGTTTTTATTTCGGTAGTTCGGTTCTTCGGTTCGGAGTTTGGTTTATGTCACGCCCCGAATCCCATCGAGACATGATTGGCACCCGTAGCCGATAAGGCCCGAGAGAACCAACCTTTGCCTATGCTCAATCATATGCATATAATATTCATAACCACCATTGCATAATATTATGACATACGAATAAAGGAGAACAAGGGACATATTTAGGCATACATATGAAACTTGGCCGTTGAGGCCATCCAGTCAAAACAACATGTGTCTTTTACACTATTACACCCACATCGGTCTACAAAAGCCTCTAACAAGAGCATTTATCAAAATGAACTATAAGT
This sequence comes from Capsicum rhomboideum, assembly GCA_031232105.1. Lineage (NCBI taxonomy): Eukaryota > Viridiplantae > Streptophyta > Magnoliopsida > Solanales > Solanaceae > Capsicum > Capsicum rhomboideum. Next base: position 44,248,799 of record CP124715.1, on the reverse strand, counting down.
CGGGACAAGTCCCCGCACAACATGTACAATAGCAAAACATATATACAATTTGACTCGGAGAAGCCCCGAATGAGCGGGAGCTCACCAAAGAACCGCTAACACTGGTAGTTTATTGAGGAGGCCTACTGGGACCTGCGCCTGCAGCAAGTAAGGTAAATTCCCCGAGAGGGGTCAGTACGAAATAAGTACTGAGTATGCAAGGCTCAGATGAAACTGTACAATACAAGAATATGTCAATGAACTCAAAACATATGAATAATCAATGTGAATAAGTCACCATGTTACTCTTTGGAAACCATGTGGATTGCTTTCATTATTTTCATTACTTCCTTTATCTCAATGCTCACATGTCATTACATCACAATGTACCCGGGCCCCGACTGATCAGTGGGTCTTTCATATCATCATATAGGGATCGAGTCGAGCTAGGCTTATGCCCCTAGACTTGCCACCCTCGGGATCGAGTCGAGCTAGGCTTACGCCCCTAGACTTGCCACCCATAAATCCAAATCTCGGGATCGAGTCGAGCTAGGCTTACGCCCCTAGACTTGCCACCCGTACTTGATCATTGACCACATTTGCATTACTTTGTTCATTACTTTGAGATTGATACTTTGATAGTCATAACATCACTTTGGAACTTTGGAACACAACATTGTTGGAAACTTTGAATCATTGACCAATGAGTGAAGGACATATGAATAAATATCAATGAGAAATATAACATTACTAGCACCATGATACCATTGGAACCATTGGACAATAATCCATGAACAAGAGACACAAGTATAGGCACTATTGGAATATTGGAACATAGCCTTCTTTGAACTTTTGGAACATTAACCATGAATATGAGAAGTGATATTCACAATGGATCAATGAGTAGGAAATATTAGACAATGACCATAGATAATTGCATATGGGATACCTTAGTATATTTCGGAATAGAACTAGAGAAATGTCAATGTGAACACTAGTGGCCGTAGAAAGATACGGACAAAGTAACCTTGCATACCTTGTCTTCCCAATGTAAGTACACAATCAAATATGTGAGAGCAACAATTCCGCTCCTTCTTTACGTTTCACTCTACATCACAAATACATAATGGAACCAACATTAACCACCAACTACCTTACAAATGCATACAATAACAACAAGTCACATGTTTGGCTTTAACATGTCATTTCCCCTTGATAATATCCTTTTCGGCATGGTCATATCAATAATACCACAACATGCCCAACATTGACCAAAATATCATTTATGAATTTATTATTCCAATAATCCCACAATATTCCATACATTGACCAATACATGATAGCCAAGATCATGTCACACCAAGTGCATATTTTACACTTCTCCATCACCACAACATCACAATTATGCCATCAAATTACTTCAATACACCTCACAACAACAAATCGGCCAAAATCCCATAATTTACACTTTTATGGAAATAACAAGTTTCTTAATGTAATCACACCATACATGTTGGTATTTCATCCATACCATGCCTTTTCATCAAACCCACAAGTCATATTTCAAGTTTAATTCACAAGAATGCACATCTTTTATCAAAAACCAAAAGTGCACTATTCAACACCTTGCCACCATAACTACCATGATATACATAACCTCTCATGTACATAATATATTAAATTACAAGAATAAACACTTACCAATACTTGTAGGATGATGCTCTTGCCCAAGAAGTGGACTTAGGGTTTGAGAGTCCAAAAGAAGCTTTCTTGAGAATTCTAGAAAAAAAGATAGAAAAGCATGTGTGTTGTGTGTATTAAAAATCTGATTTTTGGGGACTTTATATAGACCCTCTTGGCCATCCTTAGCCACTAATAATGCATTTAATACTTTGTCTAGAAGGTCAATGGAAGAATGGGTCTTTTGACCCATTTTGGCCCATGCTTTTCTTCTCATTTTGGCTCACTTTGGGCCTCAAATTGGGCCCAATACTTATCTCAACTTAGCCCACCAAATTCCATGTATAATCAACCATATATATAGCATGTTTCAATAATTCCATAATCTCACGACAATATTCTCTTACGAGTTTCTCATTCGTAGTCTCATTCGCAAAAATAGGAATTCTAGTCGCCCATGGCTTTATTGAACATCTTGAATAACTATTTATCTTTCATGCTTTGATCATGTAGGAGTATGTAGGAGTGTATTGAAGTATTTGAAGCTTTAACAATGCTCAAAGAACTCCAAAGAACCAAAAGAAACCATCTAAGAATCGACGTAGAATCGCGTTACAAAATGAGCGCGGAAGGGCACAATATGTTGTGCCTTGCGCCACTTGCTGCAAAGCAAGCAGTGGCGCGAGATCCTGCTGCCCTCTGAATCAGGTGGCTTGCGCCACACACCCTGAAACAGGGAGTGGCGCAAGTCTTGGTACTTTGCTGAATTTTTCGGCCACTTTTTCCAACACTTGCATATCGTCCAATACCCTATCAAAACACTACAAAATACTTACTTAGTGAGCTTTATCATCAAATAAACATGACTTCAAGTCACCAAATGAGGTTAGTATGTGTACGGGGTATTACCCAAATGCTCCACGAAAGCACAAAACACCTCCTACGAAGGTCTACTCGCATGTGCGTGGCCAAATTTAAATTTTCTCGTCATTAGCATTGCCAAATACATACTTATATCTCTCGACACCTAAGCAAACATTATTCAGCATCATCAAGTAGGGTTGGGAAGGTACGGGGTGTTACATTCTTCCCCCCTTAGAAACATTCGTCCTCGAATGTTAGTAACATTGTCTCAATGTAACAACATAAGTCAAAGTGAATTCTTCATATCATCATGTACACATGTATCACTTGTAAAGACTTACTTATTATGACTCCACTTCCGTATTTTGATCTTTTTCTTCCGTGCATAACAATGATAAATACTTTAAAAGGTCATTATTTCATAGGTCTCCCTTGTTACTCCGGCATCTCTTAATTCTTTCACTTATCGATGTATCATAACAATTAGTAACAATAAGTACCTCTTTCACATGTGAAATCCCCTGTAATTTGTACATTTCCACTGGCAACGATATAAGATAATCGCCTATACACTTTCAAAGCATCGCATATTAGATACTGAATGAACTGTGAAAAGTTCCTGGACTAGTGCTAATAGACACTCAATTTGCCCAAATCTTTGGACAATTTCCCTTTCTTTCCGATTCTCATTATTTCTTTCCTTTTCATCTTTAATATCGGCATCTAATTTGTATTGACTTTGGGCCATTGTAGCTGTTGTTATATCACCTTCACTTTCTCGATACCCAAGCGAAGCAAATTCCGTCAACTGTAACCCATCCAATTGATGATCTATATTCTCTTTCACATAAAGCTTCGTAGATGCCTTTTGATACTTTTATTGTAAGCAATTTCAATAAACCATAGATGTTCATCCCAACTACCTGTAAAGTCCAATGTACAAACTCGTGACATATCTGCAAATGTTAGTATAATGTGTTCTATTTGTCCATCCATCTGAGGATGACAAGCCGCACTGACATCTACCTGTGTACCCATGCTTTACTGAAAGGACTTTCAACACTATGCAATAAAGTAAGCTCTCCCCTTTGATATAGTAGTGAGTAGAATCCCATGTAATCGTACTATCTCCGTAACATCCAACGTTACATAATGTTCAGCTGTATCGGTGGTCTTAACTGGTAGGAAATACACTGACTCGGTAAGTCTATTAACTATCACTGATATGGAATCAACCTTCGCAGTGTATGAGACAACCCTGTGATGAAATCCATATTATTCATGTTCCACTTCCAAACTGGAAGGATAATATAGCATAAACCATACAGACTTCTGATGCTATATTGTCAATTAGTGACCGCGTGGACCTTGAGCTACAAGTTCTACAATGTGCTTCTCAAGTATCCTTCCCAGACCTCTCTGCTACACCATGGTACATTGTGGTTGCTTCCGAGTAAATGAAATACTGTGAACGATGTTCCTCTGTCGTAATTCATTTTCTTAACTCGTTTATACCCAGTACACGCAATCTGCATTGGTGTTAAAGTACTCCCCCCTTGTATTTGTTCAAATACTCTCGTCGACTTTGCTGTACACATATTTTTTTTTCCAAGTGAACTAAAAATGGCATTTACCTATTGCTTTTTCCTTTATCTCCAATATCAATGAAAATCCTACCACATTTGACACTATAATTCTTTCATCTGGAGTTTCAAGAAACAAAACCCCATATTTCCTCATTAATATAGATTTCCTGACTATATCTTTCTTTTCTGTGAGCTGTCCATTCATACTTCCTACTACCTTGCATCTTAATGTATCAACGACCCCATTTGCTTTTCCCAAATGATATAGGATACCAATGTCCTCACCTTTTAAGATTTCAAGCCACCTTCGCTACCTCAGAGTAAGTCTTTTGGCTTAACAATCTATTACATTGTCTCACATCCAGAATATATATATCAGCATGAATCCCTTACAAATAGTTACACCATAACGTTAAAGCAAATATCACTGCTGCTACTTTAGGGTCATGTGTTTCGTAATAATTTATATTCTCATGTGGCCGTAACTGTCGTGACGCATATGCTATTACCTTATCATGCTACATCAATATACATTCGAGGCCAACCCCAGAAGCATTACCATACATTGCATAACATTCTTATGCCTTCAGAAGGCACTTACAACGGATGTGGAAGTTACTTTATCTTTCAACTCTTGAAAGCTTTTCTCACATGCATCATACTGGAACTTGATTGCCTTGTGTATAGGCTTTGTTAAGGGTGTAGGTATAGAAGGAGATCCTTCCACAATTCTCATATAATGATCAATCAACCCAAGAAATCGATGGATCTCTGTAAGCATCATAGGCCTTAGCCAATTGTTCACCATTTCTATCTTTTGTGTAACAACTTTCATCTCTTCATCCGATACAATGCATGGTCCTCTTGTGATTTTTTTGAATACCATCACCGAATATGGTCACACACACATTTACAAGTGTCCTGAACGCCCTGTTCATTAATCTATAAAACTACAGGTGCATTCGCTAGCCCAATTGACATACTAAGACTTATAAGCATACCATGTTTGTAATGCTGCCTTGGGTATATCATCATCGTTCATATATATTTTCCTTTTTATTTCATCAACATTCATTACCATTTATCCCGTAACTGATCAAACAAATCGTCAACTCTGGGGGGAAACTATTCTTATCCAGTTGCCAATAGTAAACACACATTCTCAATAGGCCATTTATCTTTTTTTTTCTACTAGTGACACTGATGCACCCCAAGGGGCAGTACTAGGCCTTATGAATCCCTTATTCAACACGTCTTTTACTTTCTCCTGTCATTCTCGTAACTCGACCAGGCCATGCTATATGAAGAGGCCATGCTATATGATGAAAATAAAAATAGTTCGAGTACCTGACGTCACATTCATACCAAATCATACATCTGGGAATTTATTTACCACCCGGACTGATTAAAGAGGTGGGGGTTTCGCATTAATATCGTTCACTCTTACTAAGTGGCATATGTATCCCTTAGAGTATCCTTTTCTTTGTCGTGAGATGGGGAATACATTTTCCTGTCCATTCAAAATATTCCTTTGGGGATAATGACAATAGAACTTCTTAGTTCGGCCATCTACTATGCCATAACCCCTTTATAACTCAATAAGATCAACCAGTATCTCATGACCACAATTAATGACTATGCACTTATGATATACTCTTTTATTTACAATAGGTTCTCCGACTAATGTATAGACCTCATATGACATATCTAGTAATTCTGGTGCTCGTTTGAATTTTCAACCCTTAATGAAATAACATATGCAATTGTCAAATATGGGTTAATCAATACATATACGGTACCTGCAGCTTCATCAGGATAAGCCTAATTTTTATGGCCCGACATATCACACCAATACCAACATTTGACCTCAACCAATATTTCACCTAGATGATAACGTCCGCAGCACTAACACGGCTGACAAAGAGACTTCCGTTGGTTCATACTTTCTACGTGCTTGTCCTTAATGAATCCTGAATCTCACTTCTGTACCAATTCGATTGTCTCTAAACCCTTAGAATCGAGGTAAAACATTTACTATCGACTAAGGGAATGGTGATCTAGGCGGTCTGCTAAACACTTGAGACCTAACTTCTCCCTGGGACGCCGTAAACTGTCCCATAGGTCTAGCCCTCTCTCTTTGGCGACCCTTCTTCAAATAGTTGTGTCCTTTTCTGTTGCCTCTGTTCTTTTATTATTGTGTGCAAAATGCCTATATCCATTGTACAATCCATCTGTCTCTATACTGATGCACTCTATCGGTCATAACAGTTATCACGTTTGGAGCATATCTAGTCAAATTATGACACTAAAAACTGTACTTCCTGACACTTATAGCCCTTTGACAAAAAAAATTTTTCTTAACAATTGGTCCACATAAGCTTTTCTGACCTCACATGGGAGGTACTAGTCACAGAATGCCATTTTACATTCCTCCCAACTATCTGAAAATACATCAGTAGATCAGTCATATGCATAACATCTAGAACCCTTTTTAACTTAGTTCATAATGTCCTATGGGTCTTCATTCAAATCCGACCCGGTGAACGTGGGAGGGTATGATTTCTAAAAATATTGTGTTTGACGACTAGCTACCCTAGCCGCACCATCATTACTCGTCATCAGGCCATCTCGCCCGTGACATTGTACAACAACTATCTGAGGCAACATATGCACTACATTTCGTAAATCCTGTTCCGTGACATTTATAGATGGCTCTGCAGGTACTCCTCTATCTTTTGGCTACGAGAGACCCGTATAACGATTTCCATATCAGCTTCACCTTGACTAACTTGGTTAAGTGGTGATTTACACATTTCTACTTCGGCAGGCATATCATCCTGCTCACCTTTGCCCTTATCTTGTCTGATACTCAACATTTGACTATATAAAAGAAAACCAATGTCAATACGTACATATGTGTCCACCTACAACTTTGGCTCTATTGCACGATCTAGAAGTGAAGAAAAGAAACAACTCCTAAATGTCCCGTAGCCTCCTACTTATAAATGTGGCGCGCAACACATCCATAAGCAAGACTCTACTCAGACACGGCTTTGTAGACACCCTTAGAACGACCTGCTCTGATACCACTTTTGTCACGCCCCGAATCCCATCGAGACATGATTGGCACCCGTAGCCGATAAGGCCCGAGAGAACCAACCTTTGCCTATGCTCAATCATATGCATATAATATTCATAACCACCATTGCATAATATTATGACATACGAATAAAGGAGAACAAGGGACATATTTAGGCATACATATGAAACTTGGCCGTTGAGGCCATCCAGTCAAAACAACATGTGTCTTTTACACTATTACACCCACATCGGTCTACAAAAGCCTCTAACAAGAGCATTTATCAAAATGAACTATAAGTCGGGACAAGTCCCCGCACAACATGTACAATAGCAAAACATATATACAATTTGACTCGGAGAAGCCCCGAATGAGCGGGAGCTCACCAAAGAACCGCTAACACTGGTAGTTTATTGAGGAGGCCTACTGGGACCTGCGCCTGCAGCAAGTAAGGTAAATTCCCCGAGAGGGGTCAGTACGAAATAAGTACTGAGTATGCAAGGCTCAGATGAAACTGTACAATACAAGAATATGTCAATGAACTCAAAACATATGAATAATCAATGTGAATAAGTCACCATGTTACTCTTTGGAAACCATGTGGATTGCTTTCATTATTTTCATTACTTCCTTTATCTCAATGCTCACATGTCATTACATCACAATGTACCCGGGCCCCGACTGATCAGTGGGTCTTTCATATCATCATATAGGGATCGAGTCGAGCTAGGCTTATGCCCCTAGACTTGCCACCCTCGGGATCGAGTCGAGCTAGGCTTACGCCCCTAGACTTGCCACCCATAAATCCAAATCTCGGGATCGAGTCGAGCTAGGCTTACGCCCCTAGACTTGCCACCCGTACTTGATCATTGACCACATTTGCATTACTTTGTTCATTACTTTGAGATTGATACTTTGATAGTCATAACATCACTTTGGAACTTTGGAACACAACATTGTTGGAAACTTTGAATCATTGACCAATGAGTGAAGGACATATGAATAAATATCAATGAGAAATATAACATTACTAGCACCATGATACCATTGGAACCATTGGACAATAATCCATGAACAAGAGACACAAGTATAGGCACTATTGGAATATTGGAACATAGCCTTCTTTGAACTTTTGGAACATTAACCATGAATATGAGAAGTGATATTCACAATGGATCAATGAGTAGGAAATATTAGACAATGACCATAGATAATTGCATATGGGATACCTTAGTATATTTCGGAATAGAACTAGAGAAATGTCAATGTGAACACTAGTGGCCGTAGAAAGATACGGACAAAGTAACCTTGCATACCTTGTCTTCCCAATGTAAGTACACAATCAAATATGTGAGAGCAACAATTCCGCTCCTTCTTTACGTTTCACTCTACATCACAAATACATAATGGAACCAACATTAACCACCAACTACCTTACAAATGCATACAATAACAACAAGTCACATGTTTGGCTTTAACATGTCATTTCCCCTTGATAATATCCTTTTCGGCACGGTCATATCAATAATACCACAACATGCCCAACATTGACCAAAATATCATTTATGAATTTATTATTCCAATAATCCCACAATATTCCATACATTGACCAATACATGATAGCCAAGATCATGTCACACCAAGTGCATATTTTACACTTCTCCATCACCACAACATCACAATTATGCCATCAAATTACTTCAATACACCTCACAACAACAAATCGGCCAAAATCCCATAATTTACACTTTTATGGAAATAACAAGTTTCTTAATGTAATCACACCATACATGTTGGTATTTCATCCATACCATGCCTTTTCATCAAACCCACAAGTCATATTTCAAGTTTAATTCACAAGAATGCACATCTTTTATCAAAAACCAAAAGTGCACTATTCAACACCTTGCCACCATAACTACCATGATATACATAACCTCTCATGTACATAATATATTAAATTACAAGAATAAACACTTACCAATACTTGTAGGATGATGCTCTTGCCCAAGAAGTGGACTTAGGGTTTGAGAGTCCAAAAGAAGCTTTCTTGAGAATTCTAGAAAAAAAGATAGAAAAGCATGTGTGTTGTGTGTATTAAAAATCTGATTTTTGGGGACTTTATATAGACCCTCTTGGCCATCCTTAGCCACTAATAATGCATTTAATACTTTGTCTAGAAGGTCAATGGAAGAATGGGTCTTTTGACCCATTTTGGCCCATGCTTTTCTTCTCATTTTGGCTCACTTTGGGCCTCAAATTGGGCCCAATACTTATCTCAACTTAGCCCACCAAATTCCATGTATAATCAACCATATATATAGCATGTTTCAATAATTCCATAATCTCACGACAATATTCTCTTACGAGTTTCTCATTCGTAGTCTCATTCGCAAAAATAGGAATTCTAGTCGCCCATGGCTTTATTGAACATCTTGAATAACTATTTATCTTTCATGCTTTGATCATGTAGGAGTATGTAGGAGTGTATTGAAGTATTTGAAGCTTTAACAATGCTCAAAGAACTCCAAAGAACCAAAAGAAACCATCTAAGAATCGACGTAGAATCGCGTTACAAAATGAGCGCGGAAGGGCACAATATGTTGTGCCTTGCGCCACTTGCTGCAAAGCAAGCAGTGGCGCGAGATCCTGCTGCCCTCTGAATCAGGTGGCTTGCGCCACACACCCTGAAACAGGGAGTGGCGCAAGTCTTGGTACTTTGCTGAATTTTTCGGCCACTTTTTCCAACACTTGCATATCGTCCAATACCCTATCAAAACACTACAAAATACTTACTTAGTGAGCTTTATCATCAAATAAACATGACTTCAAGTCACCAAATGAGGTTAGTATGTGTACGGGGTATTACCCAAATGCTCCACGAAAGCACAAAACACCTCCTACGAAGGTCTACTCGCATGTGCGTGGCCAAATTTAAATTTTCTCGTCATTAGCATTGCCAAATACATACTTATATCTCTCGACACCTAAGCAAACATTATTCAGCATCATCAAGTAGGGTTGGGAAGGTACGGGGTGTTACAGTTTAGGGGTAACGGTTAGTTTTATTAAATTTTTTTTTTTAATTTTCATTGCACCGAAGAACCGAAGTTTTATTAAAAGTTTTTTTTTTTTTTTAATTTTCATTTAGCTCATGTTTGACCCAAAACTTTTCAAGACCAAGCCTCAAAGCCCATATTCAATTACCCCATCAACATTTACCTTTCATCCTTATTACTTTTACATTTTCCTAATTTTTAATTTTAATTCCTAATATACTTATATTTCTAATTGTAATTCCTAAAAAATTTCACACAAATACTCTTAATTTCTAACTGTAATTCCTAAAAAATTTCACACAAATACTACCACCGTATTGTGATATGAAAAATGGAGCACTACAATGATATATATTTGAAGTTGTCCTCACTTGATAGTCTATTTACAATGTTTTAGATTTTTTAGTGTCTTATATTTTGATTCGGTTCTCATTTTATTTTTTATTTTGCACCGAAAAACTGATTTAAAAACACCAAACTAAACCAAACTGAAGTTGAAAAAACCAAACCGAACCAAATTAGTTTGGTTCGGTGTTCGGTGCACACTTTTACAAAACCGAAAACCGAAGAACCGAACCGAACCGAAGAACCGAATGCCCACCCCTAGACTTAGGGAGGTAAAACTATGTCTCATTGGCAACAACCTACTTACTTGCAAGTCTCATTCGCAGTGAGAAGAAAAAAGAGTTTAGAACACGAAATAGTTTTCAAGAACCCTAAAAATTGAAGAAGAAGAAGACTCAGCTTTCAACAGACGTAAAATATGAATGAAATTAGGTTTAGAAGAAATGGATTTGCCTCTTTATTTAATTGGTTGGGGGTGGTTTTGACTGGTTTGGGTCGGGTAGTTTTAGTTGGGTCTGGGTTTGATTATAAAATAATAACATTTTAATTAATTTAATTTGCAACCAATAGAAAACTGACACGTAATAAATAATTTTTTTAATTATGGTTTAAAAAAGGACCGTTAGTTATAAGGGTATATTTGAGCCATAAAGGTGGATGAAAGGGTATTTTTGAGCCATAAAGGTGGGTAGAAGGGTATTTTTGGCCCAATAGGTTAACGTAGGGTATTTTTGAACCAATTTCAATACTTAAGGGGTATTTCTGACCCTTTTCCGTTTATTTTATACTCTCATATCATATTCTGAACCTTTATATTTATTGTATTTTAGAATTATTTAAATCGAAGGACTAACAATTATTTGTAGGTTGTCTCGTTATCAGTCAACTGGATTAGAGAGTAGTCAACTAGATTTTAACAATATTATAATTCACCCCTCCTCTTGCACTTTTAGAGTAGAGTTTAGCACAAAAGAAATAAGTTAATTGATGCTTTTAAGTTCCCCAAGAGGGGGGATTATTAACACAGGAAAGACACTTCTTGCAAAATTTAGGAATGAGTACTTAAATTCATGATATGATTATTGAATTGGAGTGTGTCAAATTGAACAGAAATATCAAAACAATTTTCGTCCAAACATGAGCTGATTTAAGTGAAACTTTAGGTAATTAAGTAGGCGTTTGAACATGAACTTGAAATTATTGATATAGATATGCTGAGGTTGATATAGAGTTGAATTTTTATGTTAGATATGCAATTTGAATTTCAAAAATTATATTTACATGGGGTAGAAATGGATGAAGCACGTAACATGCACTAGTAGAAAGGTACACATGGCAGTAGCACCTCAGGATAGAGAGTAATTAGTGATACTAATATGTCCAAATTACACATCTCTAAAGAAGCATACGCGGTCAATGTCAAATATAGAACCCAACGAAGGTTGGGGTCGAATCCCATAGGAAATAAGGTGAACACTAAGTCGTTTGCGAATAAGATGACTTTTAGTCTGTGATTTTCGTAAGAATGAGTGTTTGTAGAAAATTATTTTGGTATCAATTCCCAACTTGTTTTAAGCAACAATGGTCAAATTTTGTAGAATGTGAATCAATAGAGAAAGAGAACTAGGCTTGTGTTCACCATGGCTTTATAACACTTTCGGTTTAATAGCGATAATGAATTCTTTTAATGCAAGAAATTCAAAGCAATTGATTTCTAATATGCATCTAAACATTTTTCAACCTAATTAGATGACTATCACCTTAATTCTTTTGAACTTAAAGAGATGATGATATGAAACTCAATTTTAGCCTCAAGTTGGTTAACCTTATTACAACATTACTCATTAGATGGAGGTTAGAAACTCTGAATCCTCATTGTTAATCCTTTTTTCCAATTTTAACTTCTTATTTCAAGCAAGTTAAACCTAGGGCTTGTTCTAATGTTTGCAACCATTAGAAATCTATTAAGATGAAAAGATTAATAATACATATACACATATTATTCGATTCCAAATCGAAATCATCCCTAGAAATTGTTATTTTGCCAGGGATCCCACAACTCTAGTTGTGAAATTTTTAGCCATACATGATTCTTGAGATGAAAGAAGAAATATATTTCATAATTAAAGAAGAAATTCTTACAACGATGAAATCCAAGACTTTAATCCTTGACAAAACTCAATATGAAAGCTTCAACACTCAAAATTTCAAGATTCAGAGAAAGAAGTAACGTACGATATATGATAGCTATTCTAAACCCTACACTAAGTATTTACAGGCTTTAGAAAAATTTGATTTCAAATTTGAATTGGCTCTGACAGCCTCGAGTCTGACGATTGGCCTGATGATTGTCACAGGTCTGACGATTGGTCACATTGAATGGTCACAAAATTCATCTGGAGTTTGTAATCTGTTTGGCTTTGATGGCTTGGTGTGATGATTGGTCATAAGTCTGATGATTCGTCAGCCATGCCGTCACACTGCTTCCTTCAGGCTTTGTTACTGTTTTGTTGTGACAGTTTGTGCGATGTTTGGTCACACACTTGAAGATTCTTCAAGTAAATAGTCACGTTGACCTCTTTAGCATAGCTTCCTCTGTTTCTATCCTTGGTTCAATTTCCTACATTTCAATATAAAAAACCGTTAAATCTAATAATGGTTGCTTAAGAACTTATGTTTATTCTTGGTCAAAAGCGTCAAATGTGCCGTCAAATGCCTGTACATCAACACTCTAAACTTAGATTGTTCGCTTGTCCTCAAGCAACTAAACAAACTCATACTAGATGGACGTTTAAAACTAAAGATAAGCTAAACTACAACTATCAATTGGCACTTCACAGTTCTGTCCAAAAATCTGCCCCTTCCTTATCATTGCTCAACTAGGAATATAACAATCATTCGATATGTCAACTCGTAAGGATCTAGGAACGCTATCACAATATCAATGAACAACTTGCATACGCATACAACCGTTATTCTAACAGTCAATACTTAGCAATATTTTTCTAGTGCCCTCACTACAAGGAATTCCCCCACACATATAAACAATTCAACTCGGGACTGAAAGAGATACACTCACGCTTATAAAGAGTTTCAAACTATGCACATACATTGCCATAGACTTTCCCTTAGTAGTCTACTTTTTTGTAGAAAGTCGACTAGGATCACCACGTGACTTTTTGTGGCTTATAACGTAGGCTCAGGTACAGGTAGGATAAATTTGGATATTAGTGACTACGCCCTCCTTGGTACCATCGTACTTTTATTTCTATTAAAGACTAAGTATTCCGCCCTTGTTCACCTCTTATATTGTCTATTTTCATTCACAGGTGTGGAAACTCCATTTATTCAACTATCTTTTTTTTTTCTTTTTTATTCTTTTTCTATTTTTTTCCCTTATTTTTCTTTGTTTTTCACATGCACACACCCGCCATTGTTTTTCATCAACAACCATTATTTTCATATCCTACTTCACTTTTCATGCTACACTATAGTAGCCACCCTCAACTTAGGTAATTTGTCCAAGTTGAGGTGCATAATGTCCAAGGAAGGATCAGGGCCAAAACAAAGGTTCCAAGATAAAGTAGAGATGGTGAATGACTACTGAATAAAAAGGGTCTGCTCAACTCAAAAGAGGATAAAGGGAATTATTTACATTATTTGAACGGTCTTTTTTATGCTAAATGGGTTAAACTCAAACAAGGTCTGTGGTCCTTTTCTAATCGACCAACTTACAACTTAATATAATAAACCAGGCAAGTTCTAGATGTACACACAAAGTAAGAAAAATGCAAAATAATCTCACACACACTTGGAACAAAAAAACACTACCAATACCAACTATAAAATTTGGCTCAAGCAAAGTTATTTCATCCATATGCACATAGTGTCATTCAAATCCAGAACAATCAGCAATATCAAACCAAACCACATGTGCTAAACAAGTTTTGGAGGGGTCTCCATTTATCACACACTACAAAATCAGGCTATTGATTGCTAATAGTTTGTCCTACAACACATAAAATCTATAAAATAACCTAAACATGTCAGTTCTACTAGATAGCATATCCAAGGGAAAAGAAACATATCAATAAAAATCCTCGGGTGGTGACAGACTCACAGGTACCCCTACCCCCATCAAAAGAACCATGCATTGTCCACAATGCATAGAAAATAAAAAATAAGCTTTAGGAGTAAGGAATACCTTTGAAGCCTTTAGGCCTCGGAGTCTGGCATAATGTTGGAGGCCGTTTTGGCCTCAAAATTAGGGACAGTGACGCCAATGTTATCTACGTAGTCAAATCACCAATAGTAAACTCCTCGATTACTAGAGTGTGCATCGCAAAAGTCTTTAACTCGAACTCCCACCCTACTCACTGAGCTAGAAGAAGCCCCAACAAGTTGGGCTCTTAGCCGCTCTTGTCTTAAATCCTTATCTTTTTAGAGTATTTCTTTGACTTTCTCATATTTTCTTCTTCTTCAGTCCTCTTACGGTGTTTACTCCGCTTTGACTTCTTTGTTTCTTCACCACCTTTGACTGACCTCTTCCCACTAGCTTTGAGAGGTTCCCTTTCAAATCAACTAGGGAGTCATATTTCTCTAATTCCACCATTTTTGGAATCAAAAACACCATGATAGTTCTATTTTATAGTGCAGCAATATCAGCTTGGGCCTATTATAATTTGACCTAAATCGAGCTAAATCTGGAACTATCAATTCTTTCAACCTGTCATTCACCCCTACCTCCATGTCATTGATGCGGGCATAAAGACCCACATATGGCTTTAATGCCTCTCCAATAGCTTGATCCATATATGGCTTGAATTGTTTGGCCCACTCCTGCAGCTACTTCTCAAACCTTTTTCTGTCTTTTGATTATTTTCATGAAATTATGTGGAGTTAACATGAACTTCAAATATGTTGCTATCACAAAGTCCATGTCAGCAGTCTCGACAGTCGGGGTAGTGGCAGCAGCCTCGAATGTGGTAGATGCATCCTGTGGATCATAGAAGAAGGCAACTAATGGCATACCTGAGGAAGTGCCAGGGACCTCTAGAGTCGTTTGAATGTGAGGTTTGAACGATGGAAGTTTATGCACCCGCACCTCAAACTTTGAATCATCCCGAGTTTTGTCAATATCTTGTATCTTTAAATCCACCACTTCATCATTAATATCACTCAATATAAGCCTTATTACATCTCCGCACAGTCTGGTGACTAAACATAGGAATAACAAAGATGTTACCACAACATTTTGTATGAAATAACCATTCAAAAGTTCACTTTGAACCCCGATATTAGGCTAGCAACCATCACCGCCCTATTCTCATCCAAGTTGTTGTCTCCACCTACAGGAATTAACCACATCTGTAACAATGCCCACTAGAACTTTGCAGAAAAATTCAATGATGACTTTGATATCCTCTCTTTTGGATTGTTAAACCATGAACGCTCACCTTCCGTTAACACATATGCCAATCATGGTCGATGCTACGATGCTTTCATCATCCAGTGCTCGAACTCTAGAGTTATCACTGGAGGTACATAAATTTGACCATATAAGACCCTATTAATCGTCTGCTAAAAAATATTAATTGAAATCCCATGAACTTGGACCCTATCCAACACTTGCATATCAGCCGATTTTTGACCCTTTTTGCACAACTAATCAAGGGTGGCGATGTAGTTCGCATAAAATGTGTGAACCATTGCTGGGTAGTAACTTCCAAGTGGTGTTCTCATCCATGCCAAACCATATTCATTGAACTACCTCTCAATGTATGGGTATTCTCGTAATTCTGTCGTAATAATCTAAACTTCCTCTGTAATATGTATCTTTAAGTTTCTCTGCCCAGTTGGAGCGAGGTCATTATGATAATGTTTTTCTACACCCTCGACTTGCCACCAAATAAAATCCCTGACCTCTAGGGCCTTACTTTCTATTATATCACCCCTCATAGGTTCAGGTACCTTTTTTGGATTTTTGGTGGCCTCGGTACCACTCTCTCCATTGGGTTTCGAGCTTGAACTACACTGCTAGCCCTATTACTGCTAAATTCCCCTTGCAATGACTCATCCTCCTCATCAGACTGGAAGTTGTATTCTTATTTCTTTGCACTCTACCTGGTGTTGTAGGTTGGTGTTTCTGTCTCCTCGACCATATTTTTAGGTTTATCTCATAGTCTCAGGGTTGAGGTAGACCTTTCTTGTCTTTTTCATGCTCCACCACGTGTTGTTTGAAGCTTCGGGTCCATTTGTACCTTTAGAGGGATCAAGTTAGTCAAGAAATAAGAAAACTATTCAAAGTATTTGAAACACATGAACTGCTTAAGGCTGGCAGGTTGGGGTTGACAAGCCATCACAGATGTGACAAGTCGTCACCCCAATTGCCATGTCTTTCCAGTGTAAAATTGATCATTTGACAGTTTTCCCTGATGGTTCATCACAAGCTTGGTGATTCGTTAAGCGAAACATCCGTCTCAGATAAAATATTCAGGCATGATGCTACTTGTGATGACTAACCTTAACGATTTGTCGCACCTGTGATGATTTATCACGTGAATCGTCACAGCTAGTTAGTGAATTCACTTCATTCAGGATTTTCCTCAAACATCTTGTGTGCTATTTTCGAACCTTGTTAACTCTTCATAATACCAGTAATGGTGAAAGCCTAAATAATAAGTAAATCTTGTGGTATTCCGAAGGGTTAACAGATTTCTATATTGGGTTCAGGTTACCCAGCCTTCACCCTTAATTAAACTTATTCTCTTACTACTTGAATTGAAGAACACACCCACAAAATTTGGAATTTCAAAATTATAACTCAAATTTTTGGTGGTTTTTTCAATTCAAGAGGATTAATTTCACCGTGAAAACAAACCACCATAAACCACATCAAGATTTAGACACATACCTTATTGGAGAATAAAACAATGAATGAAAAAGAATGAAACTACTTCTTTCACTTTTGGCTTGTACAACCAGCAAAAACTCTAAGTATGGTTTTGGTGATTTGGATGACTTATCATTTGAGGGATTTTATGAAGGTATGAATATATTTAAGTGAGTAATGGTCTTGAGACGTGGGTAACGGGAGTTAAGAGGAAGAGAAGCGAAACCGCTCAATTAAATTTGAAACAATTCTCTTAAATGGTTGGGGTGTATTTAAGGGCGGGTCAAATTGATTATTTGGATTAGAATTAGGGTTTGAGTGATTTTGGGTTGGATCGGGTTATTAGAGTTTAGAATTTATACTTACCTGTCTCGCCAAAACTATGATGAATTGCCAAGTGTGTGATGATTCGTCATATGAACCATCGTACCAGGGAAGAATATACCCTTTGAATGTCATGGTTGACGATTCAAGGTGATGGCTCATCAGCCTTGTGATGATTCATCACACGAGTCGTCAACCCTTAACCAGTTTATCATCTTTTTGGCCTTCTTTGATGACTTGAGGTGATGGTTTACCATAGCTCTAACGTTTCGTCAGGCAGACCATTAGCCTCAACCAAAATGTAATTCCTCCATGCCTTCACCTGTAACTTCTTTTTCCTGCATACTTAAACACCCACATTAACCATGTTCAAGAATAAAAACTACTCTAAGGATCATGGTATAATAACAAAATATGGGTTGTCTCTCATTGGTGCCTGATTTAATATCGCCGCACCACACAGATATCTTGATTACTCAGACTTAATCAAGATACACCAACGCTAACACTTTTACCTCCTTCAAAACTCTGAAGTATTGCTTAACCCTTTAGCCGTTCACTTTGAAAAGCTTTCTATACTTGTTTTCCAATTCAGTGGCTCCAGACTGGAATACTTGAGTAACCTTGAATAGCCCAAATCATTTAGCTTTCTGTTTGCCTGGAAACAACCATAGCTTTGAATTAAACATCAACACCAAGTATTTGACATTGAACTCTCTTTTCTCAATTCTTCTATCATGATACAACTTCATTTTCTCCTTATAGAGGGTAGCCCTCTCATAAGCTCGCAGCCAAAACTCATCAATTTCATTAAGTTGTTCTAACCTCAAAATTGCAGCATCAGTCCAACTCAGGTTAAGCTTCTTGAGTGCCCACATGGCTTTGTGCTCGAGCTCAATTGGCAGGTTATAGGATTTACCAAAGACAAGTTGGTAAGGGGACATACCGATTGGTGTTTTGAAAGCCATTCAATAAGTCCACAATGAATCATCAAATTTTCTAGCCCAATCGCTTCAGTTAACATTCACTGTCTTGGATAATATCATCTTGATATCTCAATTTGATACTTCCACTTACCCACTGGTTTGCGGATGATAAGGGTAGCTACCTTGTGTTGTTTCACTTCATACTTTGCTAGAAGTGCACATAACACTTTGTTGTAAAAATGTAACCATCTATCACTTATGATTGCTCGTGGAGTCCCAAACCTATAGAAAATATTCTTTTTTAAGAACACAGTCACACTCTTACCCTCATTGTCCGCCAAAGCTATAGCTTCCACCCATTTTGATTCATAATCTATTGCCACCAAGATATACTTTTGGCCATAAGAACTCACAATTGGCACATGAAATCGATGTCCCACACATTAAATAATTCAACTTCTAGAATTGTGGGCATAGAAAATTCCTGCTTTCGAGAGATAGAACCTTGATGTTGGTATTGATCACATGCCTTGACAAAGTTTTGGGATTCCTTGTGGATGGTGGGACAATAATACCCACATTACAATATCTTTCAGGCAGTACGATCACCACCATGATGTCCCCCTCTACTAGGGAAGAATGACAATCCTATAAAATGCTTAATATCTCCACTTCTGGTACGCATCTCCTAATTATATTGTCAGCACATAGACAGAATAGATATGGCTCATCCTAAAAATATTTGGTCACATCGTGGAGGAATTTCTTTCTCTCATAAAAGTCAGCTCTTTCGACATCATATCAGTGATAAGATAATTAGTAAAATCAGTGTACCATGGCACAATATCAAAAGATGTAGCTAATACCTATTCATTCATAAAAGAGTCATCGATTTTCAACTCCTCATGCACCCATCTTTCGTAGTTGAGTCTAGAAAAAAGATCTTCTACTTGATTATCACAACTCTTGGGTATTTGACCTCGAAGTCAAACTCCTGCAGCAATAATATCCACCTAA
The DNA here is from genome assembly GCA_031232105.1 of Capsicum rhomboideum. NCBI lineage: Eukaryota > Viridiplantae > Streptophyta > Magnoliopsida > Solanales > Solanaceae > Capsicum > Capsicum rhomboideum. The sequence continues at coordinate 44,229,048 of CP124715.1, read as the reverse complement.
TCAACCAAGGTTTAGCATCTTATGAGATATCTCAAGGTAGCGTGATCAGTATGCACAACAACTCTTATGCTAAGTAAATATGCTCAAAATTTCTCGAAGGCATAGACAATTACAAGTAACTCCTGTTCAGTCATGGTATAGTTTTTATGTGGCCCATTTAATGCCTTGCTAATATAACATATGGGGTGAAATATTTTCTCCCTCTTTTTCCCAAGGACAGTCCCAAGTGCGGCCCCACTTGCATCACACATTACTGCAAATGGCTTGGACCAATTCGAAGCAACAATAATAGGTGCAACCACCAATTTTTCTTTAAGATACTCAAATGATTTCAAGCAGTCACTATCAAACACAAACTTGGCTTCCTTCTCCAATAATAGAGGATTAGCAATTTTGAAGAAGTCCTTAATGAACCTTCTGTAAAACCATGCATGGCCAAGAAAACTTCTAATTCCCTTCACCGAGATTGGTGGAGGTAGTTTTTCAATCACCTCTATCTTAGGTCTATCCACCTCAATACCTTTTGCTGAAATCTTATGCCCCAAAACAATGCTCCCCTTACCATGAAGTGACATTTTTTCCAGTTAAGTACAAGATTAGAATCCTTACTTCTTTGCAAGGCATTGGTAAGATTGGCTAAGCAGTCTTCAAAAGCATCACCGATAATTGAGAAGTCATCCATAAATACCTCCAAAGTGTCTTCCACTATGTCAGAGAAAATAGACATCATACACCTTTGGAATGTAACAGGAGTATTGCATAACTCAAAGGGCATACGCTTGAAAGTGAATGTCCTATGGGGGCATGTAAAAATAGTCTTTTCTTGATCTTTAGGTGTAATATAGATTTTGTTATAGCCCGAATAACCATCCAAAAAGCAAGACCAACCTCTCCCTGCCAACCTATAAAGCATTTGATCCATGAACGGCATTGGGAAATGATCCCTAAGAGTCCATGAATTTAGCTTCCTATAATCCATACAAATACACCAACCAGTGACTGACTTTAGTGGAATTAACTCATTTAGCTCATTGGCTATCACTGTCATGCCTCTTTTTTTGGGGACACATTGTACAGGACTTACCCACTTATTATCCGATATTGGGTATACGACACTTGTATCAAGTCACTTGATTATTTCTTTCTTCACCACCTCTTGCATCAGTGGGTTAAATATTTACTAGTGCTCAGTGCTAGGAATACACTCTTCTTCCAACTAAATCTTGTGGGTGCAAATACCCATGTGGAATTCTAATAATATTTGCAGTAGTCCATCCAATAGCCCTTTTGTACCTCCGCAATATAGAAACAAGTTCCTCCACCTGCCACTCTGCCAAATTATCTACTATAATCATGGGAAATGTATCACGATCATCCAAAAATGCATATCGAAGGTGGCCAGGAAAAACTTTAAGTTCCAACACCAGTGGCTCCTCTATTGAAGGTTTTGTCGGAGGAGTTGGCCTATTTTTTAGATCTAGTTCCAACTTCTTTGGGGTATACGAATAGGACCCCATTCCAACCAAAGCCTTAACAATCTCCTCCTAATCTTTGATGTCCTCACCATCGAAATTCATCATCACGTTAGCTTAGGTTTTAACAGCAAACCTTTCCTTAATGGGTACCTCAATATCAGCTTTATCAATAATATCAATGACCAAGACAACACTCATGTCTCTCAGTTGCTTCATCGATTGACAAACATTAAACTTTACCTCTTCATTATTCAATCTGAACTTCAACTCATTTCTCATTATGTCAAGCAACACTCTTTTGGTGGCTAAGAATGATCTGCCAAAGATTATGGGTACTTTGAAATCTACTTTGCAAACAAGGATCACAAAGTCAGTCGAAAATATAAAGTTCTCGACCTTCACTAGTACATCATACAATATCCCCACTGGCCTCTTGACCAAACGGTCAGCCATCAATAGCCACATAGTCCTTGGTTTAGGGGATCCCAAGCCTAGCTATTGATAAGTAGCTAGCGGCATTAAATTGATGCTAGCACTAAGTTCACACAACTCCTTTGCAAAGTTAAATGCACCAATTATGCAGGAAATAGTAATAGCACCCAGGTTTTCCTATTTTTAAACTAGCGATTGCAAAGTAATTGCACTAAAATGATGAAAATTATTTGTCGGCTCAAAACTTATTGTCCTTTTTTTGGTGACCAAGTCCTTCATGAATTTAGCATAACCCGATATTTGCTCAAGATCTTCCACGAATGAGATATTCACCGATAATTGTTTCAACATGGAGATAAACTTATGAAATTTCCTATCCTCCACTTTCTTCTTCATTCGGTGTGGAAATAGAGGGGGGGCTAGGAATTTGAGTTAGAGGATTTGCAACCTCTTTGCCCTTCCCCTTTCTCAAGGGAATATCATTTTTCATACTGGTAGACCTATCAATATCTACCTTTTGCTCATCAACATTTTTTGACTTTTCAGCTTTAGTCGAGTTCCCATCATCAAATATATCATCAGCCACTATTTTGTATTCGAAGGCAACACCCTCCACTTATGCGTAAATAATAGAATGTGGTTCCGGTAAAACCTTAGCACTTCTTGTAGTAATGGTCGTGCGTTTTCCATCCTTCCTAGGATTTTGAACAATATCACTAGGTAGCATACCATTCTTTTACTAATTGAATGTCGCAGACATCTGCCCCCATTTGGTACTCTAGCTATTTGATTAAGGTGGAATGTGAATCCATAAGCCGGCTCATAGAATATAGTTCACTCTTTATTTCTTTCACTCCTCCGTCAGTGGATTCCACACTCTTTAACACCTTTGAAATCATCTCCTCTATATGAGATTTCCCCTAATCATTTCCACCCTTGTCACGATTTCTTAAAGGCACATAGAGTCCATTTCTGTCATTTCTGTAGCTATCCTTATTCTTCCAATTACGTTGATCATGATCATTGTAACTAGCCTTGTTATAGTAATTGTATTTTTGGTAGTTCTGACCTTGGTTTCCTTGGCCATTAGCCCGAAAGCCCCCCATCTGGTTATTCAAATAGTTTGCCTCATCTTCAAAGTCAGAATCATCCGTCTTGCCTCTAGAACCAACAACTTTCACCTTTTTAATACCACTGCTAATAAATGTTTTGTAAGCAAGTCCATCTGCGTCTTTATGTGATCCATGTCCTGATCATACTCTTTCTTTTTTTGTCATTGTTTAGAAGACATGCCCATCGTATAAGTGCTGCTTGCAACCTCAGAATCCCTGGCACACCAAGCTCTGTTTGATTTTGTGAGCCTATCCAGGATTACGGTCGCATCTGCATAAGTAAGAGACATGAAATCTCCTCCTACAATGTTATCAGCAGTCGGTTTTGTTATCGAATTTAGAGACCTGTAGAAAGTCTCCATTAAGTGCTCATCCATCAGCTTGTGATTAGGGCATTGGATCAACTTTTTCTTAAACCTCAGCCACGTTTCATGTAGTTCTTCATCAGGCTGCTGTCTAAAATTATTGATCTCATCCCTCAATTGCAACATCCTAGAGGGCAAAAAGAACCTTTCTAGAAAAGCTCCTTTCAGCTTACTTCAGTTGGTAATAGAATCAAGTTGCAGCTCAGTCAACCACAATGTTGCATTCCCAGACAAAGAAAGCGGGAACAACCTCAATTGGATGATATTCTGACTAACTCCTGGTAATTCAAAAGACTTGCAAATACCAACGAAGTTCATTAAATGCAAATTTAGGTCATCACCAGCCACACATTTTAAACAAACCATTGAGGTTCAGTAATTGAATCATAGTTCTGGTAATATTGAACTTTGCTCCAAGAGCTAATGTTGGAAGGACAATGGCCCCTGTAGGACCAACCCCATCTAAGTCAGTATCATCTTCATCATCGATCTCAAAAGGTATAGCCTGTTGCTGTCATCCTCTTTCCCTTTATCGCGGCAGTTGGTTGGCTGGGGCAGTGTTATCAGCATGTTGTGCATCAATATCATCACCCAAAGCTCTATCATCCTCATTGTTGAGTGCATTTAGATTTTGTTGATGAACCTGATCAGCAACAAGCTATTGAAGCCTTGCTACTTCACATTCTTGTGTATTCATATTCAGTCGCAAAGTCTTTGCAAGCTCGGGGTTATAAGGCCACAATAGTGTACCCGAGCTTTGGGTACTTGGCATGCACAAGACTATACCCTACAATCATAGAAACAAAAAATAAAAATAAAATTAGAAAATATGACTAAGAGTCAAATAAACACAATAGACCTAATAGACAACTGTATTCCTCGACAACTGCGTCAAAATTTGACACGCCCAAATTACACCTCTGTAAAGAAGTACAAGTGATCGATGTCAAATATAGAACCCAACGAAGGTTGGGGTCAAATCCCACAGGAAATATGGTGAACACTAAGTCATTTGCGAATAAGATGACTTTTAGTCTATGATTTCCATAAGAATGGGGGTTTGTAGAAAATTGTTTTGGAATTAATTCCCAACTTGTTTTAAGTAAAAATAATCAAATTTTGTAGAATGTGAATCAGTAGAGAAAGAAAACTAGGCTTGTGTTCTCCATGGCTTTATAATACTTTTGGGTTAATACTGATAATGGATTCTTTTAATACAAGAAATGTAAAACAATTGATTTCTAATATTCATCTAAATGTTTCTTAATCTAATTAGATGACTATCACCTTAATTCTTTTGAACTTAAAGAGATGATTATATGATACTCAATTTTAGCCTCTAGTTGGTTAATCTTGTTACAACATTACCCATTAGATGGAGGTTAGAAACTTCGAATCCTCATTGTTAATCCTTTTTCTTGATTTTAACTTTCTATTTCAAGCCAGTTAAACATAGGGCTTGTTTTAATGTTTGCAACCATTAGAAATTTGTTATGAAGAAAAGATTAACAATACGTATACACATATTATTCGAATCCAAATCAAAATTAATCCTAAAAATTATTATTTTTCCATGGATCTCATAACCCTAGTTGTGGTTTTTTTTAGCAACACATGGTTCTTGAGATGAAAGGCGAAATATATTTCATAATAAAAGAAGAAATTCTTACAACGATGAAATTTAAGACTTTAATCCTTGAACAAAACCAATTGAAAGCTTCAAAACCTAAACTTTCAAGATTCAGAGAGAGAAGTAACGTATATTCAAAAAATATATGTGATATCTATTCTAAACCCTACACTAGGTATTTATAGGCTTCAGGAAAATTGAATTTCAAATTTGAATCGGATCTAACCTACTCGAGTCTAATGATTGGCCTTGCGATTGGTCACATTGAATGGTCACCAAATTCAGCTGGAGTTTGTAATATGTTTGGCTTTGACGGCTTGGTATGATGATTGGTCACAAGTCTGATGATTTGCCAGTCAAGTCGTCACACTACTTCCTTCAGGATTTGTTACTATTTTGTTATGATTATTTTGTGTGATGCTTGGTCACACACTTGACGATTTGTTAAGTAAATAGTCACATTGACCTCTTTAGAACAACTTTTTCTATTTCTACCCTTGATTCAATTCCCTGCATTTCAATACAAAAAACCATCAAATCTAACAACGGTTGCTTAAGAACTTGTATTTATTCTTGGTTAAAAGCATCAAACGTGCTGTCAAATGCCGACACATCAGATTCCAACATTTTAAAGAAACATCCTCGAGATAAAACGAGATGTACTCATTAAGGATAGAAAAAGAATCATGCTCTAGTGGATAAAGTTACAAGAAAAAGGCTGTAGGTGCCTGGATGAGTCTATACGGACCATCAACATATTAAAGGAATAATAGCTGACACCCCTACATCATTACCATGTGGACCACAACCATTGATCTTAGTACTTTAGGGCTCAATTGGAGTTTTCTTATTGGTTAATGCCATACTACTATTGTCAAGGGTGAATCTACAGTAGCAGGCGTGGGTTCTAGAAATTCCCACTAGTTGTTGTAAATTCTATAATTATGTGAAAAATTTATTTAGATAATAAGTATATGCAGAGGGAAACCCACATCCAATGAGTGACCAGTTCAATGGCAAGAAAGAGACATTTGAAATTCCTTTGGCAGGCGGGTTCGAACCCTAGAGGGGCGTCCCTTTTCAATTCATTTTTAGTTGTTTTTTTTTTAAAAGTAAAGTCCTTTAAGATTTTAATTCTAAAACACACAATTGTTTTTGCTTTTATTTTTAGTTAAATCCCATTCCATTTTATGGTTCTAAAAACGCACTTTTTTTGTTTTTACCTTTTCCATTTTTATTTCTAAAATGCAAAACCTCATTGTTTCATGTTTTTTTCTTAGGGTTAAAATTAAAAACTTGTTTTGATTCTTCTTCCAACTTCTAGCGATCAGTCACTCATTTCTTACTGAATTTTATTGCATATTAATTTATTTTATTGGGAACTTACAAACTTAAAATCCTGAATTTTTTTCTGACTATTGTAACCTATAAATAGATTACTCCATTTATTTTGTAAGGGCATTCAGATTACAAGGAAATAAAGCACTACCTTTAGTCTTGAGGAATATTGAGTTCAGAAGATGACATAGGTATTTCTTTGCTTACCCATATTTTTAGCCTTCTCTTCGTCTACCTACATGTGATATCCCTACTCATCCCTGTTGAGCCTTCAGCCTATTCTTTTGGTTGCCACATCTTTAAGCTAAATTTCTTTGTTTTTGTGAACTTAAATTTGATCTGAAAATGGCCAAAACACTTTGATATAAATGTGAACTTGAAAGAAGTTGGGACATTAAGCAAGAAGTATAAAAAAGAGCCTAGTTGTGGATGGATACTTGAAAAAAAAAAAAAAGAGAAAAAAAGACTAAAGGTAGGGAGTAGGAAACAAAATAAAGTTGTAAATGTATTTTAGGAAAACAAGAGAAAAGATATCTCCTTGCTATTGACCTATGATACTATGCTTAAACAGATCGAGAAAATAGAGAAACGTAGGGGTAATTGAAGAAGTAAGTGGAAAGTGAGCAAGTGAAGGTTGTGCCAAAAGAGTGAAAGCTATTAAAATGTATTAAAATGCTTAAGGAGGATAGTTACTATCTTATTCAAATAACTTCAATCCGATGCTTAGCCTACATTTCAACCTATTAAGTCCTACTTGATCTTAAATTAGATATTTTTATATTAGTAGATATTTATAATAAGGGCAAGCCTTTAGGTCTTCATACATGATGGCATGCAAAGTTTTTTGTGAGAGTGAGTGTGCTTTAATGGTAAGCCTGAATATGTGTTAATTATGTTCTTATGAATAAGTGTTGGACATCTTTCTTGTTAGTGAGGATACATGATTGACAAAAGATAAGTGAAGTACTCGAACTCGAGGTTAAGGTTACACAAAATTTTTTGCCAAAGTCCATATGTTTTGAATCAATTTTTGAGATTACGATGTTTTGAGAAGGTTGTTGCTAAATCTGAAATTGATAATTGATGTTATAGCATATATGAAAATATACTTAAATGGTTGTCTTTGTCTTATCCCGAGTAGATCTATTCAAATCTTCATAGGTTTCCTGGTGGCACCTTTGAAGATGGGCTATTGAGTAGTTGCATGCTCGAGGATGAGTAATAGTTCAAGTGTGAGGTATTGATGTTTGGCATAAAATGCTTACATTTAGCCGATAATTAGTCTTCATATTTATTCTTTTATCATCATTTCATCACATTTATAATCATTTCTTGCTTATTACATGGGTTTCATTGTGTAGGGATGATGTTTGAACTAATGAGGGTATTTGAAGCTAAAATGACTACTTTGGAGCTTCAAAGTCTGAGTAGAAGTCCAAAAAAGATAATCAATAACGAGGTTGAGGTTTAATGATCAATTGGACATGTAAAAAAAGAAATTAAATTAGAGATTACGTAGCAATAAAAAGTACATCATGTGGCCACACTACGAGTCCCACACCACGCCCATTTTGGAAAGAAGAGGTTGGATAAAATATTTAGCTGCTGGAAAAATAGGTGTACGCACAATACATGTGGCTATGCTCCCAGGTCCACATCGCGCCAAGCCAAAATGTGCAGTATTTGAGTTTCGTCCAGTTTAAGGGTATTTTAATCTAAGTTTTTTATGTACGGGACATAAATATATCAATAATTTGTTATTCAAAGGCTACACCGACTTTGGAGAGGCAAGAACAACGCAAGGAGCATACACACTTGGAATTCACCCTAGAGATTCATTCTCTTATATTTTTTTACTTGTTCGTTATGGAAATCTATCATATGTTCTTAATCAATACTTTTAGTAGCTAGATTATTTTCTACAATGATGGATGGAACCTTTTGTTGGATGAACTCGATTTTTCTTAATTATGTAATCAAGTTGTTTTTCTTTATCTCTATTTGTTCAACTACGTTATGATTATAGTTAATTGACTGACCAATAATTAATGGTACCATTGTATTTTGCTGTTCTCGAGAGAGATTTGGTTTTAGTTGGACAATGTCATTTTAAAGCACTAAGAGATTAATGACTGAGATTTAAAAGTGGAGGTTATACATAACAAAGCTTTGGCACGATCTAAGTGAATAGATTAATTGATTAGCTAGAGTTCATTCAGAGAACTAATAACAAGTGAAGATATTTTCCTGCATTTTAGCTTAGGTCATTTTTCTGTTAGTTTTAATCTCAATCACTTCTGTTAGTTTAGCTCTTTTTAAATTATAATTTATTATCCTAGTTTATCTCTGGTAGTTATCAGGTATAGAGTTTGTATATATCAGGACTCTAATGGGTACTACCCTTAATATACTGTAGATTACATTAATAAAACCATCGCTTCATTCTTAATATCACTCCACTCTTTATGGTATTAGAGCTTCTCTAACTCTCACGAGTCCATTCTCTAATTACTCACACATCCATCAACTACAATGGCCAGCAATGTTTCTGTAGTCAATTCTGATGCTAACAAGAACAACATGATTGTTCAGTTCAATTCTATTACGCAGTTGCCCATTAAATTGGTTGGCAGCCACAACTTCTCTCTATGGAAAGCTTAAGTGTCAATGCTTATGCGTGGTCACAATATCTGTGGCCATCTCAACGGATCTATTTCTGCTCCCTCTCACATGCTATCTCAAAATAATTAAGAAATTCATAATCTTGCATTTCTTGTTTGGTTTCGTCAAGATCAGTTAATCCAAAATGCTATCTTTGCCTCTGGTGAACCAAATCTTGGTTCCACTGCAAAAGTTTTCTGGGATGCTCTGTATATTACATATGCAAACAAGTCTTAAACAAGAATCTTTAGTTTGCGTGATCAACTGGCCCTTACCAAAGACACTCGTTCTATTGTTGATTATCCCCATCAAATCAGACCACTGTGTAATGAACTTGCAACTATTGGTGCACCAATATCTAACCCAGAACTGATATTTAAAATTCTCAGTAGACTTAGATCTAAATTCTGCAAACTTTTTGCTGCTATCTAGAGATTCCACTATCTCCTAAGAAGAATTGTATGAAAATTTACTCGACCATGAACTTTTTCTCAAGCATGATGAGGCCAGGAAACCACAGCTACCTCTAATCATTGTTGCCATAGCACAAAGAACATCTACAGCTCCTCCTCAGAACAACGCTAATAACAATAATAAGTGTCAGGGTAACAATGCAGCCAATAATCAACAGACACGACAAAATCAATGACAACCATCATCTTTTAGCAACCTTCAGCGCCAACTTTGTGATTATCTCTGTCACTCAACCAAAGTTTGTCATTCTCAGTCACACAATCATCTACAAGCCTGAGCTAAGTTTGCTAGTCGCTTGAATCAACAACAAGACCCTTGGATTGTTGATAGTAGGGCGACTCATCACATTATTTCTAATGCTCAGAGTTTAACTATTGTGCATGACTACCATGATCCAGAAGAGATTGCAACGAGAAATGGTAACACCATTCCAATTACCCATACTGGTAACACTAACTTAAGTGCATTGAACTATGATTTCAAACTATTTAACACTTTATGTTCTCCTGCCATAAAAAGCAATCTTATTTCCGTTTCAAAATTTTATCAAGATAATCAGAAATCTATTAAATTTTTTTCCTTTCACTATTTTGTGAAGGATCTGAGTACGGGGTGCCTCTACTACGAGGGGAGAATAGAGATGGGTTTTATGAGTGGATGCTGAGAGGCACACAATTTTCTCCTCAGTGCAATATGGCTTTTCCTCTCAACCTGTGACATCGATGCTTAGAACATCCTAATAATCATGTTTTTGAATAAGATTCTGCATAGATTTTCCCTTTCTGTTTCTCATTCTAGAATAATTTGAAGTTGTAATTCATGTTATTTAATAAAATTCACAGGTTGATATTTTCTTAAAATTCTTTGCAAAGTCAGAGGCCATTGCAGATTCTTTATGGTGATTTATAGGGTCCTTCACCTGTTTTGTCAATTGGCAAAAAAGATATTATGTCATATTCATTGATCAATTCTCTAAACACATGTGGTTGTTCACTCTAAAACCGAAAAAGGAAGTCTTGGAAATTTTTCAAACTTTGCATCTATTGCTTGAAAAACGATTTCAAATAAAAATGTTATCCTTTTACACCGAGGGTGGTGGTAAATTTTCAAAGTTTGTCATCTCATCTAAAACCACATGACATTGAACACTTAGTTTCACCTCCTTATACACCACAACGAGTAGCTCTAGTTGAACGCCAACATAGACATGTTATTGAGACTGCTAGAATTTTGTTACATTAAGTTTCATTACCTTCATCCTTATAGAGTATTGCTTGTCAACAAGCAGTTTATCTTATAAATAGGCTTATAACACTAAATTAAAAAGATAAGTGCCCGAATGAGATTCTATTTCAAGATGCACCCAAATATGATTCCATTAAAGTTTTCGGTTGTCTATCTATTCATGGCTTAAAAATTATGCTAGGAACAAATTAGAGTCCCATTTAAATCCATCTGTTTATTTAGGATTTTCAAATAAATATTATTGCCACCAATGTTTTGATCCTATAAAGTTAAAAGTTTATTTGTCCAGAGATGTTTCTATTTTTGAAAGATAATTTTTCTTTTGAAAATTGTTTGCTCACTTGAAGAATAAAAACACAACCGATGTATCTTGGGAAAACTATTTTGTAGAACAACCTGTAAAGGATAAATCTTTGGATTCAAATTCTTGTTATCAACTTCCAGATCCAGTTATGCAGCTACCCACGTGATCATTCTCGCCTTCCTCTGCAACCCACGGTGCCTCCATCAACTCAGGTAATTTTCAATCTAGCGCCTTTAACTTCATCATGCCAACAATCTCCTTCTCCCCAACTTGCCACACTTTTCCTATTAGATTCTACACCTTCCCCAAACTGCCCCTTGTTTTGCGGAAAAATGACTAAGACTTCAAAAATCATTTCGAAAACTTGTTCAAGTTTTAAAACAACTTAAGAAGAAAGCAAGAGTCACCACTGGAAAGAAATTAAGAAAACTTTAAGAATTTATTTTCCAAAAGACTAAACAGAAAAATCATTTGAAAGTATAGAAATTCTAGGTAAGGGGTTCATATTAATACTCTTGGAAGGGTGTTAAGGCACCAAGAGTATCCGATAACTCGCGGTTGTCTGAACTATTTGAAAACGACTTTATTTGACTAACTTAAGAAAATCAATTTTTTAAGAAAAGAAATTAACTAATTGTTTAAAATTGTTTGAGGGGGCTTTTTAAAGAGTAAACTGATTAATCTAACTTTGGGGAAATAATTGGTTTTTTCGCAAAATCTATGGCAATTTCTAGGGGGTATTAACTAGATTAAAAGTTAGTAGCAAATAAACGTGCGACTAAGGAAAGAGAAGATTTGGACTAAGCCTTAGCTCAATCCCACTTTTCAGACTTTAATCCGCAACCTGTCCTAATATATAATGGGCTTAGCCCACCTGTCCTAGACTAGAAATTGGACCTTTGAGGCCCATTGCACCTGTCCTAGACTAGTACTTGGGCTTTTGAGGCCCATTGCACCTGTATTAATACAAATAGGGCTTTTGGCCCATGAGACATAGAGTTTCAAGGCTTTGTTAAGTCTTAAAAACGTTGTCGGCAACATTTCATATGGGCTTTGGCCCATTTTCTTTCCTTCCACTTTTACCAGCTTTATCTCGTATACTATGTATCAACTTCGATCGAACAGTCCCTTGGACTTTGGCTGGAGGTCGACTAGAATGAGAAATAGGCCTCCTTAGCCCCGGAGATAAAATGCAAAAGGGGAAAGAGTTCAATTCAACTCCCGACGAATTCACATGCCAACAAGAAAAGATAATGAATTAATACATGTTCTAATATAAGCAACTAAAAAAAGAAATAGCAGCATGACATGGATACTAACAAATAATCAGGAATCAAAATAAGAAACAACATAATATGCTCATGTCAAGTTAACGAAGAGAGGTCATATGCAACTTGAAAGGGTTCTCACACTTCAGCTAATAAATTCAGAGATACAAAGGCAAAGAATATGACACTTTCCTAACCAACTTGGAACAAATATTTGGACACAAAAAAATGGACTCAGATTCAAAAAGACTAAACAAAATTGAAGAAAAGAAACATTTGGGTAAACTCAATATTTGGTCCAAACAAAGACTTAGCCTTTGAAGTATAGTCACACTTTGGGTGAGATAATTTCAGCATCTTGGAGAGACACAGATATTGCTTTATCCTTGTGCTGAAACCAACTCTTTCCCTTAGCATTTTCAAACTCCAGAAGGTGTCTTTTGGAAAAAACAGAAAACTGGAAGTACGAAGAAGGGGAGTAGATGAAAAGGGTAAGAGGAGATAGTACTAAAACAAAAGGGGGATATGCAACACCACTTATGTCACACCCCGAGTTCCAACGAGGCGTGATTGGCACCCGAAGCCGATATGGCCCGAGAGAACCAATCTTTACTCATGTCCACTCATATGCATGTCACTCAATAAGCAGAACCATCACGTATAGATATAAGATGTCAATTACGAAAATTATGGAAACATGCAATTTATACATATAAGGAACTTGGCCGTTAGTGCCACCAAGTCAAAATGGATATACATCTCTTACAATACATCTCTTCCATTCATTTTCCCACATATGTCTACAAAGCCTATAATAGATACATAACCATGCTTATGCAATATTTACATAACAACATAAAAACCCATGTACACATATGACTTGGAGAAGCCCCGAAGCAACTGGAGCTCACCAATACTCAGCAAAAGATCAGCACCCTACTGTAGAGGTCAACTAGTACCTGCGCCTGCAGCAAGTAAGGTAAATTCCCCAAAAGGGATCAGTACGAAGAATGTACTGAGTATGTAAGGCAAATAGTAACTGTGCAAGATATAAGAACTTTCAAGAGTTCAAGTACAAGTGAATGATTAATGTAAAATAAACCATGATTCTATGTACATTTGGAAACATGTATCTTGCTTTCTTTGCATTTGCATTCATTTGTCATTAACCATTATCACGTGATACCCGGGCCCCAACTGATCAGTGGGTTATAACATATCATTGGGATCGTTCCAGCCAGGCTTATGCCCCTTAGAGTGCGATCCATGAATAGTAATAGTGGGAGCGTTCCAGCCGGACTTATGTCCCTTTGATTTCACTCCCCAATTGAACAATTATGCATTACTTCTTTACTTTTGAGAAATCGATACATTGGTTACTATTGCATTATTGGAACATTTGGAACAATAGTGGAATATTTGGAATAATATTGGAACATTTATGTAACACATGAATAATAAGTGATCAACATATGAGGAACATGTGAGTAACAAGATAACTACTTGATTTGGACTACTTTTGGACATTTCGGAATAATACAAGGACATTGCCAATGTAATCAATATGAGCTGCAGAAGGATACGGACAGAGTAACCTTACATACCTCGTCTCTTCAATATGAATATACAATCCTATATGTGTAAACAATATTCCAGCTCCATCCTTTCATTTCACTCTACAACACAAATACATCCCGGAGCTTATATTAACAACTAGTTACCATACAAGTGTACAAGACGACAATGAGCTATATGACGGCCGTATAACGTCATTTCACCCTTTACAATACCATTTACGGTATTGACATATCAACAATACCACAATATGCCCAACATTGACCAAAATATCACAACCCAATAGCATTTCATATCAAGTTCATTCTTTACATTTCTTCATCAACACGACACCACAATTACTCTATCAAATCACCTCAATACACATCATAACAACATATCGGCCAAAAATTCCATAATTTACACTTCTTACACTTATGGAAAGATAATGAGTTTATAAACATAATCACACCATACATGTTGATATTTCATCCATACCATGCACTTTCATCCAAATCTCAAGTCACTTTTCAAGTCCAATTCACAAAAATGGCACATCTTGAACAAAAACCAAAAGTGCCCTATTCAACCTTGCCAACATAAACAACATGATATACACCATCCCTCATGTATATAATATATTAAATCACAAGAATAAACACTTACCAAAGCTTGAGAAATGATGATCTTGCCCAAAAGATGACTTAGGGTTTGAAGAGCCAAAAGAGAATTGTTTTGAAAATTCTAGAAAAGTGATGTGTGTATTTTGGAATAAAAATCTGATTTTTCCACATATATATAGGCCCTCAAGTCTTCTTGGCATTAAATGCCATGATTAATTGGTCAATGGTAGAAGAATGGGTCATTTGGCCCATTTGGGCCATGTCTTTGGCTTCTTTTTGGGCCTTAATTGAGCCCAATAACACATATCCATTTAATATATCCAATTAAATGTTTAATACATCATACATATCATATTTAAATAATTCCATAATGTCACGACAATATTCACTTACGCGATTCACGTTCGTAGCCTCAATCGTAAAAATAGAAATTCTAGTCGCTCATGGCTTCGTTGAACATTTTTGGTAATGACTTGTGTTTCATGATTTGATCATGTAGGAGTGTATTGAGGTATTTGAAACCTTAACCATGATTAAATAAACACCAAAGATCCAAAAGAAACCAAGAAAGAATCGTCGGTTAAATGCGTTGCAAAACGAGCACGGGAAGGGCCAAAGTGTTGTGCCTTGCGCCACTTGCTGCAAAGCAAGCAGTGGCGAAAGACTTGGCTGATCTCTGAATCATGGGCTTGTGCCACACCTCCTGAAACAGGGAGTGGCGCAAGTTTGGCCATCTTGCTGAATTTTTTTTCTACTCCGTCTAATTCTAGCGTATCATCCAATGCCCCATCCAAACACTACAACATACATACTTAGTGATCTTAATCATCAAGTAAACATGACTCCAAGTTACCAAATAAGGTTGGAATATTTACGGGGTATTATAACTTATCATGAACAAGAGGACTAGAAATCACACTTCTAAGCATTCAAATATGATAAGAAAACAAAGAAAGAAAAGCTTGCCACTTCTTGCGGCAAATATGATTCAAGAAGCATATTATGCGGAGATCAAGTGCTTCTAACCAATCTTACTTAACACAAAGGTTGAACAAGAAGAGAACACATAAAAGGATCAAATAAGCAACAAAACTGAACCATGGGACTAAAGGTGACTTGAAATCTAAAAAAGCAAACAAGCTAGGTAATACCCCTAGGCTCATTTCATCCTCTTCCTTTATTTTGCGAGTTCAAGAGAACTTCTGCATATTGAAAAGGTCATATAGGGGCCTTAGGATGAAATATCCTTCATTTATGAATCCACTTTGCTGTTCTCATAGATATCAAGAGTCAAGAGAACTTTGGGAGTGGTTCTAATACGTTCAAAGAGAAAAAAACAGTCAAAACAATTACTAAAACAAGAGACCTAAATCAAATCAGCAAACTTGATATTATGACGAGCAACATTCGAGCTAAAACAGTCAAACTAAAAGCTGGTCTTAGAAGTTTTAAAACTCAAACAGTGAGTCAAAAAAAAAAGGCTCAAGCAAAGTATTTCAGTGGAAGAAAATCAGTGCATTGAACTCTAAAATGAAACATCATTTAAACTAAACCAAAGGTGATAGACTATACACTAAAAAAAACAATAGGAAGAAGAAACAGTGGACTTAAGACGCTAAAAAAAATTTATGAAATCCCAAACATCAAGAACACTAACTTTAAAAACATCAGCCAACTTTCATCACAAAATCCTACGGCCTTCATAGCCTCTACAACACACAATCCCACCATACAACGAGAAAACTAAATACTTCTATCACTACTATAACGAAATAGAAAATAAAAGAAAGGAAACGAGGGTTTTACCTCTTTCGGAGCAGTAAAACGGGACTTCGAGTAACTAGGGAAAATTCTTTCAAAATTTCCCTTTTGTGCTCGAAAACTCTTTAAAGAATTTCAAGACTTCTTGCTCGGACGTTTTTCACCATCCAAGACTTCTTTCCTCAGAAATTTTCAATATCCAAGACTTGTTTTCTTCCCTCAACAGTGGATGTATTTATAGAAGCAAATTTGAGGGGATTTTGGGATTTCTGTCGATGTGGGAGAGAAGGATTTGAAGGGTAATTTTGGTATTTTGAGAGGAGAATTCGAATTTGAGAGAGGATAAACTCAAGAGTGAGTAGTGAAATTGTACGAATTTTCCACATAGGGCAAAGTTCTAGAAAATTCGAAACTAATTTCGTAACAAAAACGTGGTAGTCACATGCTAGTGTACGAATTTGAGGGGAGAGGGAGGAGAATCGAGCGAGCAATAGGGAAAATTTTGGGTTTTAGGGTTGCAGTTTTTGATGTCGTTACTAGCTTCTGTTGTCGTTATTTGGTTGCTCTCGATGTGTTGGTGTGTGAAGGAGAAGGGAGATATAAGGATGTGGGCCGGCTCGGGTGATGGGTTGGGCTGGGTTTGGCAGATTTGAGATTAGGCCAGGGTAGATTAGGAATTAAATGGGAAATGGACTGGTAGGGGCTGATTTAACTACAACAACATACCCAGTGTATTCCCACCAGGTGGGGTTTGGGGAGGGTAAAGTGTACGCAGTCCATAGCACTACCTCAGATGAAGTAAAGAGGTTGTTTTCGATAGACCCCGACTTAGAATAGATAAAATCAAACAAAAGTCATAGAAACAAACAAGAAGAAGAGATAACACATCACTATATACGGAAAAAAAGATAATGTCTGAGCCCGGGTTCGAATCGGGGACCTCTAGTGTGTGAGACTAGCGTGATAACCGACTACACAACCCAGACTTGGGGGGGGGGGCTGATTTAACTAGTGGTACAAATTAGGATAGGCTAAATTGATTTCGATTATGGTCAAATTTAATAGATCGACCAAATTGAATCATAATTCGAAACAAGTTAATAACCAATTCAACCCCGAGCTTCTTGGTTTAATAGAATCAAATAAATATTTCCCAAATAAATTACTTTTCAGAATAAATTATATGTTAAATAGAAATTCACCTATTTGAATTAATTCTCAAGATAGTTCCTGATAAAATCCAACTTTTGATGAAATAATCACTTAAGCGACTAAAATTATATGATTTCGTATGAAAATGTATAATTTATCACTTAAATGACAAATTTAACTCAAATAAATATTTTAGAAAGTATTTATCCGAACAAAATAAATATTTTAATTTATTTAAAATCGAAGATATTCAGGATTAAATTTAGTTGGGGAGGGAAAAAATTAGGTATCAACAACTGCCCTCTCCCTTTGGGTAGGGTGAATGCAAGCAACCCTGGGCAAAGGGAGTTTGACGTTCCTAATTTTGTCCGACCGCAAATTCATTTCTTGAAAAAGGTTGGTTTTCGCATGAATTTTAAGGAGTTATGGCCGGAACCAGGTATCGGGTTTCCTACATATCTCAGATTACATGAGAATTCAGGCCACTTGTAGTTCATAAAGCTTGATTTTAAGCATGATTTCAAAGAAATTACGAGCTATTCCAATTTCAATTTTTAAAGAGACCAAAAAGTTGGGGAATAAGAAGGAGAATGGGGGGGAGTTTGGAATGCAGTCAAGTTTTCACCAAAGAGCCCAGCCTACATATCCCCGAGATTCAAGGAATCAGACTGCTTGTAGTTCCACTCAATCGGTTGAAAAGATAGTCTTTTATTTTTTAGACAATCTTTGGCTCGGGATGAGTGTCAAGTTACTTGAGTTACGGAAAAGAGGCTTGTAACCTCTCAACCATGAATGTGGGATCCTTCACATCCATAGGAAAGAATTTACCTAGACATAATTCCCAAAACTCTGAGTGTGCTGTCACTCGAATTTGAAGAAAAGAGAAGGTTACTCTTGGTTTGAGCTTAGAAATATCCCGAAAGTGAAACTGAAACTAAAATACCCCCAAAATACCCACATGCCTTTTGATAGGGGTGTGGTTTCATGGTGGTGGCAATCGTCCTTTAGCTCGAATCCAAAGAGTTTGACGTCCCTCTATGGACTACATCCCGATTTGCTGCTAAAAAAAAGTTCCACGTTGTGCTGCGTCTTTTTTGGAGTTGTCCGCACCTGTGGTTTTTTGGTTTGAGATTTTCATCCTCTCGTATGCTCTCGACAATATCTCAAACGAAAATTGTTAGTGATCAACATAATTCACGAAGCGGTATATAGCCTTTTACCATATCTCCACGTGAGTTGTTATCTGAAAAGTGATGTCGTCCTCTTGTGTACCTGTTTTGGAGGGAAACAACTCTTTGCAATAATAGATACAACAACCCTCTTAGTTGTTGGATAAGATGTCTTTTGGCAATTGAAAATATCTTTAAAGTAGGGTGGCCCTCTTGGACACCGACAACACTTTGTAGAGAACGGTCTCTGCAACCGCATAGTCTTATGCTGGTGTGGCAACCCTCTAGGTCACCTATAATGCTTTTTGTATTTAAGACGATAACTTTTTTAGCCATCAGTGTTGATCTTGTGCATACAATCTCGGGTAAGTCCTGTACATCTTCCGTACCGGTACGACTTATAGATATCCCTTGAATTTTCAATCTTTAGGTCATCACACATACTATCCGATGTTGGATACAAGATGACTTACAGACGTCTCTTGAGTTGACGGTCTTCTAGGTGATCCTGCATATTATCCGACCTTGGATAAGAGATGGCTTATAGATATCCCTTGAATTGCTAGCTTTCGGGCAATCCCCTATATCATCCAACCTTGGATATAATATGGCTTATAGATATCTCTCAAATCGTCAGTCTTAGGGTGATCCTTTGCATAATCGATCTTGGATATGGCGCGGCTTATAGAGAACCTTCGAACCTGACAATTTGGTAATCTCGCATATTTTTGGTAAGGATTTAGTTGTGGCTTACGGAGAACCTTCGAGCTATAAATATTTGGGTAATCTTGCATACTATCCGGTTAGGATATTGTTGTGACTGACGGATGACCCATGGACTGTCAATCTTTCAAGTAATCTCGCACACTATCCTGTCTCGAATATTGTGACTTACAGATGGACTTCAGATTGTCAATTTCTAGGAAGTCTAGCTTGTCTTCCGTCTTCGGATAACGACTTAAGGAGATCTCTTTGGATCATGTGCTTCTTCAACTTTAATATGTTGATGCAAATATATGAGATGCTGAAATATCCTCGACGCTGGGCTACATCACCTCTTGTGCGTCAATAGACATAAAGTAATGGGATATTCTTAACGCCAGATTGTGTTATCTTCACGTAGTCAATGGATATAGGTGCTCCAAAGCATATTCCAAAACCAGACTGTATTATCTTACATGGTGAGCGATTATGGAGACTTATCTGAATGATATGATGGCCCTCTCGGCATAAAATGAAATGGCCCTCTCGGTAATGGAATGGAATGGCCCTCTCGGCAATGGAATGGAATAGCCCTCTCGGTAATAGAATGGAATGGCCCTCTCGGCATGGCCCTCTCGGCAATGAGATGAAATGGCCCTCTCGACAATGAGATGAAATGGCCCTCTCAGTAATGGAATGGAATGGCTCTCTCGGCATGGCCCTCTCGGCAATGAGATGAAATGGCCCTTTCGGCATGGCCCTCTCAACAATGAGATGAAATGGCCCTCTTGGCAATGGAATGAAATGGCCCTCTCGGCAATGAAATGAAATGGCCCTCTCGGCAATGGAATAGAATGTCATGTCCTGCAATGAGCTGAAATGATATATAATGAAACGCAATTAAATGTTATGTGACACAATATGATGGGATGCAACATGATTCAATATGATGCAATGGAATGCAATGCCATATGGTGCAATGGAATGCGATGGGATGTAATATGATGCATATGGTGCAATGGAATGCGATATGATGTAGTATGGTGCAATGGAATGCATTGGGATAAAATAGAATGTATTGGATATAACGGGATGCATTGGGATACATCAGGATGCCATGGGATGCATCGGGAGGCATTGAAATGGCATGGGATGCATTGAGATGCATTGGGATACATCGGGATGCATTGAGATACATCGGGATGCCATGGGGTGCATTGGGATGCAATGAGATGCGTTGGGGTGAATTAGGATGCAATGAGATGCATCAGGATGTAATGGGATGCAATAAGATAAAATTTTTCGACGATCCCCATCCTCCTCCTTTGGCATTGACCAGCGTTAGACTTTTTGGCTTTGACGTAATAAGATGGCCTTTAGGCTATTTGGTTGATGTGCTGATTCCTTTGAATGTACCTGATCTTAAGATAGACAATTAGTAGACACAATGTCTCTTTTGCTAGCGACTATAGTCAAATTATGGGAAAGCTTTAAAGAGAGCATTCACAATATAAACGATTTTGTTTGCCAAAAATCATTTTGGAGATAAGTGAATGGTTAAACCCATTTATGGGGACAACTATAAATACCACTTTCGAATGTTATATGTTCGTTTTGGCCCATGACGGATTGGTGGAGGATGTGCCTACTCTCCTTGTCAGGTGATCTCTTTGATCGTTTTGTTATGCCGACTCTTTCGAGTATACCTGCGCTCAAGAAAACCGTTTAGTAGATACAGAGTCGCTTTTGCTAGTGACTATTATTAGGAAAAGTCTTGAATAAAATATTCATAACAAGGATAGGACACTTTTGTTTGACATCCACATCTTTTGGAGCCGGATAGACAAATCAAGAGGCCTTTGATCCTAAATGAGTTATTCAACCCATCTTTGGAGCTGTCCAAGAAGACCATTTTTGAGCATTATATGCTTCTGGTGCGGTTCTTGATTTGCTCAGGGGATTTTGAAAGAGACCCTACTTATGTGCGGTGATCCCTGCATCCACAAAAAAAATGTTAATTTTGGGTGAAACTACTCCGCATTTTCCTCCTTCGATCTTTGGTTTGCTTCTTGCTATCCATCGGGTGCTCCGTCATGTTTGGACTTCTGCCCTGACTCCCCGCTTAACGTAAGGCAAAACTATTCAAGAAAAAAATATTTATAGATTTTCAAAAATAGTTAGGGTGATAGATTTGAAAACTTGTGTGAAAGTATTTTAGAAAAACTCTGCCAGTCATGTCATGTGCTAGCTCAACGAATGTATCCCACTTGAGGCCTAGTCATGTCTGACATCCAATGAAAGATCCCCAAAAACTCATTATTGTTGCTGGGAAGTTCAATAGCATAATTTGTAGAAGTTTGTCATAGCTGGGGATTTAGTCTATTTGGACTTTGTCGCAGCTGGCGATCTCTGAAATTTGGCTTTGACCTTTTGGTGTTGGGGAATTCGGAATTTATTCCAAAATGTTGATGGAAATTTTAAGGATCTTCTCAAAATTTCTGCCCCATTTAGATGCTAGTTAAAATAATATCTTCTTGCGTGGTTCTCGAGACTTTCTCCTAAAGTCCTTGCTGGTCTTCAGAATTTTTGAGATTCCTTCTCGAAAATTCTGCCCCAGTTTCCATTTCCTGGGGTGATATGACCGAGCCGTTGGGGCTCCTACGTATCCCATTGAAGCAACAATCAGGTCAAACGTAGTTCAGGACTACACTAGGGAGATATAGAAAAAATCCAAAGGGTTGACCGAAGCCGACATAGGCCACCTACTTACCTCATTCTTGAGAATTCAGGTCATCACGTAGTTCATACATAAAAGGGAAAGATAGATTTTCCTAAGGGGTTGACCGAAGCCGACATAGGCCGCCTATGTATCTCATTCTTGAGAATTCAGGTCAAACGTAGTTCGTACATAAGAGGGAAGGATAGATTTTCCTAAGGGGTTGACCGAAGCTGACATAGGCCGCCTACATATCTCATTCTTAAGAATTCAGGTCAAACGTAGTTCATACATAAAAGGGAAGGTAAATTTTAAGTGATTACGAATCATTCGACAATTAAATTCATAAGAGTGCGATTACAAATAAAAGAAACATAGATAAAATACTATCTTCAGACGTAGTATCTTTTCACCGCATCAGAGTTGATTGACTTGGTCCACTCTTGACCATCCATCTCGGACAGGATTAGGGCTCCTCCATATAGCACCTTGTGTACCACATACGACCCTTGCCAATTTGGAGCAAACTTGCCTTTGTATTCTTCTTGATGGGGAAATATGCGTTTGAGAACCAATTTTCCTACTTCAAACGTGCGAGTTCTCACTTTCTTGTTGAAGGAACGAATCATCCATTGGTGGTATAGCTGACCATGCCATACGGCCTCCATTCGTTTTTCATCGATCAGCATGAGTTGTTCACATCTAGAACGAACCCATTCTTCGTTACTCAGTTTGGCCTCTTGAATAATCTTCAAGGAAGGTATCTCTACCTCGACAGGTATCACGACTTCAGTTCCATAAACCAATTGATATAGAGTTACCCCAGTCGAATTTTTGACCGTCGTACGGTATCCTAACAAAGCATACGGCAACATCTCATGCCAAGATCTGTTGTTCTCAATCATTTTCCTCAATATCCTCTTGATGTTTTTGTTGGAGGCTTCTATAGCTCCATTCATTTGCGGACGATACGCGGTCGAATTCCAATGTGTGATTTTGAACTTTTCACAAATTTCTTTCATCAAGTGACTGTTCAGGTTAGCTCCATTATCTGTAATGATTGATTCTGGTATTCCAAATCGACAAATCAAGTTGTTCCTGATAAAATCTGTAATGACTTTCTTAGTCACAGCTTTGTATGAGATAGCTTCTACCCATTTTGTGAAATAATCAATAGCAACTAAGATGAATCTATGTCCATTCGATGTTGTCGGTTCTATCGGACCAATGACGTCCATACCCCATGCTACGAACGACCATGGTGAACTCATTGTGTAGAGTTCATGTGGAGGCATCCGAATCAAGTTTCCATGTATCTGGTACTTCAGTCATTTCTGTATGTACTTATTACAGTCACTTTCCATAGTCATCCAAAAGTAACCCGTCCGCAAGATTTTTCTAGAGAGAGCGAATCCGTTCATATGAGGTCCACAAACTCCAGCATGTATTTCTTCCAATAATTTTGTGGCTTCTGAGGCATCGACACATCTTAGAAATCCTAGGTTTGGGGTCCTCCTAAAAAGGATTTACCCGCTTAGGAAGTAACTCTTTGCCAAACGTCGGATTGTCTTTTTCTCAATGTTACTGGCATCTTCAGGGTATGCCCCAGACTTTAAATACCTCTTGATATCGAAGTACCATTGTTTTCCATCGTCTTCTGCTTCAACATGGGCACAGTGTACTGGTTGCTCCTTCAGGCTTATTTCCAAGGGATCAATATAATTTCGATCTGGGTGTTGAATCATGGAGGATATAGTGGCTAAAGCATCAGCAAACTCATTCTCTATCCTTGGGATATGTCTGAAGTTAATCTTCTTGAATCTTTTGCATAAATCTTGTACTAGCTCTATGTAAGGGGTGATTTTGGAATTCTTCACAGCCCAATCTCCTCGCACTTGGTGAATCAATAGATCTGAATCTCCAATGACTAATAATTCTTGAACACCTATATCAAGTGCTAAATTGAGACCTAGGATGCAAGCTTCATATTCGGCCATATTGTTGGTGCATGGGAAACGTAGTTTGGCGGTTATCGGGTAATACTGACCTGTTTCTAACACTAGAACCGCTCCAATTCCTGAACCTTTAAAGTTGACCACTCCATCAGAGAACATCCTCCATCCGGGGTATGCTTCAGCTATGTCTTCCCCCAAGAACAAAACTTCTTCATCCGGGAAGTAAGTACGGAGTGGCTCATATTCATTGTCAACTGGATTTTCAGCTAGATGATCTGCTAGGGCTTGCCCTTTGATTGCCTTTTGGGTCACATACACAATGTCAAACTCACTTAACAATATCTGCCATTTGGCCAACTTCCCTGTAAGCATGGCTTTCTGAAATATATATTTCAAGGGGTCCATTCTGGAAATGAGATATGTTGTATATGAAGATAAGTAATGTCTCAGCTTCTAGGAAACCCAAGTTAAGCACAACACGTCCTCTCAACCAAGGTGTAGCGAGCCTCGTACGGAGTGAACTTCTTACTCAAATAATATATCGCCTTCTCTTTCTTGTCGGTTTCATCGTGTTGCCCGAGGACGCATCCAAAAGCATTTTCTGAGACTGACAAATACAACAATAATGGACTTTCTTCTCTTGGTGGAACCAAAACGGGCGGAGCGGATAGATAAACTTTGATCCTATCAAAAGCCTTCTGGCACTCTTCTGTCCACTCGTTCAACGCATCCTTCTTAAACATCTTAAGGATTGGCTCGCATATGACAGTCGACTGGGCAATGAACCTACTAATGTAATTCAAACGTCCCAAGAAACTCGTGACTTCTTTCTTGGTCCTCGGTGGGGGCAACTCATGAATTTTCTTGATCTTGGAAGGGTCGAGTTCGATGCCCCTCCTACTGACTATAAACCCCAATAATTTTCCGGCTGGCACACCAAAAGCATACTTAGCGGGATTCAGCTTCAAGTTATACTTTCTCAATCGATCAAAGAATTTTCTCAGGTGTGTCAAATGATCCGAACTCTCATGGGATTTGATGATTATATCATCCACGTACACCTCAATTTCCTTGTGGATCATATCATGAAAGATCATTGTCATTGCCCTCATGTAGGTCGCACCAGTATTTTTTAGACCAAACGGCATTACCTTGTAGTGATAAACACCCCAGGGTATGATAAAGGCCATTTTTTTTGCGTCTTCCTCATCCATTAAGATCTGATGATACCCGGCGAAACAATCCATGAAAGACTGCATTTCATGCTTCGCGCAGTTGTCGATGAGAATCTGGATGTTGGGTAGAGGGAAGTTATCTTTAGGACGGGCCCTGTTCAAGTCTCTGTAATCAACAAAAATTCTAATTTTGCCGTCCTTCTTTGGCACCGGAACAATATTGGCTAGCCACGTTGGATATTTTGTGACCTCTACAACTTTAGACTGGATTTGCTTTGTGACTTCTTCTTTAATCCTTAAACTTAAGTCTGGCTTGAATTTTCGCATTTTTTGATTTACTGGATCAAACTCTGGATTGATTGGCAACTTATGTGACACGATGTTGGTGCTCAATCCCGGCATGTCATCGTAGGACCAAGAAAATACATCGATGTATTCTCGTAGCAAATGGATGAGTTCTCTTTTCTGCGCTTCTGTCAGGTGAACACTAACTCTTATTTCCTTGACTTCATCAAGGTCCCCTAGGTTGACCGCTTCAGTTTCTTCCAGGTTAGGCTTCTCACGGTTTTCAAATTCTTCCAAATCCTCTGTTAGCTGTTCTTCATCATAATTTTCCCATTCGTTGTCATTTACATCACTGTGTTCATTTAGCTCTTGACATGACATGATATTGGCAGGTTGTAAGTTATTATTACTGAAAAAAACAAACAAACCAAAGTCAGATAACAGCAAGATAACACAAAAATAGGGAAATATGAATAACATAACTCAAAATAGTTCTCTAGATAAAGGGAGGCCTCTTCATTGAAAATTGGGAAATATCTACAAACCATGGCTCATGACCTGTACGAGTACAGGCCCACGCCTTTGTGAAAGCAGTAAACATGTAAAAGAGGATTTGAAAGATAAAAGGGTGGATCGCGGGGCCTCCTCCGGATCATCATCGATTTTTAAAAACTAGAAATTTGCCCTTTCATCTACCACAGAGGGCGAGGAGTCATGAGCGGAGTGGCTTCCAATTTTGCAAAGTTTCTCTAGGTGAAGCCTTCCTCACTCCATTAGTCTTCGAGAAATCTTCTATTATAGCATTGCAACCTTCGAACAGAATTCCTATCCCATCCCCCAGACCATCATCCATCGACATCTCGCGTACAGGAAATGATTGATACAGAAGTGGCAATGGCTTGGGCAGACCCATATTGATCCTTTTGTCATTCTCGTCCTCAATTTTCGGCTTGTATCCTAGTCCATATTTGAAATCTCTTTCTGGAATCACGATCGGCTCAATGATACCCTCCAAGTTCTTTCCTAGGCCTCGACCAGGATCGAATCAATTTCTTAGCATCACAGTTGCCATCATCTTATAGATAGAAGGCATGGGAGTCTGGAATGTTGGGTCCTCTTCAGCAGCATTCACGATTTCCACCGTATAAAAATTACTGCCCTTTGGAATATCTTCAATCACAGGTATATAACCATTAGGGTGGCTCAAGTGACTCCCTTCGCCTTGAATGACCACCTCGTGGCCTTCCCAAATAAATTTCAATAATTGATGAAGAGGTGATGAAACCACTCTTGCACCATGGAGCCATGGCCTCCCGAGGAGCATATTGTAACTGGGATTAATATCCATGACATGAAACTTGGTTTTGAACTCGGCGGGTCCCATTTGGATGTACAAATCAACTTCACCTATAGTGTCCCTCTGTCCTACATCGAAAGCTCTCACATTAACATGGATTTTACGAACCTTTCCCAGATCGTAACCCATTTGAGTCAATGTGGAAAGGGGATAAATGTTCAGCACAGATCCATCATCTATCAGAACCCGATTAATCACATGGTCACGACAAATAACAGAGATGTGCAATGCTTTGTTATGTATTATGCCTTCAAACGGTAACTCTTCTTCACTGAATAATATGCGATGACTTACCACAATGTTACCTATCATTGCGACCAGATTTTCAACACTCGTTCCAACGGCCACATATGCTTCATTTAAGATTTTCAACAAAGCTTGTCGGTGGTATTGAGAACTCATTAGCAATTCCCACACAAAAATCTATGATGGAGTCTTTTCCAGATGCTTAACAATTGAATATTCTTTTGGTTGCATTCGCCTCCAAAACTCTTCAGCCTCTCCTTCAGTAATCGGCCTCTTCTGTGAATCCTTCTTGTAAGAGTCGTTGGCTAAATTCTCAGGAATATAGCACCGTCCTGACTGAGTCATCCCATGGGCGGCCGCAGTCTCTACAATAAACTCTTTTCTAGGCAGTGTTGGAATATATGCCTGAGTCGGGGCAGTCATTACCACGGGGGTCTTTCATTGACACTTAAGGCAGCCACGACCTTCTCTATCTTCTCTACCCCTTCCGTCCTCTTAGGATTTTCTGAATTAACCTTAGCGATAGTCTTACTAACTGCCCATTCATCTTCTATTTCGATCATGTCAACCGTAGCCCCTCCGTGGTTAGGCAATGGATTACTGTTTACATTTGGAGCTGGTGTTTGAAGAGTAATGACTTTATGGTCAATCAAGTCTTGGATCTTATGTTTCAAATTAATGCAATCTTCGGTACTGTGGCCGACTCCTCCAGAATGATAGGCATAGTTTTGATCAGCATGATAAAATTGGGAATTTGTATTAGTGGGCTTTGGTTGGACAGGCTGGAGATAATCGGCTGCTCTTAATCTTTCAAAAAGCTGAGTGCGACTTTCAGCCAGCGTTGTGAAGTTTTGAGGAGGTTTCTTTTCAAGGTTTGGACGAAGAAGGTTATTTTAATTAATAGGAGGTGGTACCTGATGATAATTTGGAGCTACGTGGATGTTAGCTTGGTGATTTGGGGTGGTGGTTTGGTCATTAGGCTGATAATTTGGCTATGTAGCTTGATATTATGGTAGGACATTTGGTTGTGGAGCTTGGTATTGAGGTAGGATATTTGGTTGTGGATCTTGGTATTGAGGTAAGATATTTGGCTGTGGAGCTTGGTATTGGGGTTGAGCGTAGAATACGGATTGAGGACTCGGGGGTGGCGGAGAAGAAAGGGTATTCCTGGGTCTGAATCTCTTTTTCAATTTAGCAATAGAATCAGTGGATACAACAGTCACGTCTTCTCTTTTCTTCCTAGGGAACCCAGAGGACCCAGCTGATGTTGAAGTCTGGATAATTTTCCCAGTTCTAATCCCTTCTTCGAGTGATTCACCAATCTTTACCAAATCTGTAAAGGTTGCCCAAACTGCAGACACCATTCTAGTATAGAACTCGCCTTCTTGAGCACGGGAAAATACCGCTACCATTTTCTCCTCAGTCATAGGAGGTTGTACCTCAGCGACTTCCTTTATCCAGTGATAGGCATAATCTAGAAAGTATTCACCGCTCTTTTCCTTGATCCTATTTAGTGAATGCCGATCAGGAACTATCTCCACATTGTAAGCGAACCTGTCGATAAAGTCTTTGGCCAAGGCCTTCCAGTTAGACCATTTTCTCAATTCCTGAGATGTGAACCAGTCAAAAGCTTTGCCGCTTAAACTTCGACTGAATAGGCGCATTAGCAACGCTTCATTCCTTCCAATTCCAATCATTTGATCACAGTATCTTCTTAAGTGAGCCATGGGATTTCCAGTACCACCGAATTTTTCAAATTTGGGGACTTTGTATCCTTCTGGTAGGTCTACACCGGGGTGGACACACAAATCATCATAACCAAGGCCATCATTATCCCCTGCTCCATGAGACTTTTTGATCCTCATAATCTCTTCCTTTATTGCAAGCATTTCCTTTTCATGCTCGATCCTCCAT
Source organism: Capsicum rhomboideum (assembly GCA_031232105.1). Classification (NCBI taxonomy): domain Eukaryota; kingdom Viridiplantae; phylum Streptophyta; class Magnoliopsida; order Solanales; family Solanaceae; genus Capsicum; species Capsicum rhomboideum. The sequence continues at coordinate 44,200,135 of CP124715.1, read as the reverse complement.
TCTTTCTCTTTCTCCTCATAATGGTCTACCTCAGGATTAGGAAAAGGGTTATAGAGATCGAGAGATGTGACGACATGGAAAGCAGTTGGCGGTATAGGTAGGATCTGAGATGGATTTGGGATAGTGGCAGAAGGGTTTTGGTATGCTGAAGGGTGATTTTGAGGATGAACGAAAGTTGGGTTGTAGGCAGGGAGGACATTTTGGGGGTTAAAAGTGTTTTGTAGAGTTTAAGAGTGGTTCTGTGGGATTTGAGGATGGATTTGTGGAGTTAGGGCAGGATTTTGTGGGTGGTAAGCATCTGAGTTATTGTCTCAGTTGGAGTTTTGAATGGGTGGAGAGTGAGTTTGATGAACCGATGGATTACTAATGATTAGGTCTGTGGGAAGTTGAGAGGCGGAAGTGGATGAAACATTATTCGGATGATTCCCAAAGTTAGGTGTGTTGACAGGAGGGATTTGGAGTGGAGGACCGTTCCCTCCTGGGACAGGAGAATTAGTAGTGATGGCTAAATTAGCCAAGTCTCTAGTACGATTCACCTCTACTTGAAGCATTTCCAGCTTCCTTGCGAGTTCAACAATCATCTCACTTTGTTCTTCTATGACATTGTCCCTGATAGCCAATGCGTTATCCTCGTCACTTCCAGTCATACTTGAATGATGGCTAGGGGGTGGGATTTCGTGAGCCTTTGATTGGGTGAAGTAAGGATGTTCAGCCAGCTTATGACAACACGGAGTAGTTTCTATTATCTGTAAAGTAAAAACAACCCAAAGGCAGATGTGTTAGATCCCATTAGTAATAAGCGATGCAAGATAATCACATAGGAAATGAACATATAAAGTTGTTTCTCATCGCTGGTGAATTGATCCATATATAGTAGTAATGACTCAAAAGTTTCAATGAACAGGATTTTGTCCATTATTTTGGATAAGTAGAGTTTATCAAGAAGGTCCAACCCTTCTTCTTCCCATCCTTATGTCTTCTTTCGCCGAAGTGGGGAATAAGTAGAGTTCTTGAAGATAGGGGCCGGGCCGAAAGGCTGCCTACATATCTCACAAAGGAGAAATCAGGCCCTACGTAGTTTGAATGGCTGTAAAAGGGATTGTTTTCATTTCATTCACTAAACTTCATTACATTAGGGAAAAGTAAATACAAGGAAACTAAAAAATTGCTACGTTTAAAGCTTGATTCTGGATAAAAAATTGCTTCTGTTCTTTTTGACCTCTTTCGTTTCTTATGGATGATCGGGCTCAAACTCCAAACATATCATCCCAATCTTGATGAGGTGCTCCAGCTCGAAGCGGAAAGCTCGTCATTTTTCAATGTTGTGCCTTTTTGTTCCATTGCGATAGACGCGGGAGTCATCATTCTTATTCCATTTTGCCAAATTCTTCCTCTCATTTGCCTTCTTTGGATGTACGATTTGTGCTTGAGCCAACTTGACATAGATGTCTTCATAGTTGTCCTTGAAAGTCGTGAAGTCCACACAACGAATTGAAACACCGCTGGTAATGGGAGTTCCTGGATTGATCATATCACATACCAGCATAGTATGTGGTCCATACAAATGAGCAATCTTCCCACTATTGATCATATCACATATCTTAGCTTTCAACACACGACATCCATCAGTGGTATGCCATTTTTGGAGAAGGTGATAAGTGCATTTCTTATGCTCATCCCGGGGATCACACTTGGGTCCTTGGGTCTTGATCGGGGATAAAGTTCCCATGACTATAAATAAATGATAAATTTCTGAGACGTGCACAACTTCTGACTCCCTCAGGTAGTTTCTAGCACCTGCCTTGAGTGTGACTTGCCCCTTTTCTTCTGTAGGCCAAGTTATTTCCTCTATATTTTCTGACTGCTTTTCCATCTCTTGTACGAGCTTCTCGGGATTTCCAAGAGCCTCACTTTGGTATGCCTCGAATTTAGACACCATCCGCTTGACTTCTTCAACGAAATTCTTTTTTGGCTTTCCTTCATTCAACGCTTGATCTATTTCCGCAATCCTTGCCTTGACCTCGACAGTCTGTCTATTCAACTCCTTGTCTTTTACCAAAGCTACTTCTGTCTGACGGTGGATTTCCTCACTCTTCCTATAGAGCTCATCGATCTCTTGTTGTATTGACGCAATTCTTCTACTTGTCAGATCCATTTCCATATCCATCTCTTCAGTCAAACCTTCCTGAAAGTATGAGAGATGATTCTTTAGGATTTTTCTGGGAAACTTTGGAAGACTTAGAGCATTTTGGTCAGACTTTCGTGTAGTGGACGTATATTTCTGCCTAAATGGTCTCTATAATCATGGGATTGGATCAATTCACCTTTAATTCGAATCAACATAACACATCTGAGCACATAAGACAGTTATTTCACACAAGCATTTAATAAAGAGCGCTTCCTACTCGAGGGGACCTTTTGAGCCAAAGGTGGGCCTAGCGTTCGTTCGAAAAGACGTATGCGATGTTTTAGAACAGTTCTATTGCCCCCAATATATATAGAGAGAGATAAAACCAAAATTTTCCCAAAAGGGGATACAAATCCAGCCGACAAAGGGGTTCACATTTAAAGACAATAGGAAATAAAAGGGGCCCACGTAGGGGCAAAATAGAACAAACCCATGCAGGGGTACTTTAGGAAAAATAGTAAATACATAGAAATAAACCCACGCAGGGGTATTTTTGGGAAAACAGTAAATACATAGAAATAAACTCACGCAGGGGCGACTACTAGTGCGGTCCTGAAGATGATCTCTCTCCATTTGCCCTTTTCTTGTATTTCTTCGCAATCTCTCCGAATGTATACTGAGCGAACCAATACTCTGTTTCTGCTTTGAGCATTCTGTGTTCTGTTGGCACCTGAGGAAAGCCATGGTATTTTTGCAACATATTAGCGGCTTCGTTTTCCACCTCTGTTCTCATACCCTCAAATTTTTGACTCAAGATGTCTATAGTGCGATGATACTCTTCCATGGTATGACGATATTCTTCTTGTTTTTTCAAAAGTTCATGTTCACGTCTTACCATTTCTTCCTGTAGATTCTAAAACTGCTCGTGAACTTTGGATCTGGAGTTGTTTCTTGTCCAAGAAATATCCATGTCTTGGATGTCCCTTTTTAACCACTCTTTGTAGCCATCTACGTACCCTGCGTTAAACCTGTCTTCAGCTACAGTTTCTGGCCCCATTTTTACACATGTTTTTCAAATTTTGACAATGGCATCAGCTTTTGGAACTTTGTTCTCTTCATCGTAATCGAAGACGAAACCCTCCATGTAAGCACACTTAGGAATAGTCTGAGTCCTCCCAAACTGTCTAAGGACCCTTTGGGGGGCATATGGACGGACTCTCCTGATTCCTGGTAGAGGAAGAAAAGGTAGGCCTTGACTTTGTGTAATCACGAATTTTGAGAAAAAACTGTCCAGCATCCACTGAATGTTATCTTCTCCTAATTCACAAAACACTTGGGACCACCCAATATTGGTTTTGTTTTCCATGTCACCCCAACGGAGCATCTCTGGTAGGTTATCGAACTCATTCTCCTCATCTAGTTTGGGTAGTTCTCGAGTTCCCTTGAATTTCATTAAGTGACTAAGGATCCACCATTGAAGAACCAAGTTGCAACCTTGAAAAAAGTAATGTTTGTTTTTGCATCTCTCGAGGGCTCTATAAATATCGAACAAGATGATCGGGACTAGAGAGAAATAACTTATTGATCCTCTTGCATTCAAGCCCTTGAAAAGAGTTTGGACCACCATAATGATCCGAGTGCTGATGGTGCGATTTTGGTTCAAAGGAAACACCATGAGTCCTAAAAAAGCTATAGCAAAAGCTATGGGTCGAGTTTCATCCCATTCGCGATAAGTGTAGAACTCATTCTAGAACCTTGTGAACCCCCTGCTGCCTTCTCCCCAGCGAGTGTAAAATTCTCGAAAAGGAATGCTCGGAGCATCTATCTAATTGTATTGGTCTTCACGCAGCTTAAGAGTCTGAGCAATATCCTTTGTGGATGGTCTGTTTGGAATTAAAACGCCTTTTTGATGCCTTTTCAAATCCGCCCAAGAAGATATGCAATCCCTAATTTCTTCAATAGTTGGGGTGATTTCCATGTTTCCAAAACGAAACACCATGTTGCTACTATCCCAATACCCTGTTAATATTTGGATTAGCTTCGGCCATGCCTTCATGTCTTTTATGCTTACCAAATGTCCTAAGTACTTTTTTACTTCACGCTTTTGCTCTGCGTCCAATGACCTATGCCATAAGTGGATTTCGATCGGAGCTTCTAACACCATACTAAAGTTCAAGAACCTCGACATCCTACAAAAGGAGCAAACCATTAGGCCCCGCCCCCAAGACAATAGTCTGGTTACAACACATACGTCTTTTCGAATAGCACATAGTTGGATGCGGTATCGATGGGTCGTAGACCTTTTTGACACATTTGGCGTTTGTCTAATGGACTTAATATCCCCGGGATATTAAGACATCCTAGGCTAATGCCTAAACCTTTGGGATTTGGTTTCGCTCTATCCTAATTAACTAGAATAGTTTGTTTGAATTGACCGGGAACCCGAAGTAGACTTTTCGGGGTAACACACCAAATGACTGTTGACCGACTCGAGTCAACTACTTCACTTGGCGGTTCAAAGAAGTTGAGGTGTTATACTTAAGGACGGGTGCAGAAACTCACATAACCGCCCTTTTTTCTAATGCCTAATGATTTGCCAGAAATGGCGGAATATGCCATGATATGATAATTTATAACAAGAATTAAACATATAAGCAAGTAAAGCAATTTAAAATACTAATTATTACAAGTCTGAATAGTTAGTCAAATAAAGTTAGATTCAAATATGTGGTTAGAACCTAATTAACTCCCCAGCGGAGTCGCCATTTCTGTTTTGCGGAAAAATGACTAAGACTTCAAAAATCATTTCGAAAACTTGTTCAAGTTTTAAAACAACTTAAGAAGAAAGCAAGAGTCGCCACTTAATTTTATTTTGAAAAGAAATTAAGAAAACTTTATAAAATTATTTTCCAAAAGACTAAACAGAAAAATCATTTGAAAGTATAGAAATTCTAGGTAAGGGGTTCATATTAATACTCTTGGAAGGGTGTTAAGGCACCAAGAGTATCCGCTAACTCGCGGTGGTCCGAACTATTTGAAAACGACTTTATTTGACTTAACTTAAAAAAAACAATTTTTTAAGAAAAGAAATTAACTAATTGTTTAAAATTGTTTGAGGGGGCTTTTTAAAGAGTAAACTGATTAATCTAACTTTGGGGAAATAATTGGTTTTTTCGCAAAATCTATGGCAATTTCGGAGGGGTATTAACTAGATTAAAAGTTAGTAGCAAATAAATGTGCGACTAAAGAAAGAGAAGATTTGGACTAAGCCTTAGCTCAATCCCACTTTTCGGACTTTAATCCGCAACCTGTCCTAACTAGAAATTGGACCTTTGAGGCCCACCGCACCTGTCCTAGACTAGAAATTGGACCTTTGAGGCCCATTGCACCTATCCTAGACTAGTACTTGGGCTTTTGAGGCCCATTGCACCTGTATTAATACAAATAGGGCTTTTGGCCCATGAAACATAGAGTTTCAAGACTCTTTTGGCCCATGAAACATAGAGTTTCAAGACTTTGTTAAGTCATAAAAACGTTGTCGACAACATTTCATATGGGCTTTGGCCTGTTTTCTTTCCTTCCACTTTTAGCAGCTTTGTCTCGTATACTATGTATCATCTTCGATTGAACAGTCCCTTGGACTTCAGCTGGAGGTCGATTCGAATGAGAAATAGGTCTCCTTGACCCCGGAGATAAAATACAAAAGGGGAAAGAGTTCAATTGGACTCCCGGCGAATTCACATGCCAACAAGAAAAGATAATGAATTAATACATGTTCTAACATAATTAACTAAAAAAAGAAATAGCAGCATGACATGGATACTAACAAATAATCAGGAATCAAAATAAGAAACAACATGATATGCTCATGTCAAGTTAACGAAGAGAGGTCATATGCAACTTGAAAGGGATCTCACACTTCAGCTAATAAATTCAGAGATACAAAGGCAAAGAATATGACACTTTCCTAACCAACTTGGAACAAATATTTGGACACAAAAAAATGGACTCAGATTCAAAAAGACTAAACAAAATTGAAGAAAAGAAACATTTGGGTAAACTCAATGTTTGGTCCAAACAAAGACTTAGCCTTTGAAGTATAGTCACACTTTGGGTGAGATAATTTCAGCATCTTGGAGAGACATAGATATTGCTTTATCCTTGTGCTGAAACCAACTCTTTCCCTTAGCTTTTTCAAACTCCAGAAGGTGTCTTTTGGAAAAAACAGAAAACTGGAAGTACGAAGAAGGGGAGTAGATGAAAAGGGTAAGAGGAGATAGTACTAAAACAAAAAGGGGATATGCAACACCACTTATCATGAACAAGAGGACTAGAAATCACACTTCTAAGCATTCAAACATGATAAGAAAACAAAGAAAGAAAGGCTTGCCACTTCTTGCGGCAAATATGATTCAAGAAGCATATTACGCGGAGATCAAGTGCTTCTAACCAATCTTACTTAACAAAAGGGTTGAACAAGAAGAGAACACATAAAAAGAGCAAATAAGCAACAAAAATGAACCTTGGGACTAAAGGTGACTTGAAATCTAAAAAAACAAACAAGCTAGGTAATACCCCTAGGCTCATTTCATCCTCTTCCTTTCTTTTACGAGTTCAAGAGAACTTCTGCATATTGAAAAGGTTATAGAGGGGCCTTAGGATGCAATATCCTTCATTTATGAATCCACTCCGTTGTTCTCATAGATATCAAGAGTCAAGAGAACTTCGGGAGTGGTTCTAATACGTTCAAAGAGAACAAAACAGTCAAAACAATTACTAAAACAAGAGACCTAAATCAAATCAGCAAACTTGATATTATGACGAGCAACATTCGAGCTAAAATAGTCAAACTAAAAGCTGGTCTTAGAAGTTTTAAAACTCAAACAGTGAGTCAAAAAAAAAGGCTCAAGCAAAGCATTTCAGTGGAAGAAAATCAGTGCATCGAACTCTAAAATGAAACATCATTTAAACTAAACCAAAGGTGATAGACTATACACTAAAAAAAATAATAGGAAGAAGAAACAGTGGATTTAAGACTCTAAACAAAAATTATGAAATCCCAAACATCAAGAACACTAACTTTAAAAACATCAGCCAACTTTCATCACAAAATCCTATGGCCTTCATAGCCTCTACAGCACACAATCCCACCATACAACGAGGAAACAAAATACTTCTATCACTACTATAACGAAATAGAAAATAAAAGAAAGGAAACGAGGGTTTTACCTCTTTCAGAACAGCAAAACGGGACTTCGAGTCTTCGGAATCCTCTGCCACCACAAGAACACCACTAGAAATTTTAAACTAGGGAAAATTCTTTCAAAATTTCCCTTTTCTGCTCGAAAACTCTTTAAAGAATTTCAAGACTTCTTGCTCGGACGTTTTTCGCCATCCAAGACTTCTTTGCTCAGAAATTTTTAATATCCAAGACTTGTTTTCTTCCCTCAACAGTGGTTGTATTTATAGAAGCAACTTTGAGGGGATTTTGGCATTTCTGTCGATGTGGGAGAGAAGGATTTGAGGGGTAATTTTGGTCTTTTGAGAGGTGAATTCGAATTTGAGAGAGGATAAACTCAAGAGTGAGCTGTGAAATTGTACGAATTTGCCACATAGGGCAAAGTTCTAGAAAATTTGAAACCAATTTCATACCAAAAACGTGGTAGTCACATGCTAGTGTACGAATTTGAGAGGAGAGGGAAGAGAATCGAGCGGGCAAAGGGAAAATTTTGGGTTTTAGGGTCGCAGTTGTTGATGTCGTTACTGGATGATGTTGTCATTGTTTGGCTGCTGTCGATGTTTTGGTGTGTGAAGGAGAAGGGAGATATAAGGATGTGGGACGGCTCGGGTGATGGGTTGGGCTGGGTTTGGCAGATTTGAGATTGGGCCAGGGTAGATTAGGAATTAAATGGGAAATGGACTAGTAGGGGCTGATTTAACTAGGGGTACAAATTAGGATAGGCTATTCAGGAAATGGCTACTAAGTCACAATTGAATCAATGTCAATTATATTTTAAACCAAATCGAAAATCAATTGGCCAATTGCATTACAATTGTGGCTAAATTGATTTCGATTATGGTCAAATTTAATAGATCGACCAAATTGAATCATAATTCGAAACAAGTTAATAACCAATTCAACCCCGAGCTTCTTGGTTTAATAGAATCAAATAAATATTTCCCAAATAAATTACTTTTCAGAATAAATTATATGTTAAATAGAAATTCACCTATTTGAATTAATTCTCAAGATAGTTCCTGATAAAATCCAACTTTTGATGAAATAATCACTTAAGCGACTAAAATTATATGATTTTGTATGGAAATGTATAATTTATCACTTAAATGACAAATTTAACTCAAATAAATATTTTAGAAAGTATTTATCCGAACAAAATAAATATTTTATTTTTATTTAAAATCGAAGAAATTCAGGATTAAATTTAATCGGGGAGGGCAAAAATTAGGTGTCAACACTCCTTACTTACTCACCAATGGCGAACCTCTCACCCTCAATCTTCTACTTTACAAACAACACACTTTACCATCTGCACCCCTTAATTCACAACACACAATGGTTTCCAACCTACCCGCCCCACAAATTCCTGTCACAACCAAACCACCTTCACATCCTGGTCACCCTTTCTAAGACCAACAATCTTAAACTAAAATAATTCAATGTCACTATCCAATCCTCCCCATCCTTCATACCTACCACATACAGAAAATCCCACTCATATCCTTATTAGAGAAAAGCTATGAAATGTGAATTCGATGATCTAGTTCAAAACTGGACATGGGATTTGGTTCCATTCAATCCTTCTATGAATGTGGCGGATTGCAGGTGGCTATTTTGTATAAAGCATCATCCAGATGGTTTGATTGACAGGTATAAGACTCGTATGGTTGCCAAAGGATTTACACAATGCCCAAGACTAGACTATCATTCAACCTTCAGGCTTGTTGTCAAGCCAACTACTATCCATTTGGTTCTTGCTAATGCTACTCAACGCAACTGGCCCATCCATCAACTCGATGTTAATAATGCATTTCTTCAAGGTTTATTAGAAGAGGAGGTTTATATGTGGCAACCCACTGGTTTTGAGGATGCTAATCACTCCTCCCATATGTGCAGGCTCAACAAATCCATTTATGTCTTGAAACAAGCACCCCGTGATTTGTACACTGAGCTCAAAACTATGTAACTATTAGGTTCGTGAAGTCTCAGTCAGATTCCTCATTGTTTATTTTGCACAATTTTGTATTTACTATTTAAGTGGATGACATAATCATCACTGGTAATCAGTCTCAAGGTGTAAAACATATTATTGGTCATCTTTCTTATCGGTTTTCATTAAAGGATATTGGTCTTCTAAACTATTTTCTGGGTATTGAGGTTCCTCCGCATACTGAATTCTTATTCCTGTCTTTGGATTTGTTACATGATAAAAGGTATGCAGACAACAAGGGTGCTCCAACACCAATGACTTTCACTACAGTTCTTACTATCTCTTCCGAAGATGACCCTGCTGATGGTTCTCTTTATCGGCGAGTTATTGCTAAATTACACTATCTTTCTTTTACATGTCTAGACATTACCTTTGCTGTAAGCATACTTTCCCAGTTCATGCATCAACAAAATCAAACTCAATGTAAAGTAGTTAAGTATCTTCTTCGTTATCTTCGTGACACTTCTCAGTTTGGCATCAATATTACCAAGAAATAGGATTCTAGATTATTTATTTTATATGATTCTGACTGGGCTGGTAATTTCGATGATGTACCCCCACACTAGGCTATGTGTTTTTTGTAGGTGGAACTCCTATTTCCTGGTCGTCTAAGAAGCAGCCATCTATCTTCTGTTCGTCAATCGAAGCTGAATATCGTGTTGTGGCTGCTGTTGTAGAAGAAACAAACTAGCTGTCTAATCTCCTTTGTGAGCTTCATTTCCCTCTTAAGGTTGCTCCGGCAGTATTTTGTGACCATGTTAGCACTACTTAATATATTTGTGTCAATCCTATTTTTCATAGTCGGATGAAGCTTATCGCCATAAACTTTCATTTTGTTTGAGATCAGGTGCAGAACAAGGAGATTGAAGTCAAATACTTACATGCTGCTAACCAAGTTGTTGATATACTCACCAAGCCTCTACCACGTGCTTCCTTTGAGCATCTCTGTCCCAAGTTGGGTGTTGTAAACACTAGCACCAACTTGCAGGGGCGTAATAACAAGTGAAGACATTTTCTTGCATTTTGGCCTAGGTTGTTTTTCTGTTAGTATCACTTTCGTTAGTTTAGTTCTTTTTAAATTGTAATTTTTTATCCTAGTCTCTGATAGTTATCAGGTATTGAGTTTGTATATATGAGAACTCTGATGGGTACATCCCTTAATATACTGTAGATTACATTAATAAAATCATCGCTTCATTCTTAATACTGCTCCACAAAGAACAACGCTAGAAAATTACTACATTTAGTCAAGAGATATTTTTAAAAGAGAGGATTCATGATCGACAGAGATTAGTTTGACGAGATTATAAGAGTCATGTTCGGAGTTTGTTCTGATAATTGGTGAAGTCACCGTTGGTTGTTTACTCCTGAAAGAAAGCCTTGATTATTTCAATATTATAGTGCTTAATTTCTTCTTCTTAGTTCATATAGAAAAAAAATGATAAAGCTTGAGAAATTGATAGTAATATTCTCGGTGATATCAAAGAAAACTATGAAAGTTCTCCATGGGATCGACTCCGAACACAAAGAAAAGCCAGATTATATTTGCAACGCCTTTTGGGATGAATTTTGGGCGTGATCATGTAGCTTTATATTAATTAGCTTCACATACTTGTTGCTTGGTGGTAAACACGTAATCCGTTTTTCCAACTTAGTTTCCTATTTTGCAAATAAAGTAACAAAGGTAAACAATTACAATACATAGTACAACTTGAAATTTTGAATAATGTATTTGTATGATGACCAAGTATTTTCTCAACTGATGCAGCTTTCAAATACCTTTTGGATTTACTATTTGGCTATACAAAAACGTAACGTACCACGCAGATTAGTGTATAAATATAATCACCAAGTAACTAATTAATAATTAAGAGAAGGGGCAAAAAGTAAACATTTTCTTTGAATTTACAAATGCAATAGTAGAGTTGATCCGGTCCGTTGAATTTTCAAGACTATAATTTACATAGAAGAAAGACAAAGTCAACTGCATATACATGTCAACAAAATAATTTACAATTATCCCTAGATGAAATAAAAAAAGAAGAAGGAAAGAATGTACAAGCAAACTTGATGATGATGAAGAACTTTGATTCTTAATTAGTTCACAACATTCTTCTTTGGTCTTGTAGAAATTGTGCCTCTAAAGGAGCTAACTAAGTACCATCCAATTGAAATACAAAATATTGCAAAAGACCTTCCATAAATAGCCAACAATACCAATATCAATATTATCATTACTAGCAACTCATACTGTGGCTTATTCCTCCAATTGATCTCCATTACATTCCAAGAGTAATTCTTACTACTGCTTAACATTTGATCTTCATGATTTGCTATCATTTGCTTTGAATTTTGTGTCATATCATTTGTGGTTTCTAATTTCTTCAACTTGACAACAATTGGCTTGCACTCATTAGTATTAGAAAACACAAAACGGACCAAAGCGATATTATCACTATTATCATCACAGCCCATTTGGGAGTAAATCTTCTGTTTCTTGTTCTCTATATCAACCAAAAGTTCCGAAAACTTATCGAGACCTCTCTCTGCATATGGATTCTTCTTCTTTCTGGTTTTGGAAAAGAACTTGCTCTTCCATCTTTTTGGAGTTGAGCAAGGACTCAAATTTCCAACATCGTCATCGTATTCTTGATGGACTTTTCCACAGATTGTAAACCGTTTGAACATGCGAAATGAAAGAAAGAAAAATACCAAGGGATTGTTTTGGACTAGGGAATGAAGGTGGATGTTGTTTTGGTCGACTTTTAATGTAGTAAGCAGGAAGAGCTTATTTAATATGTATAGTCCATTGGAATATTTATTTGATTGTAATGGGAAATATAATACATAGTCAATTCATAAACAATTCCCAAGAAACTTCTGTATGGATTTTGTTTGACATCCATATTCTTGCAGAGGAGGTAATGAACTCCAAAATATACATGGTCATACTTCAAACTTAGTGTTAAATAAAGTATATACATGGTCATAGTTCAAACTTATTAAACAAAGTACCTAGAGCACATGTTGGCTCTGTTGTTTGAGGGAAAAAAAAATATGGTCAAATATAATTAAAAAGCATGGTCACAATTATTTGTAGATATGCAATTTACCAGAACTTCAAAGTATTTTGTACATTCAAAAGGTTAAGCTAGACAAGCCTATAACGCCACAACGGTGGGCTTTGATGAAGCTGGTCCAAAATTGGCAGGCATCCAAGGAAGAAGGTTGGATCAAAGTGAAGAGACTCAATTCCAACAAATATTGAACTAAATTTTTTTTTCTTGACTTCAAAATGATTTGCCATCTTAGATGAATCTAGTGACGAACTTGGATCGTAATAAAAATGATAGAGTTGTACCTTTGTGATATGAGGTTGATTCTAGGAAGAATTACAAACGCGAGAGAGGACGGGCTAATGAGAGGAGAAGGATTAGCAAACTACTAGGAAAAAGATCAAGTCCCATATATTTGTGAAAAGAACAAATCATTGTCCTCGTAATTTTTTGTTCCATATGACATACCTCTAAATATAAATTAAATCCTAAAAGTCCATTTTAATTAGTTAAAGTAGACAGTAAATACAACAGAGGAGGTGACGATTTTATTAGTAGCAGTTAGCAAGAAGGTGATCATAACACCTTCTACTCCAATAGTAGTAGCATAACTACGCCCTCCATCCCATATTAGTGTCCACCTTATTATAAAGAGTCATCCTAAATTATTTATCTATTTACTAAATCAAGACAAAATTAATTAAAATTTATAAACAAGTTTATAAGTTCCAAAAAGTTTCTTTTTCAAAGAAGTGGATAAAGGGCAAATTAGTAAAATTATCTATTTTATTTATGATTACTTAAAGGGCGTGTAAAGTGGAAAGTTGACAACTAATATAGAACAGAGGGAACAGTATATATATACACGTGAAGATTTTCACCAACCTAAATCTTCAGTATTGTAGCCCCAATACTGGGATCCTACATATAGCAAGAGTTTCATCATCCTACTCTATAGTACCAATGCTCCTAGTTCTGGCGTATATACTAGCCCGAACTTCATAGCCAAATTCAGGATGTATATAGTCCTAACCATGATCTTATTATATGTTTATGGCTTAATACATACATGGACCTTGGACTTCACTACACCAAAAAAAAGAAATAACGGTAATTAGTTAATGATAATAACTTAATTGTTGTTAAAATATGTTTTTAGAGACATGCAATAATTAGTGACAATTACATTTTAGCACTCTTTGTAAATACCCTTAAAGCCTATAGCGACATTATCCAATGACAATAAACTAATGTCAGTTTAAGTTTTAGCACTCTTTGTTAATGTGCATATTTATTGTTGCTAAAAACCTTTATTGTTGTAGTGCTTGTTGGTAAAAATTTTATTTTGACACTCAAACTACGGTTTGTTTCAACTGAGCACCTGAATACATGATAAAATGTTCCTATTAAACACTTTCAATTAAAATTTTAAAATTTATTCCGCATATTCTCAAATGTGTTTTAGATTGTTAAGTTAACCACAATGAATGTCATCTATTTTAATCATACACATCATCCTCAATTGGAAGTTGGACCAAGCCCGAGGTTTTACCATTTACTAAGACTAACACATACAATTACATAAGATGGTACATTTTAAAGTATTAACTTATTTACGTAATGTGCACTTGAGAAACACGTGTGCAAAAGTTCTATAAAATTAGAATGAAAAATATTTAATAGGAACACTTTATCATGTGTTCAGGTGTTCAATTGGAACAAACCATTGTTGGGTTCTAGTGATGAAATGTGAATGGAAAATGGAGGAAAAAAGTAAATTGTGTTTTCACTTTAAGGAAGGAATATTCTCCCACATTGGTGGGAGAAAGAAACTCTTTCATGCTTAAATATAGAAGCAATACTCCATGTGGATAGTGAGGCAAGAAGAAAGCAAGTCTCGAGCCGTCGTCGTCCTCGCTCGCTCAGCTCGGTTTCGGATTTGGAAAATGATCGAGAGATTATCTTTTTAGACAAAATTCATTTGAAGCTTGAGAGTTAGTGATTTTTTAATATATTCTCCACTTGCAGACGCACACGAGCATGTGCGGACGCATGTCACAACGTACCTCGAAAGGACGTGACCCTTCGAGGTACTGTTTGAAGACGATAGTGACCTTCCTTTCTGAAGCACCACCTTTTTAGCTATAAATACCTGATATTTCCTCAGGTATAGACATGAAATTTTGAAGTGAAAAACATGTTCTTCTTCCTAAAAACTCAAGTGTAATTTACAAATCGTTGAGTGCGTTCGTAGTTCGACAGAATTTGAGGTACCGCCATTCTGTAGAAGTGATTCATTTTATCCTGGGAGGATACATTCCATAACCTCGGGTACTTGAGGGGAATAATGTAACACCCCATACATTTCTGAGTTTAGTTGATAACCGTAATATTTAGGGGAAAATGAAAACATGAGAGAATTGATGAATTTTGTATTGAATTATGGGTATTAATAAGTCTCATACAATTGGGCCCAAAATGAAGCCCAAAACAATTATAAGACATAGCCCAAAAAGGGATTTTTACCCATTCTTCCAAATATGGTCCATTTGACCAATCAACATGGCATTAAATGCTAAGGAAAAAGATAAGGGACACATGAGGGACTATATAAAGAGAAAAATCAGATTTTATTGCATTGAACTCTCATAACATTTCTAGATTTTTCCAACAAAATTCCCTTTTGCTCTCAAGAACCCTAAGTCACTCTTTTGGCCAAGATCATCAATTGGTAAGACTTGGTAAGTGTTTATTATGATGGATTAATATATTTTGTGCATAATACATGGTGTATATTATGTTGGTTATGTTGGTAGAGTATTGAGAAGTTCACAAGAAGTGAAGTGAACATGTTTGCTAAATAGGAGGGTGGTTTGTCTTGTAAACTTGACTATGGATTTGTGGTTTTGAAGAGAGTGAACTTGGTGGAGTAAATATTGACATGTGATATGTTTTTATAGTCTTACTTTGTTTAACCCTTGCGTATAACGTTTGGAATTGTTATTGCAAAATTGGTTATGGTTTTGGTGCCGTATTGGCCATGAAATGTGGTTTTGGGTGTTGTTATGTGTGTTGTGAGACTATGGCTGAATGTTGGTGTTTAAAATGATCAAAAATATGTTCAAATATGTTTGGTGATGATCATGTACCATTCATGGCATTAAAAGACCCAAAAGAGACCATTTCGGACCAAAACGGGCATCCGCCCCCGCAGACGAGGGCATCCGCCCCCGCAGACGAGGGCATCCGCCCCCGCAGACGAGGGAATCTGCGGGCGCAGATGGCACTGGATTCTGCCAAAGTCCATCTGCAGTCACAGGTGGCTGACCTGCGGGCACAGGTGGCTGCGCAGGTCAGCCCAGAATCTTGTTTTGTTTGTTTTCGTGTCCCTTTGATCCCCGAAAGCCCCGATACCCTTTTTGGATGTAATTGTCAACTTGTGATGTTGTTTTAATGACTTTAAAGTATCGTATGGAGGTGTGTTGGACTGTATTAAGTATGGATGGTTGTTCATATGTTGTTGTGAAGGAGTAATTGAGACGGAATGATATAGAGGAAAGCGTAAAGGGTAAGTGTGGGGTGAAAGGCTATCGA
The DNA here is from genome assembly GCA_031232105.1 of Capsicum rhomboideum. NCBI lineage: Eukaryota > Viridiplantae > Streptophyta > Magnoliopsida > Solanales > Solanaceae > Capsicum > Capsicum rhomboideum. Next base: position 44,184,128 of record CP124715.1, on the reverse strand, counting down.
TGTATGATTTCTTGGTTAATGTGTGTAATGTTGTGGTGTTGTGGATATGAAAATGCATTGGATTGTATTGTAAGGGGTGACATAACTCTATACGACTGTCATATAGTTCATTGTCGACTTGTACGCCTGTATAGCAACTAATTGCTAATGTATGCTACGATGTGTACTTGTACTGTAGAGTAAGACGTAAAGAAGAAGCTGGACTATTGTATTCATACATAGGCTTGTGAATTCATACTTGGAAGTGAAGGTATGTAAGGTTACTCTTTCCATATCCTTCGGCAGCACATAGTATCACATTGTCATTTTACTTGTTCCATTCCGAAATGTTCAAAGGTATTCCATTTCCGGTTATTAATCATTGTTACTCACATGTTCCTTATTCATTGACCAATTGTGATTCACATGACTCATGTTCATTGGTTAATGTTCCAATAATGTTCCAAAATTCCAATAACATTGTAACCACTAATGTACCAATCTCATAACAAAAGAATTAAAGTAATGAACACTTGTTGAGTACGGGTGGCAACTCGAAGGGGCGTAAGCCTAGCTAGAGGTGATACCGAATGGATATTGAGTATGGGTGGCAACTCGAAGGGTCTAAAGCCTAGCTAGAGGCGATCCCGAAAGTTTATTGGAAACTGGTGGCAACTCAAAGGGGTGAAAGCCTAGTTAGAGGCAATCCCGATTATTATATTATTTCCCACTGATCAGTTGGGCCCGGGCATTACATGATTGATGATGAAGTAAAGTAAAATAAAGAAAGCAATGCACATGATCCCACATGTCTAACCTATGATAGTTTATTCACATGATGTGTTCTCTTGTACTTGATTTCATTGACGTTCCTATATATCATTCAGTTACATACAGCCTTACATACTCAGTACTTTCTACGTACTGACCCCTCTTGGGGGATTTACCTTACTTGCTGCAGGCACAGGTATTAATAGGCCCCCACAGTAGGACTTGGATTTTCTGCGGATCTGTTGGTGAGCTCCAGGTTGCTTCGGGACTTTCCGAGTCCTATGTACATATTGGTTTTGATATTGTATCATAGTTGTCTAAAGCGGGGACTTGTCCCGACTTTAGGATGGTCATGTTCGTGTATGTATAGAGGCTTTGTAGACGATGTGGAACAAATGAAGGATATATGTTATGTCATGGTGGCCCTAACGGCCAAGTTTCGTATTTGCATGTGTTTATCATCACTCATTTTTCATGACTTATGCCATTAACATCTTGCATCCACCTGTGGTATTGATATTCATGGAAGGACTTGCGTATGAGTGTATAGGGACAAAGGTTGGTTCTCTCAGGGCCTCAACGGCTTCGGGTGCCAATCACGCCTCATTGGGATTCGGGGTGTGACAAAAGTGGTATCAAAGCAGGTCGTTCTAAGGGTGTCTACAAAGCCGTGTCTGAGTAGAGTCTTACTTATCAATGTGTTGTGCACCATATTTATAAGTAAGAGGCTATGGGACATTTAGGAGTTGTTTCATTTCTTCATTTTCTAGATCATGCATTAGAGCCAAAGTTGTAGGTGGAACTGTATCTAACTGTTGAACTTGTTTTCTTATATTATAGTAAAATGCCGATGACAAGAAGGGGTAAAAGTAAGAGGTTAGACAAGATTGCTGGAGAAGGAACCAGTAGATCCCCGCCTGAGCCAGTTAATCAAGGCGGCGCTGAACCAGAGATGGCACCACAGGCTTCTTCTACTCTACCAATTTCAGAAGAGTCAAGAGAAAGAGAAATACCTGCAGCACCACCAGTGAATACTACTGACCAGGACTTAAAGAATGCAGTACAGATGTTGACCCAAATAGTTGCTGCACAGGTTCAGGGACAGGGTGGTCCAACCACACATGATGATAGTGCAGCCAGAGCAGCGAGTAGACGGACACAGGACTTTTTGAAACTAGACCCTCCTACCTTCACTGGATCGGATCCGAATGAAGACCCACAGGATTATATAGATCAAATCCAAAGGGTATTGGAGGTAATGCATGTGTCCGGTGTGGAAACGGTCGAGCTTGCGGCCTATAGGTTGAAGGGTGAAGCTATACTGTCGTATGAAGATTGGAGACGGTCGCGGGTCATCGATGCACTTCCAGCTAGTTGGGAAGAATTTAAAATGGCATTCTTGGATCACTATCTCACCTATGAGGTTCGAGAGGCTCGTGCAGACCAATTCTCAAATCTATGACAGGGAAACATGAGTGTTAGAGAGTATAGCCTCACGTTTAATTCCTTGGCCCGGTATGCTCCGAATGTGGTTGCAACTATGACCGATAGAGTTCATCGGTATGTAGACAGATTAGAGCCATTTAGTCCGAGATTGTACTATTGCTGAGCTAAAAAGGGACATGGACATTGCAAGAATACAGGCATTTGCACAGAAAATGGAAGATCAAAGGCAATGAAGAAGAATGCAAGGGTTTGAAGAAGGGCCGTCGAAGAGGGATAGATCTACGGGACAGTCTACGGCGTCCCAAGGAGAGTTTAGACCTCGAAATTTCACTAGGCCGCCTAGACCCTCATTTTCCTATTCTACAAAAGGTACTTCACCTCAATTTTGAGGGTCTAGAGGTAGTTATGTTGGGCGAAGCAGTATGGTTTAAGGTCCACAGACAGCAGGATTTCCTCGCCAGCCATGTCAGCATTGCGAAAAATCTCATTTAGGTGAATGCCGGATTGGAAGGAATGTTTTCTATTTCTGTGGTGAGCCAGGGCACATGGCGAGAGAGTGTCCACAGAGGAGCATGGGTGGTATAGCATGATCGGATGGGTCGGCCGTTGCGTCATCATCATCGGTTTCTTCACTGGGACGAGGTGTGCAGTCTGTTGGCCGTGGTAGGGGTACCAAAGGAGCAGCCAGTACTAGCGGGGTCCAGAATCACACTTATGCTTTGGTGGACCGCCAGAATTCAGAGGCTTCCCCTGACGTCGTCACAGGTACATTATCTATATTTTCCCATAATGTATATGCATTGATTGACCCGGGTTCTACATTGTCCTATGTTACTTCATTGATTGCGATGAAGTTTGCAAAGGCACCTGAATTATTAATTAAATTAATTGAAGTGTCTACACCAGTTGGTGAAAATATTATTGCAAAGAGAGTGTATCGTGATTGTGTGGTGACTGTGTGTGGTCATGATACACTGGCTGATCTCATCGAACTACACATGATAGATTTTGATGTTATCATGGGAATGGATTGGTTAGCTTCTTGTTATGCCACGGTGGATTGCCGAGCCAAGAAGGTGCAATTTTGTTTTCCGCAAGAAAATGTTCTTGAATGGAAAGGTAATGTAGGGGCACCACGAGGAAGATTTATTTCCTATTTGAAAGCAAGGAAAATGATTGCCAAGGGATACATATGTCATTTAGTACGGGTGAAAGATAATGATGTGGAATCATTAACTCCACAGTCGATTCTGGTAGTGAATGAATTTCTTGATGTATTTCCAGAAGATCTTCCAGGATTACCCCCAGAACGGGAAGTAGAATTTAGCATTGATGTGATTCCAGGCACTCAGCCTATTTCTATTCCTCCATATAGAATGTCTCCAGCAGAATTGCGTGAATTGAAGGAGCAATTGAAAGATTTGCTGGACAAAGGCTTCATCGGGCCTAGTATGTCCCCGTGGGGTGCACCGGTATTATTCGTACGAAAGAAAGATGGCACATTGAGAATGTGCATTGACTATCGGCAATTGAATAAGGTAACGATCAAGAATAAATATTCCCTCCTTCGCATTGATGATTTGTTTGATCAGTTACAGGGTGCTAAGTGTTTTTCAAAGATTGACTTGAGGTCGGGTTACCATCAAGTCAGAGTTAGAGAAGAGGATGTGCCCAAGACTGCTTTTCGAACACGGTATGGCCATTATGAATTTCTAGTTATGTCATTTGGACTAATAAATGCACCAGCTATGTTCATGGATTTGATGAATAGGGTGTTTAAGCCATTCCTAGACGTGTTCGTGACAATATTTATAGATGACATTCTGGTTTATTCAAGATCACCAGAGGACCATGCGAATCACTTACGGCAAGTATTACAGATTCTCCGTGAGCGTAAGTTGTATGCAAAGTTCTCCAAGTGTGAGTTTTGGTTAAAATCAATCGCGTTCTTGGGTCACATTGTGTCAGATGAAGGGATACAGGTCGATACACAGAAGATAGAAGCAGTGAAAAGTTGGCCAAGACCTACGACACCCACAGAGATTCGTAGTTTTCTTGGATTAGCAGGTTATTACAGGCGATTTGTGGAAGGTTTTTCTTCTATTACTGCACCATTAACGAAGTTAACTCACAAGGAAATTAAGTTTCAGTGGAATGATGCATGTGAAAAAGGGTTCCAAAAACTGAAATATAAGTTGACTTCCACACCAGTGTTAGTACTTCCTGAAGGAACAGAGGGCTATGCAGTGTATTGTGATGCTTCCGAGATTGGTCTCGGATGTGTGTTGATGCATCATGGTAAGGTGATAGCATATGCCTCACGACAGTTGCGGCCACATGAGAAAAATTATCCCACTCATGACCTTGAATTGGCAGCTGTAGTATTTTTTATAAATATATGGCGTCATTATCTATATGGAGTTCATGTTGATATTTACACGGATCACAAAAGTTTGTAATATATCTTTAAACAGAAGGAACTCAATTTGAGGCAACGAAGATGGTTAGAGCTTTTGAAAGACTATGATGTTGATATTTTATACCATCCAGGGAAGGCAAATGTGGTAGCATATGCATTGAGCCGCAAGGCAACGGGAGTCACTAATGGCCAATTGACGGAAAAGAAAGAGATAAGCAAAGACTTATATCAATTACCCAGCTTGGGAGTTCACCTTATTGAATCCTCAGATGAGGGAGGTATTGTGCAGAATGCAGCGGAATCCTCCTTAATAACAGAAGTGAAAGAAAAGCAGTTTGCAGATCCTATGTTATTGCAGCTAAAGGAAAATATACAACAGAAATTGACCAAGGCATTTGATCTTACACAAGAAGAGGTGCTCCAGTTTCAAGGTAGGCTATGTGTCCGGATGTAGGTGAATTGAGGAAGCGAATTATGGCGGAGGCGCATCACTCGCGCTATTCTATTCATCCGGGTGCTACGAAAATGTATCATGATTTAAAGGAAGTGTACTGGTGGGGAAACATGAAGAAGAACATTGCAGAATTTGTTGCTCAATGCCCCAACTGTCAACAAGTGAAAGTAGAACACCAGAAACCAGGAGGCTATATGCAATGTATTAATCTTCCAGTTTGGAAGTGGGATATGATTAATATGGACTTCATCACAGGTTTGCCTCGTACATTGCGGAAGTTTGATTCTATATGGGTTATAGTTGACAGGCTTACCAAGTATGCACATTTCCTACCAGTTAAGACCACTTATACAACAGAGGATTATGCCAAATTGTATGTGAAAGAGGTAGTACGGTTGCATGGTATGCCACTTTCTATTATATCAAACAGAGGAGCACAGTTTACAACGCACTTTTGGAGATTTTTTCAGCAGAGTTTGGGCACACAGGTGAATTTGAGTACGGCTTTCCATCCTCAGACTGATGGACAAGCAGAACATACTATTCAGACACTTGAAGATATGCTACGAGCTTGTGCATTAGATTTTCAAGGCAGTTGGGATGACCATTTGCCTCTTATTGAATTTGCTTACAAAAATAGCTATCATGCAAGTATTAAAATGGCACCTTACGAAGCTTTGTATGGAAGGAAATGTAGATCACCAATTGGATGGATTGAAGTAGGTGAAACTGCATTACTTGGGCCGGATCTTGTCCATCAGGCTATGGAGAAAGTTAAAGTGATTCAACAACGATTACAAATGGCCCAGAGTCGACACAAGTCCTATACTGATATTAGGAGAAGAGGACTTGAATTCGCCATAGGTGATTGGGTATTCCTGAAGGTGTCACCGATGAAAGGGGTAATGTAGTTCGGAAAAAAAGAAAAATTGAGTCAACGTTACATAGGCCCATATGAAATTATTATAAGATTTGGACAAGTTGCGTATGAGTTGGAACTACCCCAGGAACTCTCCACAGTTCATCCAGTATTCCATGTGTCAATGCTTCGGAAGTGCATAGGGGATCCATCTCATTTTACTCCTATTGACGATGTACAGGTCACAGAGGATCTTACCTATGAGGAGACACCTATAGCTATTTTGGATAGACAAGTGAAGAGATTGAGGAATAAATACATTGCCTCTGTAAAGATACTTTGGAGAAATCAACAAAGAGAGGAGGTCACATGGGGAGCTGAAGAAATGATGAAATCCAAGTACCCTTATTTGTTTCAAAGAGAAGAATGACAAGTAAGTATTTATAAAATTTGAGTGTGTATCTATATGATGACATGAAGAATGTTCTTAAACTTGTAATTGTCTACTTTGAAATGGTAACACTAACATTCGAGGACGAATGTTTCTAAGGGGGGAAGAATGTAACACCCCGTACATTTCTGAGTTTAGTTGATAACCGTAATATTTAGGGAAAAATGAAAACATGAGAGTATTGATGAATTTTGTATTGAATTATGGGTATTAATAAGTCTCATACAATTGGGCCCAAAATGAAGCCCAAAACAATTATAAGACATGGCCCAAAAAGGGATTTTTACCCATTCTTCCAAATATGGTCCATTTGACCAATCAACATGGCATTGAATGATAAGGAAAAATATAAGGGACACATTAGGGACTATATAAAGAGAAAAATCAGATTTTATTGCATTGAACTCTCATAACATTTCTAGATTTTTCCAACAAAATTCCCTTTTGCTCTCAAGAACCCTAAGTCACTCTTTTGGCCAAGATCATCAATTGGTAAGACTTGGTAAGTGTTTATTATGATGGATTAATATATTTTGTGCATAATACATGGTGTATATTATGTTGGTTATGTTGGTAGAGTATTGAGAAGTTCACAAGAAGTGAAGTGAACATGTTTGCTAAATAGGAGGGTGGTTTGTCTTGTAAACTTGACTATGGATTTGTCGTTTTGAAGAGAGTGAACTTGGTGGAGTAAATATTGACATGTGATATGTTTTTATAGTCTTACTTTGTTTAACCCTTGCGTATAACGTTTGGAATTGTTATTGCAAAATTGGTTATGATTTTGGTGCCGTATTGGCCATGAAATGTGGTTTTGGGTGTTGTTATGTGTGTTGTGAGACTATGGCTGAATGTTGGCGTTTAAAATGATCAAAAATATGTTCAAATATGTTTGGTGATGATCATGTACCATTCATGGCATTAAAAGACCCAAAAGAGACCATTTCGGACCAAAACGGGCATCCGCCCCCGCAGACGAGGGCATCTGCGGGCGCAGATGCCAACGCAGATGGCACTGGATGCTTCCAAAGGCCATATGAGGGCGTAGGTGGCTGACCTGCAGGCACAGGTGGCTGCACAGGTCAGCCCAGAATATTGTTTTGTTTGTTTTCGTGTCCCTTTGATCCCCGAAAGCCCCGATACCCTTTTTGGATGTAATTATCAACTTGTGATGTTGTTTTAATGACTTTAAAGTATCGTATGGAAGTGTGTTGGACTGTATTAAGTATGGATGGTTGTTCATATGTTGTTGTGAAGGAGTAATTGAGATGGAATGATATAGAGGAAAGCGTAAAGGGTAAGTGTGGGGTGAAGGGCTATCGATGTATGATTTCTTGGTTAATGTGTGTAATGTTGTGGTGTTGTGGATATGAAAATGCATTGGATTGTATTGTAAGGGGTGACATGACTCTATACGACTGTCATATAGTTCATTGTCGACTTGTACGCCTGTATAGCAACTAATTGCTAATGTATGCTACGATATGTACTTGTATTGTAGAGTAAGACGTAAAGAAGAAGCTGGAATATTGTATTCATACATAGGCTTGTGAATTCATACTTGGAAGTGAAGGTATGTAAGGTTACTCTTTCCATATCCTTCGGCAGCACATAGTATCACATTGTCATTATACTTGTTCCATTCCGAAATGTTCAAAGGTATTCCATTTCCGGTTATTAATCATTGTTACTCACATGTTCCTTATTCATTGACCAATTGTGATTCACATGACTCATGTTCATTGGTTAATGTTCCAATAATGTTCCAAAATTCCAATAACATTGTAACCACTAATGTAACAATCACATAACAAAAGAATTAAAGTAATGAACACTTGTTGAGTACGGGTGGCAACTCGAAGGGGCGTAAGCCTAGCTAGAGGTGATACCGAATGGATATTGAGTACGGGTGGCAACTCGAAGGGGAGAAAGCCTAGCTAGAGGCGATCCCGAAAGTTTAGGCGAAAGCCTAGCTAGAGGCGATCCCGAAAGTTTAGGCGAAAGCCTAGCTAGAGGCGATCCCGATTACTATATTATTTCCCACTGATCAGTTGGGCCCGGGCATTACATGATTGATGATGAAGTAAAGTAAAGTAAAGTAAAGTAAAGTAAGCAATGCACATGATCCCACATGTCTAACCTATGATAGTTTATTCATATGATGTGTTCTCTTGTACTTGATTTCATTGACATTCCTATATATCATTCAGTTACATCTAACATACTCAGTACTTTATACGTACTGACCCCTCTTGGGGATTTACCTTACTTGCTGCAGGCACAGGTATTAATAGGCCCCCACAGTAGGACTTGGATTTTCTGCGGATCTGTTGGTGAGCTCCAGGTTGCTTCGGGGCTTTCCGAGTCCTATGTACATATTGGTTTTGATATTGTATCATAGTTGTCTAAAGCGGGGACTTGTCCCGACTTTAGGATGGTCATGTTCATGTATGTATAGAGGCTTTGTAGACGATGTGGAACAAACGAAGGATATATGTTATGTCATGGTGGCCCTAACGGCCAAGTTTCGTATTTGCATGTGTTTATCATCACTCATTTTTCATGACTTATGCCATTAACATCTTGCATCTACCTGTGGTATTGATATTCATGGAAGGACTTGCGTATGAGTGTATAGGGACAAAGGTTGGCTCTCTCAAGGCCTCAACGGCTTCGGGTGCCAATCACGCCTCGTTGGAATTCGGGGTGTGACAAATAATTTTCTTAAGGACACACCGTGAATTCGGTATACTTGAATCTTCTAATATTCATTTAATTGGTCATGCATTAGTTTGAACATGTGTTTGAAGCTCTTGTTGAAAAATATAGATTTTACTAAACCCGAAAAACAACAATCTTAAGGAAATTACTAAGTTATAGTTAATCTGTATCGGTTCTGATTTTGTGGAGACTAAAATCTTTTGATTTCTACTCCCTCGGTTTAAAAAATATAAAAACTTCACCGATTCATTGAACTCTCTGTATTGGTTTCTGGAGTTTAAAACCTGTGGGTTTTCTCTCTGTTTGAATTTGATTCTGATTTGAAGAACATAAAAAATTCATCAGGTTTCAAAGTTCATTCGGTTGACGATTTGAAGACATAAAAACTTCATTGTTAACTAGAAACAGGTTATTTAAAGATTAATTCATTATTGTTGGTATTCTGAAATACTAAAGTGTTTGTCAAAGCTTGACAGACAATAAGTTGATTCGATTGTGAATGGTATTTTCCCAACGGCAACCAATGTAGCGTCATTAAGCCATTCAGATGTTGCTCTAGGAATGGCATCGGCAAAAAAATATATATTCTGGTGTGAACTTCAAAGAATGACAACAAATGATATTCTTTTCGCTGACTAAACTTGAAATACAAAAGTTCACAAGTAAAGATCCTCATGTTCCTAAAGAAGGAGTGTTTGAAAATCAATTGTCTGGTTTGGAATATCTTGTGATTCATCTCAAGATAGAAGATGATATTAAGTTGCATGATAAGTCAACAATGATGGGTGTAAATCTTGTTAAAGATAAGGCTACACATAATAAGAAGAGGAAGAAGTCTTCTGGACAAGAGAAGAACAAGGAAAGGTTCAAAGGCAAGTGCTACAATTGTAGTGAAGTTGGCCACAAAGCTCCAAATTCTCAAGTTCTGAAGAAAAACAAGAAACAAAATTAGATAAACATGTTGGAAGCAACTGAAAAGATTGAAAATCTATGTGTTATGATCACTGAATGCAATCTAGTTGGAAATCCAAATGAATGGTGGTTCGATTCAGGAACCATTCGACATGTTTGTGCAGACAAAGAAACTTTCGCTACTTATGATTCCGTTGGTCTCAAAGAAGTAATCTTCATGGAAAACAATGCAACAGCCAAGGTTGAAGGAAGTGGGAAGATATTCCTAAAAATGACTTCCGACAAGGTGTTGACTCTCAACAATGTTCTCCATGTTCTTACTATTAAGAAGAACTTAGTGTCGATAACACTTCTCGTTAAAAATGGGTTTAAATGTGTATTTATTTCGAAGAAAGTTGTAATAAGCAAGAATGAAATGTATGTAGGAAAGGGCTACCTCTATGAGAGCCTTTTCAAACTTGATGTAATGGTTGTTGAAATGAATAAAGTTGAGGCTTCTTCTTACTTGCTTGAGTCAAATGAGTTATGGCATAAACGTTTGGGACATGTCAATTATAAAACTTTGTCAAAACTGATTATTTTGGAAGTTTGCCTAACTTTGAGTGAAATAAATCAAAGTGTCAAACATCTGTTGAATCGAAGTATGTTAGGCATCCATATAAGTCTGCTGAAAGGAATTACAATCCCTTAGTCTTAATTCACACAGACATTTGTGATATGAAGTCAACACTATCTCGTGGTGGGAAAAAGTATTTCATAACTTTTATTGACGATTGCACTAGACTTTTTTATGTTTATTTGTTAAATAGTAAGGATGAGGCAATAGAAGCATTTAGGCAATATAAAACTGAAGTTGAAAATCAGTTGGTTAAAAGGATTAAAATGATAAGAAGTGATAAGGGTGGAGAGTATGAATCTCCTTTTGCAGAGATATGTTGGGAAAATGAAATTGTCCATCAAACTACTGCCCTGTACCCACCTCAATCAAATGGAATTGCGGAAAGAAAAAAACTAAACGTTGAATAAAATGATGAATGTCTTACTTATAAGTTCAGGTTTACTGCAAAACTTGTGGGGGGGAAGTTATCCTTACAGCAAACTGAATACTCAATCGAGTGCCCCATAGTAAAACACAATCTATTCCATATGAGAAATGGAAAGGAAGGAAACCCAACTTGAAATATTTCAAAGTGTAGGGGTGTCTAGCTAAAGTCCAAGTTCCTATACCCAAAAGGTTGAAAATAAGACCAAAGATTGTGGACTGTGTTTTCATCGGATATGCTACAAATAGTAAAGCATGTTGATTTTTGGTTCACAAATATGAACATCCGGATATCTATGATAATATGGTAATTGAATCAGATAATGCTAAATTCTTTGAATACATTTATCTATGTAAGACTAGACATGAGCCGTCTAGTGAAGGGTCTAACCGACTTAGGGATGAACCAAGGGAGAATATACTTAATGAAGAGAATCCAAGGTGTAGTAAACATCATAGGACTTCAACTTCCTTCGGATCAGATTTTGTAACATTTCTTCTCTAAAATGAGCCTCAAACATTCAAAGAAGTGATGTCGTTTGCAGACTCATCCCTTTGGAAAGAGGCAGTCAACAGTGAGATTGATTCAATCTTGAGCAACCATACTTAGGAGTTGGTTGATCTTCCTCCAGGAAATAAACCTTTAGGTTCTAAATGGATCTTCAAAAGCAAAATGAAAGTTGATGGTACTATTGACAAATACAAGGCAAGACTTGTTGTGAAAGGCTTTAGACAAAAATAAGGCCTTGATTATTTTGAAACGTACTCGCCAATAACAAGGATAACATCTATTCGGATGTTGGTTGCATTAGCGGCGGTATATGGTCTTGAAATCCATCAAATGAATGTGAAAACAGCTTTCTTAAATGGAGAATTGGAAGAAGAAATTTACATGGAACAACCCAAGGGTTTTGTGGTTCCTGGTAAAGAAAGAAAAGTGTACAAACTTGTTAAATCACTTTATAGACTAAAACAAGCACTCAAACAGTGGCATGCAAAGTTTGACCAAACCATGTTGGCAAACGAATTCAAGATAAATGAGTGTGATAAATATGTTTACATTAAAGACACTCCAAATTATAAAGTCATTGTATGTTTGTATATGGATGACATATTGATCATCAGTAGAGACATTTCTGACATAAATGCTACTAAGTGAATGCTAGAAAGCAAATTTGATATGAAAGATCTTGGAGCTGTTGATGTGATCTTAGGAATAAGAATTCATAGAACTCCTAAAGGGTTGGCATTGTCATAGTCTCATTACATTGAAAAGGTACTTGACAAGTTTAAGTATTTGGATTTTAATATTGTCAAGACTCCATTAGATGTGAGCTTTGCCCTTCAAATGAATGAAGGTGAAAGTGACTCACAATTGGATTATGCAAGAGTGTTGGAAAGTTTGATGTATATCATGAATTGTACTCGACCAGACATAGCATGTGTTATTAGTAAATTGAGTCGGTACATGAGCAATTCCAAGCAAACTCATTGGATGGCAATGAAAAGAGTTTTTGGGTATTTAAAACATACTCAAGACTACGTGTTGCATTATAATAAATATCCTACTGTAATTGAAGGATATAGTGATGCAAATTGGATCACCAGATCAAATAAAGTAAAATCCACGAGTGGATATATATTTACTCTTGGTGGAGGAGTAGTCTCTTAGAAATCATCCAAACAGACATGTATTTCCCGCTCTACAATGGAATCTAAATTTATCACATTAGATAAACCCGGTGAAGAAGCTGAATGGCTTCGAAATTTCTTGGAAGATATTCCTTATTGACCCAAACCTTTGGCACCAGTATGCATACACTGTGATAGCCAAGCTGCAATAGGTAGGGCAGGGAGCATTATGTATAATGGTAAATATCGTCATATAAGACGGAGACACAATACCGTTGAGAACTACTCTCTAGTAGAATTATCATGATTGACTATGTGAGTCTAAAGGATAATGTGTCGGATCCACTTACAAAAGGCCTATCTAGAGAGAAAGTTGAGAGATCATCGAAGGGAATGGGTTTACAGCCTAGGATAAGTCATCACGGTGGTAACTCCACCTAGCGGACTGGAGATCCCAAGCGCTAGGTTCAAGGAGATAAAATAAAATCGTGACTGACGGTTCAATATTGTCAATTAACTCAATCCATTTTCATGATGAAGACAATATTCAGGAAACAAGGATAAGGCTTATGGTTTGAAGCTTTTTAATGGTTTCTATGTTTGGTAGGTATGACCAAATAGTTTGATCTATAGGATTAAACGTTTAGGAATCACCTATGTGAGGGTGAAGTGGAAGCCGCTTCAAGGAGAATGACAGGAAAGACCTATTCTCTAAGCTCTCATGAAACCAGGTTGTGTTCATGGCTGAAACAAACAAAACAGTGAGAACCATAAACAGTAAAAGGCTGATTGTGTGACTTATGTTGTCTAGGTGTACATTAAAGTTCGACGGTTCAAAGATATCGCATCTATCGATTGACCGTGCAAGTTCACTACGAAAAGTTCAAAGGAAAACCTACTTATCCAGATGCAATTAGATTTTGCTTATAGATCACACACTTGTCCATGTAATTTTTTGGTAAAATAGCCATTTTTTATTTATGTGGGGGATTGTTGGGTTCTAGTGATGAAATGTGAATGGAAAATGGAGGGAACAAATAGAGGAAAAAAGTGAATTGTGTTTTCACTTTAAGGAAGGAATGTTCTCCCACATTGGTGGGAGAAAGAAACTCTTCCATTCTTAAATATAGAAGAAATTCTCCATGTAGATAGTGAGGCAAGAAGAAAGCAAGCCTCGGGTCGTCGTCATTGCTCGCTCGGCGCGGCTTCGGATTTGGATTTGGATTTGGAAAATGATCGATTGAGAGATTATCTTTTTAGACAAAATTCATTTGAAACTTGAGAGTTAGTGATTTTTTAATCCAAAAATCCGATAGAAAAATATTCTCCATTTGCGGACGCACACGAGCATGTGGGGACGCATGTCACAACGCACCTCGAAGGGACGTGACCCTTCGAGGCACTGTTTGAAGACGAAATGATGACCTGCGCACGCAGGTGTCCATCTGTGGACGCATCTGGCAACGCAAGTCGTTGAAAACTTTTTATTTTTTGACAATAGTGACCTGCGGCCGCAGGTGACCCATCTGCACATACAGGTGGGTCCGCAGGTGGCCCGACGGTCCAAAATAGTGCGATTTTTCAGAACCATTGCTTCCTTTCTGAAGCACCACCTTTTTGGCTAGAAATACCTGGGTTTTTCCTCAGGTATAGACACGAAATTTTGAAGTGAATACATCTTCTTCCTAAAAACTCAAGTTTGATTTATGAATCGTTGAGTGCGTTCGTAGTTCTACAGAATTTGAGGTACCGTCATTCTGTCGAAGTGATTCATTTTATCCTAGGAGGATATATTCCGTAACCTCGGATACTTGAGGAGAATAATTTCCTTAAGGACACACCGTGAATTCGGTGGACTTGAATCTTCTAATCTTCTTCTCTTTCTATAAGTTTGGTTTTGTTATTTTCCAGAAAATAGTTTGAACTTCATTTTGTTGATGTTCATAAGTTGGGTTGAACTTATTGTTGAAGTTCAAAGTTGTGAATACCAAGTTGTAACTTCATTTGATTGTTCATGCTTTAGTTTGAACATGTGTTTGAAGTTCTTGTTGAAAAATACAGATTTTACTATACCCGAAAAACAACAACCATAGTTCGAGTGTCTAAATGAAATTACTCACAAGTTCAACAGGTTGTCTATGTATTAAACCTATGTTTATATTGTAAAAAAAAAAATCAGTACATAGTTCGAACCAAAAGCACTGAATTGATCAGTTGAAACCACAGCATCCCTTCTTGATCCGTCTTTGCAGTTGGCTTGATTCAATTCAATTGATCATTGGACATATGGTTACCAGTTGAAACAAAAGCAAGTCTGACCCAAACCCTAGTTGGATGTAACATACACATGTTAACCTGCGTTTTTAATGTGATACACAAATAAGTTTAGCGGACTACTTTAGTCCTTAGCGGAAGTTTCTGTTGTTTAGCGGACTAGATTAGTCCACTATATTTGGCGGATTTATTTAGTCCGTTAAATCCCAAAAAGTCCACCCCACTTCTTCTACCTCTCGCAAACCCCAGATTCCCAATTTACAAATTCTAAACTACGTATATTAAAAAAAAATTACTTTTCCTACTATGTAATTACTAATTAACAAATATATTAAAATCGTATATTTACAATTTCTAATTAGTAGTTACTAATGGTTAATTACTAAACCCTAAACGAATTTAATAATTTTTCACTTATAAATTACTATTTATTAATTTGAAAGTTCAAATTTCCAATCACTAATTACCACGTAATTAATAATATCTTAACAAATAACTAACATATATTTATACTCTAATTACTTATTACAAATTACTATGCGCTGATTCGAACTAATAATTATTAATTAATAATTAATAATTACTAATTTCAAGTTCTTTTAAAGAAACGTACCTTTACGAATGCTAATCTATATATATAAAAGAGGGTCATAGCCCTGATGATTTGGCAGCCTCACAATTCAGGAATGGTATTTTTATTTTTTAAAATTTAAAATTAAATAAAATAAATCTTGATTGAATAGTCACTTCCGCAAAAGAAGAAAACGACGCCTCTTTTCGCCTTCGCTAACATAGGGCTCTTCTTCATCCTTTACCTTCCCTCCAAGCGTTCTACTTTCGTCTTCTTCGTGCTCTTTCCACAGGTAAACTTTTCCTTTTGTTCTTCTTCAATAATTTGATTTTTTGCCTTGAAATTTACTGATTTTACCACATAAATCTTCCAGAAATCTTAATTTCTGCAAATTAACTTGCAAAAATATAAATACAACTTGAACCAACTCCCAGAAACATTCCTTCTCACTTGTACTTTCAAAATAATTTATTTGATGAACAAGATGGAGGAATACTATATGGGCAGAAAGAAATTCATATTTATTTAGGATAAATTTAGAAAACTAATGAAAAAAAATACTGTCAATAGTTATGTAATTTGCACGTCAGTCATCCACAAATATGGCTCGCAATGCACGTTAAGGCGTGGAAAACAAATGTTGGTGAGGTGTTGCGACAGTAAGACGCTTTTTTGATTAGTTTTTCCTCTCTTTCTTTTCTCATTGTGGGTTTTATATTGTTTGTACACTATTTTTATGTCTCTGCCACCGAAGCAGCAAGTGGGAACCAGGTTTTTTCAGAGCCCGGAGGAATGAGTAAAAATAGAGATTTGGGTGAAGTTTCTACATGAGTCTGGCACCCCATTTTCATCATACAATAGCAGATAAGCGACAACAGGACTATGATTGCAAGATATTTCATTCAACACGTTTGTTTTCGTTGTTTCAAATTGTTTTCATTATTTTTCTATAAATATTCCTTATTGTGTGCAATATATTGACAGGTATTGTTTGGTTCCTTTTAGATAAGATGAAAAAGAAGCATTTAACCATATAGGTTGAAGTTCAAGAATCAGAACCAAATTTACCTTCAGAGTCACAGTCAGAATCATTTTACATTAAAAAGGCACACACACACACAAAAAAAAAAAAAAAGCAACGGTTTTCAATATGAAGAAAGAACCAACAGTTTTAGGCAATAAAGCTCTATCATTGCTTTCTGACCATTGTGTGCTAAAGAAAAATCAATGGATTTCACTTGAACAAAAAATTCCAATATTGCTTTACCATTTTCTATTTCTCATCTGTGTTTCTTGCTTTTCTCTTTCTTTTTTATTTGATTAATGAATAGTAGAAGATCGGAAAAAAGTTATTTGTGTTATGGAAAACTTGACATTATGGATAGTGAAATTACAAAAAGATGATGATAAATTCTAGGGTAGCGTCGAAATGAATTTTGGAAGAGCTAAAACAAAGGTTGTCGATCAGGAATATCTTAAAGAGTTTTTGATACTAGATTGACAGATAATAGGAGAAGTATATTTGGGATTAAGAGTAAAGGTAGTGGGTTTGGCTGATGAAGGCATATAATGAAAGAGGACATAATGGTACCCGGTTTAGACTTTCGAATAAGGGAGGGGATAATGGGTCCCTGAATTTGTCCCAAGTTCTCATACTACTACAACCCCAATTTTAAGTTATTTTTACCCAAATTTTCAGTATATGTTTCTAGGGGTACTGCTACATCTAATTGGTTATAGGTGGATGATCAGGATACTCTCCTATGTTTACAATCAAAATTTCTCTGCTATGGTGAAAAAGATATACTTCTGAAAGATGTCAAGAAATAAATCATTAGTAAACAAGTTAGTCTTTTTTTCCTCGATTTGTTTGATCTTATATTGCATTCCTCTTAGCTTTTCAATTTTGCAGATAGAATAACTTTTTACTTTGTACCAGACCACATTTTATAGAAGATGATCTAAATAATTGCATAATGTACTTGGTTTGATCCTCTTTTACTTGATCAGGAATATGCTGAACTTTTAGATTAATTTATGAATGCAGTCTAGCAGAATTTGATATATAAAATGATACTGCTATTCTGAAGGTTTAGTATTGGAGTGGTGCTAGCTAGAATCACACGGTATAAAGCTCCTACTATTGCAGTGTAATCCCAATGAGCGATGATTAATCTGATATTTCCCTTTTGTATCTCTCCTCTTCTCTCTCAACCTCTCATCTCTGTTACAATCCCCTGAAATTCTCCTCTGTTATAGATATATCACTGCCTTCTTCTTCACTCACTCCTTCTATTTTCTGCTTAATATCTGTGACTTGATACCAATTTTGATAGCTGAATTGTGGGGAGAAAGTGATCATTCAAGTAGAGATGTTTTCTCGCAAAATTGCATTTAAAGATCTTACTTGATAATCTAACTTTTGATATGTAAGCAGTATTATCAATTTAGTCGGATGAATTTATTGGTTTTACATCTCATAATCCAAAAATTATTAGCTTCATCAAATATTTTAGTAAAATGACCCCGTTCATAATCTACCTTTTGGAGCAGATACAGACCATGACTTTGCTTACTTTGAGTGGGTTGAGAAAAAGTTACAAGATTGTGGAGATTGAAATCAATTTTTAAGTGCATTAATATATAAGGGAAATAGTTACAAGGCCACAACTACAATTTTCGGTATCCTTCATGCTTTTTGATGAAAGAGGATAGAAAATGGTCATATATCTGTTATTTCCTCCTTTTGTTTAGTGAAATAGGATACAACTTTATCCATGGGGGAGAAGTCTTATGTATGAATGTCTTCAATCTATGTTCAGATATCATCACGTTCATATGAGGTATAAACAGAAATTTTTATTATTTTTTTTTGTATGTCAGAAATTTGGCAGAAACTAAATAGTTGGCTATCATTTTTAACCTTTTTAAAAAAAGAACATAATGTCGAATGTCAGTTATCAAAAAGATATTAAAACTTTGTTTTTAGCTTTGCTTGTAAGTATTTATTAATGTAGTGTTGAAAAGATTATAAATAAAGGTGTGTTTCAATTAAGTAGGCCTATGCTTAAATAATCTCCGGGTATTTGCTTTATGAGGTCCTGGACGAAAAGCTATTGGACCGCTTTTGGCTTTTGGACTTGACAAAACATCTATTATTGAAAGTCAAGACATAAGAATAGAGGTCTTATTAAAGCTCAGGCATTTTTATGTTCATCAAGATGTACTTTCTGCTTGAATACGAACATCCAAAATAAAATGATCATTTTATTGTTAATCAGAAAGCTCATGTATTATTGGGTTTAGTGTTAAAGTTAATGTGATATATACGTGCAATATATGTCAAATTATACATTTTGCATTTGAAGATATATACATTATATATAGAGTTGATCTAAACATATTAAGCTTTTTTTATAAGAATAAATATCTTATTCTTTCCTTTTGGGGTTGGATATTATGAAGATGATTGGATTATAAAGATTATAGTTTAGTTTATTAACCTAATCATAAATTTTGTATATGACGAGGTGGTTTAGTATTACTCACGTATCTTCTCGATCTGATCTTGACTAAATATATCAAGAAAATGTTATGTGTAAGTTAACTTCTTTTTATTTATTTATTTTTTTTTAAAAAAAGGAGAACAACAACCGCGCGAAGCACGGGCTATTTAACTAGTTTCTAACTAATAGTTACTACTTTAAAACGTACCTTTCCAATTCGTTAAACAATTCAAATACTACTTTAATATAATCAACTTATATACAACTTTAAACAATTCATATACGTCCAATTTCTTCACTCGGTTACAATTCGAATTTGAGAAACAAGTGGGCAGAATATTAATAATATACTCCTAGTTCGGAGCAAATTCGATAAACAATTATGCACAATTTCACAGAATACATTTCAACACTATTTCACACAAACAGTTCATCATAATTTTGTAGGAAAAATAATTTTAATATCTCAAAAAAAAAGATATTAATCATATTGTTTATTCCTTTCTATCTATAATTAATAGTCTTTAATTACCTCTCCTAATAACTAGTAATTTTGGTCAAAAGAATTCATTATAGTAATTATTATTTTCTATGATAATCTCTCTTTTATTAGTTATTATTTTAATGCTAATTAATGCATTCAT
Source organism: Capsicum rhomboideum (assembly GCA_031232105.1). Lineage (NCBI taxonomy): Eukaryota > Viridiplantae > Streptophyta > Magnoliopsida > Solanales > Solanaceae > Capsicum > Capsicum rhomboideum. Next base: position 44,164,447 of record CP124715.1, on the reverse strand, counting down.
TTTGGTCAAAAATCTATTGCAAATGTTCAGATTTTTCTAGTGATAATTTATTGCCTTAATGGCTTTGATTAGTCTTAATTATTGGTTGTTGAACGTTGGCATATCACAAAGTACAGTACACTTACAAATATTTTTCATCTACTCATATTTGTGGGAGTGAAAGAAAACAGTGAGCATATTAGTGAAAGAAAACAGTGAGCATATTCTTCCTCAAATATATTTATATATATAAAATGTGTTGGGTTTTCCTTTAAAACGATATAGATCTTTGTTAGTTTCTGGCTCCTAGTTATAACTAGAAGAGCTTGTTGAATCTTGTGGGATACTATCACCTTAACCGGTGAAATATCCTTAAGGACAGTGACAGAAGTACGCCTCAAGCTAGAGAATTTTCGTGGTTCACAATATTTACAACAATCTTAAGGATATCTCACATGAATCACGAAAATGAAAAATCATTTGGAAAGTAAAACGAATGGTGATATAGGATGTGGAATTGATTCTTCTTCAGCCACGAAGATTCATGGCAAGTGTTGGATTCTAAGTATTGTGAATGGAAAAATGGAGGGAAGAAAAATTGGAGGGAAAGTGAAATGTGTAGTTCACTTTAAGATGTAAAGTTCTCCCACATTGGTGGGAGAAAAAAACATTTTTATGCATATATTGAGATGCATTCCTTCAGATGGATAGTGAGGCAAGAACAAGACAAGCCTCACGCCGCCGTCGCCGTCGTTCGGCTTCGGATTTGGATTTGGATTTGGCAAATGATCGATCGAGAGATTATTTTTTTGGACAAAGTTCATTTAAAGCTTGAAAAATAGTGATATGTTAATCCAAAAATCCGATAAGAAATGATTCTTTTCCATTTGCGGACGCACATGGCATGTACGGACGCATGTCACAACGCACCTCGAAGGGACGCAACCCTTCGAGGCAGACGGCACACTGTTTCATCTTCTTTCTTACGGTTTTGTTATTTTCCAGAAAATAGTAGAAACTTCATTTTGAAAGTTCATTATTGTTGAACTTGTGTTTGAAGTTGTTGAACTTCTTTATTGTTCTTGAACTTAAAGTTGAAATTCTTTTTGATTAAATACAAATATTTGTACCCGGACACAACAATCTTAAGGAATTTATTATAATCTGTATTTTTGGTTTCTGGAGATTAAAACCATTTGGTTTTCTACTTTGTATGAACTTGATAGTGATTTGAAGATATAAAAACTTCATCACCAGTCAAAGATCATTCGGTTGACGATTTGAAGAATATAAAAACTTCGTCGTTAAACTAGAAACAAGTTGTTTAAAGTTTAAAAAACTTGGTTGTTAGTATTTAAAGTACTAAAGTGGTTGTCTCTTTGTGACAGCAAAATGACTAGTGAAATTCAAGTCAATGATGGAACGATGAATGTTGCAGCAACAAACATTGCTACTTCAAGTCGTATGAATGTTGCTCATGCCATGGCCCCGGTGGAAAAAACAGGATAATTTTCTGGTGTTGATTTCAAATGTTGGTAGCAAACGATGTTCTTTTATCTAACTACCTTGAGTCTGCAAAAGTTCATCGCAGAAAGTGTTCCTGTATTGCCGGAGGATACTCCGAAAAAGGATCGCTTTGTAGTAACTGAAGCTTCGAAGCACTCGGATTTTTTTATGTAAGAATTACATATTGAGTGGCCTACAAGAAGACCTATACAATGTGTATAGCATGTGTAACACCCCGTACATTTCCAACCTCACTTGGTACCTTGGAGTCATGTTTACTTGATGATTAAGGCCACTAAGTACATATTTTGTAGTTTTTTGATCGGGCATTGGGTGATATGCTAGTATTAGACGGAGTAGAAAAAAAAAAAAATCAGCAACATAGCCGAATTTGCGCCACTCCCTGTGTCAGGGGGTGTGGCGCAAGCCCCCTGATTCAGAGAGCAGCCAAGTCTTGCGCCACTGCCTTGCTTTGCAGCAGTGGCGCAAGGCACAAACAATATAGCCCTTCCGCGCTCGTTTTGCGATGTATTGCAACGACGATTCTTTCATGGTTTCTTTTGGTTCCTTGGATTTATTTTAGAATTGTTAAGGCTTCAAATACCTCTATACACTCCTACATGATCAAACCATGAAACACAAGTTATTACCAAAACTGTTCAAGGAAGCTACGAGCGACTAGAATTCCTATTTTTGCGATTGAGATTACGAAAGTGAATCGCGTAAGTGAATATTGTCGTGACGTTATGGAATTATTTAAACGTGAGATATATGATGGATTAAACATTAAATTTTATGGGTTAAATGGATATGTGTTATTGGGCTCAATTAAGGCCCAAAATGAAGCCAAAAGGCAAGGCCCAATGGGTAAAATGACCCATTCTTCCTTCATTGACCAAGTAACAATTGCATTTAATGCCAAGAATTGGATAAGAGTGACTTGAGGGACCTATAAATAGCAAGAAAAATCAGATTTTTATTCCCATAAACACACATAACATTTCTAGAATTTTCAAGAACATTTCTTTGGCTCATCAAACCCTAAGCTTTCTCTTGGAGCAAGATCATCATCTCTCAAGCTTTGGTAAGTGTTTATTCTCATGTATTAATATATTATATGCATGGGAGAATATGTGGATCATGATGGTTATGTCTAAAAGTGTGAGTAGTGCACTTTTGCTTTTTGTGAAAGATGTGCCATCTATGTCTTTTAGCCTTGAAAGGAGACTTGAGGTTTTGGTAAAAGTGAATGGTATGGATGAAATATCAACATGTATGGTGTGGTTATGGTCCTTAACTTATTATTTTATTTTTCTATAAGTGGAAATTATGGAATTTTTGGCGATATGTTGTTATAACATGTGTTGGAGTGAATTAATGGAATAATTGTGACATGGTGGTATTGAAGAAACGTAAAAGAGAAACTTGGTGTGATTTTGTTCTTTAACTTGTTATTTTGCCAAAAGTGTAAGTTGTGGGATTATTGTCGATATGTTGTTATGAAGCGCATTATGGTGACTTGATGGAGTAATTGTGATGTTGTGTTGATGGAGAAGTGGAAAGTATAAACTTGGTGTGACATGCTATTGGTTTATGATGTTGTGGTCAATGTATGTCATGTTGGAGTATTGTTGGTATGGTAATGGTGTAAATTGCATTGTAAAGGGGGGGAATGGCCTTTTTAAGGCAAACAGGTAACTCATTGTCGTCTTGTGTACTTGTAAGGTAGTTGAATGTTAACGTAAGCTCCGTTATGAACTTGTGTTGTAGAGTGAAACAAAAGGAAGGAGCTGGAATATTCTGTACCCATATAGGATTGTATATTCATATTGAGGAGATGAGGTATGTAAGGTTACTCTGTCCGTATCCTTCTGCAGCTCATATTGATCACATTGGCATTGTACTTATCTTATTCTGAAATGTCCAAAAGTATTCCAATTCAAGTAGTCATTTTGTTGCTCACATGTTCCTTATCCATTGATCAATTGTTATTCATGTGTTACATAAATGTATACATTGCTCCAAATGTTGCAATAATGCAATAGTAACCAAAGTACCAATATCTCAAAAGTAAAGAAGTGAAGTAATGCATAATTGTTCAGTTGGGGAGTGCAATCTAAGGGACATAAGTCCGGATGGAATGCTCCCAATATTATTATTTGTGGGTGGCACTCTAAGGGGCATAAGCCTGGCTGGAACGATCCCATTTGATATATCTCATTATCACCCACTGATCAGTTGGGACCCGGGTATTCAATGGCAATGATTAATAACAAATGAATGCAAAGGCAAAGAAAGCAAAGAAAGCAAAGTACATGTTTCCAAATGCACATAGAATCATGGTTTATTTTACATTGATTATTCACTTGTACTTGATCCCATGAAAGTTCTTATATCATATACAGTTGCGTATTGCCTTACATACTCAGTACATTCCTAGTACTGACGTCCCTTGTGGGACTTACCTTACTTGCTGTAGGCGCAGGTACTAGTAGACCTCCACAGGAGGTTGCTGACCTTTTTCTGAGTATTGGTGAGCTCCAGTTTGCTTCGGGGCTTCTCCAAGTCACATGTGTACATTGGTTTTTGTGTTGTTATGTAAATATTGCATAAGCATGGTCATGTATCTATTAGAGGCTTTATAGACATATGTGGGGAGATGTATTGTAAGAGATGAATGTTCACTTTGACTTTGATGGCCCTATCGGCTAAGTGCTTTATATGTATAAATTACATGTTTTCATAACTTCCATTATCGACATCTCATATCTCTACGTGATGGTTCTACTTATTGAGGGACATGCATATGAGTGGACAGGGGCAAAGATTGGTTCTCTCAGGCCTTCTCGGCCTCGGGTGCCAGTCCGGCCCGAATGGGATTCAGGTTGTGACAAAAGTGGTATCAGAGCAGGTCGTTCTAAGGGTGTCTACAAAGCCGTGTCTGAGTAGAGTCTTACTTATCGATGTGCTGCGCGCCACATTTATAAGTAGAAGGCTACGGGACATTTAGGATTTGTTTGTTTTCTTCACTTCTAGATCGTGCAATAGAGCCAAGGTTGTAAGTGGAATCATATGTGCTCAGTGGTAGTGGTTTTCCTTTACAGAGAAGTTGTAGGCGGAATCATAACTGACCATGGGAATTGTTTTCTTGTGTTTTATTAGAAATGCCAATGGCAAGAGAAGGTTGGGGAAACGGAGAGGAGATAGACAGGATTGCCAGAGAAGGCACCAGTAGAGCACCACCTGAGCAAGTTGATCAAGGTGGGGCTGGAAATGAGTTGGTATCACGGGTTTCTCCTACTCTTTCAATTCCAGAGAAATTGTCCAATAATGCTATTGTGCAAGATTTAATGAGTGCGGTGCACATACTGACCCGTGTAGTTGTTGTACAAACTCAAAGACGAGTATTGGAGCAGCAAATAGTGGAACAAAAGCAAAAGAGAAGGACACAAGACTTTGAAGAAGGGTCATCAAAAAGGGCAAGACCCGAGGGGCAGTTCATGGCGTCCCAAGGATGATTTGAGCCTCGAATTTTGCACAAACCACCTAGGCCATTATTTTCTCAGCTTACAGCAAATGTTCCCCCTCTATTCCAAGGGTTTATAGACAACCAGTTTGAGCAAAGAAGTGAGATTCAGGGTCCACGGACAGTGGGGTATCGAGGTTTAAAAAGTAGGAGTCAATCAAGGTTTGTTCGTCAGCTGTGCGAGTGCTGTGGGAAGTTTTATGCAGGTGAATGCTGGTTCAGAATAAATGTTTGGTACTGGTGTTGTATGCCGGGACATGTGAGGAAAAGGTGTCCACAAAGGGGCATGAGTGGTATGAAACGACTTATGGTGCCAACTATCGCATCGCCATTATCGATGCCTCCTCTCGGTAGAGGTACACAGCCTACGGGGCGCAGCAGAGGTTCTAGAGGGGCAGTAGAGCACCACCTGAGCAAGTTGATCAAGGTGGGGCTGGAAATGAGTTGGTATCACGGGTTTCTCCTACTCTTTCAATTCCAGAGAAATTGTCCAATAATGCTATTGTGCAAGATTTAATGAGTGCAGTGCACATACTGACCCATGTAGTTGCTGTACAAACTCAAAGACGAGTGTTGGAGCAGCAAATAGTGGAACAAAAGCAAAAGATAAGGACACAAGACTTTGAAGAAGGGTCGTCAAAAAGGGCTAGACCCGAGGGGCAGTTCATGGCGTCCCAAGGAGGATTTGAGCCTCGGATTTTGCACAAACCACCTAGGCCATTATTTTCTCAGCTTACAGCAAATGTTCCCCCTTTATTCCAAGGGTTTATAGACAACCAGTTTGAGCAAAGAAGTGAGATTCAGGGTCCACGGACAGTGGAGTATTGAGGTTTAGAAAGTAGGAGTCAATCAAGGTTTGTTCGTCAGCTGTGCGAGTGCTGTGGGAAGTTTTATGCAGGTGAATGCTGGTTCAAAATAAATTTTTGCTACTGGTGTGGTATGCCGGGACATGTGAGGAAAAGGTGTCCACAAAGGGGCATGAGTGGTATGAAACGACTTATGGTGCCAACTATTGCATCGCCATTATCGATGCCTCCTCTCGGTAGAGGTACATAGCCTACGGGGCGCAGTAGAGGTTCTATAGGGGCAGCTAGTTCCAGTGGAACCCAGGACCCTACCTATGCCTCAGCGGATCAACGAAATTTGGAGTCTTCTCCTGATGCAGATACAGGTACATTATTAGTATTTTTACATAAGGTAAATGCATTTATTGACCCAGGTTCCATATTATCATATGTCCCTCCATTAATTATTGTAAATGTTAGTCTGAAAGTACACCTGAAGTATTAGTTAACCCATTGGGGGTATCTACACCAAACGGTGAATTTAGCAGAGCTAAAAGAGTATACTGTAATTACATAGAAATTGTTTGTGGTCATGATACACTGGTTGATCTTATTGAACTGAAAATAGTGGATTTTGATGTTACAAAGAGATTGTGCTATAATAGATTGCCGAGCTACGAAATTACATTTTTCATTTCCCCAAAAGAGTGTTCTTGAATGGCAAGGGTCATGTGGGGGCACCAAGAGGAAAATTTATTCCTTATCTTAAAGCAAGGAAAATGATACCCAAAGGGGTACATATGTCACTTGGTACTAGTGAAGGATACTAATGTGAAACCACCAACTGTTCAATCGGAATGCATTCCTCGATGTATGAGTTGGTATTAATGTGATGTCAGATACTCAACCTAGTTTTATTCGTACAACATGGCCCCGGTAGAGTTAGAGGAATGAAAAGAGAAAGTAAAAAACGTGATAAACAAGGGATTCATAAGACCTAGTACGACCCTTGGGGTGCATCAGTGTTCATTGTACGAAAACAAAATAGCACGTTGAGAATGTGTATGTACTTTCGACAAAGGAATAAGGTGACAATTAAGGATCAATAGCTTCTCCCCAGAAGTAATGAATTAGTTTGATTGGTTATAGGGTGCCAAATGCTTCCTAACGATTAACCTAGATTGAGTGAGCATCAAGTAAGGGGTAGAGAAACCAAATATACTCAAGGTAGCCTTCCGAACAAAGGATGGTCGATATGAATTCGTAGTTATGACATTTGAGCTAACAAATGCGCCAGTTGTGTTTATGGGCTTGATAAATAGGGTGTTCAAGCCATTCTAAATGGATTCATGAAGGTGGTTTTAGATACTATTTTGGGTTACTCAAAATCACAAAAAAGACCATGCTAATCACTTGTGACAGGTGTTACAGATTCTTCGTGACCTTAAGAGTTAGGCAAGTTCTTTAAATGCAAGTGTGGTCATAGTCCGTGTCATCCTTAGGACACATTGTATAGGATGAAGGAATAAAGATTAATATACACAAAAGAATTGGTCCAGACTTACGACACCTACGGAAAGTCATAGCGTACTTGAGCTGGTCAGGCAGTACAGAAGAAATGTTAAAAAAATGCTTTCTACCATTACCCTTAACAAAGCTAAGATACAAGGCAACCAAGTATCAGTGGAATGATGTATGTGAGAAAGATGTACAATAGTTGGAAGATAAATAGACTTGTACGCCTATAATCATACTTCCCGAAGGCACGTAAAAGCATGTGGTTTATTGTGATATGTTAGAAGTTAGTTCGGGATGTGTATGAATGACGTACGACAGTGTGATAGCGTATGCCTTAAGACAATTGTGTCCACATAAGAGAAACTATCCCACATATGATTTTAAGCTAACAGTTGTGACATTTGCTTGTAATAGATGGTACCACTACGTGTATAAAACTTCAGGTGAAATCATTATAGTGTCAAATGGGGCAGAGTTGTCATCGATAGTTGAGATGAAAGAAAAGAAATATGTGAATCCTACTTAAAAAGAATGTACAGAAAAATTCGACAAAGGTATTTGAGCAAACAAGGGAGGGAGGACTGTAACGCCAATATAGATTGTGTGTACCAAGTATAGACGAGTTAAGGAAATGAATTATGACAGAAGAACATCGTTCATGGTATTTTATTCATTCGGAAGCAACCGATATATACCATGGTTTAGGAGAAATGTATTGGTAAGATTACATGAAAAGCACATTGTAAAACTTGTAGCTCAATGTCCAAGCGGTCAATGCTTATAAGTAGGGCATCAGAAATCTGTATGATGTATGCAATGTATTCCCTTCCAGTTTGGAAGTGGAACATGAATAACATGGATTTAATCACAGGGTTGCTTCGTACACAACGAAGGTTGATTCCAGATAGGTAATAGTTGATATTTCCATTTGAAACTCTAAGGAATATATTGGAAAGCTTCCCCTTTTTTCAAAGAATACAGGACTAAAATGAAAATGGACATTATCCAAAGATTTATGACACCGGGATAGTATGATTACATGGGATCCCACTCACTATTCGATCAATCAAACAGAGGAGCTCACTTTATTGTGCAATGTTGGAAGATTTTTTTTTTCCAGTAACGCATGGGTACACAGGTGGGTGTCAGTACAGCTTGTCATCCTTAGATAGATGGATAAACAGAGCGTATTATGTGAACATTTGAAGATATGCCACAAGTATGTACATTGGACTTTACAGGTAATTGGGATGAACAACTATCGTTTACTGAAACTGCTTACAACAATAGTTATCATTCGGATATCAAAAGGCACCTTACGAAGCTCTAGATGGAATAAAATGTAGATCACCAATGGGATGGGTGGAAGCAGGTGAAACTGCGTTACTTGAGAAACTATAGAGAAATCAATGGCTACAAATGGCCTAAAGGGAAACACAAGTCGTATACCGACAGTAAAAAGAAGGAAATTAGCATTTGCCATAGGTGATTAGGTATTTTGAAAGTGTTACCACTGAGAAAAAAAAGATAATGAGATCGAAAAGAAAGGGGAATTGGTCGTAGATAACATTCCATATGAAGTTCTCAGAATAATTGGGAAAGTTGCGTATGAAGTGAAACTTCTCCAAGGAATCCCCACAATTCATCCAATATTCCATGTTTCGATGCTTCGAAAATGCATAAGAGATCCATCTTGTATTGCCCCGTTGAAGATGTACAAGTTACGGAGGATTTCACATATGAAAAGGTACCTATTACCTTTCTAGATGAAGGAATAATAAATTATGAAGTAACCTCCGTAAGGCACTAGTGGAGAAAAATTAGCACATTGAAGGAATCACAAGGGAAACCAAAGAGACAATGAAATCTAACGCATTTGGAAGGCAAAACTGGAAGGTAAAGATCAAGGTACGGAATGGGAGAAATAACAAATAAGCTTTATCAGTATGAGGAGTGTATATGATAGCGTGAAACATAGAAAAGATAACATGAGTGGTTCACTTAGACTTCACTTTGGGACGATGAGACAATGTAACTAACATTCGAGGACGAATGTTCCTAAGGGGTGAAGGATGTAACACCCCGTACATTTCCAACCTCACTTGGTACCTTGGAGTCATGTTTACTTGATGATTAAGGCCACTAAGTACATATTTTGTAGTTTTTTGATCGGGCATTGGGTGATATGCTAGTATTAGACGGAGTAGAAAAAAAAAAAAATTCAGCAACATGGCCAAAATTGCGCCACTCCCTGTGTCAGGGGGTGTGGCACAAGACCCCTGATTCAGAGAGTAGCCAAGTCTTGCGCCACTGCCTTGCTTTGCAGCAGTGGCGCAAGGCACAAACAATATAGCCCTTCCGCGCTCGTTTTGCGATGTATTGCAACGACGATTCTTTCATGGTTTCTTTTGGGTCCTTGGATTTATTTTAGAATTGTTAAGGCTTCAAATACCTCTATACACTCCTACATGATCAAACCATGAAACACAAGTTATTACCAAAACTGTTCAAGGAAGCTACGAGCGACTAGAATTCCTATTTTTGCGATTGAGATTACGAAAGTGAATCGCGTAAGTGAATATTGTCGTGACGTTATGGAATTATTTAAACGTGAGATATATGATGGATTAAACATTAAATTTTATGGGTTAAATGGATATGTGTTATTGGGCTTAATTAAGGCCCAAAATGAAGCCAAAAGGCAAGGCCCAATGGGTAAAATGACCCATTCTTCCTTCATTGACCAAGTAACAATTGCATTTAATGCCAAGAATTGGATAAGAGTGACTTGAGGGACCTATAAATAGCAAGAAAAATCAGATTTTTATTCCCATAAACACACATAACATTTCTAGAATTTTCAAGAACATTTCTTTGGCTCATCAAACCCTAAGCTTTCTCTTGGAGCAAGATCATCATCTCTCAAGCTTTGGTAAGTGTTTATTCTCATGTATTAATATATTATATGCATGGGAGAATATGTGGATCATGATGGTTATGTCTAAAAGTGTGAGTAGTGCACTTTTGCTTTTTGTGAAAGATGTGCCATCTATGTCTTTTAGCCTTGAAAGGAGACTTGAGGTTTTGGTAAAAGTGAATGGTATGGATGAAATATCAACATGTATGGTGTGGTTATGGTCCTTAACTTATTATTTTATTTTTCTATAAGTGGAAATTATGGAATTTTTGGCGATATGTTGTTATAACATGTGTTGGAGTGAATTAATGGAATAATTGTGACATGGTGGTATTGAAGAAACGTAAAAGAGAAACTTGGTGTGATTTTGTTCTTTAACTTGTTATTTTGCCAAAAGTGTAAGTTGTGGGATTATTGTCGATATGTTGTTATGAAGCGCATTATGGTGACTTGATGGAGTAATTGTGATGTTGTGTTGATGGAGAAGTGGAAAGTATAAACTTGGTGTGACATGCTATTGGTTTATGATGTTGTGGTCAATGTATGTCATGTTGGAGTATTGTTGGTATGGTAATGGTGTAAATTGCATTGTAAAGGGGGGGAATGGCCTTTTTAAGGCAAACAGGTAACTCATTGTCGTCTTGTGTACTTGTAAGGTAGTTGAATGTTAACGTAAGCTCCGTTATGAACTTGTGTTGTAGAGTGAAACAAAAGGAAGGAGCTGGAATATTCTGTACCCATATAGGATTGTATATTCATATTGAGGAGACGAGGTATGTAAGGTTACTCTGTCCGTATCCTTCTGCAGCTCATATTGATCACATTGGCATTGTACTTATCTTATTCTGAAATGTCCAAAAGTATTCCAATTCAAGTAGTCATTTTGTTGCTCACATGTTCCTTATCCATTGATCAATTGTTATTCATGTGTTACATAAATGTATACATTGCTCCAAATGTTGCAATAATGCAATAGTAACCAAAGTACCAATATCTCAAAAGTAAAGAAGTGAAGTAATGCATAATTGTTCAGTTGGGGAGTGCAATCTAAGGGACATAAGTCCGGATGGAATGCTCCCAATATTATTATTTGTGGGTGGCACTCTAAGGGGCATAAGCCTGGCTGGAACGATCCCATTTGATATATCTCATTATCACCCACTGATCAGTTGGGACCCGGGTATTCAATGGCAATGATTAATAACAAATGAATGCAAAGGCAAAGAAAGCAAAGAAAGCAAAGTACATGTTTCCAAATGCACATAGAATCATGGTTTATTTTACATTGATTATTCACTTGTACTTGATCCCATGAAAGTTCTTATATCATATACAGTTGCGTATTGCCTTACATACTCAGTACATTCCTAGTACTGACGTCCCTTGTGGGACTTACCTTACTTGCTGTAGGCGCAGGTACTAGTAGACCTCCACAGGAGGTTGCTGACCTTTTTCTGAGTATTGGTGAGCTCCAGTTTGCTTCGGGGCTTCTCCAAGTCACATGTGTACATTGGTTTTTGTGTTGTTATGTAAATATTGCATAAGCATGGTCATGTATCTATTAGAGGCTTTATAGACATATGTGGGGAGATGTATTGTAAGAGATGAATGTTCACTTTGACTTTGATGGCCCTATCGGCTAAGTGCTTTATATGTATAAATTACATGTTTTCATAACTTCCATTATCGACATCTCATATCTCTACGTGATGGTTCTACTTATTGAGGGACATGCATATGAGTGGACAGGGGCAAAGATTGGTTCTCTCAGGCCTTCTCGGCCTCGGGTGCCAGTCCGGCCCGAATGGGATTCAGGTTGTGACAAAAGTGGTATCAGAGCAGGTCGTTCTAAGGGTGTCTACAAAGCCGTGTCTGAGTAGAGTCTTACTTATCGATGTGCTGCGCGCCACATTTATAAGTAGAAGGCTACGGGACATTTAGGATTTGTTTGTTTTCTTCACTTCTAGATCGTGCAATAGAGCCAAGGTTGTAAGTGGAATCATATGTGCTCAGTGGTAGTGGTTTTCCTTTACAGAGAAGTTGTAGGCGGAATCATAACTGACCATGGGAATTGTTTTCTTGTGTTTTATTAGAAATGCCAATGGCAAGAGAAGGTTGGGGAAACGGAGAGGAGATAGACAGGATTGCCAGAGAAGGCACCAGTAGAGCACCACCTGAGCAAGTTGATCAAGGTGGGGCTGGAAATGAGTTGGTATCACGGGTTTCTCCTACTCTTTCAATTCCAGAGAAATTGTCCAATAATGCTATTGTGCAAGATTTAATGAGTGCGGTGCACATACTGACCCGTGTAGTTGCTGTACAAACTCAAAGACGAGTGTTGGAGCAGCAAATAGTGGAACAAAAGCAAAAGAGAAGGACACAAGACTTTGAAGAAGGGTCGTAAAAAAGGGCTAGACCCGAGGGGCAGTTCATGGCATCCCAAGGATGATTTGAGCCTCGAATTTTGCACAAACCACCTAGGCCATTATTTTCTCAGCTTACAGCAAATGTTCCCCCTCTATTCCAAGGGTTTATAGACAACCAGTTTGAGCAAAGAAGTGAGATTCAGGGTCCACGGACAGTGGGGTATCGAGGTTTAAAAAGTAGGAGTCAATCAAGGTTTGTTCGTCAACTGTGCGAGTGCTGTGGGAAGTTTTATGCAGGTGAATGCTGGTTCAGAATAAATGTTTGCTACTGGTGTTGTATGCCGGGACATGTGAGGAAAAGGTGTCCACAAAGGGGCATGAGTGGTATGAAACGACTTATGGTGCCAACTATCGCATCGCCATTATCGATGCCTCCTCTCGGTAGAGGTACACAGCCTACGGGGCGTAGCAGAGGTTCTAGAGGGGCAGTAGAGCACCACCTGAGCAAGTTGATCAAGGTGGGGCTGGAAATGAGTTGGTATCACGGGTTTCTCCTACTCTTTCAATTCCAGAGAAATTGTCCAATAATGCTATTGTGCAAGATTTAATGAGTGCAGTGCACATACTGACCCATGTAGTTGCTGTACAAACTCAAAGACGAGTGTTGGAGCAGCAAATAGTGGAACAAAAGCAAAAGATAAGGATACAAGACTTTGAAGAAGGGTCGTCAAAAAGGGCTAGACCCGAGGGGCAGTTCATGGCATCCCAAGGAGGATTTGAGCCTCGGATTTTGCACAAACCACCTAGGCCATTATTTTCTCAGCTTACAGCAAATGTTCCCCCTCTATTCCAAGGGTTTATAGACAACCAGTTTGAGCAAAGAAGTGAGATTCAGGGTCCACGGACAGTGGAGTATTGAGGTTTAGAAAGTAGGAGTCAATCAAGGTTTGTTCGTCAGCTGTGGGGCATAAGCCTGGCTAGAACGATCCCACTAATATATCATTTATAGGTGGCACTCTAAGGGGCATAAGCCTAGCTGGAACGATCCCATTTGATATATCTCATTATCACCCACTGATCAGTTGGGACCCGGGTATTCAATGGCAATGACTAATAACAAATGAATGCAAAGGCAAAGAAAGCAAAGAAAACAAAGTACATGTTTCCAAATGCACATAGAATCATGGTTTATTTTACATTGATTATTCACTTGTACTTGATCCCATGAAAGTTCTTATATCATATACAGTTGCGTATTGCCTTACATACTCAGTACATTCCTAGTACTGACGTCCCTTGTGGGACTTACCTTGCTTGCTGTAGGCGCAGGTACTAGTAGACCTCCACAGGAGGTTGCTGACCTTTTTCTAAGTATTGGTGAGCTCCAGTTTGCTTCGGGGCTTCTCCAAGTCACATGTGTACATTGGTTTTTGTGTTGTTATGTAAATATTGCATAAGCATGGTCATGTATCTATTAGAGGCTTTGTAGACATATGTGGGGAGATGTATTGTAAGAGACGAATGTTCACTTTGACTTTGATGGCCCTATCGGCTAAGTGCTTTATATGTATAAATTACATGTTTCCATAACTTCCATTATCGACATCTCATATCTCTACGTGATGGTTCTACTTATTGAGGGACATGCATATGAGTGGACATGGGCAAAGATTGGTGCTCTCAGGCCTTCTCGGCCTCGGGTGCCAGTCCGGACCGAATGGGATTCAGGTTGTGACAGCATGATGAAGACCTCAAAGGACCTCTGGGATGCTTTAGAAAAGAAGTACAAAATAGAGGATGCCGGAATAAAGAAATTCATTGTTGCCAAATTATTGGACTTTAAGATGGTAGACAGTAAAGCTGTAGTTACCCAAGTCCAAGAGTTGCAAGTCATTATTCACGATCTCCTTGCGGAAGGTATAATTTTAGATAATGCCTTTGTTAAACGTTTTAAGAATGTTATTAATGTTCACTTAACCTTCTTTGTATGTTTGATTGTGAACGATGCTTTTCAAGTAGCTGCTATAATCGAAAAGTTACCACCTTTGTGGAAGGATTTTAAGAACTACTTAAAGCATAAACGAAAGGAGATGTCAGTTGAAGTCCTCATTGTGAAGTTGAGGATTGAAGAAGACAATAAGGCAGCTAAGAAGAGGTCTCGTGGGAACTCTACAATAAATGGAGCAAATATTATGGAAGAAGATCCCAACAAATCAAAGAAGAGAAAGAAAGCACAAGCACAACAAGGCAATCCTCCTAAGAAGAATTTCAAAGGAAATTGCTTTAAATGTGGCAAAGTTGGTGATAACAATCAAAGAGGGAAGATCAAGAATAAAAGAAAACAAAAGAAGGATATGTGGATTAATATCTAAGTATTGAAATTATGGGCAACAAGGGGCTTGATACCCTCACCTCCCAATTGATTCCAACACCCAAACACAAACCCTAGTTTGAATAAATTAAAGGAAACCAAGTACCACAAATGGGTAATCCTCAAATTAAT
Organism: Capsicum rhomboideum; assembly: GCA_031232105.1. NCBI lineage: Eukaryota > Viridiplantae > Streptophyta > Magnoliopsida > Solanales > Solanaceae > Capsicum > Capsicum rhomboideum. The sequence continues at coordinate 44,149,347 of CP124715.1, read as the reverse complement.
CCAAACCAAAGAAGTTCAACACCAATCTCAAGATTCCACCAACTATACACTCACTAATTAACCACTAATTCCTTAAGGGAATATGCTAAGAGGAAGACTAAAATTTAACAATATTGTTCAATATTCATCAAAATCTACCATGCCAAATAAGAAATTATCCTATTTATACTAAAGAAATAAAGACAACTAGTTATTACAAATATGCCCTTAATGAGGGACAAGGGCCTTGTTTGGGTCATCTTGTTGTGAATTCTTGAATTTAAAATCTAGCCATTTGCACCAATGACCCACTTTTCTTCATCCGCTTCACCCCTTTGATTCTTCCACACGTTGTAGATTCTCCATTGAAAATCTTCGGGCTTCTCCCAAGTCCCCTTTTGCATAAGCATCCTTTGTAGACCTTGGAGTTCCCTTACTTGACTCCGTGTGAAAGGACATGTGCCCTCTATGCTAGCATCATTCTCCCCTTCTTGAAAAAGATTCGTCCTCAAATCCAAAGGTTCACCTACAACACAAGGAGATAGATCACTAACATTAAACACATTATGAACATTGTACTCACCCGGCAAGTCAACCACGTAGGCATTATCGTTGATCCGCTTGAGCACTTTGAAAGGGCCATCTCCCTTTGGACTTAGCTTTCCTCTTCGGACTTGTGGGAACCTTTCCTTTCAAAAATGGACCCATACCCAATCATTCGGATTGAATATCACCTCCTTTCTCCCGCGATTCTTCCTCATGGCCACTTTGGAATTGTTTTTTTCGATGGCCTCTCTTACCTTAGAATGAATGTTCATCATCTCTCTTGCCCTTTGCTTGGAATCTAGGCTTACAACAACATGACTAGACAAAAGAGTCATGATTAATGGAAACAAAGGATTAAATCCATAACATGCTTCAAATGGAGACATCCCAATAGAGGAATGGAAAGACCGATTATATGCAAATTCAATCAAGGGTAAACGGTCTTCCCAAGTAGTTGGGATTCCTTTAATCATACACCTAAGCATGTTACCAAGAGTCTGATTGACTCCTAGGTTTGCCCATCCGTTTGGGGGTGGCAAGAAGTAGAAAACATAAGTTTGGTACCAAGTGTACCCCAAAGACTCATCCAAAAATGGCTAAGAAATTTGGAATCCCTATCACTCACAATGGTTTGAGGGACACCATTCAATTTAAGTACATGAATGACAAACAAGGAGGCAACATGAGATGCATCATCACACTTATGGCATGGAATAAAATGAGTCATTTTAAAAAAACTATCCACTACCACGAATATGCTATCATGTCCTCTCTTAGTCCTAGAAAGTCCTAATACAAAATCCATAGAAATGTCCATCCATGGACCACTAGGAGTAGGAAGAGGAGTGTACTTACCTTGAGGCCGAGTTGTGGATTTGGCTTGCTTGCAATCTAGACATTGTCCACAAATCCGCTCCACGTCATGCTTCATCTTGGGCCAATAGAATTGCTCCATGAGAATGTCAAGTGTCTTGGGTACCCCAAAGTGTCCCATCAAACCACCACTATGTGCCTCTTTGACGAACAACTCTCTCCATGAACTCATGGGTACACAAACCCGCCCATCCTTGAACAAGAAACCATCAACCAATTGAAACCTATCAACCCGCTTCCCTTGTTGAAGACTTTCAAAAGTATCCTTGAAGTCGGAATCCATAGAATAGAATCCCTTCAAGCTTTCAAATCCCATCATCTTAGAAGCTAAAACATTGACCAAAACATACCTTCTTAATAGAGAATCCGCCACCACGTTCTCTTTCCCTTGATTGTAGTTGATCATATATGGGAAGGTTTCAATAAACTCCACCCATTTAGCATGCCTCTTGTTCAACTTGGATTTCCCCTTAAGGTGTTTCAAGGACTCGTGATCGGTCCTTATTACGAATTCCTTGTGCCACAAGTAGTGTTGCCAATGAGCCAACACCCACACAAGTGCATACAACTCCTTGTCATAAGTTGAGTACCTAAGAGAAACCCCCTTTAGTTTTTCGCTAAAGTAAGCTTATGGTTTCCCTTCTTGCATCAATACACCACCTATACCAACACCCGAAGCATCACATTCAATCTCAAAAGCTTTATCAAAGTTGGGTAGTTGGAGTAAGGGTGAGGAACTCAACATCGATTTCAAGGCTTAAAAGGACTTCTCTTTCTCATCTCCTCACACAAAAGGTACATCCTTTTTGATCAATTAGATCAAAGGAGAAGCAATTGCGCTAAACCCCTTTACAAATCGCCTGTAAAAACTTTCCAACCCATGAAAACTTCTTACCTCGGTTGCATTAGTTGGAGTTGGCCATGATTTGATGGATCCCACCTTTTCTTCATCAACTTCAATACCATTTGCACTAACCACAAAGCCTAAAAAGACGACTTTCTCAACACAAAACGAGCACTTCTTGAGATTAGCAAAGAGCCTTTCTTGTAGCATAACATCAAACACTTGCCTCAAATGGATCACATGGTCTTCAATTGTCTTACTATACACAAGGATGTCATCAAAATATACCACCACAAACTTGTTGATGAAAGGCTTGAGAACATGGTTCATCAACCTCATGAAAGTGCTTGGAGCATTTGTCAACCCAAATGGCATGACAAGCCACTCATACAACCCAAACTTTGTCTTGAAAGCCGTTTTCCATTCCTCACTCGGTTTTATGCGAATTTGATGATATCCACTTCGAAGATCAATCTTTGAAAAGAGACTTGATCCACACAATTCATCTAACATGTCATCAAGTCTAGGAATTGGATGCCTATACTTGATGGTAATCTTGTTCACGGCTCTACAATCGATGCATATCCTCCAAGTACCATCCTTTTTAGGAACAAGGATTACCGGTATGGCACAAGGACTTAAGCTCTCTTTGATCAAACCCTTCTCAAGAAGTTCTTCCACTTGCCTTTGTAGTTCCTTAGTTTCTTCCGGATTGCTTCTATAGGATGGCCGATTTGGAATTTGTGAACCCGGTACAAAGTCGATTTGGTGCTCAATTCCTCTCAAGGGTGGTAATCCCTTAGGCATATCCTCCGGAAATAGATCATTATGGTCCTGCAAAAGAGAAGAAACAATACTAGGCAAATTGCTAGCATCTTGATTAGTATGCAACAAAAGATTGGTGTTGACAAGGCACACTAGAAAGCATTCCTCATCCACACCCTTGAGACACTTGCTTGGCTTGGCTATTATACACATGTTCTTCTTGTTCTTAGCCAAGTCACTTCCTTCCTTTGGAAAATTAGTGGAACTTTCACCCTCACTCCTCGCCTCATCCACCTTTATCCTCTCCCGAAGTTCCTTCATAGCCCTATAGTCCTCACTCACTTGATATGGAGTGAGAGGTGCAAGCACATACTTCTTACCTTCAATCACAAAAGCATACTTGTTGGATCTTTCGTGGTGCACAACATCTCTATCAAATTGCCACGACCGTCCCAACAATATATGACAAGCCAACATAGGCACAACATCACAAATCAACTCCTCATTTTACTTGCCCACACTAAATCGGATACTTGCTTGTTTGACGACTTTCATCTCACCACTCTCATAGAGCCATTGTAGCTTGTAAGGGTTGGAGTGTTTTCTTGTTGGAATTTGCATACGCTCTACCAAAGAACTACTTACTACATTGGTGCAACTCCCACTATCAATAATCAAAGAACACACCTTGTCTTGGATTTTGCACCTAGCATGGAATAAATTCTCCCATTGATCAAGTTCTTCTTTGGCTAGAGCTCCCATGATGCGCCTCACAACGCAAGAAAGATTGGTATTCACCTTCAATTCTTCATCACTATCAAGTAAAGGTCTTCTCTTTTCAAGGAAGCAAGCAAAATTCACCCTCTCATCCAACCTTTCTTCTTCATCCACCGAAGCATCTCCCTCTTCCTCACTTTTGTCTCCCTCCTTCTCACTCTTTTCAACAACCTCTTCCTCATCCTCGGTTCTATACCCATCCCGAAGTGCGACAATTATTCTTCTATTGGGGCACTCACTAGCAACATTTCCCCTTCCTTGGCATCTAAAGCATTGAATGGTAGAAGGTCGAGGAAAGTTAGGTTTGACATAGTTACCTCCTTGTGGCTTCTCATTTGTCTTAGACTTGTAATCAAACTTGACTTGAGTATCTTGACCAAGACCCTTAGATTGCCCTTTAGAAGATGTCACCTTCCAATTATCTCTACTCTTGTCCCATGTGGATATGGAAGTATTCTTGGCCTTGTAGGACTTTTCTTCTTTCAAATCCGTCTCGACCTTTGAGGCATCATGAAAGGCCGCTTCAAGAGTATCATAGTGTTTAAGTTTCAAAGGCTTTAGAATATCATACCTCAAATTGGCCATGAATCGAATCACTGTACATTCCAAGCTTTCTTTAAGTTTAGACTTCATTCTCAAGTTTTCAAACTCATCATAATACTCCTCCACACTTTTGGAACCTTACCTCAACATATACACCTTCTTGAGCACTTCTTGGTAGTAGGTAGGAGTCAAGTACCTCATCTCCATAAGTGTAATCAATTCTAGCCACGTAGGCAACTCATAGTTGTGATGGCTCTCCCTTTCCCGCCTCTTGGACTCCCACCAAGTTGAGGCATACCCTTCGAATTTCATGAGAGCATACTTTGCCTTCAAAGTCTCCAAAATATTATTTGAGAGAAAGATCCGCTCACTTTGAATTTTCCATTCCAAGAACTCATCGGGGTCACTACTTTCTTTGAACCTTGGTAATGTGACCTTGATAGTGTTCAATCCCCGATCTTGATCATTCCTCTCCCCAAACCTATCTCCTCTAATTCCTATCTTATCTCCTTTATATCCCATCCTATCACCTCTATTCCCGTATCCTTGACCTCCTATGCCTTGGCCCCACCTCAATTCCCGAGGTCGGAACCCTTCCCTTGGTACTCCATAACCACCCCTCCCTCCATGCTCCCAAAATTCATCGTTATTGAGCTCATCATTCATTTCATCATAGAGAGGATTTTGGTATTGGTAGTCTTGATATGGCACTTGTGGTGCATTTTGTGGAGGTGATATGTGGGGATCATGTATGAGGTGTTTCGGATTGGAGTTTGGTCTCGAATTTGGTCGTCCACAAGAAATCGGTTCTCTTGTGGAGGATGACAGGGTTGTGGGTGGGGGTATGGTGTAGGTTGTCTTGGAAAATTTGGAGTGTTGCTCGTTTGGAAGGGAGGTTGTTGAAAGTTTTGGGTTTGATATGGTGGAGGGTAACACAATTCATAAGCTTGCCCCGGAGTAATGGTGGTGGATTGCACCGACGCCCTCCTTATTTCCTCATTTTCGATTTGAAGTGACTTCCCCCTCTCAACCCGTACCAACCTTTCCTCCATACCTCTCATTCTTCCATTCATTTCGGCTCTCATTTCAGCTAGTTGTTTGGTGAGGTAGGTGATAGCCTCCATGACGTGGTTTGAGGCTTTACCACTTGGACTTGCGTTCGACATGGTACCTACAAAACTCAACAAAAAATATTAGTAGAAAAAAACCTCACGTCACTCGTATGTAAACTCTCAACTCACCTCCTAAGGCGTCGTCTCAAGATTGGTAGTGAACTAGCTTCGCTTGATCAATTCAAGATCACCTATCCTTTGTGGTTGAGTGGATTCTTATGACTTTTGAAAGAAGGACGAATTGATAAAAGGTAGAAGGACTTGAATCAAGCAGTTTATCTACGAATTAAGATGAGAAGAGTAGAAGAAAGAAGCACGAAAGAAAACGGACTCAAAAAAAACTAAGTAACAAAAGTAGAAAAATTACTTGTGTTGCTTAATTTTGATGAATCAAAGAGAGGATTTGATGTTTTAAAACTAGTTAACAAGTGATTAAAGATGTTAATTACTTATTAAATAGTTGAGAAATCAAAAGGAGAAAGCGTAGGAAAAAGAATCACGGAGTTTGGTCACTTAGAAAAATTTTTGGGTCCAAAAAAAAACTAAGTGTTGAAATTCCTACTCTCTGAATCTGAGGCACACGCGCCTGCAGGGTGTTGTGGGCTGATTTTGCTGAGTCAGCTGTTGGCGTGGCTGGCTGGTGGCTGCTGCATCAGCGTTGACCGTTGACCGGCTGAAGTGGCTACTGACGTGGCAGTCCACGTGGAAAATATATACATTTTTTTTTCCAGAATTTAATAATAATAATAATTTTTTCTTTTTTTTTTGAATTTCCACAAGTGGACCCACAAACACTTTTGACCCAATTTGACTTGGAATTTTGGATCAAAGTGTACTTCTTCTCCCTTCTTCTCCAAGAACAATATGAAGGTGTTCAAGAACACCAAAAAAAAACACCAACCCTAGCACACCCAAATCAACTCGGAATTGACTCAAAATTTAGGAGTAGCTTCCCTACTACTTAGAGAACAAACCCCAATGAATTTTAAGCTTCAATTTCTCCTCAATTAACAAACCCACTTTTCAAGTTTTGAAACTTCAAAAGCTTGAAAACCCTTTAATGGCAACTTCACTTTTCCAACTCCGATTTGAACTAAATTTGAGATTTAGACTCAAAAAATACTAGAGAATCAAGATCTAGTGTCAAAAACAACAAATCAAAACAAAATATTTTTGGAATTTTTTTTTTTGGATTTCTGAAGAAATCAAAATCCCAAGATTAAGATTTGTGAAAACAAACCTTAACCTAGCCTCTTGATACCAAAATGATAAAAATCAAAGAGGGAAGATCAAGAATAAAAGAAAACAAAAGAAGGATATGTGGATTAATATCTAAGTATTGAAATTATGGGCCCAATTGATTCCAACACCCAAACACAAACTCTAGTTTGAATAAATTAAAGGAAACCAAATACCACAAATGGGTAATCCTCAAATTAATCCAAACCAAAGAAGTTCAACACCAATCTCAAGATTCCACCAACTAAACACTCACTAATTAACCACTAATTCCTTAAGGGAATATGCTAAGAGGAAGACTAAAATTTAACAATATTGTTCAATATTCATCAAAATCTACCATGCCAAATAAGGAATTATCCTATTTATACTAAAGAAATAAAGACAACTAGTTATTACAAATATGCCCTTAATGAGAGACAAGGGCCTTGTTTGGGTCATCTTGTTGTGAATTCTTGAATTTAAAATCTAGCCATTTGCACCAATGACCCACTTTTCTTCATCCGCTTCACCCCTTTGATTCTTCCACACGTTGTAGATTTTCCATTGACAATCTTCGGGCTTCTCCCAAGTCCCCTTTTGCATAACCATCCTTTGTAGACCTTGGAGTTCCCTTGATTGACTCCGTGTGAAAGGACGTATGCCCTCTATGCTAGCATCAGCTGGCCACAAGTCAGTTGATTGTCGGGCTCCAAAGAAGGGCAAGAAAAAGGACCAAGCAAACATGGTTGAATCCAAAGAAGAAATGGACAATCTGTGTGTTATGCTCTCGGAATGCAATCTTGTTGGAAATCCTAGAGAGTGGTGGATTGATTCAAGTGCCACCCACCATGTGTGTGCCAACAAAGAACTATTTGCATCATATGCTCTGGCTTAAGATGATGAGAAGATATTTATGGCCAACTCCGCTACGACAAAGATTGAAGGAACAGGCAAGGTTTGCTTGAAGATGACATTAGGCAAGGTGGTGACACTAAACAATGTCCTTCATGTTCCGGAGTTGAGAACTTGGTTTCTACTTTACTTCTGATTAAGAATGGTTTCAAATGTGTATTTGTTTCAGACAAAGTTGTAATTAGTAAGAATGAAGTTTATGTAGGCAAAGGTTACCTCACCGAGGGCCTTTTTAAGATCAATGTAATGACTATTGATATGAATAAAAGTTTTGGTTCTTCTTACTTACTTGAGTCAAATGATTTATGAACCTTGCGAAAACTGATTAACTTGAAAGTTTTACCTAACTTTGAGTGCAGTAAATCAAAGTGTCAAACATGTGTTGAATCTAAGTATGATAAGCATTTGTATAAGTCTGTTGAAAGGAATTCCAATCCCTTAGACTTAATTCACACAGACATTTGTGATATGAAGTCGATACCATCTCGTGGTGGGAAAAAGTATTTCATAATTTTTATCGACGATTGCACTAGATTTTGTTATGTCTATTTGCTGAATAGTAAGGATGAGGCAATAGATGCATTTAGGCAATATAAAATTGAAGTTGAAAATCAGTTGGATAAAAAGATCAAAATGATAAGAAGTGATAGGGGTGGAGACTATGAATCTCCTTTTGCAGAGATTTGTTTGGAAAATAGAATTGTCCATCAAACTATGGCCCTGTATTCACCTCAATCAAATGGGATTGCGGAAAGAAAAAATTGAACATTGAAGGAAATGATGAATGCCTTACTAATAAGTTAAGGTTTACCACAAAACTTGTGGGGGGGAAGCTATCCTTACAGCTAATCGCATACTCAATAGAGTGCCCCATGGAAAGACACAATCTATTCCATATGAGAAATGGAAAGAAAGGAAACCCAGCTTGAAATATTTCAAAGTGTGGGGATGTCTAGCCAAAGTCCAAGTTCCTATACCTAAAAGGTTAAAAATAGGAGCAAATACTGTGGATTGTGTTTTCATCGGATATGCTACGAATAGTAAAGCATGTCAATTTTTGGTTCATAAATCCAAACATCCGGATATCCATGAGAATACGGTAATGGAATCAGATAATGTTGAGTTCTTTGAACACATTTATCCATATAAGACAAGACAAGAGCTGTCTAGTGAAGGGTCTAAACGACCTAGGGATGAACCAAGGGAGAATGAACATAATGAAGAGAATCCAACTCGTAGTACACGTCAAAGAACGTCGACTTTCTTTGGATCAGATTTTGTAACATTTCTTCTTGAAAATGATCCTCTAACGTTTAAAGAAGCGATGTCGTCTGCGGACTCATCCTTTTGGAAAGAGACTATCAATAGTGAGATTGATTCAATCTTGAGCAACCATACTTGGGAGTTGGTTGATCTTCCTCCAGGCAATAAACCTTTAGGTTCTAAATGGATCTTCAAAAGGAAAATGAAAGCAGATGGTACTATTGAAAAATACAAGGCAAGACTTGTAGTGAAAGGCTTTATACAAAAAGAAGGCCTTGACTATTTTGACACATACTCGCCAGTAACAAGGATAACGTCCATTCGGATGTTAGTTGCATTAGCCGCGGTATATGGTCTTGAAACCCATCAAATAGATGTGAAAACAACATTCTTAAATGGAGAATTGGAGGAAGAAATTTACATGGAACAGCCTGAGGGTTTTGTGGTTCCTGGTAAAGAAAGGAAAGTGTGCAAACTTGTTAAGTCACTTTATGGACTAAAACAAGCACCCAAACAGTGGTATGCAAAGTTTGACCAAACCATGTTGGCAAACGGATTCAAAATAAATGAATGTGATAAATGTGTTTACATTAAAGACACTCCAAATCATAAAGTCATTATTTGTTTGTATGTGGATGACATGTTGATATCAGTAGAGACATTTCTGACATAAATGCTACAAAACTAATGCTTGAGAGCAAGTTTTATATGAAAGACCTTGGAGTTGCGGATGTGATCTTAGGGATAAGAATTCATAGAACTCCACAAGGGTTGGTATTCTCACAGTCTCATTATATTGAAAAGGTACTTGACAAGTTTAAGTATTTAGATTTCAATATTGCCAAGACTCTATTAGATGTGAGCTTTGCACTTCAAAAGAATAAATGTGAAAGTGACTCACAATTGGATTATGCAAGAGTGTTGGGAAGTTTGATGTATATCATGAATTGTACACAACCGGATATAGCATGCGCTATTAGTAAATTAAGTTGGTACATGAGTAATCCCAATCAAACTCATTGGATGGCAATGAAAAGAGTTTTGGGGTATCTAAAACATACTCAAGACTTTGCTTTGCATTACAACAAATATCCAACGGTAAATGAAGGATATAGTGATGCAAATTGGATCATCAGATCAAATGAAGTAAAATCCACGAGTGGATATGTGTTTACTTTAGGTGGAGGAGAAGTCTCTTGGAAATTATCCAAACAGACTTGTATTGCCCGCTCTACTATGGAATCTGAATTTATCGCATTAGATAAAGCCGGCGAAGAAGCTGAATGGCTTCGAAATTTCTTGGAAGATATTCCTTATTGGCCCAAACCGTTGGCACCAGTATGCATACACTATGATAGTCAAGCTGCAATAGGTAGGGAAGGGAGCATGATATATAACGGTAAATCTCGTCATATAAGACGGAGACATAATACCGTTAGAGAACTTCTCTCTAGTGGAATTATCACGATTGACTATGTAAAGTCAAAGGATAATGTGTCGGATCCACTTACAAAAGGCCTATCTAGAGAGGGAGTTGAGAAATCATCGAAGGGAATGGGTTTACGGCCTAAGACAAGTCGTCACCGCGGTAACTCTACCTAGCGGACTGGAGATCCCAAGAGCTAGGTTCAAGGAGATCAAACAAAGTTGTGATTGACGGTTCAACATTGTCAATAAAATCAACCCGTTCTCATGATGAATACAATGTTCAGGAAACAAGGATAAGACTTATGGTTGGTAGTCTTTTAATGGTTTCTAAGTTTGGTAGATTTGACCAAATAGTTTGATCTATAGGATTGAAATGCTTAGGAATCACCTATGTGAGGGTGAAGTGGAAGCCGCTTCAAGGAGAATGATAGCAAAGGCCTATTCTCTAAGCTCTCATGAAACCAGGTTGTGTTCATGGCTGAAACGAACAAAACTGTGAGAACCATAAACGGTAAAAGACTGGTTGTGTGACTTGTGTTGTCTAGGTGTACATTAAAGTTCGACGGTTCAAAGATATCACATCTACCGATTGACCGAGTGCATCCGATGCAAGGTCACTATGGAAAGTTCAAAGGAAAACCTACTTATCCAGATGCAATTAGTCTTTGCTTGTTGATCACACACTTGTCCGTATATTCTTTGTTGAAATAGCCATTCCCCATTCATGTGGGGGATTGTTGGGTTCTAAGTATTGTGAATGGAAAAATAGAGGGAAGAAAAATTAGAGGGAAAGTGAAATGTGTAGTTCACTTTAAGATGTAAAGTTCTCCCACATTGGTGGGAGAAAGAAACATTCTTATGCATATATTGAGATGCATTCCTTCATATGGATAGTGAGGAAAGAACAAGACAAGCCTAGCGCCGTCGTCATCGTCGCTCGCTCGGCTTTGGCTTTGGCTTTGGCTTCGGCTTTGGATTTGGATTTGGATTTGGCAAATGATCGATCGAGAGATTATCTTTTTGGAAAAAGTTCATTTAAAGCTTGAAAAATAGTGATATGTTAATCCAAAAATCCGCAGACGCATGTCACAACGCACCTCGAAGGGACGAGACCCTTCGAGGCAGACGACCACTGTTTCACGCGAAAAGATGACCTACTCGTAAAGGTCGTCACCTGCATACGCAGGTGGCCAAAGCAGATGCCTCTGCTGCGTGCCATTTGTGACCTGCGGGCGCAGGTGGTCCCGTCGATCTGAAACAGTGCAATTTTCTGAAACCATTGCTTCTCTTCTAAAGCAACACCTTTTGGCTATAAATACCTGAATTTTTCCTCAGGTATAATGACTAAATTTTGTGAAATAAAAACATATTCTTCTTCTTGAAAAACTCAAGTGTGATCATCAAATCATTGAGTGCGTTCGAAGTTCGGTAGAATTTGAGGTACCACTATTCTGCTAAAGTGAATCATTTTATCCTGGGAGGAAAGATTCCATAACCTCGGGTACTTGAGGAGAATAAATTCCTTAAGGACACACCGTGAATTCGGTGGACTTGATTCTAAATGTTTCTGTTTCATCTTCTTTCTTACGGTTTTGCTATTTTCCAGAAAATAGTAGAAACTTCATTTTAAAAGTTCATTATTGTTGAACTTGTGTTTGAAGTTGTTGAACTTCTTTATTGTTCTTGAACTTGTTGTTGAACTTAAAGTTGAAATTCTTTTTGATTAAATACAGATATTTGTACCCGAAAACAACAACAAGCATCATCATATTAGATTTAGCATATCCTGGGAGGAATGGTTTTGAAGTTTGGAAATTTTCAAGTAAGCATGGTTATAGATTCTTACCTTTGGAGGTAATATTATACACCATTTTTGCTTTGATGTTGATTGTGCTTCTGCCGTCATAAGGTATGTCGATGTGCTAAAATTTTATTATTTTTAATATTTGAGAAAGATGGTTAAATTAAACTCAAAGCCAATAATAAAACTTTTTGAGAAAAGAGTTGGAAAAATTGACAATTCTGCCTAGTCAAAAATTAGTTTGAATAAAGAAGATGATATTATTGTTGTGGTCATTTCCCAAGTGAATATTGTGGTGAATGTGAGTGACTGGGTGATAGTTTTTGTATGAATAAAAATAATTTTGTGGCTACACCCAAGTCAATGGAGGAGAAGGATATAGTTGTCTTGATTAAAGAACTACTCAAGTTATTGAAAAAGAAAAAAATTCTTCTTAAACTCACATGTGAAAGAAATATTGGCTTTAAATAAGTTTTCATGTTCTTAACACTTGAACCAATTTGGTTGAGGTGGTATAACTATAAAATGTTGGAGTAAAGTTTGTTTTGAAAATGTTATGGATGTTTAACTATGCATCATTATTTGTTGACAAAAGTATATGATTTAGTTATGTTGATAATTGTAATCATGATTTAGTTGTGTTAAATATTCTAATCAAAAATGAAAATGTTACTAACTTGCTTGATTAATTTCTTTAATTTGTTATATGTTAATTTTGGTAAATTAATTTCTTTTATACAATAAAAATATAATATTACATAAATTTGGTAGAGATGGTGAATTTGTTTTGTTTAATATTTTTGTGAAATGAAATGATCAAATGTCTTATGAGAAATTGGTTGAACTTGTTATGAGTTATAAAAACCGCGATAATAACAAAGATTGTGCGAGTATAATATGACAGAATAAGACCCTAAGCTTACAAAAGAACTCTTGGTTCATAGAAGTTTTAAACTTCACCAATTGTTCTGTGAGTTTAATCTTATTTTGTCTATGTCTGGTTCATAGTCTACGAGACATCAGATTTGACGCATTATGTTCATTTGTGAAAACCCAACAAAATATCTTATATTATTTTATTCATTATTATCATTTTTGAGATATGGAGGAGATTGTAGGAAAAATATTTTAATATCTCAAAAATAAGATATTAATCATATTGTTTCTTCCTTTTCTACCTATAATTAATAGTCCTTAATTACCTCTCCTAATAACTATTAATTTTGGTCAAAAGGATTCATTATAGTAGTTATTCTTTTCTATCATAATCTCTCTTTTATTAGTCACTAGTATATGTACCGGCGCGATGCACAGTTATTATAATTTAAAATTGAATCATTAAAAGTATTATGCATAAGGTAAAGACAGAAAGTCATGCAAAAAATTTATGATTTATATATATAAAAAAATATATGTTCCATACAAATAAAATTATTTTCTTGAGTAGAGATTTATATATCTTATTATTTACTATTCACATTATTTTCTTTGTTTTCTATATATATATATGATTATCTTTTGTCTTATTAATTGTGTATGTATATAATTATTTTTTAAAAATTATCAAATAAAAAGATTAAAAAAGCATAAATATAATGTCGTCTTATTTCCTTTTTATCACCTTCTATTTGAAATTGAAGACCAATATCATTATTCTATCAATGTCCTGAGTCTTTACTTCATTTTTAAAAATTGAATATAAAAATAATGCATTTATCAAGTTTAACAAACTAAAATGTTGTGATTAAATCGCATTTCTTTTATGCAAGTACAAATATAGATAATATGTTTATGAATATGACTTGCCTATGTATATCAGATTTACTTTATTTGAAACTTAAAATTAGTAAACCAAATAGCTATATTTTTTAATTAATTCAAACACCCAAAAAATTCACGATAAGTAAGATTTCCTTTTAATCTCTATTGAAGTAAAGCTACTAACTTATAAGTTATAACTTTGTTTAATTCATACGACTTCTTTGAATATATAATTTGAAATTTATCTAAAGATTAACTTAAGTAGGTAAATGTTATTTTTATTAAATATTATTTAAATTTAAATTTTTTAAAACTGTAATTAAAGTCACTATTGAATATTTCCAATCACTTTGTGCTAGCGAGGCCAACCCCTCCCTCCGTTTCAAAAATTGGATATCTTTTTTCATTTAATCTATCTCCAAATCATTTCCTTTTCTTTCTTCATGTTCGAATATCAACCTTTAAAAAACTGTAAAAAAATTAAAAGAAGAAATACAACCATGAAGAGGGGGAAGAATTACAATCATACTAAGAGTAAAACGTGAATGTTTTTTTTTAAATTTTTTCTTTTATTATGTTACTTATGACCGAAAATAATATATACATCATTTAAATCTAACTTTAAATCTCTCAAAGAAAAAGGCATAGACAATGTTTCTAACCTTTTTCAAACTAATTATTTATAAGGGATATCTTATAATTTATGCAATGCAAATTCATATACTAAGAAAGTTACATAATACATTTCAAACTTACTAATTTTCTTTCAAGAAAAAAAATACTGCAGGAAGTTAAAATCATTTTCAGCAAATAGCTTCATGTAATGACCCATTTTGTCGTTACTAAATTATCCATTCCTCAATATTAACTTGAGTCCAAAATAGCCATCATTTTGTTCATTGTGTCACCTCAAGCTTTTCGACGAAGATTTTAGCCTTTCGATGTGTCTAGATAGACTCAAGCTCGATAAATTTAATTATTTATGAGTACTAATATCAATCCTTTAATTTGAAAGTTCTTTAGATATGAATTAAGGTCGTACAATATCCCTAGTACAAAGTTAAGTTGAAAACATTTTTAACCTATAGAGTTTCGATATGGGTTTCTATTAGGGCCAACTTTGAACGATCATATCTCCTAGAATATAAGGAGTTATGGGGCCTAATACCCACCAAATCAAAGATCTCTAAGTCTTCTTTCCAACGCAATAAACCGTTTGTCAATCCGTTAGTTTGGGTCATGACAGTTGGTATCAGAGCATTAGGTTCACCGGTCCCACAAGTACAAGAGCAATGTCAAGTAGAGTTCCACAGATTAGTGTGTAGGTCCCCACACCCAATCTTTGGAAGGCTATAAGGCATGTAGTAGTCGTTTTTTTTTTCTCTCTGTCATGGCGTACTATTCTTTGACTACTGGCTCGGATCCAATTGGTATCTAGATGATTCCAATTGGTATCTCAACAAAGATCAATTAGAATCCAGTTGATTCCAATTGGTATCTTAGTGAGTTCACTTTGGAATCTAGGAGATTCCAATTGGTATTCGTTAATAATGGCTAAGAATTAATATCATAATATGAAACTGTATGAAAGTAGTGAATTTATTTGGTTGCCTGTAATTTGATATTTGGCTGAACTTGGATTGTAAAACTGTATGATTGTTGTGAATTATTTTTGTTTGAATTGTGGTGAAATAAATTGACTAAGTTGCTTTTGTTGAAAATTATAATGGAACTATGTGATCTTGTTGTTGTGAAATTAATAAATTCTTTGGTGCTTCCTTGTTCTTGATATTATTGTTATGCTGATGAAATTGATGATATGAGAATTGAGAGGATGATATGAGGACATGATGTCAAGGGAAGATATGAAAACGACATGAACAAAAGACTGAGGTGATATGTGTTTTCCTCAATGATGGGCTCTTGCAATTGATATTTTGAATGAATTCAATTGTATGGTTCAGTTATTTGATATTGTGAATGGATCCTTATGTGGTCCAGTTATTTGATATTATATGTGGATCCTTGTATTGTCCGGTTATTGAGACTTTATTTGGATTCTTTTGCAATCCTATTATTTGAAATTTTAATTAGTTCCTTGTGAGGACTGGCTAAGTGATATTATCCTTGAGTTCCTTGTATGAAATGACTTTTAAGATTTGACAAAATAATGAGTTTTAAATAAAAGTGGCAAAAACTAGTGGAGGTTGTTGATACCTAAGGAATTTGTTGATAACTTATTTGAAATATGATATTGATAAAGAGACTGTTAATGACCTGTAATCGGTGATGTTGTTTGACTTTGCTCGTATGCTTACTATATAGGGATCAATCTTGAAGTGGTCAAGAGTTAGTGAAGCCTGTAATAAAAATGTTGTAAGGTAGAAATAAGAATGAAATTGTATACCTTAGCTTGGTGTTGGTGATGGATGGGTAATTGGGCTTGACAATGAAGGTTTTGTCGTGTGATAAGTATTGAAGTTAGTGATTGCATTGGCATAAGTTTTAGTTGTGGATTGGTGTATTAAGGGAGGCCTTAAGAAGATAAGTTGATTGTTGACTTGGTCTTGTGATTGAATTGTGTGATTAACGTCCTATAAAATTGACTGATAGATAACAATTTTAGAGGGTAGTAATCCCCATGATGGTGTTAATGCAGAATTAAATGGCATAGTTACACCCATAGAATAATTAAGAATGGTCCTAAATGGGAGAATATAAGTGAATTATTAAATGGCATGATTGATCTTTCCTTGGGTAATACTTGGTGGATATTGCTTATTGAGTGATTAAAGTATGATGATTAGATGAGTATTTGCGATGTTATGGAGGAGAATGTGTTGTAGTCTCTAATTCTGTAGGATCTCTATGGCTAATAGTTGTAAGTCTGTGTAATGAGTGAGAGGTTGTGTTGTCACCCATGTATAGTAGTAAACCGTTAGCTTGAACCATGGGTGATCTTGAGGTGAAAAGAATAGTGGTTGTGAGATGTTGAAGCTAGCTTTATAGAATGAATCTAGTAGTCTTGATTAGGCGCATGCGAGTATCTAAGTTATGTGACTTGTAAATGGAGTGGTGACTTAAATATGATCAAGATGTAGATTTTCCAGGGGGTAGTCTTGGCTAGAAACTTACTCGGGTGTCTCAGGGTGAGCCTGTATGTTGGGTGGATTAGATGTGACTTGTCTGGTATTGAAATTTGAGTAGTAGACTCATGTAGCATCCCGTAGCACTTTTCGAAATTGAATTCGGGGCTCTAGAACTCCGATAATGATAATTATTGTGATAGGCTTGCAATTTTATGTCCAAATATTGATTTTGTGTTGTAAAATAGAAGCATCTGTGAGCTAGGCGGAGCTCACTGGTTTGGTCAAGGGAATTAACACCATGGGTCCGTTGTGGAGGTTAGCACTGCAACGACAATTGCGCTGCAGCAACGATAAAGAATGCAGTTTTTCAGTTTTTATTTCGTTCTTCGGAGTTCATTCCCCATTCTTTCGTTGTAAGAAGAGAGAATGAACCTAGGGTGAAAAAGAGGTGATTTTGGGTGATTGTCTTTTTCAAGGTGAATCTTTTAACCCTCTTTATCTTGCTTTGACTCATAACACTCAAGTTTGAGACTTGGACCGTTGTAAGGAGAATAAGTGATTCGTGCGTAAATGTTTGGCTCGGCCTCTTCGTGTTTTAAAAAGCCTTGATAGAACGATTGAGTAGAGAATGTAGGTTAATTATTGATGATATCAAGTGAGTGAGATACGGTGCAATATAAGAAACTCTGTTAGTAATGTCTCTCTAATTTCAATATCGTGCTCCACCGAATGCCCGTTCGGGGACGAACGGATGGTAAATTGGTATCTAATTGTAACGACCCATTTTGTCGTTACTAAATTATCCATTCCTCAATATTAACTTGAGTCCAAACTAGCCATCATTTTGTTCATTGTGTCACCTCAAGATTTTTGACGAAGATTTTAGCCTTTCGATGTGTCTAGATAGACTCAAGCTCGATAAAATTAATTATTCATGATTACTAATATCAATCCTTTAATTTGGAAGTTCTTTAGATATGAATTAAGGTCGTACAATATCCCTAGCACAAAGTTAAGTTGAAAACATTTTTAACCTATAGAGTTTCGATTAGGGCCAACTTTGAATGATCATATCTCCTAGAATATAAGGAGTTATGGGTCCTAATACCCACCAAATCAAATATCTCTGAGTCTTCTTTCCAACGCAATAAACCGTTTGTCAATCCGAGTTTAGAATAAAAAGTCATGGCCGTTTTACTGAACACTGTCCGGGCTGAAATGGGAATTTCGCTGTAGCGAAAATTCTGGTGGTATTTAAATCATATTTAGTCAATTTTCAGGTCCAAAACCCCAAAACTTCATTCCCCAACCCTAGAGAGGTGATTTCCCAAGGTTTAGAGTGAAATTTCTTCATTGAGGTAAGTTTTTCCATCATCTTCTTCGTCTTTTAATCCATTAACATCTTAGAATCCTTAGGAAGACCCTTAATGGTGGATTTTTGGGAAAAACTTATGGGTGTTCTTAATATCACCTAGAACTAATTCTAGATTATAAATTAATGATTCCTAGCATGAACTTGGTAAACTAGATTATGTATTTTGTTGGTTGGAAATCTTGAATTCCATAAAGATAAGACCTTTAGCATAAACTCCATTAATGGAGATGGGTTAAGCTTGAAAGAACTAGTTAATAATTAATTGACCTTGGAGAATGATATAGACCTTGAATTAGGGTAGAATTAGTGGGTTTTGAATTCCCAAAGATAGTTATTTAAAGAGTAATTGATTAATTACTCTTATGGTTGTTTGATATTTAGATGATTGATCATTCCGAAGCATGAAGAAAGGGAAGGAACATCCTTGATATGGCTTGTTGCTTCAAAAAGCTTGGCGTCCAGGTAGGCTAGGTTAATGAGTAGAAGACTGTGTTATTTCATATTTTCATAATTTATAATTGATGGGAGAAAGCATGTCTAGGAGTGCAAACATGGAGTTGAGGTGGATAAAGACATAAGAACTTTACTTTAATCCTGAAAACTATGTTATTGATTGATTATGTGATATTTATGATATTATGTGTTATGTGCCTGAAAGGGGATTGTTGTGAATGAAGTATGTGGACATGATGTTTCTTAGTTGTTCTAGTGATGAACCTAATTTTATAAAGGTATAAGTTGCATATTGTGCCATGATAATGGTGAGGCCTAAGGGATAGATGACTTGAATCATTGTGTGCATTATATTATGCGGAGAGAGGTAGAGAATAATGATAAGGTTGAATGTGCTAGTTATGGGTGGTGATGTTAGAACCCAAGTTGTGGTATTTGAGTAGGTTATGGTTTAATTGGAGTTTAGACTCAATTTAATTGTGTGTATGCTCCTAAATTGGATGCTTGTTGATTGGTCTTCGGACATACTTGAATTGATGATATTTGGATTGTTGATACTTGCATGAATACTTATGAAAAATCAAACTTGATGGAATTGCCTTATGATTATAAGTGTACTTGTAAATTTAGTACGTCGTGTTGTATCCTGAGAGATAGTATGAAGTTGATAAAATATACATAATATGGTTATGGAGGATCGGGTACCACGCCGGTACGGATATTGATGTTGATATTACTTATTTATGGAGGATCGGGTGTCATGCCGGTATGGTACATGGACTTAGATTGTCCCCTGCAGGTCATGACTAGTTGGGCAGAAATAAGTCCCTTAGCATGTGTGTACAGACTATTGTTGATAAATGAAAAATCTTGATTCATAATGATAATGTGATTGAAAAGAATGCCTCGAGTAAAGAAGGCTTGTGATATACCTTCATACAGGTTGAAAAGTGAATGATGAATATTTATTAAGAACAGAAAAGTGGAAAGATTGTTAGTAGCAATGTGGCCGACGTTAAATTGTGGTATTGCTGTAAGACGTGATTGGATCGGGTGCCACGAGCCGGCATGGTAATATTAATAATAAAGAAATTGATAATGAAGTGATCTAAAGTGATGAATCCAATGAATAATCTTAAAGAAACGATCCCAAAGTTTCAATAATTTAATTAATCCTTCTCCAAGAGTATCTATAAGGTTTACTAATGAAACTTGAGTTCTCTTGTGTGTTTTACTGAGATGTGAGTTGATTTGTATTCGTTATTTGATTGTATCCTTGAGATTGATTGTGTGACATGTACTTGGAAAAGTGAAACTCTGTGCTTACATGTTATATGTTGGTCGACTTACTTTATTTATACTTGGTGTAATTGTGGCTTATCCGATTGGCTAGTTATTATTCTTTAATATTATAATAAAGTGTTTGGTTGTTAGCCCGAGAGTTTAGTGTGAGTTGTCTATGAATACTGGATTGATCCTATGGATGTGGGTAATGGAAACGGCAATGCGAATAAAGGGGTGATAGTGATGGTTTAGTGTTGGATTGTGGTGGATGGTATGAATTAATGAGGTTAGACTATGCTAGTGGTGAATATAATCTCGTTAATAGAGTTGGAAAATTGTAAATTATATAGGCATGTTATAATGATATTACAGCCTTAGTTAAATTATACTCTATTTAAGATGTCATGATTTCTTTTCTTTGATTCTATTTTATGATTATGTGGACTAACACTGGTCGACCGATGATGCCTACCAGTACGTGTGTTTGTACTGACCCTACTCTTCTACATCCCTTCTCGGGGTGTAGACTGGATGCAGGTTAGTTTGCAGTTACTAGATCAATAACGATATTCAGCACTAACTTCTGCACTTCCTTCCTGGCAGATGTTAGAGTCTTTGTGTTATTTATTTTATTGTCAGTCTATTCTGTAATAGGTAGCTCTTGTACATGTCTGACCAGGTCTTGGGGTAGTGAAGGACAGTTGTAAGAAGTTTTTGAAAAGTTTATTTATTGGTATTTAATTTACTTTTTTATATTTAATTCAATATTCTCTTAAAAACAGAAGTCTTCCGCATATTTTTGGTTGGGTAATAAGGGTTCTCCTAGCTACTTAGGATAGCGTAGGTGCCCGAACGATTCATTAGTTTGGGTCGTGACACTTCATTCATTATTTCAAAGCTATGTTGTGAATACATTATTCAACTTCCTCATATGCTTCATCTTCTACTGAATTCTCATTTTGCATTTGTAATATCATTCCATCAACATGCTTGAACCCGTACTTTGTTGAAACCTGATATTAAAAAAATCAAGCAAAATAATCATATATTATATTCCGATGCATGACCTAATCTATAATCATGAAACTACACATACATGTAGTAGATAATCCTGAAAATTCAAGAAATGAAAAATTAAAGCAAATTGGATGTTTGAAGAATTGATTGATGACTGAAAAGTAATGACTCTGAGTATTTATAACTCTCTTTTTACTTAATAATTTGAATAAAAATAAATATACCATAATAACATATCATTATTGCTTTTTCTTGATACCATAATTATCTTCATAATTTCTAATCAAATCCTTCTTAATTAACTATCCATAAAATCTCTCTTAAATTTACAATTTGCTTATATTTAACTAATTTCTTAATCACATTCACAATTATCAGATATAATTTTTTGACTCAACTATAGCAGCAATTATTTTTTTCTTAAAAGTGGCTGTTGGAAATATATTTAATTATGATAAAAAAAATTAATAAGCGAAAAAGGTAAATAAAATTTCAAATAACTTTCTTTTATGTGCTACTTGATCTTTTTTATAACTTTCTATAATTAACTTTTGAATAAATCTCTTTTACTTAACTCTCTCTTAAGGTAATTTTTTATTATACCTAAAATCAATTTTTTAAAAGAATATATGGAAAGTGTTGAAATTTATACTTCCTTTTTAATTATTACAGATTTAGATACATAAATATATCGTAAAGCACTGCATAAAATAAATTTTCATAGATAACTTCTTTATGAAATAATGACTTAAGGTATTATATATATATATATATATATATATTCTCAGAATCATATTAACTTTTTTTTATAGCCACTAATTAGTTGTAATTAATAAATACAATATAATGTTTCCTTGTGTGGCAATGTTCATTCCGAAAATATTTTTATATAGAAATAATTGATTTTCAATCATCCATTTTTAAATTCAAGATTATCACTTATACATTTCTTAATATAGATTATTAATATAATTAATTTCTATGACTGATTCTTGGTCATAGTGATCCCCCCATAAATAAGAATTCTTATTTTGAATTTAGATTACATGAGAATAAGAATCAATCATAATTGATTTTCTCAAAAATTAAGTGACACAATTTTAGCCTAGTTGCAAAATATATTTTATTGTAAAGATAGGAGTCAATATTAGTTGATTTTTTACCATTACATATATATATATATATATATATATATATTAAATAGGAATGCTTATTTTTTAATATTTTCACCACAATTAAGTGGAATAATTTTAGAAATATTTTGAAATATATTTATTATGAATTTAATTGAAATATATTTAGTATATTTATACTTCAACTAACCTAATTTCATATATAAAATAATATTATTTAATATTTCTTATGTGGTAATATTTGTTTCAAGATTGATAAATTATCTATTTCCTATTATACAAAAAAGTAATTAGTGAAATTCAAACAAAGACTGTTCTTAATTAATTGTATTCGTCTCAATATAGTAGTAATACTTATTTTCCAATTAAATTCATATTTTTATTTTATTTGAATTCAAAATTTTACATCTTTCCATTCAAATTAAAATTTTATCATCTGAATTTAAATGCTTTTTTTTCAAATATGTCTCTTGATAATAATTAATTACCCTTTACTTATTTTGTTTTCCATATATATATCGAATAATTGTACAAATAATAACAAATACTTATTTTTTAACATACAAAGGCTATCTTGGAATTTTATCTAATAAATATGAAAGATAAGAAAATAAACGTTTTCGGCAGAATGATAACGCAATTTAAGAAGCCTTCCAAATATATTTATTAGAAAATTAGGAGTCAAAATATTGCAATTTTTCATCCATTAGGAGTTAATCTTAGTTTTTTTTTACGATAATATGAAATAATTAAATAATGAACAAAATATGAAATAATTAACTACAAATCTTAATATCAAATAATTGAACAATCATAACTGAACAATCATAATAGTTTTCATCGAATAGGATTCAATCTTAATAGTGTTCATCCAATAGAAGTCAATCTTAATTATTCTTTACCATAATATGAAATAATTATTATTATTTTTACCAGAATATGCAAGAATATTAAATAATTAAATAATCAAGAAAATAATTTTTTGTTGTAAAATGATAGTTTTTTTGTTGTAAAATGTCAAGTGGCTAGTTCTCAAGATGCCACTTGGCTTAATTTTAGGCTAACTACTCTCCTCTATTATATATATAGATAATAATTGATTACCCTTTACTCAATTTGTTTTCCATATATATATATATATATATATCGAGTAATTGTACAACTGATAATAAATACATATTTTTTAACATACAAAGGCTATCTTGAAATTTTATATAATAAATATGAAAGATAAGAAAATAAACGTTTTCGGAAGAATGATAAAGTAATTTAAGAAGTCTTCCAAATATATTTATTAGAAAATTAGGAGTCAAAATATTGCAATTTTTCATCCATTAGGAGTCAATCTTAGTTGTTTTTTTACCATAATATGAAATAATTAAATAATCAACAAAATATGAAATAATTAACTACAAATCTTGATATGAAATAATTGAACAATCATAATAGTTTTCATCCAGTAGGATTCAATCTTAATAGTGCTCATCCAATAGAAGTCAATCTTAATTATTTTTTGCCACAATATGAAATAATATTAATTATTTTTTACCACAATATGAAAGAATATTTTAAATAATTAAATAATCAAGAAAATAGTTTTTTGTTGTAAAATGCCAAGTGACTAGTTCTCAAGATGTCACTTGGCTTAATTTTAGGCTAACTACTCTCTTTTATTATATATAGAGATATGAAAGAATATTAAATAATTAAATAATCAAAAAAATAGTTTTTTGTTGTAAAATGATAGTTTTTGGTTGTAAAATGCCAAGTGGCTAGTTCTCAAGATGCCACTTGGCTTAATTTTAGGTTAACTACTCTCATTTATTATATATATATATATAGATAGATATGAAAGAATATTAAATAATTAAATAATTAAGAAAATAGTTTTTTGTTGGAAAATGATAGTTTTTTGTTGTAAAATGTCAAGTGGCTAGTTCTCAAAGTGACACTTGACTTAATTTTAGACTAATTACTCTCCTTTATTATATATATAGATTATTTTAACACTAATTAATGCATTCATTTTGGTCAAAAATCTATTGCAAACGTTCAGATTTTTCTAGTGATATTTCATTGCTTTCATGGCTTTGATTAATCTTAATTATTGGTTGTTGAACGTTGGCATATCACAAAGTACACTTATAAATATTTTTCATCTACTCGTATTTGTTGGAGTGAAAGAAAACAGTGAGCATATTCTTCCTCAAATATATTTATATCTATAAAGTGTGTTGGGTTTTCCTTTAAAAAGATATAGATCTTTGTTAGTTTCAGGTACCTAGTTATAACTAGAAGAGCATGTTAAATTTTGAGGGATACACCTTAACCAGTGAAATATCCATAGAGTCTGTTTGGAAAGCCACCTGGTAATTGAAATTGGTGTAATTACTAGGGTAGTAATTACCAGCTTAGGAATTACACACCCTAGTAATTACGATGATCTATTTGTTTGCCACAATGTAATTACAGTATAATTATAAGTGTACTGCTTGGTTGCACAAGAGTAATTATGTGGTTAAATTCAACTTTTAAAATAAAAGTTAATTATCAAAAACTAAAAATTTATATTAAACAAATAAATGCCTTTATAAATGATATTAAATTAAATATTTGATATATATATATATATATATATATATATATATATATATATATATATATTCTTATAAAAAATAATTGATTTATATTTTTCAAACTAGTATATTTTAATTAAATTAATCATAAAAACATAAAGTACTTGATTTTTAAGAGCATCATGAAATGCATGTTTGACAACAAGATGAATGTTATAAATATAATGTCATAAAATTATTAAAACATTTGAAAAAAAGATAATCTGTCAATTCTAACTAAAAAAATAAATGGCTTGCAATGTGAAATATCATGTCAATACTAGTAAAACAAATAAATTGAAACTGAAAATATAACATAAGTTCAAAATTCAAAATAAATAAATAATACTCTTATGTCAAATTTCAACATAACGTAAGTATGATTTAAAAGAAAAGAAAAACCTAAGTCTATAACCTTATTTAACAATGAATTCTACTTAATTTAAAAATTAGAATACTAACTAAATTATGCTAAATGAAAAAAATGGACATAAAATAAATAAAAAATTAGATAACACGAAAAATTGCATGGAATCACAAGAAGTAAAGGTTGGGAAATAAGAAGGAAATGAAATATAAATGATATAAAATAAAAAATAATTTAAAAATATTAGAATAATAAAAATAGAAATAATTTAAAATAAATTAAAACGAAAAAATAAAATGAAAAATTAAAAGGTAACCAGCTTGAAATTACACCATGTAATTACCAGCAATTCACAGCTTTTCCCCTGTGAATTGGAGAGTGTAATTAACCCCTGCCAATAACACCAAATTACCTACTGACCAAGTAATTATCTGGCAAACCAAACATGTCAGACAGTGTAATTACACCCAATTACACCAAATCTAATTACTAGGGTGACTTTCCAAACAAGCCCTTAAGGACAGTGACAAAAGCATGCCTCAAGCTAGAGAATTTCTGTGATTCACAATATTTACAACAAATTTCACTAAACCTAACAAGAAGGAGTGAGGACTTTTTGGGATTTGCTAGGAAAAAGAAGTGGGGTGGACTTTTTGGGATTTAACGAACTAAATATAGGAAATTACATGGGATGTCTCTCATAGTGGGTTGCTTTACTTTTTCCATGCTCATTTGTTTCTCAACTTTTCTTCTTCTTCTTCTTTTTCTCTTTTTCACTGTTACTTGATTTTTATTTTTTATTTTTTATTTTTTTCTTGTTTTAATTCATTTGTCTCAACCTTTATTTTTTCTTTTATCTTTTTTTTTATTTCTCAAACATTATTTGTTTTTCATTTCTCTTTTTTTAATTCATTTGTCTCAACCTTTGTTTTTTTATTTTATTTTTTCTTCTCATTTTTATCGACTTTTTTGTTATTTTTTTAGTCTTCTCCTTTTTTTTTTTTCTATTTTCTTAACCTTTATTTTATTCTTCTCTTTTTTTTTTTCTTTTTTCTCAATCTTTATTTTTTTTCTTCTCTTTTTCTTTTTTCTCGGCTTCTATTATATTTTGCTAATGAACCGAAAATTGGATAATCCGCAAAAAGAATCTTCTTTCTTCGACATCAAAGTAAACTTAAGGGCGTGACTTGTCATTTGGAAATCCATTGGGATAAGTCTTGCCTCCAAGCCAAGACTTACAGAACATCTCATAAATTAAAACACAATGTGGTAGTGTCAAGTCTTACTCGTGGGGCATAACTTGTTGTTTTGAAATTCTTGAACCAAGTCTTGCCTTTGGGGCAAGAGTTATAGAGTATCTCATAAATTAAGACATAATGAAGCAGTGTTTAACTCTTGCCCATGGGGAGTAACTTGGTTTTTTGAGAGGTTCTTGAGCTAAGTTTAGTTTTAGAGGCAAGACTTATAGAGCATCTCATAAACTAAGACACAATGTGGTAGTGTCAACTCTTGCCCATGGGGTCGTATAACTTATTTTTTGAAAGTCCTTGGGCTAAGTATTGCCTCTAAGCGAAGATTTAGAGCACGTCTCATAAATTAAGACACAATGTGGTAGTTTCAACTCTTGCCCATGGGGTATAACTTGTTGGTTGAAAGTCCTTGGGCTAAGTCTTACCTCTAAGGCTAGAGTTCTAGAACATCTCAAAAATCAAGACACAATGTGATAGTGTCAACTCTTGCCCATGATGCATAACTTGTTGTTTGAAAGTCTTGGGTTAAGTCTTGCCTCTAAGGCAAGAGTTATAGAGCATCTCATAAATCAAAACACAATGTGGTAGTGTCAACTCTTGCCCATGGGGCGTAACTTGTTGTTTGAAAGTCCTTGGGCTAAGTCTTGCCTCTAAGGCAAAGTTATAAAGTATCTCATAAATCAAGACTCAATGTGGTAGTGTCAACTCTTCCCCCTGGGGCGTAACTTGTTGTTTGAAAGTCCTTGGGCTAAGTCTTGCCTCTAAGGCAAGAGTTATAGAGCATCTCATAAAAAAAATTACAATATGGTAGTGTCAACTCTTGCCCATGGGACGTAACTTATTGTTTGAAAGCCCTTGGTCTAAGTCTTGCCTCTAAGACAAGAGTTATAGAGCATCTCATAAATCAAGACACAATGTGGTAGTGCAAACTCTTGCCCATGAGGCATAATTTGTTCTTTGAAAGTCATTGGGCTAAGTCTTGCCTCTAAGGCAAGAGTTATAGAACATCTCATAAAAAAAAATACAATATGGTAGTGCTAACTCTTGCCCATGGGGTCGTATAACTTGTTTTTGAAAGTCTTTGAGTGAAATCTTGCCTCTAAGGCAAGAGTTATAGAGCATCTAATAAATCAAGACACAATGTGGTAGTGCCAACTCTTGCTCATGAAGCATAACTTGTTGTTTGAAAGTCATTAGGCTAAGTCTTGCCTCTAAGGCAAGAGTTATAGAGCATCTCATAAGTCAAAACATAATGTGGTAGTGTCAACTCTTGCCGATGGGACGTAACTTGTTGTTTGAAAGACCTTGGGTTAAGTCTTACATCTAAGGCAAGAGTAATAAGTTTAGAATCCTGAGAGTGGAAGTAGTGATTGATCAAAAAATATAGCTAGATTCTTGTACCCATTAAGTGAGTGATGGAGGTTGTAGGCCCTTATAGTGTTGCTAAAGGTATAGCAAGATTAGCAAATTTTATGGCAGTCGGTAGAAAAAAAAAAGAGTGGTTGGTTAAAATGTTTTTGAATTTAGTTGAAATAAGGAAGGAGCTCATGATGGCTTGTTACTGTGGTAGTAAAGAACAAGTGTAGGTTGCGAATAGAAGGATAAAGTGGTTAAGAACTTACACATGTAAGTTTTAAGTTATGGTTTTGGGAGAAACTCCTTGTTGCTTATAGAACTATGAGCGTAGTTTAAAAGAATGTATGGGTAAGCAGATGTGATGCAAAAAAAGAAAAATGTGTTAATGGACAATAATTAGATAGGTTGTAGGATAAAATTTGACTATTCATATTATGAGGTTTTAGTAGACCCAGTATTTCTTGATTTTACCTAGTAGTTGTAGTTAGTATAGTATGTAAGAAGATGTGTAGTGAATACTAAGATGTAGTAGTAATATTGTGAAGAAGAGTGTGCTTGTAAGCCGTAAATAAGTGGAATAAGAAATTTAAGTTGATTATTTTGTCAAAATTTTGATGGACTAGTATAGTATGTGGGATATTTTATTGGCAGTCCATGATTGGTACTGGACACTAAGTTTAAACTTTAGATGCTGACTATGGTAAAAATAATGGTAGTGTAATGACCCTTGTTGTGAATTTTAGCTTTTTCAGTGTTTTAACAATTTTCCCTTTCCCGTATTGCTATATGTCATTTGTGAGTTGTGGAGATGGTTGGCATGGTTCCCGAAGCATTTGAAAGTGCTTTGAGTGAGTTTGTGATTTTTAGAGGCTTTAAAAGTGATTAGTTTAACTTTGGTCAACATTTCGTGATCCGAGCGTCGGATGGTGATTCTGTCAGCTTCATTAGATCTGAAATATCAATTTTAGATTAGTAGCGTAGTTGACTTGGGTTTCGAGCTTTTATATTTAGTTTTGACCTATTAGATGAGAAACTAATTAAATTTAGCTTAAAGAGGTCTCGTGGGTTAACTTGTTGAAAATGACCTCATTTTGTAAATCCAATGGTTCCATTTAGTCTGGAACATCGAAATTAGCCTAGTAACAGTAGTCAGATTATTTCTGTAGGGTCTTGAACAAATCCCAAGGTTCCTTTCGGAGGTTTCAAAATCATTTCTTTTCAGCTGAGTTACTGATATCTGGTGCAAAAAGAATCCTTCTTTGCATTCGTGGGGTTGCCTTTGCATTAGCAGAGAAGGAAATTATTGCTCATAGCGATCGTGATGGGGGGCTCGCGATCACTGTGATGGGATGGCCGTGTTTGTGAAGGGTAGTAGGTCGGGTCCGAGTTGGTCTTTTCGGTCGGGTCAGATCTCGAATGTAACGTAAGTGACCACTTTCGCAAAAGGCAATTAATACTTGGGCAGAATTTAATTCCCCTTTTCGTTTGAAACCCCAGCTAGAGTACATGCTAGAGAGGCCTCTCCCGAGCCTGAGATTGAGCCTGAGGAGGTAGCTATTCAGCCAGAGGTTGGAGGTCCAGCTCAAGTTCCTCAGGGTTTCATGGTTACCCTAGTATTGTAGGATTTGTTGATTCGTCAATTGAGCCATTTGGATGACATTCCCTAAGCATGTATTTTATCGAGTATACCAGATGGATCTCAAACAACAGGAGGTGTACAGTTGGTAGGACAGGCTACTGCTCATGGATTTTAGACCCCCAGAGGCACAACCAGCTACTGTGGTGGAACCACATGTTGAGACTTTGCCTACTAGTTTGGGTATCCTACCTATAATTTTTGGTACTGTTTTGTCTACTTATAGGTGGTTATTATATGATATCACTATTCTTTATCATCTGAGCATAGCTAATGTGGTAGCAGATGCTTTGAGTCAGGAGGCGGCTAGTATGGGGAGTTTGGCTCATTTGTTGGTAGGAGAGCAGCCTTTAGCTATAGATGTTCAATCTTTAGCTAACTAGTTGGTTCGACTTGATTTTTTGACACACCAATGTGTTTTGGCCTATGTTGAGGCTGGGTCTTCATTGAGGATCAGATTTGAGCTCGCTAGTTTGATGATGAGAAGTTGAGGATGATTAATGATAAAGTGTTGAGTGGTGAGATGAAGACTGCATCCCTTGATCTTGAGGGTGTTTTGAGGATTGGTGTCTGAGTTTGTGTGTCAAGAGTTGGTAGATGGATTAGACTGATTTTTAAGGAAGCTCATTGTTCGAGGTACTCTATCCATCTAGGAGCGGCCAAGATGTATCATAATTTGAAGCAACACTATTGGTGGTGTGGTATAGAGAAGGATATTGTTGAGTTCATGGCCAAGTGTTTGAATTTCCAACAAATAAAGTATGAGCATCAGTAACCGGGTGGTAATATGCAGAGGATGCCAGTTCTCGAGTGGAAGTAAGAGCGAATCACTATGGATTTTATTGTTGGCCTACCCCCGACTTTAGTGAAGTTTGATTCTATTTGGGTGATTATGGATAGGTTGACTAAATCAGTGCATTTTGTACCTGTGAAAGTGAAATACAATGCGGAGAAGTTGGCCAAGATCTACATTCGTGAGATTGTTCGATTGCATAGAGTACCTATCTCCATTATTTCTGATAGAGGTATGCAATTTACCTCAAAGTTTTGGAGTTCTATGCAGAGAAAATTAGGTACTCAGCTTGCTATGAGCATAACTTTTCACCCACAGATGGATGACCAGTAAGAGTGAACTATTCAAGTGTTTGAAGACATGCTTCGAGCATGTGTTATGGATTTTGGTGGTCACTGGGA
This sequence comes from Capsicum rhomboideum, assembly GCA_031232105.1. Taxonomy (NCBI): domain Eukaryota; kingdom Viridiplantae; phylum Streptophyta; class Magnoliopsida; order Solanales; family Solanaceae; genus Capsicum; species Capsicum rhomboideum. Next base: position 44,118,753 of record CP124715.1, on the reverse strand, counting down.
CCAGTTTTTGGCCTTAGCAGAGTTTGCCTACAACAACAGTTACCATTCCAACATTTAGATGGTGCCTTTTGAGGCTTTGAATAGGCAGAGATTTAGATCCTCATGGGATGGTTTGATTCATTTGAGGTTAGGCCTTGGGGCACCGACTTGTTGAGAGATTCGATGGATCGAGTTATATTGATTTAGCAGAGGCTCATAGCTACCCAGAGTAGGCAGTAGAGTTATGCCAACCATCGGGTTCATGATGTATCATTCATACTTGGTGAGCGGGTTTTGTTGAAGGTATATCCCATGAAGGGTGTGATGAGATTCGAGAAGAAAAGAAAGCTTAGCCCGAGATTTATTGAAACTTTTGAGATTTTTGAAGATGTGGCATAGAGTCTAGCTTTGCCTCCACATCTGTTAGTTGTTCATTTGGTATTCTGTGTTTCCATGTTGAAAAAATGTCTTCTAGATGATTCTCATGTGATCCGGTGGGATTCTGTAGCATTAGATCATAATTTGTCCTTTGAGGAGTAGCCCATTGCTATCCTAGACAGGCAGCCTATGAAATTAAGGTCCAAGCATATTAATTATGTGAAAGTTCAGTGGAGTCATCGTCCTATTAAGGAGGCTACGTGGGAGGTTGAGTCCTATATGAGGAGTAGATACCCCCAACTTTTTAACGATTTAGGTACTTTATTTGCTTTTTTGTTCTACGATGAACGCGTGTCTTAGTGGTGGATAATGTAATGACTATTTTTGTGAATTTAGCTTTTTCAGTGTTTTGACCTTCCCTGTAGTTTCTATATGTCATTTATGAATTGTGGGGGTGGTTGACATTGTTCGCGAAGCATTCGGGAGTGGTTTGAGTGAGTTTGAGGTTTTTAGAAGCTTTGGAAATGATTAGTTTGAATTTGGTCAACATTTCGAGATCCAAGCATCGGATGGTGATTGTGTCAGTTCCATTAGATTTGAAATGTTGATTTTGGGTTAGTAGCATAGTTAGTTTGGGTTCCGAGCCTTTATATTTAGTTTTGACCTATTAGACGAGAAGCTAGTTAAATTTAGCTTAAAGGGGCCCCCAGAGGTTAACTTGTTGAAAAAGATTTCTTTTCGTAAATTCGATGTTTTGAGTTCGAAACATCGAAATACCCTAGTAGCATAGTCAGATTATTTCTTTTGGTGATAATGATCCTAGTTGGAGACTAGAATCAAAATGCAGAAAACTGAAATAAAAAAAAGACTATGTGGAATTATCAAAATCTAATCAAATTTATGAGCAACAAAGGACTTTATACCTTCACCTCTCAATTGAATTCGATCAAACAACAATAACCCGAACTCAATCAAAGACGAGAAACCTAATTGAATCCACAAAGAGAGAAACTCAATGATTGATTAAGCTATAAGAAGTTAACACGAGCAATATCGGGAATCCACCCTAATCACTCCACTACAATTACCAACTATGAACTACACTAATACTAGGCTTCACCTAGAAATTACAAGCTTAAAACCTCTCAATTCATCATAAACTAAGAAAGAAAATAACTAAGGCCACTATTTATAGTTATTTCCTTTACAAAAATAGCCCAAAAGTGACTATTTTAGAAATAACCCACAAGGGCCCTTCTTGATTGCCCAAAAGGCATCTTGATCGCCCATGGCCTTGTGTATTTATTTCTCCATGGCTTCCTATGGTCTCCAAGCTATCATCCATATGTGGAAGCCCCAAGCTACCCATGCTTGTATCATCCTCCCCTTCTTCAAAAGGATTCATCCTCGAATCCGAACCTTGTAAAAACATGAGAAGGACAAATAACAAACATATCCTCATAGCATGAGGGTTAGAACAAGGGTTATCAACCATACAAACTTACCAAGGAGGAACACATTTGAAATACAATCAACTATCCTTTGTGTTGAAGAAGATCCATTCTTCATATAAGGTACAAATAAATTGGTTATAAGCAACATCATGAGACAAGGAAACCACAAAGGTCTTAATGGCATCAAGGATCCCAAGAGATGATATCACATATTCTTTAGTTGCCTGAAGATACAATTATTTCATCGCCTCACAATAAGACCTCACAAAAAGTTGTGCAATCACCCATAAAGGCTCATCCGGGTCAAAGAAGTGCAAGACCCATATACCTCTACCTCTATAGTAAACAAATCCCATCCCAACAAGGGTATTATAGTAAGCAAAGAGGTAGTAGAGAAAGGTGCTAAGCATGCTTCCGAGAGTCCCATTTGAAAATTCAACTTGTCCAACCCTATGAAGCTGACAAGGATCTTTCAATACACATGGACTACCCCACAAATAAACAAACCACTTAGCGTCCCCTAGTTGTGGGTCACACAACTTAAGCACAAGTGTGTCAAACAAGGATGCACGTACATAGAAAACTCCTAAAATAGGCAATGACACATTTGCCTTGGGGTTCACAAGCATGAGACTACATTTTAGCAAAGGGTCATCATATGCAAACAAGTAGTAAAGAAAGGTGTTACTTAAATAAACTTCTTCCGAGGTGTGCCCATATATAGAATCACCCTTTGATCCACAAGTATTAAGGCCTTGATTAAGAATGGGGTTACACAAGAATGAAAGGGTCATTAGAGAACATACACCCCTTTCCTTTAGACCACTAACCCCTCCACTAGACGTACTATCATCATCTAAAAATAGAGTTCTGTAAGTGTGTCATCATACCATTATGGGTTCTCAATCACTTGGTAGACTTCAAGAAGGGCTACACTTCTATCATTCCAAGACACACTACTATGCATTTCACCTTCATTAGTCATGTCAACATCAAACAAGGGATTATCATTAAAAATACATTCCACCTCAAAATACTCATGAGAAGAACAAGGAATGGAATCACAATTCAAGGATTCATCATTTAGGTGCAATGACTTCACATGACTGACTATATCAATGCCATCACTAAATTAAGGTTCCTTAAGTTCATCACTAAACTCCTCATTTAGTGCGTCATCATTACACACAAGTTGATCAACACCAATATCACTTGATAATGAACTATCATTCAAAGCATATGTATTAACACTAGGCGGACACAAATTGATCTTACTAGAAGAATCAATTCGGTCATCAATAGGATCAACTAGTGTATCTACATTCTCAACATGCACATTATATAAACATGGAAAAGAATCACATGAAAATGTACTATTATTCAAGGCACAAGTGTCAACATTAGGCGGATATAAATTGATCTTACAAGAAGAATTAATTCGGTCATCAATAGGATCAACTAGTGTATGAACACTCTCAACAAATACATTATCACTATGTGGCAAAGAATCATTAAGCTCATATGAAAACAACTATCACTTACACTCAATTGGCTACTAACCACATAATGATCTTTGACTTTCAACAAAGTGTCAGGTTTAGCTTTGTTACCTCGTAGCTCACATGAATGATTATCATCACCTTGGTTTTCAACATTGGAGTCGCGCACATATGGGACATTATGATTTTGGAAGAAAGAAAATCCCAAATAAATATTACAAATATCCAATATGCCCACACCATACCATACCTATTCTTGATACTCCCCAAGTGAAATGAGTACCCTTACTTATTGATCAATCCAAAACCCTCTCACATCTTGGATAGGATTTTGAATTGGATGTAAAGATAACCCAAAATATTCCACCACTTTATGAGATATGACATGGATAATACATTGATCATCTAGTACAAGATAAAACCCCGTAGCACCAAAAATAGTCACTTTTGTTCTAACAATCCGCCTCTCGGGGTCTTGCACATCTTGAAACATTGAGATTACTCTAATCCCACGGCCTATGGATCCTTCCATCCTACCTCCAATATCATTACCATATGGAGAACTAATCACATTGGGATGAGGATAAGAAGCACAAGTTCTTGCACTATAAAAAGTAGAGAATGTTCTTCGCCTATTGTCCACACGACATCTTCGAATTTGTTCCGCCCACACATCTATAACCTCTCGACTAGGATGGAAAGTAGCACTAGATGAGGAAGATAATTCATCCCCACAACTTCTCCTTCTATCACAATCCTCCTCAAAGAGTTCATAAGATATATGAGAGAAAGAATCGTACCTCACATCATCTTCATCACCATGGTGTGTAATATGAGAACCCTCACCTCCTTCATCTTCACTATCACAATCCTCCTCAAAGAGTTCATAAGATATATGAGAGAAAGAATCGTACCTCACATCATCTTCATCACCATGGTGTGTAATATGAGAACCCTCACCTCCTTCATCTTCACTATCAAATTCATCATAAGACATTTCTACTCCTTCATCTTCATCAAAAGAGCCATAAGCTCTATGCATCTCATATTCATCTCCGGTGTAGTAATCCTCATCACCATGTCGATCATAATCTCTTGGACCATCATATCCTTCATAGGATTAACCATCGTACTCATGAGCTTCATTACTTTGCTCGTAAGCACTCAAAGAACCCTCATGTGGCTCACAATCATTATACTCATAGCTCATGCCGCTACAAGTATAGTCACTAATATCATCTCCATAATAATCCGAAGCTATGGATGACATTATCCCTTATATCACCTTTAGTACCTACAAAAATAGCAAACAAGTTTGTAATAAAAGCCTCACGTCACTCGTATATGAACTCTCAACTCACCTTCTATGACTTTTTCTCAAGATTGCTCGTGAACTAGCTTTGCTCAACCAATTCAAGGTCTCCTATCTTTGTGGAGAAATAGATCCTTGTGACTCTTGAAAGAAGAATGACTCAGATAATTTTAAAAGGACTTGAATCAAGAAATTAATCTATAAAATAAAATGAGAAAAGCACACAAAGAAAAGCACAAGAAAAAAAAATCAAACTCAAAGAACTTGATAATAATTAGTAGGGTAATCTACTAATTAAAATCAAGTTATGAAGCCAAAGAAAGAGTGAAATTAATAAAAATAAACTAATTTACCAAGATAGAGACTTAAAAAAAATAAATTGGGAAGACGTTTGGTTGAAATCCATGGAGAAAAGGCCCAAAAATTGAAGAAAAATCCTTAAAAATGGATGAAAATTAGAGCTATCAGGCACTGATGCAAGCGTTGATGCAGTGCTGATGCAAGTACTGATGCAGGTACTGACATCAGTGCTAATGCGGTGCTATAGCAGGACACGTGTGCTGCATGGCAGCATCTGATTGGGCCACAAAAAAATGTTGAATTTTTTTCTTTCAAATTTCAGTTTTTTTTTTAAAATTTCCACTAGTGGACCCACAAATACTTTGATCAACTTTGACTTGAACAATTTGGATCAAAGTGTACTTTTTCTCTCTTCTTCTTTAAGAACAATATGAAGACCACCAAGAACACACACTAATCCCAACACCTCCAAAACAACTCAGAATTGACTCAAAATTGAGGATTAGCTTCCCCTCGATGTAGGGAACAAACCCCAATAGTTTTTAGCCCTCAACTCCAAACCAAAAATAAACTCATTTTCTCCATCTTCAAGCTTTGAAAAACACCATAAACACCATGAAAATTCAAAAATTCAACCCCAATCAAACGAGCTTCGATTGACATGAAATTTTAAACATGAGCTCCTTTCATCACCATAAACAAACTCCAATAATTTTTAGGCTCCAATTTCAAACCAATTGCTCCAGGAAATTAAACCCACATGCAGTTTCTTCAAATACTGAAGAACACCATGAACTCCAAAATTGACCCTCATAAAAGAAAACTCTATTTGCCTCCACATTTTAGATCCGAGCTCCAATTGACTATGAAAACAAACCCCAATACAATTAAACCTCCAATTTTACCTCAATCAACAAACTCACTTTACCTTTTTCAAGCTTTTTGATGTCTTCTAAAATATGCCTCCAGAAAAGTATAATGCAGTTGATGTATAAAATATAGAACCCAATTAGGTTCGGGTTGATCTCACAGGGAATAGGACGAAAGTCTGTCGAATGCTAGTCTGAGTAATTGACAAGTAAGTAAAACTGAAGGGGGGGGGGGTTGTAAGAAAGTAGTAACAGTAACGATTGTTGATTATTGGATTTGTTATCATTATGAGATATACACTAGAACTGTGATCCCCAATGATTCCTTAACTCCACCGGTTACTTGTGCTGGCAAAACTATCCCGCTGCGCTGCATGCAAAATCTAACAAGATATATTCATCTAAATATCTCTCGACCTTGGTTAGACGAATTTCACTCTTCTCCTCTCGATCTCCGAGTGCTTCAAGATCTCAGATAACTATCCCTGTTACGGCTCAAGTTATTAGATGAAGGTTAGTAGCTTCAAATCTCTGTTGTTATTTCCTTTTCCCAATCTCTACCTCTCTCTCAAGCAAGTTTAGAATACAGGTGAGTTTCTAACATTTGCAACCGTTAGAAGATCAATTATAACGAAGGTAACAACACTACATGCAGTCACACCGGTTCAGAATTGCTTTGCACTTAACCTGCTTCGTTAGTTCCTCATGGTTCACACAACCCTAGTTGATGGGTTTAGCTACTCATGATTGCAAGAACATAAGAAGAATTCAATGTTGAAAACATAATCGTAAACTCACAATAAAGAAGAAAACTTTGAAATCTCAATATCAATAAAACCGTAGAATTGGTGTTCCAACATTACAAAACCAATAATGTATTTTTGAACTCAAAATAATGAAAATATATCTCAAAACAATGTAATGACTAACTCCTAAACATAGGAAAATATAAGGGTATTTATAGATACAAGATGAATCCTATCCTAAACAAAATAGGAGAACAAAGTCGGCAACTTTCCACGGTTCCGCGACTTGGTATCATTGGTCCAACTCACTTGACGTGGGTCGATTTCGTGGAAATCAGTCATCCATGCACACTTTCAGGAGTGTGCCGTGGGTCACTTTCCATGTCACGTAGATCGACCTACGTCACGTAGGTCGATTTTGTGGGTCACTTTTTTTTTTCAACTCCGATTTTTTTGTCTTCAAAAACTTCATTCCATTGCATGCTTGTTCCTGTCTTCTCCATTTTTCCTCTAAAACCTATTTTCCTGTAAGATAGAACAGAAAACACATCATACCTATCAAACATACCCAAGTTATTGCATATTTTCCTTATTTTAAGCATCAAAAGTGCCATGAAACCATGGCACATCAACATACTCAACTTAGAACATTTGCATGTCCTCAGGCAAACAAAACAAAATAAACATAATCGATGCTTAATTAAGAGAAACCTAAAAAACCTACAGTAGTCGACTCATTGCTTTTGGCACCAAAACTTTTCTGACCTCTCCTATCTTCAAATCAAAACCACGGTGTGTATACATACAACATATTATCATGACACAAAAGGAATCAAGTGATGGAATCATATTATGAACAAACAACTAAGCACATATGCAAATGACATTATTCGAACAAATAACAGCTAACAATGCAACCCATGTACTCTCACAACAAATAAATCCCATACACTCACAGTATACTACTGAATATCAAAGTAGGGACTTGGTCAAAACACTCTCTCTCAAAAAGAAATTCAAACAGTGTGCATGAAATACCATAGGCTTGCCCTTATTTTCTATGCCTTAGTTTTTCTGACAGTTGGGCTAAGATCACTATAGGACTATCATCAGCTTGTAATGTAGAATTGGGGATGGGTGTGGTACATATGGATATGGTGACTCAACCCTCTTGACACCACATTATTTTTGGCTCCACTTACCAACCATTCTCATTTTATTTTCCCTTATTCTCCTTCATTTATTTTCAGATTTTGGGTGTGATTTTCTTCATACTTTCAAAAAAAATAAAAATAAATTCTTTTTCTCTTTTCTTTGTTTCTTCACACCTAAATATGTTCTTTTTTTTATTTTACTAACCCCTTCTTCATACCCAAGTCAAACTACGCACCCCTATAATAACCACCCTCAACTTAGGCGATTTGCCTGAATTAAGGTACACAATGTCCAAGGAGGGACCAAGGCCAAGACAGGTTCATTGTAAGTCAAACTGGGAAGGTGAATGAGCTAATGAAAGAAACAAGTCAATAAAGGCTCAAACTCAGGATCAAGGGATACTTAATTCATTTGGTCGGATATTTAGGCTAAAAGTGGACTCATTCAAGAACGGCCTATGATCCTTTCCTAATCACTATCCTATAACCTAGGCAAGACTAACCGGGCAAGTTCTGGATCGGACACACAAAGTAAACTAGGTAATGACCTCACACACACATTAGCACAGGGTTACACTATATACTACTACCTATCCAATTCATGCATTGCTAAGCTACAGTTATTTTGCCTATAATACTAATGCTATAACAAGATCCAATAGCTGTCAGAAAACAACATAACACACACACAATTCAAGACTAAAATTTTTAGGAGGAGTGTCCTTTAAATAATTAAAAAACAACATTATCATTCAAAATTCATTCAAAATTGACTGCAGTAAGGTTCACCTATTTTTATCCTAACTAACAACCTAAACATGGTGGTTCTACTATGATAGCACTTGAGGGAAAAGAAACACGACAACAAAAACCCTCAAGAGGACGTATAGACCCACAAGTACCTCCGCCCCCTCCAAATAAGCATGCATTGTCCCTAATGCATTAGACCGAAGTAAAACAAAGGAGTTAGGAACATACCTATGGCACCCTAGGTGCATGGTTCTAATATCAATCAAAATAATAAAAATTAAAGCAAATATAGGAATAGCAAGAAATCTTGGGTTGCCTCCCAAGCAGTGCCTGGTTTAACGTCGCGGCATGACGCGGGTGTCTTGATTACTCATACTTAATCAATATATCCCTTGGGTTGGCCTCCAGGGTCATCAAAAATATTTATTTTCGAAACCACCCTCATGTCCTTTGGCTCCTTCATAGTTCTGCAAACATTGAATGTGACTTCCTTATAATTCAGCCTGAATTTCAGCTCACCCCGCTCCATATCTACCAATGCTTTACCAGTGGATAAAAATGGTCTCCCCAAAATTATGGGCATCTCAAAATCGACCTCATAGTCTAAGACAACAAAGTCAGCGGGAAAGATAAAATTTTCAACTTTGACCAAAACATCAAATAATATATCTATAGGCTTTTTGATCGTACGATCCGCCATCAATAACTGCATCTTTGTTGGCTCGGGGGCTTCCAAACCTAATTTCTTGAATACTGCCAGCGACATCAATTTAATGTTTGCACCTAGGTCACACAAAGCTCTGGTGAGGTTAACTGACCCAATTGTACAAGGAATTGTGAAGGCACCCGGATCATCTTTCTTTTGCACAAGAGAACGCGATGCAATTACACTACAATGGTGCAAATCACCAACAGACTCATAACTAACAGTTCTCTTCTTAGTGACCAACTCTTTCATGAACTTTTCATATCCGAGCATTTTTTCCAGTGCCTCCACCAATGGAATGTTTATAGAAAGTTACTTCAATATAGACGAACTTATGAAATTTTGCATCCTCCTTCTTTTTCTTCAAGCGCTGAGGGAATGGAGGTGGCGACTTAGGAATAAGGGTTAGCATTTATGGGGCTTCCTTTTCTTTCTCGTTTTCAGCATTCACCTTATTTTCATCAGTCTGAGGCTCTTTAAGTTCTTTCATGATCTCCCCACTAACAATTTTATTTTCATCTGCCTTTTTCTTTAGACATTGAGGGAAAGGTGGAAGAAGTTTTAGAAATGGAACATACTTATTTAGAGCTTCCTTTACCTTTTTTGTGGCATTCGTTTGCTCTTCCAGTGTAGTATGAACACCCTCAACTTGTTTGGGTGCCTCAATGAGTGTCTTCCCACTTCTCATTGTGATAGCCATACAATGAGCATTATTTCCCAGACTTTGGATGGTGTTGCTCTAAAGTGTACCCTGTTGATGCTGATTCAATGCTATAGATATCTGCCCAAATTATTGCACCAACTGTTTTATCGCCGTCAAGTGAGATTCTACTTTTTGACTTATTCCTGAGATGTCTGCCCTAATCTCCTTCAAGCAATTCTCTTGGCTTTCTGACACCTTGACCAGTTTATTAAGAAGGGCTTCCATCCTCAAATTTCCAGCCTCAGCATCACAATTACCTGGAGGGATATAAAGGCCACTCTTATCTTTGTAGTCATCTGTTCGCCTCCAATCACCATCCCGATCTCGGTCTCTGTCTCTGTATCCTGACTTGTTATAATTGTCTCCATAGTATTTCCGACCATGATTCCCTTGCCTTGAGTTCCAAGAGTCTTGGTTATACCCTTGGCCCTTGGCTTGGAAACCTGCCACCTCTCGATCCAAATACTTAGCCTCCTCATCAGATTCATAATCGTCATGTCTAGGTGTTTTGCCTTGTGCACCTATGACATTCACCTTCTCAGCACCTCTAGCCGCAATCTGTTTGGCTAGCAAGCCAATTTCTGTCCTCAACTGTGCGACCTCTTGAGCTACAGATTCATCCAACGCCCGTTGTGCTGCCAAGACTCCAATAGCATACGTCTCAGCTGATGTGTCTGCCTCCCGAGTATACCATCTTCGGCTTGTCTTTATGATATGATCTAAAATCTCTGAAGATTGTTCCCATCTCAGACTCATAACTGCTCCACTAGTGTCTGCTACTGCTTTCATATTTACATTCAAATCCCTGTAAAAGATCTCGAGTAAACTCCTACCACTCATCCTATGGTTCGGAACATTCTGCAGCTTCTTCTTAAACCTTAGCCATATCTCGTAAAGTGCTTCAGAATGTAGTTGTCTGAAGTTGTAAATATCATCCTTCAACTGTAGTATCTTGGAGGGTGGGAAAAATCTCTCCAGAAATTGATTTCTCAACTCTTGCCAAGTAGTGATGGAACCTCGTGGCAACTCGGCCAACCACAAAGTCGCTTCTCCTATTAGAGAGAATGGAAATAATCTCAAACGAATAGCCTCTTAGTCAACTCCAGGCAAATTATATGAAGTACATACCCCTACAAAGTTCATCACATGCATGTTCAGATTGTCTGTAGGAAGACCGGCGAACACACCTTTCAAGTTTAGCAAGTGGATCTTGGCACTTGTAATGTCAAACTTAGTGCCCTGAGGTAACTCTAGTGGAATAATAGCACCAGTCTCAACCAGCTCAAAATAAGACACATTCTCATCTTCGGGATCATCACAAATCGGCACATATGGTATTTGAGGAGGTTGTTGCACCCTCAGTCTTCTTTGTCTCTCTTCAAGTGCAGTGAGACGTTGTGTTGCTTCTTGCATTCCTTGATGATCTCTATCCACTTGTCTAAGAGCTGTTTACCTCGTATTTTTCTCAGTCGTCAATCGAGCAGTGATTTGTTTCGCAGTTTCATGACCAACTGGTTGAATTGGCTAGTTATGAATATCTCTCGCGGTTGCGGGATTCTAAACTCCATCGATATTCACCATTCTTCGATTTTCCCTCAGTGTTCATTCTATCTCAGTATCAAGTGGATTCAAGGGATTACCTTGGCTCCTAGTGTTGGGCATACACTGACGTGTGTCCTTAAAAGTACAAAAAAATAAAATCAATCAACTCCAACAACTCCATAATCGTACTCCCCGGCAACGGCACCAAAATTTGATGTCGCCCAAAATATACCTCCAGAAAAGTATAATGCGGTCGATGTATCAAATATAGAATTCAACTAGGTTGGGGTCGATCCATAGGAAATAGGACGAAAGTCTGTGGAATGCTAGTCTGAGTAATTGGCAAGTAAGTAAAACTGGGTTTTTTTTGTAAGCAAGCAGTAACAGTAACGATTGTTGATTATTGGATTTGTTATCAATATGAGAAATACACTAGGACTGTGATCCCCAATGATTCCTTAACTCCACCGGTTACTTGTGCTGGTAAAACTGTCCCGCTGTACTGCATGCAAAATCTAACAAGATATGTTCGTCTAAACGTCTCTCGACCTTGGTTAGATGAATTTCACTCTTCTCCTCTCAATCTCCGAGTGTCGCACTACTAATCCTTGTTCTTGATCTTAGATAACTATCCCTGTTACGGTTCAAGTTATTAGATGAAGGTTGATAGCTTCAAATCTTGTTGTTATTTCCTTTTCCCAATCTCTACCTCTCTCTCGAGAAAGTTTAGAATACATGCGAGTTTCTATGTTTGCAACCATTAGAAGATTACTTATAACGAAGGTAACAACAATACATGCAGTCACACCGGTTCAGAATTGCTTTGCACTTAACCCGTTTCATTAATTCCTTATGGTTCACACAACCCTAGTTGATGGGTTTAGCTACTCATGATTGCAAGAACACAAGAAGAATTCAATGATGAAAACATAATTGTAAACTCACAATAAAGAAGAAAACTCTGAAATATCAATATCAATAAAACCCTAGAATTGGTGTTCCAAGATTACAAAACCAGTAATGTATTTTTGAACTCAAAATAATGAAAATATATCTCAAAACAATGTAATGACCTACTCCTAAACATAGGAAAATATAGGGATATTTATAGATACAAGATGAATCCTATCCTAAATAAAACAGGAGAACAAAGTCGACAACTTTCCACGATTTCGTGACTTAGTATTGTGGGTCCAACTCACGTGACGTGGGTCGGTTCCGTGGAAATCAGGCCTCCATGTACACTTTCAAGAGTGTGCCGTGGGTCACTTTCCATGTCACGTAGGTTGACTTACGTCACGTAGGTCGGTTCTATGTGTCACTTTTTTTTTCAACTCCGCTCTTTTTGTCTTCAAAAACTTCATTCCATTGCATGCTTCTTCCTGTCTTCTCCTTGTTTTCCTTGTTTTAAGCATCGAAAGTGCCATGAAATCATGGCACATCACTTTTTCAAGCTTAACAATGATGAAATTTCGAAACAACTCCAAATCGAACCAATTCTCAAATTCAAACTTCACTAGAGAACACTAATCTAGTGCTAGAAACTCAAACAAAGACACGAATCACATGATTTTTTTTTTTTTATCTTTAAATTTTTTATCCAATTTTTTGACACTATTTTCAGATTTATGAACCTAGGATTAAGAATTGTTGGAACAACTCTTTAGCCTAGGCTCTGATACCAAGATGATAACGATCCTAGTCGGAAACTAGAATCAAAAAGGAGAAAATTAAAATAGAAAAAAAAAATATGTGGAATTATTAAAATCTAATCGAATTTATAAGCAACAAAGGACTTTATACCTTCACCTCTCAATTGAATCTGATCAAACAACAATAACCCGAACACAATCAAAGACGAGAAACCTAATTGAATCCACAAAGAGAGAAACTCAATGATTGATTGAGCTAGAAGAAGTTAACACGAGCAATATCGAAAATCCACCCTAATCACTCCACTACAATTACCAACTATGAACTACACTAATGCTAGGCTTCACCTAGAATCTACAAGCTTAAAAGCTCTCAATTCATCATAAACTAAGAAACAAAACAACTAAGGTCACTATTTATAGTTATTTCTTTTACAAAAATAGCCTATTATAAAAATAGCCTAAAAATGTCTATTTTAGAAATAACCCACAAGGGCCCTTCTTGATTTCCCAAAAGGCATCTTGATCGCCCATCACCTTGTGTATTTATTACTTCATGGCTTTCTTCGGGCTCCAAGCTATCATCCATATATGGAAGCCCCTCCTAATGTGCCCCAAGTTACCCATGCTCGTAACATTTGGGGTATTGAATGAAACCCGAGGGATCATTCAGAGATTTTGGAATCATTTTTTTCATCTGAGTTGCTAATATATGGTGCAAGAAGAATCCTTCTTCGCATTCGCAGGAGTGCCTTCACGATAGTGATGAAGAAAATCATTGGTCATCTCAATCACAGTGAGAGGCTCGCAATTATGGAGGGTAGGGGTCTTGGTCATCACGAACACGAGGGGGGGTGACCGTGTTCGCGAAGGGTAGTAGGTCGGTCTCGGGTCGGTCTCTTCATTGTGATCATGATCATGAAGGTTCAGTTTGGTTCAGGTCACAAACGCGACATAAGTGATCGTGTTCACAAAAGGCAATTAATGCTTGGACAAAATTTAATTCCACTTCTCATTTAAAACCCCATTGTCACTATTTTATATCCTTGAGACCTTGATTTGTGGCAATTTCAAAGAAAATTTTCATCAAAATAGTGTGGGTACGTTCCAAATTTATATTTTCATTATTTCCCACGAATATTGTCTTCAAAATAGCTTTTAACAATGATTTCAAACTTGGATTTTTGGGCTTTTACCCGGTAAAATACAAAATTGAGTTTTCTTCAATTTCAAGTCCAATTTCAATTCATTTTTAGTTGGGTTTTTAGATTTAGACTCCTTTTGATACGGAGAAAATTATTCTTAAATAAAATTTTGATTCTACCTCTTTTTCTTTAGGGTCAATTTTTGAACTATTTTTGGACCTAATTTGAATGTGGCCAATATGGGTATCGTTAGATTTCTCTTGACATCTAGATTATATTTTTGATAGAGTGGGTTTGATTCGAGGCTACACGAAAGAGAAAATCTCCTTGTTGACTGGTCCAGGCTAGAGTTTTAGCTTTTTGAGATAGGTTATGACTTAACTTTCGTCGGACTGGGCTGGGTAGTTAACTATTCATGTAAAGTGTGTTAAGGATTCAGGAGTTATCATGAGATTCATATTTTGAGATAGTATTTTATTCATGTTATCCATGTGAGGGATAATGTGATCATTATTTATTATTGTATTCCTCGTGTGCGGGCTTATATGAACATTATATTTGACTTGATAGGTGTATATTATGGTGATACCCGAGTGAGGGCTTGGTTTTGGTCTCGTTTAAGTTTTAAAAGCCTTATTTAACCATTATGATGCCTGAATAGAGGCTTTTATATATAATATTATTAATGTCTTACATGACTATTCATTATTGTGGTGCCATATAATGATTCATATCATGACCTATTGAGATATTGAAGAGATTTGAGCTCCTTTATTACCATCATTGAATTGAATACATTACATGATATTGTCTTGGTTATGAGTATGAATCTTCATTTCATTCATCCTTATATATGACTTTGGTACCATAGAGATATTCTAATTTTGAAAGAAAACAAAAAAATTTATAAAAACCCTTAGTCGACTGACATGCGGCAAGGTTGAGATGGGATACGAGGTTGAGATTTTGAGAGTATTCACCCATGGTGTCCTATCCTTGAAGCTTAAGCTCGAAAGGTATATACTAATTGATATTGAGAAATAACCACATGGCTATTTCATTGCATTTGCATCACTTGCATATATCTTTATGTTGGATTTCATGTACTTAGCCTTCTTGTATATATGTAAATACGAGTGTAGTTCTAGTTAGATATTATATTGTAGTTATTATTAGGAGATATAGTTTGATCCACCTTTGGGAACTTTTCTGTATGTAGGTGGAAGCGTGCTCATAGTATCCTTTACTTGTTTAGTTTTCTACTTTACTCAGTTGGCCTATGATACCTACTGAGTAGAAGTAGACCTTACTTACTCCTACTTCTGTGCCCTTTCGGTGCAGATTTCAGTATGAGTGGGAGACGTAGAGCTTGAGTTTGTGCGGAGTTGAGACAGTTTTAGAGTACTGGTGAGCTTCAATATTCGGGGCATCTTTTGGACTCCATCTTATCTTTACTTTGTCTTTGTTTACTTATCAGAGATAGATTATGTATTCTTTAGATTCAGTATTGTTTTAAATTTTCTTATTACTCATGACATCAGATTTTGGGTTTTGGAGTTGTATTTTGTTCGGATTCAGATATTGTTATCTATGTTATGGCCTGAATTCATTCTAGAAGTCTCTTATTGGGTTTATTATATCTTTTCCGTATTTTTTTTAATCATTGTTGATGTTGGGCTTGCCTACTATGGTTGGGTTGGGGTAGGTGCTATCATGACCTTAACTTTTAGGTCGTGACAGGTAGCTCGAGGATAGTGATGCTAGCTTTGTGGAAAATGGATTTTGTAGGCTTGATATGATGTGTGCAAGAGATTAGGTTGATAATTTATGGAAAAATTTGAATGTGTAATTATGATATATACATGAGAATGACTGTTGAAGACAGTGAATTGTGGCTAGGTCATTAGATAGATAAGAGCCTTAAGTTATAAGAATCAGATGTACTCAGTTTTAAGTTTATAAGTATTATACGTACCTAGTAGTATTCTTGATTTGCTTTGTATGGAGGACGCTAGGTGGTTATTATATGGTGTTTTTTTTAGATCTGAATAGAGGGAATTATAAATAGACTATTTGAGCTCTTGGTATAGTTTTAAATTTTGTTGAACTGGGGGTTGTGAGATTAGATGTTTAGTGCTAGTAGACTAAGGAGTGGAAAATAAATTATTAAGCGTTAGAGAATGTGGATGTGTATGCCCATGGGAGTTGAGTTATAGAATTATGGCTATAGAGGTTTGAGGAAGTTAAGAGTTGTGTCTCTAAAAGGAATGGCCTAGAAAGAAGGTAGTACCTCCCAAATATAGTATCTGGGTGAGATTAGCATTCATATGTATAGGGATACCCCGCGTGATGAGTGTTGTGATTATAGCTCTTTTTTATATAATAGGTCTGCAGACCTAAGATGGTGACCTTTGAGCGTAGGGGGAGATGATGAGGTGTTGAACCAAGATAGATCTTAAGTTTCAGGCAGTGGTGAGTTTCAGAAAACAGTTATGTTGTGATCTAGAGCGATCTATTCTCTTTCTAACACGTACCTCATACTTATGTTTAAGAGGGCACTCTACCTATGTCTTAGGCATTCTAGCCATGAACATGTGTAAGATCCAGATTCTTTATGCACACTCATGTCCATGCTCTGATCCTTTAATTTGAAAGAAGTAATGTTTCTCATACGATCCAAGTTTTTTCTCTAAGCTTCCAGATATCCAAGTATGATGTTACAACTCTCATGATCCATAAATCCATGTCTTATGTTATGCTCGACCCTAAACAACTCTACTCTGTACTATTTTACTCTCCATTTCAGTATAACGACGTTTTGGGTCATTATAGGCCTAGAGTTTCCTTACGACCTTAATTCCTATCCAACATACTTTCCACACTTAATACATGACCTTTACACCTATGTACTATCAAATTTATTGGGTTCAAGTTTAACTAAATATTTAGAATGTTTCAAATTATAGCCCCAAAGTTTAAGGTATTACAATATCCCCCCTTTGGAATTATTCATCCTCTAATGATGGTGGACATAAATATAATCTAATTGTGAAATTTTCTAAAATTTTTTGGAGGAGTTTCCTTTTTAAAAAGAAATAACCCAAACTCTTAAATGACTACTATGTAATGACTGTCTAAGTCATTTTCATTACTTTGATATGCTTTCCCTGTTTTGAACCTCCCTGTAGTTTCTACAGAGTATTTATGACTTACGAGGATGGATGGTTCAGTTCTCAGGGAGTTCGATTGGGTTTCAACTTCCTTGTTTAGGAGCTTTTAAAGTTAAGAAGCTTGTCTTCAATCAAAATTTCTAGTAATGGCCTCAGATGAAAATTCTGAAAGTTTTCTTAGCTTTGGAACGTGGATTTTAGGCTAGGGAGACCTTTGATAGGGTCCCAAGGCTTTCTAACTTATTTCAAGTGCTTGGGTGGATTTTAGTGAAAACCAAAAAAGTGTTGACTTCGGCTAACATTTTCTCTAAACGACATCTACTATTAGTCATTTCATTGATTTTGCTAAGTCCGAAATATCGTTTCTAATAGGGTAGATTTCACAATGTTTCCTTGTTAGTTGTCATATTTTCTTTACTATTTTTCTCTTCTTTGTATCTAAATTTGCTACACTTGAGCAGAGGGTCTTTCGAAAATAGCCTCTCTACCTTTCTGAGGTAGTGGTAAGGTCTGCGTACACTTTAGCCTCCCCAGACCTCACTTGTGGGATTTTACTGGGTATGTAAGTCTCATTTTAAGCCAACGGTTTCGATCAACAATGGGTTTTTTCGATAGTGGCAAGAGATTCGACGACTCAAAGTCCCATTTTGCTGCTCTAGAAAAGGTAAAATCCTCATCTTTTTTCTTTCTTCTATTTCATTATTGTTGTTTTTTTGCAGTTGTTGTAGCATTCTAGATTTATTTCTTTCGTAGTATTAATAGTGATAATGAATCCCACGTTCTAGTATGGGTGTGGTGTTGTTGTTGTAGATTTAGGTTTCTTTTCCTTTTGTTCTAAATCGTTGTTTTGTGGTTGAAATGGTGTTGGTGCTGAAGGTTAATCGTTTGAGCTGATTTAAGGAATAACCCTTTTTGTGTATTTTTAGTTTTGTTAAGATCTTACCTTGTGCTTGAAATACTGATTCAAGAATTTAACTGTCCTACATTTCTTTTTTCCTTTAAAAATTATTTGTTTATACCATTTGGTGTTAAGTTGGGTAAAGGATTTACTTATAAATATGAACTCTACTCATTTCTACTTTCAGTGTAGTAATTGTTTTTTTACATATCATTTCTCTTATATTGTCTTCGTAAAATTTACTTTCAGCACATTACATGTATTAGACTAAGCATTGTTTCTCTTAAATACTTGATTGATCAAGGAACTTTCAGTCTTCTTTTGGTTGGGTCGTTCCTTCATTCCTGATTATGTGATCAAACAGATGAACTCATAACAGGTCTTTGACTCATTACATCGATAAGATCAAGTGAGTTTATCTATATCTAAGGTTGTGAACCTAATGAATCCTCAATGACTTTTTAGCTTGTGGTTTACGATGATCAGCTAAAGAGAGGATGAAGGTAGCTAGGTAGATTCAAAGTAATATTAGACTCTACTTTGGAAATTTGTTTAGTTAATTTAAACAATCTGATTTCAAGTTTTCTTTTGCCAAGTTGTTTGTGTTAGAATAGAAATTGAATATTTAAACAGTTTGTGCTAGAATCATAATCGATTGATTATTTTCTTGTCAGCTTTTTTTCTGATTTTCTCTTCTACCTAGTGCTATCCTCTGTTAAATATCCCTGCCCTTCTTTTTCCCTCTTTCTAAAAGACATGATTTGAGCTTTGAAGCACTATGGTTGAGTGTAATGAAAGGATTTATTTTCTTTTGTTTATGTACTGAGAATTTGAAAATGGATCTGTTACAGTACTAATTTCATTTTGGTGGACTAAAGAGATTATGCATATTATCATGATTGACCTTGATTTACTTCCTTGAAATTGAGTTATTCGAACCTATCTTCTTTCCCCTAAGCACCTTGATAGACTTATGTGAATTCCTTAAGAAGTAGTTTCGATATGTAGTAAAATGGTAGAGCTTTGATTTTTTTCTTGAAGTTATGGACTGATCTTTTTTTTTTGTTGAAAGTTCTGTTGATCATTGGTGTTGTGTTAAATACGACTTATATCTTGTATGATGTTTGGATATGACACTTGCACCATTTAGATTCTAATCCTTTTTCTCTTTCTTTGCATGTGAAACCCATTTAGAGTCCAAATGATCTCTTTTTCCTTTGCATTTCTTAATGGGCCAATGAGGCTTATCTTTTCGAGTCCCGAAACCTCCAGAATTTCATTCCAAGAAGGCCGATCTGAAGCAGATATAGGTTGAAGGTAAAATGGGCCAAAGCCCAAGTGAAAATAGTAAGGGCAATAGTGATTTAATTTGAGACCTAAAGGTCTCGAATTCCTTTGTTGGTCCCAAATGGCTCAATTAGCTTTAGGACGGGTGTGGCAGCCAAGATGTAGGGCTTAAAGCCCCAATGATTAGTATAGGGATAGGTTTTTGGACTCAAGTCCAAATTTAGACTAGGACAGGAACTTGGAAAGATTTGGGGTAAACGCCTAAGTCTTATGATTTGCTTAGTTTAATCGCTTTATTGTTTGTTGCTAACATCTAATTTTGTTTAATCTAGTTGAATCCCCCATCGAGTTTGCCTAAATTTTGTTTTTTAGTAATTCTATCTAAATCTTCCCTTTCTTTCTCTTAATCACTTTCTCTATGTTTTCTTAAAGAAACCACTTGGGTTTATGTGGACTTTTAAAAGAAATTTTTTTGATTTTCATAAAAAAAAAATAGCCTCTTTCAAGTTAGTCAAATAAATTAGATTTCAAATAGTCTGGATAACCGCATATTAGCAGATACTTTAGGTGCTTTAAAATATTTCCTAAAGTATTAATAAGAACCTCTCACCCGAAATATTCTTAAAAAATCTAAGTCTTTTTCTATTTTTAGGACTTAGAATTTTCTTTAGGGCCTATTTGGAAAGCCATCCTAGGAATCAGATTTGATGTAATTGAGGTAATTACAATTTCTGACATGTTTGGTTGGCTAGGTAATTACTTGGTAAGTAGGTAATTGAGTGTAATTGACAGAGAGTAATTACACTCTCCAATTCTCAGGGAAAAGCTGTGAAGGTAATTACATGGTGTAATTACAAGCTGTTTATTTTTTAATTTCTTCATTTTATTTCTATTTTATTTTTTTATTTTATTTTATTTTTTATTTCTATTATCTAAAATTCTTTTTTATTTTTATTATTCTAGTATTTTTTAAATAAATTTATTTTTTTATTTTTTATTATTTATATTTCATTTCCTTACTTCTTATTTCCAACCTTTACTTCATATGATTTCATGCAATTGTTCGTATTATCTATTTTTAAAATTTATTTTATGTTTATTTTTTTCATTTAGCATAATTTTGTTAGTTATTCTAATTTTTAAATTAAAGTAGAATTCATTGTTGAATAAGGTTATCGACTTACATTTTCTTTTTCTTTTAAATCATATTTATGTACGTTATGTTGATATTTGACATAAGAGTATTATGTTAACTTTTTTGTTTTAAATGTAAAACTTATGCTATATTTTTAGTTTTATTTGTTTTAGTTGTATTGACTTGATATCTCATATTGCAAGTCATTTATTTTTTAGTTAGAATTGATAGATTATATTTTTGTCAAATCTTTTAATAATTTTATGACATTATGTTTATAATATTAATCTTTTTGCCAAACAAGCATTTCATGATGTTCTTAGAAATCTTGTACTTTTAGTTTTTTATGATTAATTTAATTAAAATACACTAATTTGAAAAATATAAATCAATTTTTTTTATAATATTAGTTAAGAACATATGTTTATTAATTAATATATTTTTAAAAGACAATCTATATCATAAATATTTAATTTAATATAATTTAAAAAGGCCTTTATTTGTCTAATATAAATTTTTAATTTTAGATAGTTGACTTTTATTTTAAAAATTTAATATAACCATATGATTACACTTGTGTAACCAAACAGTACACTTGTAATTATACTGTAATTACATTGTGGCAAACAAACAAGCCATCAAAATTACTAGGCTGGTAATTACTATCCTAATAATTACACCAATTCCAATTACCAGGTGGCTTTCCAAACAGATCCTTAAGGTTTTCTTAATTTCCCTTTCAAAATTAATTAAGTGGCGACTCTCTTTTCCAAAATCGAATTTGAAAACTTTTTCTAAGTGTTTGAATTTGAAAAAACACAAAAGTAATTTCTCCGCAAAACAGACATTATATCATATAAATTGCTTATTGGTTAAGGAAAAGTATTTTTTAATGTATGGATGTTTAGGATTTCCAATTTATTAGGCTTGCTTTAGGGCTTTAGAGTTGAATTTAGGTTGAGACCTTAGTTTAGGCTGCTTGTTTAGTCCGTTGAGTCTTAGTTTATGTTGCCTACTTAGTTTTAGTTGTAGATTAGGGATCCTTAGTGTAGGTCTGGGGAAGGATTTCTTAGTAGGGTGAGTTTTGTTATTCGATTTACCTTTGTAGCATTTCCTTTCCAAGTTATTATGGGGTTTTAAGGTTGTGGGGCCTATTGGTCAAGGATAGTGTCTGGCAGGGTCCCATTTGGTCATAGTATTAGTATGGAGGGATTTTTCTCTGGTTTCTCTTGCGTACTTACTTCAGTGGATTTGTATAGTATATGTAGAATTACTTGTACCTGCATATGCATACTCATACATATGTTCTCATGGAACATGACTAGAATTATGGAAAAGTATGGATTTTTGGTTTTTAAAGAAATGATTTTAGTCCCGGTTCGAGGTTGAGTCATTATTATTATTTGTGAAAGTTTCAGTTCGAGTCTTGGCATTGTATATGCACCTCGCGAGACCCCCAGGGGTCCCGTCTTTGCAAGGAAGTAATGTTGGAGGGGGTATATATGATAGGCATTGTCCATTGCATTTATCCCATACTGCATAGAACTCACTCATTTACATTTTTATACTTATATGAACTATGTATATATTATTTGTTCCATTATTTATCTCCCTGTTGGAATGCAGATGACTAGCTCTCCTTTTAGCTTTCCTATGTATAGATGTATGCTTTATTTGCACTTTATATAATACATTGTTCTTTTGAGATCAGTCGGTCAATGATGCCTCCTGAGTACGTGTATTTTTTACTCATACTGCACTTCTCCATCTTTTTCTAATACAGATACCATCCCGAGTATTTACCGTTGATTCTACTCATTTGGAGACTGCTTTTGATCAGATTTGGGGTGAGTTCTCAGCATTCGGAGTTGATTCATTTCCTTCTTGTAGTTACTATCTTTACTTTGTACATTCTGGGACAACTTTGTATCTATATACTTAGTAGAAAGACATTTTGTATTCAGTAGCTCTTGTACTAGTGACACCAGGTCCCAAGTAGATGGTTTGTATAGTTTGTCCTTTCCTTCCACTACTTACGGACCTTATTATTTATATTTGTCTGTATATTTGGCCCTATTTTATACTCTTGTCCTTTGTTTCATTTATTAGCTTCTTGCTTATTATTTCTGGCAATAGGGTTCGGCTTACCTACTGGAGGGTTATAATAGGTGTCATCATGGCCCAATTTTGGGTCGTGATAGGTTCATATTAGAACCTAGGTTCACAGGTCTTACTAGTACAAGAGCAAATGTCTAGTAGAGTCGTGGACCAGTATAATGATGTCCCTATCCTATCTTCGGGAGGCTATAGGGCATTCTTAGGAAAATTCTATCATTTGACTCCTCGTGCATTCTAATTCCTATCTGTTCCTAAAATCTCATTTCTTTCACTCTTTCATATTAGGATGAGGTCTTCAGCAATGAGGTCAAGGCACTCGCGCCTGTTTTATCCCTTTTTCTAGGCTTGAAAAAACATTGGTTTTGACTTTTCAAACTATTTCAAAACTTTAAAGAAAATTTTGAAATAATTTAAGAAAATACAGAGTCGCCACTTGATTTTATAGAAAAATATCAAGAAAAACTAAAATATTTCAAAAGCTTAAAAACAGAAATAAACCTTTGAAATAGAGAAACTAGGTAAGGATCCTGGTAACGCCTTGAGAAGGTTTTTAAGGCACTCAAGAAGCGTCCGCAAAAGCGGTTGACCAAAAGACAGTTTGACTGATTTAAATGACTAGTTTTGAAAACAATGGCTAACTTTGTAAAATCTTGAATTAATTTGCAAACATGACACTTATTCCATTCAGGTGAAAAATAGTTTATTTAATTTAAAGGAAAAATTCTCCTAATAAGAAAAATAAATTTGAATTCTTTACCAATTAAGATAACATCAATTATTTTCATGAAAGAAGAAAGAAAGTGATTTTTACTACAATTATCAATTTTTGAATAATGAAGATTTTAAAAGAGAATACCAAATTTAAACAAAGTTATGAAATGCAACTAATTACAAAAGAGTTTCGATTTTTACAAGGGAAATTGATTCTTTATGTTGGGGAGAATTTTCTTTAACTTAAATAAACCAATCTAACACGTGAATAAAACACAATGCCATTTTGATTTTTTATGATTCATTCTAAGAGAAGACTCATTTTTTTTATTACAAAATATGCTACGTGACAAACGATAATTAAAGGGAAAATGTGAAGATAAAACAAAAATAATAACTCGAAGGGGATTTATCTAGATTTAACCAAATTTAAAAGTTTATACATATAATCAAATATCAATTACATAAAAAAGGAGGAAAGTTTAGGATTTGGACCCATGATTTGGCCAATTTACAATCTGGCTAGCCTTTGGGCCTATTCTTTATGGACCTTTTCAGCTATGTATACCAGACGTATATGATATTCTTTCCTTCACGTTTTTGGCCGTATACACACTGTATACCAGAGTGCAAATCTGTATGTTAGCTTCCAAAATCTTCATACTTGCTTTCCTTTCCCATATTTCTCTGTATATCACTGAAAATGCTTGTATATCCTCCGTATACTAGTGTATACGGCCCCGTTTCAGCCTTTTTGGGACTCGGTTTTGGGAGTTTGACTAGAGGGAAAATGGGACTTAATCCCGATGAAATGCAAGGCACGAGAGTCCATTTGGACTCATGTAAAGGGTTCATGCATAAAAGATAAGAGGATAAGGATCAAGATATATCTCCATGAAATAAACTCAAATGAGAATAAAAGTTAGCATATCAAACTAAAAATTCATTTTTAGCTAACTATTAGCTACTGGTTCCCAACAAAATAAAGTATCTCATTATTATTATGCAATAGCTAAGTCAAGTACCTCTTATTCAAATAAATTTGAACCAACAGACTAATGCACCTTTGATAGAAATTGACTAAATGTTCTATGAGAAACCAAATCCGGAGATCTAGTTCAAGTAATGGGAGTCATGGCAAGGATGAGAATTAGATATATGATTAAGTTCATAATATATGCGTCAAGACAGTAGTAGGAAAAATAAATAAGAAACAATTTGCAGACAATAATCATTTATCATATATCAGGCAAATAAGACATGGACTTTATGGTTTAAAATCTATCTTAAACCAGCTTCTTTTACTACTACATCAAATATTACTAAGACAACAAATCATGGAAATGGACATATCACAACAGCAAGGCTAATCCAACTAGATTACTTAAAGAGTAGACCAAGTATTAGACATGAACACTACCCAAGCATTACACATTGGTTGTTCTCTAACTACAACAAACTGGAAATAAGACACCAAAACAAATATTAAGTGCTAAGGGTAGATACACAAAAGGGACGGTGAAGAACCGATGCTCTTTCAGAGCAATATGTCAAGAACTTCCAGAGATGAAACTCTACCATCCTGCGGGTACGTCTTATCTCTAGTTCTGACTTCAAAAAGAAAACAAAAAGTGGCTTTATCCCCCGCTTAAACACTAATCACTTAATATCTAATTTTTCAATTGAACAAACAACAACAAGCCTCATTACTCTTTCCCAACTACTTCAGACAGAAAGAATACATTTTTTAGCCTTTTATGAACACAAGGCGAAGTGGTGAACACACAATAACAACAAAAACAATCTTCAAAGCCAATAAATTCAGAGTCGATGAACATCAACGAGCGAGAAACATGAGATTGACAGTAGCCAAACAAACTAAAGCACAAGAACAAAATTTTTGGCAAAACTACATAACAAACACGAAAAATCCTATGGCTCTCAAGGCCTTCTACAGCACATAATCCCAACATTCTCACCTAGCGTGAGATTCCAACAACTATATACTTACAACTACATCTAATCAACATATAAGAATTACTAGGCCTATTAACATGAAGAAGAAATGTAAAAAAAAAATGAAGTTTTTTTTACCTTTTCCGAAGCAGCGAACTTGAACAACGAGCTTCAATCGAAGACAACTTCCACCAGAATTTGTAGTTGCTTTTGTCGGAGTTCAAACTTTACTCGTCGAAATTTGGTTTATTTCAAGTGTATTCTTCTTGGATTTTTGGTTACGTGGGATTAGAAGCATGCGCCTCCCGAATCCCCAATTTTTCCAAAAAATCCACACTCAACCTTCAACCCTCATTATCTATTTATAGATGAAATTGGGGCTGTTTTAGGGGGAAAAACATAGGGGTATTTGAGGGAATTCGATTAGGATCTTTTGAATTTCAAAAATCTGGATAAGAATTGGGTTTGACAGCTTGGGTTGATGAATTTAGACCAAAAGAGGGCCAGATTCGTTTGTGGATTTTGGGGGGAAAACGATTTCTTTCGCCACCAATAGAACTTTGATGAGTATGTACTCTCTCAATACGGAATTCTCGTCGTAATTCATGGGTATATACGTTGGAGAGGACACCTATACGTTCTAAAACATTCTCGATTCTTCGATGGTACGAAAACACGTGAAAATCACATGACGATGGTGCGAAGGGTGAGGAACGGAGGTGAGTGAGGTCGTTTTGGTGGATTTAGGGTCGTTTGGATGTTGTTGCTCGCTGATATTGTTGTTGTCATTTGTCGAGGCTGCTCTTGGTTGGTGTTGTCGATATTGAGGTGAAGGAGAAGAGTTATAAGGAGTATTGGGCCGGGTCGGTGGGTTTGACGTGGGCTGGGGCAGCTGTTTTGGGCTGGGGGGTTTAGGTTGAATAGGTTGGGTTTTAATTAGGGGTAGGAATTAAGATTTAGGAAATGGCCAATTGAATTAACCGAATCAAATCGAGACGGAATTAATTTCCAATTAACTTAACGAGCTTCTCGAATTCAATAATTTCAAAAATAAATATTTAATAAAACACAATTATTTGGTTTTAAAAATTAAGGAACTAATTATGTCATCAATTCCTTATTTTAAATGATTTTGAGAAAATTAGAGTATTTGCACTTTGAACAAACATTTTCCTCGAAATAAATTTTAAAATATTTGTTTAAGTGAGAATTATATGATTCTATATAACTAAATATAGAACATATTAATTTTCACCCAAAATTCAAAAGGTAGGCTTGCAATTTATTTTCAAAAAATAATTATTTTAAAACTATTTGGAATTAAGAAACTCGAAAACTAATTTGGAATGGGGAGGGCAAAAATTAGGTGTCAACAGCGCCTACAACTAAAGCCCCAGCTAGGGGCTGGGGCAGAAGTCAACCCAGCGGTCAAGATCGAGCACGAGCTACAGAAGCAACACGAGGTTCGGATAGAGCACCGTCACCTGGTCCAGAGATTGAGATAGGGGGTCTATAACCTCCAACAGAAGGTGAGGCCAGCCCAAGTTCCAACGGGATTTATCGCCACACTTGTATTTCAAGACACTATGATGAAACTTATAAGCCTTCTAGAGGGTATGTCACAGACAAGAGTGTTTCCCGATTCTTCTAGCGGTCCTCAGGTCAGAAATGAGGCACAAACTTTAGCCTAGGAAGTGCCATAGGGTGTTCAGGGTTCAAGAGCATAGCCTGGTGCTGCAGGTCCCCCATTATAGGTGTTACCAGTTATGGTTTTTGCTCATCCTATTGTAGCCAAGCCAGTGATGACTACTGAGGAGCAGAAGATGCTTGGCCAATTTATCAGGTTGGGTCCTCCCAAGTTTTCAAGTGCTTTAGGAGAGGATGCTTGAGTTTTTCATAAGCTTCCAGGAGAGGTTGCATAACCTCGAGCTAGTAGAGTCGCATGGGGTTGATTATAATACATTTCATATGAACGGGCTAGCTAAAATGTGGTGGAGAGCATACCTTTAGTGTAGACTAGTTGGATCACCTCTGATGACTTGGGTTCAATTCTCTGAGTCTTTCTTAGGGAATTATGTACCCCATAGTATGAGGGAGAGGTTGAGGGATGAGTTTACGGATCATCAGCAGGGCTCCATGTCATTCTTAGAGTATAAGATGAGGTTTCATGAGTTGCCCATACACTCTGCTATTATTATGTTGACAGAACATGAGGGGGTGCATAGATTTGTCAGAGGGTTGAGGTTGCAGCTCCATTTGGCTACAAAGCATATGATAGCTTCCAGGCATACATTTTTTGAGGTGACTGACCATGCGCGAACCATTGATGGGATACATCACGAGGATTATGGAGGTAACGATAAGAGGCGCTACGTTAGGGTGGTTTCAGTAGATCTCAGTCCAGAGGTAGGGGTTTCCTGACAGAGGTTAGCAACAACATTTTCAGACTAGTAAACCCATTCAGGTAGCGCTTCAGATTACAAATAGGGTTAGTTAGGTTATAACGGTCACATTGGTTAGAGCTCCGGTCAGACTTCGCAAGGTTCACATTATGGGTTAAATGCTAGACATTGGTCCTAAAAAAAGGACACGTAGTAAGGATTATTGCATTGAAATGTTGTGCACCTCTCCTGATTATCTTTTCCCCTATCATAGAATAAGCTTAGATAGTTCAATTTAATAATTAAATATTTTGCAACGACAAGAGAGTAGGTTCTTTCCATATGCTGTAGTAATAACAAACTCCATGAAGCAATTTTTTCCCCAAATTGAATTCTACAAAGAATTATTGGTTTGAACTTGACAATATTAATTATTTAGGAATGGAGGGAGTAGTCCTTCATACCATTTTATATATGTCACATTGTTTCGTTTCTTTAGAGTCAAACTATATAAATTTTAATTAGTATACTTTTTCATCAAATTAACTTTCACAAAAAGAAAACATGATAACTAATTTGGGACAAAAGGAATAATGTGAAAGGTAGCTGATCCATTGACTTTGACTCATATTAATTGTATGAAAAAATGTAATTTATTTAACTTGACAATCCAACGAATTGGATCAGTTCATAGAATGGATCGATATTATGCCAAAATCATTTTATAATCAAAACACATCATTATGCAAATGGCAAAAAAGACTTTTGATGATTTAATATAGGGTAAAGTATGCTAAATATTCCGATAATAACACTCATTTTTATAAGATGCACATTTCTTTTATTTTCAAATCGAACGCTTAGCATCCCTATATTATGAAATCTTACACACCCTCATTTCCATCGGATACAATTACCCTCATATCCTCATTCTCTCCTTCAATTTCAACAAGCATAGCCGAATTTTGAAGTTTTAGAACATGAGTGCACACAAAAAAAATATTTGCTTTGTTTTTTTGATGTATTTTCATTACAGGATCAAATATTGCTTCTTCATTGTCATTAGTACGATGATGACATACATGTTGTTTTTCAATGTGTAGTTCAAATTAAAGGATAGGGACAACTTTGTCCATATATTAACTATTATATGAAAGAAATAAGAGTGCGTAGGCTTTTCATAATATTAGGGTGTTAAGTATTTAATTTCATTGGATTAATCCACCTTGCAATGGTGGGAGATTTGGCTGTAACCCTACCTTGTATATAATCACAAAAGTTACCGTTGAGGAAGAAGGTAATAACCACATCTCGTAACTTAAATATTAAATTGATAGAACATAGGGGTGTGTGTGTGTGTGTTAGGTATTAATTCTTATTTAGTCATTGCGTTACAAGTTTGATGTACTATCATAAAATAATGCCAAGACTAGTTTATCATGGAAAAGAGAGAAGTTACGTTAATTCTTAAATTATACCTAATATTAGAAATACCTTAAATTTGACTAAATAAATTTTAAAACACCCCTAAATTTGCCTAAATAAATTTTAAAACACCCCTAAGATGCCACATGGCATAGTAAGTGGTCTCAAACTCTTGTGGGCGTATAAACTGCTTAAAAATAATACCACATAGGCATTAAATGATAAAATAGAAACCCATTTTAATTTTTTTTCTTTAATTTTCATCACACCTAACTGCTACCACAACCCTTCTTCTTCTTATCTAAGTTTTTTTTCATTAAAACAGACCCCAAGTTTGAACATAAATTTTTTTTACCATCTTATTTAATTGCTATATTTCTTAACCTCAATTGTTTTGATGACTATACTTTGTAGATGTGATTTTCGGCAGTGTTGAAAATTTCAGGGTCGGATGACAATCTTAGAAGGAGATTTAACTAGAACATCCCACCCTAAATAAATCACAAATTAAAATTAAGGAAAATGAAGGGAGATTATTAACGATACTTTTATCGAAGATTTTTAGCTTTAAATCTGAGAGAGTTTGTAGGGTGATTTCACCGGATAGGGTTATTTTAGTCAGTTTATTTTTCAAATGTCTTTTTTTTTTTTGGCTTTAAATATCCATGTGGATGTCGCATAAATAACACATCAGCAGACAAGTTCAGCTCGACCGCGAGTGAGCACACGTTAGTTAAACATGGCAAAACAGGGACTTTTTAAAATTCATTTAGTCAAGTATAGTGATTTTTATTACTAGTATAATTCGGAGACTAAAGTAATAATTCGCGTCTTATTTGCGGGTGTTTTAACAACTTTACTCTATGGGAAACTAGCCATGTGAAAGACAACTAGTCATTGCAACCAGAACGTAACGTTTGCAATAAAATAGTGCATCACCCATTTAATACTTCTTTCGGACAAAGATTCTTTAGTAGTCAATGGATTTATGCCCATTGATATTTCTACCCTTATAAGTGATTCTTTAGTGGTGGATTGGGTGTGCCTATCATGTATGGTGACCTTTTAGGGGCATGAGACTCAGTTTTAGACTTGATTATCCTTGATATGGTTGATTTTGATGTCAGATTTGGTATGGATTGTTTGTCTCCTTATCATATGGTTTTGGATTATTTTGCCAAGATCGAAACCTTAGTTATTTCGGGTGTGCCAAGGTTAAAGTGGAAGGGTACTCCTTGTTCATGTCTGAAAGGTGTTGTATCATTTCCACATGCTCGTCCTATGGTAGGAAATGGATGTCTTTCCTATTTGGCCTATGTATGAGATTTTAGTGTTGATTCACCGCCTCCCTTGGATTGTGTGAAAGTTGTTAGATAGTTCATGAACGTGTTTCCTATGGACTTACCTGATATGCCTACGAATATGGATATTGATTTTAACATTGATGTTGAGCTGGGCACTAAGTCCGTTTTTGTCTCTCCATATAGAATGACCCCAGCAGAATTGAAAAATTGATAGAGCAATTACAGGAGTTGTTGAATAAGGGTTTTATTAGACCGAGTGTATCTCTTTGGGGTGCTCTTATCTTGATTGTGAAGAAGAAAGATGGATCCATGTGCATGTGTATTGATTATTGGTAATTGAAGTCTATTTTAAGTCATTTTCTAACCTTTTTAATTTAATTCAAAATAAGTGATTTTTTAAAGAAAAATCAAATAGCTAGGTATAAACATTATATTTTTCTTTTCAAAGTCGTCCTTGTTCGATAAATAATTGAACAAACTCCTAAGAAATCTTTAAGGAGTGATAAATAGATCTTATACTCTCTCTGTCTCAAATTAAGAGTTACTTTTGTATTGGGCGAACTTGACTAGCGCATGTGGCAGTATGAATGAAGGACATGAGATGGCAAGGTCTCGAGGAAGCAAGGAGAAGCTGGCAAAATTAGCTTTCCAGAGAAATGTGTTAGGGTTTTTGCCCTGATTTTCTTACCAAATTTAAGTTTTACTTTTCTTGAAAGGAAAATAAAAGTAATACTATAATCACTTTTACTTTTCCCAAAAGAAAAATATAAAACTCTTCCATATTTGGATAACCTCTTTATTGTAGGAAAGGTTTTGAAACTCTATAAATAGAAGACCCCTCTTCTCATACCATAAGATAATAGCATCTACAATGTAGACATCAAAGAGTCTTGTTTAGGGGGAGATTTCTCCCAATAGATTTTTATTCTTTTTCAATATTAGGTTTTCATATATAGGCCAATTGGCCAAATCCTATCAATAATATGTTTTTAGTATGTTTTTATTTGTCATCCGAT
The DNA here is from genome assembly GCA_031232105.1 of Capsicum rhomboideum. Lineage (NCBI taxonomy): Eukaryota > Viridiplantae > Streptophyta > Magnoliopsida > Solanales > Solanaceae > Capsicum > Capsicum rhomboideum. Next base: position 44,087,163 of record CP124715.1, on the reverse strand, counting down.
TTATCGTCTACATGGTTTGCGACTAATAGCTTCCACATGACGCCTCATCAATTTCGAACCCAACATGTGGTATCAGAGCCTATGGTTCAATGATCCGATGGTTCAGATTGAAGACATGTTATGATGAAAGTTGCAACCAATTTGATGATAATGAAGATATATGTCCAAAAAAAAAAAAACTACATGTGGATACAATTGTAAACCATATTTTCAACAATCCTGCTGTTACATATTTGAAAATAAAGCTCACTTTTAACCCTACAAAGGGCTCCAATATTTTTAACTCGAAAGAGCTTATATATTTTTAACCCCAAAAGCTCCATTTTTAAGCATGCCAAGCAGCAGTGATGAAGATTATGTGAAGAACAAAGATCATATATGCAAGTGAAGAAGACGGATCAAGTTTTGCCAAGAAAATCCAGCCAAAAAGGGGAGATTTGTTAGGGTTTTTGCCCTGATTTTCTTACCAAATTTAAGTTTTACTTTTCTTGGAAGGAAAATAAAAGTAATACCATAATTACTTTTACTTTTCCCAAAAGGAAAATATAAAACTCTTCCATATTTGGCTAACCTCTTTATTGTAGGAAAGGTTTTGAAACTCTATAAATAGAAGACCCATCTTCTCATACCATAAGACAATAGCATCTACAATGTAGTCATCAAAGAGTCTTGTTTAGGGAGAGATTTCTCCCAATAGATTTTTATGCTTTTCCAATATTAGATTTTCATATGTAGGACAATTGGTCAAATCCTATCAATAATATGTTTTTAGTATGTTTTTATTTGTCATCCGATTTATCATTTACATGATTTGCGACTAATAACTTCCGCATGACGCCTCATCAATTTCGAACCCACCAAAATGTCCCCAACTACATGAGAGGGGTCTCAACCAGGAACGAGCAAAGGACACCGACTGAAGAGGAAGGACCTATGTCCTAATGACGTGGTCAAGGAGATAAAAAGGACAAATACGCTAATATTATCGTACAAATTATTAGAACATAACAGAGGAATATTGGTCAGCACTACAAACGACACTACCACGTGGACAACGTCCATTGATTTTAGTATTTTTAATTTTGAGTGAAGCTTTTTTATTGGTCGATGTCTCAACTAGCTTTATAATGTATAAATAGTTTATTTCCTTTATTTGTAAAAGCATTTTATCTCCAAGGAATACAACAATACTACATTTACATATTCGTTTATCCACTGACTCTTTATCTTATCGCATTTACTACTTAAAATCATGATCAGATCTAAAGCTAATGTCTCCGGGCTCAACATTGTAACATCATCGAAGTCCAAAGCTTCATACGAGTATCACTCTAACTTGCTTTATTTGTTATTTCTATTTATTGATATTACAATATTCAATTGCTAATAATTGGATCTAACGAGTTAAACTAAGGCGCTTGTTTTTTACCTCAAATTTATAGTTGTTCATTTTCCTGATAAACAACTTTAGCTCAAAAAAATTGCTTCAAAATAAGTGTCACTTTAGGAATTTAGGATTAAAGTTGACAATTATTTCCAACTATACTCTTAACAGTATTTAATTAAAAAGAAGAAATCAATCTACTTTTATTAAAAAAGATTAACATAGTAAATTATACCTTATATTTTTTTTAATGAAAAAGGAGATAAAGAGACAAACAAATTGAAATGAAAGGAGTAATAAAATAATATACTTGATTAGTATTATTAATTAACTTTTCTAATGAGTGTACCAAAATTCTTAAAAATCACTTAAAAGCGAGGGAGTTAAAAACTTGTAATTTGAAAGGCATATATGTTGATCTAATGTTATCAGAGCAATTTCATGTGCTTATTTCGTTTAATTTGTTTTTCCTAAGTTGACTTGATGAAAAATTTAAGAAAATGAATAAGATATTTGAATTTATCTTAAATTAAAAATGTGTAATTCATCAAAATATCCTTTGTATATTATGATCTTAAAAATGTCATGTAGGATGTTGGGGGTAAAGACTTAGTAAACATTAAAAGTGACGTTATTTTTTAAGCAGACTACAAAAAAATAAAACAAATAAATTTAAATGGAATACGTAATAAAATACGTGTACCACTATGTGCACGTACATGTGTACTTGGCCTGACCAATCCCTAAGCCTTGTGTGGCCTGACCAATCCCTAAGCCTTGTTCTTTGTAGTACTATGATACTAATTTTTTTTAATGTCGATTATTCAAAAAAAAAAAAAAAGTGTCAATTACCATATTATTCCTTGTTGACTTTTGACTTTTGATTTTTGAACACTTCTGGACTCTAGTTGCCTTTTGACATAACAAATTTAATTTTTTTTTAAAGAGAGAGAGAGAGAGAGAGACTTTTGATAAGTTTCACTCTTCCTATAAATCTGCAGCCCCTCTTAATATTGAGGCAAGCAAGAGCAATAAGGCAAGAAGAAACAACTAATTAAACCAAAAAGGTAAGTTTTCTAAATGTCTCATTCTATGATTTGCTCACGAATTCAATTACATTCTTTGTTACCTCAAGTTCATATGAAGGTGTCACGTCCCAAACCCCGTTGGGGCGGACTGGCACCCGAGGCCGTTAAGGCTCGAGAGAACCAATCTTCATTCACGTACACTCATATGCATGTCACCGGATGAACAACACTCTATCACAAATACCACATGATACTAAAGACGGAAGTCGTGAAAATAACTTTCATAAAGACATGAAACTTGGCCGTTGTGGCCCACAACGTCAGATAGAGTAAAACACCTTTACACTTGACGACTCACTGTCTACAAAGCCTCCAAAGATATACAAAACCAGTACTAAGGTCGGGACAAGTCCCCGCCTTATAGCTCTACTACAAGTATCAAAACATGTACAATGACACGGAAAGCTCCGAATCAACCTGGAGCTCACCAATAGTCCGCAGAAAATACGTAACCTACAGTGGAGGTATGCTAGCTCCTGGGCCTGCAACAAGTAAGGTGAGTCCCACAAGGGACGTTAGTACGAAAGAATGTACTGAGTATGTAAGGCCATAAACAACTGCATGTGATATAAGTACTTCAATGAAACCAAATACAAGTGAGTGTACAATACAGGCATGACCACCATAATACTCAAGTGAGGAGAATAAATACATTACATTCATTTCTTTCTTCTGCTTTTACGTTCAATATCACTCACATTAAGCCGGGCCCAACTGATCAGTGGGATAAGAAAATGATGACCCATGCTAGGTAATTTAACCCCTGGGATACGGTCCTTATAAATACACAATTCGGGATCGACCCATGCTAGGTATTGTAACCCCTGGGATGCCACCCGTGATAGTGGGATCGACCCATGCTAGGTGTTTTTCCACCCCTGGGATGCCACCCATAACTTAGAACACTTATACATTACTTCACTTCTTTACTTTTTGAGATTGGTACTTAGGTGGTCATAACATTGTTGGAGCTTGAAACCATGGTCAATAAATAAGAGACATGTGAATATCTATAGCTAGCAAACTTGAGATGAATTACTTTAAAACACCTCGGAGTGGAAACAAGCTCGGTTGCAATATGGACAATAGGCATGGCCAATGAATATGGAAAGGAGAAACCTTACATACCTTAGCCTCTCAATATGCAACTATAACAATTCGGCTCTTCCTTAAAGTGCTACCCTACAATATGCACACACAAAGGAATTCACATTTAAAACTATTAACATAACAACTTCACAAGGAAAAATGGAATTAGTCACCACCCCAACACATGGTACATCTTACCACCTTCCTTCTTATTATCATTTAACTTAATTCCACCTTCCCAAAACAAAGTGGACTCCTCAACACTTTGAACATAACCATCAAGACTACACCACCTTCCATGTACATAATATATATTAATCCATAAGGATCATAAGGGAAAACACTTACCAATATTGCAAAGAGATGATCTTGTCCCTTCAAGTATTGTTGCCTTAGGGTTTTGTGAGATAAGGATGACTTAGAGAAAATATCCAAAAGGCATGAGAGTGTTGAATGAATAAAAATCTGAATTTTTGCCCTTATATAGACCCTCAAGTCAAAGTCATCCTTAACCACATGTATGATCCATTTAGATTGGGTCTTCCCTTCATTAGTTGAGGCCCATGCCTTAATACATGGTATTTGGGCCTCAAATACAGAATATTGACCTAGCCCAACACATTTAATGGGTCTCACACTCCAAAATTTCATCAAGTCAAAATGGGTCAACAAAGCCGACAAAGTTTTACGGTGTCGTGAATAGTGTAGTGGAACCCAGTCACGCCACGTAGGTCCTGTCGTGAAAATCAGAGCCTTTTTTCCAACTCGCTGAAGTTGGTTCACGACACTATTCACGCCACATGACTGTGACTCACGTCACGTGAGTTCGGTCGTGATTTTTTTTTTTTTTTGCATGCTCGTTTCCAGTACATGATTCTTCACCTTTTATTCATTTAGCCCCATACTCCAACTATTGTATATTTTTATGTGTTCGTAGCACCTGGGGTGTTACATTCTTCCCCCCTTAGAAACATTCGTCCTCGAATGTTAGTAACGTTATCAAATTTAGACAAGTTTAAGTCTGAATTCACTTATCATAAGCACTTATATAAAACTAAAGAGTACTTACTTGTTATTGCTCAGATTCCACATCTTTATATTTTTCCTCATTTTGAAACAAGTGTGGGTACTTGGCTTTCATCATTTCTTTGGCTTCCCACGTGATTTCTTCCACTTGCTGATTTTGCCAAAGCACTTTCACAGAAACCACGTCTTTATTCCTCAACCTCTTCACTTGCCTATCCAGAATCGTAACAGGTATCTCTTCATAGGTGAGATCCTCCGTAACTTGTACCTCTTCAATAGGAGCAATACGAGATGGATCTCCTATGCACTTACGAAGTATCAAAACATGGAATACTGGATGAACCATGGAAAGTTCTTGGGGCAACGCTAATTTATACGCAACTTGACCAAATCTCCGGACAATCTCATATGGCCCTATATAGCGTGGACTCAACTTTCCCTTCTTCCCAAACCTCATTACCCCTTTCATAGGTGATACCTTTAAGAATACCCAATCGCCAATGGCAAATTCTAGCCCCCTCCTTCTAATATCAGCATATGACTTGTGTCGACTTTGGGTTGTCTGTAGCCGCTTCTGTATCACCTTAAATTTCTCCATAGCTTGAAGAACAATATTTGGCCCAAATAGGGTAGTTTCACCCACTTCAAACCATCCAATTGTAGATCTACACTTTCTCCCATACAAAGCTTCGTAAGGCGCCATTTTGATACTTGAGTGATAACTGTTATTGTAGGCGAACTCAATAAGAGGTAAATGATCATCCCAACTGCCTTTAAAGTCCAACGTACAAGCTCGTAGCATATCCTCAAGTGTCTGGATAGTACGTTCCGCTTGTCCATCAGTCTGAGGGTGAAAAGCCGTACTCAAATTCACCTGTGTACCCAAACTCTTCTGGAAGGATTTCCAAAAGTGTGCAGTAAATTGAGCTCCTCGATCCGATATAATAGAGAGTGGAACCCCATGTAGCCTAACTATCTCTTTGATATATAACCTCGCATAGTCCTCAGCTGTGTAGGTGGTCTTGACCGGTAGGAAGTGTGCTGATTTGGTAAGCCTGTCAACTATTACCCATATGGAATCAACCTTCCGAAGTGTATGAGGCAAACCTGTGATTGTCACGCCCCAAAATCCCACGAGGCGTGATTGGCACCCGAAGCCGACAAGGCCCGAGAGAACCAATCATGCCTCGTGGGAGTTTGGGGCTTGACAAAAGTGGTATCAAAGCGGGTCGTCCTAAGGGTGTCTACAAAGCCGTGTCTGAGTAGAGTCTTACTTATCGATGTGTTGCGCGCAACATTGATAAACAGGAGGCTACGGGACATTTAGGAGTTGTTTCTTTTCTTCACTTCTAGATCGTGCAATAGAGCCAAAGTTGTAGGTGGACACATATGTACGTATTGACATTGGTTTTCTTTTGTATAATCGAATGCTGAGTATCAGACAAGACAAATACAAAGGTGAGCAGGTTGATATGCCTGCCGAAGTAGAAATGAGTAAATCACCACTTGACCAAGGTAGTCAAGGTGGAGCTGACATGGAATTTATTATACGGGTTTCTCTTAGCCAAAAGGTAGAGAAGTATCCGCAGAACCACCTATAAATGCCACTGAACAGGATTTAAGAAATGTAGTGTATATGTTGACTCAGATAGTTGTTGTGAAATGTCATTGGTGAGCTGGCCCAATAACGAGTGATGATGGTGCGGCTAGGGCAACTAGTCATCGAACATAGGATTTTTTTGAAAACCCTCCCACGTCCACCGAGTCGGATATGAATAAAGACCCACAGGACCTTATTGACCAAATCAAAAGGGATCTAGATGATATGCATGTGACTGTGTATTAATATATTTTTAGTTAGTTGGGAGGAATTTAAAACGGCATTCCTTGACCAGTACCTCTCATATGAGGTCCGAAAAGCTTATGTGGATCAATTGAAGAACTATGAGTGTCAGAAGTACAATCTTCGGTTTAATTCTGTGGCTAGGTATACTCCAAAAGTGGTAACCATTATGACCAATAGAATGCATCGGTATATGGACAGATGGATTGTACCATTGCGATCTAGAAAAGAGATATTGATATAGTCAGAATATAGGCTTTTTGCACAGATAATAAAAGCTCAGAGGCAACAGAAAAGGATATGTCGATTTGGGTTGAATGTTTGTTATTGGTGTGGTATGTCGAGCCACAAAATGAGGCTTCTCTTGAGGTAGCTACAGGTACCGTACACGTATTGATTGACCCATATTCGACACTAGCATATGTTATTTTATTAATTGCTAAAAATTCAAATGAACACCAGAATTACTAGTTGTATCACTTGAAGTCTATACATCAGTCGGTGAATCTAGGATAGTTAAAAAAGTATATCTTAAGTGCATAGAAATTGTTTGTGGTCATGAGACACCGGTTGATCTTATTGAGCTGAAATTAGTGGATTTTAATGTTATAAAGGGATTGTGCCATAGTAGATTGCCGAATTAAGAAGTTATATTGTCGTTTTCCCCAAAAGAAGAAATGTGGGGGCACTAAGAGGAAAAGTTGTTCCCCATAGTAAAGCAAGTAAAAGGATACTCTAAGGCATACACATGTCACTTGGTAAAAGTGAAAGATACTGATGTGAAGCCACCAACTCTTCAATCAATTCTGGTGGTAAATTAACTGTGATGTCAGGTACTTCGCCTATTTTTATTTCTTCATATAGTATGGCCCCGGCAAAGTTATGGGAATTGGAAAAAAAAATATAAAATTAAAAACATTGAAAGACGTGATGAACAAGGGATTCATAAGACCTAGTATGTTCCCTTGGGGTGCACCACTGTTAATTGTACAAAAGGAAGATAGTGCGTTGAGAATGTGTATTGATTATCGGCAACTGAATAAGATGACAATTACGAATAAATATTCCCTCCCCAGAGTTGATGATTTGGTTGCTAGTTATGGGGTTAGAGAAAAAAATGGTGAAATGAATAAAGTTATGGGAATTGGAAAAAAAAATATAAAATAAAAAACATTGAAAGACGTGATGAACAAGGGATTCATAAGACCTAGTATGTTCCCTTGGGGTGCACCACTGTTAATTGTACAAAAGGAAGATAGTACGTTGAGAATGTGTATTGATTATCAGCAACTGAATAAGATGACAATTACGAATAAATATTCCCTCCCCAGAGTTGATGATTTGGTTGCTAGTTATGGGGTTAGAGAAAAAAATGGTGAAATGAATGATGAAATGATGAAATGATGAAATGAATGACGACGAAATGAAGATGAAAAAAATGAATGATGATGATATACCCAAGACAACATTACAAACATGGTATGGTTATTATGAATTCTTGGTATGTCAATTGGGTTAGCGAATGCACCTGTAGTTGTTATGGGGTTAATGAATAGGGTGTTCAAGACACTTTTCAATATGTGTGTGACCATGTTCGGTGATGGTATTCAAAAAAAATCACAAGAGGACCATGCATTGTCTAGGATGAATAAATGAAAGTTGCTACGTGAAAGATAGAAGTGGTCAACAATTGGCTAAGGCCTACGATGCTTATAGAGATCCATCGTTTTCTTAGATTGGTTGATCATTATATGAGAATTGTTGAAGGATCTTCTTCTATCCCTAAACCCTTAACAAAGCTTATACACAAGGAAATTAAGTTCCAGTAAAATGATGCATGTGAGAAGAGTTTCCAAGAGTTGAAAGATAAAGTAACTTCCACACCAGTTTTAAGTGCCTCCCGAAGGCATAAAAATGTTATGCAATGAATGGTAATGCTTCCGGGGTTGGCCTCGGATGTGTATTGATGTAGCATGATAAGGTAATAGCATATGCCTTATGACAGTTGCAGCTACATGAGGAAAACAAATTATTACCAAACACATGATCCTGAACTAGCAGCCGCGATATTGCTTTACAGTTATGGTGTCACTATTTGTAAGGGATTCATGTCATTTAAGCCGAAGGACTTAAGTCTGAGGTAGCGAAGGTGGCTTGAACTATTAAAAGGTTAGAACAATGGTATCTTGTGTCATTCGGAAAAAAAAAAGAGGCAAAAAGCAATGGGATAGTTGATACCGGAAGCTGCAAGGCAATAGAAAGTATGAATAGACAGCTCACAGAAAAGAAAGATATAGTCAAGAAATCTATATTAATGAAGCAATAGGGGTTTTTGTTTCTTGGAACTCCTGATGAAAGAATTATAGTGTCAGATATGGCGGAATTTCCATTGACATCTAAAATAAATAGTTTTAGTTCAATTGAAAAAGAATGTACAGCAAAGTTCGACAAAGGTATTTGAGTAAACATAAGAGGGAGTACTTTAACGCCAATGTAGATTGTGCGCACTGGGTATAGACGATTTAAGTAAATGAATTTGAACAGAAGAACATCGTTCACAGTATTTCATTCACTCGGAAGCAACCAAAATGTACCATAGTGTAGCAGAGAGGCCTTGGTAAGGATACTTGAGAAGCACATTGTAGAACTTGTAGCTCAAGGTCCAAGCGGTCACTAATTGACAGTATGGCATCAGAAGTCTGTATGGTTTATGCACTATATTATCCATCCAGTTTGGAAGTGGAACATGAATAATATGGATTTAATCACAGGGTTGTCTCATACACTGCGAAGGTTGATTCCATATCAGTGATAGTTAACAGACTTACCGAGTCAGCGTATTTCCTACCAGTTAAGACCACTAATACAGATGAACATTATGCAACGTTGTATGTTATGGAGATAGTACGATTACATGGGATTCCACTTACTACTATATCAAATAGGAGAGCTTACTTTATTGCACAGTGTTGGAAGTCCTTTTAGTAAAGCATGGGTACACAGGTAGATGTAAGTGCGGCTTGTCATCCTCAGATGGATGGACAAACAGAACACATTATACGAACATTTGAAGATATGTCATGAGTTTGTACATTGGACTTTAAAGGTTGTTGGGATGAACATCTATGGCTTATTGAAATTGCTTACAATAAAAGTATCAAAAGGCACCTTACGAAGCTTTATGTGAAAAAAATATAGATCATCAATTGGATGGGTTACAGCTGACGGAATTTGCTTCGCTCGGGTCAGATTTTGTTCATCAAGCTATAGAGAAAGTGAAGGTGATATAACAGCAGCTACAAATGGCCCAAAGTCGATACAAATCATATACCGATATTAGAAGAAGGGAATTAAAGTGTTCCATAGGTGATTAGGTATTTTTGACAGTGTGACCAATGAAAAGGAAAGAAATAATGAGAATCGGAAAGAAAGGGAAAGTGTCCAAAGATTTGGGAAAATTGCATATCTGTTAACACTAGTCCAAGAACTCTTCACAGTTCACTCAGTATTTCATATTCGCTACTTTGATAGTGTATAGGAGGTTATCTCGTATTGCTCCCAGTGGAAATATACACATTACGAAAGACCTCACATGTGAAGAGGTACTGTTTACTACTCTAGATCGATAAGTGAAAGCAATAAGAAATAAAGGAGTAGCTTCCGTAAAGGCAATATTGGCGAAATTAGCACGTAGAAGAAATTACGAGGGAATCCAAAGAAACAATGGAATCATTGTACATGAAAGAAAAGTTCAAGATAAAGAATTGGAATCATAATAAGTAAGTCTTTACAAGTGTTATATGTGTATACGATAATGTGAAGGATTCACCTCGACTTAAGTTGTTACAATGAGACAATGTTACTAACATTCGAGGACGAATGTTTCTAAGGGGGGAAGAATGTAACACCCCGTACCTTCCCAACCCTACTTGATGACGTTGAATAATGTTTGCTTAGGTGTCGAGAGATATAAGTATGTATTTGGTAATGCTAATGATGAAAAAAAATTAAAATTTGGCCACATACATGCGATTAGACCTTCGTAGGAGGTGTTTTGTGATTTTGTGGAGCATTTGTGTAATAAACCATACACATTCCAACCTCATTTGGTGACTTGGATTCATGGTTACTTGATGATTAAGATCACTAAGTAAGTATTTTGTAGTGTTTTGATAAGGTATTGGACGATATGCAAGTGTTGGAAAAAATGGCCAAAAAATTCTGCAAAGTACCAAGACTTGCGCCACTCCCTATTTCAGGGGGTGTGGCGCAAGCCTCTGATTCATAAGGGTGTCATTTCCTGCGCCACAAGCTTGCTTTGCAGCTAGTGGCGCAAGGCACAATAAATGTGCCCTTCCGGGCTCGTTTCGCAACGCAATGCTACGTCAATTCTTATATGGTTTCTTTTGGTTCTTTGGAGTTATTTAAGCATTGTTAAGGTTTCAAATACATCAATACACTCCTAAATAATCCTACATGATCAAATCATGAAACACAAGAATTTATCAAAAATGGTCAATGAAGCCATGGGCGACTAGAATTTCTATTTTTTGCAATGGAGACGACGAATGAGAATCTCGTAGGTGAATATTATCGAGACATTATGGAATTAATTACACATGAGATATATGGTGGATTATACATTGGATTTAGTGGGTTAAGTGGATATATGTTATTGGGCCCAATTTGAGGCCCAAAACAAAGCCAAAATGCTTAGGCCCAAGGGGAAAAATGATCCATTCTTCTACTTTGACCAAGACAATATGGCATTTAATGACAAAGTGTGGCTAAATATGACCACAAGGCCTATATAAAGGCACCCAAATCAGATTTTTATTCAAGGAACCACACATGACATTTCTAGAATTTTTTTTTCTACAAAAGGGCTTTTTCTCTCAACTCACAAACCCTAAGGCAACCATTTCTTGGAGACAAGATCATCACTTTGAAAGCTTGGGTAAGTGTTTATTATTGTGATTTAATATATTAAGTACATGGGAGAGTATGTAAATCATGTTGGTTATGCTTGGAAGTGTTGAATATGGTACTTTGTGTTTTTGTGAAAGATGTGATATCTTGGTGATTTGAACTTGAATTAGGACTTGTGCCTTTGATGAAAGAGCATGGTATGTACAAAATATGAACATTTATGGTGTTATTTTTGGTATTAAACTTGTTATTTCCATATGAGTGTAAATTATGGGATTTTGGCCGATTTGTTGTTGTGAGGTGTATCGAAGTAAATTGATGGCATAATTGTGATGTTGTGGTGATGAAGAAGTGTAAAGTATGAACTTGGTGTGACATGATCTTGGCTATCATGTATTGTTCAATGTATGTAATATTGGGATAATAAATTCATAAATGATATGTTGGTCAATGTTGGGCATGTTGTGGTATTATTGATATGACCATGCCAAAAATGGTATTGTAGCGAAAGACACGACATTTTTTTAAAGCCAAACATGTTACTCAGATATGCTATTGTAAGGTAATTGGTGGTTAATGTTGGTTCCGTATGTACTTGTGTTGTAGAGTGAAACATAAGGACGGAGCGGGACTATTGTATGCACTTAAGATTGTAGAATCGTATTGAGAATACAAGGTATGTAAGGTTACTTTGTCCGTAACTTTCTGCGGTACATAGTATTCACATTGGCTTTACACTTGTCCATACCAAAATATGCTAAGGTATCCTATTTCCGGTTACCAATGATTATTATCACATGTTTCCTACTCATTGATCAATTGTGAATCACATGTCTTATATTCATGGATACTGTTCCAAAAGCCCAATAAGGTTATGTCCCAAAGTTCCAATAGTGGTTATACTCATGTATCTTGTTCATTGGTTATTGTTCCAAAGCTTCCAACAATGTTATGGCTACAAAGTATCAATCTCTCATAAGCCAAGGGTATCCTATTTCCGGGTATCAATTATGGTTCCTCACATGTTCTTTATGCATTGATCAATTGTCATTCACATGTCTCATAAGCATTGACTAATGTTCCAAAGATTCCATGGTTCCACCAATGCTATGTTCCAAAGTTCAAAGTAACGTTATGACCATCAAAGCATCAATCTCAAAGTAATGAATAAAGTAATGCATATGTGGTCAATGATCAAGTACGGGTGGCAAGTCTAGGGGTATAAGCCTAGCTCGAATCGATCCCGATGTATTGATTTATGGTTGGCAAGTCTAGGGGCATAAGCCTAGCTCGACTCGATCCCGATGTATTGATTTTTGGGTGGCAAGTCTAGGGGCATAAGCCTAGCTCGACTCGATCCCGATGCATTGATTTATGGGTGGCAGGTCTAGGGGCATAAGCCTAGCTCGACCCGATCCCAACATGACGATAAGTCATTTAAAGACCCACTGATCAGTAGGGGCCCGGGTACATTGTGACACATGTATTGACAAGTAAACATTGAAGTAAAGAAAGAAAAGAAATTAATGAAAGCAATTCACATGGTTTCCAAAATGCAAAATGGTGACTTATTCACATTGATTATTCATATGTTTTGAGTTCATTGAAATATTCATGTATTGTACAGTTTCATCTGAGCCTTGCATACTCAGTACTTATTTCGTACTGACCCCTCTCGAGGAATTTACCTTACTTGTTGCAGGCACAGGTACTAGTAGGCCACCACAGTAGGTTGCCAGCTGTTTGTGGTTCATTGGTGAGCTCCAGTTAGTTCGGGGCTTCTCCGAGTCACAGTGGTTCATATGTTTTGATATTGTACATTGTATATAAAGTGGGGACTTGTCCCGACTTGCAGTTGGTTTTGGTCAATGCATCTGTTAGAGGCTTTTGTAGACATTGTGGGTGTATGTGTGTATAATATGATAGATGAAATCTTGTCTTGATGGCCTCAACGGCCAAGTTTCTCCTATGTATGTACGTCACATGTTCTATGCTTTCCGATTTTAGCCTCTCATGTTTCTATGTGATAGTAGCGCTTCCTATGTCATGCATATGAATGAATAGAAGCAAAGATTGGTTCTCTCGGGCCTTGTCGGCTTTGGGTGTCAATCATACCTCATGGGGGTTCTGGGCGTGACAGTGATGAAGTCCATATTAATCATGTCCCACTTCCAGACTGGGAGATTGATGCATTGCATATAGCCTCCTGGCTTCTGGTGCTCCACTTTCACTTGCTGACAATTCGGACACTGTGTTATAAATTCTGCAATATTCTTCTTCATGTTACCCCACCAATACAATTCCTTCAAATCCTGATACATTTTGGTGGAACCCGTATGAATAGAATACCGCGAATGATGCGCTTCTGTCATAATCCGACTCCTTAGCTCATCTATATCAGGCACACACAATCTACCTTGGCACTGTAGCGCTCCTTCCTGAGTAAGATCAAATGCCTTTGTCAAGCTTTGTTGTACATTCTCCTTTAGCTGCAATAAAATAGGATCCGCGTACTATTTCTCTTTCACCTCAGCTATTAACGAGGATTCTGCCACATTCTGCACGATAACCCCTTCGTCGGAGGATTCAAGAAGTCGAACCCCCAAGCTGGCTAGTTGATGTAGATCCTTTACTATATCTTGTTTGTCCGTGAGCTGGCCATCGGTGCTTCCAATTGCCTTGCGGCTTAAAGCATCGGCTACCACATTTGCCTTCCCTGGGTGGTATAAGATATCGATATCATAGTCCTTCAATAACTGAAGCCACCTTCGTTGCCTCAGATTAAGATCCTTTTGCTTAAAGATATACTGCAAACTCTTATGGTCGGTATATATATCAACATGAACCCCGTATAAGTAGTGACGCCATATCTTTAAAGCAAAGACCACAGCTGCCAGCTCAAGATCATGTGTCGGATAATTTTTCTCATGTGGCCGCAATTGCCTCGAACCATAAGCTATCACCCTGCCATGCTGCATCAACACACAACCCAAACCAATACCTGAAGTATCACAATACACTGCATACCCTTCGGTACCTTCAGGAAGTACCAATACGGGCATAGAAGTCAATTTAATCTTCAGATTTTGGAAACTCCTTTTACATGCATCATTCCACTGTTACTTAGTTGTCTTGTGTGTTAGCTTCGTCAAAGGTGCAGCAATGGAAGAAAATCCTTCGACGAACCTTCTATAATAACCCGCCAACCCGAGAAAACTACAAATTTCGGTAGGCGTCGTAGGCCTTGGCCAATTCTTCACGGCTTCAATTTTTTGAGTATCGACCCGTATCCCTTCATCCGACACAATATGACCCAGGAATGCTACAGATTTTAACAAAAATTCATATTTAGAGAATTTGGCATATAATCTACAATCACGAAGAATCTGTAACACCTGCCGTAAGTGATCGGCATGCTCCTCTTGGGACCTCGAATATACCAGAATGTCATCAATGAACCCGGTCACGAACACATCTAAGAACGGCTTGAACACCCTATTCATCAAATCCATAAAAACAGCCGGTGCATTTGTTAGTCCAAAGGACATAACTAAAAATTCATAGTGGCCATACCGTGTTCGAAAAGCTGTTTTGGGTATATCCTTTTCTCTTACCCTGACTTGATGGTAACCCGACCTCAAGTCAATCTTCGAGAAGCATTTGTCACCCTGTAACTGATCAAACAAATCGTCAATTCTGGGGAGGGGATATTTGTTCTTGATCGTTACCTTATTTAGTTGCCAATAGTCGATACACATCCTCAATGTGCCATCTTTCTTTCGTACAAATAACACCGGTGCACCCCAAGGGGACATGCTAGGCCTTATGAATCCCTTGTCCAGCAAGTCTTTTAATTGCTCCTTCAATTCCCGCAATTCTGCTGGAGCCATTCTATACGGAGGAATAGAGATCGGTTGTGTCCCTGGGATCACATCAATACCGAACTCTACTTCCCGTTCTGGAGGTAGTGTCACGCCCCGAATCCCATCGAGACATGATTGGCACCCGTAGCCGATAAGGCCCGAGAGAACCAACCTTTGCCTATGTTCAATCATATGCATATCATAATCATAACCACCATTGCGGAAGAACATGAAAGACAAATAAAGGAAAACATGGGACATATTTATACATACATATGAAACTTGGCCGTTGAGGCCATCCAGTCAAAACAACATATGTCTGTTACATTGAGACACCCACATCCGTCTACAAAAGCCTCTAACCAGAGCATTAACCAAACTGAACCATAAGTCGGGACAAGTCCTCGCTTTACACAATATGTACATCACCAAAACATATAGACACTCTGACTTGGAGAAGCCCCGAATGATCTGGAGCTCACCAAAGAACCGCTAACACTGGCAATCTACTGGGGAGGCCTACTGGTACCTGCGCCTGCAGTAAGTAAGGTAAATTCCCCGAGAGGGGTCAGTACGAAATAAGTACTGAGTATGCAAGGCTCAGATGAAACTGTACAACACATGAATATCTCAATGAACTCAAATACAAATGACTAATCAATGTGAATAAGTTACCATGATGCATTTTGGAAACCATGTGGATTGTTTTCATTACTTTCGTTGCTTTCTTTACATTCAATGCTCACTTGTCATTACATATGTCACAATGTACCCGGGCCCCGACTGATCAGTGGGTCTTTTCATATCATATCATCTTGTTGGGATCGAGTCGAGCTAGGCTTATGCCCCTAGACTTTCCACCCATACATCAATGTATCGGGATCGGGTCGAGCTAGGCTTATGCCCCTAGACCTGCCACCCATAAATCCATACCTCGGGATCGAGTCGAGCTAGGCTTATGCCCCTAGACCTGCCACCCGTACTTGATCATTGACCACATATGCATTACTTTGTTCATTACTTTGAGATTGATACTTTGATAGTCATAACATCACTTTGGAACTTTGGAACATAACATTGTTGGAAGCTTTGAATCATTAACCAATGAGTGAAGGACATGTGAATAAACATCATGAGAAATATAACATTACTAACACCATGATACCATTGGAACCATTGGACAATAATCCATGAACAAGAGACACAAGTATAGTCACTATTCGAACATTGGAACATAACCTTACTTTGAGCTTTCGGACCATTAACCAAATAGGAGACATGAGATTCACAAATGATCCATGAGTAGGAAATATATGACAATGACTATTGATAAACGGATATCGGATACCTTAGCACATTTCGGGATAGGACTAGTGACAGGTCAATATGGACACTATTTGCCGTAGAAAGATACGGACAAAGTAACCTTACATACCTTGGATTCGCAATACGAATATACAACCTTAGATGCGTATACAATAATCCCGCTCCTTCTTTATGTGTCACTCTGCAACATAAATACATAACGAAATTCACATTAACCACCAATTACTTTACAAATGCATACAATGTCAATGAGTTACATGTTTGCCTTTAAACATGTCATTTCCCCTTGACAAAACCATTGATCATACTATTATTCCAAAAATTCCATAATATTCCCAACATTGACCAATACATGATAATTGATACATTTCACCACAACACTTCTCCTTTACACTTTCTTATCCATAACACATCACAAATAACCCATCAAATGACCTTAATACAACTCATAACACATATCGGCCAAAATCCCACAATTTCCACTTATAGACAAAAACAAGTTTAATACCAAAAATAACACCATACATGTTCATATTTTGTCCATACCATGCTTTTTCATCAAAGGCACAAGTCCTAATTCAAGTTCAAATCACCAAGATAGCACATCTTTCACCAAAGGCAAAAATACACTATTCACCAACCTAACCAACACAACTATCATAATATACATAATATCCCATGCATATAATATGTTAATTCATGTGAATAGATACTTACCAAGGCTTGGAATAGGATGATCTTGTCCAAAGAGTCCAAAGGAATTATTTTGCTTTAGGGTTTGGAAATGAGAAATGTTGAGAAAATATCATAAAGGCATGAGAGGTTTTTGATGATAAAAATATGATCTTGGGGCCTTTATATAGACCCCAAGTCAAGATTAGCCACACTTGGCACTAAATGATATGTTTACTTAGTCAATTCTTGGAAGAATGGGTTATTTCCTCTTTGGGCCAAGTCTTTTAATCCCATTTTGGGCCTAACTTTGGGCCCAATAACACATATCCATGTAACCCATCAAATTTCATGTATTATTCACCATATATCTCATGTTTACATAATTCCATAATGTCATGACAATATTCTCTTACGAGATTCTCATTCGTCGTTTCGATCGCAAAAATAGGAATTCTAGTCGCCCTTGGCTTCATTGGACATTTTGGATCACTATTCACATTTCATGATTTGATCATGTAGGAGTATGTAGGAGTGTATTGAAGTGTTTGAAGCTTTAACAATGCTCAAAGAACTCCAAAGGACCAAAAGAAACCATCCATGAAGCGTCGTAGAATTGCGTTACAAAACGGGTCCGGAAAGGTACAAAATTTGTGCCTTGCGCCACTAGCTGCAAAGCAGGCTGTGGCGCAATATCTCAGCCTTCTCTGAATTTTCAGAATGCAGGTGGCTTGCGCCACACCCCTGAAACAAGGTAGTGGCGCAAGTTTCAGCACTTTGCTGAATTTTTCGGCCACTTATCCAATGTTTGCATATCGTCCAATCCCTTATCAAAACACTACAAAATACTTACTTAGTGATCTTAACCATCAAGTAAACATGACTTAAAGTCACCAAATGAGGTTAGAATATGTACAGGGCATCACCCAAATGCATCACGAAATCACAAAACACCTCCTACGAAGGTCTAATCGCACATGTTAAGTCCGATATCAAATGTTTCGCCAATGACACTATAAAACACATTTTCATGGCATCTCAACACCTATGTAAATATGATCCCAAGGTATCAAGTAAGGTTAGAAAAGTACGGGGTGTTACATTCTTCCCCCCTTAGAAACATTCGTCCTCGAATGTTAACAACATCGTCTTATATACATCAATTGCATCTTTACTTTACGTATACAAATGCACATAATGCTCTTAAATACTTACTTGTTATTGTTCCACCTCTGGATTGTGAACTTCTTGGTCCATTTGAAATAGATGGGGATACTTGGATTTCATCATTTCTTCCGCCTCCTATGTGATCTCCTCCTTTTCTTGATTTCTCCAAAGGAGAATTAGATATAAACAACGAATTAGAAATAGTAAATGAAAGAATAGGAAAAGCAAAAAGAATGATAGATACCCCAACAACATCATCCAGAATGAGTACATCTAGAAGACTAGAATTTGACATACCTATGGAAATACAACCATACCATTATTACATAACAGGAATACTAGGCCAAAGAAAATATCTAATATTAATAGATACAGGAGAACAAGAAAATTACATTACTAGAGAATTAATAATAGAAAATGATATTAAAATACAAGAACAAGAATGTCTAGATTTACCTAAAGAACTTAGACAAACAAAAGAAACAACAACCCAAGAACTAATTATAGGAGGAATACCTATTATTATACCCTTTACAATAACAAAAATGAATACAAATATTATTTTAGGATTAAATTGGTTAGAACAAGTTAAACCCTATAAAATAGAAGATAAACAATTGATAATTCATTATGACAGAAAGCCTATCATAATTTCACGAACCATAGTAGATATATGACAAAAGTATATATATTAGCAAAAATAATAGTAGAAGGATATAATAGCAGATATTATACACCAATGATAGACACAGGATCAGAAGCTAATCATTATAGATATAATTGTTTACCAGAAACAAAATGGGAAAAAATAAAAAGCCCCACAGTCTTTACAGGATTTAATAATGAAGGGAGCATGGTAACTCATATAGCAAAAGATATACAAATACAAATATGGGACAAAATATTAAACATAAAAACAACATCATCCAGAATGAGTACATCTAGAAGACTAGAATTTGTCATACCTATGGAAATACAACCATACCATTATTACATAACAGGAATACTAGGCCAAAGAAAATATCTAATATTAATAGATACAGGAGAACAAGAAAATTACATTACTAGAGAATTAATAATAGAAAATGATATTAAAATACAAGAACAAGAATGTCTAGATTTACCTAAAGAACTTAGACAAACAAAAGAAACAACAACCCAAGAACTAATTATAGGAGGAATACCTATTATTATTGTCACGACCCAATTCTGAGTCATGATGGCGCCTATCGTAACCCACCAATAGGCAAGCCAAACCCTAGCCCGGAGCGACAAGCGACGGGCGGAATCTCATAAAATAGAGAAGTAGAAGTAACCGTATTTATAAACATGCTATAATGCTAAAGACAGAATCAGAATATGTATATGTACCAAGACTGAGAAGGAAGAGGACAGTATATAAAGTCAAGAACCCTTCCCAAGACCTGGTGAGGTCAGTACAGGAGCCACTACTAAACATACCCAAAATACAAGACAGAAACCAAATATGTATAACAAGTACAACAGTCTTGAGAGCAAAAGACTATACAGTAGAAGATGGAGTAGGATCTGCCTCAGACGTCAGTAAGCTCACCCTGCTCCGGAGTCAGTGCTAAGAAAAGAGTCACGTCACCACCGTCGACTAGTGCCTGGATCTGCATCGGGGAAAAAGATGCAGAAGTGCAGTATGAGTACCGGGCAACGGGTACTCAGTAGGCATCATCGGCCGACTGAGCTAAAGGTAATATAAATAGGCTAAAGTACGGGGGTGCATGCTAAGTCTGGTATAACTATAAATAATAAGTACATAAGTAGCGGTTGAGGCGTATAGTAATGCTCAGGAGAAAAATAAATGCGATACTGAATAACGAGTAAATAAATGCATACGTAAACACACAAGTCAACCATAACCTATCTGGGTCCCCATAAACCCGATAGGCACACGAAAGAAAACAATAACCCAACCTGGCCCCCATAAACCGGTGGGACACACAAGAATAATAAATGCATAGTCACCAGTGTCTCGAAGCTGTGTCAGTATCCAGTAACCACAATAACCAACAAGGGTGCACCGGGCTTGAACCGGCACCAATGGGTAATAACAAGAGGCCAGACGCCGGAGTCGAACCGGAAGCAGTGGGTAATAACAAGAGGCCACATATATATCATATCTGCCGGACTCGAACCGAAACTCATATAACAACAGTATCATGATCACGGTACCCAGTACCAAAATTCTCCAATCATATAATAACCAGATGCCGGACTCAAACCGGGACTCATAATAATCAGTGGCCGGACTCGAACCGGAACTCATAGTGTATCACAATCCGGGGCCGGACTCGAACCGGAACACCCAATAGTCAATAACCAAAATCATCATACCAGAATCAGTAGCCGGACTCGAACCGGAACTCACAATAGCCAGTAACCAGAACAGAACCAAATATCATATCATATCAGATAAACGGAAAACATGCTAGTCCCAGGCCGAAACTGAAGTATAGATAAAGGAGCTAACCCATTACCTGCTACAAGGTAAGTCCCCGGGTCCTCCTAGGTCCATAGTCTACTATCATACAATATCTAAGTCAGTCCGGGTATCTAGAGTAGCTCATGACAAGGTGGGTCCTAATTCTAAGCTAAGACCAGCAATCCCGATCAAGTGCGGTGCTGTTAGGGACTAAAATGCTAAATAGGTCAACTGGGTATGATCGGGGTGAATAAATACTGTCACAAGTCTAACAGGTCACAGAGGGCTTAACTAAGCCCAAAAATGTCAACGTTCTGACAAGTCGACAAAAAAGGGTAACGGGGCCCACTACCGGGTCCCGGATACCAAGTCTGGTTATACCTGTCTAAGTCTGGGCTAAGTCTGTCTAACCCTGGACTAAGGTCCAACAATAATATTCCCCAATCAGCAGTCCATAACAAAAATACTATCCGACCCCAGATAGGTCATAAGTGGTGTACCGTAAGGATAACGGGCCTGGAATGTGTCCGAACAGCCCTATCCGGCCTAAACCACAGCAAACCACCACCTCCAAGTTTATAATTACAGCCCACAACACCAGCACAATAGCATACATATATCACACATAAGCTCAATCTAAGTGTAAAGGAAGGTAAACCTAGCCTACCTGGACGCCTGCCGCAAGCCTGCCAAGAAAACCAGCTAAATAGGAGCCTTTCCCTTTTGAGAGGCCTCCGACTGCTGCCAAGCTACCAAAATAATAAACTACATGTCAAAACATGACTATTGACACCTATATTGCATTAGTTTGGAAAAATGTCTGAACCGTCCCCGTGGGGCCCACTTGCGGAATCACGAAACTAAAATCGTCACAGCATCCCAAACAACTCCGTGACCAATAGTCACAACTAGCACCATTAAATTTGAGCTCAAAATGTAGCTCAAACATCAATATCAATCCCAAAATATACTATCGCAGACAAAAGCTATCGTAAAAAAAAGAAAACGTACCGTAGAAATGACGAGAACGCGTCTACGGAGCCAAATCTAACCACCCTGAATCTCAAATCTCACTATAAATGCTAAAAGGTATAAATATAGAGAAACAGAAATGTGGCAGCCTAACTTTTATTTGAAATTCTTACATTTACTTAAGTAAATGTAATGTAAGGTGTATATATATATGTGTTGGTAGGTGCATGACACCTCTTCGTGCCCTTTGCTGACTAACTACCTTCCTCCACCTCCACGTGAAAGTGGAGGTGGCAATACCCCCACCCCTCTTTAATTATTTATCCACTATGTGTATCTTCGGGTATTGCATAGGTCCGTGGTAAAATAAATATAATATTTTGAATATACCATAATTAATAGAAAATTATTTCTAACAAAACCTCTATAAAATAAAAATATTATTTTAACATATTTAAATTCACTATCTCCGTTTTAATTATTAATAGGTTATAAAACTATTATAAAATAGTATAGATATATCATAACTAAAGAAGTTTTTTATAAATTTCAAAAATATTTTCAAAAGGTAATTAACTATGTAATTTTACCAAATTTAAAATTTAATTTAATATGTTACAACGTGCTCGGTCTAAATAATATTCTCAAACGAACTGCCCGGAAACCGAAATGTCAGTCCCAGCAAGTCAAAAATGACTTGGGGCAGTTATAGAAAAGCTCTAAACGCTGAGAACACACGAAAACGAGGGAAATGACCGGGAAGGTCATTACAATATCCACTACTAAGAGGACTTTCGTCCGCGAAAGTCAAGAATAAGCATATACCTGAAGTCGTGAACAAGTAGGGATACTGGGCTCGCATGTCACGTTCAAGCTCCCAAGTAGCCTCCTCAACCGGACGGTGACGCCACTGTACCTTAACCACTGGAATATCCCGGGAGCGTAACCGTCTGACATTTCTAGCCAAAATGGATACAGGCTCCTCCACAAATGCTAACTTATCATCTAACTGAACCGAGTCCCACTGAAGCACATGCGACTCATCCGAAATGTACTGTCGCAGCATAGAAACATGAAACACTGGGTGGATAGCTGAAAATACCGGAGGTAAAGCTAACATATAAGCGACCTCTCCAACTGTCTGCAAAATCTCAAAGGGTCCAATATATCTGGGGCTAAGCTTGCCCCTCCTACCAAACCGCATTACGCCCTTCATGGGCGATATTCGTAAGAAGACCCTATCACCCACCCTGAATTTCAATGGACGACGTCTACGGTCAGCATAACTCCTCTGTCTACTCTGAGCTGTCTGCAGCCTATCCTGAATTATTCGAACTCGGTCCAAAGATTCTCGGAGTAAATCTGTGCCACGAGGACTGACTTCTGAGGTCTCGAACCAACCCACTGGAGATCGACACCGTCTCCCATACAAAGCCTCAAACGGAGCCATTTGTATGCTGGAGTGAAAGCTATTATTATACGCGAACTCGGCTAAAGGTAAGAATTGATCCCACTGACCCCCAAAGTCTAACACACAAGCGCGGAGCATATCCTCCAATACCTGAATAGTTCGTTCAGACTGCCCATCGGTTTGAGGATGAAATGCAGTGCTGAGGTCCACCTGGGTACCCAACTCTTCCTGGAAAGTCTGCCAGAAACTGGAGGTAAACTGAGACCCTCGGTCTGAGATAATAGATATTGGCACTCCATGTAGGCGGACCACCTCCTGAATATATACACGAGCTAACCTCTCAGCACTATAGGAGACTCGAACAGGGATAAAGTGTGCAGACTTAGTCAACCGGTCCACAATAACCCAAATACTATCAAAACCACGGGAGGTGCGAGGCAATCCAACAATGAAATCCATAGTGACCCGCTCCCATTTCCACTCGGGAATGGGCAATTGCTGAAGCATTCCACCAGGTCTCTGGTGCTCGGCCTTTACCTGCTGACAACAAAGGCATCGGGCTACAAACCCTGCTATATCTCTCCGCATACCGCTCCACCAATAGTGCTGTCTCAGATCTCTATACATCTTAGCTGTCCCGGGGTGAATAGAATATCTAGAACTGTGAGCTTCACGCAAAATCAACTAAATTAAATCTTCAACCCTCGGGACACAAATACGACCGTCAAACCTCAGAACACCATCAGAACCCAAGGTAGCTCTCTCAGACTCACCCTTCAATACCTGATCTCGAATTCTACGGAGACCGCTATCCTCAAATTGACGACTCTGAATCTGCTCCAGCAAAGTAGATCTCGCACCAACACAAGCGATAACCCTCCTGGGGTCAGAAATAT
The DNA here is from genome assembly GCA_031232105.1 of Capsicum rhomboideum. NCBI lineage: Eukaryota > Viridiplantae > Streptophyta > Magnoliopsida > Solanales > Solanaceae > Capsicum > Capsicum rhomboideum. Next base: position 44,063,045 of record CP124715.1, on the reverse strand, counting down.
CCAAACGCACCATCGAGTTAGCTAAGGACTGAATATCCAAAGCCAACGGCCGCTGAGAGACTGGAATGAAGGCTAAGCTACCCATACTCACTGCCTTCCGGCTCAAGGCGTCCGCTACCACATTCGCCTTGCCCGGATGATAGAGAATAGAGATATCATAGTCCTTTAACAATTCAATCCATCTGCGCTGCCTCGAATTAAGATCCCTCTGAGTCATTATATGCTGAAGACTGCGGTGGTCTGTAAAGATCTCACAATGCACACCGTATAGATAATGCCTCCAAATCCGCAGTGCAAATACTACCGCTGCTAATTCTAAGTCATGAGTGGGATAATTACGTTCGTGCACCTTCAGCTGCCTCGATGCATAAGCAATGACACGACCCCGCTGCATTAAAACACATCCCAAACCGATACCAGAAGCATCACAATACACGGTGAAACCTTCACCCTCAACTGGAAGAGTCAACACAGGGGCAGAAGTAAGTCGATCCTTGAGTTTTAGAAAGCTCGCCTCACAATCCTCAGACCACTGAAATAGAACCTCCTTCCTAGTTAGTCTGGTCATAGGAGATGCAATAGACGAGAAGCCCTCAACAAATCGCCTGTAGTATCCTGCCAACCCAATAAAACTGCGAACCTCGGTAGGTGACGTGGGCCTAGCCCAACCACGAATAGCCTCAATCTTCGCTGGGTCTACCATGATACCGTGTCTAGACACAACATGGCCCAAGAAAGCTACAGATTCAAGCCAAAACTCACACTTTGAGAACTTGGCATAAAGCCGATGATCTCTCAAAGTGTGGAGCACAATCCTCAAATGCTGCTCATGCTCCTCGTTACTCCTCGAATAAACCAAGATGTCGTCAATAAACACAATCACAAAAGAGTCTAAGTATGGCCTGAATACACGATTCATCAGATCCATGAAAGCTGCTGGGGCATTAGTCAACCCAAAAGACATCACCAGGAACTCATAGTGGCCGTACCGAGTCCTGAAGGCTGTCTTAGGGATGTCCTCAGCCCTAACTCTCAACTGATGATATCCAGACCTCAAATCTATCTTTGAGAATACCACTGCACCCTGAAGTTGATCAAACAAATCATCGATACGAGGCATAGGATACTTATTCTTCACCGTCACCCTATTTAGCTGCCTGTAATCGATACACATTCGCATAGATCCGTCCTTCTTCTTTACAAACAGAACTGGAGCACCCCACGGAGATACACTTGGCCTGATAAAACCCTTCCCCAAAAGATCCTCAAGCTGACTACTCAACTCTCTCAACTCAGCAGGAGCCATTCGATACGGAGCCATAGAAATAGGTCGGGTGCCCGGCTCGAGGTCAATAATGAACTCTATATCACGCTCAGGAGGAAGGCCAGGCAGGTCAGTCGGGAATACATCAGAAAACTCACGAACAATAGGGACAGAGTCAAGTGATGGACTCTCAATACTAGCATCCCGAACATAAGCAAGGAATGAATCACATCCCCTCGACATCAATCTACGAGCCTGAACATATGAAATAATCCCGGTCGGTGTGCGGCTAACAAAACCCTGCCACACCACCGGGGGTACGCCAGGCATGGTTAAGGTCACAGTCTTAGCAAAGCAATCCAAGACTGCATGATGGATAGACAACCAGTCCATGCCCAGAATCACATCAAAGTCTACCATGGCCAATACAATAAAATCAACCCGAGTCTCAAACTCCTGAACAGTCACCAGACAAGATCTATATACCCGATCCACTACTAAGGAATCACCAACGGGGGTAGATACATGTAAGGGTACAGATAATAACTCAGAACATAAACCCAACCGTGGTGCATAATAAGTAGATACATAAGAAAACGTGGATCCAGGATCAAATAATGCAGAAGCTGGCTGATGGCATACGGAAATCATACCTGTAATCACCGCATCCGAAGCCTCAGCCTCCGGCCTAGCCGGTACGGCATACAACTGACGCTGACTACTACTAGTCTGAGCACCAACCTGACTACCAGTCCGACCTCCCTGCGCTCTACCTCGAGAACCCTGGGGACCACCCCGACGACCCTGTGCACCACCTCTACCCGCTGGTGGTATAGATCTGAGGGGCTGTGCTGTCTGAACTGAAGGCTCAATCGCCATGCGCTGAGGACACTCACGTGCAAAATGACCAATAACCCCACAAGTATAACATGCTCCTGGCTCCCTGCTCGGCCTAGAAGGTCCGGCTGATCCGGTGTGACCCCCTCTAGTCGATGAACTGGGCTGACCACGTCCCTGAGGCTGTCTAACAGAACCACTATAGGCGGGCTGACCTCTATCAGATATTTGCAAAGCTGACTGTACGGGCCTACTGGGCTGACCCTGTCGCTGAAAAGACTGCTGCTGCTGCTGAGGGTACCTACCCTGAAACTGCAAACCACGACCTCTGAACTGCGAACCACTATGGCTCCCACTGAAACTACCCTGAACACGAGGCCTCTTATCGCTGCCCCCTTGGGCCTCGCGATCCATCTCCTCAATAGAGTATACATGCTCGGTAATCTCTGCGAATGACTTTCCTGAAGTCACTAAACTCTGGGTAGCTCTGCGGAGTGGCAATCTCAGTCCCCTGACAAAACATCTAATTCTCTCATACTCATCAGGCAGAATACAGGTAGCGTGCCTAGCAAGATCATGAAACCTCGCCTCATACTCGGCCACAGATAATGAACCCTGAGTCCATCTGGAGAACTCATCCCTGAGTCGCTCCCGCATAGTACGGGGCATATACTTTCCCAAGAAAATCTCAGAGAACTGGGTCCAGGTAACCGGCGGAGATCCTGCTGGTCTGGAATCAAGATATCCCTTCCACCATCTCCTAGCTGCAGTGTCAAACTGATATGCCACAAAATCAACACCACGAGACTGTACCAATCCTAAATTCCTCAGTCTATCCTCGCAGCTGGACAAGAACTCATATGCATCCTCACCCGGAGTACCAGCAAATCTCGGTGGAGTCAACCTCAAGAAACGCCCCAACATCCTCTGCTCATCAACAGACATAGCAGGCTGATCTGCCACCGGCTGTGGAGCTACCGGCGCTGGCGAAATCTCAACTCTGGGTGCTGCAGCTGCAGGCTGTGCCCCAACACCAACTCCCTGTACTGCTGGTTGGGCTCCCTCAGCTGACGGACCTCCAACTATCCCCAGCAACTGAAGTAATGTACCTCGAAGTAAAGATGCATCAATAAATCCAGGTGGAGCCTGGACTGCTCCCTGGCCCACTGGCTGCTGTGGCGGCGGAGCATCTGGAGCTATAACAGGATCGGGTGGCTGATCCCTAACATGATCTCGACCTGGGGCTGCTGCTCTACCCTACCCCCGACCTCTGGGTCGACCTCGGCCCCTCACAGGAGCCCTTGCTGCAGGCTCGGGGTCTCGACCCCTGGCTCTCGTATTATGCGTCCTAGCCATCTGCGTAAAGAGTGAACCAACTGAAGATCAGAAACCAATACAGACTCGACGCACGGACATGAGTCAAGAAAATGAGAGACTCCCCTAGAAATGTTCCGTAGCCTCCCGAGGATAGGATACAGGCGTCCCCACACCGATCCACAGGACTCTACTAAACATTGGCTCATGTACCGACACTACCTACACAACCTAGGCTCTGATACCAAGCTGTCACGACCCAATTCTGAGTCATGATGGCGCCTATCGTAACCCACCAATAGGCAAGCCAAACCCTAGCCCGGAGCGACAAGCGACGGGCGGAATCTCATAAAATAGAGAAGTAGAAGTAACCGTATTTATAAACATGCTATAATGCTAAAGACAGAATCAGAATATGTATATGTACCAAGACTGAGAAGGAAGAGGACAGTATATAAAGTCAAGAACCCTTCCCAAGACCTGGTGAGGTCAGTACAGGAGCCACTACTAAACATACCCAAAATACAAGACAGAAACCAAATATGTATAACAAGTACAACAGTCTTGAGAGCAAAAGACTATACAGTAGAAGATGGAGTAGGATCTGCCTCAGACGTCAGTAAGCTCACCCTGCTCCGGAGTCAGTGCTAAGAAAAGAGTCACGTCACCACCGTCGACTAGTGCCTGGATCTGCATCGGGGAAAAAGATGCAGAAGTGCAGTATGAGTACCGGGCAACGGGTACTCAGTAGGCATCATCGGCCGACTGAGCTAAAGGTAATATAAATAGGCTAAAGTACGGGGGTGCATGCTAAGTCTGGTATAACTATAAATAATAAGTACATAAGTAGCGGTTGAGGCGTATAGTAATGCTCAGGAGAAAAATAAATGCGATACTGAATAACGAGTAAATAAATGCATACGTAAACACACAAGTCAACCATAACCTATCTGGGTCCCCATAAACCCGATAGGCACACGAAAGAAAACAATAACCCAACCTGGCCCCCATAAACCGGTGGGACACACAAGAATAATAAATGCATAGTCACCAGTGTCTCGAAGCTGTGTCAGTATCCAGTAACCACAATAACCAACAAGGGTGCACCGGGCTTGAACCGGCACCAATGGGTAATAACAAGAGGCCAGACGCCGGAGTCGAACCGGAAGCAGTGGGTAATAACAAGAGGCCACATATATATCATATCTGCCGGACTCGAACCGAAACTCATATAACAACAGTATCATGATCACGGTACCCAGTACCAAAATTCTCCAATCATATAATAACCAGATGCCGGACTCAAACCGGGACTCATAATAATCAGTGGCCGGACTCGAACCGGAACTCATAGTGTATCACAATCCGGGGCCGGACTCGAACCGGAACACCCAATAGTCAATAACCAAAATCATCATACCAGAATCAGTAGCCGGACTCGAACCGGAACTCACAATAGCCAGTAACCAGAACAGAACCAAATATCATATCATATCAGATAAACGGAAAACATGCTAGTCCCAGGCCGAAACTGAAGTATAGATAAAGGAGCTAACCCATTACCTGCTACAAGGTAAGTCCCCGGGTCCTCCTAGGTCCATAGTCTACTATCATACAATATCTAAGTCAGTCCGGGTATCTAGAGTAGCTCATGACAAGGTGGGTCCTAATTCTAAGCTAAGACCAGCAATCCCGATCAAGTGCGGTGCTGTTAGGGACTAAAATGCTAAATAGGTCAACTGGGTATGATCGGGGTGAATAAATACTGTCACAAGTCTAACAGGTCACAGAGGGCTTAACTAAGCCCAAAAATGTCAACGTTCTGACAAGTCGACAAAAAAGGGTAACGGGGCCCACTACCGGGTCCCGGATACCAAGTCTGGTTATACCTGTCTAAGTCTGGGCTAAGTCTGTCTAACCCTGGACTAAGGTCCAACAATAATATTCCCCAATCAGCAGTCCATAACAAAAATACTATCCGACCCCAGATAGGTCATAAGTGGTGTACCGTAAGGATAACGGGCCTGGAATGTGTCCGAACAGCCCTATCCGGCCTAAACCACAGCAAACCACCACCTCCAAGTTTATAATTACAGCCCACAACACCAGCACAATAGCATACATATATCACACATAAGCTCAATCTAAGTGTAAAGGAAGGTAAACCTAGCCTACCTGGACGCCTGCCGCAAGCCTGCCAAGAAAACCAGCTAAATAGGAGCCTTTCCCTTTCGAGAGGCCTCCGACTGCTGCCAAGCTACCAAAATAATAAACTACATGTCAAAACATGACTATTGACACCTATATTGCATTAGTTTGGAAAAATGTCTGAACCGTCCCCGTGGGGCCCACTTGCGGAATCACGAAACTAAAATCGTCACAGCATCCCAAACAACTCCGTGACCAATAGTCACAACTAGCACCATTAAATTTGAGCTCAAAATGTAGCTCAAACATCAATATCAATCCCAAAATATACTATCGCAGACAAAAACTACCGTAAAAATAAGAAAACGTACCGTAGAAATGACGAGAACGCGTCTACGGAGCCAAATCTAACCACCCTGAATCTCAAATCTCACTATAAATGCTAAAAGGTATAAATATAGAGAAACAGAAATGTGGCAGCCTAACTTTTATTTGAAATTCTTACATTTACTTAAGTAAATGTAATGTAAGGTGTATATATATATGTGTTGGTAGGTGCATGACACCTCTTCGTGCCCTTTGCTGACTAACTACCTTCCTCCACCTCCACGTGAAAGTGGAGGTGGCAATACCCCCACCCCTCTTTAATTATTTATCCACTATGTGTATCTTCGGGTATTGCATAGGTCCGTGGTAAAATAAATATAATATTTTGAATATATCATAATTAATAGAAAATTATTTCTAACAAAACCTCTATAAAATAAAAATATTATTTTAACATATTTAAATTCACTATCTCCGTTTTAATTATTAATAGGTTATAAAACTATTATAAAATAGTATAGATATATCATAACTAAAGAAGTTTTTTATAAATTTCAAAAATATTTTCAAAAGGTAATTAACTATGTAATTTTACCAAATTTAAAATTTAATTTAATATGTTACAACGTGCTCGGTCTAAATAATATTCTCAAACGAACTGCCCGGAAACCGAAATGTCAGTCCCAGCAAGTCAAAAATGACTTGGGGCAGTTATAGAAAAGCTCTAAACGCTGAGAACACACGAAAACGAGGGAAATGACCGGGAAGGTCATTACAATTATACCCTTTACAATAACAAAAATGAATACAAATATTATTTTAGGATTAAATTGGTTAGAACAAGTTAAACCCTATAAAATAGAAGGGACCCCCCATCATTGGTATCAGAGCACAGTAATAAAAAAGATATAATTAAAATAGAACACAGGAACAAAATCAGTAATAAAACATTTAACCCCGATATAAAAACTAAAAACAGTAAGAAAACTCAATTGATAATACAAACAAATAAAATGAAAGGACTTGACTATGGAGAAGAATTAACTTTTGATGACCCCAGATATATAAGACTTAATAAACAAATAAACATAGATAATAAAATACAGAAACTCAGAAAAGAATTAACAAAATTTTATGAAGAATATGAATATACTAGAATGTCGGTACTAATAGATATGATCTCATACACAGAATTCAAGTATATTAAACAACTTAAAAAACAACAAGAATACAGTTATGACGAATAAGTCACCAAATATAAAAATGATTAAAACAATAAAAATAAACCAACTAACAAATAGGATTCAGAAAAAATACAGAAGAAATATCCAAAGAAAACAAAAACTTAAAGAAATTACACAAATAGTTAAAGAAATAGATAACTTAAATAAAGCCATGACTAAATTGGTTATAGCACTAGACAAAATAACTATATCAATAAAACAAACCATAAATGGATAAGCCTGAACCAAGTAACCCAGTGTACAAATATCCGGACACACCAAGAATAATAAGAAAAGCAGAATTACTTAGAAAAATCATAGATATACGAGATGAAATTAACCATAGAAAAGAGAGATTGAACTATAATATATTTGCAGGAGTAACTAAAAAATCAATAGATGCACAGAAACAAACTATAAGTGAATTAGAATTACAATCAGACATTTTAGAACATAAATACGCATATGAATAAAGAGGAATATCCAGTGGTTGAAAAAATATTTACAGGAACAGAAGGTATACAAATAATTATAGTACACTCAAATTTAGGAAGACGATATAGAAAAATAGGAACAAAATTACATTTAATGCCAGATAAAAATTCAGCTAAGCTAGAAGATAGTCTAACAGAAATGGTAAGAATACACAGAGAAAATGGTGAGATAGATCAAAAATTAGAAATTGAAAAAATAAGAAACGATGCTAAAAAAGAAATAGAACAATTAAAACTTAAACAAATCAAAGAAGAACCACAAGAAAAATTACACCAAGATATAAGCCCAAGTAATCTCCAAATAGAATTTGAACCATCTACAAAAATAAAAGAATTAGAAAAAGAATTAGCAGTATTAAAACAAATATATACAAAGAAAGTGGAAGAAAGAGAAGAACGTCAAAAACTATTCAAAACAAAACAATTAGAAAAAGAAAAGCAATTAACCGAAGAATTAGAAAAACTAAAAGAAAAAATACAAATTGAAGAAACCAATCCGGATGTAACAGAAGAATTTACAACCCTAAGCATAGACAACATAGACAATACAGATGAAGAACAATCTGAAAATCAAGAAAAAAGTGAAACATATACAGAAATTATGGATCAAATTACAAACACTAACTTAGAAATAAATACAACAAATGCTAAACCAAATATAAATACCATAAAAGGAGAAGCTAGTACCAGCAAGTCATCTGACAAAAGAAGATTTAATAACCCTAGAACAACAGGACCAACCTATTGGACAGTAACAGACGATAATAGATATGAAGCAATATGGAATAGTAGACTTAATACAAAATGGATGCCAAATAAAGTACCAGAACAATCCCAATTTTTAGATTTAGATTGTGTAATAGCTACTAATAAAACAATACAGTTATGGATAGGACACATTGCAAAACAACTAGTTGATAATAAAATATCTGTAGCAGAAACACCAGGATATATAGAAAGGACATTAGTAGGAACAGTAAAATTATGGTTACATAATATAACAGAAGAAAGTAGAACAACTCTAAGAAGTAATAAAGACAAAAATGGAACAATTACAACATCAAATATAGCAATCTTAGATAAATATGAATTCGGAATAAGAAATGAATTTGGAAGTATGACTACTGAAATAGCAGAACAGGAAAAGGATAAAAATCTAAATAGACGTTTAATGAATAAATTAACCATATGTAATATGTGTTACACAGACCAATATACATGTGCTTTTAGAGAATATTACTACAAAGGAATATATACTCATGAGGAAGCAATAGAAGTTAGAAAAACATATTTTACAAAATTACCTGAACCATTTAGTACAAAAATAATAGCTGACTGGGAAGCAGCAAGTTTAACAGATACTTTAGGAGCAAGAATAAAATATTTACAAACATGGTTTATAGGATTATGTGATACCTACAGAGATAGAAGAAAACTAGATAAAGTATTAGATAAAAATATGAAAGCATGTTGCACACAAAAAACAGCACCACAATTCGGATGTAAACAATCCAAACATAAATATAAAAAACGATTTAAGAAATATAAGAGTTTTAAATCTAAGTATAAATACAAACAACCAAGGAAAAGATATTATGTAAAGAACTATAAAAAGAAAAGACCATATAAACCTAAGAAAAAATTATCTGAATGTGAATGTTATAATTGCGGAAAACTAGGACATTTAGCTAAAGATTGTAAAATACCTAAGAATATAAAAAAGAAACAAATAACAGAAATACGAATAAAAGATGATAAATACACTGAACTACCATATATAGATTATGATATGGAAAGTGAAGATAGTATATATGAAATAAGTGAAATAGATGAAATAGATAACCTAACAGATCTTGATGAGGATATCATAGAACAAATAAATAACGAAGATATAGACATTGAAGAATATATAAATGACTGAAACAGGAGTAATTGAAAAAGATGACTACCAAAATGAAGAAACTTCAAATCAAAAAGTAATATTTGATACAATTATATTTAATCAAATTAAAAAAACAAGAAATATCACTTAAAATAGATAATGTTTTAGAAGTACCTATAATAAAAAACTGGTTTAGAAAACCAAAGGAAGAATATTATGTTATAAGTCAAAAAGAACATACAATAGATTGTAAGTATGCAAAAGGAAAAGCAATGGTACCAATTATTAATAAAAAGGAACTTAACAAAGAAATACAAGCTTTAAAAACTAAAAGTGAAATAACATATGTACACCTAGGAGCAATAGAAATATTACTAAAAGCATGTTTTAGATAAGGAATAGATACACCAATAGAACTATACTTAGCAGATGATAGAATTAAATTTCCTATAGAAAAAAGCATAATCAGTGCAGTAAAAGGAAATCTAATATACCAAAAGTTTAAATTTACAGTAAACCCAAATTACTCAGTAGCAATAAAAGATAAGAATATTGACAAATCATTAGTATTGTATTGGAAAATGTCAGGAATAGAACTAACCCCAGGAAGTAAAATATTTACAGCAAGATGTAAAAATCTATACATATTAACAACACAACATACGGTAAAAGCAGTTAGTAAAATAGATAAAATAAAAATAGAAACACCCTTTGATAATATAGTAACAGCAATTGACAATAATGATTATAGTTATGAAGAATTAGATATAAACAACGAATTAGAAATAGTAAATGAAAGAATAGGAAAAGCAAAAAGAATGATAGATACCCCAACAACATCATCCAGAATGAGTACATCTAGAAGACTAGAATTTGACATACCTATGGAAATACAACCATACCATTATTACATAACAGGAATACTAGGCCAAAGAAAATATCTAATATTAATAGATACAGGAGAACAAGAAAATTACATTACTAGAGAATTAATAATAGAAAATGATATTAAAATACAAGAACAAGAATGTCTAGATTTACCTAAAGAACTTAGACAAACAAAAGAAACAACAACCCAAGAACTAATTATAGGAGGAATACCTATTATTATACCCTTTACAATAACAAAAATGAATACAAATATTATTTTAGGATTAAATTGGTTAGAACAAGTTAAACCCTATAAAATAGAAGATAAACAATTGATAATTCATTATGACAGAAAGCCTATCATAATTTCACGAACCATAGTAGATATATGACAAAAGTATATATATTAGCAAAAATAATAGTAGAAGGATATAATAGCAGATATTATACACCAATGATAGACACAGGATCAGAAGCTAATCTTTGTAGATACAATTGTTTACCAGAAACAAAATGGGAAAAAATAAAAAGCCCCACAGTCTTTACAGGATTTAATAATGAAGGGACCATGGTAACTCATATAGCAAAAGATATACAAATACAAATATGGGACAAAATATTAAACATAAAAACAATGTATCATTATGAATTTACAACAAGAGATATGATCTTAGGAATGCCTTTTATAGACAACCTATACCCTCATATATTAACTAGAACACATTGTTGGTTTACAACGCCTTGTAACCACAAAGTAGCAGCTAAAAGAGTACAAAATAAACCTAGAAAATCAACCCCATGGATTAAAGGAAATAAAAATATAATACAAAAACTAGAAAATAATCCTAATACAGAAACCCAAATAGAAATAATAACTTTTTCTATAAATACATTACAACCAATACAACAAAAATTAGAATTACTGTATAGTAACAACCCCCTTAAAGGATGGGACAAACATAAAACCACAGTTACTATCGAATTAATTGACCAAAATAGTATAATAACACAAAAACCATTAAAATACAATTTTGATGATTTAAAAGAATTCACACTTCATGTTGATGAATTACTCACAAATAACTATATCCAAGAAAGTAACAGCAAACATACTAGTCCAGCTTTTATAGTTAATAAACATAGTGAACAAAAACGAGGAAAAAGTAGAATGGTTATTGATTATCGCAATTTAAATGCAAAAACTAAAACCTACAACTACCCCATACCAAACAAAATATTAAAAATAAGACAAATTCAAGGATATAATTATTTTAGTAAATTTGATTGTAAATCAGGATTTTACCACTTAAAATTAGAAAACGAATCTAAAAAATTAACAGCTTTCACAGTACCACAAGGATTCTATGAATGGAACGTACTACCATTTGGATATAAAAATGCACCAGAAAGATATCAACACTTTATGGATACATACTTTACACAATTAGAAAATTGTATAGTATATATAGACGATATACTATTATACTCTAGGACAGAAGATGAACATCTACAATTATTAAACAAATTTATAAATATTATAGACACTGCAGGAATAAGTTTAAGCAAAAGTAAAGCAGAAATAATGAAAAACCAAATAGAATTTTTAGGAATACAAATAGATAGAGATGGAATAAAAATGCAAACACATATAGTACAAAAAATAATTGAATCAGAAGAACTCTTAGATACGAAAAAGAAATTACAAACTTTTTTAGGATTAGTAAATCAAGTACGAGAATATATACCAAAACTAGCAGAACATCTGAAACCCTTACAAAAGAAGTTAAAAAAGGATATTGAATATCATTTTGATAATATAGATAAAAACCATATTCAACGGATAAAAGAACTATGTAAAAATTTACCTAAGCTATATTTTCCAGATACAACAAAACAATTTGTATATATAGTAGAAACAGACTCAAGTGACCATAGTTATGGAGGCGTATTAAAATATAAGTATTTAAATGAAACTATTGAACATCATTGTAGATATTATTCAGGATCTTATACGGAACCACAAATTAAATGGGAAATAAATAGAAAAGAATTATTTGCCTTATATAAATGCTTATTATCATTTGAACCATATATTGTATATAACAAATTTATTGTCAGAACAGATAACACCCAAGTAAAATGGTGGCTAACAAGAAAAATACAAGACTCAGTTACTACAAAAGAAATACGGAGACTTGTATTAAATATACAGAATTTTACTTTTACAATTGAAGTAGTTAGCACTAACAAAAATACTGTTGCAGACTACTTATCAAGACAAGTCAACCCAGACCGAACCAGAAAAAGATAGTACAATGGAAGCTATGCTAAAAGCCATTACTACACTTTGTTCCAAAGTGGACAGTATTGAGCTAGAAATGAACAAGCTAAAGCTTAATGAAGTTAATCTGAAAGCTAAAGCTACAAGCAGTCAGCCGCATGACTTAAAAGATGCTGAACTACGTCCACAGGCAGACGGTAAACATCCAGAACTAGAAGGAGACGTTGAGAAACTCCATAAAACTCATAACAAGTTTGTTAATGCAGCTACAGGCAAAGCAACTACAGGAGCAAGCAGCTCAAGTTCAACCAACCAACCTACCAAAAAACAAAATACCAACTTAAACAGCCAATTCTCAAAGCCATTTATCCAAAAATTCCAATCTACAAATAATCCCAGTCCACAAACATCAAGCTATGCATCTAGCTTAAGCCATAATAAAGAAATATATAATCACCTTTCCCGGACATATATCCGCAACATCCACAAAATCCAAACACATTTAAATTTAAATCCAAGGTCAACCACAACTACTGACCCAGAAAAAGATTATATAACCCAAAAATTACAAGGTTACAATAAACTTGTAGCCCAACCAGATACAAGTGCAAACCTAGTTAAGACATGTTATGACTACGGACTATTAGCTACTGTATACACTAAAGATGGACATGAAGTACAGAAGATACCAGAAATATACAACGCATTTTCTACCTATAAACGAATTACTGGAGGAACATTCTTTTATATAAGATTTTATACTGCACCAGCCGAGATATTATTTGATGAAATTAAACCAAATATACAAGTGGTCAAAATTGGACTAACTAGAGACATGATTTTACCAGAAGAAATAGAACCACAGCCAGAGATACCTGAAGAAGAAATACCACAATTCTACGCAAATAAAAGACTTATTGGATTACAAGTTATACTCCAAGAACTAGCAAATAATTATACAAATGGACATGCTATATGGAGCTATTACTGCAGGAACCAAGTTATGATTTATGCCAACTCAAGGGAACTAAGACAAGCAGACATGGAAGAAGTCCGACAATGGATAATTTCCCTGTTAAAACCAGAAGACACACCTACTACAAGAGCACTGAAAAAAGGATTTATTTCAACACATCTATTAACAAGATATTGTCAATACATCGGACCAAAATATGCAGATCACCAATGCTCACAATGTAATGGAGGAGCTACTATCAATATACCAGATGTACAACTAGGATAAACAAGCGGAACAAAAATGATCAACCGGACAAGCTATGGACAAGAAAAGCTATTGACAAGACCTATGAATAGTGACTACTTTGTCCTTATTATGTAAATTATTAAGAAGAATCTTTTCTTTTCTTTCTTTTTACGATTATAGTCAAAAGGGCATAGTACCCCTTTTCTTTTCTTTTAAAAGTAGGAATAGTAGTTAACGCGTTTTTATGTATATAAATAGAGGATCAGCTCAGAGGAAGAGGGCATCGAGCATTCGAAACCTAAAACCTCTCATGTGCTGAGAACTCACTAAATAAAATATCTTTCAGTAATCTACTTATTTTCAGTTAAGCTATGGAGGATTCCAACATACAATCTTCAATCTCATATACAACAGAGGAAATAACAACTACGGTACACCCTTATTTAATTATGTGTACCTAAATCTTATATTCCTAATAATCTCTAGATTATTATTAATGTTTATCATATAGCAGTTTGATTATGTTATATTATTCGAGTAAGTTTGCTATGGTTAGGTAAGCTAAGAGTTAGGTAAACCCAGACTAAGCCATCCTAGAGGTCGAAACCGGAAAAGGCTAGGAATGCCGTGAATAGGGTAGTAGACCAGAGTTGAGGCATTGTTAGGGTAACTGATCAAGGCTGAAACCCATAGTAGTGACACAAAGAATAATTAAACATACTGAATTGCTTAGTGATAAATATAATAATAGGATTAGAGGTTAAAGGGAATATGATTTGAACACACATAAATGACAAATATGGCTACATCTAGTAAAAGCACCTCACCTGATATAGAAAATGACCAAGAAAAAACACCTAAATACTTACTCAATGAAGATAACAATTACAAAATATTACTACTATATGTACTAAGGACATTAGATAAAGATTCAATACAAAAAATATATAACTTACTATTTACCCATGAACTTATAGACTTAATGAAAGAAGCATTACTAGATAGTCTATTAATAATAAATACTGACGAAGATACAGATTATAAAACTAATGATATATACGATGACATAGACTCAGAAGGATATTTAGATTTTAACTAAATGAACGGAGAACATTTAGAAAATTGGCAAAAAACTATAAATGAATTAAGAGAAAGAGAAACTTTAATACAATATAACTTAGATAAATATATACAAACCCAAGAAGAAGCTTATCTAGATTTAATAGTACAAGATATTAACCAAATATTAAGATTAATTAGACAAAGAGATATATATTATAATTCCGCATTTCAATCATGATAAATCAAAACACAAATAAATGCAAAGATAGAAGGGACCCCCCATCATTGGTATCAGAGCACAGTAATAAAAAAGATATAATTAAAATAGAACACAGGAACAAAATCAGTAATAAAACATTTAACCCCGATATAAAAACTAAAAACAGTAAGAAAACTCAATTGATAATACAAACAAATAAAATGAAAGGACTTGACTATGGAGAAGAATTAACTTTTGATGACCCCAGATATATAAGACTTAATAAACAAATAAACATAGATAATAAAATACAGAAACTCAGAAAAGAATTAACAAAATTTTATGAAGAATATGAATATACTAGAATGTCGGTACTAATAGATATGATCTCATACACAGAATTCAAGTATATTAAACAACTTAAAAAACAACAAGAATACAGTTATGACGAATAAGTCACCAAATATAAAAATGATTAAAACAATAAAAATAAACCAACTAACAAATAGGATTCAGAAAAAATACAGAAGAAATATCCAAAGAAAACAAAAACTTAAAGAAATTACACAAATAGTTAAAGAAATAGATAACTTAAATAAAGCCATGACTAAATTGGTTATAGCACTAGACAAAATAACTATATCAATAAAACAAACCATAAATGGATAAGCCTGAACCAAGTAACCCAGTGTACAAATATCCGGACACACCAAGAATAATAAGAAAAGCAGAATTACTTAGAAAAATCATAGATATACGAGATGAAATTAACCATAGAAAAGAGAGATTGAACTATAATATATTTGCAGGAGTAACTAAAAAATTAATAGATGCACAGAAACAAACTATAAGTGAATTAGAATTACAATCAGACATTTTAGAACATAAATACGCATATGAATAAAGAGGAATATCCAGTGGAAGAAAAAATATTTACAGGAACAGAAGGTATACAAATAATTATAGTACACTCAAATTTAGGAAGACGATATAGAAAAATAGGAACAAAATTACATTTAATGCCAGATAAAAATTCAGCTAAGCTAGAAGATAGTCTAACAGAAATGGTAAGAATACACAGAGAAAATGGTGAGATAGATCAAAAATTAGAAATTGAAAAAATAAGAAACGATGCTAAAAAAGAAATAGAACAATTAAAACTTAAACAAATCAAAGAAGAACCACAAGAAAAATTACACCAAGATATAAGCCCAAGTAATCTCCAAATAGAATTTGAACCATCTACAAAAATAAAAGAATTAGATTTTAACTAAATGAACCGAGAACATTTAGAAAATTGGCAAAAAACTATAAATGAATTAAGAGAAAGAGAAACTTTAATACAATATAACTTAGATAAATATATACAAACCCAAGAAGAAGCTTTTATTTGTGTCTAAGTTATATTGTATTAAAGTTTCTCTTTCTCTTAATTCATTTATAGTTTTTTGCCAATTTTCTAAATGTTCTCGGTTCATTTAGTTAAAATCTAATTCTTTTATTTTTGTAGATGGTTCAAATTCTATTTGGAGATTACTTGGGCTTATATCTTGGTGTAATTTTTCTTGTGGTTCTTCTTTGATTTGTTTAAGTTTTAATTGTTCTATTTCTTTTTTAGCATCGTTTCTTATTTTTTCAATTTCTAATTTTTGATCTATCTCACCATTTTCTCTGTGTATTCTTACCATTTCTGTTAGACTATCTTCTAGCTTAGCTGAATTTTTATCTGGCATTAAATGTAATTTTGTTCCTATTTTTCTATATCGTCTTCCTAAATTTGAGTGTACTATAATTATTTGTATACCTTCTGTTCCTGTAAATATTTTTTCTTCCACTGGATATTCCTCTTTATTCATATGCGTATTTATGTTCTAAAATGTCTGATTGTAATTCTAATTCACTTATAGTTTGTTTCTGTGCATCTATTGATTTTTTAGTTACTCCTGCAAATATATTATAGTTCAATCTCTCTTTTCTATGGTTAATTTCATCTCGTATATCTATGATTTTTCTAAGTAATTCTGCTTTTCTTATTATTCTTGGTGTGTCCGGATATTTGTACACTAGGTTACTTGTTTCAGGCTTATCCATTTATGGTTTGTTTTATTGATATAGTTATTTTGTCTAGTGCTATAACCAATTTAGTCATGGCTTTATTTAAGTTATCTATTTCTTTAACTATTTGTGTAATTTCTTTAAGTTTTTGTTTTCTTTGGATATTTCTTCTGTATTTTTTCTGAATCCTATTTGTTAGTTGGTTTATTTTTATTGTTTTAATCATTTTTATATTTGGTGACTTATTCGTCATAACTGTATTCTTGTTGTTTTTTAAGTTGTTTAATATACTTGAATTCTGTGTATGAGATCATATCTATTAGTACCGACATTCTAGTATATTCATATTCTTCATAAAATTTTGTTAATTCTTTTCTGAGTTTCTGTATTTTATTATCTATGTTTATTTGTTTATTAAGTCTTATATATCTGGGGTCATCAAAAGTTAATTCTTCTCCATAGTCAAGTCCTTTCATTTTATTTGTTTGTATTATCAATTGAGTTTTCTTACTGTTTTTAGTTTTTTTATCGGGGTTAAATGTTTTATTACTGATTTTGTTCCTGTGTTCTATTTTAATTATATCTTTTTTATTACTGTGCTCTGATACCAATGATAGGGGGTCCCTTCTATTTTATAGGGTTTAACTTGTTCTAACCAATTTAATCCTAAAATAATATTTGTATTCATTTTTGTTATTGTAAAGGGTATAATAATAGGTATTCCTCCTATAATTAGTTCTTGGGTTGTTGTTTCTTTTGTTTGTCTAAGTTCTTTAGGTAAATCTAGACATTCTTGTTCTTGTATTTTAATATCATTTTCTATTATTAATTCTCTAGTAATGTAATTTTCTTGTTCTCCTGTATCTATTAATATTAGATATTTTCTTTGGCCTAGTATTCCTGTTATGTAATAATGGTATGGTTGTATTTCCATAGGTATGACAAATTCTAGTCTTCTAGATGTACTCATTCTGGATGATGTTGTTTTTATGTTTAATATTTTGTCCCATATTTGTATTTGTATATCTTTTGCTATATGAGTTACCATGCTCCCTTCATTATTAAATCCTGTAAAGACTGTGGGGCTTTTTATTTTTTCCCATTTTGTTTCTGGTAAACAATTATATCTATAAAGATTAGCTTCTGATCCTGTGTCTATCATTGGTGTATAATATCTGCTATTATATCCTTCTACTATTATTTTTGCTAATATATATACTTTTGTCATATATCTACTATGGTTCGTGAAATTATGATAGGCTTTCTGTCATAATGAATTATCAATTGTTTATCTTCTATTTTATAGGGTTTAACTTGTTCTAACCAATTTAATCCTAAAATAATATTTGTATTCATTTTTGTTATTGTAAAGGGTATAATAATAGGTATTCCTCCTATAATTAGTTCTTGGGTTGTTGTTTCTTTTGTTTGTCTAAGTTCTTTAGGTAAATCTAGACATTCTTGTTCTTGTATTTTAATATTATTTTCTATTATTAATTCTCTAGTAATGTAATTTTCTTGTTCTCCTGTATCTATTAATATTAGATATTTTCTTTGGCCTAGTATTCCTGTTATGTAATAATGGTATGGTTGTATTTCCATAGGTATGTCAAATTCTAGTCTTCTAGATGTACTAATTCTGGATGATGTTGTTGGGGTATCTATCATTCTTTTTGCTTTTCCTATTCTTTCATTTACTATTTCTAATTCGTTGTTTATATCTAATTCTTCATAACTATAATCATTATTGTCAATTGCTGTTACTATATTATCAAAGGGTGCTTCTATTTTTATTTTATCTATTTTACTAACTGCTTTCACCGTATGTTGTGTTGTTAATATGTATAGATTTTTACATCGTGCTGTAAATATCTTACTTCCTGGAGTTAATTCTATTCCTGACATTTTCCAGTATAATACTAATGATTTGTCAATATTTTTATCTTTTATTGCTACTGAGTAATTTGGGTTTACTGTAAATTTAAACTTTTGGTATATTAGGTTTCCTTTTACTGCACTGATTATGCTTTTTCTATAGGAAATTTAATTTTATCATCTGCTAAGTATAGTTCTATTGGTGTATCTATTCCTTCTCTAAAACATGCTTTTAGTAATATTTCTATTGCTCCAAGGTGTACATATGTTATTTCACTTTTCGTTTTTAAAGCTTGTATTTCTTTGTTAAGTTCCTTTTTATTAATAATTGGTACCATTGCTTTTCCTTTTGCATACTTACAATCTATTGTATGTTCTTTTTGGCTTATAACATAATACTCTTCCTTTGGTTTTCTAAACCAGTTTTTTATTATAGGTACTTCTAAAACATTATCTATTTTAAGTGATATTTCTTGTTTTTTAATTTGGTTAAATATAGTTGTATCAAATATTACTTTCGGGTTTGAAGTTTCTTCATTTTGGTAGTCATCTTTTTCAATTACTCCTTGTTCAGTCATTTATATATTCTTCAATGTCTATATCTTCTTTATTTATCTGTTCTATTATATCTTCATCAAGATCTGTCATATTATCTATTTCGCCTAGTTCACTTATTTCATATATACTATCTTCACTTTCCATAGCATAATCTATATATGGTAGTTCAGTGTATTTATCATCTTTTATTCGTATTTCTGTTATTTGTTTCTTTTTTATATTCTTAGGTATTTTACAATCTTTAGCTAAATGTCCTAGTTTTCCGCAATTATAACATTCACATTCAGATAATTTTTTCTTAGGTTTATATGGTCTTTTCTTTTTATAGTTCTTTACATAATATCTTTTCCTTGGTTGTTTGTATTTATACTTAGATTTAAAACTCTTATATTTCTTAAATCGTTTTTTATATTTATGTTTGGATTGTTTACATCCGAATTGTGGTGCTGTTTTTTGTGTGCAACATGCTTTCATATTTTTATCTAATACTTTATCTAGTTTTCTTCTATCTCTGTAGGTATCACATAATCCTATAAACCATATTTGTAAATATTTTATTCTTGCTCCTAAAGTATCTGTTAAACTTGCTGCTTCCCAGTCAGCTATTATTTTTGTACTAAATGGTTCAGGTAATTTTGTAAAATATGTTTTTCTAACTTCTATTGCTTCCTCATGAGTATATATTCCTTTGTAGTAATATTCTCTAAAAGCACATGTATATTGATTTGTGTAACACATATTTTATATGGTTAATTTATTCATTAAATGTCTATTTAGATTTTTATCCTTTTCCTGTTCTGCTATTTCAGTAGTCATACTTCCAAATTCATTTCTTATTCCGAATTCATATTTATCTAAGATTGCTATATTTGATGTTGTAATTGTTCCATTTTTGTCTTTATTACTTCTTAGAGTTGTTCTACTTTCTTCTGTTATATTATGTAACCATAATTTTACTGTTCCTACTAATGTCCATTCTATATATCCTGGTGTTTCTGCTACAGATATTTTATTATCAACTAGTTGTTTTGCAATGTGTCCTATCCATAACTGTATTGTTTTATTAGTAGCTATTACACAATCTAAATCTAAAAATTGGGATTGTTCTGGTACTTTATTTGGCATCCATTTTGTATTAAGTCTACTATTCCATATTGCTTCATATCTATTATCGTCTGTTACTGTATAATAAGTTGGTCCTGTTGTTCTAGGGTTATTAAATCTTCTTTTATCAGATGACTTACTGGTACTAGCTTCTCCTTTTATGGTATTTATATTTGGTTTAGCATTTGTTGTATTTATTTCTAAGTTAGTGTTTGTAATTTGATCCATAATTTCTGTATATGTTTCACTTTTTTCTTGATTTTCAGATTGTTCTTCATCTGTATTGTCTATGTTGTCTATGTTGGCTATGCTTAGGGTTGTAAATTCTTCTGTTACATCCGGATTGGTTTCTTCAATTTGTATTTTTTCTTTTAGTTTTTCTAATTCTTCGGCTAATTGCTTTTCTTTTTCTAATTGTTTTGTTTTGAATAGTTTTTGACGTTCTTCTCTTTCTTTCACTTTCTTTGCATATATTTGTTTTAATACTGCTAATTCTTTTTCTAATTCTTTTATTTTTGTAGATGGTTCAAATTCTATTTGGAGATTACTTGGGCTTATATCTTGGTGTAATTTTTCTTGTGGTTCTTCTTTGATTTGTTTAAGTTTTAATTGTTCTATTTCTTTTTTAGCATCATTTCGTATTTTCTCAATTTCTAACTTTTGATCTATTTCACCATTTTCTCTGTGTATTCTTACCATTTCTGTTAGGCTATCTTCTAGCTTAGCTGAATTGTTATCTGGCATTAAATGTAATTTTGTTCCTATTTTTCTATATCGTCTTCCTAAATTTGAGTGTACTATAATTATTTGTATACCTTCTGTTCCTGTAAATATTTTTTCTTCCACTGGATATTCCTCTTTATTCATATGCGTATTTATGTTCTAAAATGTCTGATTGTAATTCTAATTCACTTATAGTTTGTTTCTGTGCATCTATTGATTTTTTAGTTACTCCTGCAAATATATTATAGTTCAATCTCTCTTTTCTATGGTTAATTTCATCTCGTATATCTATGATTTTTCTAAGTAATTCTGCTTTTCTTATTATTCTTGGTGTGTCCGGATATTTGTACACTGGGTTACTTGGTTCAGGCTTATCCATTTATGGTTTGTTTTATTGATATAGTTATTTTGTCTAGTGCTATAACCAATTTAGTCATGGCTTTATTTAAGTTATCTATTTCTTTAACTATTTGTGTAATTTCTTTAAGTTTTTGTTTTCTTTGGATATTTCTTCTGTATTTTTTCTGAATCCTATTTGTTAGTTGGTTTATTTTTATTGTTTTAATCATTTTTATATTTGGTGACTTATTCGTCATAACTGTATTCTTGTTGTTTTTTAAGTTGTTTAATATACTTGAATTCTGTGTATGAAATCATATCTATTAGTACCGGCATTCTAGTATATTCATATTCTACATAAAAATTTTGTAATTCTTTTCTGAGTTTCTGTATCTTATTATCTATATTTATTTGTTTAGTAAGTCTTATATATCTAGGATCATCAAATGTTAATTCTTCTCCATAGTCAAGTCTTTTTTGTTTATCTGTTTGTAGTATCAATTGAGTTTTCTTACTGTTTTTAGTTTTTATATCGTGATTAAGTATTTTATTACTATGTACTGATTTTTTGGTTTTATTCCTGTGTTCGGTTTTGTTCATGTTTCTTTTAGTACTGTGCTCTGATATCAATGATGGGGGGTCCCTTCTATCTTTGCTTTTATTTGTGTTTTGATTTATCATGATTGAAATGCGGAATTATAATATCTTTGTCTAATTAATCTTAATATTTGGTTAATATCTTGTACTATTAAATCTAGATAAGGTTCTTCTTGGGTTTGTATATATTTATCTAAGTTATATTGTATTAAAGTTTCTCTTTCTCTTAATTCATTTATAGTTTTTTGCCAATTTTCTAAATGTTCTCCGTTCATTTAGTTAAAATCTAAATATCCTTCTGAGTCTATGTCATCGTATATATCATTAGTTTTATAATCTGTATCTTCGTCAGTATTTATTATTAATAGACTATCTAGTAATGCTTCTTTCATTAAGTCTATAAGTTCATGGGTAAATAGTAAGTTATATATTTTTTGTATTGAATCTTTATCTAATGTCCTTAGTACATATAGTAGTAATATTTTGTAATTGTTATCTTCATTGAGTAAGTATTTAGGTGTTTTTTCTTGGTCATTTTCTATATCAGGTGAGGTGCTTTTACTAGATGTAGCCATATTTGTCATTTATGTGTGTTCAAATCATATTCCCTTTAACCTCTAATCCTATTATTATATTTATCACTAAGCAATTCAGTATGTTTAATTATTCTTTGTGTCACTACTATGGGTTTCAGCCTTGATCAGTTACCCTAACAATGCCTCAACTCTGGTCTACTACCCTATTCACGGCATTCCTAGCCTTTTCCGGTTTCGACCTCTAGGATGGCTTAGTCTGGGTTTACCTAACTCTTAGCTTACCTAACCATAGCAAACTTACTCGAATAATATAACATAATCAAACTGCTATATGATAAACATTAATAATAATCTAGAGATTATTAGGAATATAAGATTTAGGTACACATAATTAAATAAGGGTGTACCGTAGTTGTTATTTCCTCTGTTGTATATGAGATTGAAGATTGTATGTTGGAATCCTCCATAGCTTAACTGAAAATAAGTAGATTACTGAAAGATATTTTATTTAGTGAGTTCTCAGCACATGAGAGGTTTTAGGTTTCGAATGCTCGATGCCCTCTTCCTCTGAGCTGATCCTCTATTTATATACATAAAAACGCGTAGGTGTACAGTAGTAATACTGTGCACTTTACGACTTTAAAGGAAAAAACGCGTTAACTACTATTTTTAAACGCGTTAACTATTATTCCTACTTTTATAAAGTAAAAGAAAAGAAAAGGGGTACTATGCCCTTTTGACTATAATCGTAAAAAGAAAGAAAAGAAAAGATTCTTCTTAATAATTTACATAATAAGGACAAAGTAGTCACTATTCATAGGTCTTGTCAATAGCTTTTCTTGTCTATAGCTTGTCCGGTTGATCATTTTTGTTCCGCTTGTTTATCCTAGTTGAACATCTGGTATATTGATAGTAGCTCCTCCAGTACATTGTGAGCATTGGTGGTCTGCATATTTTGGTCCGATGTATTGACAATATCTTGTTAATAGATGTGTTGAAATAAATCCTTTTTTCAGTGCTCTTGTAGTAGGTGTGTCTTCTGGTTTTAACAGGGAAATTATCCATTGTCGGACTTCTTCCATGTCTGCTTGTCTTAGTTCCCTTGAGTTGGCATAAATCATAACTTGGTTCCTGCAGTAATAGCTCCATATAGCATGTCCATTTGTATAATTATTTGCTAGTTCTTGGAGTATAACTTGTAATCCAATAAGTCTTTTATTTGCGTAGAATTGTGGTATTTCTTCTTCAGGTATCTCTGGCTGTGGTTCTATTTCTTCTGGTAAAATCATGTCTCTAGTTAGTCCAATTTTGACCACTTGTATATTTGGTTTAATTTCATCAAATAATATCTCGGCTGGTGCAGTATAAAATCTTATATAAAAGAATGTTCCTCCAGTAATTCGTTTATAGGTAGAAAATGCGTTGTATATTTCTGGTATCTTCTGTACTTCATGTCCATCTTTAGTGTATACAGTAGCTAATAGTCCGTAGTCATAACATGTCTTAACTAGGTTTGCACTTGTATCTGGTTGGGCTACAAATTTATTGTAACCTTGTAATTTTTGGGTTATATAATCTTTTTCTGGGTCAGTAGTTGTGGTTGACCTTGGATTTAAATTTAAATGTGTTTGAATTTTGTGGATGTTGCGGATATATGTCCGGGAAAGGTGATTATATATTTCTTTATTATGGCTTAAGCTAGATGCATAGCTTGATGTTTGTGGACTGGGATTATTTGTAGATTGGAATTTTTGGATAAATGGCTTTGAGAATTGGCTGTTTAAGTTGGTATTTTGTTTTTTGGTAGGTTGGCTGGTTGAACTTGAGCTGCTTGCTCCTGTAGTTGCTTTGCCTGTAGCTGCATTAACAAACTTGTTATGAGTTTTATGGAGTTTCTCAACGTCTCCTTCTAGTTCTGGCTGTTTACCGTCTGCCTGTGGATGTAGTTCAACATCTTTTAAGTCATGCGGCTGACTGCTTGTAGCTTTAGCTTTCAGATTAACTTCATTAAGCTTTAGCTTGTTCATTTCTAGCTCAATACTGTCCACTTTAGAACAAAGTGTAGTAATGGCTTTTAGCATAGCTTCCATTGTACTATCTTTTTCTGGTTCGGTCTGGGTTGACTTGTCTTGATAAGTAGTCTGCAACAGTATTTTTGTTAGTGCTAACTACTTCAATTGTAAAAGTAAAATTCTGTATATTTAATACAAGTCTCCGTATTTCTTTTGTAGTAACTGAGTCTTGTATTTTTCTTGTTAGCCACCATTTTACTTGGGTGTTATCTGTTCTGACAATAAATTTGTTATATACAATATATGGTTCAAATGATAATAAGCATTTATATAAGGCAAATAATTCTTTTCTATTTATTTCTCATTTAATTTGTGGTTCCGTATAAGATCCTGAATAATATCTACAATGATGTTCAATAGTTTCATTTAAATACTTATATTTTAATACGCCTCCATAACTATGGTCACTTGAGTCTGTTTCTACTATATATACAAATTGTTTTGTTGTATCTGGAAAATATAGCTTAGGTAAATTTTTACATAGTTCTTTTATCCATTGAATATGGTTTTTATCTATATTATCAAAATGATATTCAATATCCTTTTTTAACTTCTTTTGTAAGGGTTTCAGATGTTCTGCTAGTTTTGGTATATATTCTCGTACTTGATTTACTAATCCTAAAAAAGATTGTAATTTCTTTTTCGTATCTAAGAGTTATTCTGATTCAATTATTTTTTGTACTATATGCGTTTGCATTTTTATTCCATCTCTATCTATTTGTATTCCTAAAAATTCTATTTGGTTTTTCATTATTTCTGCTTTACTTTTGCTTAAACTTATTCCTGCAGTGTCTATAATATTTATAAATTTGTTTAATAATTGTAGATGTTCATCTTCTGTCCTAGAGTATAATAGTATATCGTCTATATATACTATACAATTTTCTAATTGTGTAAAGTATGTATCCATAAAGTGTTGATATCTTCCTGGTGCATTTTTATATCCAAATGGTAGTACGTTCCATTCATAGAATCCTTGTGGTACTGTGAAAGCTGTTAATTTTTTAGATTCGTTTTCTAATTTTAAGTGGTAAAATCCTGATTTACAATCAAATTTACTAAAATAATTATATCCTTGAATTTGTCTTATTTTTAATATCTTGTTTGGTATGGGGTAGTTGTAAGTTTTAGTTTTTGCATTTAAATTACGATAATCAATAACCATTCTACTTTTTCCTCGTTTTTGTTCACTATGTTTATTGACTATAAAGGCTGGACTAGTATGTTTGCTGTTACTTTCTTGGATATAGTTATTTGTGAGTAATTCATCAATATGAAGTGTAAATTCTTTTAAATCATCAAAATTGTATTTTAATGGTTTTTGTATGATTATACTATTTTGGTCAATTAATTCGATAGTAACTGTGGTTTTATGTTTGTCCCATCCTTTAAGGGGGTTGTTACTATACAGTAATTCTAATTTTTGGTGTATTGGTTGTAATGTATTTATAGAAAAAGTTATTATTTCTATTTGGGTTTCTGTATTAGGATTATTTTCTAGTTTTTGTATTATATTTTTATTTCCTTTAATCCATGGGGTTGATTTTCTAGGTTTATTTTGTACTCTTTTAGCTGCTACTTTGTGGTTACAAGGTGTTGTAAACCAACAATGTGTTCTAGTTAATATATGAGGGTATAGGTTGTCTATAAAAGGCATTCCTAAGATCATATCTCTTGTTGTAAATTCATAATGATACATTGTTTTTATGTTTAATATTTTGTCCCATATTTGTATTTGTATATCTTTTGCTATATGAGTTACCATGCTCCCTTCATTATTAAATCCTGTAAAGACTGTGGGGATTTTTATTCTTTCCCATTTTGTTTCTGGTAAACAATTATATCTACAAAGATTAGCTTCTGATCCTGTGTCTATCATTGGTGTATAATATCTGCTATTATATCCTTCTACTATTATTTTTGCTAATATATATACTTTTGTCATATATCTACTATGGTTCGTGAAATTATGATAGGCTTTCTGTCATAATGAATTATCAATTGTTTATCTTCTATTTTATAGGGTTTAACTTGTTCTAACCAATTTAATCCTAAAATAATATTTGTATTCATTTTTGTTATTGTAAAGGGTATAATAATAGGTATTCCTCCTATAATTAGTTCTTGGGTTGTTGTTTCTTTTGTTTGTCTAAGTTCTTTAGGTAAATCTAGACATTCTTGTTCTTGTATTTTAATATCATTTTCTATTATTAATTCTCTAGTAATGTAATTTTCTTGTTCTCCTGTATCTATTAATATTAGATATTTTCTTTGGCCTAGTATTCCTGTTATGTAATAATGGTATGGTTGTATAATAAAATATCTGTAGCAGAAACACCAGGATATATAGAAAGGACGAGAATATATACCAAAACTAGCAGAACATCTGAAACCCTTACAAAAGAAGTTAAAAAAGGATATTGAATATCATTTTGATAATATAGATAAAAACCATATTCAACGGATAAAAGAACTATGTAAAAATTTACCTAAGCTATATTTTCCAGATACAACAAAACAATTTGTATATATAGTAGAAACAGACTCAAGTGACCATAGTTATGGAGGCGTATTAAAATATAAGTATTTAAATGAAACTATTGAACAAATAAAATGAAAGGACTTTCATATTTTTATCTCAACCTCTTTACTTGTCGATCCAGAATAGCAATGTGTACCTCGTCATAGGTAAGATCCTCCGTAACCTAAACATCCTCTATGGAAACAATACACGAAGGATCTCCTATGCATTTTCGAAGCATTGAAACATGAAATACCGGATGGACTGATGAAAGGTCCTGGGGTAGTGCCAACTCATACGCAATATAACACCCCGTACCTTTTTGACCCTATTTGCTTGGTAATATATATGTCATATTTGAACCATGTCTAACTTGGTTTTGAGAGCAATAAGTGTATATTTTGTATTGGTTTTGATGGACTATTGATATTGTATGAACGTCCAAAAAAAAAAAAAAAAAAAAAAAAAAAAAAAATTGGGCTAGGCGCGCCCAGGGGCGTGCCACGCCGCTCTGGGCTGAAATTTTCAGCCCAGAGGCAGCAAGGGGGCGCGCCAGGTAGCGTGCCACGCTGGGATTGGCCACCTTTCAAAAGTTGGAATTTTTCTTAAGTCCCAAGGGTATCCGGGGACGTATTGAGCCGATTTTTGTTACGTTTCTTCTACAATCATGAGAATATACATGAAATGAGTGAAATATTATATTGGTATGATAAAATTACTCGAGAACGAATTCGGAGTCAAAATGACGATTTTACCCTTTTGGGCAAAATAGGCCTTATGTGGCTAGAATTGCTTGTTTTTGGACTTGAGGCTACGAGTATGAATTGCATGAGTGGGAATATTGTCGCAACACGTATGAAATGAATTAAACATGAGAAATTATGGATTTTGTTGGATCAAGTGAATTGGGCTCAAAAGAGGCCCAAAATGAGAAGAAGACATGTGCCAAAATGGGTCAAATTGACCCATTCTTCCATTGACCTTCTAGACCTAGTGTTACATGCATTATTAGTGTCTAAGGATGACCAAGAGATTCTATATAAAGGCCCTAAAAATCAGATTTTTTATTCAAGGGAAACACACATGCTTTTTCTATCTTTTTCTAGAAAAGTCTCAAGAAAGCTTCTTTGGTTCTTCAAACCCTAAGCTACTTTTGGAGAAAGATCATCATCTTTCAAGCCTAGGTAAGTGATTATTATTATGGATTAACATATTATAAGCATGAGTGATCATGTATATCATGTTGGTTATGCTTGGAAGTGTTGAATATGGTGTTTTGTGTTTTGGTAAAAGATGTGAAATCCATGGGATTGTAACTTGGATTATGACTTGTGGTCTTGATGAAAAAGCATGGTATGGATAAAATAACAACATGTATGGTGTTATTATGGTCCTAAACTTGTTATTTTCATATAAGGGTATATTATGGGATTTTGGCCGATTTGTTATTGTGAGGTGTATTGAAGTAAAGTGAGGACATATTTGTGATGTTGTGATGATGGAGAAGTGTAAACTATGAACTTGGTGTGGCATGCTATTGGTTATCATGTGTTGGTAAATGTATGGAATATTGTGGGATTATTGGTATAATGATTTCGTAGGTGGTATTGTCAAGGGGGAAATGACATGTTAAAGCTAAACATGTGACTTGTTGTTATTGTATGCTATTGTAAGGTAATTGGTGGTTAATGTTGGTTTCTTTATGAACTTGTGTTGTAGAGAAAAACACAAGGACGGAGCAGGACTATTGTATGCACGTCTAAGATTGTGTATTCGTATTAAGAATACAAGGTATGTAAGGTTATTCTTCTATATCTTTCTTCAACATATGGTGTTCACATTGTCATAGTACTCATTCGATTCCGAAATGCTCTAAGGTATTCCATATCCGATGGTTGTTTCTTACTCATTGGTCAATGGTGAATCATATGACTTATATTCATTGGTTGACTCATGTTCATTGATTGACTCATGTCCATTGCTTGACTCATGTTCATTGGCTTAAATGTCGAGAGTTCCAAATGTTCTAAGGTATTGCATTTGAGGTTGGTCAACAGTTGATATCCGCATGTATCGTATTTAGTGATCATTATTCTAAGGTTCCAAAAGTGTACTATTCCAAAGGGGTTCTATAGTATTCCAACTAAGGTTGATACATATTGCTATTCATTGTGTTCTACTCCTAGATGAATTATGACCCACTTAGTTCTTATTTATGGAAGGAAGTTCTTAAGTCGTCATATGTTGTAAATCCCAAGAGTAATGAGGTCAAGAGGGCTTGTTTAGTTGAATAGCATTATTCCAATCTTGTCTTGTTCCAAAGTCCTATAGGATGATGGTTATCCTTGTGAAAATTGTTCATAAGTAAGAGTACCAATCTCATAAGATTTTATAAGAGTAAGAAGAGAGGTGATGTGCAAGTAAGTACAATTATTTCCTATAAGTGAAAGTGTCAATCTCATGAGGTAAGGGAGTGAAGTATATAAGTGTGTGCTTTCATGCTATGATCTTTAGCGTGTCGTTCTCATAACTAAGTAGAGGGTATAAGATTGTAAGGAGGTAATGCGCATGGTTGCTATACGCTTCATTGAGTTTAGATCACATTCTAGAGAGTATAAGTTTAATATGGAAAAATCCCGAGACTGTGATATGTTATTTATTATTCTATATATCTATCTCTCATTAGTTAAGGTGTTGATCTCAAGACGTGTAAGAGTAAGGTAAAGTATATTTGTGTGTTTTGATTGGTGTCATGATCCTTAATGTACAAATCTCTCATAAGTTGACATGTCAATATTCTCCCACCATGAGAGTGGATGTATGACTTCTCCCACCATGAGAGTGGATGTATGACTTCTCCCACCATGAGAGTGGATGTACGATTCCCCCACCATGAGAGTGGATGTATGACTTCTCCCACCATGAGAGTGGATGTATGACTTCTCCCACCATGAGAGTGGATGTACGATTCCCCCACCATGAGAGTGGATGTATGATTCTCCCACCATGAGAGTGGATGTATGTTCTCCCACCATAGAGTGGATGTATGTTCTCCCACCATGAGAGTGGATGTATGTCTCCCCACCAATAGAGTGGATGTAGGTTAAAACCACCAATAGAGTGGATGTACGTTAAGAGAGTAGATGTATGTTATGATGTTACTTCCACCGCTAGAGTGGATGTATGTGGGTTATTCTGTTATAACCTACCAACCAAGTAGATGAACAATGGCGGTAATGAATATAGAAGCAAGAACGAATCTCTTGGGTATAGAAGAACCTATTAGAGGCAAGTCTCTTGAGTGAAGGTAAATTCCTTGAAGGTCTATAATTATAAAAGATGTTACATAAAATGATGGTTGATCCACATTGATTATTCTATCATATTTTATTCTATTGACATTCTCATGTATGATGCTATTTATTCTGAGCCTTGCATACCCAGTACATTCTTCGTACTGACCCCCTCGGGGGAACTTATCTTACATGTGCAGGTGCAGGCATTAGTAGACCTCCTCTGTAGACCGGGGATCATTTGCAGAGTTTGGTGAGCTCCACTTGGTTCGGAGCTTCCTGGGTCATAGTTGCTTATCGTTTTGATATTGTATATATTGTTTAAAGCGGGGACTTGTCCCGACTTTTAGTTGATCTGGTAAATGCATCTGTTAGAGGCTTTTGTAGACATATGTGGGTATGGAAATGTAAGAGGTAAATGTCCGTTTTGACTTGATGGCCCTAACGGCCAAGTTTCATATATCGATATCATATGTTTTCATGATTTATGTCTTCCGCATAATTACATGAGGTATAATGTGATTCATACGAGGATATGCATACGAAGGTTCATGGGCAAAGATTGGTTCTCTCGGGCCCTATCGACTTCGGGTGCCAATCACGTCCCGATGGGATTCGGGGCGTGACACGCAATTTGCCCAAATCTTCTAATGATTTCATATGGGCCTATGTAACGTGGACTCAATTTCCCTTTTTGTCCGAACCGCATTACCCCTTTCATCGGTGACACCTTTAAAAATACCCAATCACCTATGGCGAATTCAAGCCCACTTCTTCTAACATTGGCATATGACTTGTGACGACTTTGAGCTGTTTGTAACCGCTGTTGGATTACTTTAACTTTCTCCATAGCCTGATGCACAATATCTGGCCCAAGTAAAGCAGTTTCACCTGCTTCAAACCATCCGATTGGTGATCTACACTTCCTTCCGTACAAGGCTTCATATGGTGCCATTTTAATACTTGAATGATAGCTATTGTTGTAAGCAAATTCAATAAGAGGCAAATGGTCATCCCAACTGCCTTGAAAATCTAACGTACAAGCTCGTAGCATATATTCAAGTGTCTGAATAGTACGTTCTGCTTGTCCATCAGTCTGAGGATGGAAAGCCGTACTCAAATTCACCTGAGTACCCAAACTCCGCTGAAAAAATTTCCAAAAGTGTGATGTGAACTGTGCTCCTCTGTCTGATATAATAGAATGTGGAATACCATGCAATCGTACTATCTCTTTCAAATACAACTTGGCATAATCCACAGCTGTATAGGTCATCTTGACCGGTAGAAAATGCATTGATTTAGTAAGTCAGTCCACTATGACCCATATAGAATCAAACTTCCGCAATGTACGAGGCAAACCCGTAATGAAATCCATATTAATCATATCCCACTTCTAGACTGGAAGATTTATACATTGCATGTAACCTCCCGATTTCTGATGTTCCACTTTCACTTGTTGACAATTCGGGCATTGCGCGACAAATTCTGCAATGTTCTTTTTCATGTTGCCCCACCAATACACTTCTTTCAATTCATGGTACATTTTAGTAGCACCCAGATAAATGGAATAGCGCGAATGGTGAGCCTCTGTCATTATTCGTGTCCTCAGCTCATCTACGTCCGGTACACATATTCTCCCTTGACATTGAAGCACCCCTTCCGGTGTAATGTCAAATGCCTTGGTCAAATTCTGCTGCACATTTTCCTTTAGCTGCAATAAACTAGAATCCGCAAATTGCTTCTCTTTCACTTCAGCTATCAGAGAGGTTTCTGCTGCATTCTGCACAATAACTCTATCATCTGAGGATTCAATAAGGTGAACTCCCAAGCTGGCTAATTGATTCAAATCTTTGATTATCTCATGCTTTGCATTCAACTGACCACTAGTGCTTTCTACTGCCTTACGGCTCAATGCATCAGCTACTACATTTGCTTTGCCTGGGTGATAAAGAATATCAATGTCATAGTCTTTTAAAAGCTCTAACCACCTTCGTTGCCTTAGGTTGAGTTCCTTCTGCTTAAAAAGATATTGCAAGCTTTTGTGATCCGTATAGATGTCAACATGCACCCCATACAAATAATGACGCCATATCTTTTTCTCATGTGGCCGCAACTGTCGTGAGGCATATGCTATCACCCTACCATGCTGCATCAACACACATACGAGACCAATCCCGGAAGTATCACAATACACTGCATAGCCCTCTGTGCCTTCAGGAAGTACTAACACTGGTATGGAAGTCAGCTTATCTTTCAGTTTTTGGAACCCCTATTCACATGCATCATTCCATTGAAATTTAATTGCCTTGTGAGTTAACTTTATTAATGGTGCTGCAATAGAAGCAAACCCTTCTACAAATCTCCGGTAATAACCTGCCAAACCCAGAAAACTGCGAATCTCTGTGGGTGTCGTAGGTCTTGGCTAGTTTTTCACTGCTTCGATCTTCTGTGTATCGACCTGGATCCCTTTATCTGACACAATGTGACCCAAGAATGCAACTGATTTTAACCAAAACTCACATTTGGAGAACTTTGCATACAACTTACGCTCACGGAGAATTTGTAACACTTGTCGTAAGTGAGTAGCATGATCCTCTGGTGATCTTGAATAAACTAGGATATCATCTATAAATATTGTGACGAACACGTCCAGAAATGGCTTAAACACCCTATTCATCAAATCCATAAACACAGCTAGTGCATTTGTTAGGCCAAATGACATAACTAAAAATTCATAATGACCATACCGTGTTCGGA
Source organism: Capsicum rhomboideum (assembly GCA_031232105.1). NCBI lineage: Eukaryota > Viridiplantae > Streptophyta > Magnoliopsida > Solanales > Solanaceae > Capsicum > Capsicum rhomboideum. The sequence goes on along the minus strand of CP124715.1, from coordinate 44,029,510 downwards.
AAGCTGTCTTGGGCACATCTTCTTCTCTAACTCTGACTTGATGGTAGCCCGACCTCAAGTCAATCTTTGAGAAACACTTGGCACCCTGTAATTGATCAAACAAATCATCAATTCGAGGGAGGGGATATTTGTTCTTGATCATTACTTTATTCAGTTGTCGATAGTCGATGCACATTCTCAAGGTGCCATCTTTCTTTGGCACAAATAATACCGGTACACCCCACGGGGACATACTAGGCCTAATGAAGCCCTTGTCTAGCAAATCTTTTAACTGCTCCTTCAATTCACGCAGGTCCGCTGGAGCCATTCTATATGGAGGGATAGAAATAGGCTGAGTGCCTGGAATCACATCAATGCCGAATTCCACTTCCCGTTCTGGGGGTAAACCTGGAAGATCCTCTGGAAATACATCAAGAAATTCATTAACTACCGGTACTGATTGCGGAGTTAATGGTTCCACATCATTATTTTTCACTCGTACCAAATGACATATGTATCCCTTAGCAATCATTTTTCTGGCTTTCAAATAGGAAATAAATCTCCCTCATGGTGCCCCTACATTACCCTGCCATTCAAGAAGATTTTCTTGCTGCAAACAAAATTGCACCTTCTTGGCCCGACAATCTACCGCAGCATAACAAGAGGCCAACCAATCCATTCCCACAATTACATCAAAATCCACCATGTTCAATTCAATGAGATCGGCCAACGTATCATGTCCACACACTGTTACCACACAGTTACGATATACTCTCTTTGCAATAATATATTCACCAATTGGTGTAGACACTTCAAGGGATTTAATTAATAATTCCGGTGCCTTTGTAAATTTCGCAGCAACCAATGGGGTAACATAGGAAAATGTAGAACCTGGGTCAATTAGTGCATATACATTATCTGAGAATATGGATAATGTACCTATGACAACATCAGGGGAAGCCTCTAAATTCTGGCGGTCCACCAAAGCATAAGTGCGATTCTGGACCCCGCTAGTACTGGCTTCTACTCTGGAACCTCTACCACGGCCAACAGGCTACACCCCTCTGCCCAGTGAAGGGACCGATGTTGATGATGCAACAGCCGACCCAGCCGGTCATGCTATACCACCCATACTCCGCTGTGGACAATCTCTCACTATATGTCCCGGCATACCACACCAAAAGTATACATTCGTCCCTGACCGACATGTTCCTGAATGAATACGCCTGCAGTGCTGACACTGCTGACGAGGGAAACCTGCTGCCTGTGATCCATGAACCCCACTACTCTGCCCAGCTGAACCACCCCTAAACCCTCGAGACTGAGAATAAGCACTCCCTATGGAATAAGAGAACGACGGTCTAGGTGGTCTAGGAAACATGCGGGTCCTAGATCCTCCTTCGGACATCATAGGTGGTCCCATAGGTCTAGCCCTTTTGGACTGTCCCCTATCAAATTCATGTACCCTTAGTCTCTGTCTTTGATCTTCCATTTTCTAGGCGAAGGCTTGTATTCGAGCAATGTCCATGTCCCTATTCAAGGCCGCAATAGTGCAATCTCTTACCAAATATGGCTCTAGTCTGTCCACGTATCTATGGACCCTGTCTGTCATAGTAGCCACAACATTTGGCGTATATCGAGCCAAGGAATTAAATTGCAAGCTGTATTCCCTGACACTTAGATTTCCCTGACGAAGATTTAGGAATTGATCCGCACGTGCCTCACGGATCTCATAGGGCAAGTAATGATCAAGGAAAGCCATTTTAAACTCTTCCCAAGTAGGTGGGGTTGCATCAATATCACGGGTTTTCTTCCAATCCTCGTACCACAATATTGCCTCTCCTTTCAACCTGTATGCAGCAAGTTCAACTGTCTCTACCCCTGTCACATGCATAACTTCCAAAGCCCTCTGAATTTGATCCACGAAGTACTGTGGATCTGCTTTTGGATCTGCCCCTGTGAAGATAGGAGGGTCCAATTTGAGAAAATCCTGTGTTCTGTGACTTGCTACTCTAGCCGCATCATCATCATGTGTTATTGGACCAGCTCGTCCTTGACTCTGGGCTGCCACTAACTGTGTTAACATCTGAACTGCATTTTTCAAATCCTGGTCCGTAGAATTGACTGGTGGTTCTACATGTACGCTTCTCCTACTCGACTCTTCTGGTACAGAGGGAGTGGAGGAAGCTCGTGACACAAATTCAGGCTCAGTATCACCTTGATGAACTTGATCAGGTGGTGGTATACTGGTTTCTTCACCAGCAATTCTATCTATCAGCTTACTTTTTCCTTTTCCACTTCTAGTGTTCGGCATTTTGACTATACCAAAGAAAAACAATTACCAAGATCAGATACAATGCAACGTACAACATTGGCTCTATTGCACGATATAGAATGAAGAAAAGAAACAACATCCTAAATGTCCCGTAGCCTCCTACTTATAAATGTGGTGCACAACACATCGATAAGTAAGACTCTACTCAGACACGGCTTTGTAGACATCCTTAGACCGACCTGCTCTGATACCACTTTTGTCACGCCCCGAATCCCATTGAGACATGATTGGCACCCGTAGCCGATAAGGCCCGAGAGAACCAACCTTTGCCTATGTTCAATCATATGCATATCATAATCATAACCACCATTGCGGAAGAACATGAAAGACAAATAAAGGAAAACATGGGACATATTTATACATACATATGAAACTTGGCCGTTGAGTCCATCCAGTCAAAAAAACATATGTCTGTTACATTGAGACACCCACATCCGTCTACAAAAGCCTCTAACCAGAGCATTGACCAAACTAAACCATAAGTCGGGACAAGTCCCCGCTTTACACAATATGTACATCACCAAAACATATAGACACTCTGACTTGGAGAAGCCCCGAATGATCTGGAGCTCACCAAAGAACCGCTAACACTGGCAATCTACTGGGGAGGCCTACTGGTACCTGCGCCTGCAGCAAGTATGGTAAATTCCCCGAGAGGGGTCAGTACGAAATAAGTACTGAGTATGCAAGGCTCAGATGAAACTGTACAACACATGAATATCTCAATGAACTCAAATACAAATGACTAATCAATGTGAATAAGTTACCATGATGCATTTTGGAAACCATGTGGATTGCTTTCATTACTTTCGTTGCTTTCTTTACATTCAATGCTCACTTGTCATTACATATGTCACAATGTACCCGGGCCCCGACTGATCAGTGGGTCTTTTCATATCATATCATCGTGTTGGGATCGAGTCGAGCTAGGCTTATGCCCCTAGACTTTCCACCCATACATCAATGTATCAGGATCGGGTCGAGCTAGGCTTATGCCCCTAGACCTGCCACCCATAAATCCATACCTCGGGATCGAGTCGAGCTAGGCTTATGCCCCTAGACCTGCCACCCGTACTTGATCATTGACCACATATGCATTACTTTGTTCATTACTTTGAGATTGATACTTTGATAGTCATAACATCACTTTGGAACTTTGGAACATAACATTGTTGGAAGCTTTGAATCATTAACCAATGAGTGAAGTACATGTGAATAAACATCATGAGAAATATAACATTAATAACACCATGATACCATTGGAACCATTGGACAATAATCCATGAACAAGAGACACAAGTATAGTCACTATTCGAACATTTGAACATAACCTTACTTTGAGCTTTCGGACCATTAACCAAATAGGAGACATGAGATTCACAAATGATCCATGAGTAGGAAATATATGACAATGACTATTGATAAACGGATATCGGATACCTTAGCACATTTCGGGATAGGACTAGTGATATGTCAATATGGACACTATTTGCCGCAGAAAGATACGGACAAAGTAACCTTACATACCTTGGATTCGCAATACGAATATACAACCTTAGATGCGTATACAATAATCCCGCTCCTTCTTTATGTGTCACTCTACAACATAAATACATAACGAAATTCACATTAACCACTTATTACTTTACAAATGCATACAATGTCAATGAGTTACATGTTTGCCTTTAAACATGTCATTTCCCCTTGACAAAACCATTGATCATACTATTATTCCAAAAATTCCATAATATTCCCAACATTGACCAATACATGATAATTTATACATTTCACCACAACACTTCTCCTTTACACTTTCTTATCCATAACACATCACAAATAACCCATCAAATGACCTTAATACAACTCATAACACATATCGGCCAAAATCCCACAATTTCCACTTATAGACAAGAACAAGTTTAATACCAAAAATAACACCATACATGTTCATATTTTGTCCATACCATGCTTTTTCATCAAAGGCACAAGTCCTAATTCAAGTTCAAATCACCAAGATAGCACATCTTTCACCAAAGGCAAAAATACACTATTCACCAACCTAGCCAACACAACTATCATAATATACATAATATCCCATGCATATAATATGTTAATTCATGTGAATAGATACTTACCAAGGCTTGGAATAGGATGATCTTGTCCAAAGAGTCCAAAGGAATTATTTTTCTTTAGGGTTTGGAAATGAGAAATGTTGAGAAAATATCATAAAGGCATGAGAGATTTTTGATGATAAAAATCTGATCTTAGGGCCTTTATATAGACCCCAAGTCAAGCTTAGCCACACTTGGAACTAAATGATATGTTTACTTAGTCAATTCTTGGAAGAATGGGTTATTTCCTCTTTGGGCCAAGTCTTTTAATCCCATTTTGGGCCTAACTTTGGGCCCAATAACACATATCCATGTAACCCATAAAATTTCATGTATTATTCACCATATATCTCATGTTTACATAATTCCATAATGTCATGACAATATTCTCTTACGAGATTCTCATTCGTCGTTTCGATCGCAAAAATAGGAATTCTAGTCGCCCTTGGCTTCATTGGACATTTTGGATCACTATTCACATTTCATGATTTGATCATGTAGGAGTGTATTGAAGTGTTTGAAGCTTTAACAATGCTCAAAGAACTCCAAAGGACCAAAAGAAACCATCCATGAAGCGTCGTAGAATTGCATTACAAAACGGGTCCGGAAAGGCACAAATTTTGTGCCTTGCGCCACTAGCTGCAAAGTAGGCTGTGGTGCAAGATCACAACCTTCTCTGAATTTTCAGAATGCAGGTGGCTTGCGCCACACCCCTGAAACAAGGTAGTGGCGCAAGTTTCAGCACTTGCTGAATTTTTCGGCCACTTATCCAATGTTTGCATATCGTCCAATCTCTTATCAAAACACTACAAAATACTTACTTAGTGATCTTAACCATCAAGTAAACATGACTTAAAGTCACCAAATGAGGTTATAATATGTACAGGGCATCACCCAAATGCATCACGAAATCACAAAATACCTCCTACGAAGGTCTAATCGCACATGTTAAGTCCGATATCAAATGTTTCACCAATGACACTATAAAACACATTTTCATGGCATCTCAACACCTATGTAAATATGATCCCAAGGTATCAAGTAAGGTTATAAAAGTACAGGGTGTTACAGGTAGACCTGGAAGATCTTCAGGAAATACATCGAGGAATTCATTTACCACCGGAACCGTTTGAGGAGTTGGTGGTTTCACATCAATATCATGCACTCTCACAAGATGAAACATATACCCCTTGGATATCATTTTTCTTGGCTTAAGATAAGACATGAACGTGCCTCTTGGTGCCCCAACATTACCCCTCCACTCAAGGACAGCGCTTTGTGGAAAATGGAAATGTACCTTCTTAGCCCGGCAGTCTACCGTGGCATAACAAGAAGCCAACCAATCCATACCCATTATCACATCAAATTCCACCATGTCCAGCTCAATAATAATAACCATGGTATCACAACCACATACAGTTACTACACAGTCACGATATACTCTTTTCGCAACAATAGACTCACCAACCGGTGTAGATACTTCAAATGGCCTGACTAATAATTCTGGTGCTCTTTCAAATTTTGGAGCAATCAACGGAGTAACATATGATAAAGTAGATCCCGGATCAATCAGTGCATATACATTATATGAGAATACAGATAATGTACCTGTAACTACATCTGGATAAGTCTCCAAATTCTGCCGGTCAAATAGAGCATAAGTGCGATTTTGGGTTCCGCTGGAACTAGCTGCTCCTCTAGTATCCCTACCACGACCAATAGGCTGGACCCTTCTACCTATGGAAGGAACCGATGACGATGATACAACGGTCGATCCCATCGGTCGTACTACACCTCCTGGGCCCCTTTGTGGACACTCTCTCGTCATGTGCCCGGTCATACCACACCAAAAACATCCAGTCGACCCCATCCAGCATGTACCCAAATAAAACCTTACGCAATGTTGACATGACTGTCGAGGAAACCCTGTCGTCTGTGAGCCTTGGATCCCACTGCTTTGCCCAATATAACCGCCTCTAGACCCTCGAAACTGAGAGGAAGTACCCGCTATGGGATGAGAAAATGATGGCCTAGGTGGTCTATCAAAAACCCGAGGCCTAAATCCTCCTTGGGACGCTGTGAACTGCCCCATAGGTCTAGCCCTCTTTGACGGCCCTCCCTCCGATTCCTGTGTTCTCCTCCGATGCCTCTGGTCCTTCATTTTCTGTGTAAAGGCCTGTATCCTGGCAATATCCATCTCCCTGTTCAGAGTTGCAATGGTACAGTCCCTCACCAAATATGGCTCTAGTCTGTCCATATATCGATGGACTCTATCAGTCATGGTAGCTACCACATTTGGAGCATATCTGGCCAAAGAGTTAAACTGAAGACTGTACTCTCTGACGCTCATGACAGCTTATCGGAGATTTAAGAACTGATCTGCTCGAGCCTCTCTAATCTCATATGGCAGGTAATGGTCAAGAAAGGCCGTTTTAAATTCTTCCCAACTAGCCGGAAGCACACCAATGCCCCTCAACCTTCTCCAGTCCTCATACCATAATATGGTCTCGCCTTTCAATCTATAAGCTGCAAGCTCCACTGTTTCCACACCGGATACATGCATAACCTCCAAAGCCCGCTGAATTTGATCTGCAAAGTCTTGCGGGTCTGGTCCTCATTAGGATCTGACCCAGTGAATGTGGGAGGATCCAATTTCAAAAAGTCCTGCGTCCGGTGACTAGCTGTCCTAACGGCACTATCATCACCTGTTGTCGGACCAGCCCGACCCTGAGTTTGCCCAGTAACAATCTGAGTCAACATAAGCACTGTATTCCTCAAATCCTTGTCAGTAGCATTCAAAGGCGATTCCGCGGGTAAAGTCGAAGAAGCCCGTGATGCAAACTCCTGTTCACCACCACTCTGATTAGCTTGATCTGGTGGTGGTCTACTAGTTCCCTCTCCAGCAATCCTGTCTAGCCTCTTACTTTTACCTTTACATTTCCTTGCAATCGGCATTTTTCTATAACACAAAGAAAACAACTTCAATGAGTAGATGTGATTCCTCCTACAATTTTGGCTCTATTGCACGGTCTAGAAAATGAAGAAAAGAAATAACTCCTAAATGTCCTGTAGCCTCCTACTTATAAACGTGGTGCACAACACATCTATAAGCAAGACTCTACTTAGACACGGCCTTGTAGACACCCTAGGACAACCTGCTCTGATACCACTTTTGTCACGTCCCAAACCCCGTTGGGGCGGACTGGCACCCGAGGCCGTTAAGGCTCGAGAGAACCAATCTTCATTCACGTACACTCATATGCATGTCACTGGATGAACAACACTCTATCACAAATACCACATGATACTAAAGACGGAAGTCGTGAAAATAACTTTCATAAAGACATGAAACTTGGTCGTTGTGGCCCACAACGTCAGATAGAGTAAAACACCTTTACACTTGACGACTCACTGTCTACAAAGCCTCTAAAGATATACAAAACCAGTACTAAGGTCGGGACAAGTCCCCGCCTTATAGCTCTACTACAAGTATCAAAACATGTACAATGACACGGAAAGCTCCGAATCAACCTGGATCTCACCAATAGTCCGCAAAAAATACGTAACCTACAGTGGAGGTCTGCTAGCTCCTGGGCCTGCAACAAGTAAGGTGAGTCCCACAAGAGGCGTCAGTACGAAAGAATGTACTGAGTATGTAAGGCCATAAATAACTGCATGTGATATAAGTACTTCAATGAAACCAAATACAAGTGAGTGTACAATACAGGCATGACCACCATAATACTCAAGTGAGGAAAATAAATACATTACATTCATTTCTTTCTTCTGCTTTTACGTTCAATATCACTCACATTAAGCCGGGCCCAACTGATCAGTGGGATAAGAAAAGGATGACCCATGCTAGGTAATATAACCCCTGGGATGCGGTCCTTATAAATACACAATTCGGGATCGACCCATGCTAGGTATTGTAACCCCTGGGATGCCACCCGTGATAGTGGGATCGACCCATGCTAGGTGTTTTTCCACCCCTGGGATGCCACCCATATCTTAGAACACTTATACATTACTTCACTTCTTTACTTTTGTGAGATTGGTACTTAGGTGGTCATAACATTGTTGGAGCTTGAAACCATGGTCAATAAATAAGAGACATGTGAATATCTATAGCTAGCAAACTTGAGATGAATTACTTTAAAACACTTCGGAGTGAAAACAAGCTCCAACTATTGTATATTTTTATGTGTTCGTAGAACCTGGGGTGTTACAGAAGGAATCTTTTGACCTTAAGTTAATACTACAAAGAAAAATTACACTCCATTGAGATTACCTCAATAGATAACCAAATTCCGCTGCTTCTTCCAACTGAAAAAGATGAGGTCTCTCTCTCAACTATACAAAACAATTTTCTCTTTAATTAGCAGTTTTTGATTTCAACTGCCCAATTCTTTTATGGCAATTAAATATACAGATAATAAAACCTAAAGTGTATGGTATCATTAAAATGATTTTCTTGTATCCTATTATGCTACGTCGGCATGGGTTTCAAGAGATTGTAGGATTTTTAAGATTACTTCCGTCCATATAATTTTAGGTCTACCTTATGATCCTATAACACTTTCACTAGTCTTGGTTTTGCACCTACAAGCTGGTGCATTTGTAGGTCGGCACAGGATAGGACGAAACCACTTGGAGAATGTGGTCATTTTTAATCTTGCCAAGTTTTGTAGGATCATATAATCTTAACATAGGCTGCTTTACAATATTCATCTTGTGTATGTGTTGAACTTTAATAATCCTAAGAGTCGATCACTTTCATACAACATTACTAGTCCTATAATTAACTAGCTAGTTTTTAAAAGGCAAAATATATAGATAGATGTTTAAATTTGACTGCAATTGTCAGTTTGACACTTAAACTTATCAAGTAATCATCTAAACACCTGAACTTAATACAGGTGTCTCGCGGACACTCGGATATGACCTGGTGGCATAGTGTGTTATCTTCACATTTGAGCACGTGAGATATTATTCCAATCCATTTTCAGCTTAAAAACTGTCGTAAAATTCTATTTATACCCTTATAATTTACCCTATTTCATTCCTAATGCCCCTTTCGCATCCTTCTCCATTTTAAAAAAATGTGTTATCCTCTCTCACATTTGACAAACTCTTTCTGCAAACTGCACCCCTAATAAACTATGCTTAATTCTTCAATTTTTATCAGGGGTGCAGATTTAATAAGAGAAGAAGAATTGTAGGAGCAGATCTGGGAAGAACAAATGACTAGGGTGTGGAAGGGAGGGTTTTTTCTATTTTAAATATAAGAAACTAATAAAAAACTATAGTTCGTTTTTTTAAAAAAAAAATACATGTGCATTAACTAATTTGTGTTTGTCTATCTGACATGTTACCAGCGATTAGAGTTCACATGTGAGATGTGTTACACCGAGGTGTCCTATTTCGAATAGTGCAAGAGTAAGATTGACCCATTTTTTCTTGTTTTGGAGCAACTATTAATAAAAAGAGTATTTTGAAGCTATTCTAATAGTTGAAGGGTATTTTGAACCAAAAACGTAAAAATAAGAATATTTCTGAGCCAACAATATAACGGAGGGTAAAACTTACTCATTTTAAACCGTTCAGGGATATATTTGCCCCTTTCCCTTTTAATTGTGGTGGACATTTTTTAACACATAATACTACTATAACATTTTCCCTTTCAACCATCTGATTTATTAACATATATATAGGATCTGATGGAAGCAAACAAATGTAAAGAAAATAATGAGAATAAAAAGGAATATGTAACTGCTTGCTTATTGCATAGTGCTTCTAATAAACATTTTAAAATTTCTTACTCATTTCCATTACAGATAGAAGAGGGAGGACAGTGGGTCATTTAATTGAGATAACGGAAACAAATGGTCAAGATCAATTAGGGTCCCAGACAAAGAAATCCGTAAATCAATTCTTTGATGAAATATTTGAAAATTTGGAGAATTTGTTTATTAAACCGTGTACGATATTCAAAGTATATGTGGGGCTACATAAAGCTTATACACCAAAGATATCTCTATTGGTCCTTACCATAAAATAAATCCTCAACTTCATCCAATGAAAAAGTACAAACTATTGTACCTGCGACAGTTTCTCCAACGGAAAGAGGGGCTTGATGTGGAAAGCTGCATCAATGAATTGGAGAAACTGAAGGATGAAGCACTAAAAAGTTATGATGATATAAAGGACCTTTACAGTGATATTTTAGGAAATTTTTCAGAAATGTTGTTGCTTGACGGCTGCTTTGTGATTGAGTATATGAGAGTGCATTGTGAAATGGGGTCAAAAGGAGAAGACGTGAATATCATGACAAATTACATAGAATCTCAAGTACTTCGAGACTTGTTATTAGTAGAAAATCAACTTCCCTTCTTTGTCCTCACCAAGCTTCGTGACATGACTAAGGACGCTGAAGTATCATTCGCAGAAAACGTAAAATACTTCTTTAGTGATATATTACTGAGGACGACACCTAAAATTCTTCTAGAGACTGAATTAGGTTATTATGAAAATAATATCAAACATTTACTTCACGTAGTACACACATCATGTCTCCCTTCAAAGATGAAAATTACTAGACTAACTAGCATGGAAGCAGAACATTCCTGGAAAAGCTTATGTTGCAAAGGAATCCTTTGCAAAAAATTAGGTCAAAAGAGATGCCAAGAGATAAGGAGCACCAAATGCGAAATAAGGTCATGCCAAATGCAACAGAGCTTTCTGAAGCTGGTGTTAGCTTCGCAAAAGTCAAAAATCTTGAGGATAGCACAAGTTCATTTGATATAACATTTGAGAATGGATTGATGACAATCCCTTGTTTTGAAGTCGTTGATAATACGGAAACCCTCCTGCGAAATCTCATCGCTTACGAACAACAATCATATGATGTTTATCCTAGATATTTTAGTGATTTTGCAATTTTCATGGATCAGCTTATTGACTCAGACAAAGATGTGAGTTTGCTTCGCCAGAAAGGAATCATAGAGAACTTGATAGGAGACGACAAAGAAGTGGCTAGCTTCTTCAACAAAATTGTGAAAGGGGTCATTATTAGTTCTCACGTCTATCATTACAGAGAAGAATGCAGAAAAGCAGTTGAACATTGTGAAAAACCATGGAACAGAATGAAGGCAAATTTGAGGCACAATTACTTTAGTAGCCCTTGGGTCGGAGCTTCTACTGTGGCAGCCATTATACTCCTCTTACTCACCACTATAAAGACTGTTTTAGCTTTCACAGGTGGTGTTGAGTAAGTGGTCATTGTTTCTTTAATCTATGTCATTGTTATCCATTGCTTCATAATGTACTGTATTATATTGTATTATACTGTATTTTAGACAAAATATTTGGATAGAATGTATCATTTGTTGTTGTTTAACAGCATCATTTTTTTTGTTTGATTTGACTGCATTTATTGTAATTGGTAAATTTACTAAAATGTTTTAAACTATTGTAAATGTTAAATCTATCAATAATTATGAATAAAATAATTCCAGACAACTTCTTTCTGCTAATTTGTCACACATTATACCTTGTAAATAATTAAGTTGTTAAATTCATGCAAATTCTAACAAAATTAATAAAAGAAAATAGGTTATTGATATCTGTTGGTGTAATATACCACAGTTACAATAAATTAAATTACAGTTGAAATAATAAATAAACAAAATAAATAAAAAATATTCTTTAGGCTGAGGCACAAATATCTTGCTCTCTTTAAGGAGATTCAAGCTCATTGCGGCATAATCTACACCGATCCAGCAATATGAAATCTTGACTTGTCACTTCCAGGATACAACAACACATCACGATGTACAACTCAAGCAACTCCGGATTAGTTGAAGAGTCCAAAGCTCCACCACAAAAACACCTTCGTTCAACATATAATTATTTTTTTTTGTAAAGTGAATATAGTTAAAGACTTTGAATATTTTCTTTGTCTAACTCTCTCTTTCACTAATACAATTAGTACTCTCTTTTGTATAGTGACTATAGTTGGAGACTTAGAATATTTTTCTCTGTCTCAACTCTCTCTTTCACTAATATAATTACTCCTTTTTATGCACTCTATATTTTCTTGTACATAGAAAAATATGCAAGACACCTCTATTTATAGGTGAGGTATTCATCCTTGTATTGAATAGGAAGAATAAATGAGAAGATAAGTGGAATAGAGGTTACAAAGGCTACACGAGTAAAGACGTAGAATAATGGTAGAAATTACAAAAGTTACAAGAAACTTATGGCCACATTCTTACCACTAACAAAAGAGATTAATTGGTACATAATGCTACCAAAGTAGTGGAAGTAATTGGCATAAAGTGCCAACAATGAATGGGGAGTAAAACTGCTACATGATAGTGATACTGCAAACGGATTAAGGAGCTTTAGTGCTGCCTAATAAAAAAGTAACTTAAGTCACAAAATTTCACATGAAGTAATATACCATAATGACACCTAACATGCAGCACCAAGACATCACTAAAAGCAATATGAAGCAAATCAATATTAAGAAATCTTAAAATGCACCTACAATATCCAATCTAGAAGCGCAAAAGGGGAGAAAATGTGAGTGACCATGCACATCCATTTTATTAACAATAAAGCCAAAAGGTAGAAAGAGATAAAAGAACGAAGAAGACGAGGGAGCAGACGAACCAAACCTATAGAATGAGATAGAGGAACGTTGAAGAAGTGGGGAAGATATTTGGGTGGAGTTAAGTAATATAGGGTAAAAGATAAAATAAGATTCTTAAATATTAAGGACAAAATTGAAAAGAGAAAAAAGATAATAGTGGGATCACTCCAAATCGGTTGTGTAACGATCCTTCTCCGTCGTTACGGGTAAGTCAAACGTACAAAATTTTGGGTTAAGTTTTTCCCCGAAATGAAAGTGAAAATTTCAGACTAGGCTAGTTTCGAACAAAATCGAAGCGAGGTATGGTCCAGAAAAATCCGAGAATGGATTGGTAAATATAATAAAGTTTAACTTGATTTTATGTTAGTTAACTCGATAAGGAATTTGTAGGACTTTTCGGAAGTGAATTCGGGTTAGTAGAACTCCTGATATCGAACTTGACGCAAAGGGGTTAGTTCGGGGTGTCATGGTTTGAGGGTGTGTTGTGAAAAAGACAAAACTAGAAGGATTTTTGAGTTTTTGCCTTGCCACTCCTGCTATAGCGGGTGGCATGTCGCTATAGCTACTCCCGCTATAGCAGAAGTCAACGACGGTCAATCCCGCTATAGCGAGCGATGCCGCTATAGCGGGATCAGGCAACTATAGCGGGGTAAATTGTTGTAAATGCAGAAATTTCTCCAAAGATAGTTTATTATTCTAAACTCATTTTTGGGGAAGGCCTTAGGCGATTTGAGTGATTTTCATCAATTTTCTATCGATTTTCATCGTAAAGGTAAGTATTTCATCCCCATCAACTAGTTTTTTGGTTAATTAATCTTAGAATCACTAGTTTACGAGTTTTGGGAGGGTTTAAATTTGTCTTAGCAAATTTTCTAGTGCAAGAGGGTAAACTTGGTGTAAAACCTTGGGGTGTTAGTCATTAATCATTAATTTACTCTTGCATGTTAGTAATTCACTAATGTAACCATGAAATTGGTAGGTTTAAGGTGAATTATGGTAGAAAAGCCCTAGAATGGGAGGCGGGTTGATTATGAATTTGGCCTTGGGGGTTTGGAATTAGGTTGTAATCCTTGACAAGGTAGTTCATTTGGTTGATTATTGTTGTGTTCATGTTTATAGACCACGACCAAGCAAAAATTACACGAAAAGGCAAGGCTCAGGCTTAATTGGGTGGTTCAAGCTTGGATTGAGGTAGGTGATGGTTTTAATGTAGTTGAAACCCAATGTATGTTATATGTGCATGATAACTAATTTGTAGTATTGCTTGTACAATGCATGTTCAAGAAAAAGTGAATAACTATTTGATATCCTAAATGTTAATCGCATGCAATGAACTTATATGAAAGCATGTTGGATTTTACAAGTGTTGTTCTTTATCATTGTGGTTATGATTGTTGTAATATCTGTCATTATTGTGGAATGTACCTACATTTGGACATCTCCACGGGATTGGTGATATAAGATTGGCAGGTACTTGATGTCTGAAATTTGGGTACATAGACAAGGACTTGTCGCCTGCAGGTCATGACTAGTGGGCGCACATATAAGATCCTTAACATGTGTGTACAAGATACATGTGAGTTTGACGGTTCCTTGAGTGAACCGAAATTATGCGTTTCTTGATTATATTGATTCTTTGAGTGAACCGAGTTTGTATGCTTAATTTCTAAGGTGGTTTTTTGTATAAATCGAGATGTAAAATATTGCTTTGGTTGTTGTTATCAAGGATCCTTGAGTGGTCCATGTTGCTTGTAAGTTGTGACATGGCTCTATGTTGTCTATTACTTGCATAAATGTGAAAAGGTTGTTTTATGATAGTTGTGTCATGGTTGTTGACTTGGAGTCTCATTGTTAGTCTTAGTTGACTTGACAGGTTATCCTTGTTGACTCTATTTGACTAAACTTCATGTTGTACTTATTTACAAGGTTAAGTATAATGAACTTGAAAGATAGTTGCATGATAGGGTTCATAGTTGTCTTTTTGTACTATGTTTTGGTTATGTGTCCATATTTCTCATTTTGGGTTGGCCAATGATCGTACGGGTACACCGTTATTTCTTGTGTGCTGATAATGCACGTGCTTTTCTTTTGTTGAGTGTAAAGCATACTTCAGCAACTGTTTTGAGGCCTCAACTGTGACTTGGCTCACATGTAATTTCAAGGGTGAGCTGCATCTTTGGGGCTACCATAAGTTCTTTTATTATTTTTTGGTCCCTTTATTTCGTACATAGACATTACATTAGTTTTTGGGGTTGCGTCCCCTCTTTTGACATTCGATAGAGTTTTGATACTATCACTTTCAGTTCCTAGGGGATTATTTTCTACATTATTTCATTATATTATTGGATATTATTCTTATTTAATGGAATTGGGTTTAGCTACCTATTTTTGGGGCTAAGTATTGATTTACTTATGTTAAAGGCATTAGCCAAGAATTCCCAAAATGCAGGTAACTTCAGTGCTTAATATTTTAGGTATCACAGTCAGCAGGCTCATCCAACCTGTCTCATTCAGTTAGTTTTTTCGGCCTCCATCGGTGGTTATTCGGGGGCTATTCAGCAGCCTCCAATTGCTAAGGGCCAAGGTGCCTCCTATTCATCGGCCAACATGCCTTCTATTGAGCGAGGTTGTTATTATTGTGGTGCTGCAGGACACTTTAAGAGGAAATATCCTTTGAGGCAGACAGGTAATCAGACACAGTAACATACCAAGGTTGTGGTTCCAGCAGGTAGAGGAAGATGTGGTAACGGTAAAGGTCGTCCACAGGATGGATGCAATAATAATCAGGGAGGTCATGGTGGAAATAGAGGTAATGCTAATACAGGGAAGGGTAGGGTGCAACCAGCTAGAGTTGTTGCCCAGCTTGATGTAGAGTTCACTATTTTACCTTCCCAGGAAAGACCGAGGCTGAGGCGTATGACGCCGTTATTACAGGTACTATTCTTGTCTGTGATCGGATGGCTTCTGTTTTATTTGATCTGGTTTCCACTTACTCTTTTGTATCTGTTAGATTTGCTTTGGGTATGGATTTGGTCTGTGATGTACATGAATCTCCTATGTATGTTTCTACTCCGATTGGAGATTCTATGGTGGTGACCCATATTTATCCTGCATGTTCTGTATTATTCATGAATTTTCAAACCTGGGTAGGCTTGATCATTTTGGACATGTCTGTTTTTGATATTATTTTAGGTATGACTTGGTTATCTCAATATCATGTTGTCTTGAATTGTAATGCTAAGACAGTGACTCTATAAATGTCGGGTATGGATAAACTAGTGTGGGAGAGAGTGTATAAGTCTAAACTGGTGAAAATTATTTCTTTTGTTCGGGCTATAAAGCTAGTGGGGAAAGGGTGTTCAGCTTTCCTAGCTCACCTTCGGGATGTTTGTGCGAAGTCACCTTCTATTGAGTTTGTTCCTGTGGTTTCTGAGTTTCAGAAGGTATTTCCTACGGATTTGCCTGGTATGCCTCCGGACAGAGATATTGATTTTTAAATTGATTTAGAGCTGGGCACTCGCCCAATTTCCATTCCTCCATATCGCGTAGCTCCGGCAAAATTGAGGGAACTTAAAACTCAGTTGCAGGAACTCTTTAATAAGGGATTTATCCATCCCAGTTCTTCACCTTTGGGTGGTCCAGTGTTATTCGTTAAAAAGAAAAATGGTAGCATGAGGATGTACATTTATTACAGGTAATTGAACAAGGTTACCATCAGGAATAAGTATCTCTTGCCTCGTATTGATGATCTCTTTGATCAGTTACAGGGTGCTTCGGTATTCTTCAAGATTGACTTGAGGTAGAATTACCATCAGCTAAAAATTCGGCCTGAGGATACACCCAAGATAGCCTTTAGGACTTGGTATGGGCACTATGAGTTCCTAGTGATGTCTTTTGGGATGACCAATGCATCGGCGACCTTCATGAGCTTGATGAATAGTATTTTAAAGTCTTTCTTGGATTCTTTTGTGATAGTTTTCTATTGATGATATTTTGGTTTACTCCAAGAGCAAGGAGGAGCATGCAGGTCATCTTCGCATTGTCTTGAAAATTTTGAAGGAGAAGTAGTTGTACGCAAAGGTCTCAAAATGTGAGTTTTGATTGTCTTCGGTTGCCTCCTTAAGGCATGTGGTCTCAGAAAAAGGGATGATGGTATATCCCCAGAAGATTGAGGAGGTTAAGAGTTGGGTTTGGCCTAGCTCTGTGACTAAGGATAGGAATTTCATGGGTCTTGCTAGTTATTATCATAGGTTTTTCAATAATTTTGCTTCTATTGGTACTCACTTGACAAGGTTGACTCAGAAGGAGGTGTCATTTGTATAGTCGAATAAGTGTGAGGAGAGCTTCCAAAAGCTCAAGACACTTTTGACTACAACTCTTATTCTTTCATTGCCGGTTAAAGGTAAGGATTTTGTTGTATTCTGTGATGCTTCACTTTTGGGTTTGGGTGTTGTGTTGATACAGGACAGGAATATCATTGCTTATGCTTTGAGGCAGTTGAAGCCTCATGAAAAGAATTACTCAACTCATGACTTGGAGTTGGCAGATATGGTGTTTGCACTTAAGATTTGGAGACACTATCTTTATGGTGTCAAGTGTGAGGTATTCACAGACCATCGTAGCATACAGCATATGTTCATGTAAAGGGATTTGAACTTGAGACAGAGGAGATGGATGGAGTTGTTGAAAGACTATGATGTGAGCATCCAGTATCATCCGGGTAAGGCCAATATGGTGGCAGACGCATTGAGCCAGAAAGCGGTAAGTATGGGTAGTTTGGGCTATTTAAGGGTGTCAAAACGACCCTTGGCTAGAGAGTTCCAAACTCTAGCATAGCAGTTTATGCAGTTTGGTGTTTCAGAAAGAAGAGGAGTGTTATCTAGTATTGAGGTAAATTAAACTTCCTTGATGAAATTAAGGCCAAACAGTTTGAGGATGTAGAATTGAATAAACTCCAGAACAAGGTGACATCTGGAGAGGCTTCAGACGCTACACTTGACACGCGTGGAGTGTTGTGGTTTAGAGGACGGCTATTAATTTCTCGAGTTGGTGATTTGATTTAAAATGTGCTTACTGAAGCTCATGGTTCGTGGTATTCTATTCATCCAGGTACAACCAAAATGTACCTTGACTTGAGGCAACTTTATTGGTGGCCTGGGATAAAAAGGGACATACTAGAGTATGTATCTAAATGCCATAACTATCAGCAGGTAAAGTATGAGCATCAAAGGCCTATAGGATTACTCCAAGGGTTACCCATTTCAGAGTGGAAGTGGGAGAGGATAGCTATGGATTTTGTGGTAGGTCTTTCTAAGACCTTGGAAAAGCATGACTCTATTTGGTTCATAGTAGATAGGCCAACTAAATTAGCCCATTTCATTCCAGTTAGAGTGGATTTCAACTCTAAACAGTTGGCCAAGATCTACGTTAAGGAGATAATGAGGCCGCATAGGGTGCCCTTTTCCATCATTTCAGAAAGAGGTACACAGTTTACTTCTAAATTTAGGACAGGTTGCACAAAGAGTTGGACACCCAACTCATTTTTAGCATAAATTTTCATCCTCATACTGAAGGACAGTCGGATAGAATGATTCAGGTGCTTGAGGATATGTTAAGGGCATGTGTAATTAACTTCGGTGGCCATTGGGGATAGTTCTTGCAGTTGTGTGAGTTTTCATACAACAATAACTATCACTCTAGCATTGACATGGCCCCATTCGAGTCACTCTATGGGAGGAGGTGTAAATCGCCCATAGGATAGTTTGAGAGTGGTGATGTAAAGCCTTTGTGCACTGATTTGGTGAAGGAAGCTCAGGAAAATGTGAGGTTCATCCAAACCAAGTTGTTAGCAGCCCAGAGTACGCAAAATGAGTATACAGACTGTAAGGTCAGGGACATGTCGTTCAAGGTTGGTGAACAAGTTTTTCTAAAGGTGTCTCCTATAAAGGGAGTTATGAGATTTGGTAAGAAGGGCAAGTTTAGCCCTTGGTATATTGGTTTGTTCGAGGTTCTTGATGATATAGGTACAATTGCATATAGGTTGGCATTACCACCAAGATTGTTGGGGGTCCATCCGGTGGTCCATGTATCCATGCTGAAGAGATATCATGGGGATGGGGATTACGTTATCATGTGAGATTCAGTTTTGTTAGATAAGGATCTTACTTATGAGGAGAAGATCACTGTTTCTATTCTTGATCAGGATGTCCGGAGGTTAAGGACAAAGGAAATTCGGTCGGTAAAGGTCTAATGAAAGCATCGCCTGGTTGAAGAAGCCGCTTGGAAAATTGAGAAGGACATGCGGGAGAAGTACCCTCACTTGTTTGAGGATGCAAGTATTTTTTCTTTACTTAGCTTAGCTCATTTTATTGCTTTGATCGCTCGGGGAAGAACAATGGATAAATTGGTATCTGTTGTAACGACCCTTCTCCGTAGTTATGGGTAAGTCAAGCGTGTAAAATTTTGGTTTAAGTTTTCCCCCAAAATGAAAGTTAAAATTTTCAGGCTAGGCTAGTTTCGAAAGAAATTGGAGTAAGGTATGGTCTAGGGCAATACAAAAATGGATTGGGTAAATATAATAAAATTTATATTGATTTTATGTTAGCTAACTCGATAAGGAACCCGTAGGACTTTTCGAAAGTGAATTCGGGTGAGTAGAACATATCAAACTTGACGCAAAAAGGTTAGTCCGGGATGTCATGGTTTGAGGGTGTGTTGTGAAAATGGAAAAACCAAAAGGATTTCTGAGTTTTTGCCTCGTCACTTCAGTTATAGCGGGTGGCATGTCGCTATAGCTGTCACACCCCTTTTTTCACCCACCCACCCCCCGAAACGAAGAAGCGAAGAAAAAAGAAAAGAAAGAAAGGGTGGGTTTTTCCAATTGAAGTGATATTTTGAATAGGAATTATTTTTATTTATTTTACAGTGTCGCCACTTGGAATTGAGTTATGGTGTTCCAAGTCACCGTTATTGAATCCCCAATCAAAAGAAAATGACTCTTTTATTGTTGGTCTGCGAACTAGAAATCCGGATAAGGAATTCTGTTGAGCGAGGGGAAGGTGTGAGGCACCCCTCGAGTCCCGTGGTTCTAGTACGATCGCTTTATCAACTTATATTCGGCTTAAGTTATTTCTTGGATAATTATGCTTGATTAATTAATTTGCCTAAGGATTATGAGAGAAATTGTGACTTATGTTTTCGGCTGAGGGGCGTAACCACACACGGAGCCTTGTCATTACGAAGCAAACCAAGGAGCGTAACCGCACACATGATCAGCCTCGATATATTAATTTAAATTTGTTCACTATTTTGTGACTTATTTCACTCATTTCTCACGATTGTTTTTCCTCTCTTTTCTAATTCACGTCTGATGTTATCTATTTCTCACATAGTCACGTCCATCAATGATTAAATTCGGTCTTGAAAAAATTCGCAATCCATCTCTCTCAACCTCACTGTCACGCCACGCCCCGAATCCCAACGAGGCATGATTGGCACCCGAAGTCGATATGGCCCGAGAGAACCAATCTTTGCTCACGTTCATTCATATGCATGTCTCTTTACGAATAGCATACTTTCTCATGTAACTGATGAAATATATAAGATACCATTGGTGAAAGTCATGGGAAACATGTACATTATATGCAACTATGGCCGTCAGGACCATTCTGTCTAAATGAATATACACCTCTTACATTCATATACCCACATATGTCTACAAAGCCTCTAAATAAATACACGACCATTTCATACCATCTACAACATCAGATCCAATGTATAACTATGACTCGAAAAGTCCCGAACCAACTGGGGCTCACCAAATATCTGCAAATACTGTCAACCTACTGCGGAGGGCTACTAGTGCCTGCACCTGCAACATGTAAGGTAAGTTCCCCCGAGGGGGTCAGTACGAGGAATGTACTGAGCATGTAAGGCTATACGTAAATATATGAGATATAGGAACTTTGTTGAAAGTAAGTACAAGTGAACACATCATGTGAATAAATTACCATAAGAATACATGTGGAATCATGTGCATTACTTTATTTACTTCATTTCACTTTCCTTTACTTCTTCATGTGATCATCAATCATGTATGCCCGGGCCCAACTGATCAGTGGGAAATAACATTGGGATCGTCTCTAGCTAGGCTTATGCCCCTTTGAGCTGCCACCCATAAATCAATAAAGTAGGTTCGGCTCTAGCTAGGCTTACGCCCCTTTGAGCTGCCCCCTGTATCCAATAATCATTCGGGATCGCCCCTAGCTAGGCTTATGCCCCTTTGGGTTGCCACCCGTTCTCAACAAGTGTTCATTACTTCAATTCTTTACTTTGAGATTGATACTTTAGCTTGTGAGAGATTGATACTTTAGTGGTTAAAATGTTATAGAAACTTTGGAACATTATTGAAACATTAATCAATGAACATGAGTCATATGAATTACATTTGATCAATGTATAAGGAACATGTGTATAACAATGATTAACAACCGGGAATGGAATACCTTTGGATATTTCAGAAGGGAACATGTGTAATGACAATGTGACACTATGTGCTGCAGAATGATACGGAAAGGGTAGCCTTACATACCTTATGTTCTCAATATGGATACGCAATCTTACTCGTGAATACAACACTTCAGCTTTCCCTTTACGTCTATTCTACACACAAGTACACAACCGGAACTTACATTAGCAACTAGTCACAAAAGAGGCGTACAAGACGACAACGAACTATGTGACCACCATATAACGTCACATCACCCCCTTACAATACCCTCCTCTGCATTTCCATATCAACAACACCATAACATTACACACATTGACCAAAATATCATACAGTGATAGCCTTTCACCCATACTTACCTTTTACACATTTCTCTTTATCATTCCGTTATAGTTATTCCTTTATAACAACATATGAACAATCATCCATACTTAACATAGTCCAACACACCTCCATACGATACTTTAAAGTCACTAAAACGACATCAAAAGTTGATAATTACATCCCAAAAGGGTATCAGGGCTTTCGGGGATCAAAGGGATACGAAAACAATCAAAACACAATTCTGGGATGACCTGCATTGGGACCTACGCCCGCAGGTCAGCCACCTGCGCCCGCAGATGGCCTTTGGCAGCAGCCAGAGCCATCTGCGCCGGCAGATGCCCTCGTCTGCGGGGGCGGATGCCCGTTTTGGTCTGAAATGGTCTCTTTTGGGTCTTTTAATGCCATAACTGGTCCATGATCATAACAAAACATATTTGAACATATTTTTGATCATATTAAACACCAACTCTCAGCCATAGTCTCCCAACACACATAACAACACCCAAAACCACATCTCACGGCCAATACGGCACCAAAACCATAACCAATTTTGCAATAACAATTCCAAACGTTATTTACAAAAATAAAACAAGTTAAGGATATAATAACATCTCCCATATCAATATTGAATCCATCAATTCACTTCCTTGAAGACTACAAGCCCCTTTTTCAAGTTCAAGTCACATAGAAGCAAGTCCATTAACAAAGAAGCAAAAGTGGATTTCTCAACACTTGTAGGCATAACCAACATGGTACATGCAATATCTCATGCATATAATATATTAAATCACAATAATAAACACTTACAAATACTTACCAGGAGATGATCTTGCTCAAAGAGGATAATAGCTTAGGGTTTGAGTGTAGAGAGAAAACCCCATTTTTGTAGATAAGTGTAAAAAAATCTCATGTGTGCTTAAAATGAACAAAAATTCTGATCCCTTTGCCTCTATATAGTCCCTTAATGATCCTTATTTAACCAACCACTTGGTCCAATAATAAATGTCTACTTGGCCAAGATGAATGGGTCATATTCTCCCTTTGGGCCATGTCTTTTATTTGATATTTGGGCCTCATTTAAGGGCCCAATGACACATGCTTTGTTTAAGCCCAACAAGTAAATGCATAATTCCTCAAAAATCTCATGTTCAAATAATTCCATGCATGTTATGGGAATTAACTAGGTTCGGAAATATACGGGGTGTTACATTCTTCCCCCCTTAGAAACATTCGTCCTCAAATGTTAGTAGCATTGTCTCATCGTAACAACTGTAAGTCTAGGATCATATGTTATCATATATACACATAACGCTCATAGGATCATGTGTTATCATATATACACATAACGCTCATAGGATCATGTGTTATCTCTTCTCCTCTTCCACACCTTAAACTTTCTCTTCTGTTTACAACAAATACGAGTACCTTAGATTTCATCATTCCTTCGGTTTCCCATGTGATTCCTTCTACGTGCTAATTCCTTCCATAGTGTCCTTATGGAAGCTACTTCTTTATTTCTCATTGCTTTCATTTGTCAATCTAGAATAACAATAGGTAACATTCAGTACCCTTTTCACATGTGATATACTCAATTTGCCCGCATCTTTGGACAACTCCTCTTTCTTTCCGAATCTCCTTATCTTTCTCCATTGATGACACTGTCTAAAATACCTAATCACCTATGGCACATTTCCATTCTTTTCTTCGAATATCGGCATGTAATTTATATCGACCTTGGACCATGTGTAGCTGTAGTTATATCACCTTCACGTTTTCTATAACTTGGTGAACAAAATCTAACCCGTGTAAAGTAAATTTCATCAGTTGTAACCCATCCAATTGATGATCTATATTTTTTTTATTTTTCATATAACACTTCGTAAGGTGCCTTTTGATGCTTTTACTGTAAACAATTTCAATGAACGGTAGATGTTCATCCCAACTACCTTTAAAGTCCAATGTACAAACTCGTGGCATAACTTTAAATGTTCCTATAATACGTTCTGTTTTCCCATCCATCTGAGGATGACTGGCCGTACTTACATCTACCTGTGTACCCATGCTTTACTGAAAAGACCTCCAACACTGTGTAATAAAGTGAGCTGTCTTGTAGGATATAATAGTGAGTGGAATCTCATGTAATCGTACTATCTCTGTAACATACAACTTTGTATAATATTCAGCTATATCGGGGGTCCTAACTAGTAGAAAATACGTTGGCTCGGTGAGCATGTCAACTATTACCCATATGGAATCAACTTTCGCAGTGTACAAGGTAACCCTGTGATTAAATCTACGTCACTCATGTTCCACTTCCAATCTGAAAGGGTAATACATTGCATCAAACATACAGACCTCTGATGCCATACTGTTAATCTATGACTGCTTGGACATTGAGCTATAAGTTCTACAATGTGCTTCTCATGTAACCTTACTAAGACATCTCTACTAAACCATGGTATATTTTGGTTACTTCCGAATGAATAAGATACTGTGAACGATGTTCTTCTATCACAATTCATTTCCTTAATTCATCTATACCCAATATACACAGTTTACATTAGCGTTAACATACGTCCCCTTGCGTTTGTTCAAATATCTTTGTCGCACTCTGCTGTACACATTTTTTTCAACTGAACTAAAACTATAACTTACATATTGCTTTCCCCTTTATTGCAGATGTCAATGAAAATCCCGCCATATTTGACACTATAATTCTTTCATCAGGAGTTCCCAGAAAACAAAAACCCCTATTGCTTCATTGATATAGCTTTCTTAACTACACCTTTCTTTGTCGTGAGCTGGCCATTCATACTTCCTACTGCCTTGCAGCTTAATGTATCAACTATCCCATTGCTTTTTCCAAATGACAGAAGATACCACTGATTTATTTAATAGTTCAAGCCACCTTCACTACCTCAGATTTAAGTCCTTTGGCTTAGGATATAGTATATTTTCTTATGGACAATATATATGTCAGCATGAATCCCTTACAAATAGTGACACCATAACTGTAAAGCAATATCGCGGCCGCTAGTTCAGGGTCATGTGTTTGGTAATAATTTACTTTCTCATGTAGCCGCAACTGCCGTAAGGCATATGCTATTACTTGATCATGCTACATCAATACACATCCGAGGCCACCCCCGGAAGCACTACCATATATTGCATAACATTCTTATGCCTTCGGGAGGCACTTAAAACTGGCGTGGAAGTTACTTTCTCTTTCAACTCTTGGAAACTTCTCAGATGCATCGTTCTACTGGAACTTGATTGCCTTGTATATAAGCTTTGCTAAGGGTGTAGGGATAAAATAAAACCCTTCAACAATTCTCCTATAATAATCAACCAACCCAAGAAAACAATGGATCTCTGTAAGCATCGTAGGCCTTAGCCAATTGTTCACCATTTCTATTTCTTTGTATAACAACCTTTATCTCTTCATCCTATACAATGCATGGTCCTCCTGTGATTTTTGAATACCACCACAAAACATGGTCACACACACACCCTGAAAAGTGTTTTGAACACCCTATTCATTTCACCCATAACAATTCACTAGCCCAATTGACATACTAGGAATTCATAATAATCATACCGTGTTTGTAATGTTGTCTTGGGTATATCATCATTATTCCCTTTTTTTTTTCGTCGTCATTTTTTCATCATTTCATCATTCATTTCACCCCCTTTTTCAAACAAATTGTCAACTCTGGGGAGGGAATATTTATTCGTAATTGTCATCTTATTCAGTTGCCAATAATTGACACACATTCTCAACGTACTGTCTTCCTTTTGTACAATTAACACTGGTGCACCCTAAGGGAACATACTAGGTCATATGAATCCCTTGTTCATCACGTCTTTTAACATTTTGTTTTTTCAATTCCCATAACTTTGTCGGGGCCATATTATATGAAGAAGTAAAAATAGGCTAAGTATCTGATATCGCAGTAATATCAGTTCATACATCGAGGAATTCATTTACCATCAGAACTGATTGAAGAGTTGGTGGCTTCACATCTGTATCTTTCACTCTGACCGAGTGACATGTGTATCTCTTAGAGTATCCTTTTACTTGCTTTACTATGGGAATTTATTTTTTTTTCCTCTTAGTGCCCCCACTTCTTCTTTTGGGGAAAATGACAATATACTACTTAGTTCGGCAATCTATTATGGCACAATCCCTTTATAACATTAAACTCGACTATTTCTAGCTCAATAAAATCAACCAGTGTCTCATGACCACAAACAATTTCTATGCACTTAAGATATACTCTGTTAACTATCATAGATTCACCAACTGATGTATAAACTTCAAGTGATATGACTAGTAATTCTGGTGTTCATTTGAATTGTCAGCACTTAATAAAATAACATATGCTAGTGTCGAATATGGGTCAATCAATACGGGTACGGTACCTGTAACTATCTCAAGAGAAGCCTCATTTTTATGGCCCGACATACCACTCCAATAACAAACTTTCAACCCAAACCGACATATTCTTTTCTAGTGCCTCCGAGCTTTCATTATCTGTGCAAACAGCCTGTATCTGACTATATCAATATATTATTTTTTTTTTCAAGATCGCAATGGTACAATCCATCTGTCCCTATACCGATGCATTATATCGGTCATAATGGTTACTACTTTTGGAGTATACCTAACCACAGAATTAAACCGAAGATTGTACTTTCAAACACTCATAGTTCTTTAGCAATGCTTTAGCAATTGATCCACATAAGCTTTTCGGACCTCATATGAGAGGTAGTAGTCAAGGAATACCGTTTTACATTTCTCCCAACTAGCTGGAAATACATCAATACACAGTCACATGTATAACATCTAGAGCCTTTTTGATTTGGTCAATAAAGTCCTATGGGTCTGCATACAGATCCGACCCGGTGAACATATCATTACTCATCATTGGTCCAGCTTGCCCATAACATTATACAATAACTCTCTGAGTCAACATATACTCTCCATTGCTTAATTCCCGTTCAGTGGCATTTATAGGTGGTTCTGTGGATACTTCTCTACTTTTTGGCTAAGAGAAACCCGTATAACAAATTCCATGTCAACCCCACCTTGACTAGCTTGGTCAGGTGGTCATTTACTCATTTCTTCCTCGGCAGGCATATCAACCTGCTTACCTTTGCTCTTATCTTGTCTGATAATCAGCTTTTGACTATGCAAAGAAATCAAATGTCAATGCAGACATATACGTCCACCTACAACTTTGGATCTATTGCACATTCTAAAAGTGAAAAAGTGAAACAACTCCTAAATGTCTCGTAGCCTCCTACTTATAAATGTGGCGCGCTACACATCCATAAGTAAGACTCTATGCAGACACGGCTTTGTAGACACCCTTAGGACGAACTTCTCTGATACCACTTTTGTCACGCCCCGAATCCCAACGAGGCATGATTGGCACCCGAAGCCGATATGGCCCGAGAGAACCAATCTTTGCTCACGTTCATTCATATGCATGTCTCTTTACGAATAGCATACTTTCTCATGTAACTGATGAAATATATAAGATACTATTGGTGAAAGTCATGGGAAACATGTACATTATATGCAACTATGGCCGTCAGGACCATTCCGTCTAAATGAATATACACCTCTTACATTCATATACCCACATATGTCTACAAAGCCTCTAAATAAATACACGACCATTTCATACCATCTACAACATCATATCCAATGTATAACTATGACTCGGAAAGTTCTGAACCAACTGGGGCTCACCAAATATCTGCAAATACTGTCAACCTACTGCGGAGGGCTACTAGTGCCTGCACCTGCAACATGTAAGGTAAGTTCCCCCGAGGGGGTCAGTACGAGGAATGTACTGAGTATGTAAGGCTATACGTAAATATATGAGATATAGGAACTTTGTTGAAAGTAAGTACAAGTGAACACATCATGTGAATAAATTACCATAAGAATACATGTGGAATCATGTGCATTACTTTATTTACTTCATTTCACTTTCCTTTACTTCTTCATGTGATCATCAATCATGTATGCCCGGGCCCAACTGATCAGTGGGAAATAACATTGGGATCGTCTCTAGCTAGGCTTATGCCCTTTTGAGCTGCCACCCATAAATCAATAAAGCAGGTTCATCTAGCTAGGCTTACGCCCCTTTGAGTTGCCCCCTGTATCCAATAATCATTTGGGATCGCCCCTAGCTAGGCTTATGCCCCTTTGGGTTGCCACCCGTTCTCAACAAGTGTTCATTACTTCAATTCTTTACTTTGAGATTGATACTTTAGCTTGTGAGAGATTGATACTTTAGTGGTTATAATGTTATAGAAACTTTGGTATATTATTGAAACATTAATCAATGAACATGAGTCATATGAATTACATTTGATCAATGTATAAGGAACATGTGTATAACAATGATTAACAACCGGGAATGGAATACCTTTGGATATTTCAGAAGGGAACATGTGTAATGACAATGTGACACTATGTGCTGCAGAATGATACGGAAAGGGTAGCCTTACATACCTTATGTTCTCAATATGGATATGCAATCTTACTCTTGAATACAACACTTCAGCTTTCCCTTTACGTCTATTCTACACACAAGTACACAACCGGAACTTACATTAGCAACTAGTCACGAAAGAGGCGTACAAGACGACAACGAACTATGTGACCACCATATAACGTCACATCACCCCCTTACAATACCCTCCGCTGCATTTCCATATCAACAACACCATAACATTACACACATTGACCAAAATATCATACAGTGATAGCCTTTCACCCATACTTACCTTTTACACATTTCTCTTTATCATTCCGTCGTAGTTATTCCTTTATAACAACATATGAACAATCATCCATACTTAACACAGTCCAACACACCTCCATACGATACTTTAAAGTCACTAAAACGACATCACAAGTTGATAATTACATCCCAAAAGGGTATCGGGGCTTTCGGGGATCAAAGGGATACGAAAACAATCAAAACACAATTCTGGGATGACCTGCATTGGCACCTGCGCCCGCAGGTCAGCCACCTGCGCCCACAGATGGCCTTTGGCAGCAGCCAGAGCCATCTGTGTTGGCATCTGCGCCGGCAAATGCCCTCGTCTGCGGGGGCGGATGCCCGTTTTGGTCTGAAATGGTCTCTTTTGGGTCTTTTAATGCCATAACTGGTCCATGATCATAACCAAACATATTTGAACATATTTTTGATCATCTTAAACACCAACACTCATCCATAGTCTCCCAACACACATAACAACACCCAAAACCACATCTCACGGCCAATACGGCACCAAAACCATAACCAATTTTGCAATAACAATTCCAAACGTTATTTACAAAAATAAAACAAGTTAAGGCTATAATCACATCTCCCATATCAATATTGAATCCATCAATTCACTTCCTTGAAGACTACAAGCCCCTTTTTCAAGTTCAAGTCACATAGAAGCAAGTCCATTAACAAAGAAGCAAAAGTGGATTTCTCAACACTTGTAGGCATAACTAACATGGTCCATGCAATATCTCATGCATATAATATATTAAATCACAATAATAAACACTTAAAAATACTTACCAGGAGATGATCTTGCTCAAAGAGGATAATAGCTTAGGGTTTGAGTGTAGAGAGAAAACCCCATTTTTGTAGATAAGTGTAAAAAAATCTCATGTGTGCTTAAAATGAACAAAAATTCTGATCCCTTTGCCTCTATATAGTCCCTTAATGATCCTTATTTAACTAACCACTTGGTCCAATAATAAATGTCTACTTGGCCAAGATGAATGGGTCATATTCTCCCTTTGGGCCATGTCTTTTATTTGATATTTGGGCCTCATTTAAGGGCCCAATGACACATGCTTTGTTTAAGCCCAACAAGTAAATGCATAATTCCTCAAAAATCTCATGTTCAAATAATTCCATGCATGTTATGGGAATTAACTAGGTTCGGAAATATACGGGGTGTTACACTCACACTATTAACTAATAGGCCAATTCGGCTCTTAAAGCTCTTATTTAGACCCCCAAAGTATTTCCGTACTAATTATTCTACACCAAACCAAACCAAATAACAGTAGAACAAAATTATACTTGGTTAATAAATGGTTAAATATAACTTAGCTAACAAAAGCATAATATTAAATCTTTAATTGCTATTATATGAGACATCTTTCCATTTGTAATTTTAATTCTCCAACAAAGAGGACAAAATATGGTGCATAAATCAATTTCTTTTAAAATCAAACAAGATGACATAAGATCCCAAAATTTGATTTTTAAACAATATAAAGTGGCTAATTAGTTTCCTTTAAAATCGAACAAGGCAACGTAAGACCCAAAAATCTGATTTTAAACAAAAACTCAAGTCCAATATTATCATGGTTAATTAACAATCAAAGTAACTCTTCAATCTTCAAACAGAATATTAAAATAAATAATTTGTCAACATCTCAAACACATATTGTTGGGAACTTTTGTGATTTATAAATTTTCTACCTTTTCTGATGAACCAAATTACATGATCATCCATTTTTTTACGAATAGCATGTCACGCTAACAAAGACACGAACAACGAGATAAACCGACAACATTTTAGGAATATAACTTATGTAATAAAGAATGGACCTCACATAAATGATAAACTTTGTATACTAAATAATATAAGAAATCATTTAGATAACTTCGTTCATAATTTGATTCACAACAAAAATTATAAAATAAATTGTGTAGGATCGAATAAGAACCTGTGTGATGAACTAAACGAAAGTAAGAATAGAAATGCCGTCACCGAAAACTCAAAACGGAGGCCAAAACTCGAACTTCAACTCCCGAACTTTTAAGAATATCCTCTTTTTCTTTGTCTCTCTCACTCAATTTCTCTCGTCTTATATTTTTTTTTTTGCTTTCTCTCTAACTCTATCTTTTTGTGTTGCCCTTGCTCTTTCTCTTTTTCTCTAAGTGTTGTCATTGGTGTTTTTTCCTTAGTCCGTTACTCCTTTTTTTTCCCTCAATGTTTTTTGTGTGTTCCCTCCCCTTTCTCTTTTTTTTTTTTTTTTTGTTGTCTAAGTGTCTTTTTTATATATAATGCATGTATAGTGCATGTGTGTGTGGAGGAAACTGTGGAGAAAATGGGGGTAAGGGGAGAGTGACGTGAGGGATGGGGGGTAGATTAGTGAGGGAGTGGGGGGTGGTTTTTAGGAAAATGTTTTTTTTTTTTGTTTTCTTTTTTTGTTTTTCATAAATAAAACTAAAATAAAAATAGAATGACAAAATATTATCCTAATCATTTTACACTAACAAAAAATATTGAAAAGTTAGAAGACTAGTAAAACTATATGTAACTAAGAAAACTATTAAAAAGCCTAAATTAAATAAAAATATATATTTTTGCAAAATTTCATTTTTCTTAAAAACAATAACCCCAAAAATGTGACATTATTTTTTGAAATCTTTTTCACAAGTTTTCAAATAAAACCTACTAAAAATAAAATGAAAGCTAAAAATAAAGATTAGATAACAAATAAATATTTAATGCTAAAACAGGTTAAAGTTCGGGGAGGGTCAAAAATTACGTGTCTACAATAGCGAAAAAATTTTTGCTATAGCGGAAGTCAATGAAGGTCAATCCCGCTATAGCGAGCGATGTTGCTATAGTGGGATTAGGCCACTATAGCGGGGTAAATCGCTGTAAATACAAAAAAATTCGTCAAAACGGTTTATTATTCTAAACTCATTTTTGGGAAAGGTTTAGGCGATTTGGGCAATTTTCATCAGTTTTCCATCGATTTTCATCATAAAGGTAAGTATGGCATATCCATCAACTAGTTTTTTGGTTAATTAACCTTAGAATCACTAGTTTACAGATTTTGGGGAGGGTTTAAGATTGACTTAGCAAATTTTCTAGTGCAAGAGGGTAAAATCGGTGTAAAATGTCACGCCCCGTATCCCAACGGGGCGGACTGGCACCCGAAGCCGATAAGGCCCAAGAGAACCAATCTTTGCTCACGTCCATTCATATGCATATCATTCAAGGAACATCACCAGCACGTAAGGACATAAAATGCTAATAGCGGAAATCATGGAACATATGATATATATACATATAAAAACTTGGCCGTTAGAGCCATCAAGTCAAAATGGACATACGTCTCTTACATTTACATACCCACATATGTCTACAAAAGCCTCTAACAGAAGTACGTACATGACCAACCTAAATTTGGGATAAGTCCCCGCTTTACATAACATTTACAATACCAAAAAAAATGTACATAAGAGACCGAAAAGCCCCGAACCAACAGGAGCTCACCAAAGATCGGCAAAAGATCCGCAACCTACTGTAGAGGTCTGGTAGTACCTGTGCCTACAACAAGTAAGGTAAGTCCCCCAAGAGGGGTCAGTACGAAGAATGTACTGAGTATGTAAGGCTATAGGAAACTGTATCAATACATAAGAGCTTCAATGGAAATAACTATAAGAGAATGCCCAATATGGATAAGCCATCAATCTATATATATATAGAACTACGCATACTACTTTCGTTACTTTCTTCGCTTCTTTACATTACCTTACCTTACTTTATCAATCATTAATCATATACTGCCAGGGCCCAACTGATCAGTGGGAAAAATAATAATATCGTCATGCAGGTGTTCATTTCACCCCATGGATACACCCATAATGTTGGGATGGTCATCATGCAGGTGTTTCCTTCACCCCATGGATATCATCATGCAGGTGTTTATTTCTCGCCCACAATTTGTTAAAATACTTGTGACGAAGAATTAACCCCAACTCGGATGCTAAACGCGCTCAAGAGTAGTCCTACTAAGATGGAGTAATGATACCATGACTCAAAAGTCTTATACATATCATAATAGTCGGAGAAATTTTTTTACGAAAAGCACCCTGGCACACCGCTTGGCGCGCCCCAGGGCTGCCTGTGGCAAAAAAATTTCGGCCAGAAGCGGCCTGGCAAGCCCCTGGCGCTCCCCACAACCAAAATGTAATTTTTTTCCTTTCTTTGACTTTTCTTTATGGACTTGGTTAGATCCTTCAAGTTCAAGTCTTTTGCTTACCTCCTAACCTTAATATCCATTGCTTGGAAGTCCTCCAACCAATCAACCAATCGATGTACTCTGTCGGTCATTGTGGCCACTACATTTGGAGCATATCGAACCAAAGAATTAAACTGCAGACTGTATTCTCTGACAATCAGATTCCCTTGACGGAGATTTAAGAACTGATCCGTACGAGCCTCTCGGATCTCATAGGGAAGGTAGTGATCAAGGAAAGCCGCTTTAAATTCTTCCCAAGTAGGTGGGTTTGCACCAATACCATGAGCTTTCTTCCAATCTTCATACCATAATATAGCCTCACCCTTCAATCTATAGGCCGCAAGCTCCATCGTTTCTACACCCGTTACATGCATAACCTCCAGGGCCCTTTGGATTTGATCTGTAAAATCATGCGGGTCATCATTTGGATCTGATCCAGTGAATGTGGGAGGATCTAGTTTCAGAAAATCCTGCGTCCGTCGACTAGCTGCTCTAGCTGCATTATCATCACCTATCATTGGACCACCTTGTCCCTGAACTTGTGCAGTAACTATTCGTGTCAACATTTGCACTGCATTCTTTAAGTCCTGGTCAGTAGTATTTACTGGTGATTCTATAGGTACTTCTCTTTCTCTTGACTCTTCTGAAAAATGGAAGAGTAGAAGAAGCCTGTGATGCCATTTCTGGTTCAGCGCTGCCTTGATTAACTGATTTAGGCGGGGCTCTACTAGTTCCTTCTCCATCAATTCTGTCTATCCTCTTACTTTTACCTCGACCTCTTCTTGTCATCAGCATTTTGCTATAATATACAAGAACAACAATTTTTTTATGGTCAGAAACAAGTCCACCTATAACTTCGGCTCTAATGCACGATCTAGAAATGAAGGAATGAAACAACTCCTAAATGTCCCGTAGCCTCCTACTTATAAATGTGGTGCACAACACATCTATAAGTAAGACTCTACTCAGACACGGCTTTGTAGACACCCTTAGAATGACCTGCTCTGATACCACTTTTGTCACGCCCCGTATCCTAACGGGGCGCACTGGCACCCGAAGCCGATAAGGCCCGAGAGAACCAATCTTTGCTCACGTCCATTCATATGCATATCATTCAAGGAACATCACCAACACGTAAGGACATAAAATGCTAATAGCGGAAATCATGGAACATATGATATATATACATATAAGCAACTTGGCTGTTAGGGCCATCAAGTCAAAATGGACATACGTCTCTTACATTTACATACCCACATATGTCTACAAAAGCCTCTAACAGAAGTACGTACATGACCAACCTAAATTCGGTATAAGTCCCCTCTTTACATAATATTTACAATACCAAAAAAAATGTACATAAGAGACCGAAAAGCCCCGAACCAACAGGAGCTCACCAAAGATCGACAAAAGATCCACAACCTACTGTGGAGTTCTACTAGTACCTGTGCCTGCAGCAAGTAAGGTAAGTCCCCCAAGAGGGGTCAATACGAAGAATGTACTGAGTATGTAAGGCTATAGGAAACTGTATCAATACATAAGAGCTTCAATGGAAATAACTATAAGAGAATGCCCAATATGGATAAACCATCAATCTATATATATATATAGAACTACGCATACTACTTCTGTTACTTTCTTCGCTTCTTTACATTACCTTACCTTACTTTATCAATCATTAATCATATACTGCCAGGGCCCAACTGATCAGTGGGAAAAATAATAATATCGTCATGCAGGTGTTCATTTCACCCCATGGATACACCCATAATGTTGGGATGGTCATCATGCAGGTGTTTCCTTCACCCCATGGATATCATCATGCAGGTGTTTATTTCACCCCATGGATACAACTAACTATCAATTACTTCATTCTTTAACTTTTGCGAGATTGGTACCTTTATTTGTGAGAGATTGATACGCTCACTCATGAGAGACTAATACATTCACTTATGAGATATTAATACATTTGTTTGTGAGGGATTGATATATTTGTAGTCATAACCTTATTGGAAGCTTTGGAACATAATATTATTGGGACTTTGGAACCATGTCCATAATTATGTAACACATGAGTAACAACGACTAATGAATGAGGAATATGTGACTTAACAATAGATAACAACCTGAAATGAGACACCTTTGGACATTTCGGAATGAACTAGTACAACATCAATGTGAATACTATGAGCTGCAGAAGGATACAGAAAGATTAACCTTACATACCTTCACTTCCAAGTATGAATATACAAGCCTAGATACGAATACAATAGTACAGCTCCTTCCTTACATTTCACGCTACAATGCAAGTACATCACGGGGATTACGTTAACAATCAACCACCTTACAAGTGCATAAGATGACAATAAGTTACGTGACTGCTATATAGCATCATTTCATCCTTTACAACACCATTTACGGCAATGTCATACCAACAACACCACATCATGCCCAACATTGACCAACATATCACAACCCAATAACATTTCATACCAAGTTCATTCTTTACATTTCTTCATTAACACGACGTCACAATTACTCCATTAAATCACCTCAATACATTTCATAACAACATATCGGCCAAAATCCCATAATTTACACTTATAGAAAAATAACAAGTTTAGAAACATTATCACACCATACATGTTGATATTTCATCCATACCATGCACTTTCATCAAAACCTCAAGTCACCATTCAAGTTTAATTCACAAAGATGGCACATCGTTTACAAAAAGGGCAAAAGTGTCCTATTCAACCTTGCCAACAAAACCATCATGATATACACACCATCTTAAGCATATAATAAATTAATCCATGAGAGTAGACACTTACCAAGGCTTTCAAAGTGATGATCTTTACCAAAGAGAAGGGTTGCCTTAGGGTTTGAGTTGAGAGAAAAGTGTTTGGAAATATCTAAAAATGGCATGAGAGTTGGAATGAATAAAAAATCTGATTTGTGCCTTTATATAGGCCCTAAATTCATCCTTAGACACTTTTTGGCATTTAATATCATGTTTACTTGGTCAATATTGGAAGAATGGGTCATTTGCCCTTTGGGCATTGCATTTTGGCCTCTCTTTGGGCCTCAAATTGAGCTTAATTGCACATATTATCTTTTTAATGTGTAATCTCCAATTCTCTCATGTTTTAATAATTCCATATATGTTACAACATTGTTCGACTCACGCGATTCATATTCGTAGCCTCAATCTTCAGAAATAAGGAATTCTAGCCACTCATGGCTTATTTAAACATAATTTGTTAAAATACTTGTGACGAAGAATTAACCCCAACTCGGATTCTAAATGCGCTCAAGAGTAGTCCTACTAAGATGGAGTAATGATACCATGACTCAAAAGTATTATACATATCATAATAGTCGGAGAAAATTTTTTACGAAAAGCACCCTGGCACGCGGCTTGGCGCGCCCCAATGTTGGGCGGCCTGGCACACTGCCTGGCGCACCCCAGGGCTGCCTGTTCCAAAAATATTTTGGCCAAAAGTGGCCTGGCACGCCCCTGGGCGCGCCCCACACCCAAAATATAATTTTTTTCCTTTCTTCGACTTTTCTTTACGGATTTGTTAGATCCTTCAAGTTCAAGTCTTTTGCTTACCTCCTAACCTTAATATCCATTGCTTGGAAGTCCTCCAAGCCTCATTTTTCACCCCACAATTTGTAACACCCCGTACCTTTCCGACCCTACTTGACGACTTTGCACAATGTGCACTTAGGTGTCGAGATGCCATGAGTATGTGTTTTATAGTGTCATTGATGAAACATTTGATATTGGGCCTAATATGTGTGATTAGACCTTAGGCGGAGGTGTTTGTGACTTCGTGGAGCAATTGTGGGGTTAAAAATGAGGCTTGGAGGACTTCCAAGCAATGGTTATTAAGGTTAGGAGGTAAGCAAAAGACTTGAACTTGAAGGATTTAACCAAATCCGCAAAGAAAAGTCGAAGAACGAAAAAAAATTACATTTTGAGTGTGGGGCGCGCCCAGGGGCGTGCCGGGCCGCTTCTGGCTAAAAATATTTTTGGCACAGGCAGCCCTGGGGCGCGCTAGGCAGCGTACCAGGCCGCTCTGGGCTGAAATTTTCAGCCCACAGGCAGCAAAGGGGCGCGCCAAGCGGCGTGCCGGGGTGGTTTTCGCCAAAATTTTTCTTCGACTATTATGATGCGTATAAGACCTTTAAGTCATGGTATCATTACTCCATCATAGTAGGACTATTATTAAGGGCATTTAGCATCCGAGTTAGAGTTATTTCTTCGTCACAAGTGTTTTAACAAATTATGTTCAAGTAAGCCAAGAGCGACTAGAATTTCTAGTTTTGCGATTAAGGCTACGAATGGGAATCTCGTAAGTGAATGTTATCGAGAAATTTATAGAATTATTTGAACATGAGATATATGGTGGATTATACATTACATTTGGTGGGTTATGATGACATGGGTTATTGGGCCCAATTTGATGCCCAAAATAAAGCAAAAATGCATAGGCCCAAGGGGAAAAATGACCCATTCTTCCATTTGACCAAGCCAATATTGCATTTAATGAAAGAAAATGGCTAAGGATGACTTGAGTACTATATAAAGGCCCCAAAATCAGATTTTTTTGATTCCAAGAGACACACATCACATTTCTAGAAGTATCAAGACAATTTTCTTTTGGCTTTTCAAACCCTAAGTCATCTTTTGGGCAAGATCATCATTTCTCAAGCTTTGGTAAGTGTTTATTCTTGTGATTTAATATATTATATACATGAGATATGGTGTATATCATGTTGGTTATGTTGGCAAGGTTGAATAGTGACTTTTTGCTTTTTTTAAAGATGTGCAATTCTTGTTATTTAAACTTGAAAAAGGACTTGAGGTTTGAATAAAAGTGAATGGTATGGATGAGATATCAACATGTATGGTGTGATTATGATCGTAAACTTGTTATTTTTCTATAAGTGTAAATGATGGAATTTTGGCCGATATGTTGTTGTGAGGTGTATTGAGGTGATTTGAGGGGGTATTTGTGACGTTGTGTTGATGAAGAAATGTAAAGAACAAACTTGATACGAATGCTATTGAATTGTGATATTTTGGTCAATGTTGGGCATGTTGTGGTATTGTTGACATGACAATGCCGTAAATGGTATTGTAAAGGGTGAAATGACATTATACGATAGTCATATAGCTCATTGTCATCTTGTACACTTGTAAGGTAGTTGATGGTTAATGTAAGCTCCGGTATGTATTTGTGTTGTAGAAAAAGACGTAAGGAAGGAGCTGGACTATTGTGTTCACATATAGGATTGAGTGTTCATAGTGGAAGTATAAGGTATGTAAGGTTACTCTTTCTGTATCCTTCTGCAGCATATTATTCATATGGACTTTGTATTTATTCCATTCCAAAAAAAGGTATCTCACTTCAGGTTGTTATCTCATGTTAAGGCACATATTTCTCATTCATTAGTTGTTGTTGATCATGTGTTACATAATTATGGACATGGTTCAAAAGTCCCAATAATATTATGTTCCAAAGCTTCCAATAAGGTTATGACTACAAATATATCAATCTCTCTCACAAGTAAAGGTACCAATCTCGCAGAAGTTAAAGAATGAAGTAATGTATAATTAGTTATATCCATGAGGTGAAATAAACACCTGCATGATGATATCCATGGGGTGAAGGAAACACCTGCATGATGACCATCCCAACATTATGGGTGTATCCATGGGGTGAAATGAACACCTGCATGATGATATTATTATTTTTCCACTAATCAGTTGGGCCCGAGCAGTATATGATTAATGATTGATAAAGTAAGGTAAGGTAAGGTGAAGAACCGAAGAAAGTAACGAAAGTAAAATGTGTGGTTCCAAACATATAGATTGATGGCTTATCCATATTGGGTATTCTCTTATGATTATTTTTCCATTGAAGTTCTTATGTACTGATACAGTTTCATATAGCCTTACATACTCTGTACATTCTTCGTACTGACCCCTCTTGGGGGACTTACCTTACTTGCTGCAGGCACAGGTACTAGTAGACCTCCACTGTAAGCTGCGGGTCATCTATGGATCTTTGGTGAGCTCCAGTTGGATCGGGGCTTTCCGAGTCACAGTTGTATATTGGTTTTGGTATTGTAAATGTTGTGTAAAGCGGGGACTTGTCCCGAATTTAGGATGGTTATGGGTGTACTTCTTTTAGAGGCTTTTGTATACATATGTGGGTATATGAATGTAAGTGATGTATGTCCCTTTTGACTTGATGGCCCTAACGGCCAAGTTTCACGTATGTATGTATCATATGTTCCATGATTTCCGCTATTAGCATTTTATGTCCTTATGTGGCGGTGATGTTTCTGATGGCATGCATATGAACGGACATGAGTAAAGATTGGTTCTCTCGGGCCTTATCGACTTCGGGTGCCAGTCCGCCTCGTTGAAACTCGGGGCGTGACAAAAGTGGTATCAGAGCAGGTTGTTCTAAGGGTGTCTACAAAGTTGTGGCTGAGTAGAGTCTTACTTATCGATGTGTTGTGCACCATATTTATAAGTAGGAGGCTACGAGACATTTAGGAGTCGTTTCTCTCCTTCATTTCTAGATCGTGCAATAGAGCCAGTGTTGTAAGTTGAATTGTATCTGACCATTGGAATTGATTTTCTTTGATATAGTAACAATGCCAATCACAAGAAGAGGTAGAGGTAAAGGTAAGCAGGTAGATATGCCTGCTGGAGAAGGAATGAGTAGATTACCACCTGACCAAGCTAGTCAAGGTGGAGTAAATGCTGAAATTTCATCTCAGTCTTCTTCTACTTTTCCAGCTCTGAAAGAACCTATCGGTAGAGAAGTACCCGCAGAACCACCAATGAATGCCACAGACCAGGATTTACGAAATGCAGTACATATGTTTGTTGACCCCCAATTTTGGACCGACATTTTTAAAATAAATACTTTTGTGCTTTTTATTTGTTAAAAAGCATAAAAATCAATTTTTACATATTTTGTACATATTTTGTTTCAATTTAACACAAGTTATTGGTAACTATCCTTTTTCTTGAAAATGTTAGGATATTTATCAATTTATTATAATTTTTAATTATTGACTGTCACTGATTTTTTACACAATCATTTTTATAAACAAATATTGTTTGAATTTTGTTTAAATTCAAACCAAATTCTTATCTGGCATTAAATACATTTGTTAATTTATTTTTTATCACAAACTGTTAAATCATAAAAGACGGAGAAGATATTTTTTTGCACAGATAAGTTAAATATCCATAGTTTTGGATAAGATCAAATAGTCATTGTTTTGGATAACTCATGGTTTTGGATAGCCCATGGTTTTTCAAAACCATGGTATTTAGCACATGGTTTTGCTCTTGAGTGGTTTTGATTTTTTCTATAAAACTAACCCACTCCCTTCACAATTAATGGTGGTGAAAATTTCCAAATTTGGCAAAAGCAATAATTATTTTTTTCGGTTTCTCTCTTTTCCGGTCTCACCACCACCGGAACACTACCACACCCCATCATTCCACCACCGGAGCAAACAACAATCACCGCTATAACCTCAACCTCCAAATCACCAAACAGTCCCCTCCCTCCGTCGTCTTTACTGTCACGCCGCCGGTGAAGCCATCTCCGACGAACACCACCCTCCAACCCATCTTTTCTACTCCATCTCCGGTGAGCTCACCACCGGAACTCCACCAAACTATATTCAAAACAGCCACCACAGCACCCTTCTTCTCCTTGCTTTTTTCCCATTTTTCCCGGTGAAGTCCCACCACTAAGCAACCACGTCCGACCCCTTTACTCCATTTTTTTTTTCGACGAACAGCTCAACGAGCTCCACCTCCGGTGACGTGAGCAGCTCCACACGGAGTAAAACCATCAACAAACAATGCGACAACCAAACAGATCCCAACAAGCGAAGCTAGGACAGCGCCGGTGAAGCTAAAAAATGAAAGATCTGAACGGAGTTCCGGTAATGATTCGATTGTCTACTTTTCTATTTGACTTTGTTTGATACTCCCGTAGATATGCACTTCTTTGCTTAGATTGTTTCATTTTGGGTTTTGGATAAGTGTATATGGTTGTTTCATTTACTTTTTCTCCATTTTCCCGATGATTTTGGGTCTGTTTTGTTTTGTTTCTTTATCCTAGTTGCTCTATTTTTTGTTTGTATTTGATTGTTCTGAATTTATTTGGATTAACTACATGCATTTTCCAAGAATTTCCAGCAAGTTGTGTTGCTGAGTTGATGTCATAATTTAGTTACGGGTTTGCATGTTGTTACATATATTTTTAC
Source organism: Capsicum rhomboideum (assembly GCA_031232105.1). Lineage (NCBI taxonomy): Eukaryota > Viridiplantae > Streptophyta > Magnoliopsida > Solanales > Solanaceae > Capsicum > Capsicum rhomboideum. The sequence goes on along the minus strand of CP124715.1, from coordinate 43,988,203 downwards.
ATTATCCTTTATTGGTTTCATCTGATTTTTATATCTGGAAAGTAGTATATTTATTTGGTCAATGATAAAATCTCTCCGTTGGATTTTCGAGGCCTCCCCATTACAAAAGACGGATTTTATTTTAAGTTCAATTATTTGTTAAGTTTAATTTTATTTTAAGTTCAATTATTTGTTAAGTTTAATTATTTTTAAGTTCAAATTATATGCCAAGTTCAATTATTTTATTTCAAGTGTTAATACACTTGGCCGATGAAGAAATTTCCATCGATTTCCAAGGCCACCCATATATATAAGATGGGTTTTACCTTTTGTTTATCATTTCTTTAATTTATTTTTGATTCATATTTATCTATTACTAACACTTTTACCAAGTGTTTTTACAGGTACATAGAGCTTCTTCTCGAGGAAGACACTCGAATTCAAAATTCGAGGAATATTTTGAGTTGTTTATGGTATTCAATTATTTTGTTTAACGATAGGCAAATATTAGGCCGCCTTCGTTATTCGTTCTTTACTTTGTTTTGTACATATTTTTTTTATTTTTCTTATACATGCAAATGAGTTATTTTATCTCCTCCTCAATTGAAAAAATGAGTTCAGTCGGGACCCACCTTTGTGGATTCCGAAGGGTGCCTAACACCTTCCCTTTGGAATAACCTGAACCCTTACCTAGAACCTAATTGGTTTCGCAGACTAAAAGTTTTCTTTAATTAATCGGTTTCCTAGTTTTCCTAAAATTAGGTGGCGACTCTAAATTTTCTTAAAATAATTATTTATTAATTTTTTGAGTCCCGAAGTTGCGCCTTATGAAAATAGGGATAGCAACAATGTTAACTCAGTTAGTGGCGGCACAGAGTCAAGGACGAGCTGGCCCAACGACAAATAAGGATGATGCAGCTAGAGTGGCGAGTCGCAGAACATAGGATTTTCTGAAGCTGGACCCTCTTGTATTCACTGGGTCGGATCCGAAAGCAGATCCACAGGACTTCGTGGATCAAATCCAGAGGGCTCTAGAAGTTATGCACATGACTGGTGTTGAAACAGTTAAACTCATGGCCTATAGATTAAAAGGTGAAGCAATATTGTGGTATGAAGATTGGAAGAAGTCTCATGGTATCGGTGCAATGCCACCAAATTGGGAAGAATTTAAAGCAGCATTCCTTGATCATTACCTCCCATATGAGATTCGGGAGGCACATGCAGATCAGTTTCTCAATCTCCGTCAGGGAAATTTGAGCATTAAAGAATACAGTTTGCAATTTAATTCCTTGGCTCGATATGCTCCAAACGTGGTAGCTACAATGACAGACAGAGTCCATGAAACGTGGACAGATTAGAACCATATTTGGTAAGGGATTGCACCATTGCTGCCTTGAATAAGGATATGGACATAGCTAGAATACAAGCCTTCGTCCAGAAAATGTAAGATCAAAGACAGAGAAGAAGGGCACATGAATCTGACCGAGGATAGTCCAAAAGGGCTAGACCTATGGGACAATCTATGATATCCCATGGAGGATCTAGGCCTCGGATGTTTCCTAGACCGCCTAGACCATCATTCTCTTATTCCACAGCAGGTGCTCACTCTCAATTCCGAGGGTCTAAAGGTGGTCAATCTGGGCAGAGTAATGGAGTTCACGGATCACAGGCAGCAGGATTTCCTCGTCAGCAGTGTTAGCACTGCGGGTGTATTCATGCAGGTACATGCCGATTGGGGACAAATGCTTGCTTTTGGTGCGGTATGACGGGGCATATGATGAAAGAGTGTCCCCAGAGGAGTATGGGTGGTATAGCACGACCGGCAAGATCGGCTGTTGCGTCATCGTCATCGGTTCATTCTTTAGGCCGAGGTGTGCAGTTTGTTGGTCGTGGTAGAGTGCCAGAGGAGCAGCCAGTACTAGTGGGGTCCAGAATCGCACTTATACTCTAGTGGACCGACAAAATTCGGAGGCTTCTCCTGATGTCGTCACAGGTACATTATCCATATTTTCATATAATGTATATGCATTGATTGACCCGGGTTCTACATTGTCCTATGTTACTCCATTGATTGCTGCAAAATTTGCAAAGGCAACCAAATTATTAATTAAGTCAATTGCAGTGTCTACACCAGTTGGTGAATATATTATTGCAAAAAGAGTATATCATAATTGTGTGGTAACTGTGTGTGGTCATGATACATTGGCCGACCTCATCGAACTAGACATGGTGGATTTTGATGTGATAATGAGGATGGATTGGTTGGCTTCTTGTTATGCCATGGTAGATTGTCGGGCCAAGAAGGTGCATTTTTGTTTCCCGCAGGAAAATGTTCTTGAATGGCAGGGTAATGTGGGGGCACCAAGAGGAAGATTTATTTCCTATTTGAAAGCAAGGAAAATGATTGCCAAGGGGTACATATGTCACTTAGTACGAGAGAAAGATAATGATGTGGAACCACTAACTCCACAGTCGGTTCCAGTGGTCAATAAATTTCTTGATGTATTTTCAGAGGATCTTCCAGGCTTACCCCCAGAACGGGAAGTAGAGTTTGGCATTGATTTGATTCCAGGCACTCAGCCTATCTCTATTCCTCTATATAGAATGGCTCTAGCAGAATTGCGTGAATTGAAGGAGCAGTTGAAAGATTTGCTGGACAAGGGCTTCATCTGGCCTAGTATGTCTCCGTGGGGTGCATCGGTATTATTTGTGCAGAAGAAAGATGGTACATTAAGAATGTGCATCGACTATCAGCAATTGAATAAGGTAACGATCAAGAACAAATATCCCCTCCCTCGAATTGATGATTTGTTTGATCAGTTACAGGGTGCCAAGTGTTTTTCAAAGATCGACTTGAGGTCGGGCTACCATCAAGTCAGGGTTAGAGAAGAAGATGTACCCAAGACAGCTTTTCGAACACGGTATGGCCATTATGAATTTTTAGTTATGTCATTTGGACTAACAAATGCACCAGCTGTGTTCATGGATTTGATGAATAGGGGTGTTTAAGCCATTTCTGTACGTGTTCGTCACGGTATTTATAGATGACATCTTGGTTTATTCAATATCACCAGAGGACCATGCTAATCACTAACGACAAGTGTTACAGATTCTCCGTAAGCGTAAATTGTATGCAAAGTTCTCTAAGTGTGAGTTTTGGTTAAAATCAGTCTCATTCTTGGGTCACATTATGTCAGATGAAGGGATACAGGTTGATACACAAAAGATTGAAGCAGTGAAAAATTGGCCAAGACCTACGACACCCACAGAGATTCGTAGTTTTCTTGGATTGGCAGGTTATTACCGAAGATTTGTGGAAGGTTTTTCCTCCATTGCTGCATCGTTAACAAAGCTTACACATAAGGCAGTTAAATTTCAATGGAATTATGCGTGTGAAAAAAGCTTCCAAGAGTTGAAAGATAAATTAACCTCCACACCAGTTTTAGTACTTCCCGAAGGCACCGAAGGTTATGCAGTGTATTGTGATGCTTCTGGGGTTGGCCTCGGATGTGTGTTGATGCAGTACGGTAACGTCATAGCATATGCCTCACGACAGTTGTGGCCACATGATAAAAATTATCCCACACATGATCTTGAATTAGCAGCAGTGGTTTTTGCTTTAAAGATATGGCGTCATTATTTGTATGGAGTTCATGTTGATATCTATACTGATCATAAAAGTTTGCAATATATATTTAAGCAGAAGGAACTCAATTTGAGGCAACGAAGATGGTTAGAGCTCTTAAAAAACTATGATATTGATATTCTCTATCATCCAGGCAAAGCAAATGTGGTAGCTGATGCATTGAGCCGCAAGGCAGTAGAAAGCACTAGTGGTCAGTTGACTGAAAAGCAAGAGATAGTCAAAGATCTACATCAACTAGCCAGCTTGGGAGTTCGCCTTATTGAATCTCCAAATGAAGGGGTTATTATGCAAAATGCAGGGTAATCCTCCTTAATAGCTGAAGTGAAAGAGAAGCAGTTTGCGGATTCTATGTTATTGCAACTGAAAGAGAATGTATAACAGGGTCTGACTGCGGCCTTTGATCTTACCCAAGAAGGGGTACTTCAATGTCAAGGAAGATTATGTGTGCCAGATGTAGATGAGCTGAGGAAACGAATTATGACTGAGGCGCATCACTCGCGCTATTCTATTCATCCGGGTGCTACTAAAATGTACCATGATTTAAAAGAAGTGTATTGGTGGGGAAATATGAAGAAGAACATTGCAGAATTTGTCGGTCAATTCTCGAATTGTCAACGAGTGAAAATGGAGCATCAGAAACTAGGAGGTTACATGCAATGTATCAATCTTCCAGTCTGGAAATGGGATATGATTAATATGGATTTCATCACAGGTTTGCCTCGTACACTGCGGAAATTTGATTCTGTATGGGTTATAGTGGACAGGCTTACCAAGTCAGCGCATTTCCTACCAGTCAAGACCACCTATACAGTTGAGGATTATGCAAGATTGTATGTTAAAGAAATAGTGCGGTTGCATGGGATTCCAATCTCCATTATATCAGACAAGGGAGCTCAGTTTACTGTATATTTTTGGAGATCCTTTCAGCAGAGTTTGGGCACACAAGTGAATCTGAGTACGGCTTTCCATCCTCAGACTGATGGACAAGCAGAACGTACTATTCAAACACTTGAAGATATGCTACGAGCTTGCACGTTAGATTTTCAAGGCAGTTGGGATGACCATTTGCCTCTTGTTGAATTTACTTACAACAATAGCTATCATTCAAGTATTAAAATAGCACCTTATGAAGCTTTGTACGGAAGGAAATGTCGATCACCAATTGGATGGTTTGAAGCGGGTGAAACTGCTTTACTTGGGCCAGATCTTGTTCACCAATCCATGGAGAAAGTTAAAGTGATCCAACAGCGGTTACAAACGGTCCAAAGTCTCCACAATTCATATGCTGATGTTAGAAGGAGAGGGCTTGAATTTGCCATAGGTGATTGGGTATTTTTAAAGGTGTCACCGATGAAAGGGGTAATGCGGCTCGGGAAGAAAGGAAAATTGTGTCCACGCTATACAGGCCCATATGAAGTTATTAGAAGACTTGGGCAAGTTGCGTATGAGTTGGCACTACCCCAAGAACTCTCCTCAGTCCATCCAGTGTTTCATGTTTTGATGCTTCGAAAGTGCATAGGAGATCCATCTCGTATTGTTCCCGTTGAGGATGTCAAAATTACGGAGGATCTTACTTATGAAGAGGTACCAATTGCTATTCTAGATCGACAAGTAAAGAGGTTGAGGAATAAATACATAGCTTCCATAAAAGTCCTTTGGAGAAATCAACAAGTAGAAGAGATCACATGGGAAGCTGAAGAAATGATGAAATCCATGTACCCCCATCTATTTCAAATGGACGAAAAAGTTCAAAGTGCAGAAGTGGAGCGATAAAAGTTAGTATCCATGAGACTTAAGTGTTTATGTATATGTATGCTAATATAGAGATGCATTTATTGTAATTGAAGCTATATTGTTAACATTCAAGGACGAAAGTTTCTAAGGGGGGAAGAATGTAACACCCCGTACCTTCCCGACCCTACTTGACGACTTTGCACAATGTTTACTTAGGTGTCGAGATGCCATGAGTATGTGTTTTATAGTGTCATTGATGAAACATTTGATATTGGGCCTAATATGTGTGATTAGACCTTAGTCGGAGGTGTTTGTGACTTCGTGGAGCAATTGTGGGGTGAAAAATGAGGCTTGGAGGACTTCCAAGAAATGGTTATTAAGGTTAGGAGGTAAGCAAAAGACTTGAACTTGAAGGATTTAACCAAATCCACAAAGAAAAGTTGAAGAACGAAAAAAAATCACATTTTGAGTATGGGGCGCGCCCAGGGGCGTGCCGGGCCGCTTCTGGCCAAAATTCTTTTTGGTACAGGCAGCCCTGGGGCACTTCAGGCAGCGTACCAGGCCGCTCTGGGCTGAAATTTTCAGCCCACAGGCAGCAAAGGGGCGCGCCAAGCGGCGTGCCGGGGTGGTTTTCGCCAAAATATTTCTTCGACTATTATGATGCGTATAAGACCTTTAAGTCATGGTATCATTACTCCATCATAGTAGGACTATTATTAAGCGCATTTAGAATCCGAGTTGGGGTTATTTCTTCGTAACAAGTGTTTTAACAAATTATGTTCAAGTAAGCCATGAGCAACTAGAATTTCTAGTTTTGCGATTAAGGCTATGAATGGGAATCTCGTAAGTGAATGTTATCGAGAAATTTAAAGAATTATTTGAACATGAGATATATGGTGGATTATACATTACATTTGGTTGGTTATGATGACATGGGTTATTGGGCCCAATTTGATGCCCAAAATAAAGTAAAAATGCATAGGCCCAAGGGGAAAAATGACCCATTCTTCCATTTGACCAAGCCAATATTGCATTTAATGCAAGAAAATGGCTAAGGATGACTTGAGTACTATATAAAGGCCCCAAAATCAGATTTTTTATTCCAAGAGACAAACATCATATTTCTAGAATTATCAAGACAATTCTCTTTTGGCTCTTCAAACCCTAAGTCATCTTTTGAGAAAGATCATCATTTCTCAAGAATTGGTAAGTGTTTATTCTTGTGATTTAATATATTATATACATGAGATATGGTGTAGATCATGTTGGTTATGTTGGCAAGGTTGAATAGTGACTTTTTGCTTTTGTTAAAGATGTGTCATTCTTGTTATTTAAACTTGAAAAAGGACTTGAGGTTTGAATAAAAGTGAATGGTATGGATGAGATATCAACATGTATAGTGTGATTATGATCGTAAACTTGTTATTTTTCTATAAGTGTAAATGATGGGATTTTGACCGATATGTTGTTGTGAGGTGTATTGAGGTGCTTTGAGGGGGTATTTGTGACGTTGTGTTGATGAAGAAATGTAAAGAACAAACTTGGTGCGAATTCTATTGAATTGTGATATTTTGTTCAATGTTGGGCATGTTGTGGTATTGTTGACATGACAATGCCGTAAATGGTATTGTAAAGGGTGAATGACATTATACGGCAGTCATATAGCTCATTGTCGTCTTGTACACTTGTAAGGTAGTTGATTTTTAATGTAAGCTCCGGTACGTATTTGTGTTGTAGAATAAGACGTAAGGAAGGAGCTGGACTATTGTGTTCACATATAGGATTGAGTGTTCATAGTGGAAGTATAAGGTATGTAAGGTTACTCTTTCTGTATCCTTCTGCAGCATATTGTTCATATTTACTTTGTATTTATTCCATTCCGAAAAAAGGTATCTCACTTCAGGTTGTTATCTCTTGTTAAGGCACATATTCCTCATTCATTAGTCGTTGTTGCTCATATGTTACATAGTTATGGACATGGTTCCAAAGTCCCAATAATATTATGTTCCAAAGCTTCCAATAAGGTTATGACTACAAATATATCAATCTCTCTCACAAGTAAAGGTACCAATCTCGCAGAAGTTAAAGAATGAAGTAATGTATAATTAGTTATATCCATGAGGTGAAATAAACACCTGCATGATGATATCCATAGGGTGAAGGAAACACCTGCATGATGACCATCCCAATATTATGGGTGTATCCATGGGGTGAAATGAACACCTGCATGACGATATTATTATTTTCCCACTGATCAGTTGGGCCCGGGTAGTATATGATTAATGATTGATAAAGTAAGGTAAGGTAAGGTGAAGAAGCAAAGAAAGTAACGAAAGTAAAATGCGTGGTTCCAAACATATAGATTGATGGCTTATCCATATTGGGTATTCTCTTATGATTATTTTTCCATTGAAGTTCTTATGTACTGATTCAGTTTTATATAGCCTTACATACTCAGTACATTCTTCGTACTGACCCCTTTTGGGGGACTTACCTTACTTGCTGCAGGCACAGGTACTAGTAGACCTCCACTGTAAGCTGCGGGTCATCTACAGATCTTTGGTGAGCTCCAGTTGGATTGGGGATTTCCGAGTCACAGTTGTATATTGGTTTTGGTATTGTAAATATTGTGTAAAGCGGGGACTTGTCCCGAATTTAGGATGGTTATGGGTGTACTTCTGTTAGAGGCTTTTGTAGACATATGTGGGTATATGAATGTAAGTGATGTATGTCCCTTTTGACTTGATGGTCCTAACGGCCAAGTTTCACGTATGTATGTATCATATGTTCCATGATTTCCGCTATTAGCATTTTATGTCCTTATGTGCTGGTGATGTTTCTGATGGCATGCATATGAACAGACATGAGTAAAGATTGGTTCTCTCGGGCCTTATCGACTTCGGGTGCCAGTCCGCCTCGTTGGAACTCGGGGCGTGACACAATTGTTCCACGAAGTCACGAACACCTCCTACAAAGGTCTAATCTCATGTACTAGGCCCAATATCAAATGTTTCATCAATGACACTACAAAATACATACTTATGGCTCTCGACACCTAAGTAAACATTTTTCAACGTTCTCAAGTAAGGTCAGAAATGTACGGGGTGTTACAAAAAACCTTGAGATTTTAGTTATTAATTGTTAATTTACTCTTGCATGTTAGCAATTCACTATTGTAATCATAAAATTGGTAGGTTTAAGGTGAATTATGGTAGAAAAGCCCAAAATTAGAGGGGGGAGGGATGATTATTAATTTGGCCTTGGTTATGTTGATTATTATTTTGTTCATATTTTTAGACCACAACCAAGTGAAAATAGCACGGAAAAATAAGGCTCAAACTTAATTTGGTGGAGCAAACTTAGATTGAGGTAGGTGATGGTTTTAATGTAGTTGAAACCTAATATGTGTTATATGTCATGATAACTAATTTGTAGTATTACTTGTACAATGCATGTTCAAGGAAAAGTGAATGACAGTTTGATATCCTAAATGTTAATCGCATGCAATGAACTTATATGAAAGCTTGTTGGATTTTACAAGTGTTATTCTTTATCATTGTGGTTGTGAATGTTGTGATATCTGTCATTATTGAGGAATGTACCAGCATTTGAACAGCTCCACAGGATTAGTGATATAAGGTTGGCATGCACTTGATGTCTGGGATTTGGGTACATAGACAAGGACTTGTCGCCTGCAGGTCATGACTACTGGGCGCACACATAAGATCCTTAACATGTGTGTACAAGATACATGTGAGTGTGACGGTTCCTTGAGTGAACCGAAATTATGTGTTTCTTGATTGTATTGATTCTTTGAGTTAACCGGGTTTGTATGCTTAATTTCTAAGGTGGTTTTTTTTATAAATCGAGATGCAAAATTTTTCTTTATTTATTGCTATCAAGGATCCTTGAGTGGTTCGGGTTGCTTGTAAGTTTATCCATGGCTCTATGTTGTCTATTACTTGCATAAATGTGACAAGGTTGTTTTATGATAGTTGTGTCATTGTTGTTGACTTGGAGTCTCATTGTTAGTCTTAGTTGACTTGAGAGGTTATCCTTGTTAACTCTATTTGACTAAACTTCATGTAGTACTTGTTTACAAGGTTAAGTATTATGAACTTGAAAGATAGTTGCATGATGGGGTTCATGGTTGTCTTGTTCTACTATGTTTTGGTTGTGTCTATATTTCTCATTTTGGGTTGGCCGATGACCCTACCGACACACCGTTGTTTCTTGTGTGTTGATACTACACGTGATCTTCTTTTGTTGAGTGCAGAGAATATTCTAGCGACTGTTTTGAGACCTCAACTGTGACTTGGATCATATTTGAACTCAAGGGTGAGCTGCAACTTTTGGACTACCATAGGTTCTTCTATTATTTCCTGGTCCCTTTGTTTAGGACTCAGACATTATTAGTTTTGGGGTGGCATCCCCTCTTTTGACATTTGATAGAGTTTTGTACGATGACTTTCAGTTCCTAGGACATTATTTTCTGCATTATTTCATTATATTATTGGATATCGTTCTTATTAAATGGAATTAGGTTTAGCTGTCTATTTTTGTGGCTAAGTGTTAATTGACTTATGATATTGGTTGGTTCTCCCACCAGGGAGTTTAGTGTGGGTGCCACTCACGATGGGTTTAGGTCATGACAGGTTGTTTTATCAAATGGAGATTTTTAATATTGTTACATAACAACGAAACTTAACAATACGATAAAAATATATATTAAATAACAATCAAAACAAATATTGTACTTAAAATGGCGGTACAATACAAGTCAATCGGTAACAAACTTTAATTCCAAACAAGGTGTTAGTTATTTATATTAATGGTTGTTTGAATGTTTTATTGGAGTCCCACATTGGTGGTTTAAGGGATGGATAGTCTCTTTAGATGGTCTTGGGTCATCATCCCTTCATAAGTTAGCTTCTGGGATTGAGGTCGAAGATTCATTTATTTATCTTATCTAAATTATATTGTTGATGAACTTATTGTGATAAGAATAGTGAAATTCTTTTTCTTTTTCTTGGTATGGTGTCTTCAAAGAATAAGCAGATTCCCAGGGTGTGTTCGGTATGGGGAAAAATATTTTCCTATTTTCTAGTGTTTGTTCGGTTGAAAAATTTTAGAAAATATTTTTTAGGAAAACAAGCTCCTTAAAAGTAAAGGACAATGATTTCCATAATGAAAATAGAGAAAACAAGTGGTAATGTCTCCTACCACTCTCAAAATCACCCACCCTACCAAATCTCACACCCATCTCCCACCCCACCACCACCACCCCCAAAAAAATTTAATAAAAATAACTTTTTTCCAAAAAACTTTCTTACCCCCTACCCCGATCCCCCAGCCCCTAACCCACCCCCACTCCCCTAACAAAAAAAAAATACTTTTTTATTTTTTAAAAAACTTTTTTTAATATTTTTTATCTCACCGCACCCCCCCAAAAAATTATTTTTTACAAAAAACTCCTTTTAATTTTTTTTAAATTTTTTTTATTGTGATTAATGTTGATCATCTTAATTATAATTAAATTAACTTGATTGGTGCAAATGCTATTCAAAATACAAAAAAAGGATTTGTTTGCACTAATTTTACTGCTAAATTAAAAATATGTTATACAAAAAATTAAGTCCACAATATAATCTACTTCAAAGATTAAATTGCATTCCCTTCTGGAATCTGTTTGTTTGACCCTTGGCTCTGCATGCAAGCTCTAGATTGCGGATTCAAGTTTTGGGTCAAAAACTGGGTGAAAGTGTTAGGTGAATCTCCACTCCTAAAAAACAGATTTAAAGTCACTGAAATCATGTTAAAAAAACAGATTAGAAGAGAAATCAAACCTCAGAACTTAATCCCATGGATTCATGTTGTATTTGATACATTGAGATTGATTGTGTGCCAAAAGTCACTGTTGTATTCAAAGTTTGATGGTTGTGTGTTAGTTCTGCTCTATTTTTGAATGCCATCTGTGATGCCTTTTTCTTTTTTTGCTCACCTTTTGGCTTCATTCTTCCATATCCATTTCCCTTTTCTTTTTTCTTAATTGGATCCAAAACTCGATCCTTACCTGTTAAAGGATCAACAGATGAACTGAATTTGTATTTATCTTTACCACAATCTCCATTGTATATTTCACTTTGATGTTTACTAATCTCAACTCTCGCTTGATACAAATATTTTCTAGCAATTTCTTCGGAGTCCTCATCATTTGCGGCTAAAGTCATAACATCAAATGACTCTTTAATTAACCCATTCAAACGAATTGCCATAGAAGATTCCACTGATTTCTTCTTTGTGGTGTATTCCTCAAATCCATTCCCATGCTTAGCATTCTTAGACCATCTTTTCAAAATATATTTCTCAGGAATATAAGAAGAATTCAAGTCAAAGAACAGAACTTTTAGTGCGTGACAACATAACCAACCCATGGACTCATACATATGAAAACTACAAATAATAGAATTTTCAAGGGAATTGAACTGGACAACTTCAGTTTGCCCATTTTCACCCTTTAAAATTGTATATTTGGTAGTATTGCCATTAGTTTCAGCACTGATTGTCCTTTTGGTTGTCCCTTGCAAAAATTCATGTTGGAACCTTGTGTAAATTCTTCTTGTGTACACACTAGCAGTATGTTTTAATATCCCACAATCTTCTATGAAAAGTTTAGGCTTTCCTCGAGATTTATAATCCTCGGCTGCCTCAATATCTCGCATTTCAGTTGTTCGTTGCTCATAATGCTTTACAAACTCAGTTATACTCATTGCCTTGCATGAAATTTCTGTAAAGACTCTATTTGTGCTCTCACTTCTTTGAGTTGATTTGATGTCCGCTGAGAAAGTAGAACGACTAAATGCAGGATACCACTTTTTTCTCAAATCATATAACTTTTGAAGCCAAGTATTACTTGCACAATTTCAATCACTCATCATTTTTTGCCATACTAGCTCAAATTCTGATTCTGAATTGCACCTCATAAAAGAGTATCAAAGCAGTGTCGAAATCCCGACTTAAAGTAAAGTTGAGGTATATTTTTTTGAGCATTTCTGTCAATATGCCATTCGCATAGTCGATGACACGTTTCAGGAAAGACTTCTTTTATAGCCAACGCTATGGCAGGAGCTTGATCGGTAAAAATTGTTTTTGGTGCTTTTCCTCCCATTGCCTTCAAAAATGCTTGAAATAGCCAAACAAATGAACCACTGGTTTCATTGCATAAGAATGCACAACCAAAGAAAGTATTTTTCCAGTGGTTATTCACACCAACAAATGGAGCACAAATCATGTCGTATCTATTTGTACGATAAGTAGTGTCAAAAATCATCACATCCCCAAAATATTCATAGTGCAATTTAGATATACTATCTCTCCAAAAGAAATTGCACAATTTGCCATCTTCATCAACTTGAAAAGAATAAAAAAAGTTTGAGTCCTCTGATTGCAAATGCAGAAAATGATTTATCAAAGTTTGAGCATCTCTACTACAAATCATATTTCTCTTATGTGCTTGTACAAAGTTATGAGCATCTTGTTCAATGAATCCTGCATTTTCAATTCCACCCGCTTCATTCTGGAGATATCGAACAACTTTTTTTTGTACGAATATCGGTATCAACCATAGAACCCAGAATACTTTTAGTAGCATTTGTGAGTCTACGACCAGAATGTATGAAATGTTTCAAATTATCTTCTATCATGGGATGACTATGCACATCATTGAATTCACATACTTCCCATATTTCATTTGAAATTTTGAATTTTATACGAGCCATACAACCACATCTATATTCTAATCTTTGCCGCTTTCTTTCTTGAAAAGGGGAAAGTTTATCGGATTGTCCTTCACAAGAACAAAGAAATAAACGTCTTGTTGTCTCTCCTTTTACGTTATTGGTCTTTCCTCCCTTTCGAACACCAAAACCTTTTGCCACGGCATATGAATTATATGCATTGTATGATTCCTCTTCAGAATTAAATTTCATACCAATCTTAAAGACAAAGTTCTTGCTAGTGTTATAAATATTATGCGCTCTTGTGAAATATTCATGCTCGTTAATGTTGAAATCTACAATAATTTTAGATTATAAGCATCAAAATTCAATAAATAGGTAAAACTATAGATAGTATTTATTTAATAGAGATATCTACACGTAAATTACCTTCTTGGACAGAGGAGCCTTTGCTTTTGTCAACATGTGCATCCTCTATTTTTTTATTTCAAGCACAATCTACATAAGACAAAATTTATACCATTAAAAATTGAATCTTTCCAAAAATTATCTTAGTATTTAGAAATATTAATATATACTTTTGATGTTAGAAAGTGTCTAGTTAAAATATAATTTTGAATATGTAATCAAACATCTTGAATATAGTGTTGAACTTATTATTTGTAACAAAATTAGTATTATCAAGCTTCTATGGTAATTTTATTCATATATGTAATAAGTATTATTTTTTATGTTGACAGGATCAATTGGCCATGAATACCATTCACGACAATAATGAATGATACACAAGTTATGGATAAAATAAAAATGTCCAGAAGTATACCATATTTGTTAGCATTAGATAATTCTATACAAAAATATGCAATATTTTACTTTCGAGTTGTGTAAAATATTTATATTGATGATATATATATATATATATCAAAATAAAGTAATTCTACAAGTATAAATAACATTGAAAAAAAAGCTAATAAAAGAAATAAGGTCATAGATATATACATTTAAAATATTTCTTCTAACTTTGCTTGAGTAAGATCCGGATCTTCACTAGAGAATGCACTGAGCAACAATGATGTAGTTCAACTTTGAAAATTTTACTTTGGTTGATTTAGATATCATCTACAAAAACCTAATTAAGGAGGGAAAATAGTACCCTCTTTCCCTCCATTTTTATAGTACTATGAAGTTTTTTATCTTTGTTTTTAATTTTTTATTTAATTTCTTTTGCAAAGTACATAAGTGGGCCCCACTTTTCATGTGTCAAAAAAATAATGAATCCTCTCACAACTTTGGTTGGTTGGACGAGGACCATAGTAAAAATTTTCATAATATGTAGTATATAGTGCGTGAATGACATTTATTTAACTAGAACTCTGTCGGGGTCTCTGGTGGCTAGCTAGTTGAGGGGTCATGTCACGACATCCGTAAATTTTGGGTATTTGGTCATGAAATTTTTTCCTTTTTTTCAAAGAATTGGACTTCAAAAAAATACGTTTGATTATTAAAATTTTGGAATTTAATTTGAAGTTAAATTTTAAATTTTTTTAGAATTTTGAAAATCACCAAAAAGTTTTTTTCACTTCAACTTACTCAAAAAAATTCAACATAACTTTAATTTGTATTCATAAACGAACATAACTTCAATTTTCAAATTTCATATTTCTATTTGAAAATAAAATTATTTTTTTCAATTGCTCATAATTTTTTCTTAGTCAAACGCCCCCTTTAATATAATCTGCATGAATCAGTGATATAAAGACGACGGGACCCTTTTCCACACGGGGCGCACCAACATTCCGGCATTCAAATTGAATATGAAAATTTCGATTTGAATTTTTAATTTTTGAATTGAAAAAATTACAATACAAATAAGTTCGAATTGAATCGGTTCTGATTCAGATTAGTCGGTTTGAATACTTGAAATATTTTATTTTGACTTTTGAGCAAAGTACCTTCCTTTTACCACTAATCACAAATCATCTACTCCCTCCGTTTCTTTTTAGTTGACTCTCTTACTAAAAATATTTGTTTCAATTTAATTATCTCATTTATGAAATCAAGAGAATTTTATTACGTTCTTTCAATACTAACCCTATCATTAAATGACTATATAAAGTGTATATACTCAAATTTATATTTTCAAAGCATAATTAATAAGTTTAGTTTGGTAAAATGAACCTATAATAGATATTTTTTTGAGAAGTGAGAAAAGTATCAAATTTAGAAGGATCAATTATTTTGAAACAGAGGGAGTATTATTTTCATACTAATCATTATCTCTAGAAAAAATTAAATGCATGGGGTTAATGTATAACAGATAGGAACTTATTGGTATTGGGCGTATGAGCAGCGCCAAATATAAGGTACAAAAGTTTCGAATTTTCGAACCAAATACAATATCAAATTCAAAATTTAAATTTTTTAAAACATAAAAACAAAAACTCAATTAATAATCCAAGAATTCAAACCGAACAACTTTAATTTTTCATCTTTATAATAGCCTGTTTGGGATTACTTTTTTTGAAAAGAAGGATGTTTGGTAAACTTACAAAAATACTTTTAAAAAAAAGCAGAAACAATTTTTTTGTTGTTGGAAAGAAGCAGAAACAATTTTTCTGTTGTTGGAAAGAAGCAGGAAATTTCTGCTTTTCAGAAAAAGCAGAAGCAGAAAATTATTTTTTTTATGATAAAAATACCCCTATCTCTTACACACACACACACACACACACACACACACACACACACACACACACACATATATATATATATATATCAAAATATCCCTTATTAATTAATTAGCATATCTTATAAGTTAGATTAAAGTTAGATTTTAAATTTTTTTATACTACATATTTACATCGTAATTCTTTATTTTATTCTATGATTTATATATTATTATTTTTACTTTTTACTCATTTTTTTGAATAAAATAAAAAATATCATTGTTGATGATGATCAAGAATAAATGACAGACGTATCACGTTGCAAGATCAAATGATATTTTGACAGCACTTGTAAATATTTTTTCTCAAATATTTAATTTTAAATGAATAATTCATGAAAAGTGACATATTTATTATCATGTAATGTACATATATGATTGCTTATTCTTAGTAAATTTTGACACAGTAAAAATATATCAAAAAAAAAAAAAGTAACAAATAGAAATACAAGATGGATCTTCTATTTGTATGGAGACATTGCGTGACAAAATTAGGAATGAAATCATTGAGAATTTTTGTGATGTATGAAGGACTTCTTATTTTTGTGGTGAATTTTTTCATATGTAGTGATTTAATTTATGGAATGATTTTTAAATTTATTTTTGTTTGGTGTTTTTAAGTAATATTTAAATTATTTTAGTAATATTATATTGAAAATTTTATGGTACTTACTTTTTAATTAAATAAAAATAAAATTTTAATTAAAAATATTATACTAGATATTTAAAATAAATTTTCTCTATAAAATAATTTTAGTAATAAAAGTTTACTCATACATGTCCTTTTTGGTCATTTTTCTCTCAAAAACACTTTTTGAAAAAGATTATCCAAACACAATCTGTTTATCAAAAAATACTTTTCAAATGAATTTACCAAACACAAATTGCTTTTTTTCAAAAATACTTTTCTAAAAAGTTATTTTAAAAAAGTACTTCTCAAATAAGCAATTTTCTATCAGCAATTCCAAACGGGCCCTTATTTTTTTTCTGATTTTTTTGGATTTTTTTTTCATTTAAAATATTTTCTTTTAAATATATCTACTTTTTTCCTTAATAAATTCATTAATTACCACACCCACCTAGTAGCAGCAATAAAAGTAATTTACATCGTTGAGACAAAAACTCAAAACCTCCATCTTCCCCATTTTCCCTTCACCAGTTACCTCTTAACCCTTCTTCTCAGCAAGTCTCCAATCAAATCAGACCTCTACAACTCAAATTAATCCTTTTTCTTCTTTTCCTGCCGTTTCATCTTCTTCCACAACCCAAATAAAAGATCTGAAATTTATCTTTTAAAGTCAAAGATTAATGGGTTTTGAAAAAAAAATTGTCTTCGAAATAATGTGAGCTATTTTATTATCTGTTGGAAAAAAAAACATACTGCCACAATCACATCAACTTGTAGGGAAAAACAAAATTTATTAACAAAGGAAAAGAAATCAACCCATGGATGCGCTAATTCAACCCGGAGGGTTCACCGACGTCACTGCTTTACGTTCACTGGAGTCAAAGTGGAGGACCGGAGTCAAAGTGGAGGTTTAGATCCACCACTTTGACTCCGCCAGAAAAAAAGGTAAACTCCATTGACATTATTGCTAAATTAGATTAGATTAATTCTAATTTCAGAATTCAACTTTAAATCTTAACCAAAGGTTCAATCTATGAAAATAAACATTAATTTTTTGCATTTTTAAATTTTCGATAGTCTCTATTGCAGTTGCGATTCATATGATGGAGTTGAGGTTTGATCAGATTCTACCATATTTTAGGATTTGGAGTATTTATGGAGCCTATTTTGTGCAGTTATTTACTAAATTTTTAAAAATCTTTTGTATCTTTTGGTTTGAATTTTTGTTGGCAGCATGCAAATGGTTGGTGATAAGTTTTCTGTTTTCTCAGCAAAGTAAAATCATTAGTGGATGGCAAAAGATTCACAATTTTTAAGAGGAAAGTCCCAGCTTGAAGTGAGTTTCCTTCTCCTCTCCTAATGCACCAGTTATATGGTCATTGTTATGTTGCATTTAACAAATTTATGACCGTTGAAAATAAGTTTATATCTTTCATGTAGTTTTGTGCGTGATCAATAAGTTTATGCTAAACTTCACAAACCTATTGGATATTTTATTCAGAAGCAGAAAGAAGTTGCAGTTGATATCTTCTAAATATTTTTGATGGTGAACCGATAAAGAGAGAACGCAACAATTTTAATTGATCCTTTAGATGCCCAGGCAGACATTTTTCTAATGTGACTCATATGTTTTACTTAATGTTACCTATATGAAAAAATATACTCATGATATGTTTTGCTACCTTTTAAGGGCAAAAGAGAACGAGCAAATGCTAATGGTATACGCTTTGAAAAGCTCATCGGCCTCAACTTCATCACTTAATCTTGTATCTATTGAAGGAAAATAGTATCTGTCTCGGCCATTGCTTCGCAATCTTCTACAGTGAGTTATTTAAATTAATATGATATCTGTGATATCTGTGAGCTACCGCTCCTTCGTTGTTCTATATTCAATTCAACTTCTCCGCTATGTTTTGCTATATTTTGTATTTAGGCAATGGCTTTATGTGTATGTATCAGTAACAATTTGTGTACGTCTTCAGTAGTTTCCCATTTGATATTCTTTTGAATATTTCTGTAATTTGTAACCTTGCTCAACAATATAATTTTTTTACAATATCCAGATTGGCTAATTAAATTCATGAAAAAGTTCTTAAAGGGTTAATTATGGAATTGTAAAATCGCAATCTGTTGTGTACAAGAAAAAGAACTTTAGAATAAATAAAGTTTGTTTTCTTACATTCTTGAAGGTGGTACCATATCGCAAGTAATCCAAGTTTTAACTTAGAATGGTAGTGAAATTGGATAGTATAATATTGATCCACAAAGATTACTATGTTAGATGAGAAATATATTTTTCACAATTATTCTATTTTATTAAACTCTGATACTGCCCCTGAGTAACATATTCATGAGCAAATGATTTGAGCATATTGATCGTTTGTATTATGAAGCGTACTACTTAGTCACTATATTTGATCTTGCCTTCTCTGTCTTCATATGCTCATTGCTTCATAGTTTGATGCCTCTTTTATGGCAGGTGCTGAAAGTTTTTGTATAACATTACTCTACGTCTAGACACTTACACCAGATCTATATTGTTAGTAGTTCTTTTAGTTGGTTTTGAAATTTGTATGTTAGCACTTAGTAGAAAATGTAGAGAACCTTTATTTATCAAAAGAAGTTTGTAGAGGACTTCCATTGTTTGAGAGCCTTTTATTTATCTAAAATGGATAAAAAAAAATTATATTTGAATGAAGAGGGTCCAAATATAGAAGAATAGATATTGAGCATTCATATAGTTGTACATAAATTTAGTGAAATCTACGTACTCTAACATGAGACAAGATTAGATCGGCTAACTTTGAAGTTAATGTTGGCTTTAGTACTTATGTTTTCTTGACTGAACTAACCAACAATGTAAGTTAATACTTTATGGTAAAATATCACACTAAATTTTTCTTTTATCTTTATTGTTAACTGTGAATGTACAACTTTTTCATCATGTCTTTGTTTTAATATGAAATTTTCTTCTATATTTAGTGCAAATTTGAGAGTCAAAGGGAAGGAGTTGAACATAAAAATGGTAGTATATAGTTGTAAAACAAGAATCATAAGTAAGAAGTTACTGGCAAGTAACAGTTTATGAAGCTAAAACAATAGTGATTCCATAGGGGTATTACTATAATTAGTTTTAGGTGATTTGTGACTTCAAAGTGGTTGTAGTTTATGAGGTGATTTGTGACTTAAAAGTGGTTGTAGTTTAAAAGATGAGTAAGATGAACCTTTGCATCAACTTAATTTTTTTATCTGCTAAATACATCTGCATCAGCTGAATTTTTTTTTCTGCGATCACTTTCAATCTATGTTGCTCAGACTCTTCAGAAATGTCAACGGATGTGTTTCAAATAGTGTATTTTGGAGAATCCGACAGGGGTGCAACATCGAAAGTGAAGAGTCCGCACAACTTAGCTTTCAATAGGTATTTAGCTTGATACACTTTTTGGCCCCATTTATAATCTTTCAGCTACCTTTGCTGCTTTTCTAAAAATGTACTTAAATTCTTTTTTTTTTGTGGTCTCTGAATTCTGTAGGTTCATTGATAGGGAAGTCAACTTGATGTGCATTCACTATTAAAGTGGTTTGATGTGCATTCACTATTAAAGTGGTGTACCAAGTGGTGAAACTTTGAGCATGACACTAATTTTGGAATTAGGATACCAGGTCTACATACTTTCCAGATTATTGAAATGAATACAGTTTTTCGATTATTGATTGTTGCAACTTAGTTGACATATGTACCTGCAATATGTTTTCCCCTGGGATTTTGACTCACTATTACTCTTGATTTTCCTGAACTGTTTTTGTAGGGTGCAAGAGTGTTCTAAAAAGTAATAGCTAAGTCTGGCACAAGTTCTTTTGTTTCATTTGGGGTCTGAAATGACTGTCCTCCTTGCACTTCAGTTTCTTGCTTTCAGTATAATTTGTCTTCGCTTTGTTTGTATATGACATAACACCTCAAATATTGTAAGTTCTTTACTATGATTGAATTGTAGAAATGAAAACCTCGTGCAACTTATCACAGTTTCAATATTCTAATAGAATTTAGGATATCTATTTTCTTAATGTATTGGTGGACCTTTTATTCTCAGTAATGGTCACAGGAATGGCATGATACATAATTTGATGTAATTTAACATGTGTGGTGGTTGAAATCAAGGATCCTAAACTAATAGGTGTTATTTAAATAAATTTTTTGTTCCTTTCATCTCTACTTTGGATTATACCCGGTCCTTTGAAATTCAGGATTTGAAGAATTCGTAAAATTATGAAGCAAAGAAAAAAAATAGAGGAAAGTAAAACTTGAAATTTAAAAATAGAGGAAAGTAAAGCTTGAATTTTAATATATTGATCTGAGGCTAAAATATTTTTATTATTTGTATGTTATGAAAGGCTTATTAAAATAAATTATTACCGCGCTAAGAGCTGTTAAATTCACTAGTACTTGTATAAATATGAAATGATGTCATTTATTAACTTGACAATCCATCACATGTCACCTCATAGAATTGATCAATAGTGAAATATTATGCCAAAGTCATTTTATAATCAAAAAACATATTTTCATTATTAATTGGGCAATTGAGGGGATCATAAAATTTGCACATATTGAAAAAAAAATTTAAAGATAAAAATCAAAATCTAAACCAAAGTTACTGAATTTAGCTTAACTATATCCATCGTTCTTCTTCTGCACCTACTGGGCTCAACACTTGAGCTCGGAAGGGGAGGTTCCTTTGCATCATTGTCATCGTTGACATTTTGGTTCTCCAGTTTTTCTTTTCTTTTTTTTTTTTTTTTAAAACACTTGTAGTTTAATTTTGATATAAAAATCTAAATAACAAAGGAAAAAAATTTACCTTCGAGTGTGTTGTAACCTCATTCCTCTTATAAATATGATGCCACCATCTCATCCTTCAACACAAGCAAGAGGAATAAGGAAAATAAGAGGCAGCTAATGCTAATCAAACCAAAGAGCTAGGTAATATATATATATTTTGCTTTTATCAATTGGAGTAATATTCCTTGCTATTCAAGTTGAATGATATGATTCGCGATAATTTCTTACTGAACTTAACTAACTCTAACACTCCCTCCGTATAAAAAAGAATGATCTATTTTTCTTTTTAGTCTATTTAAAAAAGAATGACCTTTTTATTTTTTGACAACATTTTAATTTCAACTTTCTACGTGGCATGTTTAAGACCATAAGATTAAAGGACATTTTGATATATTTGACATAACTTTAATCTAGGACCATAAGGTTCAAAAGTTTATTTATTTTCTTAAACTCTATGTCAAGTCAAAATAGGTTATTTTTTTTGAAACGGATTACGTGTTTCTTTTTTGTTTAATTTAAATGTAGATAGTGATGTTTGATTGGACATAAAATTTAAAAAGAAAACATGATTTGAGAAATTTATGTTTTTAAGATGGACTAAAAAATGAAAGAGTACTATAAATTTGGATGGAAAGAGTAATAAAGTCATAAAACTTTCTTATCGTCACGGTAAATAACAAACCTTCCTTACCCCCATTACAACAATAAAATAACAAAACTATTTTTCGTCGTATTAAAAATACACGTTACGCCAGTACTGTAACAATAAACAACCTTGCCCACTAGGTGTAACAGTAAAGTCACTTTAACGTGCAGGTTTTATTGTTACAGTGGGTAGTACGTTTGACGATTTTATTGTTATTGTGTGAAAAATGCAATTACTTTTGCCGTAATATAAAATAATTGTGACTTTACTATTATAACTGGTAAAATTTATATAGTAACTTCAATGTCCTATACATGTTAGAAATAGATGACGGAAACTCTTCATTCATTCCATTCCAGAATTTGGACCAGAGACCAAAAACAATTTTGTTATTGTATGATCATAATGGAAAAATAGTGATGACACATGAAATTAACCCGTCGTCATTACTCAATAAATATACTTATCTATGATACTACCTCCGTTTAAAAAAGAATGATCTACTTTACTTTTTAGTCTGTTTAAAAAAGAATGACCCTTTTCTTTTTTGACAATACTTTAATTCCAACTTTCCACATGACATGTTTAAGACCACAAGATTAAAGAGCATTTTGGTACATTTGACACAACTTTAATTTATGACCACATGATTCAAAAGTCTTCTTTATTTTCTTAAACTTCGTGTCAAAGCAAATTAGGTCATTCTTTTTGAAACGGAGGGAGTAATTTACAACGAACACTTCTGTAATATGGTTAAATTGTAGAAAGATCTTCTACTGCATTGTAAAATCAAACACTTAGCATTTCTATACCGTACACAGAAAATTTAACCCAATATTGTCTTTGGTTGAAAATATAGATCAAGAAAGTTTGTTAGAGGGATAGCAGAATCTATTGAGATTACAACATATGAGGTCTCTCTCTCTCTCTCTCGTTATTATTGGTATTACAGTCTCAAGAAAGTTATCTGCAATAATGAAAGAGTTTGATTCAGTAGTACCGTTTATTAACCATCTCTCTCTCTCTCAAGGCTTGCACACAGACATGTACACATGCAATACCTTATTTTCCTTTATACCTTTTAATTGTGTTTTTCTATAAGGAATATGAAGGGAGGGAGTTTATATTTGGGATTTGATAAAAAAGAAGAAAAAAATTTCAAGAATCGAATTTGAAGATAGGACGGTCCAAACATCACCTTAATATCTTCTTTCATCTTTTTTTTTTTTTGTTCTTTTTGGTGAAACTACCATCTGGTAGTGTAAGTTATATTCCAATAAAAAGTTACAGGAGGGGGGTTAGGCTTGACCTAGGAATACAACACACATGACTAGGAAACCGCTCCGGTCAAGAAGCAAAAAGGTAGGATTTGTTGAAAAAATTCACTACACCAAAAGAGGCTTTTAGTGGCATTAGATTTCCTTTTTAGCGGCATTATTTATTGCCGTAAAAAATTTATCAGCATTTGATTAAATGCCGTTGCATTCAGTATCGCTAAAGCCTTTAGAGGCAATTATATTGAGTGCCGGTAAATACACATATTATTGTTGCTTAAAGTAATTACTTTTAGCGGCATTTATTATTGCCACTAAAATTACCTTAGAAACGTGAACATATTTTGCGGCATTTGTAATTGCCGGTAAAAAATGCAATGAAAGCCAGCAATGGAATCCTTCTAAAAGACAATTATTATGGCATAAATTCACTTTGATTCATGTATTCAACCAAACACTATTTTATAATATAGATTTTCTTTCCAAAAATTTGTTTTCGTTCTTTAAAGAATTTCAGTCCGACAATAACCATTCTAGCTTTCTACAGTCCCACTAATTACAAAATCAGCAGTGATCGGTTGGGGGTTTTCTATAGTTCCATTCAGGACATACTGTGTTGTTTCTTCCAATGATCTGCTGGGAGGATTTTCTTCCAAATCTTCTTCCTTATCATCAATCACATGTGAATTAAAATCAAGATGCTCCAACCTTTCTTCAGTGAAAATGCTAGAAAAAGGACAAATAACAAACAGTGTCTCAGTAGGCATAAGCAATAGAGAAATAACAATAATGACTTGCGAAGAATCTTTCAAAATTAAACCATATATTTACCTATTTTGCACATATATAGACTAGTAATAGCAAGCACCAGAAGCTGGTATACTGCTGCTTCTTGCTCGTGATCATTATTACAAGCAAATGTTAATGTGTAAGCACCTAAGCAGTACTTCCTTCATAGACTTTCTCAAGAGCTCTCTTTTATTAAGTTCTCAAAATAATGGCCAAAGAGTTGATATCTACTAATTGTATTATGCTTCTGATTCCTTTTAAGTATCTAAGTAAAATGGGCAGCCCAGTGCCCTAAGCTCCTACTATGCGCGGGGTCCGGGAAGGGCAGGACCACAAGGGTCTATTGTACACAACCTTACCCTACATTTCTGCAAGAGGCTGTATCTAAGTAGCTAAATAAAATACTATTGAACTATTTAAGATGTTGCTCAAATGTTTGATACATCAAAACCTGTTTCCCTGATGAATTTCAGCTGAAAAATTAGCCAACATTGCATTCTTCTTCAAGGTCACTTTACTCTCCCTAGGCTCGTTGTTTATCAGAAATGTTGATCATCTTTGTACATGCTGGCAACCTCTAGTAAAATTCACAAGAAATGAAACAGATATATAGTTCATCATTTTTTTAGAAAACTGATAGGAAATCCATCATATGTACAAGAGAAACATAGAAAGGTATTAGAAAATTCAGTAGCTATCCCATAGTTAATAGAAACCTTGACCTTGCCTACATTGCAATTTATTCAGATAGTAGACGCACTACTGCTCCTACCATCAATGCAATAACAACACAAATTTCAGCAAGAACATTACATCATTTTGCTTGCAATTTACACTTGAACATCATTCGTAAGTGTAAAATCATTAAAAATATGTAATGCTAACATGGACAATTCCCCTTATTACTTGTCGTATCTTCAGCCTGTTCCACCAAGTCCATGTCTTCAGCAGTGACATGCTGAGGAATATGTATAGTTGGCATATGTTAAGTCAAGGCAACATAACCAAGAAACTAATCCTTTTGTCATAGAAAACAAAAATACCTGTTCAAACCTATTAGCAACAGGTTCTAATTCATTCGGAATTAAGCAGAATTGCCTATACATTTGAGATAAATTCTCTACCTGTGCGAACAAAAGATAGTGGAGCCATAAGGACATACACACACAGAGAGAGAGAATCAAATAGCATTTAAATCAAAACTACTGTAAGCTAATAGTGAAAAGCAAAACTAAGAATCAATACCTGATCATTTCTAAGCAAAGCTCGGGATCCAGAATGCTCCTTCTCACGTTTCTCATTGGTATACACAACCAATAATTCGTTCATCACTTTCTGCAGCACAAATTTAATCTCAGCATTGAAAACAAATCCAACTAAAGGAAGATTCTCAACATGAAAAAGGTCTGAATTTTCAGCATTCCAAGTCAAATATGTATTAGGCGAATACTTTTTAAAAAAAGACATGAAGAACATGTGAGATAGTTAACTTAGCTTTTCATGTTTTATTTCCTTGAACAAAATTAAAAAATCATTGACTAACCACTACCTCACTGTCACGCCCCGTATCCCAACGGGGTGGACTGGCACCCGAAGCCGATAAGGCCCGAGAGAACCAATCTTTGTTCTTGTCTATTCATATGCATGCCATAAGAAACATCACCACCACGTAAGGATATAAAATGCTAATATCGAAAATCATGGAACATATGATACATAACTATGTGAAACTTGGCCGTTAGGGCCATCAAGTCAAGAGGGACATACATCGCTTACATTCCGATACCCACATATGTCTACAAAAGCCTCTAATAGGAGTACACACATAACCATCCTAAATTCGGGACAAGTCCCCGCTTTACACAACATTTACACTACCAAAACCAAAATACAACTGTGACTCGGAAGCCCCGAACCAACTGGAGCTCATCAAAGATCAGTAGATGACCCACAGCTTACTGTGGAGGTTTACTAGTACCTGTGCCTGCAGCAAGTAAGGTAGGTCCCACAAGGGACGTCAGTACAAAGAATGTACTGAGTATATAAGGCCATAAGAAACTATATGATACATAAATACTTCAATGGAATCAATATAAATGAATAACCAGTATGGATGAGTCACCATTCTATATGTATGGAAATATGTACATTACGTGGATTACTTTCTTTACTTTTCCACTCATTCGTCCGTTCATCACTCACTTCTTCAGTCACTACTCATCCTTCCAGTCTTACAA
The DNA here is from genome assembly GCA_031232105.1 of Capsicum rhomboideum. Classification (NCBI taxonomy): domain Eukaryota; kingdom Viridiplantae; phylum Streptophyta; class Magnoliopsida; order Solanales; family Solanaceae; genus Capsicum; species Capsicum rhomboideum. Next base: position 43,961,972 of record CP124715.1, on the reverse strand, counting down.
TGCCCGGGCCCCAAGCTGATCAGTGGGTAATCAATAGTTTTCGGGATCGACCCATGCTAGGCTTTACTTTTGCCCCTGGGATACCACCCGTAGTAGCGGGATTGACCCATGCTAGGTGTCCTTTTCACCCCTGGGATACCACCCGTAGATATTGGGATCGACCCATGCTAGGTATTTTTAACCCCTGGGATACCACCCAAGAATAGAGACTTCATTACCTCACTTCCTCAATCTTAGAAATAGTTCATTCGATAATTATGTCAATATTGGAACTTTTCAATGTAACATTATTGGAACTTGGAACCATGTTCTTAATTATGTGACACATGAATAACAATAGATCAAGAATAAGGTATATATGATTAACAATGGATGATAACCTGAAATGAGATACCTTAGAACATTTCGGACATGATTAAGTACCATAACAAGGTGAATACTATATGCTGCAGAAGGATACGGAAAGAGTAACCTTAAATACCTTATCTTCCCAATATGAATATACAATCCTAAATGTGCATACAATAGTCCATATCCTTCCTTAAGTTTCACTCTACAACACAAGTACATGACGGAGTGTACATTAACCACCAGCTACCTTACAAATGCATATGACGACAATGAATTACATAATTGCCTTAACATGTCATTTCCCCCTTGACAATACCATTGATGACATTATTATACCAATAATACCACAACATTCCATACATTGACCAATAAATCATAAACCCATAGCATTTCATACCAAGTTCATTCTTTACATTTCTTCATCAACACCACATCACAATTATTCCATCAACTCACTTCAATACCCTCACAACAACATATTGGCCAAAATCCCATAATCTACACTTATAGAAAAATAACAAGTTTAGAAACATAATCACACCATACATGTTGATATTTCATCCATACCATGCACTTTCATCAAAACCACAAGTCACCTTTCAAGTTTAATTTACAAAGATGGCACATGTTTTACCAAAAACCAAAAGTGCCATGTCCAACACTTCCAAGCATAACCAACATGATATACATAATCTCTCATGCATATGATATATTAAAACATAAGAATGAACACTTACCAAATCTTGAGAAATGATGATCTTGCCCAAAAGATGACTTAGGGTTTGAAGAGCCAAAAGGGAATTGTCTTGAAAATTCTAGAAATGTTGTGTGTGTATTTTGGAATAAAAATCTAATTTTGGGGCCTTTATATAGTACTCAAGTCATACATAGCCATTTCCTTGCATTAAATGCAATATTTACTTGGTCAAAGTGGAAGAATGGGTCATTTGCTCTATTGGGCATTGTATTTTGGTCTCTCTTTGGGCTTTAAATTGAGCCCAATAACCCATGTCATATTAACCCACCAAATGGAATGTATCATCCACCATATATCTCATGTATAAATAATTTCATAACGTCATGACAATATGCACTTACGAGATTCCCGTTTGCAGCCTTAATCACAAAAATAGAAATTCTAACCACCCATGGCTTAATTTGAACATAATTTGATAAATTAATTATGACGATGACTTAACCCCAACTCAGATGCTCAACTTGCTCGAGAGGATTCTTACTATGATGGAATAATGTTACCATAACCCAAGAGTCCTTTTTATAGGATTAAAATCGTGGAAGAAATCAGGCCAAAAGCACCCCGGCACGCTCCCGGGCGCCCTAGACACTTAGAGAAAATTTCAGCTTTTGAAAGGAGCACAGGGGCGGCCTGGCACTCCCTTGGGCGCACCACCTTGCTGCCTGTGGCCTGAAAATTTCAGGCCAGACCGGCCTGGTACGCCCCTAGGCGCGCCTGACCCAAAAATTTTCAAAAAAAATTCTTTCTTCGACTTTTCGTTGCGGATTTGGTTAGATACTTCAATTTCTAATCTTTAGCTTGCCTCTTTTCTTTAAGAACCTTTATTTAGGGGTAATTCAAGCTTCGTTTTTCCACTCCAAAGGTCATAAACTTTTCCCACCAGCGTTTCATCACAGTTACTAGCACAATATCAAATGTTCCATCGATAACACTACAAAATACATACTTATGGCTCTCGACACCTAAGTAAACATTGTTCAACGTTGTCGAGTAAGGTTGGAAATGTACGGGGTGTTACATTCTTCCCCTCTTAGGAACATTCATCCTCGAATGTTAACAACATCTTCTCAATTACAACAAATGCATCTCTATATTAACATATATATACATATACACATAATGCTCATAGATACTTACTTGTTATTACTCCACTTGTACCCTCTGAACTTTTTCTTCCATTTGAAACAGATGGGGGTACTTGGATTTCATCATTTCTTCAGCTTCCCATGTGATTTCCTCTACTTGTTGATTTCTCCATAGGACTTTCACGGACGCTACATCTTTATTTCTCAACCTCTTCACTTGTCTATCCAGAATAGAAATAGGCATCTCTTCATAAGTGAGATCCTACGTAACTTGCACATCTTCAGTGGGAGTAAAACGAGATGGATCTCCTATACACTTTCGAAACATTGACACATGAAACACTGGATGGACTGAGGAGAGTTCTTGGGGTAATGCCAACTCATACGCAACTTGTAACACCCCGTATCTACGAAACCCTATGAGACGACGTTGAAAAATGGTTATTAAGTGTCGAGAGTCAAAAGTTTGTACTTCGTAAGGTTATTGATGAGATAAATGATATTGGGCCTAGTGCATGGGATTAAACCTTTGTAGGAGGTGAAAAAATCCGTATGTTGTCGAACCTATGCGACTACGTGTACAATTATGAAATTAGTAAAACATGGGAGATTTGATAAATTATAAATTCATTTGTGGACATGAATAAGTCTTGCATCATTGGGCCCAAAGTGAAGCCCAAAATCAACAAGAAGACATGGCCCAATATAACAATTTGACCCATTCTTCCAATCTTCCATTTGACCAAATCAATTATTGGTTCCAAATGGCTAAGGATAACCATGAGTAATATATAAAGAAATAAAGGTCTGATATTTATTCATACAAACACACATGCCTTTTTAGATATTTCCAAACCCATTTCTCTCAACTCCAAATCCTAAGGCACCTTTTTCTCTTTGGTAAAGATCATCCTTTTCCAAGCTTTGGTAAGCATTTATTCTCATGTAGTAATATATTATGTGCATGATAGGATGCATATATGATGTTGGTTATGTTGGTTATGTTGGTGATGTATTGAGAATTCACTATGTGTGTAAAGTTACATGTTTGCTAAATCGGAGAAAGGTTTTGCCTTGTAAACTTGAACATGGACTTGTGGCCTTGAAGGAAGTGAACATGATGGAGTTACTATTTATATGTGATATGTGATTATAGTCTTGAATTGTTTGGTCATGGTGTATAATGTTTGGAATTTCTATTGTGAAATTAGATATGGTTTTGGTGGCATATTGGTCGTAAAGTGTCATTTTGGTGTTGTTATCTGTGTTGTGAGACCATGGATGGTAGTTTGCATGTTATATGATCAAAAATATGTTAAAATGAGCTTGTTTATGAGCATGGACCATTCATGGCATTAAAAGACCCAAAAAGAAGCCATTTCGGACCAAATGGGCATCCGCCCCCGCAGACGGAGGCACCTGCGGGCGCAGATGCCAACGCAGATGCCTCTGGCTGCTGCCAGAGGGAATTTGACCATGCAGCTCAGACACCTGCAGGTGTAGGTGGCAGCGCAGGTCACCCCCCAGATCCCGTTTTGTATGTTTTCGTACCTAGTTGATCCCCGACGGCCCCGATACCCTTTATGGATATAATTAGCAACTTGTGATGTCGTTTTAATGACTTTAAAGTGTCATATGAAGTCATGTTGGACTGTATTAAATGTGTATGGTTGTTCATATGTTGTTATGAGGCAAATTGAGGAGCGTAAATATGACGAAATGATAATGAGAAGGCATAAAGGGTAATTATGATGCGAAATGCTATTATCATATGACATCTTGGTCAATGAGTGGAATGTTATGGTAGTGTTGGCATGTTGATGTGATAAATGACATTGTAAGAAGACTAAATGACGTTTTAAAGTAACTATGTGCTTCATGGTCATCTTGTGCACTTGTAAGGTAGTTGGTTGCTAATATAAGCTTCGTTATGAACTTGTGATGTAGAGTGAAACGTAAGGAAAGAGATGGACTATTGTATTTCCATATAAGCTTGTGTATTCATAGTGAGACGCAAAGGTATGTAAGGTTACTCTTCTATTTTCTTCTACAACATATGGTGTTCACATTGTCATGATACTCATTCGATTCCGAAATACTCTAAGATATTCCGTATCCGATAGTTGGCTAGAGTTACTCATATGTACCTTACTCATTGGTCAATGGTGAATCATATGACTCATGTCCATTCGTTGACTTATGATCATTGTCTAGTATGTTAAAAGTTCTATAAGGTTCTAAGGTATCGCATTTCTAGTTGGTGAACAGTTGATATCCACATGTGTCTTATTTAGTGCTCATTGTCCTAAGGTTCCAAAAGTGTTCTATTCCAAAGGGGTTCTATAGTATTCCAACTAAGGTTGATATAATGTTATTCATATGCGTTTTACTCCTAGACGAATCATGACCCACTTAGTTCTTATTTATGGATGGAAGTTATTAAGTTGTCATATGTTGTAAAGTCTAAGAGAACTATCGTAACGAGAGTAATGAGGTCAAGAGAGCTTGTTTAGTTGAATAGCATTGTTTCAATCATGTTATGTTCCAAAATTCCAATAGTGTTTATACACATGTCTCTCACTCATTGACTAATGATTCAAAGCTTCAAGTAAAGTTATGACCATCATTGTGTCAATCTCTCATAAGCAAAAGTATCAATCTCTCACAAGTAAAGGTATCAAACTCAAAGTAATGAACAAAGTAATGCATATGTGGTTAATGATTGAGTACGGGTGGCAGCTTTGGGGGCGAAATGCCTAGCTCAAGACGATCCCGAGATTATTGGATCAGGGGGCAGCTTTGGGGGCGAAATCCTAGCTCAAGCCGAACCCGACAGGGGGCAGCTCTAGGGGTGAAAACCTAGCTCGAGCCGAACCTGAGATTTATGGGTGGCAGCTCTAGGGGCATAAGCCTAGCTCGAGCCGATCCCGATGCATTGATTTATGGGTGGCATCTCCAGGGGCATAAGCCTAGCTTGAGCCGATCCCAACATAACGATATGTTATGTAAACCCACTGATTAGTCGGGGCCCGTGTATCACAGTTCAAAGGCAAAGATGATTAATCAAAGAAGCAAAGAAAGTAATGAAAGCAATAGACATGATCCCAAAAGTACAGATTAATGGTTTATCCATAACTACTATTTCTGTATAGTTGTTTTCCATGGATGTTCATATGTATGTTAACCCACCAATAGAGTGGAGGTATGCTATATTATTCACCCGAATCTCTAGCATCTCTTGAGTAGAAGGATTTCTTGAATAGAAGAATCTCTGAGAAGCAAGTCTTTTGACTGGAGGTAACTCTCTGGAATTAAGAGGGTATGTAATATATAGTTTATGAGTAATAAGGACATGAGAGGATACTCATAAGTGGCAATGACAGAAGGAATATAAGTACATGGCTCATTACTTACAGAAAGAGAGTTTATTCACATTGTTTATTTTTCTTATATTGATTCCATTGTTGTTATTATGTATAATGTAATTCTTATAGCCTTACATACTCAGTACATTCTTCGTACTGACCCCCTCGGGGGACTTACCTTACATGTTGCAGGTGCAGGCACTAGTAGATTTATAAAAAGACTGTAGTTGACAGTTAGTTGCGAATCTTTAGTGAGCCCCAGTTGCTTCGGGACTTATCACAGTTGTACATTTGTTTTGATGTTGTAAAGATAAAGCGGGGACTTGTCCCGCCTTTTAGGTAGTCTTGTAAATGCATTAGTTAGAGGCTTTTGTAGATGTATGTGGGTATATGAAAGCAAGATATGTATGATCATTTTGACTTAATGGCCCTAACGGCCAAGTTTCATATATAATATGTTTTTCATGACTTCCGCATGATTGCATGACATCTAACATTGTTCATACAGAGACATGCATATGAATATAGTTGAGCAAAGATTGGTTCTCTCGGGCCATATCGGCTTCGGGTGCCAATCACGCCTCGTTGGAACTCGGGGTGTGACACAACTTGCCTAAGTCTTCTAATAATTTCATATGGGCCTATATAACGTGGACTCAATTTCCCTTTCTTTCCGAATCACATTACTCCTTTCATCGGTGACACCTTTAAAAATACCCAATCACCTATGGCGAATTCAAGCCCTCTTCTTCTAACATCAGCATATGACTTGTGGCGACTTTAGGCCGTTTGTAGACGCTGTTGGATTACTTTAGCTTTCTCCATCGCTTGATGAACAAGATCTGGCCCAAGTAAAGCAGTTTCGCCTGCTTCAAACCATCCGATTGGTGATTTACATTTCCTTCCATACAAAGCTTCATAAGGTGCCATTTTAATACTTGAATGATAGCTATTGTTGTAAACAAATTCAATAAGAGGAAAATGATCATCCCAACTGCCTTGAAAATCTAACGTGCAAGCTCGTAGCATATCTTCAAGTGTTTGGATAGTACGTTCTGCTTGTCCATCAGTCTGAGGATGGAAAGCCGTACTCAGATGCACCTGTGTGCCCAAAATCTGCTGAAAAGATCTCCAAAAATATGCAGTAAACTGAGCTCCCTAGTCTGATATAATGGAGATCGAAATCCCATGTAACCACACTATTTCTTTAACATACAATCTTGCATAATCCTCAGCTGTATAAGTGGTCTTGACTGGTAGGAAATGCGCTGACTTGGTAAGCCTGTCAACTATGACCCATATAGAATCAAATTTCCGTAGTGTACGAGGTAAACCTGTGATGAAATCCATGTTAATCATATCCCATTTCCAGACTGGAAGATTGATACATTGCATGTAACTTCCTGGTTTCTCATGCTCTACTTTCACTTGTTGATAATTTGGGCATTGAGCTATAAATTCTACAATGTTCTTTTTCATATTTCCCCACCAATATATTTCCTTCAAGTCATGGTACATTTTGGTAGCTCCTGTATGAATAGAATATCTCGAATGATGCGCCTCTGTCATAATTCGTCCCCTCAACTCATCGACATCCGGTACACATAATCTTCCTTGGCATTGAAGTACCCCTTCTTGTGTAAGATCAAAGGCCGCAGTCAGACCCTGTTGTACATTTTCTTTCAGTTGCAATAACATAGGATCCGCAAACTGCTTCTTTTTCACTTCAGCTATTAATAAGGATTCTACTGCATTTTGTACAATAACCCCTTCATCTGAGGATTCAAGAAGACGAACCCCAAAGCTGGATAATTGATGTAGATCTTTGATTATCTCTTGCTTTTAAGTCCACTGGCCACTAGTGCTTTCTACTGCCTTGCTGCTCAATGCATCAGCTACCACATTTGCCTTCCCTGGGTGGTATAAGATATTGATATCATAGTCTTTTAAGATCTCTAACCACCTTCGTTGCCTCAAATTAAGTTCCTTTTGCTTAAAGATATATTGCAAACTTTTGTGATCGGTATAAATATCAACATGAACTCCATACAAATAATGACGTCATATCTTTAAAGCAAATACCACCGCTGCTAATTCAAGATCATGTGTGGGATAGTTTCTCTCGTGTGACCGCAACTGTTGTGAAACATACGCTATGACATTATCGTGCTGCATCAATACACACCCTAGGCCAATTCTGAAAGCATCACAATATACTGCGTAACCCTCGATGCCTTCCAGAAGTACTAACACCGGTGTAGAAGTTAATTTATCTTTCAGCTCTTGAAAACTTTTCTCCCATGCATCATTCCGTTGAAATTTGACTGCCTTGTGTGTAAGCTTTGTTAAAGGTGCAGTAATGGAAGAAAACCCTTCAACAAATCTTCGATAATAACCTGCCAAACCAAGGAAACTACGAATTTCTGTAGGCGTCGTAGGTCTTGGCCAATTCTTCACTGCCTCTATCTTCTGGGTATCAACCCGTATTCCTTTATCTGATACAATATGACCCAATAATGCTATGGATTTCAACCAAAACTCACATTTAGAGAACTTTGCGTATAACCTATGGTCGCGAAGAATCTATAACACTTGCCGTAAGTGCTTAGCATGGTCCTCTTGTGACTTTGAATAAACCAGGATGTCATCTATAAATACCGCCACGAACACGTCTAGAAATGGCTTAAACACCCTATTCATCTAATCCATGAACACAGCTGGTGCATTTGTTAGTCCAAATGACATAACTAAAAATTCATAATGGCCATACCGTGTTCGGAATGCTGTCTTGGGTATGTCTTTTTCTCTAACTCTTACTTGATGGTAACCTGACCTCAAGTCAATTTTTGAAAAACACTTGGCACCCTGTAACTGATCAAACAAATCATTAATTCTGGGGAGGGGATATTTGTTCTTTATTGTTACTTTATTCAATTGCCGATAGTCGATGCACATTCTCAATGTGCCATCTTTCTTCCGCACAAATAATACCTGTGCACCCCACGGAGACATACTAGGCCTAATGAAGCCCTTGTCCAACAAATCTTTCAATTGCTCCTTTAATTCACGCAATTCTGCTGAAGCCATTCTATATGGGGGAATAGAGATAGGCTGAGTGCCTGGAATCACATCAATGCCGAACTCTACCTCCCGTTCTGGGGGTAAGCCTGGGAGATCCTATGGAAATACATCAAGAAATTCGTTGACCACTAGAACCGACTGAGGACTTAGTGGTTCCACATCATTATCTTTCACTCGTACTAAGTGACATATGTACCCCTTAGCTATCATTTTCCTAGCCTTAAGATAGGAAATAAATTTGCCTCTTGGTGCCCCTACATCACCCTTTCATTCAAGAACAGTCGTTTGTGGGAAATGAAAATGTACTTTCTTATATTGGCAATCTATCGTGGCATAACAAGAAGCCAACCAATCCATGCCCATTATCACATCAAAATCCACCATGTCTAATTCAATGAGATCGACCAGTGTATCATAACCACACATAGTTACGACACAATTACGATATACTCGTTTTGTAATAATATAGTCACCAACTGGTGTAGATACTTCAATTGACCTAGTTAATAGTTTCGGTGTTCTTTCAAATCTCACAGCAATCAATGGAGTAACATATGACAATGTAGAACCCGGATCAATCAATGCATACACATTATATGAAAATATGGATAATGTACCTGTGACGACATCTGGAGAAGCCTCCAAATTCTTCCAGTCTACAAGAGCATAAGTACGATTCTGAGTTCTACTGGAATTGGCTGCTTCTCTGGTACCTCTACCACGACCCGCAGGCTGTACACCTCTGCCTAGGGGAGGAACCGATGATGATGATGCAACGGTTGATCCCGCAGGTCGCTCCACATTACCCGAGTATCTTCGTGGCCAATCTCTCATCATATGCCCCATCCTACCGCACCAAAAGCAAACATTTGACCCAAGCCGACATTCACCTAAATGAAATCGTACATATTGCTGACATGGCTGATGAGAAAATCCAGCGATCTGTGAACCTCGAATCCCACTACTCTGCCCAACATTACTACCTCTAAACCCTCGGAATTGAGCTTGAGTGCCTGCTGTGGAATAAGATAATGACGGTCTCGACGGTCTAGGAAACATTCGAGGTCTAGATTCTCCTTGGGACACCATAGACTATCCCATAGGTCTAGCTCTTTTGGACTGTCCTCGTTCAGATTCATGTACCCTTCTTCTCTATCTTTGGTCCTCCATTTTCTGGGTGAAGGCCTGAATTCTAGCTCTATCCATATCTCGATTTAAAGCAGCAATAGTGCAGTCTCTTACCAGATATGGTTCCAATCTGTCCACATATTGATGTACTCTATCTGTCATTGTGGCCACTACATTCGGAGTATATTGAGCCAAAGAATTAAATTGCAGACTGTATTCTCTGACACTCAGATTCCCTTGACGAAGATTCAAGAATTGATCCGTATGAGCCTCTCGGATCTCATAAGGAAGGTAGTGATCAAGGAAAGCCGCTTTAAATTCTTCCCAATTAGGTGGATTTGCACCGACACCACGAGATTTCTTCCAGTCTTCATACCACAATATCGCCTCTCCTTTCAATCTATAAGCCGCAAGCTCCATCGTTTCTACACCCGATACATGCATAACCTCCAGAGCCCTTTGGATTTGATCTATAAAATCTGCGGGTCTTCATTTGGATCTGATCCAGTGAATGTGGGAGGATCTAATTTCAGAAAATCTTGCGTCCGTTGACTAGCTGCTCTAGCTGCACTATCATCACCTGTCATTGGACTACCTTGTCCCTGCACTTGTGCAGCAACTATTCGGGTCAGCATTTGCACTGCATTCTTTAAGTCCTGATCACTAGTATTTACTGTTGGTTCTACAGGTACTTCTCTTCCTCTTGACTCTTCTGAAAATGGAAGAGAACAAGAAGCCTGTGATGCTATTTCTGGTTCAGCACCGCCTTGATTAACTGGTTCATGCAGGGCTCTACTAGTTCCTCCTCCAGCAATTATGTCTATTATCTTACTTTTACCTTGACCTCTTCTTGTCATCGACATTTTACTATAATAAACAAGAACAATGATTTTTGGTCAGAAACAAGTCCACCTATAACTTCGGCTCTAATGCACGATCTAGAAATGAAAGAATGAAACAACTCCTAAATGTCCCATATCCTCCTACTTATAAATGTGGTGCACAACACATCGATAAGTAAGACTCTACTCAGACACGACTTTGTAGACACCTTTAGAACGACCTGCTCTGATACCACTTTTGTCACTCCCCGTATCCCAACGGGATGGACTGGTACCCGAAGCCGATAAGGCACGAGAGAACCAATCTTTGCTCTTGTCTATTCATATGCATGATATAATAAACATCACCACCACGTAAGGATATAAAATGCTAATATCGGAAATCATGGAACATATGATACATAAGTACGTGAAACTTGGCCTTTAGGGCCATCAAGTCAAGAGGGACATACATCGCTTACATTCCGATACCCACATATGTCTACAAAAGCCTCTAACAGGAGTACACACCTAACCATCCTAAATTCGGGACAAGTCCCCGCTTTACACAACATTTACACTACCAAAACCAAAATAAAACTGTGACTCGGAAGCCCCGAACCAACTGGAGCTCATCAAAGATCAGTAGATGACCCGCAACTTACTGTGGAGGTTTACTAGTACCTGTACCTGCAGCAAGTAAGGTAGGTCCCACAAGGGACGTCAGTACAAAGAATGTACTGAGTATGTAAGGCCATAAGAAACTGTATGATACATAAATACTTCAATGGAATCAATATAAATGAATAACCAATATGGATGAGTCACCATTCTATATGTATGGAAATATGTACATTACGTGGATTACTTTCTTTACTTTTCCGCTCATTCGTCAGTTCATCACTCACTTCTTCAGTCACTACTCATCCTTCCAGTCTTACAATGCCCGGGCCCCAAGCTGATCAATGGGTAATCAATAGTTTTCGGGATCGACCCATGCTAGGCTTTACTTTTGCCCCTGGGATACCACCCGTAGTAGTGGGATTGAACCATGCTAGGTGTCCTTTTCACCCCTGGGATACCACCCGTAGATATTAGGATCGACCCATGCTAGGTATTTTAACCCCTGGGATACCACCCAAGAATAGAGACTTCATTACCTCACTTCCTCAATCTTAGAAATAGTTCATTCGATGATTATGTCAATATTGGAACTTTTGAATGTAACATTATTGGAACTTGGAACCATGTTCTTAATTATGTGACACATGAATAACAATAGATCAAGAATAAGGTATATATGATTAACAATAGATGATAACCTGAAATGAGATACCTTAGAACATTTCGGACATGAGTAAGTACCATAACAAGGTGAATACTATATGCTGCAGAAGGATACGGAAAGAGTAACCTTACATACCTTATCTTCCCAATATGAATATACAATCCTAAATGTACATACAATAGTCCACCTCCTTCCTTACGTTTCACTCTACAACACAAGTATATGACGAAGTGTACATTAACCACCAGCTACCTTACAAATGCATATGACGACAATGAATTACATGATCGCCTTAACATGTCATTTCCCCCTTGACAATACCATTGATGACATTATTATACCAACAATACCACAACATTCCATACATTGACCAATAAATCATAAACCCATAGTCAAATAAATCATAAACCCATAGCATTTCATACCAAGTTCATTCTTTACATTTCTTCATCAACACCACATCACAATTATTCCATCAACTCACCTCAATACCCTCATAACAACATATCAGCCAAAATCCCATAATCTACACTTATAGAAAAATAACAAGTTTAGAAAAATAATCACACCATACATGTTGATATTTCATCCATACTGTAACACCCCGTATATTTTTGAATGTATGAGACTACGTGACAAAATTTGTGAACATGTAATAAAGGGTATATAATACATGCAAAGTGTTGGATTTAATGTATATTGGGTATTGGGCTCTAAATTGGCCCAAAAATGATAAGGAAGACCTGGCCCAAAACAAGGGAAAATGACCCATTCTTCCTTGACCCACTTGGACACCTCATCCTTGACTTAAAATTGACTAAGGGTGATATATATATAGCTCAAACAATCAGATTTTAATCACAAGGAACACCTTGCCATTTCTTGAAATTTCTAGACTTTCCAAAAAGACCAAAAAGAAACCCTTTCAAGCCTAAGGCAACTATACTTATTTTGGCCAAGATCATCACCTTGTAAGTGTTGGTAAGTGTATATTCTTGTGATTTAATATGTTATGTGCATGAGAAATTGTATGGGTTGTGATGGTTATGTTTAAAAGGGGTTGATTGGTGCACTTTGGCTTATGTAACACAAGTTGTGTATTTTGGTGATTTGAACTTGAAAGTGGCCTTGTGGTCTTGAAGAAAGTGATTTGATGGATTGAACATCAACAATTATGATGTGTTTATGTCCCTAATTTAATTTCTCTTTGTATGTTATTTTTGGAAATTGTTGCTATGGAAAAAGTGTGTGGAATTGGTGACGTATTGAAAGGAAAATGTGATTTTGGTGATGTTTATGTGTGTGGTAAATGTTTACTCTTGTATATTACTATATTATATGAATAATAGGGTGTGTAAATCATGTTGGTTATGTTGACAAAGTGTTGAGCAGTCCACTATGTGTAAAACAGTCCACTTTTGCTAAATCGGTAAAGGATTTGCCTTCTATGTGATTTAAACTTGAAAGGGGACTTAAGGTATTGAAGGAATTGAATTATATGGATGAAATTTCAGTATATTTAAGTATGGTTCTGTCCCTAATTCGTTACTTTGTGTATGGCTTGATGGAAATGTTTTTACGTAATTGTGCATGGAACGTTTGGCGTAGTGAAAAGAGAATACTTTCTTGTTATGTTAAAGTGAATTATAAAATTGTGTGGGCTGTTTTTGGTATATTGTTGTGGAATATATTTATGTGAATTGATGGTATAAATATGTGAAGTTGTATTGAGGCGGAAATGTAAAGTAGAAACTTGGTGTAAAATCTTATCGGTTTGTGATGTCTACGGTGATGTGTGGACTGTTTTGGTGGTATGTGGACTGATTTGGTGTTGTTATTTTGCTAAAGCAGTAAGTTATAGTGTAATGTGGTGGAATAATGTGATTTGGTAGTATAATGAAGGGGGGGAGTGATGCACCATGCGTTTTGGAGGTTGGACGGTTTTTACTTTCCGTTAAGCACCTGCTTACCGTCTTGTGAACTTGTAATGTAGTTAGTAGTTAACGTGAGTTCCTTTATGTGCTTATGTAGAGTAACACGTAAGGAGAAAGTTGGAGTGTTATATTCACGAATAATATTGTGTATCCATATTGGGGAATTAAGGTATGTAAGGTTTCTCTTTCCGTATCCTTCGGCGGCACATAGTATCACATTGTCATTATACATGTTCCATTCCGAAATGTCCAAAGGTATTCCATTCCCGGTTGTTAATCATTGTTACACACATGTTCCTTATACATTGATCAAATGTAATTCATATGACTCATGTTCATTGATTAATGTTCAAAAGTTTCAATAACATTGTAACCACTAATGTACCAATCTCATAACAAAAGAATTGAAGTAATAAACACTTGTTGAGAACGGGTGGCAACCCAAAGGGGCGGAAAGCCTAGCTAGGGGCGATCCCGAATGATTATTGATTTATGGGTCGCAGCTCAAAGGGGCATAAGCCTAGCTAGTGACGATCCCAATGTTATTTCCCACTGATCAGTTGGGCCCGGGCATTACATGATTGATGATCACTTGATTGACGACGAAGTAAAGTAAAGTGAAATAAAAGTAAAGAAAGTAATGCACATGATTCCACATGTATACCTATGGTAATTTATTCACATGATATGTTCACTTGTACTTAATTTTATCAAAGTTTCTATATCTTATACATTTACTTATAACCTTACATACTCAGTACATTCTTCGTACTAACGTCCCTTGTGGGACTTCCCTTACTTGTTGCAGGCACAGGTACCAATAGGCCCCCACAGTAGTACTTGGAATAATCTGCGGTTTTATTGGTAAGCTCCAGTTTGCTTCGGGGCTTCCCGAGTCCTATGCACATATTGGTTTTGATAATGTATCACAGTTGTCTAAAGCAGGGACTTGTCCCGACTTTAGGATGGTTATGTTCATGTATGTATAGAGGCTTTGTAGACGATGTTGGACAAACGAAAAATGTATGTCATGTCATGATGGCCTTAAAAGCCAAGTTTCACATATGTATATATAAATCACATGTTTTGCCATGATTTCCTCCATTGGTGTCTTGTGTCTATACATGGTAGTGATGGTCAATGAATGAAGTGTGTGTGAATGTACTGGGTGATAGTTGGTTCTCTCGGGGCCTCAACGGCTTTGGGTGCCACTCCGTCCCAAACGAGGTTTGGGGCGTGACAAAAGTGGTATCAGAGCGGGTCGTCCTAGGGTGTCTACAAAGCCGTGTTTGAGTAGAGTCTTGCTTATCGATGTGTTGTGCACCACATTTATAAGTAGGAGGCTACGGGACATTTAGGAGTTGTTTCATTTCTTCATTTTCTAGATCGTACATTAGAGCCAAAAATTGTAGGTGGAACCATATCTGACTGTTGAAATTGCTTTTTTCTTATATTATGGTAAAATTCCGATGACAAGAAGAGGAAAAAGTAAGAGGTTAGAAAAAATTGCTGGAGAAGGAACCAGTAGAGCCCCGCCTGAATTAGTTAATCAAGGCGGCGCTGAACCAGAGATGGCACCACAGGCTTCTTCTACTTTTCCAATTTCAAAAGAGTCAAGAGAAAGAGAAATACCTGCAGAACCACCAGTGAATACTACTGACAAGGACTTAAAGGATGCAGTGCAGATGTTAACCCGAATAGTTGCTGCACAAGTTCAGGGACAGGGTGGTCCTATAAAACATGATGATGGTGCAGCTAGAGCAGCTAGTAGACGGACACAGGACTTTCTGAAATTAGACCCTCCTACCTTTACTGGATCAGATCCGAATGAAGACCCGCAGGATTATATAGATCAAATCCAAAGGGCTTTGGAGGTGATGCATGTGTTCGGTGTGGAAACAGTCGAGCTTGCGGCCTATAGATTGAAGGGCAAAGCTATCCTGTGGTACGAAGATTGGAGACGGTCGAGGGGAATTGATGCACTCCCAGCTAGTTGGGAAGAATTTAAAATGGCATTCCTTGATCACTATCTCCCCTATGAGGTCCGAGAGGCTCGTGCGGACCAATTCTTGAATCTGCGATAGGGTAACATGAGTGTTAGAGAGTACAGCCTGAAGTTTAATTCCTTGGCCCGGTATGCTCCAAATGTGGTTGCGACTATTACCGATAGAGTTCATTGGTATGTGGACAGATTAGAGCCATATTTGGTTCGAGATTGTACGATTGCTGCGTTAAACAGGGACATGGACATAGCTAGAATACAGGCTTTTGCGCAGAAAATGGAAGATCAAAGGCAACGAAGAAGAACACAAGGGTATGATGAAGGTCCGTCAAAGAGGGATAGATCTACGGGACAGTCTATGGCGTCCCAAGGAGAGTTTAGACCCCGGAGTTTCCACAGGACGCCGAGACCCTCATTTTATTATTCCACGGCAGGTACTCCACCTCAATTTCGAGGGTCTAGAGGCAGTTATGTCGGGCGCAGCAGTATAGTTCGAGGTTTGCACACATCAGGATTTCCTGGCCAGTCGTGTCAGCACTGCGGGAGGTCTCATTTAGGTGAATGCCGGATTGGGAGGACTGTTTGTTATTTTTGCGGTGAGCCAGGGCACATAGTGAGAGAGTGTCCACAGAGGAGCATGGGTGGCATAGCACGAACTGCGGGGTCAGCCGTGGCATCATCATCACCTGTGCCTTCCTTAGGTAAAGGAGCACAGCCTATGGGACGAGGTAGAGGTGCTAGAGGAGCAGCTAGTTCCAGCGGGACTCAGAATCGTACTTATGCACTAACTGACCGTCAAAATTCGGAGGCATCACCTGATGTTGTTACAGGTATCTTATCCATATTTTCACATAATGTGTATGCATTGATTGATCCGGGTTCTACATTATCATATGTTACTCCCTTGATTGCTGAAAAATTTAAAAGAACGCCGGAATTATTAGTTAAGTCAATTGAAGTAACGACACCGGTTGGTGAATCTATTATAGCAAAGAGAGTTTATCGGGATTGTAAAGTCACTGTTTGTGGTTATGATACATTTGCCGATCTTGTTGAACTAGACAGGACAGATTTTGATGTTATCATGGGAATGGATTGGTTAGCCTCTTGTTATGCCATGGTAGATTGCCGAGTTAAGAGAGTACAATTTCATTTTCCACAAAAAGATGTTTTTGAATGGAAGGGTAACGTGGGAGCACCGAGAGGCAAATTTATTTCCTATCTTAAGGCTAGGAAAATGATGTCCAAAGGTTATATATGCCACTTAGTGCGGGTGCATAATGTTGAAGCCAAACCACCAACTCCTCAATCAGTTCCAGTGGTAAATGAATTTCTTGATGTATTTCCTGAAGATCTTCCAGGTTTACCTCCAGAACGGGAAGTGGAATTTGGCATTGATGTGATTCCAGGCACTCAGCCTATTTCTATCCCTCCATACAGAATGGCTCCAGCAGAATTGCGTGAATTGAAGGAGCAACTGAAAGATTTGTTGGACAAAGGGTTCATCAGACCTAGTATGTCTCCGTGGGGTGCGCCGGTATTATTTTTACGAAAGAAAGACGACACTTTGAGAATGTGTATTGACTACCGACAACTGAATAAAGTAACAATCAAGAACAAATATCCTCTTCCTCGAATTGATGATTTATTTGATTAGCTACAGGGTGCTAAATGCTTTTCAAAGATTGATCTGAGATCGGGCTATCACCAGGTGAGGGTTAGAGAAGGAGATATACCCAAGACAGCTTTCCGAACACAATATGGACACTATGACTTTTTAGTTATGTCATTTGGACTAACAAATGCACCTGCAGTTTTTATGGATTTGATGAATAGAGTGTTCAAACCATTTCTGGATGTGTTCGTCACGGTATTTATAGATAACATCCTGGTTTATTCAAGATCACCAGAGGACCATGCTAATCACTTACGACAAGTGTTGTAGATTCTCCGTGAGCATAAGTTGTATGCCAAGTTCTCTAAATGTGAGTTTTGGTTAAAATCAGTTGCATTCTTGGGCCACATTGTGTCAGATGAAGGGATACAGGTTGATACACAAAAGGTTGAAGTGGTGAAAAATTGGCCAAGACCTACGACACCCACAGAAATTCGTAGCTTCCTTGGGTTGGCAAGTTATTATCGAAGGTTTGTTGAAGGGTTTTCCTCCATTGCGGCACCTTTAACGAAGCTTACACACAAGGCAGTCAAATTTCAGTGGAATGATGCGTGTGAGAAGAGTTTTTAAGAGTTGAAAGATAAATTAACCTCCACACCAGTCTTGGTACTTCCTGAAGGCACCGAAGGTTATGCAGTATATTGTGACGCTTCCAAAATTGGTCTAGGGTGTGTATTAATGCAACACGGTAATGTCATAGCATATGCCTCACGACAGTTGTGGCCACACGAGAAAAATTATCCCACACATGATCTGGAATTAGCAGCGGTGATTTTTGCTTTAAAGATATGACGTCATTATTTGTATGGGGTTCATGTTGATATCTACACTGATCACAAGAGTTAACAATACATCTTTAAGCAGAAGGAACTCAATTTGAGACAACGAAGGTGGTTAGAGCTCTTAAAAGACTATGATATTGATATTCTTTATCATCCAAGCAAAGCAAATGTGGTAGCTGACGCACTGAGTCGCAAGGCAGTAGAAAGCACTAGTGGCCAGTTGACTGAAAAGCAAGAGATAATCAAAGATTTACACCAACTAGCCAGCTTGGGATTTCGCCTTATTGAATCTCCGGATGAAGGGGTTATTTTGCAGAATGTAGCAAAATCTTCCTTAATAGCTGAAGTAAAGGAGAAACAGTATGCAGATCCTATTTTGTTGTAGCTGAGAGAGCATGTGCAGCAAGAGTTGATAAAGGCATTCGATCTTACGCAAGAGGGAGTACTTCAATGTCGAGGTCGATTATGTGTACCGGATGTAGATGAGTTGAGGAAGCGGATTATGGCAGAAGCACATCATTCACGGTATTCTATTCATTCGGGAGCTACAAAAATGTATCATGATTTGAAAGACGTATATTGGTGGGGAAATATGAAAAAGAACATTGCGGAATTTGTAGCTCAATGTCCAAATTGTCAACAGGTTAAAGTGGAACATCAGAAACCAGGAGGTTACATGCAATGTATCAATCTTACAGTCTGGAAATGAGATATGATTAATATGGACTTTATTACAGGTTTGCCTCGTACACTGAGGAAAGTCGATTCTATATGGGTTATAGTGGACAGGCTTACCAAGTCAGCGCATTTTCTACCAGTCAAGACCACCTATACAGCTGAAGATTATGCAAGATTGTATGTGAAGGAGATAGTGCGATTGCATGGTATTCCACTTTCCATTATATCAGACAGAGGAGCACAGTTTACAGAGCATTTTTGGAAATCCTTCCAGAGGAGCTTGGGAACACAGGTGAATTTGAGTACGGCTTTCCATCCTCAGACAGATGGACAAGCAGAACGTACAATTCAAACAATTGAAGATATGCTTCGAGCGTGTGCACTAGACTTTAAAGGCAACTGGGATGATCATCTACATCTTGTGGAATTTTCCTACAACAATAGCTATCATTCAAGTATTAAGATGGCTCCTTACGAAGCGTTGTATGGGAGAAAATGTAGATCACCTATCGGATGGTTTGAAGCAGGAGAAACTACTTTATTTGGACCAGATCTAGTACATCAAGCTATGGAAAAAGTTAAAGTAATATAACAGCGATTACAGACAACTCAAAGCCGCCATAAATCATATGCTGATGTTAGAAGAAGAGGGCTTGAATTTGCTATAGGTGATTGGGTATTTTTGAAAGTGTCACCAATGAAAGGAGTGATGCGATTCGAAAAGAAAGGAAAACTAAGTCCACGATATGTAGGGCCATATGAAATTACTCGAAGATTTGGTCAAGTGGAGTATGAATTAGCTTTACCCCAAGAACTCTCCGCAGTCCACCTAGTGTTTCATGTTTCGATGCTTCGTAAATGCATCAAAAATCCGTCTCAAATTACTCCCATTGAAGATGTGCAAATCACGGAAGATCTTACATACGAAGAAGTGCCTATTGCTATTCTAGATAGAAAAGTCAAGAGGTTAAGGAATAAAGATGTAACTTCCGTCAAAGTACTTTGGAGGAATCAACAAATAGAGGAAATTACATGGGAAGCCGAAGAAAGAATGTAAGCAAAATACCCGTATTTGTTCCAAACCAAAGAGAAGGTCCAAGACGCCGACTTGAAGGACTAAAAAGTAAGTATATATGAGCATTATAAATATGTGACGGTGTGACGAATGTATGGAAATTTATATTGTTTAGGTTAAATACTACTACTATTAACATTCGAGGACGAATCTTCTTAAGGGGGGGAGAATGTAACACCCTGTATATTTCTGAGTGTATGCGACTACGTGAAAAAATTTGTGAACATGTAATAAAGGGTATATAATACATGCAAAGTGTTGGATTTAATGTATATTGGGTATTGGGCTCTAAATTGGCCCAAAAATGATAAGGAAGACATGTCCCAAAACAAGGGAAAATGACCCATTCTTCCTTGACCCACTTGGACACCTCATCCTTGACTTAAAATTGACTAAGGATGATATATATATAGCTCAAACAATCAGATTTTAATCACAAGGAACACCTTGCCATTTCTTGAAATTTCTAGACTTTCCAAAAAGACCAAAAAGAAACCCTTTCAAGCCTAAGGCAACTATACTTATTTTGGCCAAGATCATCACCTTGTAAGTGTTGGTAAGTGTATATTCTTGTGATTTAATATGTTATGTGCATGAGAAATTATATGGGTTGTGATGGTTATGTTTAAAAGGGGTTGATTGGTGCACTTTGGCTTATGTGACACAAGTTGTGTATTTTGGTGATTTGAACTTAAAAGTGGCCTTGCGGTATTGAAGAAAGTGATTTGATGGATTGAACATCAACAAGTGTGATGTGTTTATGTCCCTAATTTAATTTCTCTTTGTATGTTATTTTTGGAAATTGTTGCTATGGAAAAAGTGTGTGGAATTGGTGACGTATTGAGAGGAAAATGTGATTTTGGTGATGTTTATGTGTGTCGTAAATGTTTACTCTTGTAGATTACTATATTATATGAATAATAGGGTGTGTAAATCATGTTGGTTATGTTGACAAAGTGTTGAGCAGTCCACTATGTGTAAAACAGTCCACTTTTGCTAAATCGATAAAGGATTTGCCTTCTATGTGATTTAAACTTGAAAGGGGACTTAAGGTATTGAAGGAATTTAATTATATGGATGAAATTTCAGTATATTTAAGCATGGTTCTGTCCCTAATTCGTTACTTTGTGTATGGCTTGATGGAAATGTTTTTACGTAATTGTGCATGGAACGTTTGGCGTAGTGAAAAGAGAATACTTTCTTGTTATGTTAAAGTGAATTATAAAATTGTGTGGGCTGTTTTCGGTATATTGTTGTGGAATATATTTATGTGACTTGATGGGATAAATATGTGAAGTTGTATTGAGGCGGAAATGTAAAGTAGAAACTTGGTGTAAAATCCTATCGGTTTGTGATGTCTACGGTGATGTGTGGACTGTTTTGGTGGTATGGGGACTGATTTGGTGTTGTTGTTTTGCTAAAGCAGTAAGTTAGTGTAATGTGGTGGAATAATTTGATTTGGTAGTATAATGAAGGGGGGAGTGATGCACCATGCGTTTTGGAGGTTGGACGGTTTTTACTTTCCGTTAAGCACCTGCTTACCATCTTGTGAACTTGTAATGTTGTTAGTAGTTAACGTGAGTTCCTTTATGTGCTTATGTAGATTAACATGTAAGGAGAAAGCTGGAGTGTTATATTCACGAATAAGATTGTGTATCCATATTGGGTAATTAAGGTATGTAGGGTTTCTCTTTCCGTATCCTTCGGCGGCACATAGTATCACATTGTCATTATACATGTTCCATTCCGAAATGTCCAAAGGTATTCCATTCCCGGTTGTTAATCATTGTTACACATGATGATAGTGCAGCTAGAGCAGCTAGTAGACGGACACAGGACTTTCTGAAATTAGACCCTCCTACCTTTACTAGATCAGATCCGAATGAAGACCTGCAGGATTATATAGATCAAATCCAAAGGGCTTTGGAGGTGATGCATGTGTCCGGTATGGAAACAGTCGAGCTTGCGGCCTATAGATTGAAGGGCGAAGCTATCCTGTGGTATGAAGATTGGAGACGGTCGAGGGGAATTGATGCACTCCCAGCTAGTTGAAATTCGTAGCTTCCTTGGGTTGGCAGGTTATTATCGAAGGTTTGTTGATGGGTTTTCCTCCATTGCAGCACCTTTAACGAAGCTTACACACAAGGCAGTCAAATTTCAGTGGAATGATGCGTGTGAGAAGAGTTTTTAAGAGTTGAAAGATAAATTAACCTCCACACCAGTCTTGGTACTTCCTGAAGGCACCGAAGGTTATGCAGTATATTGTGACGCTTCCAAAATTGGTCTAGGGTGTGTATTAATGCAACACGGTAATGTCATAGCATATGCCTCACGACAGTTGCGGCCACACGAGAAAAATTATCCCACACATGATCTGGAATTAGCAGCTGTGATTTTTGCTTTAAAGATATGGCGTCATTATTTGTATGGGGTTCATGTTGATATCTACACTGATCACAAGAGTTAACAATACATCTTTAAGCAGAAGGAACTCAATTTGAGACAACGAAGGTGGTTAGAGCTCTTAAAAGACTATGATATTGATATTCTTTATCATCCAGGCAAAGCAAATGTGGTAGCTGACGCACTGAGTCGCAAGGCAGTAGAAAGCACTAGTGGCCAGTTGACTGAAAAGCAAGAGATAATCAAAGATTTACACCAACTAGCCAGCTTGGGATTTCGCCTTATTGAATCTCCGGATAAAGGGGTTATTTTGCAGAATGCAGCAAAATCTTCCTTAATAGCTGAAGTAAAGGAGAAACAGTATGCGGATCCTATTTTGTTGCAGCTAAGAGAGAATATGCAGCAAGAGTTGACAAAGGCATTCGATCTTACGCAAGAGGGAGTACTTAAATGCCGAGATCGATTATGTGTACCGGATGTAGATGAGTTGAGGAAGCGGATTATGGCAGAAGCACATCATTAACGGTATTCTATTTATCCGGGAGCTACAAATATGTATCATGATTTGAAAGACGTGTATTGGTGGGGAAATATGAAAAAGAACATTGCGGAATTTGTAGCTCAATGTCCAAATTGTCAACAGGTTAAAGTGGAACATCAGAAACCAGCAGGTTACATGCAATGTGTCAATCTTCCAGTCTGAAAATGGGATATGATTAACATGGACTTTATTACAGGTTTGCCTCGTACACTGAGGAAAGTCGATTCTATATGGGTTATAGTGGACAGGCTTACCAAGTCAGCGCATTTTCTACCAGTCAAGACCACCTATACAGCTGAAGATTATGCAAGATTGTATGTGAAGGAGATAGTGCGATTGCATGGTATTCCACTTTCCATTATATCAGACAGAGGAGCACAGTTTACAGAGCATTTTTGGAAATCCTTCCAGAGGAGCTTGGGAACACAGGTGAATTTGAGTACGGCTTTCCATCCTCAGATAGATGGACAAGCAGAACGTACAATTCAAACACTTGAAGATATGCTTCGAGCGTGTGCACTAGACTTTAAAGGCAACTGGGATGATCATCTACATCTTGTGGAATTTTCCTACAACAATAGCTATCATTCAAGTATTAAGATGGCTCCTTACGAAGCGTTGTATGGGAGAAAATGTAGATCACCTATCGAATGGTTTGAAGCAGGAGAAACTACTTTATTTGGACCAGATCTAGTACATCAAGCTATGGAAAAAGTTAAAGTAATATAGCAGCGATTACAGACAACTCAAAGCCGCCATAAATCATATGCTGATGTTAGAAGAAGAGGGCTTGAATTTGCTATAGGTGATTGGGTATTTTTGAAAGTGTCACCAATGAAAGGAGTGATGCGATTCGGAAAGAAAGGAAAACTAAGACCACGATATGTAGGGCCATATGAAATTACTCGAAGATTTGGTCAAGTGGCGTATGAATTAGCTTTACCCCAAGAACTCTCCGCAGTCCACCTAGTGTTTCATGTTTCGATGCTTCGCAAATGCATCGGTGATCCGTCTCAAATTACTCCAATTGAAGATGTGCAAATCACGGAAGATCTTACATACGAAGAAGTGCCCATTGCTATTCTAGATAGACAAGTCAAGAGGTTAAGGAATAAAGATGTAGCTTCCGTCAAAGTACTTTGGAGGAATCAACAAATAGAGGAAATTACATGGGAAGCCGAAGAAAGAATGAAAGCAAAGTACCCGTATTTGTTCCAAACCAAAGAGAAGGTCCAAGACGCCGACTTGAAGGACTAAAAAGTAAGTATATATGAGCATTATAAATATGTGACGGTGTGACGAATGTATGGAAATTTATATTGTTTAGGTTAAATACTACTACTATTAACATTCGAGGACGAATGTTCTTAATTAATTCGAGGATGAATGTTCTTAAGGGGGGAGAGAATGTAACACCCCGTATATTTCCGAATGTATGCGACTACGTGACAAAATTTGTGAACATGTAATAAAGGGTATATAATACATGCAAAGTGTTGGATTTAATGTATATTGGGTATTGGGCTCTAAATTGGCCCAAAAATGATAAGGAAGATATGTCCCAAAACAAGGGAAAATGACCCATTCTTCCTTGACCCACTTGAACACCTCATCCTTGACTTAAAATTGACTAAGGATGATATATATATATAGCTCAAACAATCAGATTTTAATCACAAGGAACACCTTGCCATTTCTTGAAATTTCTAGACTTTCCAAAAAGACCAAAAAGAAACCCTTTCAAGCCTAAGGCAACTATACTTATTTTGGCCAAGATCATCACCTTATAAGTGTTGTTAAGTGTATATTCTTGTGATTTAATATGTTATGTGCATGAGAAATTGTATGGGTTGTGATGGTTATGTTTAAAAGGGGTTGATTGGTGCACTTTGGCTTATGTGACACAAGTTGTGTATTTTGGTGATTTGAACTTGAAAGTGGCCTTGTGGTCTTGAAGAAAGTGATTTGATGGATTTAACATCAACAAGTGTGATGTGGTTATGTCCCTAATTTAATTTCTCTTTGTATGTCATTTTTGGAAATTGTTGCTATGGAAAAAGTGTGTGGAATTGGTGACGTATTGAGAGGAAAATGTGATTTTGGTGATGTTTATGTGTGTGGTAAATGTTTACTCTTGTATATTACTATATTATATTCATAATATGGTGTGTAAATCATGTTGGTTATGTTTACAAAGTGTTGAGAAGTCCACTATGTGTAAAACAGTCCACTTTTGCTAAATCGATAAAGGATTTGCCTTCTATGTGATTTAAACTTGAAAGGGGACTTAAGGTATTGAAGGAATTGAATTATATGGATGAAATTTCAGTATATTTAAGTATGGTTTTGTCCCTAATTCGTTACTTTGTGTATGGCTTGATGGAAATGTTTTTACGTAATTGTGCATGGAACGTTTGGCATAGTGAAAAGAGAATACTTTCTTGGTATGTTAAAGTGAATTATAAAATTGTGTGGGCTGTTTTCGGTATATTGTTGTGGAATATATTTATGTGACTTGATGGGATAAATATGTGAAGTTGTATTGAGGCGGAAATGTAAAGTAGAAACTTGGTGTAAAATCCTATCGGTTTGTGATGTCTACGGTGATGTGTGGACTGTTTTGGTGGTATGTGGACTGATTTGGTGTTGTTATTTTGCTAAAGCAGTAAGTTATAGTGTAATGTGGTGTAATAATGTGATTTGGTAGTATAATGAAGGGGGGAGTGATGCACCATGCATTTTGGAGGTTGGACGGTTTTTACTTTCCGTTAAGCACCTGCTTACCGTCTTGTGAACTTGTAATGTAGTTAGTAGTTAACGTGAGTTCCTTTATGTGCTTATGTAGAGTAACACGTAAGGAGAAATCTGGAGTGTTATATTCACGAGTAAGATTGTGTATCCATATTGGGGAATTAAGGTATGTAAGGTTTCTCTTTTCGTATCCTTCGGCGGCACATAGTATCACATTGTCATTATACATGTTCCATTCCGAAATGTCCAAAGGTATTCCATTCCCGGTTGTTAATCATTGTTACACACATGTTCCTTATAAAATGATCAAATGTAATTCATATGACTCATGTTCATTGATTAATGTTCCAAAGTTTCAATAACATTGTAACCACTAATGTACCAATCTCATAACAAAAGAATTGAAGTAATAAACACTTGTTGAGAATGGGTGGCAACCCAAAGGGGCGGAAAGCCTAGCTAGGGGTGATCCCGAATGATTATTGATTTATAGGTGGCAGCTCAAAAGGGTATAAGCCTAGCTAGAGACGATCCCAATGTTATTTCCCACTGATCAGTTGGGCCCGGGCATTACATGATTGATGATCACTTGATTGACGACGAAGTAAAGTAAAGTGAAATAAAAGTAAAGAAAGTAATGCACATGATTCCACATGTATACCTATGGTAATTTATTCACATGATATGTTCACTTGTACTTAATTTTATCAAAGTTTCTATATCTTATACATTTACTTATAACCTTACATACTCAGTACATTCTTCGTACTGACGTCCCTTGTGGGACTTCCCTTACTTGTTGCAGGCACAGGTACCAATAGGCCCCCATAGTAGTACTTGGAAT
This sequence comes from Capsicum rhomboideum, assembly GCA_031232105.1. Taxonomy (NCBI): domain Eukaryota; kingdom Viridiplantae; phylum Streptophyta; class Magnoliopsida; order Solanales; family Solanaceae; genus Capsicum; species Capsicum rhomboideum. Next base: position 43,935,411 of record CP124715.1, on the reverse strand, counting down.
AGTCTGCGATTTTGTTGGTAAGCTCCAGTTTGCTTCGGGGCTTCCCGAGTCCTATGCACATATTGGTTTTGAAAATGTATCACAGTTGTCTAAAGTGGGGACTTGTCTCGACTTTAGGATGGTTATGTTCATGTATGTATAGAGGCTTTATAGACGATGTTGGACAAACGAAAAATGTATGTCATGTCATGATGGCCCTAAAGGCCAAGTTTCACATATGTATATATAAATCACATGTTTTGCCATGATTTCCGCCATTGGTGTCTTGCGTCTATACATGGTAGTAATGGTCAATGAATGACGTGTGTGTGAATGTACAGGGTGATAGTTGGTTCTCTCGGGGCCTTAACGGCTTCGGGTGCCACTCCGTCCCAAACGGGGTTCGGGGCGTTACACATACCATGCACTTTCATCAAAACCACAAGTCACCTTTTAAGTTTAATTCACAAAGATGGCACATGTTTTTCCAAAAACCAAAAGTGCCAAGTACAACACTTCCAAGCATAACCAACATGATATACATAATATCTCATGCATATGATGTATTAAAACATAAGAATAAACACTTACCAAAGCTTGAGAAATGATGATCTTGCCTAAAAGATGACTTAGGGTTTGAAGAGCCAAAAGGGAATTGTCTTGAAAATTCTAGAAATGTTGTGTGTGTATTTTGGAATAAAAATCTGATTTTGGGGCCTTTATATAGTACTAAATTCATCCTTAGCCATTTCCTTGCATTAAATGCAATATTTGCTTGGTCAAAGTGGAAGAATGGGTCATTTGCCCCATTGAACCTTGCATTTTGGTCTCTCTTTGGGCTTTAAATTGAGCCCAATAACCCATGTCATCTTAAACCACCAAATGGAGTGTATCATCCACCATATATATCATGTATAAATAATTCCATAACGTCACGACAATATTCACTTACGAGATTCTTGTTTGCAGCCTCAATCGCAAAAATAGAAATTCTAACCACCCATGGCTTAATTTGAACATAATTTGATAAATTAATTATGACAACGACTTAACCCCAACTTGAATGCTCAACTTGATCGATAGGAGTCTTACTATGATGGAATAATGTTACCATAACCCAAGAGTCCTTTTTATAGGCTTAAAATCGTGGAAGAAATCAGGCCAAAAGCACCCCGGCACGCTCCCGGGCGCCCTAGACACTTAGAGAAAATTTCAGCTTTTGAAAGGAGCACAGGGGCGTCCTAGCACGCCCTTGGGCGCGCCCCCTTTCTGCCTGTGGCCTGAAAATTTTAGGCCAGAGCGGCCTGGCACGCCCCTGGCCCAAAAATTTTCAAAAAAAATTCTTTCTTCAACTTTTCGTTACGAATTTGGTTAGATACTTCAAGTTCTAATCTTTAGCTTGCCTCTTGTCTTTAAGAACCTTTATTTAGGGGTAATTCAAGCTTCTTTTTTCCACTCCAAAGGTCATAAACTTTTCCCACAAGGGTTTCATCACACTTACTAGCACAATATCAAATGTTCCATCGATAACACTACAAAATACATACTTATGGCTCTCGACACCTAAGTAAACATTGTTCAATGTTGTCGAGTAAGGTCGAAAATGTACGGGGTGTTACACTCACACCTACGAGGAAGATGTGCTTTAAGTAATATAACACAAATAATTTGGGTGCGGCAGACTAATATCACAAAACAAAAAGGAAGTCTTCTCTGTTTCAAAAGAAAAGAAGTGTAAATTTCGATGCTGACCTCCAGAAGTTTTGTCTGGCTACTAACATGGAGCTAATGAGACACTCTATCCTTCTCTTCCTTCAAACACTCTTCTGCCTGTGTTTGCAAAGCATGGCTATCGCAATTTACTCTAACAACTTAAAGCAATAACTAACTATATCCGCAGAGAATTATAAAAATGAGTTGTACCTTCAACATATAATCGATAAGAATCTTTCACAATCCAACTTGAAGATTTTCTAGAATAATAAGTTGTAGTATCTCTAAGCATTGCATCTTCAAAGTCATTCGCATAATACTCCATTCCCCCACTTCCAATTCCAACAAATATATCAACCACGTTCTTTAATAAAGCTCTATCAATCTGCTCACCCTCACATTCTTTTTCAATCTGATAAAATCTAGCTCTTAATCAGACGCTCATAACCAACAAATAGAATCACAAGACTTGGGGTAAATGAAAAGGGGGGGGGGGGGGGGACGAGAAACAAAAATAAGAGATATAATACTTGCCAACACAATAACAACATTTATAGCTTTACCACGCAACTTCTGATAAACCTATTGTCAACAAAAAATTGAAATAAGTTGCCACACAATAAACATATGATGAATGCTTATGCTTCTTATAATTAGGTAGGACTGGCAAGAAACATACCAAGTCGCGGAAGCACGTCAGACCAACTTCGTTCAGTGCAAGTAGAAACCTTAGGGGAATAAAATTCTTGTTGAGATAATGGAAAAACCGTGAGAGCCACATGACCATAAATTTGTGGTTCTCCTATCTCTTCACAAGCTCCCTCAACATAAACTTAGCATCATGCTTCTCTCTTAAGCAAGCAGAACCTAATAAAGAATACAACACACAAATTGCAAAATTGAGTAGCGATTAGCAAAACAACTAGAATAAATTCCATAATTTAGCACGTATCATTTTCAAATCAGATGAAGTAACGTTGAACTAAATGTCCTTTTTGGTGTAGTGAAAGAAGATCCTAGTCTAGTGCAAAATATTGTTATGGATATCTTTAACTAACAAAGAAATTTGCCTTATCATATCTAATCTTGAGACTAGGTATTTGATGTTTATCCAGTTGGTAAGCATCTTTGACATCTCTGGGTAGGGATAGATAGGAGGAAAATGTAAGACTGATGTCTTGACTAGAGGCGTATTTTGCCAAGCTATCAGCCACTTGATTAGCCTCCCTGTAGTAGTGTTTGACATTCATATTCATGAGTCTCATATTTTGAACGATCTTATCCACTCTATTCTTTACTTTGAGGTTGGTTGTGGTGTTACTATGAAGCATACTGGCAATAATTTGTGAGTCTACTTCTAGGTCCAACTCTGTGAGGCCAAGCCCTTTGCACATTTGGACGTCATATTCCGCTGCTATAATCTCAGCTATATTGTTGCTGTTGCATTGTATTGTGATAGTGAAAGTTGAATAATGCCGCTTTCCTCATTTCTTATTATTCCTCCAATTCCTGATTTGCCTTATTCATGCAGATAGCTACCGTCTGTGTTCAGCTTCACCCTGTTAGCCATAGGCTTCTCTCATATGACTTTTTCCAGTTGAGTGTAGGCCTTAAATTTTCTACCACTTCACAAAAATTGCACCATGACACGTCAACATTAAACCTTGACAATATCTTCCTCATAGCGTTCTTCACTGTTCTTTCCACTTGGTATATCATCCTAGCAGGTTTAAACTGTCTCTACTCCCCATATTTGCATGCACAATAACTCTTCCATGTTTCCCATATAATTGCTATGGGTGTGATATGCAGCAAGGCCTTGTGAATGTTGTTTTCAGCTTTGGTGTTCCACCAGTTTTGAATTATCATATTGATTGGTCCATTGGAAATTGTCACCCCAAGTGAGTTAGCAAAACAAATTTCAAGTAATTTGTACAGCTCCTCCTTCAACAAAAGTATGATGTAAAGTCTCATAGAGGGGGTTAGTTCAACATTTACAAGTGGGAGTTACATTACTAACTACATTCTTAGCAATAGGAAGCTTACCTAACAGTAGTCTCCAAGATATAAAAGAAATTTTAAAGGGGAGAGAAGAATGCCATACCTTATTAGTCTCCACAGTTCTTGGATTTGTGTACCTGATCGATGTGTAAGCAGATTTGTTAGAGTAATGTGTTCAACTTTAACAATCCTAAGATTCATCTTTCATATGACACTATTGGTATTATAATTAACTATTTTATAAGTCTTCCAATTTAACTTTAGTGGATACATTCCTTTATGACATAACATTAACATTTTTTATTTCGATCATTGGATTTTAATGTTGTGTAACAAGATCCAATGGAAACAAAATAACGAGTATTAAAAGAATATACTTATGTAATTGCTTGCTTATTGCAAAGTAATTAAGCTTGAAACTCCTGTACTGTAAAAAAAAGTTATACTCTAATCTCCATTAATTACAGATAGAAGAAGGAATAAAAGTGGATGATTTAATCAAGATAGAAGGAAACAAATGCTCAAGATCCATTAGGTTCGCAAATAAATAAACCTGTGAATCAAATCTTTGAAGAAAGATTTGCGAATTTGGACAACTCGTCTATCGAATCCACCACCATATTCAAGGTGAATGTGGGGCTGAGTGAATCAAATCCTGATGCTTATAAGCTAAAATTGATCTCCATTGGTCCTTACCATAAACACAATTCTAAACTTGGTTCGATGGAAAAGTACAAGTTGCGGTTCCTACAATGGTTTCTCAAGCGGAAAGTGGGGATGGATGTGGAGAGTTGCATTGGTGAAATGGATAAACTAAAATACGATGCACTTAAGTGTTATGATGATACAGGGGACCTTGACAATGATATTCTTGTAAATTTTTCAGAAATGTTGTTGCTTGATGGGTGTTTCGTGGTTGAGTATATTCGAGAGAGTTATGTTTATCAAGGGAGGTTGCATTAAAAATCAAGTACAACGAGACTTGTTGTTAGAAGAAAATCAACTCCCTTTCTTTGTCCTAACCAAGCCTCATGACATGTCAAAAGTGTTAGGGTTTTTGTCCTGATTTTCTTATCAAATTTGAGTTTTATTTTTCTTGAAAGGAAAATAAAAGTTATATCATAATTACTTTTACTTTTCCTAAAAGGAAAATATAAAACTTTTCCATATTTGACTAACCTCTTTCTTGGAGGAAAGGATTTGAACCTCTATAAATATAAACCTCCCCTTCTCATATCACAACACAATAGCATCCATAATGTAGTCGTTAAAAGAGTCTTGTTTAGGGTGATATTGTCTCCCAATAGATTTTAAACTTTTAGATTTAGTTTACACTATGCAGGCTTGTTGGACAATCATATCAAATAATATGTTTTTTATTATAGTTTTATTTGTCATTCGATTTATCGCCTTGATGGTTTGCAACTATAAGCTTTCGCATGACACCCTCTCAATTTCGAACCCAACAAGTGGTATCAGAGCCTACGGTTCAACAATCCTATAGGCCAATGATTGAACGAGGTTGAGGACATGTCAAGGCGATTTAAAATCAAGTTGCGACCAATTTGACGATATTGAAGAGTTTTTTTGTTGACAAAAAAAAAAAAAAAGGTCATACTACATGTGGAGAAGAAGTTTCAAACAAATTTTCAACAATCCTGCTGCTAATCCATCTTTAAAAACAAAATTGATTTTCAACCCATGCTTATACTCTCCAATTTTCAACCCCTGCTTAGTTTTAACGCTTGGGCTCCTTTTAACTCGCGCATATACTTTTAACGCATGAGCTCCACTTTTAACCTGTGCTCACTTTCAATGTACAAGGCTCCACTTTCAACCCTGTTCACTTATAACATAGGGCTCCAATAATATTAACCCATGCTTTTATTTTTAACGCATAGGGCTTCAAATTTTAACCCATATCAACTTTTAATCATGGTAAGCGGCAGTGATATATGAAGATTGTGTGAAGAAGGAAGATCAAGATTATTTTGTCAAGAAAATCAAGCCAAAAGAGGGAGATTTGTTAGGGTTTTTGTCCGGATTTTCTTACCAAATTTGAGTTTTATTTTTCTTGAAAGGAAAATAAAAGTAATACTATAATTAATTTTACTTTTCCTAAAAGAAAAATATAAAACTCTTCCACATTTGGCTAACCTCTTTCTTGGAGGAAAGGATTTGAACCTCTATAAATAGAAGACCTCCCCTTCTCATATCACAATACAATAACATCCACAATGTAGTCGTTAAAAGAGTCTTGTTTAGGGGGGGATTTTCTCCCAATAGATTTTAAGCTTTTTGATTTAGTTTATAATATATAGGTTTGTTGGCCAATCATATCAAATAATATATTTTTTATTATAGTTTTATTTGTCATCCGATTTATCGCTTTTATGGTTTGCAACTATAAGTTTTCGCATGACGCCCTCTCAATTTTGAAACCAACAAAAAGAAGTTAATGAAGCACCATTCTTAGAGATGGTAAAGAAGACCTTTTCTTTTGCTAAATTACCGAAGATGACCCCAACATCCCTTGTAGAGACTGAAGGTAAGGAGAAAAACATCAAACATTTACTTCATGTAGTACATATGTCATGTCACCCTTCAAAGATGAAAACTAGCCTAAGTTGGAATAGTCCTAGGATGGCAGCGGATAATTATTGCAGTAGAAGCTTATGTGGGATCAATTTACAAATAATTAGGACGAAAGATTGGCCAAGATAAACGGACCACATGATGTGGCATAAGGTTATGATCCGACATAAGGTCATGCCGTGGTATAAAGTCATGCCAAATACAACAGAACTTTCTGAAGCTGGAGTTAGCGACGCAAACGTCAGAAATATTTTTAGGTCGTCATACACAGACAATGATCTTGGGGACAGTACAAGTTTATTTGATATAAATTTCGAGAATGGACTGATGACAATTCCTTGTTTTCAAGTCATTGGTGATACAAAAACCCTCATGCGAAATCTTATTGCTTACGAGCTACAGCCGTCTGATGTACATCTTAGATATTTTAGTGATTTTGCAGTTTTCATGGATCATCTTATCGACTCTGACAAAGATGTGAGTTTGCTTCGCACGAAGGAAATCGTTGTGAATGGGATAGGAGAGGACAAAGAAGTGGATAGCCTCTTCAACAAACTAGGGAAAGGAGTCGCTGTTTCAGATGAATTCTATTACAAAGAAGTATGCAAAAAATCAGTTCAACATTGTGTACAACCATGGAACAGAATGAAGGAAAATTTGAGGCACAGTTATTTTCATAGCCCTTGGGTAGGAATTTCAACTGTGGAAGCCATGATACTCCTCTTACTCACAGCTACACAGACAGTTCTAGCTTTCATAAGCACTCTTAAGAAGTCAACTTAATTGTTTGACATTGTTGATTAGTTTTGTTAATCCTTCCACTCTGGCTTTGTAATTTATGTGTGTGATGATGGGCTTAATAATGTTGTATTTAAATTGCATTAATGGATTATAGATTTTTTAATGTATGAAATGTGCTCCATCATCAATTAATTAATCAGCCACCTCTCCAGTGGTTTGAAAAAATATACTCCCTCCGTTTTAAAATAGTTGAGCCTTGTTGACTTGACACACCCCTTAATAAAATATTTATTAGGAGTTTATTTTATCAAATTATTCTTATTAATTATGCTTTGAAAATATAAATATGAGTATATACACTTTATATAGTCATTTAATGTTAGGGATAGTATTGGAAAAACATATTAAAATTTTCTTGATTTCATAAATGGAACACGTAAATTGAAATAAATATTTTTAAACAGAGGGACAACTAAAATCAAACGAAGGGAGTATATAAAACTAATCATTAGTAAGACGACCTGATTGCCCGAACAAATTAAAACCACGTATCAAAAAGAAAAAAGTTGTTTTAGTCCTTGTGTTAGAGCCTTATTATTACTTTGATCCTTGTGATATTTGAACCTTTATATTTAACCTTTAATTAACTAAAGTGGGTGATTTTAATCCCCCAACTAACGGTGGTAACCAATTTAAACATACCAGCCACTTCCGTCAGGGGTATTTTTGAAATAAAACATATTATTCTTTTATAATAATTAAATATTTTATCATTTAACACTCTGATCTAGGACGAATTTATACGCCCTACTGCCGTCTTCGACCCATGTATACCTTAGTTTTGAGATTAATAAATGCGTATTTTGTATTGTTTTGATGGAATATTTGATATTGTGCTAATAAATATGATTAGACCCTTGTAGGTGGAATTTGCGACTTTTTGGAGCATTTTTGGAGTGGAAAGCGAGGTTTGCAGGAGCTACGAGTGAAGGATATGTAAGATAGGAGGCAAGCTAAAGAGTTGAACTTGAAGAATCCAACCAAATCCGCAAAGAAAAGTAGACAAAAGGAAGAAAATCGGAGTGGACAAAATTTTTACCCAAGTGGACAGCAGAGGGGCGCGCCCAAGGGCGTACCGGGCCGCTTTTTGGCAAATTTTTGCCGCGAGTTTTTGTCTATAAATAGGGATTTTGGTTATTGTATCAGAATTCCATCTTTTGTAGACTACTTTGGGGCATTTTTGGCATTGAAATTAGGGTTAATACTCCTTTTTTTCAGCTTTGAAGAATTTTTATCAAAGTATGATGTTAAATCAAGCTATGAGAGGCTAAAATCCCTCATTCTTGGAGTTGAGGCTAAGAACATGAATCTCGTGAGTTGAATATTATTGGGTTTTGCTGAAGTTTATCAATTTATTGTTTATTCTTATATTCTTGATTTTACTATTTTAATGCTTAATTACCATTGAAATAAATCTATTATCTTAAGAAGAGCTCGAGAGAGAAATTGAGAGATAGAACGTGGAATATAAGGAGCATGATCTTTACTCGAGGAAGGGATTCCAAGAGATTGATATGCGGTTAGGACCGAGAGGTACCTAATTCACCGTGCTTGTTCAAATACGGAAAGATAGTTTAAAGGCGTTAGAATTGGTTAAATCTATCCCCGCTAAATGATGTAGTTAGGTTTCCAATTTCTAATAGAAGGTTATAGTTTGGATATGAATATAATCATATTATCAACCTTGTGATCAATAACCACGATAGACAACTCAATTTGCTTAAACCATTAATATTCATGCGCTCGAGATGACGTTCAGGATGCCTTGACCCTGGGAATTCAACTTGACATTGTTTATACCCCAAGTTAATTATGTTAGTTTAGTTCATAGTTATTTTATACTTTAAAACCATCATATCTCTATATTCCACCGCTTAAATAAATAATCAAGAACTAGTTTAGTCTAGTGAATAGTTAAACGACAAGTCCCTATGGGTTCGACATCCGACTCTTTTAAAGGAGCCATTATATTACTTGAACGATAATGTGCACTTGCGTATATAGCTGGGTCGCAACAAGTTTTTGGCGCCGTTGCCGGGGACTTCGATTTTAATTGTTTATCTAGATTGGACTTTTTCTTTTTATTTGCTTGAGTTGTATATAATTTATTTTTGTACAAAGTTTTATTTTACTTTTATACCACTCTTGTTGATATGTCAGCCTGGGATAGATGGTCATTGAATGATGAAAATTTTTGTTGTTTTTGTGGAGGACCACACTTAGATGGTAATTGTCAGGATGTTCAAGAGAGAGGGTTGTGCGCACCTGCCCAATCGTTTGAATTGAATATATGTCAGATGTGTGGTGGTCAGGATAGTCATTGGAGTGACTGTCCAAACTATTATTCCCCTCCCCTGAACCCCTATTATGATCAGTCTGTTGTTTGTGATGTTGGCAGCGCTAATAGAGCTAATGAGGCAGAACATGAGGCTCACCTTATGGATATGCTGAAACGAGTAATGGAGATGCATACACAACAAATGGAACACATGAAGAGAATGAGGGAAGCCACCAAGAAGATACAGTCCCAAGTTACAAAGTTACAGGCTAGGGATGAAACTTGTGTTGATCAGCAAGTTACAATCTTATCAAAGGAACCCCGGATTGATGAAGAAAGGGAGACACTAGTAGAAGAAAGTTGTGATGAAGAAGACATAGTAAGCCAGGAATGGCTACTGGAGCAAGCACATCAATTAAAAATTCATGAGTATCTCCGGAATAGTCTCACAACCATGGCAACCCAATTAAAAGAAGGGAGAGATGAGCTTATTTGTCATGCCCCGAATCCCATCGAGACATGATTGGCACCCGTAGCCGATAAGGCCTGAGAGAACCAACCTTTGTCTAAGTTCAACCATATGCATAACATAAGCATCACCACCATTACGAGAGAACTTAAAAGACGAATAACAGAAAACATGGGACATATATATATATACATATGAAACTTGGTTGTTGAGGCCATCCAGTCAACACAACATATGCCTTTTACACTGATACACCCACATTCGTTTACAAAGCCTCTAACAAGAGCATTGACCAAAATGAACCACAAGTCGGGACAAGTCATCCCCGCTTTACACAATATGTACATCACCAAAACATATATACACCCTGACTCGGAAAAGCCCCGAATTAGCTGGAGCTCACCAATGATCTGCAATGACTGGCAACCTACTGTGGAGGCCTACTAGTGCGTGCGCCTGCAGCAAGTAAGGTAAATTCCCCAAGAGGGGTCAGTACGGAATAAGTACTGAGTATGTAAGTCTCAAATGAAACTATAGAATACATGACCATATCAATGAACTCAATACAAATAAGTAATCAATGTGAATAAGTCACCATCTTGCATTTTGGGAAACCATGTGAATTGCTTTCATTACTTTCTTTAGCTCAATGCTTACTTGTCAATACATGTGTCACAATGTACCTGGGCCCCTACTGATCAGTGGGTCTTTACATAAAATATCATCATGTTGGGATCGGGTCGAGCTAGACTTATGCCCCTAGACCTGCCACCCATAAACCATAAATCAATACATCAGGATCGAGTCGAGCTAGGCTTATGCCCCTAGACTTGCCACCCATACTTGATCATTGACCACATATGCATTACTTTGTTCTTTACTTTGAGATTGGTACAATGGTTGCCATATCTTTATTTGAAACTTTGAATCATTAACCAATGAGTGAGAGACATGAGATACTTGGCAATATATCACTATTAGATCCATATCACTATGGGAACCATTGGAACAATAATCAATGAACAAGAGACATGAGTATAGTCACTATCGGAACATTGGAACTTAATCTTATTTGAGCTTTTGGAACATTAACCATGAATATGAGATTCATAAATGATCAATGAGTAGGAAATATATGACAATTGATAACCGGATATGGAATACCTTAGCACATTTTGGGATAGGACTAGTGACATGTCAATGTGGATACTATTTGCCGTAGAAAGATACGGACAAAGTAACCTTACATAACTTGGATTCGCAATACGAATATATAATCCTAGAGGTGCATACAATAGTCCCGCTCCTTCTTTATGTGTCACTCTACAACACAAATATATATAACGGAACTTACATTAACCACCAATTACGGTACAACTGCATACTATGTCAATGAATTACATGTTTGCCTTTAAACATGCCATTTCCCCTTGACAAAACCATTGATAAAATTATTATTCCAAAAATTCCATAATATTCCCAACATTGACCAATACATGATAATTGACACATTTCACCACAACACTTCTCCTTTACACTTTCTTATCCATACCACATCACAAATAATCCATCAACTTACCTTAATACAACTCATAACACATATCGGCCAAAATCCCAAAATTTCCACTTATAGACAATAACAAGTTTAATACCAAAAATAACACCATACATGTTCATATTTTGTCCATACCATGCTCTTTCATCAAAGGCACAAGTTCTAATTCAAGTTCAAATCACCAAGATATCACATCTTTCACCAAAAGCAAAAATATACTATTCACCACCTTGCCAACACAATTATCATAATATACAGAATCTCCCATGCATATAATATGTTAATCCATGAGAATAAATACTTACCAAGTCTTGGAATAGGATAATCTTGTCCAAAGAGTCCAAAGGAATTATTTTGCTTTAGGGTTTGGAAATGAGAGAAATGTTGAGAAAAATATCTTAAAGGCATGAGAGTTTTGGACAATAAAAATATGATCTTGGGGCCTTTATATATACCCCAAGTCATACTTATTCATTCCTTTGGCATTTAATGGGGTCAAAGTGGAAGAATGGGTCATTTTGCCCTTGGGCCATGTCTTTTAAATTCCATTTTTGGGCCTAACTTTGGGACCAATAACACATATACATGTAACCCATCAAATTTCATGTATTATTCACCATATATATCATGTGAACATAATTCCATAATGTCACGACGATATTCTCTTACGAGATTCTTATTCGTCGTCTCGATCGCAAAAATAGGAATTCTAGTCGCCCATAGCTTCATTAGACATTTTGGATCACTATTTATGTTTCATGGTTTGATCATGTAGGAGTATGTAGGAGTGTATTGAAGTGTTTGAAGCTTTAACAATGCTCAAAGAACTCCAACGAACCAAAAGAAACCATCCAAGAATCGTCGTAGAATTGCGTTACAAAACGGGTCCGGAAAGGCACAAGATTTGTGCCTTGCGCCACTAGCTGCAAAGCAAGATGTGGCACAATAAATGAGGCCCCTATGAATTCAGGTGGCTTGCGACACACCCCTGAAACAGGGTAGTGGCCCAAGTTTCAGCACTTTGCTGAATTTTTCGGCCACTTATCCAATGTTTGCATATCGTCCAATCCCTTATCAAAACACTACAAAATACTTACTTAGTGATCTTAATCATCAAGTAAACATGACTTAAAGTCACCAAATGATGTTATAATGTGTACGGGGTATCACCCAAATGCTCCACGAAACCACAAAACACCTCCTACAAAGGTCTAATTGCACATTTTAGGTCTGATATCAAATGTTTTACCAATGACACTATAAAACACCTACTCATGGCATCTCAACACCTAGGTAAGCATTATTCAATGTCTCCAAGTAGGGTTGGGAATGTACGGGGTGTTACATTCTTCCCCCCTTAGAAACATTCGTCCTCGAATGTTAATAGTAATGCTTTAATTACGACAAATGCATCTCTTCTTTAACATACGTATACACATACACATAATGTTCTTAAATACTTACTTGTTATTGTTCCACCTCCGCACCTTGAACTTCTTGGTCCATTTGAAATATATGGGGATACTTGGATTTCATCATTTCTTCCGCTTCCCATGTGATTTCCTCTACCTGTTGATTTCTCCAAAGGACTTTCACGGAGGCTATGTCTTTATTACTCAATATCTTTACTTGTCTATCTAGGATAGAAATGGGTACCTCTTCATACGTGAGATCCTCTGTAACTTGAACATTTTCAATTGGAATAACATGAGATGGATCTCCTATGCATTTTCGAAGCATCGAAACATGAAATACTGGATGGACTGAGGAAAGTTCTTGAGGTAGTGCTAATTCATAAGCAACTTGCCCAAATCTTCTAATGATTTCATATGGGCCTATGTAACGTGGACTCAATTTCCCTTTCTTTTCGAACCGCATTACCCCTCTCATCGGTGACACCTTTAAAAACACCCAATCACCTATGGCGAATTCAAGCCCTCTTCTTCTAACATCGGCGTATGACTTGTGACGACTCTGAGACGTTTGTAACCGTTGTTGGATCACTTTAACTTTCTCCATGGCTTGGTGAACAATATCTGGCCCAATTAAAGCAGTTTCACCTTCAAACCATTCAATTAGTGATCTACATTTCCTTACGTACAAGGCTTCATAAGGTGTCATTTTAATACTTGAACGATAGCTATTGTTGTAGGAAAATTCAATGAGAGTCAAATGGTCATCCCAACTTTCTTGAAAATCTAACGTATAAGCTCGCAGCATATCTTCAAGTGTCTGAATAGTACGTTCTGCTTGTCCATCATTCTGAGGATGGAAAGCCGTACTCAAATTCACCTGTGTACCCAAACTCTGCTGGAAAGATCGCCAAAAGTGTGCTGTGAACTTTGCTTCTCTGTCTGATATAATGGAAAGTGGAATACCATGCAATCGTACTATCCCTTTCACATACAAGTTCGCAAAATCCTCAGCTGTATAGGTCGTCTTGACTGGTAGAAAATGCGCTGACTTGGTAAGCCTGTCCACTATGACCCAAATAGAATCAAACTTCCGCAATGTACGAGGCAAACCTGTAATGAAATCCATATTGATCATATCCCATTTTCAGACTGGAAGATTGATACATTGCATTTAACCTCCCAGTTTCTGATGTTCCACTTTCACTTATTGACAATTCGGGCATTGCGCGACAAATTCTGCAATGTTCTTTTTCATGTTGCCCCACCATTACACTTCTTTCAATTCATGGTACATTTTAGTAGCACCCGGATGAATGGAATAGCGCGAATGGTGCGCTTCTGTCATTATTCGTGTTCTCAGCTCATCTACGTCCGGTACACACAATCTCCCTTGACATTGAAGCACCCCTTCCGGTGTAATATCAAATGCCTTGGTCAAATTCTGCCGCACATTTTCCGTTAGCTGCAATAAACTAGAATCCACAATTTGCTTCTCTTTCATTTCAAATATCAAGGAGGATTTTGTTGCATTCTGCACAATAACTCTATCATCGGAGGATTCAATAAGGCGAACTCCCAAGCTTTCTAACTGATATAAGTCTTTGGTTATCTCCTTCTTTTCCATCAATTGATCACTAGTGACTCCCGTTGTCTTACGGCTCAATGCATCTGCTACTACATTTTCCTTTCCTGGATGGTATAGAATATCAACATCATAGTCTTTCAAGAGCTCTAACCATCTTCGTTGCCTCAAATTGAGTTCCTTCTGCTTAAAAAGATATTGCAAGCTTTTGTGATCCGTATAGATGTCAACATGAACCCCATATAAATAATGACGCCAAATCTTTAAAGCAAAAACTACCGCTGCCAATTCAAGCTCATGTGTGGGATAGTTTTTCTCGTGTCGCCGCAACTGTCGTGAGGCATATGCTATGACATTATCGTGCTGCATCAATACACAGCCGAGGCCAACCCCGGAAGCATCAAAATACACTACATAACCTTCGGTACCTTCGGGAAGCACTAAAACTGGTGTGGAGGTTAATTTATCCTTCAATATTTGGAAGCTTTTCTCGCACGCATCATTCCACTGAAATTTTACTGCCTTATGTGTAAGCTTTGTTAACAGTGCGGCAATAGAGGAAAAACCTTCCACATATCTTCTGTAGTAACCTGCCAGTCCAAGAAAACTACGAATCTCTATGGGTGTCGTAGGTCTTGGCCAATTTTTCACTGCTTCAATCTTCTGTGTATCAACCTGTATGCCTTCATCTGACACAATGTGGCCCAAGAATGCAACTGATTTCAACCAAAACTCACACTTAGAGAACTTGGCATACAACTTACGTTCACGGAGAATCTGCAACACCTGCCGTAAGTGATTAGCATGGTCCTCCGATGTTCTTGAATAAACCAGGATGTCATCTATAAATACCATGACGAACACGTCCAGAAATGGCTTAAACACCCTATTCATCAAGTCCATAAACATAGCTGGTGCATTTGTTAGGCCAAATGACATAACCAAAAATTCATAATGACCATACCGTGTTCGGAAAGCTGTCTTGGGTACATCTTCTTCTCTAACTCTGACTTGATGGTAACCTGACCTCAAGTCGATCTTTGAAAAACACTTGGCACCCTGTAACTAATCAAACAAATCATCAATGCGAGGGAGGGGATATTTGTTCTTTATTGTTACCTTATTCAATTGCCGATAGTCGATGCACATTCTCAAGGTGCCATCTTTCTTTCGCACAAATAAGACCGGTGCACCCCACGGGGACATACTAGGCCTAATGAAGCCTTTGTCCAGCAAATCTTTCAACTACTCCTTCAATTCACACAATTCTGCTGGAGCCATTCTATATGGAGGAATGGAAATAGGCTGAGTGCCTGGAATCATATCAATGCCAAATTCTACTTCTCGTTCTGGGGGTAAGCCTGGAAGATCCTCTGGGAATACATCTAAAAATTCATTGACCACTGGAACTGACTGCGGAGTTAGTGGTTCCACTTCTGTATCTTTCACCCATACTAGATGACATATGTATCCTTTAGCAATCATTTTTCTGGCTTTCAAATAGGAAATAAATCTTCCTCGTGGTGCCCCTACATTACCCCGCCATTCAAGAACATTTTCTTGCGGAAAACAAAATTGCACTTTCTTGGCCCGGCAATCTACCGTAGCATAACAAAAGGCCAACCAATCCATCCCTATGATCACATCAAAATCCACCATGTCTAATTCAATGAGATCGGCTAACGTATCATGACCACACACATTAACCACACAATTACGATATACTCTCTTTGCAATAATATATTCACCAACCGGTGTAGACACTTCAATTGATTTAATTAATAATTCTGGTGCCTTTGCAAATTTCGCAGCAACCAATGGGGTAAGATAGGAAAATGTAGAACCTGGGTCAATCAGTGTATATACATTATGTGAGAATATGGATAATGTACCTGTGACAACATCAGGGGAAGCCTCTGAATTCTGGCGGTCCACCAAAGCATAAGTGCGATTCTGGACCCCGCTAGTACTGGCTGCTCCTCTGGCCCCTCTACCACGCCCAACGGGCTGTATACCTCGGCCCAGTGAAGGAATCGATGCTGATGATGCAACAGCCAACCCACCCGGTCGTGCTATACCACCCATGCTCCGCTGTGGAAAATCCCTCGCTATATGTCCCGGCATACCACACCAAAAGCAGACATTCATCCCTGCCCGACATGTAGCTGTGTGAATACGCCCGCAGTGCTGACACTGCTGATGAGGAAAACCTGCTGCCTGGGACCCATGAACTCCGCTACTCTGCCCAGATGGACCACCCCTAGACCCTCGGAACTGAGAATAAGCTCCTGCCATGGTATGAGAAAACGACGGTCTAGGTGGTCTAGGGAACATACGAGGCCTAGATCCTCCTTGGGATATCACAGGTGGTCCCATAGGTCTAGCCTTTTTGGACTGTCCCCTGTCAAATTCATGCACTCTTCTCCTCTATCGTTGGTCTTCCATTTTCTGGGCAAAGGCTTGTATTCGAGCAATGTCCATGTATTTATTCAAGGCCGCAATGGTGCAATCTCTTAACAAATATGGCTCTAGTCTTTCCATATATCTATGGACTCTATCTGTCATCGTAGCCACCACATTTGGCGCATATCTAGCCAAGGAATTAAATTGCAAGATATATTCTATGACACTCAAATTTCCTTGATGGAGATTTAGGAACTGATCCGCACGTGCCTCACGGATTTCATAGGGCAAGTAATGATCAAGGAAAGCCACTTTAAACTCTTCCCACGTAGGTGGATTTGTACCAATGTCACGGGATTTCTTCGAATCCTCATACCACAGTATTGCCTCTCCTTTCAACCTGTACGCAGCAAGTTCCACTGTCTATACCCCTGTCACATGCATAACTTCCAAGGCTCTCTGAATTTGATCCACGAAGTCCTGTGGATCTGGTTTTGGATCTGACCCTGTGAAGATAGGAGGGTCCAATTTTAGGAAATCCTGTGTTCTGCGACTTGCGATTCTAGCCGCATCATCATCATGTGTCATTGCACCAGCTCGTCCTTGGCTTTGTGCCGCCACTAACTGTGTCAACATATGTACAGCATTTCTAAGATCTTGACCTATGACATTCATTGGTGGTTCTACAGGTGCTCTTCTTCTACTCGACTCTTCTAGTACAAAGGGGAGTGGAGGAAGCTCGTGACACAAATTCAGGCTCAATATCGCCTTGATTAACTTGATCAGGTGGTGGTATACTGGTTCCTTCACCAGCAATTCTATCTATCTGCTAACTTTTACCTTTTCCTCTTCTAGTGTTCGGTATTTTGACTATACCAAAGAAAAACAATTACCAAGATCAGATACAATACAACTTACAACATTGGCTCTATTGCACGATCTAGAATGAAGAAAAGAAACAACATCCTAAATGTCCCATAGCCTCCTACTTATAAATGTGGTGCACAACACATCGATAAGTAAGACTCTACTCAGACACGGCTTTGTAGACACCCTTAGAACGACCTGCTCTGATACCACTTTTGTCACGCCCCGAATCCCATCGAGACATGATTGGAACCCATAGCCGATAAGGCCCGAGAGAACTAACCTTTGTCTAAGTTCAACCATATGTATAACATAAGCTTCACCACCATTACGAGAGAACTTAAAAGACGAATAACAGAAAACATGGGACATATATATATATATACATATGAAACTTGGCCGTTGAGGCCATCCAGTCAACACAACATATGCCTTTTACACTGATACACCCACATTCGTCTACACATCCTCTAACAAGTGCATTGACCAAAATGAACCACAAGTCGGGACAAGTCCCCGCTTTACACAATATGTACATCACCAAAACATATATACACCCTGACTCGGAGAAGCCCCGAATTAGCTGGAGCTCACCAATGATATCCAACGACTGGCAACCTATTGTGGAGGCCTACTAATGCCTGCGCCTGCAGCAAGTAAGGTAAATTCTCCAAGAGGGGTCAGTACAGAATAAGTACTGAGTATGTAAGGCTCAAATGAAACTATAGAATACATGATCATATCAATGAACTCAATACAAATAAGTAATCAATGTGAATAAGTCACCATCTTGCATTTTGGGAAACCATGTGAATTGCTTTCATTACTTTCTTTGCTTTCCTTATCTCAATGCTTACTTGTCAATACATGTGTCACAATGTACCCGGGCCCCTACTGATCAGTGGGTCTTTACATAACATATTATCATGTTGGGATCGGGTCAAGCTAGGCTTATGCCCCTAGACCTGCCACCCATAAATCAATGCATCGGGATTGGGTCGAGCTAGACTTATGCCCCTAGACCTGCCACCCATAAACCATAAATCAATACATCGGGATCGAGTCAAGCTAGGCTTATGCCCCTATACTTTCCACCCATACTTGATCATTGACCACATATGCATTACTTTGTTCTTTACTTTGAGATTGGTACAATGGTTGCCATATCTTTATTTGAAACTTTGGATCATTAACCAATGAGTGAGAGACATGAGATACTTGGCAATATATCACTATTAGATCCATATCACCATGGGAACCATTGGAACAATAATCAATGAACAAGAGACATGAGTATAGTCACTATCAGAACATTGGAACTTAATCTTATTTGAGCTTTTGGAACATTAACCATGAATATGAGATTCATAAATGATCAATGAGTAGGAAATATATGACAATTGATAACCGGATATGGAATACCTTAGCACATTTTGGGATAGGACTAGTGAAATGTCAATGTGGATACTATTTGCCGTAAAAAGATACGGACAAAGTAACCTTACATACCTTGGATTCACAATACGAATATATAATCCTAGAGGTGCATACAATAGTCCCGCTCCTTCTTCATGTGTCACTCTACAACACAAATATATATAACAGAACTCGCATTGACCACCAATTATGGTACAACTGCATACAATGTCAATGAATTACATGTTTGCCTTTAAACATGCCATTTCCCCTTGACAAAACCATCGATAAAATTATTATTCCAAAAATTTCATAATATTCCCAACATTGACCAATACATGATAATTGACATATTTCACCACAACACTTCTCCTTTACACTTTCTTATCCATACCACATCACAAATAATCCATCAACTTACCTTAATACAACTCATAACACATATCGGCCAAAATCCCACAATTTCCACTTATAGACAAGAACAAGTTTAATACCAAAAATAACACCATACATGTTCATATCTTGTCTATACCATGCTCTTTCATCAAAGGCACAAGTTCTAATTCAAGTTCAAATCACCAAGATATCACATCTTTCACCAAAAGCAAAAATATACTATTCACCACCTTTCCAACACAACTATCATAATATACATAATCTCCCATGCATATAATATGTTAATCCATGAGAATAAATACTTACCAAGTCTTGGAATAGGATGATCTTGTCCAAAGAGTCCAAAGGAATTATTTTGCTTTAGGGTTTGGAAATGAGAGAAATGTTGAGAAAAATATCTTAAAGGCATGAGAGTTTTGGACAATAAAAATATGATCTTGGGGACTTTATATATACCCCAAGTAATACTTATTCATTCCTTTGGCATTTAATGGGGTCAAAGTAGAAGAATGGGTCATTTTGCCCTTGGGCCATGTCTTTTAAATTCCATTTTTGGGCCTAACTTTGGGACCAATAACACATACCCATGTAACCCATCAAATTTCATGTATTATTCATCATATATCTCATGTGTACATAATTCCATAATGTCACGACAATATTCTCTTACGAGATTCTCATTCGTCATCTCGATCACAAAAATAGGAATTCTAGTCGCCCATGGCTTCATTAGACATTTTGGATCACTATTCATGTTTCATGATTTGATCATGTAGGAGTATGTAGGAGTGTATTGAAGTATTTTAAGCTTTAAAAATGCTCAAATAACTCCAACGAACCAAAAGAAACCATCCAAGAATCGTCGTAGAATTGCGTTACAAAACGGGTCCGGAAAGGCACAAGATTTGTGCCTTGCGCCACTAGCTGCAAAGCAAGATGTGGCACAATAAATGAGGCCCCTATGAATTCAGGTGGCTTGCGACACACCCCTGAAACAGGGTAGTGGCCCAAGTTTCAGCACTTTGCTGAATTTTTCGGCCACTTATCCAATGTTTGCATATCGTCCAATCCCTTATCAAACCACTACAAAATACTTACTTAGTGATCTTAATCATCAAGTAAACATGACTTAAAGTCACCAAATGATGTTATAATGTGTACGGGGTATCACCCAAATGCTCCACGAAACCACAAAACACCTCCTACAAAGGTCTAATTGCACATTTTAGGTCCGATATCAAATGTTTTACCAATGACACTATAAAACACCTACTCATGGCATCTCAACACCTAGGTAAGAATTATTCAATGTCATCAAGTAGGGTTCGGAATGTACGGGGTGTTACATTATTTCAGAGATAGCTCAATTTTTCTTAGATATCCGTGACTTGAATGTTCAGTTGATGAAAAAGATTGAGATGTCTGATGTGCAATCACCAATAGTTGCGGAGACTAGCCATTCTGTGGAGAAAGAAGAAGAATTTCAACAATTCGACTATCATTCTTTGATTGAGGCTGACGTTGAGAGGGAGTATAAATGTTAGCATGTTGCAGCTAGTGTAAGCGGGAAAGTGGAACGTATTGGATCTCATTCAAAGCATTTTTCTACATTATTTTTAGATGATGACATGTATTTTGAGTCATCTGAACTAGGGGAGGATTGTGTAGATGAGGAACAAGAATCCTACATTCTTAAATTTGCACAAGACAAGCAACAAAGCAACATGCCTCACCTCAGGGCTAAGCAGTTTAACATGCACCATCCATCACTTAGTCCCGTCATATGTGTACCACCACCCTATGAGCGAAGCAAAAAGATGGATGCGATGTTGGGGGTGAAATTTATATCCTCAAGGTGGAGGAAAAAGTTGATGGGTCGTGCCGCCACGTTAAATTAGGCGCTTTTGGGAGCCACCCCAACGTTTAGTAAGTAGTTTGTTTGTTTGTTTGTTTATTTTTTTTTATTAGTGTCACCTTTGTGTTTTTTTTTTTTACAGATTAAGGGAGGTCCGAGTATCCAAAATCTAAGCTAAGGAGCATTGTAAAAATTAAGTCTGGGGTCCTCCAGACCTCTTTGATGGATAAGATGCTACGAACTAGGCCTAGAGGCCTCAGGGAGTATTTCTCTTTCTTTATTCTTTGAGTTATACTTTGGGGACAAAGTATAATTTTAAGTGTGGGATGGGAAATCTTCTGATTTGGTTAGGGTGGAGTGTGTTATAGGAGTCTTTTGGTTATTTGTTTTTTTCTTATGTTGGTGAAAATTTGAAAAATACAAAAAGATTTTCTTTTAGTAATTTTTAGTTTTATTTAGGAGCGCACTTCATCTAGCCCTCGATTTTTCTTTTGGGTTCTTTTCCGAGGGGAAACCCTTTGAACCCAGTATCCTTTTTATTTTTAGGAGTAATTTTAAAATTTTAGAGATGCTCTAATCAGATGCTACGCATGATTGCATGATGCAAGTTGGTTTTGAATGTTGAAGCATGTGTAGTGAATTGAATAACTATTGTTGAGACACCTAGGCTCATTTGTTTAACTCTTTTGTGATGTTGGCTTAATGTTGAATTCTTGCTATTGCTTGGTTGAGAGTCTATAGGGATCCGTCTTGATTTATACATGTGCCATGTGTGAGTGAGGTTTTTGTTATATTCCATATGCATATTGATGTCTAGAACTTGTCCGGTGTGTTTGCAAAGCGAAATAAAGGGTGTTGAGTTTAGGAGATGATATAGACATTTCTTTGATAGCCATGTTTTATACCTACTTTATCTACCCTTTTTGCATGATCTTAGTTAGCCGCGTTGAGCCTTTAACCTATTCTTTGGTAGCCTTATATGTGGCTTAATCCTTTTCTTTCAATTAATCGTAATTTGATCTAAAACTCCTAAGAGCTTTAGTTGAGAAATTAAGATGTTAAGGAGTGTAAAAATTGAAGAAGGAAAAAGTGAAGTTGAAGCCCCAAGTAATTATCTTTTGGGTGTGTGAAAAAGTTTATGTGTTGTTGGTAGGGAGTACTGGAATGAAAAGAAATGCGTATGACCAAAACAAGTGAATCATGTGTTGCTAACAAATACTCCTTGCCTAATATGTGTAAGCTAGCTTAAACAGATGGGGCAAAACAAAAGAGAGTTGGGAAGACAAAAGGGGTGTAGAATAGGTTTGTTGGAGGTGATCTTAATGTAAATTGTAGTGTATTAAAGCGCTTAGGGAAGATAGTCAGTATTCTTGACCAAATAGTTCCTACCCGTCCCTTATCCTATATTATAACCCTTAAAGTCCTACTTGATCTTGAGCTTTGACATTCTGATACTAGTGGAGTACTACACTAAGGGCAAGCTTATGGTTCATCTTATGTGGCATGTGAATTCTTTGTGAGAGTGAGCGGAATTTGATTCTTACACCCATTATTGTAATAAATTGCATATCTGTGAGTGAATGTGGGTGACTCTCTTATGGTGAGGGCACATGTTTGATGATAGATAGGTGACTTATATGATCACTTTGTTGAGTAATGTGCATGAGTTTGCAAACATGGTAGAGTCAATTCTTGAGGCTAGGAAGTTTTGAAGTAGTATTCATGTGTTTCAAGTTGTAATATAACAT
The DNA here is from genome assembly GCA_031232105.1 of Capsicum rhomboideum. Classification (NCBI taxonomy): domain Eukaryota; kingdom Viridiplantae; phylum Streptophyta; class Magnoliopsida; order Solanales; family Solanaceae; genus Capsicum; species Capsicum rhomboideum. The sequence goes on along the minus strand of CP124715.1, from coordinate 43,912,338 downwards.
GCCGAATGTGGAGCTTGCTATTCATGTGTTCGTTGTAGTGCTAGCTTGAGTGTCTTAGTTGTAGTAGTAATTATAGAGTCGCCTTGAGATGATTGTGGTTGTTGTTCGAGGACGAACAAAGGTTTAAGTGTGGGGTGGTGATCTAGGGAGTATTTATACGCCCTATTGCCATCTTCGACCCATGTTTACCTTATTTTTGAAAGTAATAAATGCGTATTTTGTATTGTTTTGATGGAATATTTGATATTGTGCTAATAAATATGATTAGACCCTTGTAGGTGGAACTTGCGACCTTTTGGAGCATTTTTGGAGTGGAAAGCGAGGTTTGAAGGAGCTACGACTGAAGGATATGGAAGATAGGAGGCAAGCTAAAGAGTTGAACTTGAAGAATCCAACCAAATCCACAAAGAAAAGTCGACAAAAGGAAGAAAATTGGAGCCTAAGTCCCAGGCTCGCCCAAGGGCGTGCCGGGCCGCTTTGGACAAAATGTTTACCCAAGTGGACAGCAGAGGGGGCGCCCAATGGCGTGCCGGGCCGCTCAGGCACACCTTTTCAGAGGCAAAAATTTGCCTAAGTCCCAGGCGCGCCCAAGGACGTGCCGGGCCATTTTTTGGTAAATTTTTGCCCCGAGTTTTTGTCTATAAATAGGGATTTTGGGTTATTGTATCATAATTCCATCTTTTGTAGACTACTTTGGGGCATTTTTGGCATTGAAATTAGGGTTAATACTCCTTCTTTTCAGCTTTGATGAATTTTTATCAAAGTATAATGTTAAATCAAGCTATGAGAGGCTAAAATCCCTCATTCTTGGGGTTGAGGCTACGAACATGAATCTCGTGAGTTGAATAGTATTGGTTTTTACTGAAGTTTATCAATTTATTGGTTATTCTTATATTCTTGATTTTACTATTTTAATGCTTAATTACCATTGAAATAAATCTATTGTCTTGAGAGGAGCTCGAGAGAGAAATTGAGAGATAAAACGTGGAATATAAGGAGCGTGGTCTTTACTCGAGGAAGGGATTCCAAGAGATTGATATGCGTTTAGGAATGAGAGGTACCTAATTCGCCGCGCTTGTTCAAAAACGGAAAGATAGTTTAAAGGCGTTAGAATTGGTTAAATCTATCCCCGCTAAATGATGTAGTTAGGTTTCCAATTTCTAATAGAAGGTTATAGTTTGGAGACGAATATAATCATATTATCAACCTTGGGATCAATAACCACGATAGACAGCTCAATTTTCTTAAACCATTAATATTCATGCGCTCGAGATGACGTTCAGGATGCCTTGACCCTGGGAATTCAACTTGCCATTGTTTATACCCCAAGTTAATTATGTTAGTTTAGTTCATAGTTATTTTGTACTTTAAAACCATCATATCTCTATATTCCACTGCTTAAATAAATAATCAAGAACTAGTTTAGTCTAGTGAATAGTTAAACGACAAGTCCCTGTGGGTTCGACATCCGGCTCTTTTAAAGGAGTCATTATATTACTTGAATGATCACGTGCACTTGCGTGTATAGCTGGGTCGCAACACACTCCATCTATGAGAACTCATGTGGTAAAAAGCATTTCCCAATAAAAATATTTTTCTTTTCTTTCTCCATCGATCTTCACTTTCCTAAAGTACTCTTTTCTAGAACTCTCTGCCACTCTTCACTCTTTTGCTTCCTCTCTAATCAAATGCAATACTCAACCAAATTTGACTAAATTTACGACGGAGCTTATAGCTGGGTGATTTCTGGTTTGATTATATCAATGTTGAGTTCTCTTCTCCATCTTTTCAGTTTAAGCTTGGAGTCGTACGGTTCTTTTCATCCTTCTCGGATCGTTTTTTACGGGGTCCGATCATGAAATTTTAGTTCTTGAAATGTATTATTCTTATATGATTTTTGGATTAACTCTCAAATTTGTGTTCTATCTTTGCACTAAAAAGCTCTACTTGATTGTGTTTTCATGGTGCCATTGAGGTTACAAAAAAGCTTAATTCTTTCTTTTATCATTCATAAATTATTGCTTGTCCTTTTTTCATTCAAGAAACTTCAAATAGATCTATGATTTATTGAGACATTGAGAGATTAAGGGGTTTTTCCAACTTAGGGCCAATTAGTGGTTTGCAATATTAGTGTGTAATCCCAAGGGTCGTGGGACCTGCAACATATTCCCCTATGACTTTTAGTATGAATTCAACAAAATTTAAGTTGAAAAATGGGTTTGCTACAGAGGATTTTTTTTTTGGTCAGAGCTACAGAGGATTTTTGTTGTCGAAAATAGCTAGCGGTGTTGAAGTGCTTTTATTTTTTTCCCTCTATTGTTGTGCTTATTAAGTTGTTGTAAAGAGCCGTATGCAAATTGAGAACAATAATTCATTGAACATACGAGAAATGGCATAGATACAAAAAAAGTATTGTCCATTTGGTTGTGTTTAGTAATGTGGACAATGAGAAACTACAAAAGCCAATGTAGATTATATAGTTTGCTTCCTACTGCATACTAGTAATATTTGAAGGAATTGAATGGCCAACTCAATCTTGGTTGCATTGTGTACAGACTAGGCTTCTCGTGAATTCAATTTTATATAAATATTACAGAATTGTAGATATGACTGCAGGAATAAAAACAAGTTTAACTCACATAAGTTGCATAACACATATAAAACTTAAAAATATCAGTTAGGAATTAGGATACGAATAGAGATAACAAATGGCCGGGGTCAAATTTGGACGGGTCAAAAAAACTTAAAACAATTAATAGTTGAGGTGTTTTGATAATTAGTTGATGATAGTTTAGGTAGGGAACTCGCATGATGGTTCAAGTATGAAACTAAAAAATCGAGGTATTTAAGATGAGTTTTTTACTCTTCACTATTCTGAAAAAACAATTTAAAACTTGAACAATTGAATGTGAGAAGTTTTTTGTTATAGCTTGCTATGTAATTCTGTCTTGGTCTACAATATTTTATTTTTTCCTACTTAGCCCCTTATGCCTTTAAGTTACCTGACTGTTCTAGTTGGCATGCTTCCTGTATTTTCTGCATAACAAAATAGAACATGTATAACAATTATCTGATTGTTCATTTTGTAGGTTTGTGTGATCTAAAATATTTTGAAGAACTAAGTCTCAGCAGAAGCAGCTTCATCGGAAAACTCCCTACATGTCTTGGAAAATTAACATTTCTTCGGGTAATTGATCTAACTCAAAATCAGTTTACTAGAAAGTTCTAAAAGATCCCATTCAGAATTATCTATGATATCGGCCACTGTTAAATAACTCTATTGAGACCTTATTCACCTCCTTGAGTGACTTAAGAAATACATTTGATTGTTCATCAAAGAAACTTGGGCAATCCTTCAAGAACAACAAAAACCATTTACCTTAGAACTTTATCTTCTTGAAACAGGTTAATTTGGAAGCAAACACCTAATGTCGGACTGCGATTTTCTGTATTGTTCTACAAATTCTAGTACTTATAAGTTGTTCTTGAAGAGATAAGCTAGTTGTGGTATAAATAAGAGAAGTAAAGTATTGATTCCAAATTATTCAAATGAGTTCTCTATTACTCATCGATGTAGGAAAACCACTATTAAGAAGAGCTGCCAAGGTTAGGTATATCACCTATCTACTGTAATCAAAGTGCATAATGAAGGCGATAAAGTTAAAATCAAGAATTAAAGATAAGTATCAAGTTGCATTCAGTTTTAAAAGGGAAAATACAATCATTTACATATCACCGGAGTAGAATGAACTTTAAAGTCATCAAGAAAGAACTAGATCTAAACTCATGTATGTGATGTCATTGATTTAAGGGACAATTTTCTTCTTAACCAGTGGGTCACTTCTTAATCTCTTGCTATTTTGAGAAAGCACTTCTTGTAATCTTGATAAGGGGACGTATTGTTTTTCCATTTTCTCGATGATGAGTGGCCTTGTACCTTCTCTAGAAGACTCACCAATTTCTCCTGAAATGAATGCAAAACTCCTCAATTGTTCTTGAGGTACTCTTGTCTGGTTAAGTTGATTGACCTACAATATACCAAAGAAAGTAATCATCTAGTAAGGTTCAATACAGGCAACATGAGTAGACAACAAGAAAGATAGTTAAAATTTGTTCTGCCACAAATAAGGAACTTGATTGCATTGATGCCATATTCTCAATAATAGTGCTTGAAAGTTGAAAGCTACAATAAAAAATATTTTAGTATGGGAAAAAGCTCAAATATGCCATCGAACTATTGGAAATGGCTCATTTATGTCATCCGTTAAAAGTTTGGCTCATTTATGTCATCGCTGTTACAAAATAGGCTCATCCATGCCATTGCTTCTTAACGGTGGTTTTTTAAAAACAGCTTTGCCACGTGGCATTTTACTAGAGGTCCACATCATTAATCAAATATGCCATGAAACTTTGAGAAAAGGCTCACCTATGTCATCCGTTAAAAGTTTGGCTCATTCATGCCTTTTTTTTACAGTCCGATTTGGTGATTTTTGCAAAACCATTTTGTACACATGACCAATAATGATTCATCCACATCATTAATTAAATCAGCCAAATAAAAAATCTAAAAAATTGCACTTTCTTCTAAAAGGTGAAATTAAAATTTTGTTTTCCACGACTCACAAATTTCTAGTACATCTGGTTCTTCAAGTCATTAGAATCTTCAAGTTTTGATTTTAATTTGATTTTGCTGAACTATTCTATTTTCTTCTCTGTAATTTCACCATTATAGAATTCTTCTGATTTTTGCTTCAAGTACAATTTTTTAAGAATTTAAAAAATTGTGTTTCGGTAACTAATTGATTCGTTGTTTGAAATAGTTGATGTCTGTTTCGGGCTTGAATTGACCTTGAGATTTGCAGAATTGTCGGCGATTCCGAAGAAATTGAAAATCGATGAACTCTTTACAGTGCCTATAAAGGAGTTACAAAATGCATAGAAATATTTTGGCCAGAGAAGTCGATATTTTCTTATTAGGAATTTTAAAATTTCTTTGGCTGATTTAATTAATGATGTGGACAAATTATTGTTGGCCACATGTACAAAATGGTTTTGCAAGAAACCACCAAACCGGACTGTTAAAAAAAATGGCATGAATGAGCCAAACTTTTAACGGATGGCATAGATGAGCCTTTTCTCAAAGTTCGATGGCATATTTGAGCCTTTTCCCTTTAATTAATGATGTGGACGAATTATTGTTGGTCATGTGTACAAAATGGTTTTGCAAAAAACCACCAAAACGGACTGTTAAAAAAAATGGCATGAATGAGCCTTTTTTGTAACAGCAATGACATGAATGAACCAAACTTTTAACGGATGACATAAATGAACCTTTTCCCAAAGTTCGATAATATATTTGAGCCTTTTTCCAAACAAAAAATGTACAACAAAACACGTTTACTATGAAAAATGTGTGTGTTATTGTGGATAATTACTCGAAATTTTATTTTATAGTACCAAAGACATTATCTAAATGTCATGGAAGTCACTAAAATTTTCTTTAATAAAAAAAATCACTCAACTTTATTTAAGTATCACATCAAGTCATTAGGAGAAAATAAGGGCGATAATTTAAGAGTGGACATAATATAATTTAATTTTTATGTCACTTAAACAACCTTATGTGACCACAACAATACTAATGTTTAATGGCCATTTATGAAGTTTTTTTAAATGTCTGGACAAGTTAGGTAAAAAGAAATTTGATTTTCTTAAAAGTACCACGACACTTCTTCGGCAAATTTTTTAAAGGGAAAAAGCTCAAATATACCATCAAACTTTGAGAAAAGGCTCATTTATGCCATCCATTAAAAGTTTGGTTCATTCATGCCATTGCTGTTACAAAAAAGGCTCATTCATGACATTTTTTTTAACAGTCCGATTTGATGGTTTTTTGCAAAACCATTTTGTACACATGACCAACAATAATTTGTCCACATCATTAATTAAAGGGAAAAGGCTCAAAAATGCCATCAAACTTTGAGAAAAGGCTCATCTATGTCATCCGTTAAAAGTTTGGCTCATTCATGCCCTTTTTTTAACAACCCGGTTTGGTGGTTTTTTGCAAAACCATTTTGTACACGTGGCCAACAATAATTCGTCCACATCATTAATTAAATCAGCCAAAGAAATTTTAAAATTCCTAATCAGAAAATATCGACTTCTCCGGCCAAAATATTTCTATGCATTTTGTAACTCCTTTATAGGCACTGTAAAGAGTTCATCGATTTTCAATTTCTTCGGAATCGCCGAACACAATTCTGCAAATCTCAAGGTCAATTCAAGCCTGAAACGGACATCAACTATTTCAAACAACGAATCAATTAGTTACCGAAACACAATTTTTTAAATTCTTAAAAAATTGTACTTGAAACAAAAATCAGAAGAATTCTATAATCGGTGAAATTACAGAGAAGAAAATAAGAATAGTTCAGTAAAACCAAATTAAAATCAAAACTTGAAGATTCTAATGACTTGAAGAATCAGATGTACTAGAAATTTGTGAGTCGTGGAAAACAAAGTTTTAATTTCACCTTTTAGAAGAAAGTTTAATTTTTTAGATTTTTTATTTGGCTGATTTAATTAATGATGTGGACGAATCATTATTGTCCATGTGTACAAAATAGTTTTGCAAAAAACACCAAATCGGACTGTAAAAAAAATGGCATGAATGAGCCAAACTTATAATGGATGACATAGATGAGCCTTTTCTCAAAGTTCGATGGCATATTTGATTAATGACGTGGACCTCTAGTAAAAGGCCACGTGGCAAAGCTATTTTTAAAAAACCACAGTTAAGAAACAATGGCATGGATGAGCCTGTTTTATAATAGCGATGGCATAAATGAGCCAAACTTTTAACGGATGGCATAAATGAGCCATTTTCAATAGTTCGATGACATATTTGAGCCTTTTCCCTTTTAGTATTATTACTTTTGATGAAGAGAATTTGTTATATGACTACTTACTTCTGTTCCATTACTAGGAGTAGAAAGGCCTTCATTTTCAACTTGTAGATGGACTTGTTGCTGCTGAGCTTCAGATTGATTTCTTCCCATAAGAGTAGGCCACTTTCTACTATTATGCCTTAATTGTCCACATGATCTGCACTTCACTTTGTAGCCCGCTCTTGTATCACAATTTCATTTTGAAAAGACTGATTATTTTTCTTTTCATTAGTTGCAGTGAATTCCTGTGCCCTAGAAGGAGTTGCTGAATTATTTTTTCACACTAAAGGGAAGGCGAATATAAGAGAAAAAGTATTCCTCAACAAACACAAAAGTTATTCATTCATGATTAGATGATTAATCCCCTTCCAAATACAAGAAAGGAGGGCTGAGATATGTTTATGAATGAGGGGACTGAAGAGGATACTGCAGAACGATATGTAAATGTATTATGTTTCAGTTTTTTTGTTCGTATAAAAGAGTAATATGTTTTATTTTGAAAATACCCTGACGAAAGTGGCTGGTGTGTTTAAATTGGTTACCACCATTAGTTGGGGGATTAAAATCACCCACTTTAATTAATTAAAGGTTAATTATGAAGGGTCAAATATCACAGGGATCAAAATAATAATAAGGCTCTAACACAGGGATTAAAATAATCCATGATTAGATGATTAATCCCCATCCAAATACAAGAAAGGAGGGCTGAGATATGTTTATGAATGAGGGGACTGAAGAGGATACTGCAGAACGATATGTAAATGTATTATATTTCGGGTTTTTTGTTCGTATAAAAGAGTAATATGTTTTATTCTGAAAATACCATGACGAAAGTGGCTGGTGTTTAAATTGGTTACCACCATTAGTTGGGGGATTAAAATCAGCCACTTTAATTAATTAAAGGTTAATTATGAAGGGTCAAATATCACAGGGATCAAAATAATAATAAGGCTCTAACACAGGGGTTAAAATAATTCCCCCCCCCCTCCCCCCCCCCCCCCCCCCAAAAAAAAAAAAGAAAAAAAGATCAGAACTTCATATTTTGATAACTTTTTAGGAGTCATTTTTAATCTTGAATGCTATTAATAGATTTTACAGCTATAGTCCCTCGGAATCGAAAAGTAATAAATAAGGAAATCAATGTCTTGAAACATATGTTCTCTTTCGGTAATTTTAAGAAAATTAAGGAAATGTAATTTACTTACACATTTTATAAGATCTTTTAAGCCTAATAAAATTATTTGATTACGTCTAAAATTTCTTAATGGTGAATGTCGCGATCCCTATTTTTATAAGATGAAATTTCGGGACTCAAAATAATTGTTTAAAAATGTTTGAGCCGCCACCTAATTTTAGAAAAACTAGAAAATCGATTAATTAAAGAAAACTTTTAGTCTGCAAAATCAATTAGATTCTAGGTAAGGGTTCAGGTTATTCCAAAAGAAAGATGTTAGACATCTTTTGAAATCCACAAAGGTGGGTTCCGACTGAACTCATTTTTTCAATTGAAGAGGAGAGAAAAAAAATCATTTGCACAAGTATAATAAATATGAAATATACTCAAAGAATAAAGTAAAGCAGGAATAGCGAAGAAGCTGTAAAAACATTTGGTAAAAATGTTAGTAATAAATAAATATAATTAAAATAAATTAAAAAAATAATAATAAACGAAAAGTAAAACTCATATTATATACATGAGAGACCTTGAAAATCGATAAAAATTTCTTCATCGGCCAAGTATCGAAATTTGAATAAAATAATTGAACTTAAAATAAAATCTGTCATTTGTAATGCGGAGGCCTCGAAAATTCGATGGAGAAATTTTATTAATGGCCAAATATATTAAATATTTATAATAAAATAAGTGAACCGTCTTTTATAATGAGAAGACTTCAAAAATCCGATGAATTTTTTTTTTTTTATCATTGGTCAAATATTAAAACTTGAATAAAATGATAAATCATTTGTATTAAAAAAAAAAGTTGAACGAGAAACTCTTCCAGATTTGAATGACACTACGAAACCAATAAAACGATGCAAACATAACAACCATAACGGATCTAACATATCACACAAAAAATATTCATCAAAACAGTAGTAACAGTAACAAACAAAATTAAATTTGACTCACCTGAGAATTCAAGAGGATCTGTTTATAGATAAACATGTACATAGCTATTATTAGAAATAATAAACAATAGCAATCAAATAACAACAAAACAATGAACCGATATGTAATAATATGAACATCAAAACAAAGAAACAAACAAAATACTATAAACTAGAAATAAACAACAATATAAATTCAAATCAATATTAAAGCAATCCAATTGGGTGAACATGAAGAAAATCTAACCAACAGTCCACAAGAATGCAATAACACACCGGAAAATTCAAAGAAAATCATTGGAAAAACCAAACTCAGGCCAGATCAGAGTGTCGTCGGAGTCATGGCTTGAAAAATAGAACAAAAAAAAATCAGAAAGAGAAGGTGGTAAACGGTGTCTAATTCATCGTGGGTTATGGCCGAAGCTCGGAGCTCTGTCGCTTCGTTGGACTCTTCTTTGATAGTGGGATTTATCGGAGAACAAGGCTAGATCTGGTTCTGTCACCAGAGCACAGAGCTCATGATGGTGGTGGTGTCGTTGTTGGATGTTCATCACCGGAGGTCGAAGCTCGTGGTGTGGACTTGTGTATTCGCCGGAGTTGAGAAAGGTAAAGGGAACTGTTTGGTTGGTTGTTTGCAGTGAGCTTTGTTGGTGTAGTTTCAATGGAGTTTCCCGTTGGTGGTTTCTTGGTGGTGTTGATGGTTGTTTTCGGTTGAGCTCCGGTGGTGGTGATGTTGCGGTGGTATATGGGTGGAGGATAAAGAGGAAAACGGGTGGAGGGTGGTGTTTTGTTGTGGTGGAGGAGAATTGTTTTTCGGTGGGTGGTGGAGGTCACCGGAGTTGGGGAAAGGGAGGAAGTGAGGTCTTTGTGGTTAATAGGAGTTTGTGTGTGACCGGCGGTGGTTTTCCCGTGGGTGGCGATCGAAGAAAAAGGAAAAATCTGTTTGGGAAACAAGAGTTTTCCTTTGGAATTTTTGCCCAATTTAAAAATTTTCACGAGAAAATAAAATCGAGTAAAATCATGTGTTTAATATCATAGTTTTAAAAAATTATGAATTATTCAAAATCATAAATTATCTAAAATAATGAATATTTGATCTTATTCAAAATTATAAATATTTAACTTATATGTGTGAACAAATATTTTTTTCATTTTTTATGAATTAATGGATTATGATAAAAATAAATTAATAAATATATTTAATATCAGATAAGAATATGATTTGAGTTTAAAATAAAATTGATGATTTAATAAAACTCAAATAAATATTTGTTTATAAAAACAATTGTGTAAAAAATTAGTGATAGTCAATATTTAATTTAAAATAGCAATAAATTAATAAAAATCTTAATATTTTCAAGAAAAAGAATAATTATCAATAATTTGTGTCAAAATTGCACAAAACATGTAAAAATTGAATTTTATACTCTTTAACAAATAAGAAACATAAAAATATTTATTTTGAAAATATCGGATCAAAATTAAATGTCAACAATGAAAATGAAATAATAACAAATTTATAATCAAAATCTATTTGAATTTTAAGACTAAATTTTTTCTATATAATGAAAAACACTAAAAATAATTAGAACGAGAAAAAGATAAAAAGATGTATGTTCTCTGTACTTTTCTAATTTGAAGCACTCATAGACTTCCAGTACAGGTAAATCGTGATTATCTGACCATTACATAAAAAGGATGAGAGTTGAGCGTTAGATAGTATGAGCCTATGAAGGGTGGTGAAGAATATTAAAAAAAGTATGTTTTCTTGGTTTATCCAATTTATAGTATTAAATTTTTTTGCTTATATATGAAAAAATTATATTTTCTATTAACTTCAATTAAAAAAAAGATTCTTTTTAAATCTAATAAATTTAATTTGCGATCATGTGAAGCACAAATAGGTTCACTAGTTTAAATATTAAAATAACAGTAATTCTAAATCATTTTCTACCAACTTTATCATCTAAATTCTTTTAACTCAAAGATCTCAAAAAAGGGTTTTTGGGTTTTTTTTTTCCCAAATTGAAAATTTGGTATTTCTTTGATTCGATCTTCGATTCTTCCTCGTTTTTACTTGGGTTTTCACCCATATAGTCCTTTTCACTTGAGGATTATGATTTTCAAACAAAAATTCCGTTTTTAGCCTTTTTGATGGATTTTTGGGGTTTTGACGGTAAAGCTTGAAAATGGTTTTTCTTCGATTTGGACCTCGTTTTTAAATCGTTTTCGCATGGGTTTTCAGCTGTAGGTTCCTTTAACCTTGGTGAATGTGTTTTTAAAATAAAATTCCAGTTTTACCCCTTCATTTTCAAAACTCATTTTTCGAGGTCTGTTTTGACCCATTTCTAATATGGTCAATATGGGTATCATTAGCTTCCTTTTGACTTGTAGATGCCATATTGATGTGATTTAATGCATTTGATGTTGATTCGGAAGAATTGGGCTTTCGGTTGAGGTCTTGGACTGCGTTTGAGCTTGCGGGTCTTCATTTAAGGAAAGTTGAGCTACACCTTGACTTTTTCCAAAGTGTTTATGTGTTTGTATGCTTGGTTATTTGTATTTGGTGATTCTTTAAGATTGGGGGTCCCGCTTAGGTGAAATGGCAAGCATCTCCGCGGGTACCGGAGTCTTTGGTGGATCATAATTAGATTATTGTTTTCCTTAGTTAGTATTATTGCTTGTGCTTATCCTTAGAAGTAGATTATAGATAACTAACTTAGTGTTTTTGTAATGTTAGTATTAATTCCTATTTTGGACCTAGATTAATGTTTAGTGGACTTTGACATAATGATTGGGGCTTTAGTGACCTCTTAAGGGATAATTGTGTGATCATCATGATTTGATGGAATAACTGGGGTTAGAAGATACTTAGAGCGAGATTGACTTGTAATAGTTAAGGAAGCTTAAGTTATGATCAAGCTAAGTTTGGGTAGTCTCACGTTCTATTATTGTTGAGATTGTTGATATCTATCATTGCGTGCCCGGGTGGGGGTTTATGTACATATTATTATTACCGGTCTTGAGTGTATATTTTATGGTGAGGCTCGAATGGGGGTTTGAATTGTGTTAATTGGCTATGAGCGTGCATTTAATTGTCATATTATGTACTATGTCACTGAGTAAAGGCTTGAATTGATGACTATTGGTCATGATTTTGCATTAAGGCCATATTTATTATTGTGTTGCCCGAGTGGGGGCTTGACTTGACATTGTAGGACTTATCAAAACATGTGATTGCATATTCATCATAGTGATGCCCGGGAGTGGGCTTGAGAATGGTAATTTTGATGATTACATGACCATATATTCGGTTAGTACCAAGTGGAGACTGATATCATGAGTTATTGATACATTGAGTTGATTCTGAGCTCACTTGTGCATACGTATTGATGGATTTGAGATCCTTGTGTTCAGATTACTGTGAGCATTGCATCCTCATATCACACATGCATATTCATGAGACATTGGTATCACTGGGACATTTTGTAAAATCGTCTACCGTGATCCACGAGGTGGAGAGGCGATATTGATGAGATATTTTACCAAACCCTCTATCGTGATCCACGAGGCGGAGAGGAGATATTGAGATTGAGACTGAGTAGTATATGGGTTGCGAACCCCCCATGGGTCCTACCTGGTAGATGCGAGCTCGGTGGGTGTATACAGAAAGTTATGCGATATCTTTCAAAGATTCATCTTCATCACATCATCATCACTTCATTTTCATCACATCATCATCACTTCATTGCATTGCATCATTTGCATTGCATTATCATCTTTGGTGTGTTTTCATATTGTGTTAGTGTCTACTCTTGTATCTTATTTCTGTGTTAGGATCTTGTTTGTAATACTGTGTTTGAGCATTCATTTCACTTTATTTCATTATCCTATTTCATCGTATGTTGGTGGAAAAGGAGAGGTGTGATATGACTTGGGTATGATGGTGACTTGATCGAAAGATAGATGGATAATACCCTTTTTGGTAGCATGAGATACATCCTTATATATATATACACACTCTCGCTGTTGCTATCCCATAGTATTGGTTAATGATGATTGACTCACCTGGATTAATGTGTCTACCCTGCATTTGGTTTACCTGTTGACCATTGTCTTGGGTTACCCTGGTAGGATAAAATACTGTGATTTTGGCGAGTTATAGAATGATTGGGGAAATCTTGGGTAGTTGGAGTGGTGGTTCTTTCCATCACTTTGGATTAGGGTCGGTTATCGACGATGCTTGCTGAGTACATGTGGTTTCGTACTCACTCTTAATTCCTTTTCCTTTTTCTTGTTTTTCTGCACCCCGTGCAGGTATTGGGCCGAGTAGCAGTTTGTAGATCGTCTTCTTCCAGTATTAGCGTTGTGGAGATTAAGGTAGTAACTGAGGGACTTCAGGACTTCTCAGATCTCTCTATTTAAGCCTTATGCTTTATTCGCATCTAAGATATTCTAAAAGATTATTATTCCTATTCTATATTAGAGGCTTGTACTAGTGACAACCAGACCCAAGATGTATCTTGAATATTTGCTTCTTCTTTATATATATTTTGGGGAATATTCTTTTTTCTTCCACTTCTGATTTACTTAATTTTTGAGTTTGGATTGGGATAGGCTTATTTGTCTGGAAGGTGGGACAAGTGCCATCACGTGCCTATTTTGGGTCGTGACAAATTGGTATCAGAGCCCCAGGTTCATTGGTCTCATTAGTACAAGCCAAGTTGAGTAGAGTCTCGCGGATCGGTGCGGAGACGTCCGTTATCTATCTTCGAGAGGCTACATGACTTTAGGAGATTTCCTTTTCTTCACTCTTTATCGTGCCTTTGTAGCTTTGTATGACTCAAAAATCTCTTATTCACTCTCTCACAGATGGTGAGTACGCATTCTTCCGTAGCTAAAAACTCATAAACTGTGCCTTCGATGCGCGGTAGGAGTAGAGTTTGAGGTAGAAGTCAGATTGGAATGTAGGGGATGGCTAGAGGTCAAGATAGAGTTGCCTCTTCCAGTTCTTGAGTGGCTAGTGGTGGTAGGTCTAGTGAGTTAGAGGGATTGAGTCTAGTGCAGACACCACTCGTGACCGTACCTAAGCTTGAGGATTGTTTTGTTCGAGTGTTGGGTTTCCTTTAGAGGGTGGATCCTATTCTGATTTAGCATGCTACTTCAGGGCTTCAGACTTTAGATGTATCTTCGATTCCTACTGATTCTCCTAGTGTTGATGGGATATTGCCAAAGATTGCTTCACATCCAGTGATCTTATCCTTCATGTCAATGGAAGTACAGATTAGATTTGTACAGTTTATGAGGACAGATCCTTCTTGATTTGATGGAGATCCTTGGGTTGATGCTTACATGTTCTTGCTTGGTTGCCGTGAGAGGTTGCACAGATTGGTCTTGGTGGATTCTAATGGAGTAGACTTCGCTTTCTTTCAGTTCTTCGGGCCATCTAGACAATGGTGGAGGACCTTTGTAGAGAGTAGACCAGTTGGATCACCTCCTCTTTCATGGGATCAGTTTGCTCAAGTATTTCTAGAGAAGTTTATGTGGAGACATGAGCTGCTCACAGGTCAGAGGGCCCGAGGTTTTGATGCTCATAGCTATATGCATGATGGAGGTCAGGATCTTCGTGGTTATACTTGGAGGGGGTTAGATCATGGTAGTCATCCAGGTTTCTCAGGCCTAGTTCAGTGGACTCCAACTTTGTTGGGTTGCTTCTTATGTGGAGATTTGGGGCACTATAGGAGGAGTTGCCCACATGTTAGACAGGGAATTGCTACACTAGTTACTCCAGGAGATGACAGATATCTGTATCATGTCTCACAGGATAGACTCGAGGCAGGAGCTTCTGGTACTGTAGTCACAGGTATGATCCTTGGTACATCTTTGTTATGCCTTAGTGGTGTTCGACTATGAATATACATTCTCTTATATGGTCGTCTATTCAACATTGAGTCTTGATATGATTTCATGAGTTTCGCTGGAACCGTTGTCATTTGCTACTCCTTAGATGTTTCTTTAGTGGTGGATCGGGTGTGCCGATCCTATGTTGAGACTCGTTCATAGTATGTCCCTGGATTTGTTTTGATCTTTTTTGAGTATTGTGGATTTTATTGTTCTGAGTATGGTTCTCTTGATGGTTATGCTGTGGAATAATGGTGGATCAATTCTAGGTTTCAACGTCTGTCGATTGATTAAATGAATTGGTCTCATGGTTTGGCGTTTCGGGTTGCAGCATGCCTAGTGGTACTCCTTAGTGGTAGGCCCTGCAATAGTCTAGACTTGTGTTGTGTTTGGTTCGAAAGCATTGCAAGTAAAGGATTTTAGTTGGATAAAGAAAGATTTCAGGCATTTGGGCCTCGCGATTTGTTACTTCCTTAGTATTTGGCCTTTGCTTGCTTGAATTCGCTATTTGGTATTGAGACACTCCTCGGTTTGATTCAAAGATTTCTGCTCATGAGAATGTTGGCTTTTTTTTTGGAAAGGTTTCAAATGGAAAAGGGTGCCTAATGCGGCGTTTGTTATTCCTGTAGCTAGGTGGCTTTTGTAGAATATTTTGCTTATAAGCTTCGATTTGAGTATGTGTTACTCTTCGTGGACCTTGTGTTAGGAAAGGTTGAATGAGAATTGAGCTGGTTTGAGTTGTACCTTATTAGTCCATGACTCATGTGTTAGAGAATTTTAAATAGACATAGAGTTAAGGAAAAAGATAAGAATTTCTTTTGTGCATAAGGATATTTGATTCATTAGGGCTTATCTTGGGTCGAGTTAGAAATTTGGAGTCCTGATAGTATGGTTCATTGGTACCTTGTGTAGAGTCTAGCAGTGTCTCTCCCGATATTTGATTTGTGACTTGGGTGTCAGTCAGTGAGATATTATGATGGTTGTGCTTCTTCTATCGGTTGATGGTTTCTGATATGATGGGTCGCTTATGTGTGCGGGATTGAAAAAACTCTTTGTTCTACCCAGTTGTTGAGGATTTTGGGTTGTGTAATGCCTTTTAGGTATCGATATTTGCTTGGGTCTTTGTGATGAGTCACGTAAGGGTTTGATGTCATTTCTATGTTCACGTCTGGGGTATATAGGGTTTGATGGTGCTCGTTGATTACTTCAAAAGGGTGGAGTATGAGAGTGTGATGGTAGAGTAGAGTTTTGGTGTGCTGAGTGTGGCTTTTAGGTGTTTTGTGTAGTTTTGATATCGGTTTCTGGCCTAGTAGCTTTAGCCTAGGGCTATAGTGTGAGTTGTTTTGATAGTGATAGTATCGACCTTAGGCAAGTGGATTCAGTGTTTTGGTAGGTGGTTATGTGATTGGTGAGTCCCTTGGTTTTGTGGGTCTAAGGGTGATTTGTGGTCTTATGGTTGTGGCTTGTGCCTTGTGATGCCTTATTCAAGTTTAGATTAGCCGAACATGCTCAGTACCTCTATTATGTTTGACTTAATTTATGAGTTTAGAGAAAGTTCATTGATATTGAAATTCGATTTCATCAAGAATTCTGGCCTTTTGTGTCTTGTGTTGTGACTTGGTGAGGTCTTATGTGATAGATTCTGGTTCTATGATGAGACCGGTAGTTCATTAGTTGTGACCCGCATTGGGGTGCTTGTTTGATGTCTCTCGAGGGCATTTTCCATCTTTACTTGTGCTGTTTTTTCTAGTTTGTACGTTCGAGGACGAACGTGAATCTTAGTGGTGGATACTGTAATGATCCTCATTTTTGAATTTGAGAATTTTCTGTGTTTTTGACCATTTTTCCCCTCCCTGTAGTTGCCTTATCTTGTTATGAGTAGTGGGGATGGTTGGCGTGGTCCCCGATACATTCGGGAGTGTTTTATCTGACTTCATAGTTTTGAGTATCCTTAAAATGATAGATTTGACTTCGGTGAATATTTTGTGATTCGAGTCTCGAATGAGGTTTTTGACTATTTCATTAGATCCGAAGCATTGATTTTAGGTTGGTAGCATGGTTGATTTGGGTTCGTAACCTTTCATTGTATTTCAACCCTCCATTTGAAAATAATGTATTTTGGCCTAAAGGGGTTCCAGGGGTTAATTTATTGTAAACAACTTTTTTTGTAAATCCGATGATTCCATTGGATCCGGAACGTGTTTTATGATAAATTTGCACTATTGGTTCATGTTCATAGGGTTCCAAATGAGTTTCGAGGATCAAAAACAAGTTTTTAAAATTGCTGATGGTTGGTCAATAGTTGACTGCGGTCAACGTTCAACAAGTCAATCTTCTTTGCTGAAAATTGCCCAAATTCGGGATTTAACCCAGTTTTGCTCATTTTCACCATTTTTATCATATTGGGAGCTTGGGAGGAAGATTTTGGGGGAGATTTCTTGCGTAAGTTCGTGCGGGTAAGTTCCTAACTCAATTCTAAATCATTTCCTATCAACTTTATCATCTAAATTCTTTTAAATCAAAGATTTCAAAAGAGGGTTTTTGGGTTTTTTTCCCCAAATTGAAAATTTGGTATTTCTTTGATTTGAGCTTCGATTCTTCCTCGTTCTGACTTGGGTTTTCACCCATAGAGTCCTTTTCACTTGAGGATTATGATTTTAAAACAAAAATTGGTTTTTACCCTTTTGATTTTCGATGGATTTTTGGAGTTTTGACGGTAAAGCTTGAAAATATTTTTTTCTTCGATTTGGACCTTGTTTTTAACTTATTTTCGCATGGGTTTCTAATTGTAGGTTTCTTTAACCTTGGAGAATGTGTTTTTAAAATAAAATTCCAGTTTTACCCCTTCGTTTTCAAAACCTATTTTTTGAGATCCGTGTTTGACCCATTTCAAATATGGTCAATATAGGTATCATTAGCTTTCTTTTGACTTGTAGATACCATATTTGATGTGATTTGATGCATTTGGTGTTGATTCAGAATAGTTGGGCTTTTGGTTGAGGTCTTGGACTGCATTTGAGCTTGCGGGTCTTCATTTAAGGCAAGCTGAGCTACACCTTGACTTTTTCCAAAGTGTTTATGTGTTTGTATGCGTGGTTGTTTGTATTTGGTGATTCGTTAGGATTGGGGGTCCTGCTTAGGTGAAATGACGAGCATCTCCGGGTACTGGAGTCTTTGGTGGATCATAATTAGATTATTGTTTTCCTTAGTTAGTATTATTGCTTGTGCTTATCCTTAGAAGTAGATTATAGATAACTAACTTAGTGTTTCTGTAATGTTAGTAGTAATGCCTGTTTTGGAGTTAGATTAATGTTTAGTGGACTTTGACATAATGATTGGGGCTTTAGTGACCTCTTAAGGGATAGTTGTGTGATCATCATGATTTGATGGAATAACTGGGGTTAGAAGATACTTAGAGCGAGATTGGCTTGTAATAGTTAAGGAAGCTTAAGTTATGATCAAGCTAAGTTTGGGTAGTCTCACGTTCTATTATTATTGGGATTGTTGATATCTATCATTGCGTAACCGAGTGGGGGTTTATGTGCATATTATTATTACCGATCTTGAGTGTATGTTTTGTGGTGATGGACGAATGGGGAACTTGAATTGTGTTAATTGGCTATGAGTGTGCATTTAATTGTCATATTATGTACTATGTCGTCGAGTAAAGGCTTGACTTGATGACTATTGGTCATGATTTTGCATTAAGGCCATATTTATTATTGTGTTGCCCGAGTGGGGGCTTGACTTGACATTATAGGCCTTATCTAAACATGTGATTGCATATTCATCATAGTGATGCCCGGGAGTGGGCTTCAGAATGGTAATTTTGATGATTACATGACCATATATTCAGTTGGTACCAAGTGGAGACTGATATCATGAGTTATTGATACATTGAGTTGATTCTGAGCTCACTTGTGCATATATCATGCGTATTGATGGATTTGAGATCCTTGTGTTCAGATTACTGTGAGCATTGCACCCTCATATCACACATGCATATTCATGAGACATTGGTATCACTGGAACATTTTGTAAAATCCTCTACCGTGATCCACAAGGCAGAGAGGCGATATTGATGAGACATTTTACCAAACCCTCTACTGTGATCCATAAGGCAGAGAGGAGATATTGAGACTGAAGCTGAGTAGTATATGGGTTGTGAACCCCCCATGGGTCCTACCTGGTAGCTGCGAGCTCAGTGGGTGTATACAGAAAGTTATACGCTAACTTTCAAAGATTAGTCATCATTACATCATCATCACTTTATTGCATTGCATCATTTGCATTGCATTATCATCCTTGGTGTGTTTTCATATTGTGTTAGTGTCTACCCTTGTACCGTATTTCTGTGTTAGGATCTTGCTTGTGATACTGTGTTTGAGCATTCATTTCACTTTATTTTATTATCTTATTTCATCATATGTTGGTCAAAAAGCAGAGGTGTGATATGACTTGGGTATGATGATGACTTGATCGAAAGATAGATGGATAATACCCTTTTTGGTAGCATGAGATACATCCTTATATATATATATACACACTCTCCCTGTTGCTATCCCATAGTATTGATTAATGATGATTGACTCACCTGGATTAATATGCCAACCCTGCATTTGGTTTACCTGTTGACCATTGTCTTGGGTTACCCTAGTAGTATAAAATACTGTGATTTTGGTGAGTTATAGAATGATTGGGGAAACCTTGGGTAGTTGGAGTGGTGGTTCTCGCCATCAATTTGGATTAGGGTCGGTTATCGACGTGCTTGCTGAGTACATGTGGTTTCGTACTCACTCTTGCTTTCCTTTTTCTTGTTTTTCTGCACCCCATGCAGGTATTGGGTTGAGTAGCAGTTTGTAGATCGTCTTCTTCCAGTATTAGCATTACGGAGATTGAGGTAGTAGCTGAGGGACTTAAGGACTTCTTAGATCTCTCTATTTATGTCTTATGCTTTATTCGCATCTAAGATATTCTAGAAGATTATTATTCCTATTCTATATTAGAGGCTTTTACTAGTGATAACCAGACCTGAGATCTATCTTGAATATTTGCTTCTTCTTTATATATATTTTGGGGATTATTCTTTTTCTTCCGCTTCTGATTTACTTGATATTTGAGTTTGGATTGGGATAGGCTTATTTGTCTGGCGGGTGGGACAAGTGCCATCACGTGCCTATTTTGGGTCGTGACATATAGAGGGTGGAGAGTTGTCTCGTGTGCACATAGCCTCTTCTCATATTGGAATCTCACCGGGTATGCCTTGAAATTGCTCTCATGAAGCGTGGTCTTCAAAACCTCATTGTACTAGATGTTAGGTTTGCACTGAGTATTTTTGGAGGAAGGTGGCGACCTAAGAAGGCTTAAGTAAAAGAGGGTTTTAAAAATAATTTCACTTTGGCTACTGCTCGAGTATCACTACAGTTGGCCTGATCCACTTCTTTTAGGTTTTTGGCCTAATTATGTTGGGCCTTGCTTTTTCCTAAGAAATAATTTCTATCAAGTCTGTAAAAGGGATTTTCTTCATCGCAAAGTTTTTTTGGGATAATTTTTGACATAACGATGTTTTGGATAGTTACAAGATACCCATTTTTCATTCCCACTTTTCTAAGAAACATTCAAGGGCTTAGTAGGGGCGACTTTCTTTATATTTTGGAAGTTTTCATCTTTGTGGTAAGGTTTCTTTACACTCCAAACTTGAATCACTCCTTTAGATTCATAAAAATTATAAGAATCGTAATCACGGTGGAATTTGGAGATTAGCCCTAAATTATGAACTGGTGGGAACTAGTGGAGATTTAGTTTATTATCAATTGTTGGTTGATACTCGGGTGTTATAAAACACTTCCTATGCTAGAATTCTTGATTGCTTAGTTCAATAATAAATATTTAAGGATAAAATACACTAAGAGGATGATTTGGGAAAATTCTTAAGTTAATTTGATAAATGTGAGTTCCTAATGTTTAGGAAGGGTGGAATATTGTGTTAAGAATTGTGTAATTATTGTTTATAGATCAAGAATGAGCCGAAGTCGAAAGGAAGGGTAATTTTATGGCTATATAGTGGTTACGATCAAGGAATCGAGGTAGGTTATGGTTTAATTGTAGTAAGACTTGCTTGGCTGTATGCTTACATATGAGTTGGGTGTTTGTGATTTGCTTTCGGGCATTAATTATGATTATTGACTGTATTATGCATTGAACATATGGTTTTGAGATGGTATTGAGATGATAGATGGATCGGGTGTCACAGCCGACACTATTATATGGATCGGGTGTTATGCCGACACTATTGTTGGATTGGGTACCATGTCGGTACTGATACTTAAACTGAGATCATACCGTGTAAGTCATATCTGAGAGTCCTTGCTGACTCTAGTATGTGTGTACATCTTGCATGTATGCAATCATCATTTTATTTGAATATATGTATATGCTGGTGACCATTGTTGAAGAATCTACCTAAGTGTAATTGATATACTTGTGTACTTGTATTCCTGATGATATAAAGTATTATGACGGTATTTGATTGTCAATTAATTGTGAGTTGTATTTTGATTGGTGTTACTTGCATTTACCTTGACTATCTGTATGGTGTTGAGTTGAGTCGGTTGATGATGCTTACCATTGCTTATTTGTTGTATTGATACTATATGTACTCTTTTTTTTATTGAGTGCAGAGCATGTTCCAGCATTTGAGATTAGACCTCGACTCTAGTTTGTGATTCAGATAATAATTCAAGGGTGAGCACCATGTCCGGGCAGCCACAGATCATTCTTATGTTGGTTATGTCTTTTGTTTCGGGACATATACATCCCTTTTACTTAGTACTCTGGATATTATTTAGAACTGATCTTGGACACTATTTTAGATATTTTTGTATGGTGGCTTTCATGTCCCGGGGGTTGTAATAATTAGAGATACATTCTGGACTCTATTTGTTTTTGTGCATTCAGTTTGTTAATAAAGAACTTGTCTTGCTTTTATTGTGTTTAGTGAGATAAATAGTGGTGGATTAATAATGATTTTTTGTGCAAGTTACTGGTAGTTGGTTAAGGAGTTGGGTTTAGATGGTTCTTCCACTATAGAGTTAGGGTAAGTGACACTCATTACTGGTTGGATTGTGATAGGTCCAGGTTCATATTTTAGCTTTTCGAGGTAGATTATGGCTTAACTTTCTTTAGACGGGGCTGTACAGTTAACCATTCATACAAAGTATGCAATGGGTTGGGTATTTAATCGTGAGATTCATCTTTTGAGATTATTATTTTATCGTGTTACTTGTGTGGGAGCTTAGTGAATATTATTATTGACATGAGAGATTATTATTATTGTGATGCTCATGCGGGGGCTGGTACTGGTCTTGTTTGAGCATTATTTACCTTTATTATTATTGTGATACCCGAGTAGGGGTTTAGATTGATGTTATCGATGTCTTACATGACTCTTTACTATTGTGGTGCCATGCGATAACTTATATCATGATCTATTGAGATTTAAGGAGATTTGAGCTCATTTATACCATTATTGAGTTGATTCATTACATGATATTGTTTTGGTTATGAGCATGTATCCTCATTCCATTCATCCATATTCATGGAATTGTTACCACAGAGAAACACTAATTTTGAAAGAAAATAAAACACTTTATAGAAAGCCTTGATCGAGAGATATGGCAATAAGGTTGATTGAGATATGAGATTGTGATAGTATATGGGTTGTGAACCCCGTATGGGTCTTCTCTTAGAAACTTATGCTCGAAAGGTGTATATGAGGTGATATTGAGACATTCCATCCTTATCATACCAATGCATTACATCATTTGCATTTCTCTTATATTTTGTGCTAGTTGTGTAATTTATCCATCCTTTGTTAATTCGTGTGTAGTTATTATTATACTATTATTATACTTGTAGTATTTGTACTATTAGGAGATACGATTCGAGCCACCATTTGAAACTTTTCTGTATGCAGGTGAAAGCATGCTCATAGTATCCTTTATATGTTTTATTTTCTACTTTGCTTGGTCGGCCTATGGTTCCTTCTGAGTACAAGTGGATTGTACTCACTCCTACTTTCTGTACCCTTTTGGTGCAGATCCCAGTTTGAGTATAACCCACAGAGCGTGATTTCATGTTGTGTTGAGACTATTTGGAGTGCTAGTGAGCTTCCCGTCCGGAGCCTATTCTAGCCTCTCTCATTTCTATTGTCTTGTCTTTATTTTACTTTTAGAGACAGACCGAATTCCATGTCAGTATTATTAGTGCTCTTTACTCATGACACTATATCTTCGGGTTTGATTTGTATTTGTTCAGTTTTGAAGTTGGTTTAGATATTGATGGTTTGTAAGAGTCCACCAGTATAGGTAAGACCTGTTTTGGCACCAAGTCCATATATCATGATACCGAAGAACCATAAGAACGCAAGGAGAAATTGCAAAAAAGTAAATAACAAGAGATATTTACGTGTAAACCTCCTTGCTCAAGGGACTAAAACCATGGCCTACCCCATTAGGATTTCACTAATCTCTCCACTAATCACCAAGCTACAAAATGATTACAACCGTTGTGCAAAATAGGAATTAAACTCTTAATTCCTACTCACTAGCAATAACTTTATTGCTACACACACTCACAATAACTCTACTGTGAGAACTCCACTAGCTAACTCTAGCTTAAAAACAACTCAATAAAAATTCTGTCACAAAACTACTCACAAGAATCTCTAAGATGAGATGCAAGTTTGCAGTTGTAAGATCAATGCAAAAGGACTTAATCAACCTAGAAACAACGACATATTTCACTATGAGCAAATGGTTTATAAATTGCTGAATCTTTACAATAATAGACGAGGATTTTACTTGAGAAAATTTTCTTTTCAGATTCTGCAAAAAATTGAGTTTCTCTCCTCAAGTGTGAAAAATATATATGATAAGCATTGGGAGAGAAGCTTCTTCATTGGTGGATGTTGGAAAGGACCGCTGAGAATTCATCCCACTAATGTGCTAAACTGCCAGAGAGCACTGGACAACTAGCACATAAGACAAATACTTACAACTGCAACACTGCATACTGGGACACTATTTGACGTAACTAGTTCTTTCATCAGGTTAGACAATCATCTAAACATGAATCACAATCAAACAAGCATGGACCAGGTCTAGTGATGAAGTTTGACAATCATCAAAACTAGAATTCTAAAAATTTCCCCCTTTTTGATGATGAAAAAACCAGACTCTCAGAGTAGCAATCCACACATTGACATTGATTCATCACACATCAGTTTCCCCTATCTCTAGCTATTAGCTATCTTTATCACACATTAGTTCCCCCTTTCACCAACATTATCTAATTAAGCCAACATTACTTTCCCTTTTTACCAGCTATCAGCTATCTTCTCCCTTTTGCCATGCTCTCTTCCCGAAACTACACCAAATCTTCCCCCTTTTGGCATAATTAAAAAGCTAAAGAAGTAAAACAAAGCAAGAATCCTTGCATCATATAGCTGCCCACTTTTCATAGCCATGATATTGGAGATGAATTAGTGTAATTTGATCAGACTGAGCCTAGCTCAAATCCTTTTAAAGTTTTCCCTTCGAAGAGCTTTAGTGAAAATATCAGCAACCTGGTCCTCCGTTCAAAAAAATTGCATGCTGATAAACCCCTTCTCAACATTGTCTCTTAGGATGTGATCTCAAATATCAATATGTTTTGTACTTTTGTGTTGGATAGGATTCTTTGCCATATTAAGAGAACTGGTGTTCTCACAGAATAATGGAGCTATTTCAGTCATCACTCTAAAGTCCTCAAGCTATTGCTTGATCCATAGATGTTGAGCACAACATGAAGCAGTAACTACATATTCAACATCAACTGTAGAATGTGCTACTGAGTTCTGTTTCTTGGTTCCCCAAAAAATCAGCGAGGAGCCAAAAATATAAGCCATTCCAGATATGCTCTTCCTATCAATAAGAAATCCAACATAATCAGCATCAACATACCCAATTAGATCAAATGTGTTTCCAGATAGATAGAAAAGAGCAAGATCAGTTGTTCCCTTTAAGTATCTCAACATTTATTTGCCTGCCTTCAAGTGAGACTCCTTTGGACATCCATTGAAGAATGCATTTTTTACATTCATTTGAAATAGTTTGAACTCCATGTAGGATGCAAAGCAACGAGAATGCGAATAGCTTCCATCCTAGCAACTGGAGAAAATGTTTCATGATAATCTATACCTTCTTCTTGATTGTAGCCTTGCACCACCAATCTAGCCTTGTTCTTTACTGTGGTTCCAAACTCATCCAGTTTGTTTCTATACACCCACCCAATTTCGATAATAATTTTGGAACCAGATGTCATACTTTATTCCTTTCAAGCTAGTGAAGCTCCTTATGTATTGCAATTATACAGTCTTCATGTTTCAAGGCTTCCTTGATATTTTTTTGGCTCAATTTGAGACAAGAATGCTGAGAAGGCAACCATGTTTCTTGTCTTAGATCGAGTGTGCATTCTTGAATCAAGTGGGGAGACTAGGTTGTCCAATGGATGAGATTTCAAGTATCTCCAGTTTGGTTATTGCAATTCATCTTGTTGTTGTCTGGTGCTTGATTCCTCTACAGGTTCTTATTCACCTCCTTCAATAGTAGGTAAGGAGTCACTGTAGTCCTTTTCAGATATATCGGGTTCTGGAGCATCTGGAACTTGAGTTGATGAATAGATGTTGCCAGATGATTCATTTTTACCCTGTTCATTTGTGGATGGGTTTCCAATTGTTGAATTTGATAGATTAAATGATTCTCTGAGGCTTTGCTGGAGTTCTTCTATGTCTTCTTTATTTGGGCTTCCCTTTTTACCTTGATCATTCATCTCATAAAAATTTAGATAAACACTTTCTTCAACACATTGAGTCCATTTATTAAAGACTCTGTAAGCTTTGCTTTGAGAGGAATAACCAAGAAATACTCACTCATCACTTCTAGGATCAAACTTTCTTAGGTTGTCCTTACCATTATTCAGGACAAAGCACTTGCATCCGAACACCCTAAGATGGATACCTTAGGTTTTATTCCAATCATCAGTTCATAGGGTTTTTTATTTAGCAAGGACCTGATCAAGCACCTGTTCGTCACATAGCATGCAGTGTTCACTGCTTCAGTCCAAAAACTTTTGTATAATCCACTGAAAATCAACATTGTCCTTGGAATATCTTTAAGAACCCTATTTTTCCTTTCCACAACTCCATTTTGCTGAGGAGTTTGAGGAGAAAACCTATCATTACTTGAACTTGTTTGGCAAACACAATAAACACCTGAATTTTTTCATCCTTACTTCTTAAGAACAAGGTCTAGGTGTACCTTGAATAGTCGTCCACAATTACAAAAATGTACTTCTTTCCTCCACGACTTGGATTTCTCATAGGTCCACAAATATCTATGTGAAGGAGATTAAGTGGCCTAGAAGAACTAACCACTTTCTTTGGCTTGAATGAGGAACAGACCTACTTTCCTTTAACACACACATCACACACCTTACAATCCACAAACTTTCTATTGGCTAGTCCACGCACTAGTTCCTTTGACATTAGCTTGTTGAGCAGTAAATAACTCACATGCCCCAACCTTTTGTGCCATAGCTCATTATCATTTCCAATAATACTTAGAAATTTTAAATCCTCACCATAAATAGAATCAAAATCTACCATATACATATTTTTGCATCTTTTGGCAACCAAAATCACTTCACCAGTTTTAGCATTTGTGATAGTACATGAATCAGATAAAAACTTCAGCTCAATACTTTGTCATATATTTGGGACACACTTAGTATATTATACTTCAGACCATTCACATAATAAACATCTTCAATAGCATGAGCAATAGACTAACTAATCTGACCAACACCAAGATATACCCTTTCTTTCTATACCCAAATAACACACTACCTCATTGAAATACTTTGAGTGAGAGAAAATCCTCAGTTTTACCAGTCATATGCCTTGAGCATCCACTATCCATGAAATATTTTTTATTTTGTGGACAACCTCCGTTCACTTCCACCTGCATACATAGTCATTTGTTAAACTTGGGAACCCACATGAGCTTGGGTCCCTTTAAATGAGTAAAATGATGGATAAGATTTCTTCTTGCCCATGCAGGAAAAGTTGGTTTTCTCTCTTTGGGACTAGGTCCCTTAATGGTTTGAGCAAAGCTCAGATTTTATCTCTTTTCTTTAAGAAGAGCTTGACATTTTTCTTTATAGTAACCATTCTTCCCCCATTGAGTACATAACCAATTATCTGAAACTGAAATATACTTGCTATGAGGATTGTATGGACCACTGTCTTTTTCAAATCAAAGACCTTCTCTAACATTTGACCTCGTATTACTTAGCTTAGTAAGAATCTCTGATGAAACGGTCTAACAAAAGGATTTCTCTAACTCATTTTTGGTGCGATTTAGATTTTTTTTTCTTACTCCCTCTGATACCAATTGATGGTTTGTAAGAGTCTATCACTAAAGCTAAGAACTGATTTGGTACCGGGTCCCTATATGATGATATCGAAGAACAATAAGAACACAAGGAGAAATTGCAGGAAAGTAAAAAACAAGCTATATTTACGTAGAAACCTCCTTGCTCATGGGAGTAAAACCACGACCTACCCCAGTAGGATTTCACCAATCTCTCCACTAATCACCAAGAAACAAAACAATTACAACCCTTGTACAAACTAGGATATAAACTCTTAATTCCTACTCACTAGCAATAACTATATTGCTACACACTCACAATAACTCTACTGTATAAACTTCACTAGCTGACTCTAGCTAAAAAAGAACTCAACAAGAATTCTGTCACAAAACTACTTACAAAGAATCTCTTAGATGAGACATGAGTTTGCAGTTGTAAGATCAATGCAAAAGGACTCAATCAACCTAGAAACAACAACATATTTCACTATGAGCAAATGCTTTCTAAATTGCTGAATCTTTGTAATAACATACGAGGCTTTTACTTGAGATTTTTTTTTTCAAATTCTGCAAAAATTTAAGCTTCTCTCCTCATGTATGATGAATATATATGATGAGCATTAGAAGAAAAGCTTCCTCATTGGTGGATGCTGGAAGGGACCACTGAGAATTCATCCCACTAATGTGTTGATACTGCCAGAGAGTATGGGATAACTGGCACATAAGACAAATGGGTACAACTACAACACTGCATATTGGGACACCAGTTGATATAACTGGTCTTTCTATTAGGTTAGTCAATCATCAAAATATGAATCACAATCAGAAGGACATGGAACAGGTCCAGTGATAAAGTTTGTCGATCATCAAAACTAGTATTCTAACAGATATATTTGTCCTGACTTTATCTAAAGTCTCATTTTTGGTTTTCATTTATTTCTTTTTCACATCTTTATCTCTTTTGGTGTTGGGCTTTCCTACCTAGGGTATAGGATGGGGTAGATGCCATCATGACCCCAACTTTTAGGTCATGAGAGGTATAGGCCATATTTTTTTACACCTTTTGTGAGCCAGGTGTTTTCTACATAAAATTATCGTATTCATTACTTACTGTCTTTACTGCTTTTGTTGGAACATGTTGAGTAAACCGTTTCACTCATAGGCAACTTGTAAGTTAAATTCACTAAAATACTAGGTCTTGTAGAATATCACACAAATTGCTATCCATATTGTTGGGGTTTCTTTTTTGTCTTATATCACACTAAACAGACTCAATAGTGAACTCTCCTGAGGTTGTAAGAGCCCAAACAAGTTTGTCTTCATTATTGTTATTGATGGAAATATTTAGCTCATTGATCACCCTAAAAATATTCTCCAGAATGGTATATTAATGTTGTATAATTTCAAACACCATTCACTGGGACCTCTATTACCATATATCTATACTGCTGATGTTACTGTCGACATGATGATGTAATTAACCCAATTGCACCAGTTATCATACAAAAAATATATGTTGCCTTTGCCAATATTTCAAAATATTTTATGGTCGTTGTCTTCCTTGTATAACAGAGAACTTTTCGGTTCATGGCTTGGCCTCATTGTTAGGAGGTTTTCATAGGTGGACGCCAGTGATGTATTTGGGTTTCATGAACTCATTCCAAACTGAGAAGTTCTTAAGTATCACCACTATTTAGCAACTAAAGTTTGACAGTGTCAGTTAATCATCTGAAATTGGTGCCCCCTAACTATAAGGATAACAAAGATTTTCCAATAAAGACCAATGATATTTTCCACCTAATTTGTATTAGGGCTTCAAGCCTTTTGGGATCCTCAACTATATCTCCATATATTTGTCTAGCCAGGCAATCAGGTGATAGCAAGAGTTTCGTTAATTTTTTGTGAATACTATATAAAGGGTTGCCATATATATTCTAACCCTAAATACTTTGGACTTCTTGCTAAAAATCAAAATGTTCTACCCAAAATTTGAGAAACTTGAAATATTTGATAGTAGTATTGACTTCATTATTGATCTTGATGAAGAGTGGAGCTATACACTATTCTATCTAGTCTTTTCCATATAGTTCTAGATGGATCTTAGTTATTGCACCAAGTGAAATTAGATCCATTGTACCCTAGATATTAGAGTGCACACTCTTGGAAGCAAGATAAGAAGTCAAGACTTTTTTTCATTCTATGATATTTGCATTCTCTTTTCTCTTCAGTATTAGTGATAACATTAAAGTCATCCATAACACCCTAAATACCTTGGATAGTGTCTATAGTAATATTCAGATCATCCCAAAGTTCATATCTTAGGTCTTCAGTATACTTAGCATAGACTATGGTGAGGAATATATCAGGATCATTATAATGGTAAACTTTGATAATAATATGTTTCTCTCTACCTTGAATAATATGAGCACGTATCTCATTACTCCAAAATAACTATATTTTTTTGGAGAAATTGTGAAAACCAGATTGAATACCCAACTTTCTTTTGAATTTGTCTAATTTTCTGCTACTCTCCATTGATTCTTACTGGCAAATAAGAGTAGTATCAAATTGAGCTTTGAAATTCTTTAGCCTTTCTAATGATTCATTTGATCCTATCCCCCTAATGTTCCATGATATGGTGTTAGACATTGGAAGCATTATTGAGTGAGTTCTTTTAGGGTTCTTTTGAATTTTATTGTGTTCCTTTGTACAGAATTGAGTTTGAAAAAAAGGTACCTCTAGGAGTCATTAGGTTCCTAGGAGATAGATTATTGATGTACGCAACGGTACTACTTTGGACTTGATTGGAAGTTTCTCCTAGAGAGGGTGTGATTGATAGTCTTTTCTCAACACTTCATTTTCACAATTGGAGTTGGTTTGGTTTAATCCTCACAATCCAGAGTCTCTTCTATTTCCATATATATATATATATCCCATGACATCCTTATAAATATAGTCATCATGGGGTTAAGTTCCTTGTCATTTAAATTTCGAGGGTCTGTTGGATTATGTTCCCTTTTAATGATATCTCATTTTTATGTTTCCTTAGGAAGAATACTTGGTTCCCTTTCACAAGTGTCTTCCTCTTGGTTCTTCTTCTTTTGATTGTATCTTGGTTTGTTGAGATTGAGTACAGGCCATTTAGATGGTATGAGGACTTCCTTTTTCTAGCTCCATATTTTCAGGAATAATAATTTTCTAACTAAATTTCCTCTTGCTTTGACTCAATTTTGCCACGCAAATGTGCTATCCCTGGAAATAAGATTAATTTCTTCATCTTTTAGTTGTAGTTCAACATCTTCCATAACTAGGGCTTTAACACTTCTTGAACTCCTTCTCCAAGATTTTTTGTTGTTTTCCATTTTCTCCCTGCTTCGTTTAGTCTAAACTTTGATCTATGCTTTCCCATATTGTTTCTCTATAGTAGGATTAGTGTCTTGAGGTTGTGATTGATTATTGAACTCTTGAACCATCTCTATATCTTCATTGTTGTTATGCTCATCTAGTAACCATTTTAGTAGAACCCATTTTTGTCCACACTCTACCACAACGCTTCTTTATTAGCTTTGGTGTTTTCATTGTTGGTTTTTTCCTTCTCTTTTTCTTTTGTGTTGACTGCATTATTAGTCTTATTCTCCCCAGTTTGGGGACTGTTTTATCCATTGTTGTTTTTGGCAAAATGTTGCTTCTTGGTGTTGTCCTATTTTCTTTTAGAAAGAGCCCTGGGAATGGTATTGTTGTTGCCATTGTTATCTTCTTGCATTCTTGGATTAGTTGTTCTACATTTGGCATTGGTGTGCCCTTGGATTTTGTAATGAAAATAGTAATCTTGAATGGTTTCATACTCTACCTTCTGCACAAAAGTTTCTAAATTTCCTTGGTGGTTCTTGATTTCAACATTAATTTCATAATTACGGTTTTGATGAGATTAATTTCTACCTATAATTTTTTGTAGTTGGTCTAGTAGTTTTGCCTATTGTGGCTTTATCTATTACAATAGTGGTTCCAATAGGGTTAATGATTCTACATAAAGAGACTCATCCTCATGGTAGATTCGGCAAGTTGATCCATAGTAGAGCAAGGGTGGTCTCTACTTCCAGTTTAAAATTATGGTCCAATTGAAGATCTCCCTAGCATTATTACCTTCAAAGTGAATGAAATTCTTTCAATACACAATGCATAGTCTTCTTTGTTATCCATGTCAATAAAAACATTTTTCAAACTTTTGCCCCAAATTTTGATCTACTTTTGATTGGGATTATTTTTGCAAATTCCAATATAGTCCTCTCAATAGATAGGCGAGTTCGGAGGAACTTACCTATAATTGTCCATAGACATGTTTCTTCTAGTAGGTCGTTCTCCTCTTTGGTGAAATCAAAGTTGGTCTACCTTCTACAATTTCATAAGGTTTGATGGAAAGAGAGATTATTTTCTTGTGACTTCTTGGGGTTGTTTCCCACTATTCATGCATAAGTAGCTCTTGAATATGAAGGTTGTTCCATTTCACCAATTGATTTTCCTAGTTCAATTTGGAGATTTTGGGGCTTATTTTAGAATATGTTTGTGATCATATAAATTTTAATTATATTAGTACAAACAAATATTATGGATTAATATAATTAAATTAATTATTTAAGTCCAAATAAATATGGATTTAATTAAAGATCAATTTTTATTTGGCTAGTCCATTGATTTGGGCTACAAATGAATGACCCATTTTGCTAAACCCAAGATGTCATCATATTCTAGATGCCCAATTGAGTGCCACGTGGAAAATAACATGGCATACCAAGTTAAGTGAAGAGCCAATAAGATCATTCCATAGATCAAAATGATGCAGCATACCCAACCAAATAAAGGCCAATGGAAACACGCCACGTGTATAAGCTGACGTGTTCCGACCAATCAAATATGACCATGTCACTTCAATCTGATTGGCCAAAAAGAGTGTGTACTTACCATGACTCTTTCCTTTCAATAACTATAAATAGGGGTCTCATAATTCAGAAAAGGGACCAACAATTCTAATAAGAAGCAAGAGAGAGCTCGTGGATCTCACACATTTCTCTACAAAGTTCAAGCGTTCAAGATCCAGTTCATCAAGATTCAAGATTAATACCACAAGATTCAAGATCAAGCTTAAAAGTCCTTGAATTCAAGTACAAGTCGAGATCGAGTTCATCAAATTTACAAGTCAAGATCAAGATCATCAAATTCGGAACTCATGTTCAAGACCACAAGATTCAAGAACAAGCTCAAAAGCCCTTGAATTCAAGTACAAGTCAAGATCAAATCCATCAAGTTTAGCAACATTCAAGATCAAGCTCGAAGTTTTTTGTATTTATACTTTAAAAGGCGAATCAGAGGATTCATAGAGATTGTAACACTCACATATTGAAATCAGTAAAACAATTATTGTGATATTTTTCTTGTCCCGATTATTATTTTTTTGATCGCGAATTTTCTTGTCTATAAATTCTAGCACGCCCAGTGGGACAATCTCTACCTCTCATCTCAACTTTTCCAACATCAAAGTTTAAGAATACTGAAATGACTTCCAAAAAGGTCAACTCCCAATCTACTGCCTCTACGGCTGTTGATTCTAAGTTCTCCACCGAGGTAGAAAGCATCCTTGGTGTTACTTTTGGAAACTTTGGAGTTGTCATAAAGAGCAAGGCCAACATGATTGTCGTGCCCCATTTTTCTCGCGAAAAGCGGGATCCGACGTGACAACTCTTTTTGGGATGATTTAGAGAGAAGAGTCGCCACCTAACGAATTAAGGTGTGTTAGGGAACCATTCTAAACTAATTACGAGCTATTTAATTATTCTAAGTCAATCAGAAATTCGGGTAAGGGTTCAGGTTACCTCGAAAGGAAGGTGTTAGGCACCTTTCGAGGTCTACAAATGTGGGTCCCAGCCGAACTCATATATTTTGTGGAAAATTTTATGTGATAAGCAAAAGGTCGATTATTTTATTAACTACATAATAACTAAGTATTAAAATAAATAATTAATAAACTAAACATACAACCCAATTTTACCAATTATCTAAGTGATAATAAAATACGTAAAGGTAAATCAGATAAGCAAGAAGATAGAAGAGATACAATTTATATAAAAGAAATTTTTATCTAGAAAGTAAACCTAGACTACCCCAAAGCAAAAGGAATACACAAAGAGTAAAATATAACTGATGTTTTAAAAAGTTTGGACAAGGGTTAATTTTATCTTATTCGGATCAGCGCCCGACTTATTAATGGGTGACAATGTCGTATATCGCATTGTCGAATTCTTCTCGGGGCAACTTCCATCATGTCCGAATGTTCTACCCACCCCGCCTAATTGGTTATTAATCTTAAATGCATTCTAAAGAAAGCGACAAAACTAACGCTTACTAAAAGGCCTACCCGTTACCCGTCCCAACTTAATGTCCATGAGGCGTTGAACTTACTACTTTGGGATTTGATTCTAGACAAGAAGAAGCCTAGGCTGCCTAATTAGACTCAGGGTTCACGTTATACAAAACAAATAAGACTTACAAGTAGCACATAATGGTTTCAAATAAGCCTCTTGCCTAATTAGAGTTGATTAAGCGGTTAACATGATAAACAATTATTTATGTTGTAATTAGAACCTATAGGCATAATATCTAGGCGATAAATAATTAATATGCTAAAAATTTGTTAAAGTGAATAGAAATTAAATTAAGTATGCTGGAAAAACAATTTGCACTGTGCAAAAAAAAAAAAAAAAAAACTATTCGAAATATGCAGGAATTTATTTTAAATGATCCAGGAAATTATTTGAAAGTGTGCAGAAAATTAATTCATTGTGCAGAAAGTTATTTATAAATGTACAGAAAATTATAAAAAGTGTGCAAAAAATTGATTTCAAAATATGCAAGAATTATTAAGATATGCAGAAAATTATTTATAAATATGCAGAAAAATTAATATTAAGTGCAGGGAATTAATGACAGTGTGCAGAAAAATTGTTTCTATATGCAGAAAATTATAAAAAATATGCAGAAAATTGATTTTTAAATGTGAAGGAAATTATTAAGATATACAAAAAATTATTTATAAATGTGCAGAAAATTAATTAAAGTGTGTGGAAAATTATTTCAACTTTTTTTAGAAAAGTAATTAATGACTGCTGGAAATTAATTACAATACTGAAAATTAATTAAAATGCTGAAACTTGACTAAAAATGCTAAAAAAAAATAAAATACTTTGGAGTGCTTAAAATTAATAAAACAGGCTGTACATTAACTTAATATGCTGAAAATTAATATTTTAAATACTGAAAAGTAATCTACTATGCTGGAAGTTAATATTTTAAATGCAGGAAAGTGATTTAATTTGCTGGAATTTAAATTATAAAAAGTGTGCAAAAAATTGATTTCAAAATATGCAGGAATTATTAAGATATGCAGAAAATTATTTATAAATATGCAGAAAAATTAATATTAAGTGCAGGAAATTAATGACAGTGTGCAGAAAAATTGTTTCTACATGCAGAAAATTATAAAAAAATGTGCAGGAAATTATTAAGATACGCAAAAAATTATTTATAAATGTGCAGAAAATTAATTGAAGTGTGTAGAAAATTATTTCAACTTTTTTTAGAAAAGTAATTAATGACTGCTGGAAATTAATTACAATACTGAAAATTAATTAAAATGCTGAAACTTGACAAAAAATGCTAAAAAAAATATACTTTGGAGTGCTGGAAATTAATAAAACAGGCTGGACATTAGCTTAATATGCTGGAAATTAATATTTTAAATACTAAAAAGTAATCTACTACGTTGGAAGTTAATATTTTAGATGCAGGAAAGTGATTTAATTTGCCGGAATTTAATATTTTAAATGCTGAAAATTGGCTATTATATGCTAGAAATTAAATAAACTTGCTGAAATTATTTTAATAGATACCGAAAAATTATCTAAACTTGCTGAAAGCTGTTTTAATAAATGCTGAAAATTAGTTTTTTTTTTATGCTGAAAATTATTTTAAATATATTAAAAATTATTTAAACATGCTGAAAAACTAAGTAGACATGCTGGAAATTAAGTAAATGTGCTGAAATGAAATTAAATATGCTGAAAAGTAATAAAAATGTTAAAAATAAATAGAATGCTAAAAAAAGTTATATATATCGAAAGTCAATTAAACATGCTATAAATTATTGATACGCTCAAAATTAATGCTAATATAATGAAAGTTAATGAAAAATCATAAACATGAATTTTAAGTGATAAAACGATTAATAATCCTAGAATGTTTGCCTACGTGATAAAACAATTTAATTAGTACATGAAATCTATTAGATAATCCTATAGGCATGATGTCTACGTGATAAAATATTCAAACATAGAATCCCCGCCCCATAGCATTTCCATAATTTATTATAAATAGAAGAGGTTTATACAAATTTATTACATTCCAAATGAATATAAAAGAAAATAAATAAAGAAAGATAAAGACTGTATGGACAGCCTTCAACCCCCCCCCCCCAGGCAACTCTTCAACTATTCCAAACAACCTCGGTTGAAGACCTGTCAAACATAGCTATGCACAAAACCACCAATTCGGGAAGCAAACAATCTCATATAGTAAAAGAATCATACAAGCAACACAGAAGCCGAGAGAACACTTCAAAAATGAATAAATAGAATTGCTTCGATAGAGACTAACCAGTCAAGAAGTAAACAGATAATAAGAAGAAAGTCAAAACCACAAGACAAAACCAGGAGGACCCTTTCAAATCCACAAGTCAAAAGCCAAAAATAGAATTCTAAAGTGTTTGTCGTTTTTTTTTAGAGAGCAGATGATGTCTTAAAAAAACCTTCTCCATAGTGAATGAGAAATAGTTGTTTATATAGGCAAGGTCGTACAGAATAAAAGGGAGAAGAAATATTCAGGCATATCAATGAGTGAACTAAAAAAAAGAAAAGAAATATTCACAGGAATCATCTAATGAAAATCTTTTCCTTAAAGTGACAGCTAAATCAATTTAGAATAAAAAAGGTCAAATTTACCATAAATATGTAAATAAAGAAAATCTGTTAGAAATTAAGAGGGGGCCAACACTTACCATATAAACCAAAATGATAAAATAATAAGGACAAGAAAATTAGTCCAGGAATCAATTAACAAAGTACTTTCCTAAAGAAATAAAGCAGAATCGAAATAAGGACGAAATCATGGCCGAATATCAAAAGTGAACAAGTAAAGTATATTATGCCTTTTTGAAATAAATATACACACGTCAAAGTCCCCTAATTTCATTAAAACTTTCCAAGTATAATCAAGTAACAAAGATTTTCAACATTCTGAATTACTAACATAATAGAATCCTTTAGTCGTCATGCTGATTACACCAAAGACGTCTAGAAACATGTTAAGCAATGGGGACAAACAAGATCATGGCATCTTGTCAACAATCGCAACCAATGAGCCAGGAAACAAAGGTTTCAACCATAAAATAAATTAGTATCATATTCACGAAATTAAGATTGATCATAGTTTATAAAATTTGAGGCCTTTCACATATGGTCCAAAGGAATTAGCAAAGAAGGATCACAAAGGGTTGAACAACTATCTTAACCAAGATGTACTAACTTCAGATCACAAAATCATTCAAGAACTAAATCACACAAATAGAAATTAGAAGATAATACCCAAAACAGATTTGTAGCATAATCTGTCCTAAGCTTCGACAAATCAAGAAATCAGCTAAGCCGTCATACAATAATTTCTTTGCCGTAGAAGACATGGATTGAGGCCTTCAGAGTTCATTGGAAAAGTGAAACCCTTTGGGGTTTTCAAATTTAACAGGAGGGAGGAGCATAGGGAGTTTCATCTGGTGGTGTTTCTGGTAGAGCTTCGCCGGATTCAGTGGAGGAGAATGGCTTGAGAGGGGAAAAGCATAGAGAGACAGAGATCGAGAATAGAGAGGAAGAGAAAAAGGGGCGGCTAGTTCAAGTGGCGCTTTCACCGGAGATGGTGAGAGTAGTGGGATTTTTCGGAGCTAGTGTTGGTGCGGCAGTGGGGATCGCTGGTTAGGTTGAGAGGAGAAGAGAGAAAAATGGAGAGGGTGGTGTCTGGTATAGAAGGGAAAAGGATTAGGGAGAAGGGAGGGAGGTCGGCCGCTGGTAGGCGTTGGTTTACCGGTGGACAGTGTTCACCGACCATGGTAGATGGCGACGGTGGGGTAATGGAATGTGATATATATATATAGAGAGAGAGAGGTCGGAGAGAGAATAGGGTAATTTGATGGTGCTCTCACCGGAGATTGTGAGAGCTATGGGGTTCACCGGAGAGAAGGGATATCGGGAGAGAGAAGGGGGTCTTTCCACCGGCAAGTGGTGGACAGCGATGGCAGAGAGGTTGAGAGAGAAGAGAAAGCAAAAGGAGGTGCGGCTGTGGGGGTGAAAATGAATTAGGTTAGGGTTAGTTTGGATTAAAAGGAAAGAAAAAGAAGGATTTAATCTCAGCCGTTGATCATATGATCAATGGCTGGGATTTAAAATTGCAAGAATGGGTTAGAATTGGGGTTATTTAAATTAAGTTCAATTGAAATTGAATTGGGATTTAAAATTGGGCCAGATTAAGCTCAATTTAGGCTAAATTGACATTAATTGAGTACAAGTGGCTAGAAATTAAATAAATTGAGGGAATTGATTTTAATTAGGCTGCTATTTTGTAAATACCATAATAACTTAGTAAATATATAATAAAATACTAACAAAATAAATCGATGTCATAATATATTATTTGAAATCCGATAATAATAGCTTGAAATAAATTAGGCTCCTATAATTGTGAATACAAATTTAAAGAAATGCTATAATAATAATAATAATAATAATAATAATAATAATAATAATAATAATAATAATAATAATAATAATAATAATAATAATAATAATAATAGCATTAGTAATAGACTAAGTGTTTGGAATTATGAGTATGCACATTTGCGGAAATAATTTAATAAATATTTATAAAATTATGTAAAATATTATATTTAAATTAGTAAATTGTATATTATATAAGAAGAATAAAAAGTAAATGCTATAAATAAATTGCATACTTTTAAAATCATGAATATGAAATGTCAGAACTTATTTGATACCGAAATAATAATGAAAAATTTAAAACAATATTTTGATAAAATAGCAGCCCGGGAGAAATATCGGGAGGTCAAAATTAGGTGTCAACAGCTGCCCCTTCGTTGCTTGGGAATGATAGAAGAATTGTCGAGCAACGAACGTTGACGTAGTAGCCAATTTTGTCCGACCGAAAGGATGGTTTCCTGGATTCAAAAAGAAAAAGGGAGTTTGTCAAAATAGTTGGGCCGAGACTTGGTTCCAAGTTGCCTACATATCTCGGGTTTACGAGAATCAGGCCGTGTGTAGTTCTAGATTTAGGAACGAACAATATTCCTAAAGAATGCCAATAATAAGGTATACAGACACCAACAAATGTAGTATGAGCCGACGAGATTGGAGTCGGTAGAATTCAAAATAATAGTTTAATGAGAAGTGTGAGAATGAGAGGTGAATGTGTTTCCAGCTGTATTGGAGTGACTGAAAGAAAGTGGAGTTGTATCTCGAAAATAGGAGTGAGAGTTACTCCCATTTTAACTTGTTCTTCTTTCGTTACCTGCGTACTTTCTAGCATAACTAGATAAAAATGATTAAAGCATGTGAATAAATGATACATAATTGTTGCAAATATTTAAACATGATGCAATTTCCCCTTTAGACTATGAGCATTTGCTTTAAGACGGCAAAGATGATGTCTTAAGCTATGATGTCTTAGGGCCATGATAGCGAAAAGTAAATTCTAAGGCCATGAAATGATGTCTGCAGGCCTTGAAAATGACGCCTTTAGACTATGACGCCTTTGGAGCATGATAAATAGAAAGTAAATCCTTAGGCCATGAAATGATGTCCGCAGGCCATGAAATTGACGTCTTTAGACCATGATGCCTTCGGGTAATTATATAATGATTAAAGAGAGCATATCTGTCTTGGGTAGCATAATATGTCATAATGTGATTTGAGTAGCTTGGTCTGTAGTAGTTTGACGTGGTTCAGCAACTTGATGCAATTTGTAAGCTTGATTGCGGATTTTGCAAGTGCAATATAATGCGGACTCTTGCAGGAGCCATGTAATGTAGATTTCCGTGGATGCCTTGCAATGTGGACTCTTGCAGGAGCCATACGATATTGATTTCTATGGATGCACTGCGGTGTGGACTCTTACGGGAGTCATGCAATATTGACCCTTGCAGAAGCCGTGCAATGTAGATTTTCTGCGGATGCACCGCGGTGTGGACTCTTGCAGGAGTCATGCAATATTGCCCCTTGCAGGAGCCATGTAATGTAAATTTCTGTGGATGCACTGTGGTGTGGATTCTTACGGGAGCCGTGCAATGTAGATAGGGCAGCTTAACTGTTTCCCCATGTTGAAAATAGAGTAGTTCATGCAACTGTACCTGTTATCCTGCACTCAAAGAAAATTGTAAGTTTGTAAAAGGGGAAGGTTGATTTGTGCCTCTGCTATGACTGGTGTACTTCCTCCCTACTTGATATCGTGGACCGATGATAGGTTTCGTCCGAGTTTTCACTTGGGTAGAAATAAAAAACAAGTTTAAAAATCATGTTTTGAAAATGTTTGCTACTTGAAAGATGAGAAATGAAAAACATTATTGTAAAGGAAATATTATTGAATCATTGATTGTGACACGTTTCGAGACAACGCAACTTCTTATAAGAGAATATATTTTGTCTAGAAATTTTTGATCTTCAAAAATTTCTTCCCCAGTGTAGATTTGATTGCTTCGGTAGGTGAAGGTTGCTTGCTTTGAATTTTTGAGATCCTCTTAAAACTTCTGCCCTAGTTACATGCTTATAAGGAAAAATAAGATAATTTTATTATGATAGGACCGAACTCTAAAGGAGCGCCTACGTATCCCTCTTAAATAGGAATCAGGTCAAACGTAGTTCCAATTACAAGGTAAGAAGGCATTAAATAAAGCTTAAACATAATATCTCTTAACAACATTTGAATTGATAGGCTTGGACCAAACTTTGCCATCCATTTTTGCAAGTATGAGTGCTCCTCCTGTCAAAACCAGATGAACCACATAAGGACCTTGCCAATTTGGTGAGAATTTACCTTTTCCTTCATCTTGGTGCGGGAAAATCTTTTTCAAAACCAAATGCCCGGGTGAGAAGTGTCTTGGTTTAACCTTCTTGTTGAAAGCTTTGGCCATTCTATTTTGATAGAGTTGACCATGACAGACTGCGTTTATCCTCTTTCCGTCTATGAGTGCTAGTTGCTCGAATCTACCCTGTACCCATTCAACATCACTCAATTTTGCTTCCTGAATGATTTTGAGAGAGGGTATTTCTACCTCAGCAGGTATCACTGCTTCACTACCATAAACCAGAAGATAAGGTATGGCTCCCGTAGAGGTTCTGATTGTAGTGCGATATCCTAGCAGGGAAAAAGGTAACTTTTCATGCCAATGCCTGCAATTATCAATCATCTTTCGAAGTATCCTCTTGATGTTCTAATTGGCAGCTTCCACCGCTCCATTCATTTGTGGTCTATATGCTGTGGAGTTTCAATGCTTGATCCTGAACATCTCACATATTGTTCTCATCAAATCACTATTAAGGTTGGCACCATTATCTGTAATAATAGACTCAGGTACTCCAAATCGACAAATAATGTGATTTCGAACAAAATTATCTACGACCTTCTTTGTGACTGACTTATGAGAAGTGGCTTCAACCCACTTAGTGAATTAGTCAATTGCAACAAGAATAAACCTATGTCCATTGGACACAGCTGGTTCAATAGGACCAATGTCATCCATGCCCCAAGCTGCGAAGGGCCAAGGGGAGCTAGTGACGCGGAGTTCATTAGGAGGAACTCGAATCATGTCGGCATGAGTTTGGCACTGATGACATTTTTGCACATAACGAATGCAATCGGTCTCCATAGTCAACCAAAAGTAACCTGATCTCAATATCTTCTTTCCCAACATAAATCCATTCATGTAAGGACCGCATATTCCAGCATGTATCTCCTCAATCAACCTGGACGCTTCCTTAGCTTTGATGCACCTTAGAAAACCTAAATCTGGAGTCCTCCTATATAGGATTTCTCCATTTAAAAAGAATTGGTTGGCTAACCTCCGAATGGTGCGCTTCTGAATACTCGTTGCATTCTCAGGATGTTCTCTATTTTTTAGATATCCCTGTATATCAGTATACCATGTTTTTCCATCCACCTCTTCCTCTACATGAAAACAATATGTGGGTTGCTTTTGTATGTGAACGGGGATGGGGTCAATATAATTCTGGTCTGGATGCTGGATCATAGAAGACAAAGTGGCCAAAGCATCTGCAAACTCATTCTGGATTCTTGGAACATGCTTGAACTCTATCTTGCGAAGCCTCTTGTGTAACTCTTGTATACAATCTAAGTACTGTAGGAGTTTTGTGTTTTTATGGCCCACTCACCTCGTACTTGATGAATCAATAAATCCGAATCTTCAATCACCAATATTTCCTGTATATTCAAATTGATTGCCAAACGAAGCCCTAAAATGCAAGCTTCATATTCAACCATGTTGTTGGTGCAGGGGAATCTGAGCTTGGACGACACAGGATAATGTTGACCAGTCTTCGAGACCAGAACGGTGCCAATACCTACTCCTTTGAAATTTACCTCTCCATCAAAGAATAATCTCCAACCATTATATTATTCAAAGATATTCTCCCCTACGAATACCACTTTTTCATCAGGAAAGTAAGTTTTCAATGGCTTATACTCTTCATCCATGGGATTCTC
The DNA here is from genome assembly GCA_031232105.1 of Capsicum rhomboideum. Classification (NCBI taxonomy): domain Eukaryota; kingdom Viridiplantae; phylum Streptophyta; class Magnoliopsida; order Solanales; family Solanaceae; genus Capsicum; species Capsicum rhomboideum. The sequence goes on along the minus strand of CP124715.1, from coordinate 43,870,028 downwards.
GGCCAAATGATCTGCTAATTCTTGTCCTTTTACAGCTTTCTGTGTGATATATACTATGTCAAACGCACTCACTAGTATTTGCCATTTAGCTAACTTCCCTGTAGGCATTGGTTTCTGAAATATATACTTCAGAGGATCCATTCTGTAGATCAAATAGGTAGTGTATGCCGAGAGATAGTGTCTTAATTTTTGAGCTATCCAGGTCAAAGCGCAACACGTGTGTTCTAGTAAGGAATGCCGAACCTTATAAGATGTAAATTTCTTGATCCTTTCTACCTGTTTCATCATGTTTCCCCAGAATACAACCAAAAGCATTATCCATCACAGATAAGTATAGTAATAAAGGCCTACCAAGTTCGGGAGGAACCAGAACAGGAGGATTTGATAAATAATCCTTGATTTTGTTGAATGCCTGCTGACACTCTGTCATCCATTCTATAACTGCATCCTTCTTCAGTAGTTTGAAAATCGGCTCATAATTAATAGTAGACTGAGCTATGAAGCGACTGATGTAGTTAAGGTAACCCAAGAAGCTCATTACTTCTTTCTTGCTTTTTGGAGGCGGAAGATCCTGAATAGCTTTGATCTTGGCTGGATCCAATTCTATACCTCGTCAACTGACAATGAATCCCAACAATTTTCTAGCAGGGACCCCGAAGACACATTTCACAGGATTCAACTTCAAATTATACTTCCTCAGTCCGTTAAAGAACTTTTCCAGGTCGGCCAGATGACTTGATCCCTTTTTGGATTTAATGATGACATCATCCACGTAAACCTCAATTTCTTTGTGGATCATGTCATGGAACAGAGCGGTCATGGCCCTCTTGTATGTAGCTTCAGTATTTTTCAACTCGAAGGGCATAAACTTGTAGCAACAGGTTCCCCAAGGAGTAATAAAAATAGTTTTCTCAGCATCATCCTTATGCATCTTTATCTGATGATAACCGGCGAAGCAATCCACAAATTACTATGTTTTATGCTTGGTGCAATTATCGATTAACAAATGTATATTCGGGAGTGGAAAATCATCCTTTGGGTTAGCTTTGTTGAGATCCCTATAATCCACACAAACTCTGACCTTTCCATCTTTCTTGGGAACAGGCATGACATTGGCCAACCAGGTCGGATACTCAGTTACTTGGAGGATACCGGCCTCAATTTGCTTCGAAATCTCCTCTTTAATTTTCAAACTTAGATCGGGTTTGTATTTTCTCAGCTTCTGCTTAATAGGAGGACAAGATAAATCAGTGGGCAACCTATGGGCTACTATTGACGTGCTTAGTCCTGTCATATCGGCATACGACCAAGCAAAAACATCCAGGTGTTTCCTCAGAAACTGGATGTATTCCTCTTTCTTGTCTTCTGGTATATAAATACTAACATGGGTTTCTTTTATTGTCTCAGAATTCCCTATGTTCTCTATTTCCGACTCTACTAAGTTTGCCTTGGATTTATCTTCAAAGTCTTCAACCTTACTAACAAATTCCTCGGGCACTTCACTTTCTTCCACCTCTTCTATTTCACTTATATTATGTTGCGTAGTCTCATTATGTGTCACAATCTCAGACTTAACATTTTTAAAAGTGATTTTGCTGAAAGAAACAGAAATAAATAATATCAATAAAATGAAAAGAGATATTTTATTAATTCAAATAACTTTAAATGTCTTCAAACATAACAAAATAACTGGAAAGATGTAAATTAGATCGAACTCGAGTTTATTTATTTCGAATAATAAGATAAAATCAAAAACTTTCAAATCTACCCAACAAACCAGCGAGGCCTGAAAGGAGTGGTAGTCCAGTTGCTGAGTGTAGCCTTTTGTACAATACTTTGACTAGGGTCTCCTCTCTTCTCACTGATGATGACGTTACAATCTTTTTTTCCAGCTTTAGTCAAAAACAAATTCTTCAGACTATCCAATATTTCATCTTCACTATCATCAAGAAACCCGACAAAGTGGAAAATTTGGTACAACGTCAGTGAAGGATCAAGTGCCTGACCCTCATCCATGTAGCCTAGCCCGAAAGTGTCATTCTTCACAAAAGGCTGTACAGGTTCAACTATTCCTTATAATCTGTCCCCAAGACCATTACCTGGTTCATATCCATACTCGAGCATTTTCTCACCTTTAATTTTCCAACTCATCTCTTCTTCAATGTTTCCAACCAACTCTAATGTGTGGAACATTTCCCCATCAAGAACTTCCTTTCCCTTAACAGTATATATGGGATATCCTCTTTCTCCATGTATTACCACCTCTTAGTGATCGTACTCGAATTTAAGACACTAGTGTAGCGTGGAGAGGACTTTACCAGCCATGTGAATCCATGGCCTACTGAGCAAGTGGTTGTAGGAAGCGAGAATTTCCATTACTTGAAATGTTACAGGAAAAGTGATAGGGCCCGTTACCATGTCTAATGTGATCTCTCCAATGGTATCTCGTTGGGAGCCATCAAACGTTTTCACGTTCATCTTCCAACTTTGCATTTTAGCCAAATCGACCTCCAACCTTTTCAGTGTACACAAAGGACATATGTTTAATCCTGAACCTGGATCAATCAGCACTCGAGATACAACCCTTTCTCCATGTTGCATTGCGACATGCAAGTGCTTTGTTGTACGACCTTCCTTCAGGTGGCAACTCATCCTCATGAAAAGATATCTTTTATGCCTCGAATACTTGCCCGACCATATGAGCCATCTCTCCCCCTGTTATAGTATATGGTACATAGGCTTCACTTAACACCTTCATCAAAGCATTTTTATGATGTTCAGAAGTCTGCAACAATGTTAGGATGGATATCTGAGCCGAGGTCTTGTTCAGCTGATCTACCACAGAGTACTATTTAGCTTGTATCTTCTTCCAAATACCATTCTCCTCCATTTCTATCACGGGTTGTTTACTTTTACTAGCACTTTCCTGGATCAAATTTTCTGGTGTATAGATTCTCCCAGATCTAGTAACACGCTGAGCGACGTCTGCTTCAACCACCCTTACTCTTGTCGGAGTGTTCTGCTCTTAGTTCCAAGGGACTGCATGAGTATTATAAGTAGTTGGGAAAGCTCTGACGACTGTGAAAAAAGTCTTAGGTATCGCTACCTCAACCTCGAATGGTGCCCATTTTGGTGTACTGATGGGGGTACCATTCGCCTTCTCGATGAACCAAATAGAGTTTTCAAAGTATACCAATTCATCGACATCGAGCATGTTTACTTGATGATCCGATAGTGGATTGTTGGTGACATTCGGCGTCGGATCTTTCAACTAAATGGCCTTGGTGTCGATCAACATCTGGATTTTATCCTTCAGAGTATAACATGTTTCTATGGTGTGACCCCTCATCCCAGAATGATACGAGCAAACCTTGGTTGGATCAAAATGCTTGGCTTGAGTATTCTCACTTCCAGTAGCAATAGGCGTGAAATAGCCTGCTTCCTTAAGTCTCTCATACAGTTGGGTTATAGGTTCGGCTAAGGGAGTGTATTATTTTTTTTAGAAATTGGCTTTGGGTATTTGATTTTGTTGGGAAGGAGGCTGGGGTGTTTGGACGTGAGCGAGTTGGGAATTATACACGGGTAAGCAAGGCTTTGGAATTATGGATGTAGTGGATATAGGGTTTGTGTTTGGTATAGTGGGGTTTGATATGCATTAGGGTTTGCATTTGGTAAGGAGATATTGGGTATGGCATTGGATATTGTCGATAGGGAGGTGGATTTGTAATAGGAGTTTGGTAGTTGAGCACACTTTTTGAAGGTTGGGCTACCATCACTGTACCTACCTCTTTTTTCTTCTTGTTTTCAGCAATTCCCCCAGACTGCAAAGCCTTGTTGGCAGTCTGTAAAGCTTCTAGATTGATAATGCTTCCATTCTTAAGACCCTCCTCAAGCATTTCACCTACCTTGATGATTTCAGCAAAAATTTTATCCACGACGGTTATCATTTTCTCAAGATATTGCGGCTCCTGCGCGCGAATAACATACTCCTTCATTTGAGTTTCTTCGATCGAGGGTCGAGCTCTTGCTGCCTCAGACCTCCATCTTATAGAATAGTCCCTGAATGACTCATCGGTCTTTTTCTTCAAAATCTGCATATATAACTAGTTAGGAGCATTGTCAATGTTGAACCCGAACCTGGTGGTGTTTCTGGTAGAGCTTCGTCGGATTCAGTGGAGCAAAATAGCTTGAGAGGGGAAAAACAGAGAGAGGCAGAGATCGAGAATAGAGAGTAAGAGAAAAAAGGGCGGCCAGTTCAGGTGGCGCTCTCACTGGAGATGGTGAGAGTTGTGGGGTTTTTCAAAGCTAGTGGTGGTGCGGCAGTGGGGATCGCTGGTTAGGTTGAGAGGAGAAGAGAGAAAAACAGAGAGGGTGGCGGCTGGTATAGGAGGGAAAAGAATTAGAGAGAAGGGAGGGAGGTTGGCGGCTGGTAGGCGTTGGTTTGCCGGTGGACAGTGTTCACTGGCCATGAGAGCTGCCGACGGTGGGGTGATGGAACATGAGAGAGAGAGAGAGAGAGGTCGGGGAGAGCATAGGGTGATATGGTGGTGCTCTCACCGGAGATGGTGAGAGCTATGGGGTTCGCCGGAGAGTGGGGATATCGGCAGAGAGAAGGGGGTCTGTCCACCTGTGAGTGGTGGCCGGCGGTGGTAAAGAGGTTGAGAGAGGAGAGAAAGCAAAAGGGAGGTGTGGCTGTGGGGGTGAAAATGAATTAGGTTAGGGTTAGTTTGGATTAAAAAGAAAGAAAAAGAAGGATTTAATCTCAGTCGTTGATGATATGATCAATGGCTGAGATTTAAAATTGCAAGAATGGGTCAGAATTAGGGTTATTTAAATTGAGTTTAATTGAAATTGAATTGGGATTTAAAATTGGGCCATATTAAGCTCAATTTAAGCTAAATTGACATTAATTGAGTATAAGTGGCTAGAAATTAAATAAATTGAGGGAATTGATTTTAATTAGGCTGCTATTTCATAAATACCATAATAACTTAGTAAATGTATAATAAAATACTAACAAAATAAATCGATGTCATAATATATTATTTGAAATCGACGATAATAATAGCTTGAAATAAATTAGGCTCCTATAAATGATGAATACAAATTTTAAGAAATGTTATTATTATTATTATTATTATTATAATAATAATAATAATAATAATAATAATAATAATAATAGTAATAATAATAATAATAATAATAATAATAATAATAGCAATAGTAATAGACTATGTGTTTGTAATTATGAGTATATAATTTAATAAATATTTATAAAATTATGTAAAATATTATATTTAAATTAGTAAATTGTATATTATATAAGAAGAGTAAAAATTAAATGCTAGAAATAAATTGCATACTTTTAAAATCATGAATACGAAATGTCAGAACTTATTTGATACCGAAATAATAATTAAAAATTCAAAACTAATATTTTGATAAAATAGCAGCCCGGGAGAAATATCGGGAGGTCAAAATTGGGTGTCAACAATGATGGGTTAACAAACACACCAACTGTCATCCGCATCAACTCCAATTTTTAGATCTTCTACCCCAAAAGGAACAAGGTCCCCTACAAGTGCTTCAGAAAAAGGAAGCAGTGTGGTAGAGAGAATCAAGAAGACTCTAGCACCTCTTAAGCTATCTGGTTCAAAAAACTCTAGCACAAAGAATGATGGTCATTCAACCAACGTATCATCTTACTCACCCCGCATGAGTTGAGCACTTCAAAGATTAACTTATGTGACAATTCGTGCTAATCTCCAATAATTATGCATGTAATGGTAATTGATGCCTCATCTATGGAGGAGCAGCTTGCAAATCTGACAAAGGCGATTGAAGGTCTAACCAAATTTTTTCACAATCAAGATGCTCAGATTGATAAGTTAGTGGATAGAATGGAAGGCTTAATAGACGGGAATTCTAGCCATGCACCAGGAAAGGCTCTAGAAGTTCATGAGACAGAGCATCTTGTGAAACAGACACCACCTACTAAGGAGGTGCAGTCTCTTGTGAAGGAATAATCCCAGTTGAGTAATTGAAAGATTTTATCGAAGGGACCCTCATATATAAGAACGCTGTTACCACTAAGTCTTCCCTGATATACGCCAAGCTCTATACTGCCAAAATTGATAGGTTCAAGATGCCTGGCTATCAACCCCCGAAATTTTAATAATTTGAGGGAAAATAGAATCTAAAGAAATATGTCGCACACTTTGTTGAGACGTGTATCAATGCTGGAACCTACGGTGACTATCTCATCAAACAATTTGTCTGCTCCCTAAAGGGAAACACATTCAATTGGTACACAGAACTTGAGCCTAATTCCATTGATAGCTGGGAGCAACTGGAGCATGAGTTTCTGAATCACTTCTATAACATGAGGCGTACAATGAGCATGGTAGAGCTCAGAAATACTCGTCAAAGAAAGGATGAGCTAGTTATGGACTTCATCAACCGATGGAGAAATACGAGCCTAAATTGCAAAGATAAGCTCAGTAAAACTTTCATAATAGAGATGTGTATCCAAGGAATGCACTGGGAGCTTCTGTACATCTTGCAAGGCATTATGCCAAAAATCCTTTGAAGAGTTAGCTACCCGTGCTCAAGACATGGAGTTTAGCATGTCGTTTGCTAGAAAAAGAGTAGCGCCTATCCATGACCCTCGAAATGGAAAAGACAAGAAGGAACCCAGGAGATGGAGCAAGTTTATCCCCAAAAGTGATAACAAAGAATCCATTAATGTCAATGTGTTTCCTATGAACTTCACCACAAAGGTGGGCAAGAAGCAAAGCGTGAAGACTACTTCTCAAGCACGTCCAAATCAGAAGTTGACTTTGAAGGAGATGCCAAAAAAGGAATACCCCTTTCTTGATTCTGATGTTGCCAAAATTTTTGATGAACTTCTCAAACTAAAGCTCATTGATCTACCAGAGATGAAGTGGCCCGATAAAGTTGGAAGGACTAATGACCCAAACTATTTCAAGTATCATAGGCTTAAGGGTCACCCTCTAGAGAAATATTTTGTCTTCAAGGACAAAATCATGCAACTGGCCAATGAGAAGAATATCTTCCTTGATGATGAGAAGGACAATTTTCATCAAATATCCATCATTTTTGGCTTGCTCAATCCGGTCCAAATACGCTTCAAATAGCATAATAAGGAGCCATTGGATCATAACAAGTCTCCAGTTGATGAAGGTGATAATGAAGGTTGGATTTTGGTGACAAGGTAAAGATGTAAGAAGATGAGTCTACGAAAGAAGTCATCCGAGCAGCTAACTAGAAGAAAGATGTTGAAGAAACCAAGGAAACACAGGTTAGTTGAGCTTTCGAAGAGGGCGAGGGTAGTGGAGCATCACCACCAAAAACCACAGCGTCTTGTGACTTTGGAAGAATTCTTGCCAAGTTTGTTCTATGCAAAAACTACTCAAGTCAACCTTGAGACATCTTGTTTCAATACTGGCAAAGGAGAAATGAAGGATGAAAGCCTATCCACGAAACCTCTTTTATCTTCTGAAAAGCTTACTAAACCCCTTCTCCAAGAAGCATATGTATATGATACAAAAATCACATTTACATATGATGATCTCATATTTGGTGAAACACTACGCAATCGTTCCTTGTATATGGTGGGTCATATTCTAGTGAAGAAGATAAATTGAATCTTAATAGACGAGGGGTTTGGAATTAACATCATGCCTATTTGCATAATGAAGGAACTTGGCATCACAATTGAGAAACTTATCGAAAGCCATTTGATGATCCCCGGGTTCAATCAATGGGGGTCAGAGGGCCATAGGATCAATCAAGTTAGAGATCTATATGGATGATTTATGATCAAATATATTGATGCATATAATCAATGCCAAAACTTCATACAATATATTGCTTGGTTGGCCTTGGGTACATAAGAACAAAATTGTCTCATCCTCCTACTATCAATGCTTGAAATATCTCAAAGATGGAGTGGAAAGAAAATTAGTCACCGATGATAAGCCATTCAATGAAGCAGAGTCACACTTCGCCGATGTGAAATTCTACTTGAAGAATTATGTTATGAAGGAGAAAAAGGTTGATGAAGTCACAACAACCAAGTTTGATGATCTTCCAGCCAAGAAGGCCGAGGTGGCTATCGAAAAAGTTGCCACTAAGAAGCCTCCCTCCATTTTAAATAAATGGAATATTGCATCCTTGAATAAGAAGGAGACTTTTATGCTCCACTATGTACCAAAGGTAAAGAAAAAGGAGAATAACTCATCTGACGTCCAAGATATTGAACTAGGGGGCTGACTCTTCCTATTTGGCGAATTGATGCAATAAACTTCTCGTCAAATCTACTGGGAGAAGTTGTGGCTCGAAACCCACCGCTAAATATAGCACTCTCTACGAGGCATATAAAACAAGGCTTTGATCTAAATGCTTACAAGCTATTTGCAAAGGTTGGCTATAACCCTAAAGAGCCATCAAAGTTAGGGAGACTCCTATCAAAAGCTACCCCCAGGGAAGCGCGTGAAGGCTACCACCGCCGATTTGTATCTCTATAAGGAGGGAAGTTAGCAACTATATCACTATAGAAGAGGAGTCTACTGCTTCCAAAAAAAGGCCTTCTATCTTTGATCGACTAGGAAAATCAACCATAAGAACTTCTGTGTTTGAGAGGTTGGGTCCACTGAAGAAGAAGAAGAGTAACAAGCCTCAGAAAAGTTATTAAGGAACGATAACGCACTCTTCACCTAGAATCCATAAGGATTTCCAAAGTTTGATTCCTTCTAGAATGAGGCGACAAATGAAACTTGTGGTTTCATACAAGGAGGTGTTAAAGGAAAAACCTCATACTATGGTTTATACCAAGGTATGTGAGGAATACAAAGAAAGTGTAGGCTCTTCATATCATATTACAACTCAAAGAGAGAATGATACCTTATCGCAAATGAAGGTTGACGAAGAGTTGGAAGATATTTCCTGGTGTTACCACATATCTGTCAACGATGATGATCCTTAAGAGGAGGAAGATGCTGGAGATGCTCCGTTAGAACTTAAAGAAGGAGTAAAGACCACAATAGATCCCTTAAAGGAAGTTAATCTTGGCACTGCTGAAGACCCAAGACTAACTTGCCTGAGTGCTTTTCTTAAAATGAATGAAGAAATTGCTTATATGGACATACTCAAAGAATATAGGGATGTCTTCTCTTGGAGTTATAAGGAGGTACCTGGCTTAGATCCAAAAGTAGTAGTTCATCAGTTGGCAGTCAAGAATGGTGCTTATCCTGTTAAGCAGGACCAAAGGCGTTTCAGACCAGACTTGGTTCCATTGATTGAAAATGAGGTTAACAAACTCATTAAAGCTGGCTTTTTTCGTCAAGTTAAGTACCCCACATGGATATCAAGCATTGTTCATGTACGGAAGAAAAATGGTCAAATTTGAGTTTATGTTCACTTAAGGGATCTCAATAATGCATGTCCTAAGGATGAGTTTCCAATCCCCATTCCAGAGTTGATGATTGATGCTACTACTGGTTTTGAGGTAATGTCTTTCACGGATGGATCATCTGGTTATAACCGAATTTGGATGACACCAAAGGATGAAGAGTTGACTGCATTTTGTATACCTAAAGGTATTTATTGCTACAAGTGATTCCTTTTGGTTTGAAGAACACTGGTGCCACTTATCAAAGGGCTATGCAAAACATCTTTGATGACTTGCTCCATAAAAATGATGAATGCTACGTGGATGACTTAGTGGTAAAGTAAAAAAGGAAGAATAACCACTTGAAAGACTTGAGAATGGTATTTGAGTTGCTCCGAAGAATCAACTCAGGATGAATCCATTGAAATGTGCCTTTTGAGTTACTGCTGGAAAGTTTCTTGACTTTATTGTACGACACTGAGGAATTCAAATTGATCAAGCCAAGGTTTATGAGGTTTTGAAGATGTCCGAGCCTCAAAACATTCGCGAGTTAAAAAGTCTTCAAGGAAAGCTAGCATATTTAAGGATGTTTATCTCAAATTTGGCTGGAAAATGTCTACCATTTAGCCATATCATGAAGAAGGGTTCCCCTTTAGAATGGGACCAAGCTTGTTGTAAGGCCTTTGAAAGTATCAAATCGTACTGGATGAAGCCTCCAGTTCTTGCGGTGCCTATACCTGGAAAATCATTGATTCTCTACATCGCGGCACAAGAAAGGTTTGTTGGAGCACTATTGGCTCAAGAGAATAGTGAAGGCAAAGAGAATTCTCTTTACTACCTGAGCAGAATGATGACACCAAATGAGCTGAATTATTCACCTATTGAAAAGTTGTGTTTGGCGTTGGTCTTCTCAATCCAAAAGATGAAGCATTACTTCTAAGCTCATGTTGTTCGTCTGGTGTCTAGAGTAAATTCTATCAAGTTTTTAATGTCAAAACCAGTCCTCAGTGACTGATTTGCAAGGTGGTACCCTTAGTTTCAACAATTTGAGATAGTGTACATCCCTCAAAAGGTCGTAAAGTAGACAATCATTAGCGGACTTCTTGGCAGACCAACCAATACCTGATGACTGAAAGCTAACTGATAAACTTCTTGATGAGGATACAATGGTTATTGAATTTCGACCTTCATGAAAGATGTACTTTGATGGTGCTGGCGTGGTGTTTGTCACACCGCAAGGAGAGGTTCTCCCATACTCCTTTACTTTGACACAATGTTGCTCCAACAATGTTGCTGAATATCAATCGTTGATCCTAAGGCTTGAAATGGCTGTCGACATGAAACAACTACAATTACAAGTCTTTGGTGACTCCCAATTGGTGATCAAGCAGCTCTTGGGAGACTATGAAGTCAAAAAGCCCGAGTTACGCCCATATCATAATTATGCTCAGAAGTTGATAGGATGGCTCGGAGAAGTGTCCCTCCAATACGTGCCAAGAAAGAAAAATAAGCAGGCCGATGCATTGGCTGCTTTAGCTTCAACCCTAACTCTTCTGAATCAAACACGAGTTACTATCCACCAAGAATGGGTAGTACGACCATTAGATGAGGATGAATATACAGAAAATAAGTTTGAGCATCTCGTCGCTGTGTCTGAAGCAGTGAAGGAAGATTGACGACAACTAATTATTGACTACTTGTGTTATGGAATACTTTCAGAATACCCAAGGAGAAAGACTGACATTTGTCATTTTGTGCCTCACTTCCTTTACTACTAGGACACGCTATACAAAAGATCATTTGAGGGGTTACTCTTGTGATGTTTAGGAGAGAAGGAAACAATTCAAGCTTTGCAAGAAGCACACTCGGGAGTTTGTGGATCTCATCATTCTGGACCGAAGCTGCACTTTCACATAAAAAGGATGGGGTATTATTGGGCAACGATGGTGAAAGATTGCTTGGACTATGACTGAAGATGAAAGGCTTGTCAGTTTCATGCAAATTTCATACATCAGCCTCCTGAGCTATTACACCCAACTATAGCATCTTGTCCATTCAATGCTTGGGGATTGGATGTTGTGGGATCGCTACCAAAATCTTCTGGTGGACATTTGTGCATCTAGGCTGTGACCGATTACTTTTCGAAATGGGCTAAATCTATCATACTCAAAGAAGTGAAGAAGGAGAGTGTTGCAAACTTCATCCGAGTGAATATCATATACTGCTTTGGAATACCTTATTACATAATAACCAACAACGGCAAGCCATTTGATAACAAGTTAATGAACAATATTTGTGATCTCTTTGGTTTCAAGTAGCGTAAGTCTTCTATGTACCATGCTACCGCCAATGGTCTAGCTGAAGTGTTCAATAAGACTTTATGCAACCTATTGAAGAAAGTTCTCTCTAAGTCCAAATGAGACTGGCATGAACGAATGGAAGAAGCTTTGTGGGCATATAGAACAACTTATCGCACACCAATGCAAGCAACCCCATACTCACTTGAGTGTCAGATTCCTCTTTAAGACTTGCTATTCAAGAAGGGCTCACCGAAGAAGAAAATGCTTGACTGCATCTAGTATAGTTAAAAGTTCTTGATGAGAAGAGGATAAAGGATCAACAGAACCTTGAATGTTATCAAGCCCGTCTATCTCATGCTTTCAACAAAAAGATTCACTTGAAGTGCTCCCAAGTTGGAGATCAAGTCTTTACAGTATGGAGACCCATTATCACTTCTCGTAAGTCTGGGGCAAAATTTACCTCAAAGTAGGATGGACTATACGTCATACAAGAGGCATATTCAAATAGGACCTACAAGCTCGTCAATGCAGATGGCGTGAAAATTGGTCCTATCAATGCTAAGTTCTTGAAGAAATACTATCCTTGAAGAAAGATGACACTCCATAAGGCACGAGCATAAACTGCATGTCACTCCTGGACCGTAAGAGTATAAACTGTGTACGGTCCAAAAAAAATATAACCTAAAAATAAAGTCCGCTAGATTGAGGGCAAAAGTTAGGACACACAATTGTTTTTTTAAAATCACTCCCAGAACTACATTGTGACTTGATTCTGTTCACCGAGGTACGCATGTGCTTAAAATTTCATTCTAAGTTCAGTTGTATGAGTGTTAAAAAAATACATGTTCCTGCTTTACCTGTCACATGAAATTCAAAAGTCTACAAGTACTCTTCTCATCAAACTTCAGACTTGCAGCAAGTATTGATGGCTCGAGGGGGGCAAACCCCTACAGAAAAAGAATTTCTTCGACAGGATTTGAAGTCCCCAAAATTCACCAAGTCTGCGAATTGAAGTCTTAAATTAACAAAGTTTACAAGTTAGGATCTTCAAATAAGTAAAATATTAAGAGCCGACATGGAAGATATTATCATTAAGAAAGAAGAGGAATCTCCATTATTTATTCATCTTCTCATCGTCATGTAAGATATGTTAAGTTTGGATTGTTAAATCTTTCAACTCAAAGATGAAGAGCAAATTTAAGTTCTAAAGCATAATAAAGGCTACAAAAATGAATAATGTATGATGAAACAAAAAGGAACTTTATTACCGTAAAATCGTCTAATGTATCAATAAAGGAAATAAATGAAGGAGAAAAAACCAAAGAGAATCTTAAACTAGACATAATTTATAATTGATTAAGTCTTGACGCATAGATTCCAGACGCTCTTTCTTCTGATCTAAACCATTTGACAAGTATGCATCAAAGAATGCATCAAATTCCTTGGCTACAACTGAAGCCCCTTGCTTGGCTTCATTCTTGGCAACTGTTGAAAGACCTTCCAAATCCTCCGCCATTTTACGCAACTCTTCTATCATCTTCTTCACATTCTCTAGTGACTGATGAAGGGAGGATGCTACTTCATTCTTCTCATTCTCTTAAAGCATGGCATTTGAGAGACATTCTCCTGCTAACAGAAATAATTCTGTTCTTGTGGGTTCCACGTCTATGTCGTGAAGAGTTAATCATGCTCGGTCATATAAAGTAGCAATGTCAAAGAAGGTGCATAATAACTTTCTCAAAGGGGAAATATCCATGTCCTTACAATCCATCTCCTTGATAATTACTTGGACTTCATCTTCAAGAGAAGAAGAGTAGTCAACACCACTCTTAGAAAGCTTGCCTTGAATTACGGCCCAAAGAGTAGAGATATATTTTTTCTGAGCATCTAGGACAACCTTATTTCCATCAAACACAGACATGATGGCTACTGGGGGCTTTCATATATCAGAATCTAAGGTTGCTTTAACCTTGTTACAAGAAACAAAAGTTGGCCCTTTTTTCGTTTTAGCCATAGAAGGTGGTTTCATTAGATCCGCCCTAGATATAGAATCACCACTATCTTGTGACCTTTCTCGCTGCAACGTTGTAACATTATTCAGCTACATAAAAAAAGGGAGGGATTAACGATTAGTAAAAGTCATTAAGATATACTCGGTAAAATGAAGGTCTTAATCATACCTCTTCGATAAGACCTGTTATAGTCCTCAAAGGGTTATCCGTGTCGTCACGAATTTCAGTCACAAGTGGACTGGTACCTCTCATATTTTTGAAACATACTTTTACTCTTTTACAACAATGGTCCATATTGCTACTCTCACTCTCATCTTGAGGTAGCCTTTTAGAAACATGGGCTGTTTGAGTAGGTGTCTCCTCTTTTAATACCGCTGAAGGCAGTTGAGACCTCTTTTTTCTATATTGCTCAGGCAACTTGGCATCCAAAGAAGGAGGAACATCAGTACTTCATTTACATTTTCTTCATCAGATCCCTCCAAATGTGTGGCGGTAGTTGGCCCAGCAAAATTCACTAAAGTCTGTAAGTGATAGTCAAGAAAATTCCCATGAGACTTCTTCCATCAAGTCTGATAGTCGATTCCAAAGAACTCCCCTACATTAGGCGTGATTGAAGTAAAAGTCTATCAACTCATCGTACAAATTTGCCAAAAAGCTAGTCCTTTATCTAAAGAGGCATTACGAATGTCGTTCTTCATGATACCGGGAATATTCTGATAAAATCCAAACTGACGACTGAAGCGATTTGGACTATATGGCTTGATGATAAATGAATTTTTGCACTTGAGTGTGAGATAGCTAAAATAGATACTCATAAAGTAGCTCGACTCCAACTCCTGTGCACTATCAGTATCCACATAAAAGTAAGGGTGCGCCTTGTCCACTATGGTAGAGGTCCAAGCCACGTTCTCCCCACTATGGATGCATTTTCTTCCATCATTTTTGTCAAAGTTTCTTACACCACCCTCTCTAGAGTATACCACGATAATGGGAACAAATGTCCCATTGGCGAAGGCATAATAAGTCTTGAAATAATGAGCAATCCATCCATATACATAGTGAATAGGAAAACAGACTTTGATTTGATCAAGTTGTGCTGAAGAGGAGAACTTATTTAGGCCATTGTAGATGTTAGCTAATACCAGAATTACAAGATCAACCATCCGCCCACTCGCCATCATGCTTGCCATCTTGAAAGTTCCAAGACGAATGAAGTCACCTTCCTTATTTGGAAAAACAAAAGTGCACAACCAACAAGACAAGAAAGTTGCTAGATATGTGTCATCTCTTTTATCATGCTTCAACCCAAGCTCAGAAAATACTCTTTCTTACGCATGTGACCATCTTAGTGTATCAGGTAAACCCCCGCTAGGATTGTGGGTCAATTCAGGGCGAGCATACTTTTTTTCCTGCCTCGGTGGAGCAGGTCCATACCTTGAAGGTTTCTTGCACCAAAATTTTATCCACTTACTAAATGATACTTCTTGGTTAGCACCCTGAAGATGATGAAAAGCTGCAAACAGGTATTCGCAAGTTCGAGAAATGTATTTTACCTTGTTTTCATCTAATCATGTAATTTCTTTGGCCTCCGACTTGTTTTCATCTAATCTTGTAAGTTCTTTGGCCTCTGGGACCACTTCTTCATAAAGAATACCCCGAATTTACAAGCCTCCAAGAGTATATAAATCCTATAGAGAAATAGATAATTTCCCCACTTACATAAGAAGTGTGTTCGTTTTGGGGAACCAAGCTTCATAAAATGCTTGAAAAATATCTGAATTGCGGCCATAAGTGAAAAGCGATGCATAGACGACATCATAAATTTGTGCCATGGCCAGAATTTCTTGTGTCATACCAAGTATATCTTCATTTCACTCCCAATACCCAGGGATGTGACAATACTCTACCTCAATTGTCATCGTGTTGCCCCAACATATCTCCTTTTGAATTATATGACGACCTAAGCTTAAAAGGGGAGTTACGATGTTTGCATGGTGATGATCTGACGCTTAAGGGAGAACAACTTGAATGACTGATTGGAATTATAGTTTTGTACCAAGGTCCAATTTTCCATAAAAAATGGGTTCTTCAAAGAAGGTCACAGACTCGCATAACGACCAGCCAGTGGAGTATAAGTCAAGAGTATGGTCTGCTCAACCCCACCTTCAGTTTCAACTACAAGATACCTGAATTTGTTGGAGGGGGATGTGTAGTGTCTGAAAATCATCATCTCTTCAAACTGCAAAGAACAAAAGAAGTCATTATGGATAAATCCTTGGCATACAACGATGGGTACAGAAATCTTGACTAAGTGAACTCTTTACCATTCTTAGGGCGGGGACGAGTATCCATCCATTTGCACCATAGGATTACCTTTTGAGTTTAACTTTCTTAGGGTCGGGACGAGTGTCCATCCCTATACGCCGTAAGATTACCATTAGAATTACTTTTTTTAGGGAGATGACAAGTATCCATCCCTATGCATCATAAGATTACCTTTAAAATTACCCTTTCTTAGGGCGGGGACGAGTATCTATCCCTATATGCCGCACTACAAAAAAAACAGCATTTAGCGACGGAATATATTCCGTCGTTGCATAGTGATGGATTCGCAACGGAACAACCAGTTTTGTCGCGAGCATAGCAAGGTTTATGATATAGCAACGGATCAGCGACGGAACATGTTTTCCGTCGCTAAATATTGGCGCAAAAAATTGACGCCCTAATTTTGTGACGGATTTAGCAACAAATAATGTGTGACCATTTTATTTAATATGTAGCGACG
This sequence comes from Capsicum rhomboideum, assembly GCA_031232105.1. NCBI lineage: Eukaryota > Viridiplantae > Streptophyta > Magnoliopsida > Solanales > Solanaceae > Capsicum > Capsicum rhomboideum. Next base: position 43,853,519 of record CP124715.1, on the reverse strand, counting down.
GATTTAGCAACGTATCAATGCGTTGGTACGCTTTAAATATATTTTAATAAATTTTTATTTATTGTAGTGACGGAATAATCCGTCGCTAGAATTTATTTTATCATAAAATCTAGGGCACACCTCATTTTTTACTCATTTCAAAAAATGGTTCCTCTCTCTATACCCACAAAATGGCTCCATTGAAACTCATCTGCACAAAGAACTCTATCAATTCCTAGCTCAAACTATAAATTATTTGTTTAATATTTACCCATTTCCTATCTTGAGTCAGGTATGAAACCATCTTCTCACCGAAAATTCTTTGTTTAATATTTTCTTTGTTTAATAACTTCTCACATTTTTTTGAGAATGAGTGGTTTTTTGATGTTTTGACTATGATTTTACTTTACCCTTATATTATAGATCTGTGATTTTTTTGAATTTATTGGCTTTATGGACTGAGTCTAGGGTTCATGCAAGCATTTGGGGCTAGGGTTCATGCAAGTATTTGGGATTGTCATTTTTACTATAGAAAAGTGGTTGATTTGTTAGGGAGTAAAACTAAAATCTGGTAAGACGAGATGAGACGAAGGGTTTATAGACTTTTGGTAATAGAAGAGGAAGCCAAAGGAGATACTTGAGATGAGTGTTATTTCCAAAAAAAAAAAAAGAAAGAAGATAATTTGGGTTTATCTTGTTTTAAATTTTTGATGTTTGGTGTTCTTCAATTTTTGGGTATCCTTGCTTTTCTGCTTCACCGAGGCATTGCTTTTGTATTTTCCGTGTACAACTTTTTTTAATCTAATTTGAGTTCAATTTTTTATTTTTTCTATTGTTTTTGTTCATGGAGTTTTTTTTTTTTTTTTTTTTTTTTTTTTTTTTTTCATTTATGGAACAGTAGAAGATTTGTTACATGCTTTCTAGGGAAAAGATTGTCAAATGTATATAGTTCACCAAAATTATTTTATTTATGTTTGAATTTCCCTTTGATTTTGTTCTGCTTGTCTGCTTTTTGGTAAGTACAACTTAATCTATCATTTTTACTTGGTAAGATTTGAAAGCATATTGAGTATGTACCTTCAAATCTGTTACACTTTGATTTCTAAAATTTTCAACAAATAACGAACTGATGGTAGTCATCCATAAATCATTTCTTTCATCTTATTTATAAGTTTGTGATACACCATTGCATCACAATCTGCAATGTAACTTCTAGAACATATGCAACAGTAGTTTTCATAGAATTGATCACACCCATGTGTGCTAATTACAACTGTATATTAAAATTAGGGAAGTAACTGATATTATTTTTACCATTACCTATAAAACTGTGTATCAGGAACTAAGATAAACGATTGGTGCTAATAAGTATTTTTAATTATGTGAAAAACTTTTTCTCTCTTTGAGAATAAATCACTGAACAAAGTACAAATTGCAAGAAAAATATGTAACTTATTTCTGGATGTTGGTCCCTTCCCTGTGGTTCAGTAGTGGCATTACTATGACTCATCTGATGCTTTGTCCAAGGGAAGTTTGTTTATGTTTTTGTTAACTAGTGAATACAGGTCCTTTTTCCTTGGCAAAATTTAAGTTTCACCTTGTTAGGTATGTTAGTGTCACTTTATTTGGGAGTTCAAAATGTCTAGTGTGTCTCAAGGTGGTAACGATTTTGTTTTCTGGAAGTTGTATAGCATTTTACTTGTGAAGACTGACCAAGGAGTACCTTACCAATTCTTCTAAACCTTACTTGTTAATTAGGTTGGTTAGAATGTTGTATCTTTAAATATCTTATTGGAATAGATTCTATTCAAAAATACCTAAATCATTTTTGTGCCCTTTGCCTTCCTTTAAAGTCCACTATACAATAATGAATAGAAATATTTTAGGTACTAGATGCACTTCTATTATTAGGGAAAAGAAGAAAAGGAACACAAAAGTAAACATTTTGATCTAATAGCTAGTTATATTCGAAAGATTTAGATATGATTTCCATGTTGCCAAATATTCATTTGATACACTTTTCTTTCAGGTGCGTTTTACAGAAAAATCAAGTGGTGCTTTGTAGATCTGTGGAAAATCAAGTGGTGCGTTGTATACATCAGGTGCATTTTTGATAAGAAAGTTCTTCAAGTAATCTTTTCTAAACTTTCTTTCTCATTTCTTAGTTTTCTTGCTATGCTTGTTGGTTTTTTGATTCTATTTGTAACTCATTTTTGTTATTATGCATGTAATGATAAATTTCTTGTCTACAAACAAGTATGTATCATTGTTAACTTTTTTCATGATAAATCATTTTTGTTCTCTTCTCTGAGAACTTCACTTTGAATATTTTTCTCTTAGAGATTTTTTTCTTAAGTTAGTTTTGAAAAGCTCATAAGATTTTTTCCAGCCTCTCCAGTGAACAACTCCAAAAACTGGTTCTATTTTGAACACTTTATCTTGAACTCTTTACCTTGCACAATTCAGCTATTCAACATTTTACAATTTTGACATTGAACTGCTTCTATTAACAGTTCATATTAACATTGAACTCTTTATCTTGCATAAGCTAGCTATCCAACATTATAACAATTTTGGCGCAAACCTGTTGTTTTTCTTTTAATCACTTAATAGTCTCTGTATGCCATATAAAATGTTGGTGAAACTTCTAAACTGTCAATTGATCAACCCAATTATGCTTTATTTGCTAACTAGTTCTTCATAGAGACTCATAGATTGTCGTGTTTCTTAATATTGAATTTCCAACAAGTCTAATTATTAGCACTGATTCTCGTGTTTCTTAATATGAATTTTCAGCAAGCTGGTTAATTATCACTGATTGTCGTGTTTCTTTATTTCAACATTAAAAGAAACATGAATAATCTAGAGCGTGGTTGGATGTATGAGAGGTTAGATGGCCGAGGGGCTTTATACTCTAGTTTTGTAACTGGTGTAAATGAATTTATTCAATTCGCATGTTCTCAACAAAATCGCATGAGTGGTGACAAAGTTAGATGTCCATGTGCAAAATGTCACAACTTTAAATTCATGGATGTTGAAACTATTAAATGTCACCTTTATCATTCTGGATTTTTTGAGAACTATTTTGTTTGGAAGCATCAAGGGGAAAATGATGTGATAAGTGGGACTTCTTATGGTAATGACTTGCATGGTGGTGGTCAACCTGAATTAGGAGAGGATAATCCATACCGACAAATGATTTTGGATGCAGCTGGTCCCAACTTTTCCCAGGATTCGAGTTGGCAATCTTATAGCAATATTGAACCTGAGTCGTCTCATCCATCTGAACATTCAATGGAGGAAGATCCTAATCCTGAGTCTCAAAAATTTCATGATTTGCTACAGGCTGCTGATGCAGAATTATATCCCGATGCTTCCCTCTCTCAACTTGCAGTTGTCTCTCGGATGTTAAATATTAAAATGGAGAACAATATGTCACAGAGAGGTTATAACCAGATGATGTAATTGTTGAAAGAGGCTTTACCTAAAGATAACATAGTGTTTGATAGCTATTATCAGACCAAGAAGCTAGTGCGTAGTTTGGGTTTGCCAGTTGAAAAGATTGATTGTTGTGAATTAGGATGTATGTTGTATTGGGGTGATGATGAACACCTTACATCTTGTAAATTTTGTGGCAAGCAAAGGTACAAGCGTTGTGTTGGTTCTCGTAAGAGGAAATTGGTCATGGACAATATCCTAAAGCTATATATACAATAGACAAGGAAGCAAGAGCTATCTTGTTTAATTGGGTGAAAGGCTTAAAGTTTCCAGATGGGTATGTTTCAAATTTGGGTAGGTTGCCAGACACAAATGCAAAAAGATTATTTGGTATGAAAAGTCATGATTGTCATGTGTTCATGCAATGACTAATCCCTATTGCTTGTCATGAACTACTTCCTAGTAATGTGTGGCAGGCACTAACAGAATTGAGCTTATTTTTTAAGGATCTTACTTCGACCACTCTTCGAGTGGATGATATGGTGAGATTAGAGGCATACATCCCACAAATTTTGTGCAAGTTAGAATGTATATTTCCTCCTGGGTTATTTGACTCAATGGAACATCTTCCTGTGCACCTCCCCTATGAAGCAAGGATAGCAGGACCTGTGCAATATCGATGGATGTATCCTTTTGAAAGGTAAATGTAAAACTCTATGTCGAACGTGTGACAAGTATGCTATACATAACCTTTCAAATGTAATGTTCTATCTGTTTATCTATATAGGTATCTGGGAACTCTTAAAAGGATGATTGGGAATAAAGCTAGTGTTGAGGGTTCCATTCGTGAAGCATACTTGATGATGGAGTCAACACAACTGTTTTCTCATTATTTTGAACCTCATGTCATGACACGTAATCATAATATGGATCGTAATGATGATGGTGGTGTTGTGGAAGATCTTAAAGGAAATTTGTCAATATTCTCCCTCCAGGTCGACTATGGGGAGAAGTAAAAAAAAGAGATTTAACTCTGGATGAAATCAAGGCTGCCCAAACTTATATTTTACTAAATTGTGAGGAGGTTGAGCCATTTGTGAGGTAACCAAAGTTCTCTTAATAATATAAACAATATCCTTATAATGACTTCTAATTTAAATTATTTTGTTGCAATGAAGTATGTACATGCTACGTTTGCAAGAAGAATTCCCGAATCTCTCTCAAAGCCAAATAGACGAGAGCCTTGAAGAAAATTTCTCTATATGGTTCAAGGAATATGTAAGGTTTTAAAAAATATCATCTTTTATACATTGATGTACTTAAATTGGCTTCTAAAATTTAACTAAATCTTTCAACTTTTTTAAATAGGCCCGCTGTAATTCCATTGAGAATGAATTCTTGCGTAGTCTTGCTCATGGACCATTAATAGGAGCTACATGTCATTCAGTTTATTTTGTTAATGGATACAAATTTCACACAGAATGTCATGGTAGCGTAAGATCAATAATGAATAGTGGAGTTTGTATCTCGGATCCAAATTTTGGTGATTATTATGGGCGAATAAAAGAAATTATACAAGTGGAATACCATGAAGCACCTTTGAAGCAAACTATCTTATTCAAATGTGAATGGTTTGACCCAACAATGGATGTTGGTGTTAAGAAGCATAATCAGTACAAATTGGTTGATATTAACCATCGTCGTCAATATAAAATATATGAACCGCATTGCAACTCAAGTGTGTTATATGCCTTATCCAAGCAAAAAAAAGGACAAGGATGATTGGCTAGCTGTATTGAAGGTCAAACCTTGAAATGTTGTTGAATTACCAGTTGAGGAAGTGGTAACAACTTCAGAACTGAATGTTCCGTTTCAAGTTGAAGAAGTTGAAGTCCATGAGATAGATATGTCTGTTTCCATTGATGAAAATATACTCTTACATGATCCAAATGGGGGTGTGATTGAAATGGATGAACCCCTTGATGATGGTTTATTGAAAGAGCATCATGAAATCCAAGAAGAATCTACAGAAGAAGAATATGAAACAGAGGAAACTGCGGAGAATGAGGAAGAGGAAGAGTTTGAAGAAGACATAGATAGTGACTAGTGCTTATGTAAAATCTATTATTTTATCTTCGTTGTATTTTGTTTTTAGTAATTTTTATAAAAAATATTATCATTTCCTTAGTCTCTGCTTTTTAGTTCTTTTATTTTAATAAAGGTAACATCTTTGTATATATAGCAAAAGCAGCACCTGGAGAGTGCTGTAAAAGGGCAAAACTTAAGACTGAAACACTATTTTGTGATGAGGCTTGGGTACACATACATAAAACTTGGGGAGTAAATCTGGATATATTTGAAAGGAAAATTTGGATATCTAATTAACTAAGATATCAATTAATGGATAGTCTATCATGTAACGATTTTAGTTTCTTTTTAATAGTCTACTAGTATTTCATAGAACATGATTTTCATTTGATTTTTACCTGTAATAATCTAACGACACTATTATTTTTTTTATAGATATGACTCGAGGCGGATATCATGCAGGCAAGTCCTTAGAAAGGAGTAAGACAGATAGGAATATAAACATGCTTTCTTTTCCAACTACAGTTATTGAACAAGGTGGTAGAAGTTCCATTCTTAGCAGTACGCCAACTGGTCAAACACTACTCCCCAGCAGTATGCCATCCGTTGAAACATTGGGTCAAAGTAGTACCCCAATCATTCCTGAGACATCTCCTCTTACACCTAACCAAAGCAGCCCAGAAGGTCAGAGTATGAATACTCAAAGCAACCCAATAGTTGAGTGCACATCTACTCGGAGAAATATAATTAGTGAAGGTGAATCCAGTAGTAGCCATGCACGGACCCTTGTTTTTCTAACTTCTGCAGGGTTAGTCCAATCTTTTACTACTATTCTTATATATTATTTTTTTTATTTTTTTTTCTTTTATTTAACTTTTAGAACCATATTTATGTTCAGTTTTGTGGCATCTGCAAATGTACATCTTAGGGAGAGAGCATATGGTTTTGTAACAGAAAATATTTATTTGAAAAATCAAGACAGATAGGATTGATTTAAAATAGCTAATTAAAAAGTAGATAAAAGAAGGATGATGTTGTCAATGTTTTCACTTTCTCTTGGATCATTAGTTGATATCAATAATGCCATGGTCAAAGTTTCTGCTCCTATTTTTCCTTTAGCCTTACTCATGTATATTTCTGCTTGAGTGTACAACTATTGAGACTAGTGTGGATGATGTGTATTTTGAGGCTAAAGCAATTCCTTAGTGGAAGGACAGAAAGCAATACATTAAGAAATATATACTTAACATGTAAAAGGTTAGCCAGTTTTGGTTTACAGGTGTTAGCACCAAAAATCTAGACAGTACAGTGGCCACATGCATCTTGGGAATGACATTTAAAAATGTCTCTCTCTTTTTTAAGTACATTACAGAATATAGTTGTCACATACTTGACTTAAATGATTGATTCTCTGCCTTGGGAACTTGCACGTGTGTTTTTTGGGACTCCCTATTTCTTGAGAAATATCTGTTGAGTTTAGTATTGTCAAGATTTGTTTCTTAATCCAGTCATAACATTAAGTTGGTATTTTTTTTCTCTGGTAGTTGCATCAAGAGGCTAGTACATTAATTTTCTTTTAAAATCTTGTAAGCTTGGTTATGATTTGTTGACTGCTAGTGGATGCACTATTGTCTTACTTTTCGATGCATAGCCATCCACTGAATGGTTTGGTTACTTTGGTCAGATGATATCTTAATTTCTTAACATATGATTGTTTGAGAGGCTTTAGCATAAATTCTTGAGCACCTTCTTCCAAGAACCTACTTTGATAAACAAAGTTAGTAGATGAAACATGGGATAATATGTTGGTTTTTGTTACAAAACTAGAAGAAATTATAAGGTTGCAACTGGAGTAAATACTTCAGGATTCAGGTGGGGATGTTCTCTGATGATACAATGACCACAAGTATCTCTTTCACATTAGAGGATCCTTCCATTTAGACATGTTTCAAATAGTTATAAATTTTAAATAATTATGAGCAAGTATTGACTGTAAGAGGTATGGAGCTTTGTATGTGTGTTTCTTCATGGTGTTTGGCTGTAGTAACTTCAGAAAACCAAGGGTACATGGATGAAGAGAATATTTATCAAAGTTACTGCTTACTGTTCTACTCTTGCTGTATTGTCCCTCCACCAAGCCCAACAATTCCAACGTCTTTAAATGTACACAGGTTGGAACCTTCTAAAGTATGCTCTAGTTCCATTTCCTTGTCTTTCAGAAGTGAAGTTGATCCCAATGGGATCAATTGGAAAGGTGTCGCAGAAGAAGTCAGAGATGGTTATTTTGGAGAATTCAAGGTATATGTTTTAAAATCATATAATTGAGTTAGAATTTGTATTCACTTCTACAAATAGTATGTTTATATTACTTTGAACTGTATTTCAGAAGAAATTCTATTGGGACGCTTTCATTAGTGATATTGTAGTGAAACAACAATGGTTGAAGAAGTAGCATTATGCTACAAGAATTTTATTTCTAATATAAAAAAGCGCAGAGCTAAAGTTCAGCCAGAATTTGTAAATGACCATGTGTGGAACAGGTGGATGGAACTTTGGGGAAGTGATAAATGTATTAAAAAGTCAGAGATAAATTCAAAGAATCATCGTGGTGGCTGTGAAGTCGCTGCTGGGACTCACACAGGTGGCTCTATCACAATTGGAGAGCACCGGAGGAAACTTGTAAGTATATGTTTCATGAGAGATATAAATAAGATATTTATGTTACGCTTGTCTCTAAGCATAGATTACTAGCTAGAAGTAGATTACATCCTTACCATACTTCTGAACAAAACTAAATTAGCAGTGTCTCCCTACCCCACCCTTTTTTCTCTCTTTTTCATCTTCCAACTTATAAACCCGTTCTCATAAAGGTATTTTTCTCAATAGATGATACGAAAGAGAGGATAAAGCTTTACAAAAGAACGCATTATAGAATAATTAATCAGTCTGCTTGCTTTAAAATGTCCACTCTCTTACTAAGTGAATACACGAAGATAGGGAGAAATTGATTTGAGAGTTGTTTTACTTTTTTTGGTCTTTTCGAAATAATTTCTCCTTGATTCTCAAAGGATAGACATGTCTTGTTGCTTTTCCTTATTTTTCAGCACTCTGTGCTACCAAAACATCTGTAATTTATGATGAGAATGTAAAATGCTACTTTAGATAAGGTGAGTCTGATATTATAGGTCATTATGACATAAACAAAGTTCAGGTCTTTGTCATTCAGAGCGTGCACTTACACGGAAATAGTCTAGTTATTGCAACTATTATTTGAACTATGGACTGAATTATGATTTGATCGAATAAGTTGTTCTCCTCATGTAAGCTTGGGTACTAGTCAAAGCAGCAGCAAAAGAAGGTGCTGCAGTAGTGTCAAAAGTACTCTGCCACACCCTCCTCTGCTCTACTGAATCATCACTAAACACAACAGCTACAACCTTGTCTTTCTCTACTAAACCAGTAGCATGACCACTTCTTCTTTATCAATATCATTCTTTTGAAGTTCAGAAAAAGTCTCAACTTAAACATGCACAGAATCAGAGGTGACGGGGTCATTATGAGTTGGTTTATGCCCAACCTTGACCAACTTATCAGACCCCTCCAACCCCACATTAGAATTCTACTTCATATCACCATCAAGTTCAGCAGCAGAAACAGGCAAATTAAGAGGGGAATCTTGGGGATTCGAAGCCTTAAAGTCAATACTTGATTCCTTTTCAGCTTGCACTGCATTTTCAGCTTTATTGGTTTTCTTGGCAGGACTTTGTGGCTTGGTATTTATCTTCTGCTTTTGCTGATGTTATTGTTGCTCATTTGTGCTTTCTATTTGTTGGTACTGAGGTTGATATCTGTCAATTGTTGGGGCTTGAGTAGATTAGGTCTATAGACTTTTTATTGAGGTTGCCGTGGAGGTTGTTGTTGCTTTTTTGCCTCCTTTTCTTTGTGTTTGCCACTGTTGTTGTTCTTACATTTTCTCCTTGTTCATAATCAGCTCTGTGCCTAGCTGTTCTGTTTTTTTTTGCTTTTCATGAGAAGGTTGGTATTTGATTCTGTCACTACTGTCCTGCACATGAAGATTACTGATTTTTTTAGCTTCTTCCAATTCTTTTCTTCTGTTAAACTCATCATCCCTCTTTTTGATGGAGCAAATCTTGACTGTCCTTAATTTGTTGTATAGGCTAATGAAATGGGTCAAGCTCCAATCCCAAGTGAGTTACATTTGCACGTCCATACACATGGTAATGATGGAAAGTCTTTTGTTCGTGAGCGTTCCCGACTTCTCCACGTAAGTTTAAAATTTTACGGCTATGACATGATCATCTTCTTATTTTTCTTTTGTATTGACTTCTATTGAAAGTATTTGTGCTAATGATGTTGAAATTATTTGTGCAAATGAAAGCAATTGCAGGAAGTTGAGTTTGGGATATCTGTAAATTGAAGTATTTGTAATCAGAAATCTATTTTAATGTATCTACTTGTTACAGGAAAAAATAGAAGAAATAGTATGGGAAAAAAGACAGTCTCAATCTGACATTGATCAATTTGCAGCATATTATGAAGCTGCGGGAGGAGTAAAGAAGAAAAGAATATTTGGTCTTGGATCTAAAGCTAAAGGTTACTTTGGGACAAATCTTTGCGTCTCTAATGCCTCGACATCAATACCACCTTCTATTTCTCAATCAATACCAACAATAAATTTGGAGGAGTTTGTGAAGCAATTGATTCCGGCACTTACTAATCACTTTCTTCCTGTAGTTATTGAGCGTATTGATCGGGTACAAGAAGTGGTGACACCTACAGTTCCTGATCCTCCTCCTACTAATGGTGATGAGGTTGATTCGTAGTTTCAAAGTATTCATAGCCCTTCATCCTTGCATTAATTTTTGATGGTCTTTTTTGTGGGGAAGTACAAAAGAATTGTGCAGTAACAATACTTTGATGAATGTGGATTTTTTTGAAGTTTATTTTGATATATACTTGGTGTTGTGGATGTCTAGACATAATTATGTGATAGGATTTTGCTATCTATATGTTTTGAGCCTTCTATAAGTATTATTTCAGATGAATGTTGGTTATTTTAATTATATTTAATAAATTTAATGTTTCAATAGAGTATATTAAAAATAAATCAAAAAAATGATTTTATAAGAAAATTATTAGCAAAAAATTTAGTGACGATTTTTCTCGTAGCTACAGAAAAGCGTTAGCAACGGATTGCGAAATATAAATTTTGACTGCTCAGATGACAAAATATGTTGTGACGGATTAGCGACAAAATGTTTCGTCATAAATTTAGCCAAACGACGAAATGAATTATAGAAATAGCAATAGACTTCATAAATATAACAACCGCTTAATCCGTCGCTAACATACAACAACCGATATCATTCGTCGCGAAGCCGTCGCAAGTTTTGCGACGGAATTCATTTTTCCGTCGCTAAGTGGCTAGCAACGAGCCAAATACCAACAGACAGTAATCCGTCGCTATTCCGTCGCTATTCCTGTTTAGCGACGGATTTACATAGAATAGCAACGGAACTTGTCCGTTGCTAAACCCTGTGTTTTTTGTAGTGGTAAGATTACCTTTTCTTAGGACGGGGACGAGTATTATTTCCTGTGCGCCGTAAAACTACCTTTAAAATTACCTTTTCTTAGGGCGAGGACGAGTATCCATCCCTATACGCCATAAGATTACCATTAAAATTATCTTTTCTTAGGGCGGGGACGAGTATCCATCCTTGTGCGCCATAAGATTACCTTTTCTTAGAACAATGATGAGTATTTATCCATCTGCACCATAAGATTGCCTCTTTCATGGACCATCCTCTTGAACAAGCTTATCAAAAAAGAAAACGATAAAAAGAATAAATAAATAAATAAATAAATACCTTGGGCTTTGATGCTTGCAAATCGGTCTCAAACGTCCCACAAAAGTGCTCAAAAAATTGATGCTAAAGGGATGAGTAGGATACTCCTATTTATACAGTCCCGGCGGTGTCTAGCTCCGAGGTTGGATAGAATTGGGATTTGTGAAGAGGTGGTGGCTTAGATTTTGAGTCAAAAGGAAATTGGGATAAAGAATGAAAAGTAGCCTAATCCTAATTGAAAAATGACAAGCTAAGACGGTGAACGAAATCCCATGTAATTATATGCAATTTTGGGAGGATTTACGTGAATTAATCCCGGATAGAAATGGGAGAGATAGCAGATGTACTATTTCACTCGTAACACAAATTGTAGTCCCATTCGGTGTTGTGATGGTTGACCATCTCAAGGAATTAATTTAAGTCCTACCTAAATGAAATAAATGATACCACCGATATGTCAAACAATTTGGTCCAATCATTAATGGATTTGAATTAAGTGGAATCCTTGTTATAAGCAAACTTGGACATTATCTCATAAAGTGCTGGCAACATATTGTTATGTTTAAAGCTAAGAGGTTGGGTTCTTGACGCACTACAGTCTACAAAGCTCGGCGTGTATGGACAAGTCTCGGTCAAGGATACTTCAAGTATAGTCTTCAAAATATCTTAAATATCTCGAAAAGTCTTGAAGTGAGGGTATTTGTGATCATATAAATTGTAATTATATTAGTACAAATAAATATTATGGATTAATATAATTGAATTAATTATTTAAGTTCAAATAAATATGAATTTAATTAAAGAACAATTTTTATTGGGCTAGTCCATTAATTTGGGCTACAAATGAATGACCCATTTTGCTAAACCCAAGATGTCATCATATTTTAGAGGCCCAATTGGGTGTCACGTGACAAATGACGTGGCATACTAAGTCAAGTGAAGAGCCAATAGGATCATGCCACATATCAAAATGATGCAGCATACCCAAACCAAATTAAAGGCCAATGGAAACGCGCCATGTGTACAAGCTGGAGTGTTCCCACCAATGAAATATAACCATGTCTCTTCAATCTGATTGGCCGAAAAGAGTCTGTACTTACAATGATTCTTCCCTTTCCACAACTATAAATAGGGGACTCATAATTCAGAAAAGGGACCAACAATTCTAACAAGAAGCAAGAGAGAGCTCGTAGATCAAACACCGCAGATTTCTCTACAAAGTTCAAGCGTTCAAGATCCAGTTCATCAAGATTCAAGCTCAAGCTCAAAAGCCCTTGAATTTAAGTACAAGTCGAGATCAAGTTCATCAAATTTACAAGTCAAGATCAAGTTCATCAAATTCACAACTCAAGATCAAGACCACAAGATTTAAGAACAAGCTCAAAAGCCCTTGAATTCAAGTACAAGTCAAGATCAAATCCATCAAGTTCAACAACATTCAAGGTCAAGCTCGAAGTTCTCTGAATTTATATTTGAAAAGGAGAATCGGAGGATTCATAGAGATTGTAACACTCACATATTGAAATCAATAAAATGATTGTTGCGATATTTTTTTTGTCCTGATTATTATTTTTCCGGTAGCGAATTTTACGGTCTATAATGTTGATCCATTAATACTTATTAGGTTTGGGGGGTCTGGGGTCGGAGAAAGGGGGACGACCAAAGAGAGATAAACGAGAGTTGTATGGAGAGGGAATTTCTCCAATTGTAATAAGTGTTGAGTTCAAAATCGAGAGGGCGTCATGCGAAAGCTTATAGTTGCAAACCATAGAGGCGATAATTCAGACGACAAATAAAAACATATTATTAATATGGTTCGGTCAAACGACCAACATATTAAAACTAATATCCAAAAAGCATAAAAGCTATTGGGAGAAATCTCTCCCTAAACAAGACTCTTTTAACGACTACATTGTGGATGCTATTGTGTTGTTATATGAGAAGGGGGGTCTTCTATTTGTAGAGGTTCAAAAACCTTTCCTTCAAGAAAGAGGTTAGCCAAATATGGAAGAGTTTTATATTTTTCTTTTAGGAAAAGTAAAAGTAATTATGGTATTACTTTTATTTTCCTTCTAAGAAAAGTAAAACTTAAATTTGGTAAGAAAATCAGGACAAAAACCCTAACAATAAGTAATTATTATCTCATAAAGTCATTATTTGTTAAAAAAATTGAAATCAAGAAACTATTAATTGAGTGGCGATATGAGAAATTAACCCTTAACTAATGTCTAGCTTGAAATAATATATTTTGTTTGATAATTAACTTTTTGAAAGAATTGAAACTCTCAATCGTTAAGCTAATTTGTTCGAATAATAATTCAAATTTGGAATATGAAATCAAATATTTTTAGAATATGATATTTTAGTTCATGTCTAAATAGAATTTATAGTAAAAAATTATTTAGGAATAAGTTGACCTGTTTTGAATTACAGTAAGAGTGTTACCAGCTATTTTGATATGGTCGGAAGTTGTGAAGAACTAAGATTAATTATGAGTATATGAATAAAATATTGTTCCTACATCATTGTTCAGAAAATCTCTTTAACTATAAACAAAATTATATATTAAAATCATCTTGCTTCGTTCTTTTTTTTTTTTTTAGGTTACAATAAAATCATTTTTAATATATTTCGTCTGATAATTAACTTTTTTCTAGAATCTGCCTTTTGTAGGAATTACATAGCAATAAAGTTATCAAAGAGGTATGGGACAATTCATTGAGATTACCTCAATAGTGGACCAAATTCCACTCTCAAACTGAAAAAGATGAGGTCTCTTTCAGTCTCTCTCACTATAGAAAACAGTTTCCTCCGTGATTAATTTTTGATTTCATAATTATCCCAACTTTCTTTTGGCAATCGAATATGCAGATCATAAAACCTAAAGTAAACACACTCGTATGACTAAAATATATGAACAATTAATTGATATCATCTATATAATTTTTTGTACCCTATTTTTCGCTTCTACAAGAATTTCAAGAGAATATAGGATTTTTTAGACTACTTCATTTTAAGTAATTCTAGGTCTAACTCATGGTCCTAACTCCTAACATGTTTACTAATCATGGTTTTACACCTATGAGCAGATGTACTTGTAGGTCGATATAGGACAGACCAAGATAATCTCATGTGTCCTTGTTATCCGTTTTATATGTGCTACTTGCACCATTTAGAGAATATGGTCCTTTTAATCTTGCCAAGTTTTGTAGGATGATAGAATCTTAACATATACATCAATCTTGTGTTGAGCTTTAACAATCTTAAAATTCACTTTCATATAATATTACCCGTCTTATAATTAACTATTTTATAAAAGGCAACATACATAAACAGACACTCAAAATATGGTTTTAACTGTCAATTTGACACTTAAACTTACCAAGCTATCATCTAGACACCTCAACTTAATAAAGGAGTGTCTTCTGGACACTCAAATATGACCTGACATATAAAGTGTGTGTACTATCTTCACATTGCGAGAGCGTGAGATGTAATTCCAACCCATTTTCAGCTCAAAAATATCATAAAATTTCATTTTTATCCTTATAATCTATCTCTATTTCATTCCTAATGCCCCCCACTCACCCTTCTCCATTTTATTCCTTTCTCTCTACACCCATCATGACAAACTCTTTTAGATACAAATAACCCACCCCTAATATGGCTAGGCTTAGTTCTCCCATTTTTAGTATCTCTCTCATTTTTTAGAGACTTGAAAGACGCAAGAAACATAGATATTGATTATATGAAATTGAACTAACAAACCAATTTATTTCTTTATGCAATTTGCAATTCCAAACACCGGAGAGATATTTAAAATACATGTGTCATTCATTAATTTGTCCATTTGACACATCAACAACGATTGGAGTTCATGCATAAGGTGTACCAGACTGAGGTGTCCATGAGACACACCCAAATTAAGTTGAGGTGTCTAGGTGATTACTTGATAAATTTAAGTTTAACCTGATAGTTCGAGCTAAATTTAAATGTTTGTCTATGCATTTTACCTTTAACTTTGGTGGACATTTTCTTTATCACATAAGACTACTATAATATTTTTCATTTCACCCATCTAATTTTAATTCTATGTACCATAGAATCCGAAGGGAAGCAATCAAAATGTAAACAAAATAGTGAGTATTAAAAGAAAACGTAATTGTTTACTTATTGCATAGTGCTTCTACTAAATATATTAATTTCTTACTCTTTTCCGTTACAGATAGAAGAAGGGAGGAAAGTGGATCATTTAACTGAGATAATGGAAACAAATAGTCAAGATCCATCAGGGTTACAAATAAATAAATTTTTAAATCAAATCTTTGATGAAAATGTTTGAGGATTCGGACAATTCATCTATTAAATCATGTAGGATATTCAAAGTAAATGTGGAGCTAAGTAAATCAAATCCAGATGCTTATACACCAAAGATGGTCTCTATTGATCCATACCATAGAAATAATCGTCAATTTTGTCGAATGAAAAGTTACAAACTATTGTACCTACGATGGTTTCTTCAATGGAAACGGAAAGAGGGTCTTGATGTGAAAAGTTGCATTAATCAATTGGAGGAATTGAAGGAGGGAGCACTAAAGTTTTATGACGATATAGAAGACCTCAATAATGACATGAGTCACACTGGTCAATTCCAACTGATCACCACCCATGTATTGTTAATACAATAAGTCACTAAATCTTGGATTTTCCCTATTCATCATTAATTTTGTTTTTCTAATTTCGGAGAATTCCTATTTGGTGGAGATAGTACTATTAGGCTAATCCAGTAGGTTGAAGTTTGTGGACTCTTAACTTGACAATATGGAGAAGTAAATGTACATCTTAGGCTTTCTGATGGTGTTCATACAGTAAAAATAAAAGGTTCATTAAAGACAATTTGGATATAGGGATCAATTCTTAGGTGTTGCAGTGGTTGGTTTCTGTATGATCCTTGCAGTAACTGTTGCTTTAAAAATGAAATGGTTCAACTTTCAAAGAAGATGATAATAAGAGGCAGGACTGTTAACACTAAGGTAATATACATTGCAAATTCTGGTTTCATCAATTGAGCTTTTTGTGTTCTCAAGAATTGTTGGGTTTTCTTCATTATGCGACATTTCTTTCTCCTGCGTATAGTCTCTCCATCCCAATTTATGTGGTTGTATTTAATTGCGATAATTGTTTGCTTCTCTTGAAGAATAAATTCATGTACCTTAATGTTCTATTCCATGGAAACTATAGCAACGATTAGAAACAAATCATTTTTCAGGCAATGAATACTATGAATTTCTCACCTATTCTACTTTGTGTAATAGGTCTCAACCTTATCATCTAAGATCACAACAATCGATATTGCACTTCAGTTGATCTTCAATTAATATGCATCGCATTTTGGTAGTGTAAATAAAATGTATAGAACTATCTTGTAAAACTTGACTCCTTAACAAATGTAATAAGCTTATTTTTCCCATCTTAGTATACGTACTTCAAAATGAGCTTCTACTTGGTATCAAGATTTGGGTATTTACTTAACTTTAAGAAACTCAAAACATAATTGATGTTGCGCTCGTGGTAATATGGGCCATACCCCCTATTATTTTTATAAGGGCCCGTGTGGATATATTATGTTATTTTTTTCACTTCAAACTTGAAAAAATAAATGGAAAACTTACATTACAACACTACTTAACTTACCATATCTACATAAAATTCCAACCCTTTTATTTAATTACATCCCATCCCATATTTTACTTTCTCTCTCTAAACTACATGGATACATCACAAAGGGTAAGGAACTACCTACTGCTCCTTCTTTCTCACTGAAGATCTGCTAAGTGTATCTAGCAGTTATCTACATTCATGAAATCGTGTCCCCACCCCACCCCCCACTTAATCTTTAATTTCATCAACATACAAGTTCTAACAACTTACAATCTCCATTTCATTTTTTTCTTCAATTTTTTAGAGGTTAGTTTGTTTTCATAGTAATTTTAAGTTGAGTAGATCAAAAAAATTTTCCATTAAAGGTTTGATTTTGTAACACCCTGAAAATTCAAGCTAAGATTAGAACCATGATTCAAGTACATGTATAATCTAACTTCATATTTTGGTAGTATGAGAAGTGATTTAGACATGCATTAAGGCCACAAGTAACTCCTAGCTCATAGTGAAGTTGAAACTTTCCTTACCAGTTGATTTCTTGTGAAGAATCCTTCTATAGTCAACTTCAAACTCTCATTACTCCTAAATTCTGAAGTGCTTTTGAGATCAAAACCTACCAAATGAAATATCTTTGATTTTTTCTTTCCAACGCATTCAGTTTTGCCTTAATCCAATTCTGGAGCTAAGAGTTATGGCTATTTTAGTGAAGCACTGTCTAGCAGTGAGAGCCTACGAACAGAAACCACGATTGTGGTTAGAAACCACGACCGTACAATGGTATCGTCTGTATGAAACAGCCCCAAAAACCTATGGATTGACAAGTACACCTCCCAACCACGAAAGGGTACCACGATCTTGGTTAGAAACCATGATCTTGGACACAATCTTGGCTCCTAAAGTTCATTCGGCTTAGACTTCCAACCTACGAATGAAAACATGAACATGGGTGGGTCCCATGATATCACCAAGCCTCATCTGATGGAGTCTAGAGAGCCTCAATGAAGCCTCCCAACCACGAGAACCACCCACGAAGGTAGATGGATCCCACGATGGTGGGATGGTCCGTACATCACATTCTGCAGCTTTTTCAGTTACTTTTATAAAGGGTACTCTAGTCTTTTTCAACTATTTAGACCCCCTAAACTAAATTGTTTAAGCTATTTCAAGGTAGGTTATTAAGTCTAAAATTATCCTAAGTCCCTCATTACTCAGAAATCATTCAACACTTAGCATCAATAGAGAAAAAGAGGCGATTTCTCTTCTCCAAGGCATAACTAGGGTTCATCTTCTTCAAGATCCAAATTCAAAGAATTCACCAAGGTTCCCATCTCCAGTTATGTGGGATATCATAAATGGGTTTCCTTTCACACATTGAGTCCCAAAGTTAACTTAATTGCTCAAGTTTAATTCACCCTTCAAACTTAGGATTCCCATGAAAAGAGAGAATTCCAATATCTTTCAGTTTCTTGCTTTGGCTAAACCATGAATATATGTTTTCCCAAAAGTTTGAGCATCTTTACATACACATAACTATGAACTCTCATTATATTGATAAACCCCTGATTTTGGGTTTGAGTTATGAAATTCCTTATTTCATTCAAATTATAGTATTGCCATGTTTAGTTTCATTCTTCTGAGATGGCGGGTTATGAACAATCAATAACCTAGGATATCATGCATTGTCAGTTGAATACTCATTCTTTCAGTCTTCATGATTTAGAATGCTTTTGGATAAATCATTTACCTTTCAGTTTCAGAATATCATTATTGTTAAGCATGTCAGTAGATTAATTTACTTTCAGCTGGGAGTAGTACTTAGCACCGAGAGGATGCGGGTTCAGATAACCCAAGTCCCAAACTATGTGCCACCGTAGGTAAAAAGGGGTCTTTGCTAGTTGAGAGTGTCTCCCCTGCCCTTAATGGGCTCATGG
This sequence comes from Capsicum rhomboideum, assembly GCA_031232105.1. Classification (NCBI taxonomy): domain Eukaryota; kingdom Viridiplantae; phylum Streptophyta; class Magnoliopsida; order Solanales; family Solanaceae; genus Capsicum; species Capsicum rhomboideum. Next base: position 43,834,555 of record CP124715.1, on the reverse strand, counting down.
GTAAATTCACGCCAATCATGGTTCGTACCCTTGGCAAAGTATAGAACACCCTCCCAACTTGGATTACAGGTTGGATTCCATATTTCTCACATGGTCTATGTCGGTTATAGAAACCTCCCACAATTCAGTCTCAGACCTCGTTTAACCTTGCAATCAGTTTATTCAGCATCTTATAGTGTTATATGTTTATTACTTGGTCATAACATCAGTTTACAGATTTCAGTCCCATGTTCATGTCATCATGTCAATTTCAACATGTTCTTCTTATATAGTGTAGTGCATATCTCACATGCTCAGTACATTTAAATTACTGAACGCTTACTTTTATTTGCGTTATATTGTCTTATAATATATGTTAGGACATTTAGCATCACGATCGCGGTTAGCTTAATCTAGTATCACTTCAGCAATTGTGTTTTGGTGAGTCCTTATCATTCGACGACTAGTTATCAGTATTTCATTTGTTTTCTTTATTTTAATTTCATACAGTTAGAGTTAGATTGGGACTTGTTCCAGTAATTTATTGATGTGTCATGAATTTACGACACTCGAGACTCTTAAAACAGTGAATAACTGCAAGTACAAGGGTATTTTTTTGTGGATATGATGGGTTTTCTGGTGTTGGCAGGATAAATAGGCTCGAAAAAGGAATGTGCTAGAAAGTCTACTTACAAAGGATCATACAAGTGAAGGCACGACCGTGGGATCTAACCATGGTCGTATCAAGTGTTATCGTGACTTGAATCAGAGAAGGGGTTCTCAGGAGTTAATCAGACGAGAGATCCCACGACCGTACCTTGATCATATGATCGTACCTTGTAGTTGTGGGAAAGAGGACCTAGAAAATAAAGCTACAGGAATCTAGTGTGAGGATCATCAGACGAAGGCCAATCACGATCGTGACTGGCCTTCGTCTGATGATCCTTTACTAACCTACTATCCTACAACTTTAGCAAGACTAACCTCACAAGTTCTAGATCGCACACACATACTGACTAGGTAGAAACCTTACTCACTCATGGCTCAGGGATTTCGTCTATGTTAATACCTACTTGGTTTATGTAAGGTCAGCCAGGTCATCACACTCTCAATCCTAATGCCTTATCTAGATCCGCTCATTGGTTAAAGCATAGTCCATGCAAACACACAATATTATAAAATAAATAAATTTTTTTGAGGGGTATCATTTTAAAATATTCAAAATAGGTTCGCATGCTTTATTCATTTTGATTGCACCAAGTTTTTTTATTTACTCTAAGTTACACTCAAAACAACAAAACAACAAAACAACACATAAATCAAATAAAAACCTAAACATGTCGGTTCTAACTATGATAGCATAGCCGAGGGAAAAGAAATACGACAACAAAAACCCTCGACTGTGGTACACCCCTACCCCTAACTTAAAAATCATGCAATGTCCCCATTGCACGAAATCATAAAAAAATGTAACACTAGGGTAAGGGACATACCTATGGTGCCCTAGGCACCTATAGAATTGTGATTAATGAGGGTCTGAGATGGGACTCCTCCCTTATCTTTTCCTCTCATAGCCTCAGCTGTGACCGGGGCACTCTCTAGTATCTAAGCATCGGTGGCTGCTGGTGCACTCAATATCTCAGTAGCGGGGGTAGTCAGTGTGACCCCCAATCCAAGCTCCAGCACCTCGACTGTAGGTGGTACATCAACATCCTTTGGTAACCTAACCTCAGAGGTCTGTGTATCCTTCACTCTCTTACTCTTCTTCTCAGAATTATCTCCTCTCCTTCTATTCCATGGCTTCAAATCTCAGTCAATCTCCTCAATATTTGGGGTTGGAGTATAGAAATTTGGGACTAAAGAGTCCGCATCTGTAGCTAGCTGTTCTAATGAAGGCATCACAGGAGGAGGAGGAGGTACCACCAGAATAGTCCATGCTGTAAGAATTTGGACTGCTTTTTTCAATGCAACCACGTAATTTGTAATGGCTCTCATGCCCAGAGCCTGCATCAAATCCACCTTAGATGAAATTCAGCCATCAAATCTAGCAAAACGGGTCTGCACATCCCACACTACTTTTCTAATCTCATCCGTCACGTAGGGCTTAACCCATACCTCCAACTTCTTAAGCCAAACATCATGCAGAACCTGCGTCCTTAAAATCTACTCCAGCTGAGCAGCCGATATTAATGTGTAGCTAACAGGAGCATGTGTGTACGCACCCAATGGTGCTATAGCTGGCTGTGAAGAGGATAAAGTAGCACCGACTTCATATGATGGGATATCACTAGCAGGGGTACCTCCTATAAACTTTGGTGCCTCTAGAAAGGGACCTCGAACTGCGGCTGTCGGGTTTCTAAAGTCCTTGATCATCGCCAAATCCACAGAATTTGTTGGTTGACTAAATTTGTCGACTATCAAAATGGATGACACCTCAGAATTTTGCAGCAGCTGTGTGATCAAACTCTTGAAAGGCAGGGTTATGCTGAACTCCAAGACCCTATCCTAAATCTCTTCCGCAATGATCCACGAAATGTTTAAATCTACCTCTGCCAGAAAAGCTTCTATGAGGCCCGTATTTATCCCACCCAATGTGTTGTCATTTGCCATGGGTGTGATACGGTGCCTCATAATGGACCACCATGCCTTGGCGGTGAACTTGAGGGCGTTCTTATAAATAGTCGCCCCGTTGATCCATGGGGCATTTTCTCCTGCTTTCGCAATATGGTCTGCCAACCACTTGTAGTGCAGAGCTTTATAGTTAATTGTTAATTTCTTTACCCTCTTCAAATCAGTCATCCAGAAATTATATTCCAGGGTCTCCTCAGCTAGTACAAACTCTTCCCCAAACATGATATTAGAGATTGCCTTGACGGAGATGTCAACTTTCTTGGCCCGAACCATCACAACATCCAATCGGGGGTGCTTTTTCATATCTTTTTCCTTGCCGGAGGGAGTCATGTTCTTCAGAGTTGCGGCATAATTGTGGAAGCAACATATGATCATACCTAGAGATCATAGAAAGAAAGCCCAGATATGTAAGATCGAAGCCACGAGCACCAAGGATGATCGTGGGTTCTAACAACGATCGTACCTTCCTGTCGTCCAAGCCAACCGACCCAGATTTCCTATTTTGTTTAGGATAGGATTTACTTTGTCTATAAATACTCTTATAGGGCTTTTTATGAGGTTACACTCTTTTATATGATACAACATTATATTATGAGATTCTAAGGCATATTCTTGGAATTTCATGGATATTGGTTTTACGATTTTAACTCAATTTGAGATTTTGGAGTTTTCTTATTATTGTAAGTGCAGAGTTATGCTTTCATCTATGAAATCTTATTTTATTCTTGCGATCATTGATGTTCCATGACCTTACGGCACTTGAGATATTAAAATGAGGAATATTTGCAAGTATAAGGGCACTTTTGTGGATTTGATGTGTTTCTTTTAGTATTTGTAGGCCTTATGGACTTAGAGAAGGAAAATACTAAAGATTGAACAAAAATGGCATCAGACGAGCCTTACCAAGATCGTGGGATCTGACCACGATTGTGCCTAGGCTTTCTTATGTTGATTCAGAGATGCCACAAGCAGAAGTCACTCAGACGGAAGGTCCTATAATCATGAGTTTGAAGGGAAAAACACATCTGCAGGATTCAAGGGCAGGAGGATCAGACGACAACTTCCCACGATCGTGCCTTAAAAGTAGGATCATACAATATGGTTATAGTAAGAGACTCCAGATTTAGTAGATTGTAGATCAGACAACAACAACACACGTTCGTATGTTGAAGTCACGAGCCCATACCATTGATTGTCTGATAGAAGAACTGAAAGATAACAAGTCCAAGTACAAATCACGACAAGCAAAAGACGATCGTGGTTTCTAACCACGATCGTACCTTCTTCTCGTCTGAGGCAGCCAACACAGTTTTCCTTTTTTGTTTAGGATAGGATTTATTTTGTCTACACATACTCTTATAGGGTTATTTTTACGAGGTTAGATAGAATTATTATATTCACAACATTACATTGTACAATTCTAAGACATATTCTTGGTATTGTACGAACATCGTTTCTAGGGTTTTAATTAAGGTTGAGATTTTGGAGTTAATTCACTCAGTAAGTTTATAATTATGTTTTCATATATGAATTCTTCTTGTGTGCTTACGATCATGAGTAGCTAAACACCACAACTAAGGTTGTGGGAACCTTGATGAATTAACAAAACAAGTTAAGTACGAAGTCATTCTAGATTGGTGTGCGTGCATGTATTAGTATTTCCTTCAACATGATTGTTTTTCTAATGGATACATGCATTAGGAACTCGCCTATATTCTAGACTTGCTCAGAAGGGGGGTATAGATTAGAAAAAGAAGATAACAACAGGGATTTGAAGCTACCAACCTTTATCTAATTAACTTGAGCCTTGACAGGGATAGTTAATCTGAGATCAAAGAACAAGGGTTAGTAATGCGACACTCTGAGTCTGAAAGGAGATGAGTGAAATTCATCTGATTAGGGTCGAAAGACACTTGGATGAACATAACTTGTTAGATTTTGCATGCAACACATCAGTATAATCGGCTAGCATGAATCACCTGTGGAGTTATGAAGTCATGGGGATCATAACCCTAGTGCTCGTCTTATATTGATTACAATCCAACAAACCAACAACTGCTGTTACTATTTTGTTTCACAAAATCCTCCCTTATTGACTTATTTGTTAGTTGAATAGATAAATAAATTGATAGAATTTTGACTAATTCCCTATGGGATCAACTCCAAACTTGTTGGATTCTATATTTGATTCAATGACCATTTTATACTTTTTGGGAGGTGTAATTTGGGCCTCATCAAATTTTGACACCGTTGTCGGGAAATATGGTTACGAAGTTAATTGATTGTGTTTGTTAAGGTTATTAGTTTCATTTGTTGATTTTACTTTTATGCTCTTCTTAGGACACATGTCGGTGTGTACCCAGTACTCATAGTCAAGGCAATCCCCTGATTCCACTTTGAGAAACAATCGAAGAATGGTTAACGATGGAGTTCACAATTCAGCAGCCGAGATGATAGGTGTTCATGGTGGCGGTGAAATTCATAATCAACCACCATATCATCTTATTGGGCATGAAACTACTGAGCAAACCACCACTTGTTGATGGCTGAGGAGAATGTAAGACAAGCAGTTGCTAGGCAAGCAGCTAGAGACGAGCAAGCAATGCAAGATGCAACTAATTGTCTTGCTGTACTTGATAATAGGGAAAGACAAAGAAGGCCTCAGATGTAACAACCGCTATGGAAATATCTTTTTGTTTACAAAGACCCCAAAGAAGATTTGGACTATTTGAAGCTGATTGAGACAAGAGCTATCATTCCACCAGAATTTTCTCAAGGGACTAAATTTAATATCACGAGTGCCATGATTCACTTGCTAAACTTAAAGAGGGTCTTTTCCAGACTTCCTACTGATGATGCAAACATGCATGTAATGAATTTTGTGGGGATCTGTACTTCATATAATCTACATGGGTTAAATTAGGAGGCTATTCGACTGGGGTTATTTCCATTCTCCTTGACGGGAGAAGCTACTCTGTGGTTGGCCGAACTACCATGTGGGTCTATCACTAAGTGGAATGAATTGAGGACCCAATTCTTGGATCAATATTTCCCGCCTTTCAGAATGCTACAGTTAAAAGATGAGATCACCAATTTCAAATAATTGCATTCAGAAGCACTATACAAAACTTGGTTGAGGTTCAAGAAAAAGCTGCAGAATGTTCCAAACCATAGGATGACTGGTTGAAACTTGTTAGAAATCTTCTACAGAGCATTGAATACTAACAAGAAGGTCATAGCAAACACCATCACATGTGGGGCATTCATGAGTTTGCGATGGGATCAAGCCTCTGATTTTCTTGATCGAATCACTAAAACTAACCGAGGATGGCATACTCAGGAGGCAGACAGACCCCTAGTCACTTATGCAATTGGAGCGTCCGCAAAATAGGGAGCACTAGATGAGATGGTGGCTCAAGAGGTAGCACAACATAGAACTAAGATTGGGTTGCTTACTAAGCAATTTGTGGTAGCTGGGACAAAAAAGGTGAATGCGGTAGGTGCACAAGGTAAGGCACCTAGGTATAAAGATTCGGATTCTGAAGAGGAAACTAAATTTCTTGATAGATAAGTGAAGGGTTTTCGAGCCAAGGTCCAAGGGTATAATTGTAACTCTAGGCAAGAGAATCAAGGTCGAAACTATTATAGAGATAATTACAACAAATTGGGGTATAGAGATAGAGATAGAGATTGTGACAGTGATTGGAGGTAGAAAGATGATTACAAGGAAAAGAGTGGTCCTTACATTCTATCGGGGAACCGTGATGCTGAGTCTGGTAGTTCGAGGATGGAAGCCTTACTTGCTAAACTTGTTAAGGGGTCCGAGAGTCAAGAAAATTTCCTTCAGGAGATTAGGGCAAACATTTTAGGGATGAACCAAAAAGTTGAGTCTCATGCAATGCCATTAATAAACTGGAGTAGCAATTTGGGTAGATGTCGGCTACATTGAATTAGCATCAATCGGGCACACTCCCGAGTAACACCATCCAAAACCCCAAGAATGATGTCCATTACCTAGCCATTACTACTAGAAGTGGGAAAGTTACGATTGATCCACTCATGCCTATGGTAAATAGCAAGAAAGATTCTCCTATACTTGTTGATGATGTAAATGGGGCTAAAGCAAAAAATTTGATCATAGAGGATGATGCATCTCAACAGCCTCTAGTTTCTAAAAAAGAGGTTAAGTCTGAAAAAATGAAGGAGAAGGAGGTCCCTCAATTGTTGAAGCCCATCCCACGACCTTCTCCACCCTTTCCACAGAGATTAAATAATACTAAGAAGAAGAAGAGTAAGAGATCGAGAAATGCATAAGCCTTTGAGGTAGTAATACCGGAGGGAGTTGAGGTACCACCGGTAATTGTGGTGGTGGAGCAGAGTTTGGGAGTCACACAGATAGCCCTCGTAGTTGAGACACTGTGTGCACTGACAACCACCGGTGCCCATGAAACCTAGAGTTCCCTATCCACAACCGAGGCCACTAGAAAAATAGAGAATGGAGGGGTCCCAGATTCGATCAAAGTACGACAGGCATCTAGTATGCCCATGTATGTTCCATATCCCATGTTTTCACTTTTCATGATTTCGTGTAATAGGGACAATGCATGATTTCCATGTTGGGGGTGGGGTGATACCGCAGTCGAGAGTTTTTATTGCCGTGTTTCTTTTCTCTTGGCTGTGCTTTCATGGTTAGAACCAACATGTTTAGGTGTTTTTACTTGTTGTTTTGGTGTTTTTGATGTTTTAGTGTAACTTAGAGTAATTTAAGAGAACTTGGTGCAATCTGATTGAATAAAGTATGCTTACCTATTTTGAAATGCATTTAAAGTAATACCCCTCCAAAACTGGGTTTTTGTGATGTAATATTTGCATGTACTGTACTGAAACCAACGTTAGGGTATAGCTATGGCATTAGGATTGTTAATAGTATAACCTGACTAATTTTACATGAACTGAATAGGTAGTAACGTAGACGAAAGCCCTGAGCCATGAGTGAGTAAGGTGTACCACCCAATTGATGTGTATGTGTGCGATCAAGACTTTGCCTGATTAGTCTCGCTAAAAGCTGTAGGATAGAAGGTTAGGAAAGGATCATAGACTATTTTTCAATTAGTCCACTTTAGCCTAAATGACCTACCAAAAAATCATGTATCCGTTGAACCCAAACTTCGAGCCTTATTAGACCTTTTTTTTGAACTACCCAATTCACCTTTCCAGTTATACAATGAACTGTCTTTGGCCCTGGTCCCTCCTTGGACACTGTGTACCTCAACTCAGGTAAATCGCCTAAGTTGAGGGTGGCTATTCTGTAGGGGTGCATAGAAAGTGGGTATGAAGAGTTAGTAATGAAAAAGAAAAAGGTCTCGGGTGCTATTAAAAAAAAAAAAAAAGAAAAAGAAAAAAATAGTGAGTCGTTTGAAAATAAAACTGCATCTGCGATCCAAAAATGAAAATAAAATGGAGAAAAAGGAGAAAAATGAAGGAGTAGGAAAAATGGAGCCAAAAGTAGTGTAGTGCTAAGGAGGAATAAGTCAGTGTACCCAAATGTACCATACCTGTCCCCGAGACTACATTACAAGCCTAGAAAGACCTATAGTGATCCTAACTCTACTATTTGAAAGCTGAAGCATAGAAAATAAGGGCAAGCCAATCATATCAAATGCACACATCAGACTTCTCTGTGAGAGTGAGAGATTTGACTCAGTCCTGGTACTAGATTTCATTGCATATACTGAGTGATTAGGGACTTCTTTGATATGAGGGTGTAGGGGTTGTAGTCTAGTTATTGCTTGGTTAGGTAGTGTATTGTTGAATGTGTTTGGTTGTCTATTCACAATGTAATGCCATGTACTAATCCCATCATGTTAGAATACATATATTGCATATACACTGCATTGTTTGTTATGGATAAAAATAGAGGGTGTTGAATATACTTAGATGGTTTGCATGTGTGAAAAACTAAGTTTCTAAAAGTTGACTTCCATAGTGATCTTGATTTTGCTCTAAGTTAAGTGTCTTAGCTAGTTTAGTATTTTGTTTGCCTGAGGACATTCAAATGTTCTATGTTGAGGGTGTTGATATGCCGTGAACTTACGACACTTGAGACGCTTAAAATGAGGAATATTTGCAAGTATAAGCAAAATTTTGTGGATTTGATGTGTTTCTTTTAATGTTTGCAGGCCTTATGGACTTAGGGAAGGAAAATTCTAAAGATTAGACAAAACCCTTACCACGATCATGGGATCTGACTACGATCATGCCAAGGCTTTCATAGGTTAATTTAGAGATGCCACAAGTAGAAGTCTCCGGACTAAAGGTCGTACGATCGTGAGTTGATGTCACGATCGTACCATATGATTGTGAGTTTGAAGGGAAAAACACATTTGTAGGATTCAAGTACAAAAGGATCAGACGGCAGCTTCCCACAACCGTTCCTTAAAAGCATGATCGTACCATGTAGTCATGGGAAGAGACTCCAGATTTAGTAGATTGTAGATTAGATGACAACAACACATGATCATTTATTGAAGTCACGAGCCCGTACCATTGATCGTCTGATGGAAGACCTAAAAGATAACAAGTCCAAGTATAAACTACGACAGGCAAAGGAAGATCATGGGTTCTAACCAAGATCGTACCTTGTTCTCGTCTGAGGTAGCCGACACAATTTTCCTTTTTTGTTTAGGATAGGATTTGTTTTGTCTAAAAATACTCTTATAGGGTTATTTTTACGAGGTTAGATAGAATTATTGTATTCACAACATTACATTGTATAATTCTAAGGCATATTCTTGGGATTGTACGAACATCGTTTCTAGGGTTTTAATTAAAGTTGAGATTTTGGAGTTTAATTCACTAAGTAAGTTCATAATTATGTTTACATCTATGAATTCTTCTTGTGTGCTTACGATCATGAGTATCAAAACACCACAACTAGGGTTGTGGGAACCATGATGAATTAACTAAACAAGTTAAGTGCGAAGTCATTCTAGAGCAGTGTGCGTGCATGTATTGGTATTTCCTTCGGCATGATTGCTTTTCTAGTGGATGCATATGTTAGGAACTTGTGGTATAGATTAGGAAAAAGAGATAACAACAGGGATTTGAAGCTACCAACCTTCATCTAATTAACTTGAGCCTTGACAGGGATAGTTAATCTGAGATCAAAGAACAAGGGTTAGTAATGTAACGCTCTAAGTCCGAAAGGAGATGAGTGAAATTCATCTGATTAGGGTCAGAAGACATTTGGATGAACCTAACTTGTTAGATTTTGCATGCAACGCATTGGGATAGTCTGCTAGCACGAATAATATGTGGAGCTATAAAGTCATGGGGTTCACAATCGCAGTGCGCGTCTCATATTGATTACAATCTAACAAACCAATAACTACTACTGTTACTATTTTTTTTCACAAAATCCCCCCTTATTGACTTATTTTCCAGTTGTGTAGACAAACAAATTCATATAATTTTGACCTATTTCCTATGGGATCGACCCCAACCTGGTTGGGTTTTATATCTGATTTAACGACCGCTTTATACTTTTTGGGTGGTGTAATTTGAATGTCATCAATCATGAGTAATCTAAACAACACAACTAGGGTTATAGGAACCATAACGAATTAACGAAGTAGTGTTCGAAGTACAAGGTGATTCTCGAAGGGTTTTTGGGTATGTATTGTTGTGTCTGTGGGATTGATTGCTTTCTGACGAGTGCATGCATTGGGACTCATCCTATATATACCCTGGACTGTAGAAAGGGTAATCGAATAGGACTAGTGAATCAACAACAAGACTTGGGGTTATCTTTATTTAATTAGATTTGAGCCGGTAAACGGGAAAGGCTTTATTGGGATCATAGATATGGGTCAAAATAGCAACACTCACGACATATTAACCTTTGTACTTGGGTACAGTCATCAAAAAAGGGCATAACATAGTCGGATAGATGATACATAGCCTATCGATTCTGCTTGCTGAATACCCTAGGATATCACTAATATACAGAGAAATTATGAAATTATAAAGTTATTGGGGAACACAGTCCTAGTTCCTTTCTCATATTTGAATACAAACACATCAAACAATCACTTGTTACTAGTACTTTTTTGTTTCACAAAATCCCCCTCTTTTACTTGTTTGCCAGTTACTTAGACAAACACTAGATAGAACTTTGACCTATTCCCTGTGGGATCGACCCCAACCCTATTGTGTTCTATATTTGACTCAGCGATCACTTTATATTTTTTGGGAGGTGTAATTAGGGCGACATCACTTATCATAGTAGAGGCTTTCAGACGGACGGTAGACATTCAATTTTATGTTATGTTCAGTGATTTTTGTTTTGTTTTAGACATTGGTATTTGGTTTTGATTATTCATATATCATTCAGACTTTAGCTTTCACACAACGTTATTCAGTTTATACAGTATTCTTAGTGTCATGCCAGACCATGGGTTAGCTTGGGGTTACTTGTGAATCTAAACAATGTGTTACGACTAGAGGGTAGTCTCAGGTTATGACAAACTTGGTATCAGAGTATCAAGTTTAAAGTGTCCTAGGGTGTCTGAAAGCCAAATTAATTAGAGTTTTATTCATGGGTGTGAAGCATTTTAGGAAAAGTTTCACTTCTTTCATGTTCATATCATTTGATAGAGTGTGAAATATATTAAAATCTTCTTCTAACTCATTCTTTACATATTTACAAAAAATGTGTCCCAGAAGAGCCAAAGGAACGAGAAATAAAAGCAGAAACAATAAGCACCAACATCCCCCGCAGACCCTTTGAATGAGCAAGTCTCTCATGCTGAGTTTAGGGCTGCTTTCACGGTGCTAGCTCAGGCCATGACTACTCAGGATAATCAGTAGGTTGTTGCATGGGTCAATCCTATTAGTACCACAGCAGCAGCTAGAGTCTGGGACTTCACTCAGATGAATCCTCCTGAGTTACTGAAGAAGATCCATAGGAGTTCTAGGATGATATCTAGAAAGTTACTAAGATCATGGATGTCACTCCAGTCAAAAGTTCTGACTTGGCCACTTACCAGTTGAAAAGAGTAGCTCACATATGGTTTAATCAATGGAAGGAGGATAGAGGTGCATTTGAAAGTTTAGTGAAATGGGATGAGTTTGTTGCTGACTTTCAGGACAGGTTCTTCCCGCTTGAGTTAAGGGAAGCCAAAGTTAAGGAGTTCATTAATCTAAAGCAGGACAATATGAGTGTGAAAAAGTATTCTCTAAAGTTTACTCAACTTTCTAAGTATGCTCTGACAATGGTTATTGAATCCAGGGCTCGGCCCGTATGAGTAAGTTTGTATGAGGTGTTTTAAAAAAAGTAGCGAAGGAGTGTAGAACAACAATATTGGTCAAGGCTATAGACATCTCTTGGTTAATGGTTCATGCTCAACAGATTGAGGAAGAGAATCTTAAGGATAACGAGAGGGAAAACATGAATAAAAGAGCTAGAAAAGGGAACTTTGATTATTCTTATCAGAAGTTGGGTGGTGGTAATCACTCTCAGTTTCAATAGAGGTCTTCAACACCATACCCATCATCTGCCAGTGTTCCATTCTCTAAGCCTAGGAAACATCAGAAAGGTAGCGCACCAGGCTCTAAGTCTCATTTTAATGCTTCCAGTGGTTGTACTTTCCCAATTTGTAAGAAAAGTGGGAAAAACCATCCCGGAGAATGTTTGATAGGTAAGGATGGGTGTTTTGGTTGTGGAAAGCTGGGTCACAGAATTCGAGATTGTCCATCAGCCAAGAGAGGTAATATTGGTGGACGCACTCAAGCTACTTCTTCAGTAGCTCCAGCAGGTCGTATGACTCAGGAGGGTGCCTCATCTAGTACGGATGATGGACATCGTCAGAATAGGTTCTATACCCTTTAGACCCAACAAGATTAGGAGGGTTCTCCTGATGTAGTCACTGGTATGTTATAGGTCTTTCATATTCATGCTTATCCATTATTAGATCCTGAAGCCACGCTTTCTTTTATGACTCCTTATATAGCTGTAGACTTTGGTGTCAATCCTAAAATCCTTTGGACACCTTTCTCAATTTCTACTCCAGTCGGTGATTTAGTCGTAGCTAGATGGGTATATCGAAATTGCCCAGTCACAGTTTCTCAAAAAGTCACCTCAGTTGATCTTGTAGAGTTAGACATGATAGATTTTGATGTTATTCAGGGAATGGATTAGCTACACTCTTCTTATGACTTAATTTATTGTAGAAACAGCGTAATCCAGTTTCAGTTTATAAGTAAGTCAGTCATAGAGTGGAAGGGTAGTACTTCAGTGCTTGTAGGTCAGTTTGTCTCTTACCTTAAGGCTAGAAAAATGATTTCCAAAGGGTGCATCGATCATATTGTTTGGGTTAAGGATTTAAATTCCAATACCCCACCTCTTGAGTCAGATCCTGTGGTTAATGAATTCCTAGAAGTGCTTTCTGAAGATCGTCCCGGAGTTCCTCTTAAATAGGAATTTGACTTCAGAATAAATCTCCTTTCAGATACCCAACTTATTTCAATTCCACCCTACAGAATGGCTCTAGCTAATATTAAGGAATTTAAGAAGCAGTTGAAATACCTTCTAGACCAAGGTTTTATCAGGCCTAGCATCTCTTCATAGGGTACTTCAGTTCTTTTCATATGCAAGAAAGATGGTTCTCTCAGAATGTGTATCGACTATCATCAGTTGAACAAAGTCACAGTCAAGAATAAGTATCCCATTCCCATGATTGATGACTTATTCGAAGAAATTTAGGGTGCTAATTGCTTCTCTAAGATAGACCTCAGATCTAGCTACCATCAGCTTAGAGTCAGAGAATGTGACATTTCAAAGACAGCCTTTAGAACTCAGTATGGTAACTTTGAATTTGTTGTTATGTCTTTTGGACTAATGAATGCTCCTATAGCTTTTATGAACTTGATAAATATGGTGTTCAAGAAGTACTTGGACATGTTCACCATTGTTTTTATTGATGAAATCCTCATTTATTCTTTGAGTGAGGATGAACATGTAGACTATTTAAGGATTGTCTTGCAGACTCTCAAAGATCACTAGTTATTTGCTAAGTTCAATAACTGTGAATTCTTGTTGAAATTGGTAGAATTTCTTGGTCATATCATTTTCGATGAAGGCATTCAGGTTTATCCTCAAAAGACCAAAGCAGTTAAAAATTGGCCTAGACCCTTCTTTCCATCAAATATCAGGAGTTTCTTGGGTTTAGCAGGTTACTATAAGCGGTTTGTTGAGAGACTTTCCTCTATTGCCTCCCCTATGTCCAGATTGACTCAAAAAAAGTCAAGTTTCAGTGGTCCAATTCTTGCGAGAAGAGTTTTCAGGAGTTTAAGACTCGACTTACCTCTACTCTAATTTTAACTCTGCCAGAGGGTTCAGATGGGTTTGTAGTTTATTGTGATTCTTCCAAAGTTAGCCTTGGTTGTGTGTTGATACAACATGGTAGGGTTACAACTTATGCCTCTAGACAGCTTAAGCCTCATGAGAAGAATTACCCAACTCATAATCTTGAGTTGGCAGCAGTGGGTTCCCCTTAAATATTTGGAGGCATTATATATATAGGGTTCATATTGATGTGTTCACGGATCACAAGAGCCTTCAGTATGTGTTCAGCTAAAAGGATTTAAATCTTTGTCAAAGGAGATGGCTAGAGTTATTGAAAGACTATAATATGAGTGTCTTGTACCATTCGAGTAAAGCCAATGTTGTAGCTGACGCTCTTAGCAGATTATCTATGGGAAGTGTTGCTCATATTACGGATGAGAAGAAAGATCTAGTTTACGGGGTTCACCAGCTTGCTAGATTGGGAGTTCGATTGGTCGATTCAGCTGAAGGTAATATTTTGGTTCAAAATGGTTCAAAATCTTCATTGATAGCTGAGATAAAATAAAAGCAAGATATTGATCCTATTTTGCTTAAGTTGAAGGAAGCGGTCCAGAGTCAGAAGGTTGAGGTTTTCTCCCAAGAGGGAGATGGTGTTCTTTGTTGTCAGGGTTGACTATGTGTTCCAAATATGGATGAATTTAGATAGAGGATTCTAATAGAAGCACACAGTTCTTGGTATTCTATTCACCCAGGAGCCACTAAGATGTATCGTTATCTATAGGAAGTTTATTGATGGAATGGCATAAAAAAAGATATTATAAATTTTGTGGCGAAGTGTCCAAATTACCAGCAGGTTAAGGTCGAGCACTAGAGAGTTGGTAGTATCCTTTAGGCTAGCATCATTCCTACTTGGAAGTGGGAAGTGGTGAATATGGACTTCATTATAGGTTTTCCTCGTACTCGTTGACATCATGATTCTATTTGGGTTATCGTGGATCAAATGACTAAGTCATCCCATTTTCTGCCTGTTAGCACTTCAGATTCAGCTGAGGATTAGGCTCGACTCTAACTTATAGAGTTGGTGAAAGTGTATTGAGTCCCTTTGACTATCATCTCAGATAGGGGTTCTCAGTTTTCTTCTCAGTTATGGAAGACTTTTCAGAAGTGTCTTGGTACCCAAGTTCATTTCAGTACAACTTTTCATCCACGGATAAATGTTCAGTAAGAGGAGACCATTCAAACTTTATAATACATATTGAGAGTGTGTGTGATCAATTTTAAGGTTAGTTAGGATGATCATTTGCCTTTGATTGAGTTTGCATATAATAATAGCTACCACTCCAGTATTCAAGTGGGCCTGTTTGAAGCACTGTATGGTAGGAGGTTTAGACATCCTATTAGTTGGTTTGAAGTTGGTGAAGCTACCTTGATAGGTCCAAATTCAGTTCATGAGGCTATGGAGAAAGTTCAGCTGATTAGAGAAAGGCTGAAAACAACTCAGAGTTGTCAGAAGTCCTATGCAGATGTAAGGAGAAAAGAACTTGAGTTTGCTATTGGTAATTTTGTCTACTTGAAAGTTTCACCCATAAAAGGGGTGAAGAGATTTGGTAAGAAGGGAAAACTCAGTCCCTGTTATTTTAGTCATTATAAGATTGTGGGTCGCTTTTTTAATGTAGCCTATGAGTTAGATTTACCTACAGACTTAACATCAGTGCATCCGATTTTCTATGTGTCTTTGTTAAAGAAATGCATTGGTGATCCTGCATCAGATGTTCCCTTAGAAAGTATGGGTGTGAAACATAGTTTCTCTTACTAAGAGTTCCCAGTTGAGATAGTTGACCGTCATGTTCATAAGTTGAGGAATAAGGAGGTCGCTTCGGTAAAGGTTCTTTGGAAGAATCAAGTAGCTGAGAGAGCTACTTGTGAAGCAAAGGCAGATATGATAACAAAGTACCTCCATCTTTTCCTTTCAAACTCAGTTCCAGCTTGATTTAATAGTTTCCCCTTAATTAATTCTTTCTTTCGTATGTCACTCAGTTATTATCATGTCATAGTATGCATTCATGAGTCCGATTCAGTCCATGTTTTAGTTATAGAATGAGTTATCATGTCAGTATTCAGATGTTTGAAATTCAGTGTTGTGGTTGCAACTCTTTCCATAACATTTTAGCTTAGTTAGTTTTCATTCAGGGAAGAATGACCCCAAGGGGGAGATATTATATCACCCCAAAAATCCAAGATAAGATTAGAACCATGCTTCAAGTACATGTATAATCAAACTTTATTTTTTGTTAGTGTGAGAAGTTATTTAGACTTGTATTAAGGACATAAGTAACTCCTAGCTTATAGTCAAGTTGAAACTTTCCTTACCGGTTGATTTCTTGTGAATAATCCTTCTATAGTCAATTTTAAATGAGAATAACTCCTAGATTATGAAGTGTTTTTGATCTCAAGACCTACCAAATCAAATATCTTTGAGTCTTATTTCCAACACATCAGTTTTACCTTAATCCTATTTCGGAGCTAAGAGTTATGGCCATTTTAGTGAAGCACTGTCCAACAATTAGAACCTATGAACAGAAACCAAGATCGTGGTTAGAAACCACGACCATACAATGGTATCATTTGATACTTGATCTTGGGCATGATCTTGGCTCCTAAAGTTGATCCGGCTTGGACTTCTAACCTACGAACCAAGACATGATCGTGGTAGGGTCTCACGATCGTACCAAGTCTCATCTGATGGAGTCTATAGAGCCTCAATTCAGCCTCCAAACCATGAGAACTACCCACGATCATAGGTGGGTCCCATGATTATGGGATCGTTCGTACGTCACATTCTGCAACTTTTTCAGTTACTTGTTATAAGGGGTACTCTAGTCTTTTACCATCATGTATACACCTAAACTACGCCGTTTGATCTACTTCAAGGTTGGTTATTAAGTCTAAAATTACCCTAAGTTCCTTATTACTCAGAAATTATTTGACACTTATCATCAACAGAGAAAAAGAGGCAATTTCTCTTCTCGAAGTTATAACTAGGGTAAATCTTCTTCAAGCTCTAAATTTAAAGAATTCACCAAGGTTTCCATCTCCAGGTATGTGGGATTTCATAAATGGGTTTCCTTTCACCTATTGAGTCCCAAAGTTAACTCAATTCCTCAAGTTTAATTCACCCTTCAAGTTTAGGCTTCAAATGAAAAGTGTGAATTCCAATATCTTTCAGTTTATTGCTTTGCCTAAACCATGAATATATGTTTTCCAGAAGTTTGAGCATCTTTACATACTCATAACTATGAACTCTCATTATATTGATAAATCCCTGATTTTAGGTTTGAGTTATGAAATTTCTTATTACATTCAAATTATAGTATTTCCATGTTTAGTTGCATTCTTCTGGGATGGCAGGTCATGAACAATCAATGACCTAGGATAACATGCATTGTTAGTTGAATAATCATTCGTTTAGTCTTCATGATTTAGAATGCTTTCGGATAAAGCATTTACCTTTCAGTTTTAGAATATCATTATTGTTGAGCATGTCAGTATATCAATTTACTTTCAGTTGGGAGTAGTACTTAGCACCGAGAGGACGAGGGTTCAGATAACCTAAGTCCCAAAATACGTGCCACCGTAGGTAAAAAGGGTCCCTTGCTAGTTGAGAGTGTCTCCCTTGTCCTTAATGGGCTTATGAGTGAATTCACGCCAATCTTGATTCATACCCTTGGCAAGGTATAAAACACCTTCCCAACTTGTGTTGCAGTTTGGATTCCATATTTCTCACATGGTCTATGTCGGTTATAGAAACCTCCCATAGTTCAGTCTCAGACTTTGTTTAACCTTGTAATCAGTTTATTCAGTGTCTTATAGTGTTATATGTGTATTACTTGGTCATAACATTAGTTTATAGATTTCTGTCCCATGTTCTTGTTATCATGTCACTTTCAACATGTTAATCTCATATAGTTTAGTGAATATCTCACATGCCCAATACGTTTAAAGTACTGACCATATACTTTTCTTTGCGTTATATTGTCTTATAATATAGGTTAGGACGTTCAGCTTTATGATTGCAGTTAGCTTAATCCAGCATCACTTCAGCAGCTGTGTTTTGGTGAGTCCTCATCATTCGAGGACTACTTATCAGTATTTTATTTGTTTTCTCTATTTTAGTTTCAGACAGTTAGAGTTAACTAGGGGCTTTTACAAGTAACTCATCTTAGTAGAGGCTTTCAGACAGAAAGTAGACATTCGATTTTATGTTATGTTCAGTGATTTCCATTTTGTTTTAAACATTAACATTTGGTTTTGATTAATCATATATCATTCAGACTTTAGCTTTCGCATAGTGGTATTTAGTTTATACAGTATTCTTAGTGTTATACCAGGCCATAAGTTAGCTTGGGGTCACTTGTGACTCTAAGCACCGTGTTATGACTAGGGGTAGTCTTGGATCGTGACAGATTTACTGTTCTTACCTAATTTTAAATCAATTTATGGATTCAAGACCCTCATTTAGTCTTGATATTTCTCAATTAGATAAATCTCAAATGGCAGATGCAATTGCTTTTGTTCTGGGTGTTTCTGATATGGATGTTGATGATTTTCATGAATATAAATCCAAACACCACAATGACCCTGTAATGATGAAGAAGTTACATGAAGAGGTAGGTATAAGTACAAAAAAACAGATGTTGCAGCTTCAAAAAGCAAAGGAGTTGAATATAAATCATGGGACCCTCTTAAGAAGGTACAAAATCTATATAACAGACTCATTTTTATGTTATTGACAGAAATTGTAATGACCCATTCTGTTATTATTGAAAATATCTGCGGTAAAGGCATAAGAACCTCATTCATCATAGGTTATAGAATCAATCATTTATTATGGGAGTGCATTAGACATGAACTAAGGTCATACAACACCCATAGAACAAAGTTAAGTTTGAAGTGTTCTTAGCAATTGAGTTTCGAGCTATGTCTAAACTAGGATCAACTTCAAACGAGAACTCCTCTTAGAATATAAAGAGTTATGGGAATCAATACCCACTAAATGAAAGATATTTTAATTTTATTTCCAATGCCTCCAACCATTCATTAATCCATTTCTGGAGTAAAACGTTATGGCCATTTTACTGAAGACTACCCGGGCTAAAAAGTTGGCTGCTGCAGTGATAATCGGGTCATTGTAGTGACAACTGGGAAATACTTAAGCTTATTTTTGATGTTTTTGGGGGGGGGGGGTTTAACTCAAAAACTTCATTTTCTAAAGCCCTGGGCGGGCTATTTTCCAAGTTCTAGGGTGGAAATTCTTCGTTCAGGTAAGTTCTTCGATCATCTTCTTCGTCTTTCAATCCAATAACATCTTAGAATCATTAGAATAGTCTTTAATGGTGAAATTCTTGGATTTAGAACTCTAGGTTCATGAGATTTTGGGGAAACCCAAAGGTTGGGGTAATATAACCTAAAATTACTTTTAGATTGTTAAATAATGATTCCTAGCATAAATTAGTGGTTCTAAAACATTAAAAATTGATGGCAGGGGACTTTGAATTCAATAAAAATAGAATATTTAGCTTTGAAACTCCATTAATGGAGATGAGTTGAGTATGATAGTATTAATAAATAATTAATTCACTATTGGATAATATTTTAGACCATGAATAAGGATAAAATTAGTGAGTTGCATTCCCAAAGTAGTTATTCGAAGGGTAATTGATTAATTACTCCTATGATTATTTGATTTCTAGATGATTATGCTAATGGAAGCATGAAGGAAAGGAAAGAGCAACTTCTATGTGGCTTTCTTGTTCCAAGATCTTCGATCGAGGTAGGTTATGGTTTAATATATAGTAGACTTGATTTAGATACTTTTAAATACTATAGATTGACAAGAGACTTCATGTCTAGGCCTACGGACAAGGAGTTGGGATGGATAAAACATGAAACTAATATAATAAGGAAATAATTGAGTGTTTTTGTGTTTTGTGTGGATCCATTGATGGGTATTTGTATTTGTATGGCTCACTTGATGACTTACAAGTTTAATATGTGAATGTGGATAGCAATAGAGGATTTAGGCGAACTTGTAATCTATAGAACTAGTCTTTAATACCTTAAAAAGGGGGAATCTGATGTTGTATGTTTGGAGTATGAGATATTCTTAGTGGAAGATAGTTATGAGAATTGACTGTGATAAGAGGATGTGGTTTCATAAGTTAAGAACCTAAAGTCAAGTTTGGCTAAGTGCTAGGAAGTAAGATGTGTAAAGGTGTATGACTCAAGCTAGAATTATAAATCCAATAGAGTCAAGTGGTTTAATAATCATCTATTGGAATAACATCTTGAACTTAGTGACATCTTGGGTGAAAGGGTTACTAGTTAATAACTGAATTTACTGATTTCAATAGGAATAAAAAAGAGTTAGATTGGTGAATGAAATAGGATGTTAAATTAGAGTGTAGATATCGATTTTGGCACAGAATGTGCACTCCTAAAATGAATACTTGATCTATTGGTCTTTGGACATGCTTGTGATTGATGATTGGGTTTAATAATACTCATTTGAATAAGTGGTAAATTGGCCTTTGGGCATACTTTTGATTTCATGAGCTAGTGCATATCGTGGTTTACCTGAAATAATGAACTTGTTAATTATTGAATGCAAGATTGGAAATTGATAACCTATAATGAGGTTGGTAAAAAGGACCTTGTTTGATATACAAGTGTGGTTGATTTATCTTACTATGTGATTGTACTGTTTGTGTTGCTATTTGTTGTTATGAGATGAATCGGTAAAGGTTGATCATCATGAAATTGGTAGATTTCAGAGAGGAGGGGACATTTGAATAAGGGTGGCATAGCACTTGGTTTGGGATAAGGGTAGCAGACACTAGTTGTCTAGGATCGAGTGTCACATAGACATGGATATTTTTATAGGGTACCACACCGGTACTGGTACATGGACTGACCTCGTTCGCTTCAGATTGTAAGCTTACCTTAGTATGTGTGTACACCATAATTTAGAGAGTTTGACGGTTCCTTGAGTTGATCGAGTTGTATTGATGATATATTATGGTTCTTTGTGTGGACTGATTTATGTTGATGGTTGTGATTGTGCATTGCAACAAAATGTGAATATAAGGTATGTCTTGGATTATGTATAAATATTATTCTCATGTGTGTGTAGTTATCTACATGATGTGTATTATAGTATCCTTTCTTATGAATTTGTTGATGTTTTATTAATTTTCTAGGTTGTTACAATCCCAATGGTTAATAGTAGGAGAATATAGAGTGAGGGTTGTCAAGAAAGAGGATTAATGAGAGAGAGAGAGAGAGAGAGAGAGGTGTAGAGTTGTTGTAATAACGTGAGTTTGTAAGAGATGTGGGTTAGCTGTGTTCATGGAATTGGGTCAGTTAGTCACACTTTGAGGTTAAATTAATAATGCTATAGTAAATGAAAGGCGGTAAGGTTGGAAGTTGAAGTAAGTTAAGTATGTTCAGCTATTAAGCATGTATGCTTGTCATGATCTCTTCTTGTTTGCTATATGTTGTTATATGTTTTTAACCATGTTCGACCAATGATACCTACCAGTACGTATGGTTGTACTGATATTACACTTACTATATCTCCTTTTTGAGATATAGCCATGTTGCAGGTCAGTTGGAGTTTTTATAGGTGCAGCGGTGATCATTTTTCAGCATGTCATGTTGTTCTACTCTTACATGGATGTTGTGTGTTGAGTTATTCTTCATTTATTTAGTGCTTTTGTACCTGTTTAGACTAGATTCTGGGGAGTTTTGTAGTTAAATTTCTCAATGTATTCATTATAATAAAGTTTTGATTTAAATAAAAGGTTATTACTTATTGATGTTGAATGATTCAAAGTTGTATTCCACAGTTTTAACGGTTGAGTAGTAAGAGTTCTCCTATCTAGGGTAGAGTTGGGTAGGTGCATGCACGATTCGTGATTTGGATCGTGACACAAAGACTTATGTATCTAACTAAATATCTGACTAAAGTTATGTATCTGAATGATGTTCATGTTATTGAAACACAGAAAAATCATGTTTATGATACAGTATCCGTGAGATGATATATCATGACTTAACTTAGGAATCCACAACTAATTATGTAACTTATAAATTGTAATGTATCGAAATGTAGGGGATGAAGTATGTTATCAAAGATATGTCTGAACATCGTCTCAGGTTCGGTAGCTCATGCAACTCTACTATTGTAAAAGACTTTACAGGGTGTCTGAGGGAGGAAGAAGTTGAGTAATTCCAGTGAACGTGCTTTGAAGTATATCTCAATATACCTCAATGTAGTTTTCAAGGTCAAATTATCAGGTGCCTTTTGACGCTTGAGGTACAGAAAAACAATCCAAAAGAATTTCATGTCTGCATAAAGGACACGATTCTTTACTTTTTCATCTTAGAATTTGCACTTATTACAGATTTGACATGCACTGGTAATATAAAAGATTTTGACTACTCCAATTCGCTGCCCAATAGGCTTATGGAGAAGTATTTCCCTGGTGCAATAACACACGTAAGCAAAGTCCGACTAGTTCAATGTTTTAAGATGGGAAATTTTGACAACAATGAAGATGCTGTTCAGATGGCTATATTATAATTTATCCACACATTTGTGATTTCACAACTAGATGATGCATCAATTCAAATCACAAATTTTCATATAGTAGAGGATGAAAAATATAAACAGTTTCCATGGGGAAAGTTATCCTTTTTTAAATTGCTGAAATCCTTGAGGATGTCCTTGAATGTTAAAGAATAGTTATATTATTTAAGTGGCATGCCATACATAATAAATGTATGAATGTTGTTCTAAAGTTTAATAAGATATAGTTATTCATCAGGGTAATTTAATTCCAAGGATATTGAATTGGTGTGTGATGGGAAGTAAGACGAAATATGAAAAGTTTATGGCAGGGATATTTAGCAAGGTAAATTTTACAATTTGAGTTATTTTTGTTCTATAGAGAAGTTATATGTATTTTTTGCATTTAATACATGCATGTATCATAACATATCTGATACATTTACAGATCTAAACAGTTAACTCTTATTCAGTTGCATTGCTAACCTAATACATAACTATATAAGTCTGACACTATTGAAAATTGATACATAACTATATATGTATCAACTGATACATATGATACCCTGAAACAAAGCTAATTATTTACGTGATACATCAAAATTGTTAACTCATATTTAGTAACATATATGTAATACAACTGTATGTATCTGGTGTTGTAATTAGTTTTAACTTGACTATTTTTTTATAACTGATAATTATAGTATATGTATTCCAACCTAGATCCTATAGTTGAGGAATTGGATAAACTTGATTTTACTGATCCATTGAGTCTTGCATCATATGAAACTTCCACTTCATTTATACCAACCACATCAGTTGATCTTCCCAAGCCAATGGAGTTTGAAGTGAATGAACCAACCGTTGTATCTAAATCTGCTGGTTTTGACGATTTTGAGTACTAAAAAACATGAAAATCTGTTGAAGAAGGCCAAGCATGATTCTGGTACATCGTTTGCCCGGCCGCTAATGAAAAGAAAGACTATTACAGTGCCAAAAAAAAAACCCAGAGTGAAAGAGATACAAAGAAATCTGCAACATCTCCACCAAAAGAAAAGTTGTCCCCATCAAAATCTCTTGTTGACCCCATTATTCAGCAGATAAAGATACATCAAGTGGGGTTGTTCATGATAAAAAAAATAGAACCAGTGGTTCCCCAACCACGTGAGGTTGAAAAGGCTTTTAATGGCTCTTCCAACTGAAAACAAAAAGAACCCTTGCTAAAAGTCGATCTAGATGCAGTAAAGTCCTATGTCAAGACCTTTGTAAGTATCAGTTGCACTTGTAAGCTGATTCTTTTACTTAATTTCACTACTTATAACCATTTGTTTACATGATAAGGTTGACAAAAAGTTTAAGGACCTTGAGATATTACTAACTAATCAACACACATACATAATAGAAGCTTTGAAACAGAAGCACCTTCCAGATAAGAAGGTAATTGAATTTGAAATCTAGGAGATTCATATCAATTAAATATTTTTGATGTGGTATATATTATTTTACAAGTTGATATTGGAACTGACTGTTCAAATAGAGATGACCCAACAGATGGACAAGGCAATGTCAATCGCTCTAAGAAACTGAATAATCCCAAGGATCCACCCACCCATACCGATGATAAAAAAGGTGTCAATATTAACTGACTATCGGGAGAGATCAGTACAGTTCATTGTGTCCATAAGGTAATTGTACATCATATATATAAAACTAATATGTCTTAATGTGCTCGAGACCAAAGTCCATGTATGTGTTAAAGAGTAATTTATTTGATGTTCTTTGATACATGCATATGGTACATCCACTTATATGTTTTTATACATAATACATATAAATGTTGTCAGTAATGTATCATTCACATTATTATCTACAATGTATCAGATACATTAGTAATTATCACCAGCCAGTCTAATGATACATAACCAAAAGTTATATATCTATCTCAGAACAGACAATATATGATGATACATAACAAATAAAAACAAGTAAATACGATTAAATAGTAGTTATATAAGTGTGGTAACACCCTATTATAATGCATCCGATAAAAGCAAACTACTTATGTAATGTATCTTATAAATCCAAACTACTTATGTATATGATACTTTCACTAATTGATTTAGAACCTTCAGGATGATGACACAGACAGATTACCTGATACTGATGGAGGAGCATGAGACACACTCATATTAGGACCAATCGCTCCTCTGGCTGCTCAACCATTAATGGTTATTAGTTCACTCCAAATCAATTATAGTCAAGTTTTCATCAGTGAAAGTGACTTACCAACTGAGATTTCATGTCCTAAAATCGTGTTACATGACGACACAAAGACGCTTTCTCAAAGGGCTAGACAACCTTCAAAGATTTTCAAGTCTTCATATTTAACATATTTTGATTCAAGTTCAAAAGCGAAGAGTTAGTCACTTCTGATTTGCCTCAG
Organism: Capsicum rhomboideum; assembly: GCA_031232105.1. Classification (NCBI taxonomy): domain Eukaryota; kingdom Viridiplantae; phylum Streptophyta; class Magnoliopsida; order Solanales; family Solanaceae; genus Capsicum; species Capsicum rhomboideum. The sequence continues at coordinate 43,809,532 of CP124715.1, read as the reverse complement.
AAAAATCCATTGGAAGGTTTCAACATTTGTTGAAATGATGAGGTATAATTATGCCAATTTCAAAAAAAAACACATGAACTTTCATATATCAAGACAAAGCATGAATCTAATAAATATATACATATGTATTAGATGTATTTGTATTAGTACATGATAACATATTTCTTCCACCCGAAATGATAACATGTATCTTCCAGAACTACATAAAATCATGGCCATCTATCATATTTTAGATTTTGTTTATTTATTAACTCTTGATACATTATGCAACATGTGGATGTCATTCGCTATTACCTACTAAAGAAGTCCAAGTAACATATCAATCTCCACTACAGATTCACCACCACAAACTGTGTGTTCAAAACATACATTAACAAGAGATACATAAGCCATTATCCAGAAGCAGGGGATGATGTTCTTGCTTCACGGGAGGAGTATGCTCACTCATTTGTTGTTTATCAACAAGAGGATTCAATTTGTAACATTATTAAAAGATTTAGTATCCCCGCTGGTCTGCCTTGATATTTGGTATATGAGGTATACGTCCGGGTAAATTGTAATGAAAATTTTCATTAGGTATTAACTGTCGCTGGAGAGAAGCATATGTGTTTATGATTCAATGTTGACATCAATACACAAGGTACATACCATTGAGATTCAAAAGTTGGCTGTAATGTTGTCTAGTTACCTTCAAATTAATGCATTTTTGAACCAAAAAAGTGTACGAATGGCTCAACACTTGAAGAGTACAAGGAAAAAATACGATAAAACCAATTTGATATTGAATATGTTGAAGGCATTATGCAGCAAACAAGTAGCAAACTATATGTATCATATTATAGTTTTAAATTTATGCTTTTAACATACGTACAGTAGTTTATCAATGTTAGAAATTTTTTAACTTAGATACATTTTTATCCATGGATTGTGGAGTTTTTGTAGCTAGGTTTACTGAATATCTAAGTGATTAACTATAAATACCATCTGATTTTGATGTTGAATTTCATCGCACAAGATATGCATAGCTTTTATGGAACTATAGATTCAAGAAGGCCCGAAATGGTTATGTTAGTGACAATAAAGATCCACCTGGACCAAAGAACATTTTTTTACCTTATAATTACCAAGATATGATTAACATTGAATAGATGTAGATTAGTAGGTTGTGTACATTTCACCTTAGGAAGTTACTTTTTGTTTTTTGTGAAAAATATTTGATGATTGTGTTAGCCGTTACACATCACGACATGTGTTGATACTTTACATATTCAGTATTGATTTTATGGATCATTTCATTTGAATGACAATAATCATTGTGAAAAAAAATGTGTTTTCAGGAAATATCAAGGTATCAACTATCAGTAATGTATCATGCATATTACCAACATTAATGTACCAGAAACATTATCAATATTAATATAAGAAGCACATTACTGAAAGTAATGTATCATGCACATAACAGAAAGCAATGTATCATTACCATTACTATCAATAATTGATCATGCGTATTTATTTTTAGTAATGTATCATGAACTTTAATAAAAGTAATGTATCATGAATATTGAAAGCAATGTATCATGCACAATTATACATTTTATTAAACAAAATATGTAAGATGCATTAACAAAATATACATGTAAGATTTGATTTTTTACAAAAAAGATTGTCATTTTCATCAGTAGACACTTATTAACTCAAATTCTCTCTTTTCCCCCTTTGTTTCTAGACATACAGTATCAAGATTTTACATAAAATTGAAATATCAAGCTTTTACATAAAATCTTATGTATCGGTAAAAACAAAGTATCACCAGATGCAATTTTTCATAACATTTCACAAATCTTATTAATATTACACCAGTTCTTATGCAAACAGACTTAATAGTGCTGAAACAATAAAATAACAAGGTCCTAATGAATCTAAGACATTGAAAACATGCTAAGTATCTTCAAACCAAAAGGCCACTACTCCCTTGGAAAGAAATTAAAAGTACGTATGTTGTGACCTTCATGAACACATCATCCACAACAATTTGTGCTTAATGAAAGAGCTTCACTGAATTTCTTGTGCCTCCCTATCTTTGGCCTTCTATGTAGTCTTTTGTATTTTGGTGGTAAGACGACGTCTTATAGAATTTTCTGTGGCATATGCCAATCCTTTTTATGCGGCATAAGAAATATTAAAACTTCATACATCTTGACTAATGTTTATTGCTTATGTAATCAGAGCAGTACGACTTCATATCATCTATGTTTTTACTCTTCAGGGCTTTAATTATATGTGAACATGGTATCTCATCAAGTTGGAACTGTAACGATCCAAATGGCATTACATGTGAAAACACCTAAAAAAAATTTTATGACAAACAAAATGCTTCTAATGGACCTAGGAGAAAGTATTTCATGGGAAAAAATGAGACCCAACATAATTAGACCAATGAAATCAAAAAGTATTGGACAGGCCTACCACTTACAGCTGCAGCGGTAGGTTAACCCGGCAGTAACCAACCTGAGTTATTTTAAAAAATCCTCTTCTCTAATATTACCCTAGGTCATCCTTTTCCCCAAAAAACACTCTAAAAAACCCCACTTCCCCAACTATGAGATTTCAAAGATCAAGCTTTATGAGAGTGGTTTCAACGCACACAGCTGGCGAAAACCCGACATGGAAATACGCTTAGCACATGCGGAATAACTCACTCCTCGCTATAGCAGCATGTTTCATCTACGAGGAAGGTTATGGTTAACTTGTAGTATACTTGGGCTAGATTTACTTAATTTTGATTGTAATATTGAGAGATTTCATGTCTTAGGCCTTCGGCTATGGTGTTTGGATGGATAGAATTGATCAAATTCGGTTAGGCTTTAATATTATCGTGGATTGTTGTTATACTCAGCTAGTTTGTTATTCGTGGCATAAATTTAGTAGAATATGGCAAGAATTATAATTAGATGAAAGAACGTAATCGTATTAAATGTATATGGTGGGGTAATTAATACCTTAAAAAAGGGATGAATGAGTGAATTAGAGTTCGAGTAGCTTGTTCCTAGTAAACCGAGGTAGCCCGTGACTTGCAATAAGAAGTGGTAATGAGGCGTAAGTGCAAGGTAAAGACTATGTTAGTAAAGTTACTCAAGTTAAGTGTTGTACGGTTGATTAAGTAGATGAGACAACTTGCCAATTAGCGTAATAGCAGGGTACGTGGGAGGGTAATATATCCTAAAATGAGTTGCTAGAACTCTAAGTGTAGAAGTAGAAAGGCCAAATCTTGGTGTTTAGGTTGGGGATATTAGTAAAGGGTGCGAGCAAGACTGGAAAGTATTAATAGCTAACAAAATCAGGGGGTTAGCGTGGTTACCCAAATTGGATACTTGTGCATTATTATAGGTTATGTGGATAAAATATGAGAATAACGTAATATTAATGTGATTGTGAGTCATTGTCTTTTGCATGGATCCCTTGATGGGTGTCTGTGTTGTATGACTTGTTTGATGAATTATAGAGTTTAGTGGTTGAATGTGTATAATAACAGAAGAACTAGATAGAATGTGCACTCCTTAAATGTATACCTGATGGATTGGTCTTCAAAGATGTTAGGATAGACAATTGGATTTGATAATGTTCGATTGAATAAGTGGTGAATTGGCCTTTCGGCATATTTGTGATTTCACGTTTTATTGGATATTCATAAGTTTGAATATAGGGTATGTCCCGAATTTTATATAAATATTTCTCTCTTTTGTATAGAGTTGTAAATTTGATGTATATTATAGTTTTCCTTTCTTCTAAGGTTGTTGATATTACCAATTGTCTTGGTGGTTGTAAATCTCGACACATTAATAATAGATGGAAATTTTTTGAGTTATCGGTACTAGGATGGAAACTGAGTTGCATAAGTTAGAAGGACATCGCAAGATAGAACGGATTATCCAAGGACTAAGTTACACAAAAATATAAAATAAAAAGTAGGTCTTTAAGAGACTAAGTATAAGCAGCTATGCCTATATAAATGTGCTTTGGTATCTGGAATAGTAAGTTAAAAGTCATGCTTCTTTCCTATTTTCTATTATTATTATTTGTTTCTAACCCTAGTCGGCCCATGATACCTTCTAGTATGTGTGATTTGTACTAATATTACACTTACTATATCTATTTCTGGGGATATAGCCATGTTGCAGGTTAGTTGGATTTTCTATAGTAGTAATGGTGATCATTCTCCAACAGCTCCTGCCCTTTCGATCATGCATGGATGATGTGCCATAGTTGTCTCTTCTCCTTGTCTAGTGCTCTTGTATCGGTTTAGTCTAGGTTCTGGGGAATCACTTATAGTTATTTTCTACATTAATTTTATTTATTCAGATATAATAGACTAGTAGTGGAACGAATTGATTGGATAATTGTATTTGAACTTCTAGATTGGTTATTTATATGGCAGACATAAATTTATTAACTTAATATTATAGTAGCTTTTGCATTGTTGAATGGTTTAGTATGAAGGGTTCTCCTATCTAGGATAGATTAGGTAGTGCTTGACATGATTGAGGATTTTGATCGTGACAAGATGGTATCAAAGCCTAAGTTATCGATCTTCTAATATAAGAGCATATATCGAGTAGAGTCCTGCGAATTGGTGTGTTGTCGTCCACATCAAATCTAGAGGAAGCTACACGGTATCTAGGAATCTATCTCACTTTCTTCTATCCTATCGTGTCATCTCAGTCTTGTCTCCCCTGGTTGAGTTTAATTGGTATCTTGACCACCCCAATTAGGAATAGTTGGTCCTAATTGGTATCTCTTAATGTTGAAAGGTTGAAATTGAATGTTCCAACCAGTAGAGGCCGATAAGAAGCATAGGAAGTTGGTTGTTATACTTTTCTTGATATGGTGTAAAGTGTTTGTTATGATACAATGATGTGTTACTATGATTATTATTATTAATGGTAGTGTATGGTAACTTATTATGTGATGCTTAAAAACTCTTAAGTTCAACAGTTGTTATGTGTGTTGTTTGAATGATGTATGGCCAAGCAGACCTGATGGTCATAAGGATCGAATATGATCTTAGGAATGTATTTATTTTCACGGCTTGAGCTATGTCTCATCTCTCTGTGATTTGGAGTACTTCTTAACTTTTGTTCGAATCATGATGAACTACATAGGTGCCTGGCTATTTGATGAGGAGAATATGGTATGATAGAATTCAACGTATATCACTTATATGGATGGTTGTTGTTTTGATCATACTATTACCTAGTTGTTTGATGGTCAAACTTTGTAAGCGCATAGGATCATTATGAGTGATATGAGATAAGTTGTTACAGGGAAATATTTGTGAATCGTAAAGGTTGGGTGTGATTGGAGGTATGTCTTAATTCCTATTTGGTCTTCTAGAATATACTTAGAATCCTTGAGTGGTCCAAACTTGATGATTTTTATTGGGATCCTTATGTGGTCTGAACCTTTGGTGATTGTAATGGAGATCCTTGTATGATCTGACCTTTGATGACTATATTCAACCCTAAGGTAATATTAGGTCACCCTTGTGTGAATAACCCAGTTAATGAACTGACCAGCTAAATGATACCCTTATTAGTAGTTGGTTAACTGAGATGAACTTAGTTGGTTTGTACAACCTTGTTGACCTGAACGTAAGGTGAGTTGTGTAGTTGATGTCACTTATGCAAGGTAAATTGACTAGGTATATAAAATTACTTGTTTCATGTACTATGATAAGGGGAGATAGTAATAATGTTTTTTCTTGCTATTGGTAAGTTGAACCTGAATCGTGTGATTTATGATTATGTAGCTTATTTGGTTGACTTGAATGATTTTATGAGGGTAAGGACATTGATGTACTAAAGGTAGACTAGCCGGCTGTACAAAACCCATGGTGATTAGAATGAATATAACTGGTTAAGTTTTGAGAATGTGAATAAAGTAGTAGTTGGATAATGTTTATAGACTTAGTGAGGAGGCAAGACTACTAGACTAACCTTGTAGTTGGCTTATGATGGCTTGATATTGCATATATGGTTGTTGTATAGGAATAAATATTGGCTAATAGCATCCTTTGATGGTGGGTTAGTTGAGTTGACAGGTTGATGATCATTAGTTGTACGATCGAATAAACTACAAGGAGTTTTGGTGGGGGATATATTCTATAGTGAAAATCCATAGTGGTGTGTTGGTGGTATTGCGATGCTATAGCATTAAATTAAAGTACTCTACTAAACTTATTTTTAGTATAGAAATGACAAGTACGCTACTAAATTTATTTTTAGTATAGAAATGACAACCTCGAAGTAGTATGGTTTGGGTTAAAATCTGAAGTTGGGTGGATTAGTGTTTAATGGTGGATCATGATGTGTGGAATTTAGTGGTTAACATGTTAGAGGATAAGTTTAAGAAGTCATAGAAATTTTTGATGCATAAAACGAGTTGGTAGAACCCTGTTTAGAGAGATTACCATGAAAGAGTTAGTTCGTAGTGTTGAATTTTCAGAAGTATGTGGTGAAATGGCCTGAACTGGGACCAAGTCCCAAGTTACTTCCTTGGCCCACTACAATAGAAAATTTCACTGCTGCAATAGTACACAGTTTCATTCCCCACTATTTCCATTATCGCCCTAAATGTTCTTGGGCTGTAATATTGTGCGGTGTTTCGGGTATTATAGATGATCCATTGCATAAGTTTTATTACCAATTGTATTCCTGACGTTATAAATGGTCATGAGTTGTGCCTAGGGCTTAATGGTCGTGGAGCGTAGGTTGGTTGGGTAACTATTCTAGCGTTATTTATGGGATGTTGCATTGGTAATATAACCATTGTGTACACTAAATTTTGAGGATCATGCTAAAAAATCTCTTCTACACCAATGACCATTCAGGGATAAATGGTGGGTAAATTGGTATCTATTATAACGATCCAAAATGTCGTTATGTGTAAAAATACCTTGAATTTTTTTACGACAAATAAAATGCTTCTAATGGACCCGGGGGAAAGTATTTCGTGGGAAAAAAGTGGCCCAACATAATTGGGACAAAGAAATCAAAAAGGGATTGGGATGGCCTGCTGCTTACTGCTACAGTGGTAGGTTAACCGCTGCAGCGGTAACTTAACCACTGAAGCGGAACCCGGCAATAACCAGTCCAAGTTATTTTTAAAATACCCTCTTCTCTAATGTTACCCTAGGTCATCCTCTTCCCTCAAAAGCACTATGAAAAACCCCACTTCCCCAACTATGAGATTTCAAAGGCCAGGCTTCATGAGAGTGGTTTCGCAGTACACCCGTCAGGAATATGACATGGGAATATGCTTAGCACATGTGGGATAACTCACTCCTCTCCGTAGTAGTATGTTTCCTCTACGAGGTAGGTTATCGTTAACTTGTAGTAGACTTCGGCTAGATGCACTTAATTTTGATAGTAATATCGAGAGATTTCATATCTTAGGCCTTCAGGTATGGTGTTTGGATGGATGGAATTGATCAAATCCAGTTAGGCTTTAATATTATCGTGGATTGTTGTTATACTCAGCTAGTTTGTTATTCGTGGCATAAATTTAGTAGAATATGGCGAAAATTATAATTAGATGAAAGAACGTAACCGTATTAAATGTATATGGTGGGGTAATTAATACCTTAAAAAAAGGGGGATGAATGAGTGAATTAGAGTTCTAGTAGGTTGTTCCTAGTAACCCGAGATAGCCTGTGACTTGTAATAAGAAGTGGTAATGAGGCGTAGGTGTAAGGTAAAGATTATATAAGTAAAGTTACTCAAGTTGAGTATTGTACGGTTGATTAAGTAGATGCGACAGCTTGCCAGACAACCTAATAGAAGGGCACGTGGAAAGGTAATATATCCTGAAATGAGTTGATAGAACTCTACGTGTAGAAGTAGAAAGGACAAATCTTTGTGTTTAGGTTGGGGATATTAGTAAAGGGTGCAAGCAAGACTGGAAAGTATGAATAGGTGACAGAATCAGGGGGTTAGCGTGGTTACCCAAATTGGATACCTGTAAATTAGTATAGGTTATGTGGATAAAATGTGAGAATAACGTAATATTAATATGATTGTGAGTTATTATCTTTTGTGTGGATCCCTTGATGGATGTCTCTATTGAATGACTTATTTGATGAATTATAGAGTTTAGTGGGTGAATGTGAATGATAACAGAAGAACTAGGCGACCTTCTAATCTATAAAACTAGTCTCTAATATCTTAAAAAGGGGTAACCTGATAGTGTGTATGTTTGAAGTAAGAGACATTCTTGCTAAGAGATAGTTAGGAGGGTTGATTGTGATAAGAGAATGTGAAGATATACCTTAAGAACCTAAGGGTAAGTTTTGCCAAGTGCTAGAATTGTAAATTGAATAGAGCTGAATAATTGAATAATTGGCTAAAGGGGATAGCATCTTGAAAATTAGCTATAGATTGAACGTAAGGTTACCAGTTAGTAACCTAATTACCAATCCAATAGGAATAAATGAGATTTAAATTAGTGAATAAAATAGGATGATATGATAGAGTGTAAATATCAATCTCGGTAGAATGTACACTCCTTAAATGGGTACCTGATGGATTTATCATTGGACATGTTGGGATTGATGATTGGATTTGATAGTGTTCGATTGAATAAATGTGAATTGGTCTTCGGGCATATTTGTGAATTCATGTGTAATTGGATATTCGTTGTTATATGGAATGATGAACGTTTGATTATTGAATGCATTTACTTTGTTGTCAGTAATTGAAAGTTCTATTTTGATCGTTGTTGCATGCATCTGATTTTGAAGGGGTGTTTGTGACTCGCCTTCAAGCAGTACTTATAGTTATTGATTCCATCCTGTATTTGTATATTCATACATATTGATGATGATGAGTTGATAATAATGATGATGATATTGATATCATGATATTCATAATGTTGTTGATGATATTGATGATGATGAGTTGATGATAATGATGTTGACATTAAAATCATGATGTTCATGATGTTAAGAATGATGTTGATGAGATCGAGAAGAGAAAGAGATGATGCGCATATCTTGCATTAATACATTCATTCTTATGCATTTGAATGTACATTTATATTTATGTGTTGTTGATGGTTCCGTGAGTGGACCGAGTTATGTTGATGATATATCATAGTTCTTGTGTGGACCAATTATTTGATGAGATATTGTGGTTCCTTGAGTGGACCGGTTATGTTGATGGATGCGATTGGGCAATGTAGCGAAGTGTGAATATAGGGTACGTCTTGAATTTTGTATAAATATTGCTCTTATGTATATTGAGTTGTAAGCTTGATGTATATTATAGTTTCCATTTCTTCTAAGGTTGTTGAGATTACTAATTGTCTTGGTGGTTGTAAATCCTGATATATTAATGATAGATGGAGATTTGTAGAGCTATCGGTACTAGGTTAGAAACAGGGTTACACAAGTTGGAAGGACATTACAAGATAGAATAGATTGTCCAAGGATTAAATTACTCAAAAATGTTAAATGAAAAGTATATCTTTAAGAGACTAAGTGTAAGAAGCTATGTTTGTATGAATGTGCTTTAGTATCCGGAATAGTAAGTTAAAAGTCATGTTTTTCCTATTTGCTATTATTGTTATTTGTTTCAAACACTGGTCAGACGGTGATATCTATCAATACATGTGATTTATACTGATACTACTCTTACTATATCTCCTTCTGGGGATACAACCATGTTGCAGGTCAGTTGAATTTTCTATAGCAGTGACGGTGATCATTCTCCAACAGCTTCTGCCCTCTCGATCATGCATGGATGTTGTGTCATGGTTGTCCCTTGTCCTTGTCTAGTGCTCTTCTACCGATTTAGGCTAGGTTTTGGGAAATCACATGTAATTATTTTCCACATTAATTTCATTTATTCAGATGTATTAGACTAGTAGTGGAACGAATCAAGTGAATAATTGTATTTGAAATTCTAGATTGGTTATTTACATGATAGACATAAATTGATTAATTTAATATTGTAGTTACTTCTGCATTATTGAATATTTGGCTATGAAGGGTTCTCCTATCTAGGATAGAGTAGGTATGTGCCTGGCACGATCTAGGGTTTGGGTCATGGCAAGAACTTTCCACAATTGCATGTTTCACTTTAAAGATAAACAGTATACCTTCTTTTAGCATTGTAAACAAAGTAAGCATAAGGCAATGAAGCCTTAACCTGCCAAAATTAATACTAGTCAGTCTAATGATGCATAACCAAAAGTTATGTATCTAACTAAAAACAGACAACACATGATGATACATAACCAATAAAAATAACTAAACAATTTTAATAGTAGTTAGATAAGTGTGTTATAACTCTATTATAATGTGTATAGACTAAACATATGGATCAAGAAAAATGTAACGTCAAACGAGCAGATTTTGATGCTTGTGTTGAGAATTAGAATATCTTCAAACTTGTTTCCTAATGTAGTTTTTGTATACGATGCTCTTTCTATATTTTTTTAATTTCAAGATTCAAAGAGTATTCTCACTTGTTCTAGAAAATCTAAGATAGGCAATTCTCGTACCTCTACCAGACATCCATTGATACATTCAGCGATATTAGAAGTCATCATCCTACCTCTGTTTACTGGTGCATAAAATCTTGTCTACTTTTCATAACCAACATTAACCAGATATTTCTTTACCCTATGATCCACCTTATTCACTTTATCCATAAGAAAATAAAAATCATCTTTTCTGTAAGCCTTGGCCATGATATAGTATATGTCGCTAAGTCTGTTTTTTCTTCTCCTAAAGTTTGTGCATACATAGCTTCAAAGATTCCAAATGCATATAAAATGCGGAACATTAGGATAAACAATGCTTACACTATTCATTATTCTTTCATTGCGATCAGATACAACATACATATTTTCATGCTCTACAAAAGTACTTTTAAACGGTTGAAAAAATCATGTCCATGAACAATCATTTTCTATATCTACAACCCCATATACGATTGGCAATATGCAACCTAAAAATAGAATACATTTGATACATTACTTTTGTAGTTTATTTATTACAAGTTAGTTATATAAACCAGATACATACACTGTTATTATACTATTAAGAATTAGTTTCAAAGTATTTTATTTGATACATATTAGATGACATACTTGCACTATCTAGTGTGTCAGTCAAAATAAATGTTTCTTTATATGCTCCACCTAAATGAGTCGCATCCACGACGACTATTGGTCTACAAAACTCAAACCCTCTCATCTATGAACAAATACATGACCTCATTATCTGCTGACTTATACATCCTAATGTATGAATTAGGATACACAAAATTTAGCATATATACATATATATATATATATATATATATATCGCAGTATTTGTCGGTATCCATCAGTCAGTCCATCCCTTAGTATCTCTATTACATGATCCTTATCCCGTCATGCTTTCATGTAATTAATATCCACACTGAAAGTAGATTTTACATCTTCAGTTATGTCATTTGGGGTGACCACCACTAACAAAGGCTATTATAGCTTGAAGTTGGGTGAATACCCTATCTTTCAATGGACAGGTATGTACATCATGAAAAACTCTCACTTTGAAGAAATCTGAATCTTTCAGACAAGATACCATCAAAATTTTACTACACTCTTCAGAATAACATTTTAGGACATAGCTGCAGAAATATGAAGCAATGTATGTGAAATTAGGCAGGATATCACACATCATCTAATTAAGCAATGTATCTGAAATTTTAAAACATAAACACATATACTATGTATTAGGCTAATTTATCTAGTAAATAGTTCAAGTTAAAGTATCTATAATTAGAGGTGGGACAGAGAGTAATGTATCTGGCTTCACTCTAAACAACTCTATGTATCTAAAAATTAAAGCATGCTACTATCTCAATGTATCATGGCCAAATAGTGCAACATGTTTTTTTAGTGTATATATAGCAACGTATATGATCAAATATTAAGTGTATCAGCTATTTTATAGATAACCTAAACATGTATATTTTCATATTCATACATTTAGACATAAACATACCTTTATTTATCGAATCGCTCGATTTTGAAATTAAAACTATGATCTATGGCATACTTGGACATAAGAGATACAAGAGTAGCTTTGTTCTTGTAGATTTGTTTCTCCTTAACTACCTTATTGTTGTAGTCAGTGATTAAGTTCTCAACTTCATTGTCTATCACAGACAACGACTCTATATTTTACGACTCAACGACAGCTAGTGCAAGGCCATCCATTTCCATGCCTTCTAAACAAAAAATAGCTTTTGTATCTGCCTCAAACATTATCTTACCTACATCTTTGTCATTTGTAGTAATGATCAAAGGATACATTCCAAAATCAGGTACACTTTTTTCTCTAGATAAAGCTTCCTATATCATTACGAATCACCATTGGTGATGCATTTCCGTTCTACAATGTATCTGGTTTCTATTGTTTTCCTGGATTCGTCAATTTTCAATTCAACTGCTATTGCAGCATTCAAATTCCTGTACGATACATTTTCTCCAATCACAATTCCATCATTTTTGTATCCTTTGTATTTGATATTCGAAAGCCAAACTCATGAATACTTTAATAATATCGATATGTTCATGGTGTTAAGATACGTATAAGAAAAAAGAAATCAAAATTGAAAAATAGAGAAGAAAGGAATCAGGAAGAATTTACTTGAACTATCGTGATCTAGTGGAGCAAATTTAAATTTTGAAACTGTTACACATTATTTGGGATACTCCAGAAGCCTCAAAAATCGTTTGACGCGTGATTTACTCCCAAATTGAAGAGATTGCCATTATTTTTCTTTTAAAATTACTTAATCAGTTAGCAATGTATCGGCTTCGTGATGTATCTGGTGGAGCTGTAATGTATCCGTGTGGACTATTTCAGGGATTTTCAGTAATATTAAAAAGAGTTGAGATAGAAAATAATTAGATCCAAAAGTGGTGGGATTTATGTTGTTTTTACAAATAAATTGCTAAGGAAAAAAAATCCTTCTGTTTGTCGATATATACAATTCACTTCCCTTCTTTCTTTTTTCTAATTAATAACATTTGATTATATATTGGACTCAGTTTTTCAAAAACAAAAATTGAAGATGAGTTTCAAGTCATTTTTTCACTCGAAAAATTTCAACGTTTATTTCAATTCGATTTTCAAATACTTCTTTTACTCAATAGATATACTTATCTATGATAAATTATACTAAATACTTCAGTAATGTGATTAAATTATAGAAAGATCTTCTACTGTATTTAAAATAAAATTACACTTATAATCATTTCTATTCTGTAGAAATTTTAACCCAATATTGTCTTTGGTTTAAATTTTATATAGATCATGAAAGTGATGTAAGAGGGATAGCACAATCTATTGAGATTGCACCAATAGAGGATAAAACTCCACGGCTTCGTCAAATTACAACATATGAAGTCCAAACATGAATGTAGTAAGTGTTTGGGATTTGATAAAAAATAAGAAAAAGATTTCAAGAATCGAATTTGAAGATAGGATGGTCCAAACACCACTTAATATCGGAGTGCATCTTTGTTATATTCATCTTGTGAATTTGTTCAACTTTAAAGATCCTAAGATTCACTTTCATATGATATTATTGGTATAATAATTAATTAATTCATAAAACTTACATTTTAAATTTAGTGGATACATTCCTTTAAGGCATAACATTAACATGTTTCATTTCAATCATTGGATTTTAAAGTTGTGTAACATTGGATCCAATGGAAACAAAGTAACGAGTATTAAAAGAATATACTTATGTAATTGCTTGCTTATTGCATAGTAATTAAGCTTGAAACTCCCTGTATTGAAAAAAAATAAAATTATACTCTGATTTCCATTTATTACAGATAGAAGAAGGAAGAAAAATGGTTGATTTAATCAAGATAAAGGAAACAAATGGTCAAGATCCATTAGGTTCACAAATAAATAAACCTGTGAATCAAACCCTTCAAGAAAGATTTGTGAATTTGGACAACTCGTCTATCGAATCCACCAACATATTCAAGGTGACTGTGGGGCTAAGTGAATCAAATCCAGACACTTATAAGCCAAAATTTATCTCCATTGGTCCTTACCATAAACGCAATTTTAAACTTGGCTCGATGGAAAATTACAAGTTGTGTGTTACCTACAAAGGTTTCTCAAGCTAGCGAAAAGCGGGGATTTATCTGGAAAGTTGCATTAGTGAAATTTATAAAGTAAAAAATGATGCACTTAATTTATATGATAATATAGGGGATGTTGACAGTGATATTCTTGTAAATTTTTCAGAAATAGTGTAAGGCTCACAAAGATAGATATGTTCATGATACGATATTTTGAATCAAGCATGATTTTTAGGAAGGGTTTTAAGACTTATGTTATGAGAAATTAGTATGCTTTGAGAGGACAATTTAGCACCGAGACGGGTATGAGTTTAGACAACACATGCCCCAAAACTATGTTGCCACCAGAGGATAGGATCATCCTCAGATAGGGCGACTATTATAGGATGGCTCTACCAATGGGGGCAAGTCATGGGTTCTGGTAACGTGGACAAGACGTTGTACTCCATGATGCTCACATGGTTTATGTCGGTTAAGAAAAACTCCCTAAAATGAAAATTTACCAATTTTCAGATAATATATGATTGGCCGAGGCCACCAGTTCACAAAGAGTTTTTATGAAGCATTTTTTTCAAGTCTTGTTTAGATTTTAGATAATCAGTTTTCAGTTTTAAGAAATAGTTATCTCCACTACTGTAAGTTTTAGCATTCATGTTAGTCATCCTTCTTTTAAGTTATTCAGTCTCGTTTTATAATTATGTTATTTATGTCTCACAAAGATATGTTCATGATACGATATTTTAATTCAAGCATGATTTTTAAGAAGGGTATTAAAATTTATAGTATGAGCAATTAGTATGCTTTGACAACACTATTTAGCACCGAGACGGGTATGGGTTAAGACAACACATGCCCCAAAACTATGTTACCACCATAGGATAGGATCGTCCGCAGATAGGGCGACTGTTATAGGATGGCTCTGCCAATGGAGGCAAGTTATGGGTTCCGGCAACGTGGAAAAGACGTTGTACTCGATGATGCTCACATGGTTTATGCCGTTTAAGAAAAAATCCCTAAAAAGAAAATTTATCTATTTTCAGATAATATATGATTGGCCGAGGCCACCAGTTTACAGAGAGTTTTTATGAAGCATTTTTTTCAAGTCTTGTTAAGATTTTTAGTTAATTAGTTTTCAGTTTTAAGAAAGCTTTATCTCCATTACTGTAAGTTTTAGCATTTAGGTTATTCGTCCTTCTTTTAAGTTATTCAGTCTCGTTTTATGATTATGTTATTTATGTCTCACAATGATATGTTCATGATACGATATTTTGCATCAAGCATGATTTTTAGGAAGGGTTTTAAGACTTATATTATGAGAAATTAGTATGCTTTGAGAGTACTATTTAGTATCGAGACAGGTATGGGTTTAGACTATACATGCCCCAAAACTATGTTGCCACCATAAGATAGGATCATCCGCATATAGGACGACTGTTGTAGGATGGCTCTACCAATGGTAGAAAGTCATGGGTTCTAGCAACGTGGACAAGATGTTGTACTCCATGATGTTCACATGGTTTATCTCGGTTAAGAAAACTCCCTAAAAAGAAAATTTACCTTTTTTCAGATAATATATAATTGGCCAAGGCCACCAGTTTACAAAGAGTTTTTATAAAGCATTTTTTTCAAGTCTTTTTTAGATTTTAGTTAATCATTTTTTAGTTTTAAGAAATAGTTTTAAGAAAGCTTTATCTTCATTACTGTAAGTTTTAGCATTCAGGTTAGTCATCCTTTTTTTAAGTTGATATGTTCATGATACGATATTTTTAATCAAGCATGATTTTTAGGAAGGGTTTTAAGACTTATATTATGATCAATTAGTATGCTTTGAGGGACTATTTAGCACCGAGACGGGTATGGGCTTAGAAAACACATGCCCCAAAACTATGTTGCCACCATAGGATAGGATCGTCCGCATATAGGGTGACTATTATAGGATGGCTCTACCAATGGGGGAAAGTCATGGGTTCTGGCAACGTGGACAAGACGCTGTACTCCATGATGTTCACATGGTTTATGTCGGTTAAGAAAAAATCCTTAAAAAGAAAATTTACCTATTTTCAGATAATATATGATTGGTCGAGGCCACCAGTTTACAGAAAGTTTTTATGAAGCATTTTTTTTCAAGTCTTGTTTAGATTTTAGATAATCAGTTTTTAGTTTTAAGAAATAGTTATCTCCACTACTGTAAGTTTTAGCATTCAGGTTAGTCATCCTTCTTTTAAGTTATTCAGTCTCGTTTTATAATTTTGTTATTTATGTCTCAGTTTTCCAGCTTTATCAGTTTCAAATATTAAAATTGTTTCACCTTACTTCTTTACATGCCAGTACATTCAAAGTACTGATGCCTTTTTTTGTCGCTACATCATTGGACGATCTAGTCCACAACTTTCAGATATGTAGGTTAGTAAGCAAACACTTCAGTAAGCTGTGCTATCTGCTTGTGGGAGTTCTCATTCTTTCGAGGACGTAGCAGTGTTCTAGTCATCATCTCCTTATGTTACATAAAGGTTGTTGTACTCAAAATTTAGTAGAAGCTTCATAGACATAGTCAAGTCAAGCCAGTTTTAAACATTTATAATGTTTCGGTTAATATGAGTTCACGTTATTTTTATTTTATTTTATTTACAAAAGTTAGCCCATGTTTCCAGTTTCCATGTTTTATTAAAAATTTAGCTATACTAGTTGCATCCCAGGACAAGCGATTCTCTTGAGTCACTCATGGTTTCGAGTGTCTATTATTTCCCAGATGTAAGCTCAGGGCGTGACACTGGAATAATGTAACACCCCGTACAGTTTCGAACCCATGATACTACCTCAACATTTATGGAATTATTTAAACATGAGAGGATTGGTGAATTATGCATTACTTTGTTGGGCTTAAATGAATCTTGTGCCATTGGGCTCAAATGAAAGAAAAATGTGGTTTTGTTGATGTTTATGTACGTTGTGAAACCATGGCTGTTTGTTGGCATCTAATATTATCTAAAATATGTTAAGAGAAGCTTAGTCATGATCATGGACCATTCATTGCGAAAAAGGACCCTAAAATGACCCCCGGAGGCTGAAACGGGCATCCGCCCTCACGGGTGGGGCACCTGCGGGCCAGATGCAAACGCAGGTGACCCTGGACCAGACCAATGGTCACCTGTGGATGCACCTCAACCACCTTCGGGCGCAGGTGGCTTCGCAGGTCAGCCCAGAAACTCGTTTTGTGTGTTTTTGTCTATCCGAAGACCCCTATACCCTTTTTGGATGAAATTATCAACTTATGATACCTATTGAATGAAATTAAAGGGTCGTTTGGAGGCATGTTGGGTTATATCAATTATGGATTGTTGTTAATATGTTGATATGAAAGGTATTGAGGTGATTAGATGAAGTAATTGTGGCGTAATGTTAATAAGGAAGAGTAAAGGATAAACTTGGTGTGAAATGCTATTAGTGTATGATGTCTTGGTTAATGTGTAGAATGTTATGAGGTTGTTGGTATGTTAATGCAGTGAATTGTATCGTAAGGGACGAAGTGATGCTATATAGTAGTCACGTGGCTCATTATCATTTGGTGCACTTGTAATGTAGTTAGTTGTTAACGTGAGTTCCGTTATGAACTTGTGTTGTAGAGTAACACGTAAGGAAGGAGCTGGATTATTGTATTCGCATATAATATTGTGTATTCATATTGGAAAGATAAGGTATGTAAGGTTACTCTTACCGTATCCTTCTGCTGCACATATTGTTCACATGGTCATCATACTTATTTCATTCCGAAATGTTCTAAGGCATCTCATTTCAGGTTGTTATGTATTATTATTCTTATGTTCCTTATTCATGGAATAATTGTTGTTCATATGTCTCTTAATCATGGACTGATGTTCCAAAGCTCCAATAATGTTGTGACTATCAACATATCAATCTCTCAAAAGTAAGAAATAAAGTAATGCATATTTGTTGGTTGTAAGAGTGCGGGTGGTAGCTCTAGAGGCATAAGCCTAGCTTGAGTTGATCCCAAGATTACTGGATCAGGGGGCAGTCCTAGAGGCATAAGCCTAGCTCATGCCGATCCTGACAGGTGGTAGCTCTAGAGGTAAGAACCTAGCTCGAGTCGAACCTGATATATTAGACTATGGGTGGTAGCTCTAGAGGTGAGAACCTAGCTCGAGCTGAACCCGATATATTGGTTTATGGGTGGCAGCTCTAGATTCTTAAGCCTATCTCAGGCCGATCCCAACATAACGTTATGTTATATAAGACCCACTGATCAGCTAGGGCCCAGGTACGATATGATATAAGTGATGATGAATAAACAATAGAAGAAAAGAAAATCATGAACGTAAGGTACATGGTTCCACACATGCAGACCGGTGATTTATCCATACTGACTATTCTCTTATATTTGATTCCATTGAAGTTCTTATGTATTGATGCAGTTTCTTATAGCCTTACATACTCAGTACATTCTTCGTACTGACGTCCCTTGGGGGACTTACCTTACTTGCTGCAGGCAAAGGTGCTATTAGACCTCCTTAGTAGGTTGCAGATCATTTGCATGCCTTTGGTGAGCTCCAGTTGGTTTGGGGCTTTCTGAGTCGATATGTACATTTGTTTTGGGTATTGTACATGTTTATAGAGCGGGGTTTTGTCTCGATTCTAGGTTGGTTATGGTTATGCATCTGTAGAGGCTTTGTAGATGTTGTGGGACAGATGAAGGAAATGTAAGGAACATATGTTTTGTCTTGATGGCCCTAACAACCGAGTTTCATATATGTATATATCATATGTTTCCATGACTTCCGTTATTAGCATCTTATATCTATACGTGGTGGTGATGTTCCTTGAATGACATGCATATAAATGGACATGAGCAAAGATTGGTTCTCTCGATCCTTGTCGGCTTCGGGTTCCAGTCCTCCCCATTGGTATTTGAGGCGTGACAAATAACACAAGTTTATTTGATTTAAAGTTGAAGAATGGATTGATGACAATCCCTTATTTTTGAGTCGTTGATGATACAAAAACCCTTATGTAATATCTTATTGCTTAAGAACAACTGTCTTCTGATGTATGTTTTAAATATTTCAGTGATTTTATAGTTTTCATGGAGTATCTTATTGACTCATAGAAAGATATGAGTTTGCTTAGCAAGAATGGATCATTGTGAACAAGATAGAACAAAGAAGTGGATAGCTTCTTTAAAAAAATGGGGAAAGGGGTCATCATTTCTGATGTGTTTTGGTATCATGGCACTTTTGACGCTTAAAATGAGGAAAATATGCTAGTACTAAGGCTTGTTTATTTGGATATGATGTGTTTTGTGTTAGTATTGCAGGAAAACAGGTTTTGATGGTAATTGAATGAAAAAAGGGCTAAAAATAACCAAGTGTTGGAACTGGAGCTTGACCACAACTCGTTGGGTCACGCTACCCAGAACCATTGCATTATCAGTGATGAAGACTTCAAGGGTCAAAGATTAGATGTTGGCTACGACTGCATACTATGAGTCACTGGGAGACGCGATGAGTCGTAGGGTGACCCTTCCTGAGAAACTTGTTCAAAAGTCCCGTAGAGGTATAAATTTGTATCAGTGACAATGATTACATCATATGAGTCGTCATCGCCTGGACTCTCCTGAACACATTGGCCCAAAGATCTGAAGATAGAAAAGGTTGACCTAGTGGCAACGAGTCACCCAATGAGTCATTGGGTGATCATACGAGTTGTTGCCAGAGATGCTTAAAGACAAAGCAAGGGATGCCCATTGACACGCAATAAGTCGGAGGCAAACCCTATAACTCATTGCTAGATCCACCGCTACTGCCGACCTTGTTCTCCTAGTTTGTTTAGGACATGATTCATTTATGTCTATCTCCTATTAGGTCTTATATTTTAGTTCACGTTCCATTACTACTTTTGAGTCATATACTTGTTCTTAGAAGTTGTAAACGTCGATTTTGAGCGTTTCATTCATAGTTGAGAATTGTGATTTTCATCTTATTTTTCACAAGTTCATAATTATGTTTTCATTCCAGAATTATTATTGTGTTCTTATGATCATGAGTAGCTAAATACCACAACAGGGTTATGGGAACCATGGTAGCTTAACAAAGTAGGGTTCGTAGTACAAGGTGATTCTCGAAGGGTGTTTGGGTGTGTATTGTTGTTCTCTTTGCCTTGATTGCTTTCTAATGAGTGCACGCGTTAGAACTTACCTTATCTTTACTCGCAATGTGTAATGACCCTCCCAGTCATTTCCCTCGTCTTCGTATGTTCTCAGTATTTAGAGTTTTTCTATAACTGCCCCAAGTTATTTATGACTTGCTAGGACCGACATTTTGGTTTTCGGGCAGTTCGCTTGAGAATTTAATTAATACTGAACGTGTTGTGAAACATTTAAATTAAATTAGAATTTGGTAAAACGATATAGTTAATTACCTTTCAGAAATGTTTTTGTTATTTATAAAATTCTTTAGTTATGATATATCTATACTACTTTATAATAGTTTTATAACCTATTAATAGTTTAATGGAAATAGGGAATCTAGATATGTTAAAATAATATTAGTATTTTATAAAAGTTTTATTAGAAATAATTTTCTATTAATTATGGTATATTCAAAATGTTGTATTTATGTTACCATAGACCTATACAATACCCGAGTATATATTTATATAATAAGATAAGATTGGTGTTGAGGAGTCACCTTCCTTCCACGTGGGATTAAAGGGAGGGCACAACACTATGCATTACTTAGTGGTATTTCTCATTAGTTGACATTTGTAAAAATTGTAAGTTAATTATAGAAGTACTTTTCCATTTCATGTTTTACCTTTTGCTATATCTCATAGAATATTATTATTACTCCACTTAGCATCCGTATATTCCTTTTAGCATAAAGCCAACTTTCATAAATCATATACTTTTATATATATATAAAAAAAAAGGGGAAAGTTAGGGAGGAGATTTTTGTGAAATTTTATTTAATCTCCAAAGAAAGTCAATTATCAACGTCAATTTATTCAAGCTCGGTTTCTAGTGGGAAAGTGTTAGTGGACGTGTAATCATCATTATTTCGGTAAGTTTCGTCATTTTTATGGTATAATTTTATATATTGTTGGTGAGGTTGTTGTTGTGATTTCTTTTGAGCTAATATATAGCTCGGATTTAAATATATCTCCTGTGACTATTGAACAATGACCTATTTAGAACGCTGTGACAGTTTCAGTTTTACGATTCCGCAAGCGGGCCCCATGCCGGATTTTTGATCATTTTCTGACCCGGGCAATATGGGTATCAATCTTCATGTTCTAAGATATAGTTTATTATTTTTATAGTGTGACAGTAGTCGGAGGCCTCTTGTAAGGGGAAGGCTCCTGTATAGCTGGTTCTCTTCGCATGCTTGCGGCGACATCCAGGTAGGCTAGGTTTCCTTTACATTTAGATTGTGCTTATGTGTGATATATGTATGATATTGTGCTGGTGTTGTGGGATTGTATTATAGACTTGGTGGTGGTTTGCTGTGATTTAGGTCTTCTAGGTCTAAAAGGGCTATTCGGACACATTCCAGGCCCGTTATCCTCGTGGTACACCACAAAAGACCTATTTGGGGTCGAATAGTATTATTGTTGTTGTTGTTGCTGGTTGGGGAATGTCATTTTTGGACCTTAGTCCAAGCTTAGACATGCTTAGCCCAGACTTAGACAGGTATAACTAGATTTGGTTTTCGGGATCCGGTAGTGGGCCTTGTTACCCTTTTAGTCGACTTGGCAGAACTTTGGCATTCTTGGGTTTAGTTAGGCCCTAGTATGACCTGTTAGGCTTGTGATGGGATTTAGTCACCCCGACTATACCTTGTTGGCCTGTTTATCTTTGTTAGTCCCTAATAGCACCGTATTTGATAGGGTTGGCTGGTTTGACTTAGAATGAGGGCCCGCTTTGCCATGACTTGTAATGTATACAACGCCTTGCCATGACTTGTAATGTATACTCAGACTTGTATATGCATATAGTTTATAGTAGATAGTTGACCTGGAAGGATCCGGACATTGACTTGTAGCATGTTGTAGGTTAGCCTCTGTACTTATATACTGGTACTGACCTGGGACTAGGATGTTCCCCGTTTATCTGATATGATATGACATTTTGTTTTGTTCTGGTTACTGACATGATGAGTTCTGGTTTGAGTCCGTCCACTATTTTAGATATGATGGCTACTGACTATTGTGAGTTCGAGTTTGAGTTTGGCCACTGATTCAGATATGATGGTTCTGGTTACTAATTATTATGAGTTTCAATTTGAGTTCGACATCTAGTTATGATATGATTTGAGAGTTCTGGTACTAGGTACCGTGGTTACGATACTCTTTTTCTCTGAGTTTCGGTTTGAGTTTGGCGATTATGATATATATGTGGCCTATTGTTATTATCCACTATGTCTGGTTTGATGCCGATGTCTGGCCTTTCGTTATTATCCATTGGTGCTGGTTCAATCCCGATGATCCCTTGTTGGTTATTGTGTTTATTGGATATTGTTACAGCTTTGAGACACTGGTGACTATGCATTTATTATTCTGGAGTGTCCCACTAGTTTATGGGGGCCAAGCTGGGTTATTATTTTCTTCCGTGTGCCTATCGGGTTTATGGAGACCCAGATAGGTTATGTTTGACTTGTGTGTTTACTTACGAATTTATTTACCGTTTATTCGGCATCACATTTATTTATCTCCTGAGCATATCTATACGCCTCGACAGTTACTTGTGTGTTTATTACTTACACCCTACTTAGCATGCCCCCTCGTTCTTTAGCTTACTTATATTACATTGTGCTCAGTCAGCTGATGATGCCTATAGAGTACCCATTGCCCAGTACTTATACTATAATTCTGCATCTTTTTCCCCAATACAAATCTGGGCACTAGCCGACGGTTTTGACGTGACCCTCTTCTCAGCACTGATTTCGGTGCAGGGTGGGCTTACTGACATTCGACGAAAATCCTACTCCATTTTCTATTGTATAGTCTTTTTCTTTTAAGACTGTTGTACTTATTATATATATATTTGGTTTCTGTCTTGTATTTTGGGTATGTCTAGTAGTGGCTCTTGTACCGATCTCTCCAAGTCTTGGGAGGGGTTGTTGACTTTGTATACTGTCCTCTTCCTTCTCATTCTTGGTATGTACATATATTTTGGTTCTGTTTTTACATTTTTAGCATGTTTATCAGTATGGTTACTTCTATCTCATCTCTGTTCTTCTGAGATTTCGCCTGTTAGCCCGTCGCTTGTTGCTCTGGGCTAGGGTTTGGCTTGCCTATTTGTGGGTTACGGTAGGTACCATCATGACTCAAAATTTGGGTCATGACAACTTGGTATCAGAGACTAGGTTGGACTAGTAGTGTTGGTACATGAACCGATGTTTAGTAAAGTCCCGTGGATCGGTATAGATATGTCTGTATCCTATCCCGGGAGGTTACGAAGCATTTTTAGAAAAGTCTCATTTTCTTGACTCATGTTCGTGCGTTGAGTCTGTGTTGGTTTTTGATCTTCGTTTGGTTTATTCTTTGCGCAGATGGCTAGGACGCGTGGTACGAGAGCTCCAGTTAGGGGTCGAGGTAGACCCTGAGGTCAGGGACAGGGTAGAGTAATAGCCCTAGGCCAAGATCATGCTAGGGACCAGTCACCCGATCCTGTTATAGCTCCAGATGCTCCACCGCCACAGCAGTCGGTGGGCCAGAGAGCAGCCCAGGCTCCACCCAAATTTATTAATGGTTCAGTGCTCCGAGATACTTTGGTGCAGTTTCTGGGACTAGTTAGAGGTCCGTTAGTCGAGGGATCCCAGCCAGCAGTACAGGGAATTGGTATTGAGGCGCAACCTGCAGCTGCGGCACCCAGAGTTGAGGTTTCACTTGTACCAGTAGCAGTCCAGCCAATTATGTCAGCTGAGGAGCAAAAGATGTTGAGCCATTTTATGAGATTAGCCCCACCCAGATTTGTGGGTACTCTAGGAGAGGATGCTTATGAGTTCTTATCCAGCTGCGAGGAGAAGATGAGGAACTTGGGATTAGTGGAGTCACGCGGGGTAGATTTTGTTGCTTATCAGTTTGATACGATCGTGAGGATATGGTGGAGAGACTATCTTGACTCCAGGCCAATTGGATCTCCACCTGTTACTTAGGCACAGTTCTCTGAGGTGTTTTTGGGGAAGTACATGCCCCGCAACATGTGTAAACATCTTCGAGATGAGTTTTACAAGTTGAGGCAGGGGTCTATGACAGTAGCTGAGTATGAGGCTAGATTTCATGATTTAGCCAGGCATGCCACTGTGATCTTGCCAGATGAGTATGAGAGGATTAGATGTTTTGTCAGAGGATTGCGGTTATTACTCAGCAGGGCCACACAGAGTTTAGTGACTTCGGAGAAGTTATTTGCTGAGATAGGTGAGCATGTATATTCAATTGAGGAGATGGATCATGAGGCCCAAGGGGGCAGCGATAAGAGACCCCGAACCTAGGGTAGTTACAGTGGCAGTCACAGCAACTCACAGTTCAGAGGCCGAGGGTTTCAGGGTAGGTACCCTCAGCAGAAACAAAAGTCTTTTCAGTGACAGGGTCAGCCTAGTAGGCCATTACAGTCAGCCTTGCAGATTTTTGATAGGGGTTAGCCCGCCTATAGTGGTTCTGGTAGTCTGCCTTAAGGACGTGGTCAGTCCAGTTCATCGACTAGAGGTGGTCATACTGGATCAGCCGGATCTTGTAGGCCGAGCAGGGAGCCAAGAGCATGTTATACTTGTGGGGTTGTCGATCATTTTGTGCATGAGTGTCCTCAGCGCAGGGCGATTGAGTTTTCAGTTCAAATGGCACAGCTCATCAGATCTATACCGCCAGCAAGCAGAGGTGGTGCACAAGTTTGTTGGGGTGGTCTCCAACGTTCCCGAGGTGGAGTGCTGGGAGGTCATACTGGTGGTCAAGTCGGTGCTTAGACTAATGGTAGCCAGCGTAAGTTGTAGGTCATGCCAGCTAGGCCGGAGGATGAGGCTTCGAATGTGGTGATTAAAGGTACGATTTCCTTATGCCATCAGCCAACTTCTGTATTATTTGATCCTGAATCCATGTTTTCTTATATTTTTGCATATTATTCACCACGGTTGGGTTTATGTTCTGAGTCCTTATCTATGCCTTTACATATATCTACCCCCATTGGTGATTCTTTAGTAGTGGATCGGGTATACAGATCTTGTCTGCTGACTGTTCGAGAGTTTGAGACTCAGGTTGATTTTATTTTATTGGCCATAGTAGACTTTGATGTGATTTTGGGCATAGACTAGTTGTCTTTTCATCATGCAGTCTTGGATTGCTTTGCCAAGACCGTTACCTTAGCCACGCCCGGTATACCTCTAGTGGTGTGGTAGGGTTCTGTTATCCGCACACCGATGGGGATTATTTTATATGTTCGGGCTTATAGATTGATATCGAGGGGATATGATTCATTCCTTTCTTATGTTCGGGATGCTAGTATTAAGAGTCCGTTGCTTGACTCTGTCCCTATTGTTCGTGAGTTTCCTGATGTAATCCCCACTGACCTACCTAGCCTTTCTCTTGAGCGTGATATAGAGTTTATTAGTGACCTCGGTCAGGCACCCGACCTATTTCTATGGCTCCTTATCGTATGACTCTTACTGAGCTTAAATAACTGAGTAGCCAGCTTCAGGATCTTTTGGGTAAGGGTTTTATCATACCGAGTATGCTATCGTGGGGTGCTCCAGTTCTATTTGTGAAGAAAAAAGATAGCTCCATGCGTATGTGTATCGATTATATGTAATTGAATAAGGTAACAATGAAGAATCAGTATCCTATGTCTCGTATCGATGACCTGTTTGATCAACTTCAGGGTGCAGCGGTACTCTCGAAGATAGACTTGAGATCTGGTTATCATCAGTTGAGAGTTCGGGTTGAGGACATCCCAAAGACTGCCTTTAGGACTTGATACGACCATTATGAGTTCTGGTGATGTCTTTTGGGTTAACTAATGCCCCCAACAACTTTCATGGACTTGATGAATCATGTATTCAGGCCATACTTGGACTCCTTTGTGATTGTGTTCATCGACATCTTGGTTTATTTGAGGAGTCACGAGGAGCACGAGCAGTAATTGAGGATTGTGCTCCACACTTTGAAATATCATTGGCTTTATGCCAAGTTCTCAAAGTGTGAGTTCTGGCTTGAGTTTGTAGCTTTCTTGGGTCATGTTGTATCCAGACACGGTATCATGGTAGACCCAGTGAAGATTAAGGCTATTTGAGGTTGGGCTAGGCCCACGTCGCCTACTGAAGTTCATAGTTTTATTGAGTTGGAAGGTTATTACAGATGATTTATTGAGGGCTTCTCATCTATTGCATCTCCTATGACCAGAATGACTAGGAAGGAGGTTCCATTTTAGTGGTCTAAGGATTGTGAGGCAAGCTTTCTAAAGCTCAAGGATCTACTTACTTCTGCCCCTGTTTTAACTCTTCTAGTTGAGGGCAAGGGTTTCACGGTCTATTATGATTCGTCTGGTATTGGTTTGGGGGGTGTGCTGATAAAGCGGGCTCGTGTTATTGCATATGCATCGAGGCAGCTGAAGGTGCACGAACGTAATTACCCCACTCATGACTTGGAGCTAGCAGCGGTAGTGTTTGCACTGCGGATTTGGAAGCATTATCTATACGGTGTTCATTGTGAGATCTTTACAGACTACCACAGTCTTTAGCATATTATGACTCAGAGGGATCTTGATTCGAGGCAGCGCAGGTGTATTGAGTTGCTGAAGGACTATGATATCTCTATTCTCTATCATCCGATCAAGGCGAATGTGGTAACGGACGCCTTGAGCCGGAAGGCAGTGAGTATGGGTAGCTTAGCCTTTATTCCAGTCTCTTAGCGGCCAATGGATTTGGACATTCAGTCCTTAGCTAACTCGATGGTTCGATTGGATATTTCTGACCCCAAAAGGATTATTGCTTGCGTTTAGATGAGATCTACTTTGCTGGAGCAGATTCAGCCTTGTCAGTTTGAGGATAGTGGTCTTCGTAGCCTTCGGGATAAGGTATTGAGGGGTGATTCTGAGAGGGCTACCTTGGATTTAGATGGTGTTCTGAGGTGTGATGGCTGTATTTATGTTCTGAGGGTTGGGGATTTGACTCAGTTGATTTTATGCGAGGCGCACAATTCTAGATATTCTATTCACCTAGGAAAAGCTAAGATGTATAGAGATCTGAGACAATACTATTGGTGGCACGATATGTGATGAGACATGGCAGGTTTTGTAGGTCGATGCCTCTGTTGTCAGCAGGTAAAGTCTAAGCACCAGAGACCCGATGGTTTACTTCAGCGGTTACCCATTCCCGAGTGGAAGTGGGAGCAGATCACGATGGATTTCATTAGTAGGTTACCTCGCACTTCCCGTGGCTTTTATAGTATTTGGGTTGTTGTATATTGGTTGACTAAGTCCGCACACTTTATCCCTATTCGAGTTTCTTACAGTGCTGAGAGATTAGCTCGTGTATATATTCAGGAAGTGGTTCACCTACACGGAGTGCCAGTATCTATTATCTCAGACCGAGGGTCTCAGTTTACCTCTAGTTTCTGGCAGACTTTCCAGGAGGAGTTGGGTACTCAGGTGAACCTCAGTACTGCTTTTTATCCTCAGACCAATTTAGGTATTGAAAGATATACTCTGCGCTTGTGTATTTGACTTTGGGGGCCAATGGAATCAGTTCTTGCCTTTAACAGAGTTCATGTATAAAAATAGCTTCCACTCCAGCATCCAGATGGCTCCGTTTGAGGCTTTGTATGGTAGACGATGTCGATCTCTAATTGGTTGGTTCGAGACTTCAGAGGTCAGTCCTCGTGGCACAAATTTGCTCTAAGAGTCTTTGGACAGAGTTCGAGTGATTCAGGACAGGCTGCGGACAGCTCAGAGTAGACAGAGGAGTTTTAGTAACCATAGACGTCGTCAATAGAAATTCAGAGTTGGTAATAGGGTCTTCTTACGAGTATCACCCATGAAGGGCGTGATATGGTTTGGTAGGAAGGGCAAGCTTAACCCTAGATATATTGGACCCTTCGAGATTCTGCGGACAGTTGGGGAGGAAGCATATGTGCTAGCTTTACCTTCGACATTTTCATCTATTCACCCGGTATTTCATATTTCTATGTTGCGACAGTACATTTCGGATGAGTCGCACGTGCTTCAGTAGTGGCTACTGTAATGACCCTCCCGGTCATTTTCCTCATCTTCGTGTGTTCTCGGCATTTAGAGCTTTTCTATAACTGCCCCAAGTTATTTATGACTTGCTGGAACCAACAGTTCATTTTCGGGCAGTTCGCTTGAGAATTTTATTAATGCCGAACGTGTTGTGAAATATTTAATTAAATTAGAATTTGGCAAAAATATATAGTTAATTATCTTTCGAAAGTGTTTTTGATATTTTTAAAAAAATTTAGTTATGATATATCTATACTACTTTATAATAGTTTTATAACCTATTAATAGTTTAAGTGGAGATAGTGAATCTAGATATGTTAAAATAATATTAGTATTTTATAAAGGTTTTATTAGAAATAATTTTCTATTAACTATGGTATATTTAAAATGTTGTATTTATATTACCACAGACCTATACAATACCCGAGTATATATTTATATGATAAGATAAGATTGGTGTTGAGGAGTCACCTTCCTTCCACGCGGGATTAAAGGGAGGGCACAACACTATGCATTAATTAGTTGTATTTATCATTAGTTGACATTTGTAAAAATTGTAAGTTAATTATAGAAGTACTTTTCCATTTCATGTTTTACCTTTTGCTATATCTCACAGAATATTGTTATTACTCCACTTAGCATCCGTATATTCCTTTTAGCATAAAGCCAACTATCATAAATCATATAATTTTATATATACAAAAAAAAAGGGGGGGAAGTTAGGGAGGAGCTTTTTGTGACGTTTTATTTAATCTTCAAAGAAAGTCAATTACCTACGACAAGTTATTCAAACTTGGGTTCTAGTGGGGAAGTGTTTGTGGATGTGTAATCATCATTATTTAGGTAAGTTTCGTCATTTTTATGGTATAATTTTATATATTGTTGGTGGGGTTGTTGTTGGGACTGCTTTTGAGCTAATGTTTAGCTCAGATTTAAAGATATCTCTTGTGACTATTGATCACTAAGCTATTTGTGATGCTGTGACGATTTTGATTTTGCGATTTCGTAAGTGGACCCATGCGGGATTTTCGATCGTTTTTCGACCCGGGCAATATGGGCATCAATCTTCATGTTTTGAGATGTAGTTTATTATTTTGATAGCGTGGCAGTAGTCGGAGGCCTCTTGGAAGGGGAAGGCACTTGTATAGTTGGTTCACTAGACAGGCTTGCGACGGCGTCCAGGTAGGCTAGATTTCCTTTATACTTAGATTAGGCTTATGTGTGATATATGTATGTTATTGTGCTGGTGTTGTGGGCTGATATTATAGACTTGGTGATGGTTTACTGTGATTTAGGCCTTCTAGGCCGAAAAGGGCTATTCGGACACATTTCAGGCCCGTTATCCTCGTGGTACACCTAAGATGACCTATTTGGGGTTGGATAGTATTGTTCTTATTGTTGCTGGTTGGGAAATATCATTGTTGGACCTTAGTCTAAACCTAGACAGACTTAGCCCAGACTTAGACAGGTATAACTAGACTTGTTTTTTGGGATCCGGTAGTGGGCCCCATTACCCTTTTAGTCGACTTGGCAGAACTTTGGCATTCTTGGGCTTAGTTAGTCCCTAGTATGACCTGTTAGGCTTGTGACAGGATTTAGTCACCCCAATTATATCCGGTTGGCCTGTTTAGCCTTTTAGTCCCTAATAGCACCGTATTTGATTGGGTTCAGCTAGTTTGACTTAGAATGAGGACCCGCCTTGCCATGACTTGTAATGTGTACACATACTTGTATATACATATAGTTTATAGTATATAGTTGCCCTGGAAGGATCCCGAGATTGACTTGTAGCATGTTGTGGGTTAGCTTCTCTACTTATATACTGGTATTGACCTGGGACTAGGGCGTTCCCCATTTATTTGATATGATATGACATTTGGTTCTATTCTGGTTACTGGCTATGATGAGTTCAGGTTCGAGTTCGGCCACTAATTCAGATGTGATGGTTACTGACTATTGTGAGTTTCGATTCGAGTCCGGTCACTGATTCAGATATGATGGTTCTGGTTACTGATTATTATGAGTTCTGGTTCGAGTCGGGCATCTGGTTATGATATGATTTGAGAATTCTGGTAATAGGTACCGTGGTTACGATACTATTGTTCTCTGAGTTTCGATTTGAGTCCTATGGTTATGATATGTATGTGGCCTATTGTTATTATCCACTATATCCGGTTCGATGCCAGGGTCTGGCCTCTTGTTATTATCCATTGGTGCCAATTTAATCCCTGTACACCCCTGTTTGTTATTGTGGTTATTTGATACTGGTACAACTTTGAGACACTGGTGACTATGTATTTACTATTCTTGTGTGTCCCACCGATTTATGGGGGCCAGGCTGGGTTATTGTTTTCTTTCGTGTGCCTATCGGGTTTATGGGGGGCCAGATAGGTTATGTTTGACTTGTGTGTGTACTTATGCATTTATTTACTTATTATTCTGTATCACATTTATTTATCTCCTAAGCATATCTATATGCCTCGGTAGTTACTTATGTGTTTATTACTTACACCCCAGACTTAGCATGCCCCTCTCATTTTAGCTAGCTTATATAACATTGAGCTCAGTCGGCCGATAATGTCTACTGAGTACCCGTTGCCCGGTATTCATACTGCACTTCTGCATCTTTTTTCCCAATGCAGATCTGGGCTATAGCTGACGGTTTTGACGTGACTCTCTTCTCAGCACTGATTCCAGAGCAGAGTGGGCTTACTGACATCCGAGGCACATCCTACTCCATCTTCTACTATATAGTCTTTTTCTCTCGAGACTGTTGTACTTGTTATATATATTTGGTTTTTGTCTTGTATTTTAGGTATGTCTAGTAGTAGCTCTTGTACCGACCTCACCAGTTCTTGAGAGGGGTTCTTGACTTTGAATAATGTCCTTTTCCTTCTCAGTCTTGGTATGTATATATATTTTGGTTCTGTATTTACATTTTTAGCATGTTTATCAGTATGGTTACTTCCACCTCATCTCTTTTCTTATGAGATTTCGCCCGTTAGCACGTCGCTTGTCGCTTCCATCTGGGGTTTGTCTTGCCTATTGGTGGGTTACCGTAGGTGCCAGCATAAATAAAAAATTGGGTTTTGACACAACGAAAGAAGGGGTAACATATTAAAAAAGGGAACAACCAACAGAGACTTGGAGCTATCACCCTTATCTTAATAGCTTGAGCCGAGAAAGCGTGAAAACTAATCTGGGATCGAAGATAAGAGTTAGAATACAAAAATCATGAGACGAGAAAGCGTGATTGGGGATATTCATCTAATAGGGGCTTAAGGTCGTTTAGATGAACTTAACTTATCGATTCTGCATGCCAAGCACTAGGAGAGATCACTAGTACGAAAAACATACGAAGTTATGAAGTTAAGGGGAACACAGTCCTAGTGCCTCTCATATCATTAATCACAATCTTAATGAAAGTTGCAATTGTTACTTTTGATGATATAATATAACCTCCTCCCCTTTTACTGGAAATTATGTACTAATTATTTAGATAAGCACATTTATTGAGATTTCGACCTATTCCTCAAGGGATCGACCCCAACCTAGTTGGTTTCTATATTTGGTATAACAACCGCTTTATACTTCTTTTAGAGGTGTAATTTGGGAGACAGCAATTTCAGACAACATCTATTATGAAGAAGAATGTAGAAAAGCAGTTCAACATTGTGAACAACCATGGAATCGAAAAAAGACAAATTTGAGGCACAATTACTTCAAAGTCCTTATGCAAGAATTTTAATGGTGGTAGCCATCATAGTCCTCTTACTCATAGTTACACGGACACTTTTATCTTTCATAAGCAATCTTAAGAAGTCGTCTTAATTGTATGACATTATTGATTAGTTTTTTTAATCTGTTTATACTGGCTTCATTTGTCACTACTTATCCATTCGTTTAACTTGTGTGTTTCATGGGCTTAATAATATTGTATTTACATTGTATTAATGGATTATAGGTTTGATAATGCATGATATGTGCTCCATCTTCAACATTATGAAAATTCATGGAATCAAATGATAGATAGTTTGAGTTACAACTATTTTCAAAGTCCTTGAGCAGGAGATTCAACTGTCGCAACCATCACATTTCTTATACTCACAGTAATACAAATTGTACATCCTAGCTTTTACGGGCGCTGTTAAGAAGTAATCTTTGTTGTAACTATGTAACACAATTGTTGACTCAGTGTTTCCTAATTATGCAATTTGTGTGTTGATGAGCTTAATGTTGTGTCACCTTCATTATGGGGTAGGACATGATTAACATCCAACTCTAACTGTCCATCGAGCAAACATAGTAGACTAATTAACTAATTTGTCTGAAATAAATAAAAATCTATTAATAGTTAATAATATTATTATGCCTGAGTTTGCAACTGAATAGTAAAGAGAGTGACTGAAACAATAAACAAGGGATAGACTAATTTGCTTATTTCTTCATGCTTTGATTGCACAAAAAAGACACATGGCAAATAAATGACAAATGAGTCGGGTCTGATTGGATCTCGTAGATTTAAGTTGGTTGGTCAGAGATGGATTTAAAATTTTAAATTTATGAATTTAAAAAATGTAACTTACTAGGTTATGTATATATTATTTATGCAAATTCTATAAATTTCTTAATTATATACAGAATTTTGACTAAGGTGTATTTGATAAGAAGAAAAACATTTTTCATGAAAAATGTTTTCCTTCATACAAACACACTCTATTACAAACACACTCTAAAGCTATTAAATTCTGCAAAATCCGCAACTACAATTGTAGCGCAATCTCTGGTTTGAGTGTTCACATGATCATTGTCAAGGTGTTGACTTCAAAGTTTTGAAATAGTTTATTTTGTGGGTATGTTGTAGCTGCAGGGAAAGTTATGTGTATAGTCAAAAAAAGACAAGGCAACGGGAACACAGAGGTAATGGTCCTTCATGTATTGGAGGTGGTCCTTGATAGTACATGATATATATCCTTCCTCTGTTTTTAAATGAGTGGTGTTTTAACTTTTTTATTATATTTTTAAACAAGTGGCTCTTTAGATAATCAAGAATACATTAATGATGTTTTTTCAATTTTACATTTGTTAAAATAAAGAAAGTGTTATATACCCAAAAAATTACTAAAGAGTTATATAGTTTTCAAGATATTTATTAAAAATAAGTTAGTAAAATCATTATTTGTATTCTACCAATGAGTAGTTTCTTAAGGTTTCCTAAGCTAAAAGCACCACTTGTTAGAACGGAGGGAGTACAACCGCATAGCTATTATGATACATATATTATCCACATAGATATTATGATACATATATTCCCTACGACTATTTTACTTTTCTAATATTGATTTGACACACATCTTAATCAATAATAAATAATAGGAATAATTTTATTATATCACCCTTTGAATATAATAAATTTAATATTTTGGAAAATGCATTAGATAACGAATAGTTGATGGTTCGTAAGAGTCCACCACTGCAACTAAGACTTGATTTGGACCAGGTCCCTATATGAGGATATTGAAGAACAATAAGAACACAATTTAAATTGCAATAAAGTAAATGACACAAGATGTTTATGTGGAAACCTCCTTACCCCCCCCCCCCCCGAACTCAATTTTAGTGTATTTTTGTCAATCTTTTTAACTGATGGGGCACCATGGTCCAATTAAATGAGCTACGGTTTATTAAACGCGCTTTTATTTTGCAATTAGGCCCCCACCCCATTAAATTTTTACCACTTCTATTTTCTCTTCTTTTTTTTTTCTTAACTAAAAGACCCAAATGGGCCACTTTATTAAAAATAAGAATTATTTTCTCTGTTTGTCTTCCACACATGATCTGAAAAAAATTTCAAACCAACGAGATTCTAATATAGCATAGTCCATCATCCCTTTTTCAACCTCTAATCTCATGATGGAAAAAACAACTTCAACTAATGAGCATCGGAGCAACCAGATTTGGTTTGAGCTTTAGATAATCATCAAAGATCGAAACCATTGAGAATCTGCTATGTTTCTCTAATTATTTACATTACTTTATCTTATTGAATCAAGGAAGGTAGTTTCTATAGAGAGAAATAATCAAACTTTACCTGGACAAAAATTTTTTGGCCGACGACTGTTGTTAATTATTTCTGCAACTGCAATTTATATATACACTCATTGTCAATAACCGATTTGGTAATTTAGGTTTTCCAAATCGGTTCGTTTATCATCGGAGTTTTAAGGTTTTTTCAATTTCAATTCACTTTATCGATGGGTTCAACTTTCTTATTTTTTTTTCAATTATTGTAATAGAATTTTGTGAGGGAAAAAAAGGTATTAGAATTTCTTCGAAATGAAAAGGAGGTTTTTTTGAGGTTGAAGATGAAAAATAATCGGTCATTGAAGAAGGGTATTATTTTTCAACTTTGTCAATGACATGTGGCCAATTTCTATTGATTAGAGCTATCACACTAATGTTCCCACGCGCCATAGGTCTGTGTATTCATGTATAGCGCCACTAAGCACAAAAGGTGAAAAAAAATTCAAGGGGGTAATAGGACCCCCGTAAAGTTGGAGTGTGTCGTAGCAAATTTGGTCATAGTTCGGGGTGGGGGTGGGGGGTACTAGATGCTTATCTCATTGTCTATCGATTTTCCAAACTGTACTACTATTGTTGGACATCTACTTTTAGTATACAGAACAAGTAAAGATAAACGGAAAAAATATTATGTATTTATTGATCTGATATACTCCCTCTGTCTCAAAATAGTTGTCATGTTTGCTAAAAAAATTTGTCTCAAAATAGTCAGCATGTTTCAAAGATCAAGAGATAATTAACCACTTTTTTCTAACTCTACCCTCAGTACCCCCTCCGTTTTATTTTAGTTGGCCCTCTTGTTAATTATTTTTTTTTTTCAATTTAGTTGTCTCATTTATAAAATCAAGAGAATTTTATTTTATGTTTTTTCAATACTACTCTTATCATTGAATACCTAAGTGTATATACTTAAATTTATATTTTCAAAGTATAATTAATAAGACTAATTTGATAAAATAAACTCCTAAAAAATATTTTCTTAAAGAATGTCAAGTCAACAAGGGTCAACTATTTGAAACGGGGACAGTAATAATTATTCAAAAATTAAGAGTCACGTAAATATATGAAAATTAAAGAATTAATAAGAGATATATTAATCAAATTACATGCATAATTAGTTTTTTCCAAAGATTTGAACAAAATCTATACATGTCAACTATTTCAAAACGGGAGTAATATACAGAAGGGTGGACTATTGCAGATATTATCAAGATTGCTCCCGGCATTTGTACTAAAAAGATAAAGTTAGAGCTTGATTGTGTACCGAGTGTTGAGCACTAATGGAGGATTAATTCTCCGATGCAAGAAATGGTGAAAAAAGAGATAATCAAGTGGTTGGACACGGACGTTGTGATTCCAATTTCAGATAGCATATGGGTAAGCCCGATTCAATGCGTTCCCAAAAAATGAGGAATCACAGCAGATCCTAATGAAAACAAAGAGCTTATTCCCATGAGACTAGTGACGGGTTAGAGAGTATGCATGGACTATCGAAAGTTGAATTCGTGGACGGAGAAGGACCAATTTCCCATGATATTTATAGATTAAATGCTTGATCGATTGGCGGGGCAAGGGTGGTATTATTTCTTAGATGGATACTCCGGTTATAAAAAAATTTGCATCGTACCCGAAGATCAAGAGAAGACTACCTTCACATGTCCATATGGGACATATGCCTTTAATTGCATGCCCTTTGGGTTATACATGCACCTTCCACTTTTCAAAGGTGCATGTTATCGATCTTTTGAGATATGGTGGAAGATACTATGGAGGCATTTATGGATGATTTTTCCATTGTTGGCGATACCTTTGAATCATGCCTTGAACACTTGGGCAAGGTGCTTGAACTATGTGTTGAAACTAATCTTGTGTTGAATTGGGAGAAGGGCAATTTATTGTAAAGGAGGGAATTCTGCTTGGGCATAAAATGTTGGGTCAAGAAATTCAAGTTGACCAAGCTAAAGTTGAAATCATTGCCAAACTACCCCCTTCAATCTCCGTGAAAGGTGTTTGAAGTTTTCTTAGGAATGATGGTTTCTATAAATCATTTTTCCAAGATTTCTCCAAGATTGTGCATACAATGTGCAAGCTTCTTGAAAAGGAAGCAAAATTTGAATTTGATGGTGATTGCGTGAGGGTATTCAATTGCCTCAAGGAAAGTCTTGTGTCGACTCCTCTCATTCTTGCCCCAAATTGGTCACAACACTTTGATTGATGTGTGATGCAAGTGGCATTGCCTTAGGTACGGTGTTAGCACAAAGAAAGGATAAGTTTTTTCATCCTATCTATTATGCAAGCATGTGCTTAAATGATGTGCAAAAAAATTATATGGTTACGGAGCAAGAGTTACTTGCCGTAGTCTATGCTTTTCAGAAATTTTGTGCCTGCTTATTTGGCATAAAAGTCATTGTGCATATAGATCATGACGCACTTAGGTACTTGATGGCTAAAAAGGAGGCCAAACCTCAATTGATTAGGTGGATCTTACTACTTCAAGAGTTTGATTTTGAAGTTAAGGATAAAAAAGGATGTGAAAACCAAGAAGTGGATCACCTATCCCACCTTGAGTCTAACAAAAAAAAGTGGGGTGAAATTGAGATTGATGACACATTTCCTAATGAGTTTGTCATGGCACTAAAGTGGAGTATGCTACTATGGTATGCGGATTTTGTAAATATTTGGTGAGTGGATTGCTCCTCGATGATTTGAACCATTATCAAAGGAAATGCTTCCTCCATGGTGTGAAAAGGTATTATTGGGATAAACCTTATCTTTTTGGGGAGTGTACAGATAGAGTGATTCATCATTGTGTTATCGAGAATGAGATGAGGCCTATTCTTGAAAAATGTCATTCATCACTGGTTGGTAGTCATCATGGTGGTGTGCGTACATCTGTAAAGGTTCTCCAAAGTGGATTTTATTGGGTATCTTTGTATCGTGATGCCCATGAGTTAGTACGAGTATGTGAGAAATGCCAAAGGTAAGGTGGGATCTCAAAAAGACACAAAATACCCTTGAAACCGAGTGTAGATATGGAGTTATTTGATGTATGGGGGTTGGACTTCACGAGACCCTTCATGAGTTCGTATGGGAACTGCTACATCTTGGTAGCAGTTGATTATGTTTCCCAATGGGTCGAGGCTATCGCCTTGCAAAATAATGAAGCTAAGAGTGTGACTCAATTTTTGAAGAGATATATTTTCACCCAGTTTGGGACACCCCGTGCTATCATAAGCGATGGGGATTCTTATTTTTGTAATCAATCTTTCTATTCTTTGCTTGCTAATTATGGAGTGAAGAATAAGGTGGCTTCTTCATACTAATCCTCAAGATCATAGGCTAGTGAAAGTGTCCAACCGGGATATAAAAAGTATTTTGGCAAAAACCGGGAATGCAAGTAGGACGGATTGGGCCCAAAAACTTGATGATGCTTTATGGGCCTATAGAACCATGTCCAAAACTCCCATTGGCATGTCACCATATCAATTGGTGTTTGGAAACACTTGTCACCTTCCCATTGAATTAGAACACAAGGCATTGTATACCTTGCACAAGTTGAATATGAATTGGGAGGATGCCTCAAAATCAAGGGTGGAACAACTTAAAGAGATCGATAAATTCTTCTTGAGAGCCTATGGGAGTTCCACTCTTTACAAGGAGTGTATGAAGAGATGGCATGATGCCAAAATTCTAAAAAAGGAGTTCAAGAGTGGTGATGATGTGCTAGTGTTTTAACTCAAGGTCCAAATTATTCCTGGGTAAGCTCAAAACAAGATAGTCGAGTCCCTTCAAAGTAGTTCAATGTTTTCCTGATGGAGCTACAGAATTGGAATATGACACGTAATCCTGATTCATGGGGAATGGCCAATGAGTTACACATTATCATGGGATGTCATAGGAAGAGGATTTCATAGAGATGCTATACCTCGATGATGCTTGATTGATGAAGAACAACTTCATCCCACGATTATAACTAAGGCGCTTATTGGGAGGCAACCCAAGTTTATTTTTGTTGTTTTAATTAACTTATGTTGATTGGTGCAGGTATGTGATGGAGTTGGAATGTGGGAAACATGCTAAAACACAAGTCGGAAAAGAAAAGGTTGGAAGTTCATGCACAAAGCTCCAGGGGAGAGGCTTTGGCAATGCGCCGAACCCATTGGTGAATCACCGAAGTCGTTCACTGAAATGGATCTCCTAGCCCAGATGAACTATCAAATTTGGCTATGAATTATACCATTCGGTGTATCAACAAAAAATTTAGCGAAGGTTCATCCATCGCTGAAGTGGATTGCTATCTAGGTGATTCTAACAGTCGTAAACCCTTCGATTCAGTGATAAAATATCACATTGGAGCATCGCCGATAAGTTCATGAAAGGACACGATATCATTGAAATGGTCATGTTTAATGAGTGATGGTTTGACTTATTTGACTCTTGAACATTCATTTACTTTTGACTCTTAGCTTATTCAAACATATCCCCATTCCCCTTTCCCTCTTTTATTTTACTCTCTCTAATTGACACATACACTCATTATCTTTCTCACAAATCACCACCACCACCTTATGAGCACAGTCATTAGAATTGCATGTCGCATCAACCTCTCTCCTCCTCATCAAGTTTTTTTGCATAAATCCTGAAGGTTAGAATTGATTTTTTTGCATAAATCCTGAAGGTTAGAGTTTTCATGTTGGGTTTGTTATTGGTTAGAGTGTATTGTTTGACTGATTGAAGCTCATGATGAATTTTTGAATTTGGAATAAGAATATTGTTAAATTGAAGTTAACTTGTTGACTTTTGGTCCTTAAATGCATAATTGTTAGTCATCTTTGCTTTTTGGATTGATTGTGGATGAAATGGGTGTCGAAAAGTTTGAGTTTAGTTGATAGAATTCGAAAATGAATGATTTTGCCAAATGATAGATTGAGTGACAACGTTCTTAAGGAAAAACATATTGTATTATGGTTTAAATAACGAAACCCGAGGAGGTTTGAGTACCGATGGTCATTGAAATTAAAATTGCCATTGAAGGCTTGAGAATCGCAATAGTCACCTTAGGGAAGATAACTATCGGCTAAGGGTTGAGCACTTCGGTGATGAGCCAAATTGTGTGGCGTATTACTGAAGCACTCCTCATATTGCTGATAATCACAGTAGGTGAGGCTAATTAAGGTGCGATTTGGCAAGGCCTTAGAAATTCGGTGATCCTCGGAGACTATCATCAAATCCTTCAGCGCATCACTGAAATCCTACTTTCCTTCACTGATCATGTCCCTTTGATTATTTCCCAATTGTTGATAGCCATGTGCATCGCTAAACTATTTGGCGATGTGTCAATATATTCGATAATTCTTTTCATGGTAAATTTTAGGTGCTATTTTACTAACCTTGGTTTGGCCCATTGCTACTCTTATATGAAGATATGACTAGGAACAAACATGTGGCTAAGAAGCAAGCTAGTTCTCCTCCTACCTCAAAGGTTACAAAAAGGGTGAAAATCAAGGAAATAACTCAAGAAGAAAGAGTTTATAAATGAAAAAGGGTGGATGAAAGTGCAAGCAAAGCTCCAATAGTTGAGGAAGAAAGCTTAGAACATAGTTCAAATTCCGAGAAGTATAACCTTGGTTCCTCGAATGAAAGGAACACAACACCTATACGTGAACCATTGCCTACTCTCGAGGATGCTCCACCATAGAAGATAAGTGTAGAACAACCCTCCACTGCTACAGCAAGGTCTCCACCCTATCCCTAAGGAGGTCATAGATTTCTCAACCAGCTCAAAGTTCCCGATCAAAGAACAATGAGCGAATAGCAAAGATTGAGCCTTGGTGGAATACAGATAAAACACCCTTGGATGCTAGATGTCATCGGGTATCAAAACTTTGAGCACTTCACTCAGTTGTTAAAACCATATATTGAAAATTGGGTACTAGAGTTATATACAGTCTAAGAAAAATTGGTGCCCAAGAAGATGAGGAAA
This sequence comes from Capsicum rhomboideum, assembly GCA_031232105.1. Taxonomy (NCBI): domain Eukaryota; kingdom Viridiplantae; phylum Streptophyta; class Magnoliopsida; order Solanales; family Solanaceae; genus Capsicum; species Capsicum rhomboideum. The sequence continues at coordinate 43,769,078 of CP124715.1, read as the reverse complement.
GGTAATCCTCAAGAATCTCATGATGTGTTGAAGGTGCGGTTTGTCAAAGTTAAGTGTGATAGCACCACAATCAATAAAGTCTGGTGACAAGCTCGATTCACATCACTACTTTGCTACTTGTACCTTGAGTAGTGTTGATGATCTTCGGGGATGGCTAGCCCCTTTGCTTAGTGATGCGACCCCAAAATGGATCACTCCGAGGACCCCAATAGAAAAGAGTGATATAAGTATGAAAGATCGATATTGGCTTAGTTTTTTGTGTAGCAATATCTTGTCATCCCAAAATGAATCTATTCTTGTGCACCCGGGGAAAGTGCTTGTCGGAGCGATCATGGTGAATGAGAGGCTTAATCTGGCTATGCTCATTGCCCCAGATATTTCTTACTGGGAATAATAAAAGAAAACCTCCCTTGTTTTCTCATATGTGATCATAGAGCTTTGCTGCCGTGCTCGGATACCCTTTGATAGGAAGAAAGATTGTGAGTATTTCCCCACCTTTACTCTTGATATTACTGACTTTGAGATTGTGCAGGAAGTGAAAAATAATCAAGTCCGGGTTTAAGATGCCCTGACAATTGATCTTGGTTCATTTGATAGTGGTTCCAACCGGCCCACTCCTACTACTTCAACTTCTCCTCCACCAGTACCCTCTATAGGTCCCTCTACTCATCCTCCCGGACGTACAGTTTTTGGTCCTCGCCCATCCACCACTTTGGGCACATTGAGAGCTCCATTGATTCAGGCCTACATTATCCGAATGGGGCAGTTTACCTACTCGAGCGATGTGAGTTCATTTGGATTAGAGAGGGAGATGCCTTGAATAATTGCTGATGCAATGAAAAACGTTATGTAACCTGTTCATGAGGATCTATGAGGTGTTCGTGAGACCTTGCAGATTTTTGGTAAGAGGCTAGATAATTTGAGTTCTCCCGAGTCGACTGTCATGCATGAGACAGTGACGAAGATGTAGGCTGAGCTAGCTTTTCTTCAGAAGCATGTAGATGAGCTCCGTTTCCCTAATTTGACACATTTATGGGGAGCTTTATCTTAGACACCAGCTCCATCTCCTGCATTTGTTCGTGATGATAACCCGACAGCTGAGGAAGAGGAGGTAGATGAGGATAACCGTGCTTCAGATGAGGATGTTAATGATGCTGATATCGAGGGTTATTTTGAGGAGCATGTCCAGATTGGGATACATATTGAGTCTCAGGTTACTGTACAGATTGATGAGCAGGCTGACAGGTAGGAGACGAATGATACTATTTTTGCTACCACTTTGGAGAGGTCGATGCATGAGAAAACACAAGTCGGGACCTCCAGTTTAGCTGCTGCCTTGGAGACTAAGGAAACTGTTACAGACCCTCTCTTATAGGACAAACTTGGAGTTAAGGCGAGCACTAATGCCAGACAGTGTCAACTTCTGTGAGCCAGTCACCGCCTTAGGCTTAGCCATGTTCAGGAGTACCCTTACTCTTATTCTCTTCTATTTTTATTAGTCCTATTTCATTGAGGTCAATGCACATTTTGAGTTGGGCGTGTGGTGTTTATTTTTGGCTCTGTAATATTGGGTTCTTAATATTTCGTTCTATTGATACATTATTCGGGATATTTTTGGACACTTATTTTGGTGTGTGGTTATGAATGCGATTCAGATTTATTTTTATATTTTATTTGGTTTGTAATATTTATGTGTGTGATGTGTGATGTTTATCTTTTATTTCTTTACTTTTTATTATTATATTTATAGTTCGTAGTTGGTTGTAAATAAAATTTCTTTTTAGCAGCGTACTTAAGAGAAATAGTGTGCTAGCAATATAACACTTTGATTCAAATAGTACTCTTTGAGAGATGTTCACATGCTCAAATCTTTAAAATGGTGAATCGTTGTGTGTTGCTCCATTTATAAAAAATGTGCCCCTTTTAACAAATTTTCCTTGGCTTAGTTTAACTAGCTAGGCTCTTAGCATTTGTCCACACCCGCATCTTATTTTGACTACTTGAGTACCTTATTCGATATGTGCTATGAATGTGGTACATAAATTGTGAAAGGATTCTTCGAGTATGCAATTGAGTACCGTGTGTAGGTGAGGGTGTCTTGATCAGTCCCATTGAGTCCACCTAAAACTTGACCGATTTCTCTAAGTATAAAGAAAAAAGTGTGCGATGTTGGATAAGTGATTTTAGTCCATTGATCGAGAGTGAACTTCAAATTTGACCAAACTAGCCACCCCATTGCGAGTTGAGTGACCAAGTTTGTTCCTAATTCAATCGTAGGAACCCTTTTTCTTGGATAACCACATTACAATCCCAAACCCATTTTTCAAAGTCCCCCTCTTTTGAACCTAACCCTTCGTGAAGTATTTAGGTGAGACCGAAAACCAAGTTAAGCCACAAGCCTAAGTTTGGGGTAGTAGAGTGTCGCATCTAACTACACATGAAAGTGTAAATGGTCGTGCAAGTAATAAAGTGGCTCTTACGAGTTGAATAGCGATCCCACAGGGACTTGACATTTTGCAGAAAATCCAATTCAAGTATTACTATTAAAGTTAAAAGAGTGCGATTTGTAACCAAAGAGAATTTGAGTTTTGTTATGAAAAAGTAACAATGAACAATAACGGAAATTAAAAGTGTTGTAAACAATAATTAGGAGGATTCCAGGGTCAAGACATCTTGAACAATCATGCAAAGGTATACAATCCCATCAGCTAAGTTATTTATCTTAGTTGTTGATTCACAGGGTTAATATCATGATTATGATCTTCCGAGCCTCTAATCATTTATTTAAATTAGCCTCACAACTACATTATTGAGCGGGGATGTGGGAACTAATTCATGTGCATTTTTATTTCTTCCCGTATTTGAACCAAACGGGGCAAATTAGGTATATTCCTATCCTAACTGCGAATCAAATCTCTACTTATGAAAGATGAGATCCGATTCCTTACATTCTTTGTTCTAATCTAATGTTTCTCCTTCTAGGATCACAAAAGATATAAAGATTTATTTTAAAGGTCGCGAATCTTTAAAATAATAAGCGCAAGAATGTAAGAACAACCAAATACGATAATTAACATTCACCAAATTGAATATAAGCTAAACAATCATGTTCATAGTCTAAATACTATAAAGAGGATGTTTAGCCACTCATAGTATTACAAAAATTACCATTAATGAATTCATAAGTAAAACTACATGGAAAATGAAGTTAAAGAAATAAAAACCCTAATGTAGAGCCCTTGATGCCTTGTCTTCTCTCCAATTGTGTGTTGCTCCAAAGATGCATTGTAATTATGGATAAGTGCTCTTTATATAGCCCTCAAAGTCGTCCATAATCTTCCCCATATGAAATATATGCATTGACCACTTTGTCCTCAACTTAAACCAAGTAGAAAACCAAGTTTAGTCGGTTTTGGGGGGAGTTGAGTCGCATGGACAAACACACAATCCAACCAGTAGCTACTGGCAATAGGGCTACGATACAAGGGAAAGGCCCATAACTAGGGGTGTCACGCCCCGAATCCCATTCGGGACGGACTGGCACCCGAAGCCGATAAGGCTCCAGAGAACCAATCTTTGCTCATGTCCATTCATATGCATGTCTTCATATGAACCTCATTATGCCTCATACAACTATGAGAAAGTCATGGAAACATATGCTATATATATATACAAAACTTGGCCGTTAGGGCCATTAAGTCAAAACGGACATACTTCTCTTTCATTCATATTCCCACATATGTATCCAAAAGCCTCTAACAGATGCATCTACAAGATCAACTTAAAGTTGGGACAAGTCCCCGCTTTATACAACATTTACAACAACAAAACAAATGTACAGCTGTGACTCAGAAAGCCTCGAACCAACTGGAGCTAACCAATGATCTGCAAATAACCGGCAACCTACTATGGAGGTCTACTGGCACCTGTGCCTGCAGCATTTAAAGTAAGGCCCCAAGGGGGTCAGTACGAAGAATGTACTGAGTATGTAAGGCTATAAGAAACTACATCATACATAAGAATGTCAATGGAATAAAATATGAGAGAATATTCAATGTGGATAAACCATCGTTTTAAATGTATGGAAATATATACCTTGCTTCTGTTATTGTCATTTTCGATCATTCATTCATCTCCTTATCTTTTATATATAATATCTTTCATAATTACTTTCATTCAAGAGAATTTCCTTCACTCAAGAGACTTGCCTCCAAGAGATTTCTTTCGTTGCTTTTACGCTCATCATCATTATTATTAGTCTCTATCGGGGGTCATAATATAACATTCATCCACCTATAGGTGGGTTATAATATATAACATCCATCCAACTTATAGATGGGTTATAATATATAACATTCATCCACCTTATAGGTGGGTGATAATATATAACATTCATCCACCTTATAGGTGGGTTGTTGACACCCAATTTTGACCCTCCTTTTATCATTTTTTACTCATTTGGACATCTATTTTATTTACGAGGCCAAAACTGCTATTTTACTTATTTTTATGAGATTTTGCGTGATTAAATATTAGCTACATAATTTTAATATCTTTATTATTATTATTATTATTATTACTACTACTACTGCTATTATTATATTTATTATTTATTATAAATCTTCATTTGCATAGGAATTTTATTTATGTACATACACTTTTATTTATTATCTAATAAATACTCATTTTATATATTTTTGGTAGAACTTTATTTCACTCAAAACAAGTTTGAATTCCAAATTTTCAAATTTATTCAAATCTTCCCATATCCATAAAATCCTCCTAAAACATTTTCTTTAGGTAGAAGAATATTATTATTCTTAAAAATCTTCCCAAATCATTTTTTTAACTCCTTTACATTTTAATACCCAAATATTACTCCTACCAAATCAATCTTTTCCTTTATGGATTCCCTCCTCAACGTTCCTTTTTCTTTTCTATATATATGGATACTTAGATTGAGGAGCAGAGAGAGATCACACACACAAACACTTCTCACTCTTATTTTCATCACACATGTAGCTATCACAAATGAACACATATAGCACACACAAACACTATCTCACTCTCTACTCATCCTCCTCGGACATGTCTTACTCTACGCATTCGCTAGAGACGACAAAGAGTGAGTTGCTATCGAGAAGCAACAAAGGGCGTTACAACAAATTTTTTAAGTCTCCAAAGAGGTCAATCTTCTTCAATCCTTTTCTTTACCTAGTCATTCCATAAACTTTCTACGTTTGATTTAATATTAAATGTGTGCTGCTATGAATCTGTCCATGTACTCACTACGTGTGCATTTCTTCTCCACAATGGTTCGGTCTAGTTTGAGTATACTTGAATCGATTAGTAAATAGCACCGCTCTCATATGTTTATGGGAATATAAGTCTTAAAGCTTATAATTATCTTATGATAAGAAACTGCTTACCCGTGTTTGTAATGTAAATCCAATAATTAATCGAATCAGGTATCTCATTTATCAGGCTTTGGTTTAGTTTCATGAAGAAGGTGTTTATGTGTTGGATTTCCTTTAGCATTAAATCAATTACTATCTTTTAGATACAAATTTTTGTCTCTGTTCTCATTTAGATGTTGAGAAATATAGCTATATTAATATTATTATATTGGTATTTCTTTTAAAACATTTGCATCCAGTACACATGTTTATTAACTTGGATCCATGTATTCAGTATTCCTTTAAACCAAATATATTTTTGTTTAGCACGAGGCCATATCTTTGTTGATGCTTTAGATATTTAATCTATTGTTATCATTTAGAGTTATTGCCTTTACTTATTTTTCTCTTCTGCTTCGGGTTTTGCACGAGCATATGTGTAATTAAAGTTTGCTATTAGTTTTGTCTGGCAATTATAAAAGGTGAACATCTCACAATTTAATTTTATTTTTTACCCTCATCTGCTATACCGAATAGTGAACATTTTTAGGCCTACCGGGGGTGAGATTTTAATTATTCTCTGCTATTTTACCCCTCTTTTACTTATTTGGATAGCATGATTATTTATTAGTTAATAATATATTTTGTCTTAATTAGATATAAGATTTGATATACAAGTTTTAACCAGGCAGCATGCTTACTACTTCATATTAGGGATAAATCACTCTTAATAGACTAAATCATATGAGGAAAAGCGAGATGGAATTTGAAATTATTTCTAATCTTGTTGCAGGGTAAAGGAGATGAAATCTCTCGCATTAAACTCTTCCCTTTTATGTGCTTAACTTGATTAAGAGTCTTCATTACTTTATTTATTTATTTATTTAGGTTTGATTAGCTAAACCTTAAGAACAGAAATACTCTCATCCTTTGAATATTTTTACATGTACAATACAATGGAATGACGTCACTTGGAATTCAATCATGGCAAGTTGAGGATTCAAAGCATAAAGCAGAGCTCAAATAGAGACGTAGCCCCAACGGGGGTCAGGTATGTGGAATAGAGAATAGATCGGAGCTCTTAGGAAATCTCAACTGGCTAATTGGAGTCTCGCTATTATTCGTAACTCGACATTTAGAATACTTAAGCATTTTCTATAAAATGGATGCTCCACAAATCAGGTCAGCCCCTCAATTTTTGCAATCATTATTTTGTATAGTGTAAATTAATTAACCTAATCTCTTTCATTTCCTTATGCTCGTATAATTTCACTAAGTATATAATTGAATTTGTACTTCATTTAGCTATAAATAGGTTGTGTGTAACTTATGCGGTAGTTTTAAGCTATGTTTGTATTTAAAATGCATGTATTTTGTTAGGTTTTCATTCATCTTTTTGTTATTTTTTTAACTCGCTTTTATTCTTCACCTAGAATAATTAAGTTAAATATTGCATGCTTAGGCACTTGGTTATTTTAGATTAATTAATTATTAATTGACCTTTGCTTATCACGTAGAAATTCCCACGTAATATATGAGTTCGGCCGGGACCCACATTTGTGGACCTCGAAGGGTGCCTAACACCTTCCTTTCGAGGTAACTTGAACCCTTACCCGAATTTCTGGTTGACGTAGACTAAATTAAAATAAGTTCATATTTAGTCTAGAATGGTGCCCTAACGCACCTTAATTCGTTAGGTGGCGACTCTTCACCCTTAATAAATTCCAAAAAGAGTTGTCACGTCGAATCCCGCTTTTCGTGAGAAAAATGGGGTGCGACATGGGTTATAATATATAACATTCATCCAACTTATAGGTGGATTATAATATATAACATAGCCTTACTTCCTTCTCTTCCTTGCGAGATTAATACGTTGGAGATCATGTCATTAATGGAAATACATAGATGCATTACTTCATTCTTTTACTTTTGAGAGATTGATTCATTCACTTATGAGAGAGATTGATACATTAGCGGCCATAGCATTATTGGAATTTTGGAACATAACATTATTGGATATGCTACTCAAGAATAAATAGATTCTCCTTACATCATCACTTCACTTGAGATAGTCTCTTTTAGTAGTTACAACATTATGAGAGCTTAGGAACTTCAGTCCATGGATAAGAGACATGCTATTCACAACTGGTCTAAGAATAAGAAACATAATAATAACAATATATGTCAACCTGAGCTAGGAATACTTTAGAACACTTTGGAATGGAATAAGTACGATGTTAATGTAAACACTATGTGCTGCAGAAGGATATAGAAAGAGTAAACGTTACATACCTTATCCTATCAATATGCATATACCGTCCTAGATGTCAATACAACAATCCAGTTCCTTCCTTACGTGTCACTTTACAACACAAGTTCATAACAGAGCTCACGTTAACAACTAGTTACCTTACAAGTGCATAAGATGACAATGAATTACGTGACTGCAATATAGTGTCATTTCGTCCTTTACAATACAATACACTGCATTATCATACCAACAACACCATCATATATCACACATTCACCAATACATCATAAACCAATTACATTTCACACCAAGTTTACCCTTTACACTTCCTCATTAACACTACGTTACCTTTTCTCCGTCAAGTCACTCGATAGCTTTCACAATAACACTTTAACAACAATCCATATTTTGTACCATTCAAAATACCTCCGGGATACTCCTTTATAGTCATTTAAAAGGTACCATAAGTTGATAATTGCATCTATAAAGGGTATAGGGGCTTTGGGGGGTCAAAGAGATGCAAAAACAACCGAAACAAACTTCTGGGCTGACCTGCGAAGTCACCTGCGCCGTAAAGTTGCTGACCTGGGTCCGCAGGTGACCCTTGTTAGTATCTAGGGGAACTTGCGAAGTCACCTGCGCCCGCAGGTGCTTCGTCTGCGAAGGCGGGTGCCCGTTTCGGCCAAAAAAGGTCTCTTTTGGGTCCTTGTATGCCATGAATGGTCCATGATCATAACTAAAATTCTCTTGTAATATTTTAGATAATATTGGATGCAAACAATCAGCCATGGTTTCACAACACACATGAACATCACCAAAACCACACTTTTCCTTCAATACACCACCAAATCCATGCACAATTTTGCAATAACAATTCCAAACATTATGTACAAGAATAAAACAAGTTAAGGATATAATCACATCTCACATGTCAATATTGAACCCATCAAGTTCACTTCCTTCAATACCATAAGTCCATTTTCAAGTTTACAAGGCAAAAACCTTCACCGATTAAGCAAACATAAATTGTTTCACACATAGTGAACTTCTCACACTTCACCAACATAAACAACATGATCTACACCATATTACATGCATATAATATATTAAACCATGAGATTAAACACTTACCAAAGCTTTCCAAGGAGTGATCTTGTCCCAAGAAGAAGATAGCTTAGGGTTTGGAAGAGGAGAGAATATTGTGGAAAATTCTAGACTTGCACATGTGTGAAATGGTGAATAAAAATCTGATTTTTTTTCCACCTTATAAAGACCCTTTAAAGTCATACTTAGCCAATAATTTTGGTCAATAATTACATGCTTACTTGGTCCATGTAGAATGGGTCATTTTGCCCCTTTGGGCCAAGTCTTTTTGCCTAATATTTGGGCCTTAATTGAGCCCAATTCATTAGATTAAATTCAGCCCACTTAAATTAATGCATAATACCTCAAAACTCCCATGTCCAAATAATTCCATGAATGTTACGGTAATCCACTAGGTTCGGAAATGTACGGGGTGTTACAAGGGGGGTGCGGCGCAAGGGTGCTCCACAACGTGAGATTTCATCCCATCTTGTCCTATGCTTCGCGTCTAAATCGTTCCTTGTTTCCCCACTCATTGTGGCTCATGTAGCTTGTGTGTAGGCCTTATTTAGATTCCATAGATGCTCCAATGGTCTCCTACAACAACTCATAACAAACATTAGGCCATACAACCCAATAAAGCTCATAAAAAGTACACTAGAACAAGCATAGCTTAGGCCGGCCTAACTAGTTGTCTCGTTTAATAATCTATATTTGATCTTTTTGGCTCTTGAATTGTTTCAAATGAAACTTAAACACTCTAAACATACAAATTAGCACACAAATACATAAAGAACACTATATATTTAATTAAACACACCAAGTTATCCTCAAAACTAAGCTAAACGCGCATAGATAATGACACTTAGTACACCTAAAATCACCACCCCACACATAAAGCCTTGTTCATCCTCGAACAACTCTTTAAACTTATCTACATCATGGAGGACTCTAATATCACCAATCAAACCAATACACTCAAGCTAGCACTACAACGACTATCATATGTAGAATGTTTACAACAAGCATGTTACATAATCAACTTCAAACACAAGAATTACTACTCAACACTTCCTAGCCTCAAGAATTTACTCCACAAAATTAACAAACTCATGCATATTACTCAACTAAGAAATCATATAAACCACCTACCCATCAACAAAAATGCACCCTCACTACAAGAGAGTCACCCATATACACTTATCAATTTGCAATTTAACACAAGAATGGGTGCAAGAATCAAATTCTGCTCACTCTCACAAAAAACTCACATGTCACATAAGATAACCCATAAGCTTGACCTTATTGTAGTGCTCCACTAATATAATAATATCAAAGATCAAGATAAAACAGGACTTTAAGCATTGTAATGTAGGCTAAGGGATGGATAGAAACTATTTTGGTCAAGAATAGCGACTCACTTTCCCAAGCATTTTAATACACCACACTTTCATTAAACTCATCTTCAACCATCCTATTTTACACCACTTCTATCTTCACACCACTCTTTCATTTTTCCCCATCTCTTTAAGCTAGCTTACATATCTTTAGTAGGGAGTATTTGCTATTAACACATGATTTTCTTCTTTTGATCAATTTTTCTTTTCATTACATTAATCCCCACAAACAACACATAAACCTTTTCAACACACCAATAGCTATTAATTTGGGGATTCAACTTCACTTTTTCCTTCTTTAGTTTTACACTTCTTAATATCTTAATTTTTTCAACTAAAGCGCTTAGGAGTTTTGGATCACATTACGGTCAATTGAAAGAAAAGGAATAGGCTACCTATAAGGCTACCAAAGAATAGTCTAAAGTCTCAACAAGGCTAACTAAGATTATATATTGTGGGTATATAAAGTGAGGTATAAAACATTGCTAGCAAAGAAAGGCCTCTATCATCTCCTAAACTCAACATTCTTTATTTCTCTTTGCAAATACACCTGGAAAGATCTAGACATCAATATCCAAACATGGAGTACAACAAGACCCCACACACACATGGAATATGTTAAACTCAAGAAGAATCCCTAAAGACTCTCAATCAAACAATTGCATGTATTGACACCTAATTTTTTCCCTCCCCGACTAAATTTAATCCTGAGTTTCTTCGGTTTTAAATAAAATCAAAATATTTATTTTATCCGGATAAATTCTTTTTGAAATATTTGTTTTTGAGTTAAATTTTCCATTTAAGTGATGAATTATACATTTCTGTATTTTTGAATATGAGATCGTATAATTTTAGTTGCTTAAATAATTATTTTGTCAAAACTAGATTTTAATCTAGAACTATCTTGAAAAATTAATTCAAATAAGTAAATATTAATTTAAATATAAATTGTTATCAAAATATTTTGTTTGGACAATATTTTTTTGATTTTATAAAACTAAGAAACTTGGGATTAAATTGGTTGTTAATTTGTTTCAAACTTTGATTCAATTTAGTCAATCTATTAAATTTGACCTCAATTGAAATCAAATTGGCCAAAAGTACAATGTAATTGGCCAATTGATTTTCAATTAGGTTAAAATTTAAACGTGATTGACTAAAATCTTGACAATTAAGCTATTTAACAAATAGCCTAATTTCTACCCTTTACCCAACCTCTACCCAATTTAATCCATCCCAGCCCACAATAATTTCAGCACCTCCCCAGGCCCAAATCAGCAGTACCCTCCGCCCCAGGCCCAAAATCTCTTCACCGACCCGGCCCAAACACCTCAACCTCTTATACTCCTCTTTCTCTTTCACAACAAATACAACAACGTAACAGCAACCCAACAACTACAAAAACCCGATGCTCCACCAACAACTCCAATACATCGCCGCCACGCCCTCCTCTGCACCACCGCATGTGTCAAGCACACGTTCTTCGTACCGTGGAAGATTCCAAGAATCTCCTAGAATGGTATTTTCCCCCAAAATTCAAGAACCCATTTTGAATTTCGAATACTTGTACCATTTTTGTACGAATCCACATCACCCAAATTCTTATCCCTTAACAAATTCCCCAAAAAAGCCCCTCGAAGCTTCTAGAAATCAACACCTCCCATTCTCTCATTCAATGATAGTACGGGAAAGGACAAAGGTGACTCATCGTCGTCCACTCCTTTATGATTTACTCACAACCGTTGGATTTGAGATTTTTCCTGAATCCCACATCGATTCTCAGTCCCGAATTTCATTCCATTTACCCCTATATAAACCTCATTGATGCTACTGATTTGAGGTCGAAGGTTAGAGAAGAGGTGGGATAGCGGGAACCTCGAAAAAAAGTGGTATTTTTTGCTATCTAAAAGAATTTTAGTACCAAGGTTTCTATGAGACTCAACTTTGAGCTTGAAATCCTTGGATACGAAATTCGAGTGCCCTTTTCAGCGGAGGTGAAGAAGCAAGCTCCGACGAAGCTCGTAGTTCCGATTTGCTGCTCTGAAAAAGGTAACAACCCTCTCCTTATTGTCTAATTTCAGTTTCTTTTTTTTTTCTTTTTCTTTGATTTATTTAGACTTCTGGTTCTTCTTTTGTTGTTGTAATTTCCTAGTTGGTTTTGTCTAATTTTGGTAAGGTTTGGGGTTTGAGGATTAGAGTATAAAATGGTTTAATATGTGTCTATTTTGTGCTTCTAGAGTTTGATTAAATCTTGAGCATGATTTAATTCTTCATTTGTATAAGAAGAAATGATAATCGATTTTTGACTGTTTTGGTGTTCGGATGCATTTTTCAATAATCTTCTTGGTCCATAATACCAAGCAAGATCTGTTGAAGAACACAAGGGTGATTCATTTATGTATGATCTTATTTAAGAAAAGCTATTAACCTTTTTTCGTTGTTACTGTCTCCTTCTTGTTATCATAGTTTGGTCTTTTACTTCCAAAGGTCACTATGTCATGTTTCAAAAGAGCATGAAAATCTTTTTTTCAAAGTAAGAAGGTTTCGTAGGCAGATCTTGTTGTTGGTATTCATGAAAGTGTCTTGGCGACGTTCAGTCTTTGATATTGATCTTTCTTTTTATGAAACTGCTAAGCTTCTTTGTTTGTTCAAAATACCCCTTTTGATTAATAAATATGGGTGATTAAGGCAGATTTTGTTCAGGTATTGGTGTTGTTTAATTTCAAAACGGAATATGAATTAAGATCTTTAAAATTATTTAGAATGGATTGATGCGTGTTCTCTGATGATAGTTGTTTCTCTTCAAAATTGTGTAAGATTCGAGTTGAGGCCTATTTCACTATCACTTGGTGTTCTTGTTTGGATATCTACGTTGGACAGATTCGATCTAGTCACAAGCATGCTTATCCCTTCCCCGCTATCGCGAGTTTGGCTTTTGAAGATGTCCATGATAAGGTTTCTATGTATGCTCTAAAAGAATTGGTTAACTGTTTGCTATAAGAATGGTGTATCGTTGTGGTTAATTTTTTAAATAAAATGTCTGTAATCATTATCAATTTGCTTCAAAGCCTAGTGAAACTCTCGACTGATTTGAACTTGAGTGATAAATTTTTCAATAGCCTCTTCTTGGTAATCTCTTCAAAATTCCTTGACTAATCCTAAAACCTTTTAACATAAATTGCTTGCTCCTTGGACAATGTGATAGGTTAAACTTTCACATTAATATAGTTTCAAATTGGTAATGTCGTTATCTGTGAAGATAATGCATAGATTTTGAACCTGTCCAGGTCCCTCATTTGCTAGATATTGTCTTATTTCCAGCATAGAAACTTGTGCTCATTTGCATCAAAATAAGATAAAAGATTTTCCTTTAAAACCGATTCTTTTGAATGCCTTTACCAAGAAATGTTAATGTGCAGGCTGTATTTATTTGCTTTTGTTACACTATTCCGTGGGAATGTATATTAATTTCCTTTTCTTTTCTTTTGATACATGTGAAACTCGAGTTGAGTCCATTATTGGACTCTAATTTCCTTTGCATATCCTCTGGAGGGCCAAGGAGGCCCAAACATCGAGTCAAACCTCAAAACCAAGTCTAAATGGGACTGATTGGCAGTGGTATACAACATATATATGCCATATACAGGTCTTGGAAGATGATATACAGGTTCGAGAAGTGAAAATTTGGAAAAGGAAGCAAGTATGCAGGTTTTGTATACACGGATATACAGTACATATACAAAAAAGGTGAGGAACATGACTGCTGATATACAAAGTTTATACACACCAGAAATGGATTTGAAAGTTCATGAAACTGAAGTCCAAATCTGGACAACTTCTTATGGGCCAATGCAGGGGCCCAAATCCTCCACTTTTCTCTCTTTATTTATTTGTAATGTATATTTGATTATTTGTATAAATGCTAACTTTTTATTTTAGCTTAGTTAAATTCCCTCAGAGTACCATGTTAGTTTTGCCAAATAATTATTTTTATCCACTCTAATTCGGCACGTTTCTAAGTTGTTTCAACTCCCAAGTGCCGCTTAATTTATTTAAGTCTTTGCCCTTTAACTTGTTTAAATCACATAGCATTTCTTTAAATAGATTTTTCTTCAACTAAACCTTTCAAATCCCTGTCTTTTCAAAGTTAGTCAAATAAAGTTATTTTCAAATAGATCGGATAACCGCGAGTTAGCGGATACCTTAAGTGCTTTAAAACCCTTCCTAAGGTATTAATAGGAACCACTTACCTGGATTTCTTATTTTTTTAATGATTTTTCTGTTTTAAGTCTTTAGAGAAATTTTAAAAGGTTTTCTTAATTTTCATTAAATTAATTAAGTGGAGACTCTGTTTTAAATTGAGTTTGAAATCTTTTCCAAGTTTTCGAATTCAAAAAAGTCATAGTCATTTTCTCCGCAAAACAGAAATGGCGACTCTGCTGGGGACTTTAACTAGGTTCTAACCATATATTTGAAACTAACTCTTATTTGACTAACTATTTGGGTTTGTAATAATTATTTACTTATTTGTTTACTTGTTTACTTTTCGCAAATTATAAACTGTTGCACTCATGGCATATCCGCCACTTCTGGCAAAGCCTTACGCATTAGGAAAAAAGGGCGGTTATGTGGGTTTCTGCACCCGCCCTTCAGTATAACACCTTAATTTCTTTGAACCGCCAAGTGAAGTAGTTGACTCGAGTCGGTCAACAGTCACTTGGTGTGTTACCCTGAAAATTCCATTTCGAGTTCCCAGTCAATTCGAACAAACCACTCTGGTCAACTAGGATAGAGCGAAACCAAATCCTGAATGACTAAGAATTAGCCAAGGTCGACTTAATATCCCAGGGGATATAAAGTCCATTAGAAAAACCGCCAAATGTGTCAAAAGGGTCCATGACCCGCCGACACCGCATTCGAATATGTGCTATTCGAAAAGACGTATGTGTTGTAATTGGACCATTGTCCTGGGGTGGGGCTTAACGGTTTACATGTTTTGTAGGATATCATGATTTTCGAGTTTTAGCATGGTTTTAAAGAGATCAATACACTTAGGGAGATCTCGAAGAAATACAAAAGAAGAATACTGAGGGAAGGATCTTCTTCAAGATCATATCGGTTCTCGCCCCTGCGTGGGCTCACTTCTTATGTACTTTTTTATGTTCCTAAAATACCCCTGCGTGGGTTAGCTTGTTTGCCCCTGTGCGGGCTTTCTTTATGTTTATCCCCATTTCTTTTAAAATGTCCCCCCTTTTTTTATTAACGGGCTTTGTATCCCTTTCAGGAAATTTTTATTATATACATATATGCCTATTTTGGGGCAATGGAATGGTTCAAAAACAACACATACGTCTTTTCGAATAATCGTTAGGCCCACCTTTGGCTCATAAGGTCCCTTAAATAGGACGCGCATGTTATTATGCTTGTGTGATACAAATTGTCATATGTGCTTATATGTGTTATGTTGTTTGAATAAAAGGCGGATTGGTCCACTCTTACTTCAGAGCCCCTTTAAGAAAAATATACACCCACTATGCAAAAGTCCGACCAAAATACTCCAAGTCTCTCAGAAAGTCCGCAACCGTCCTTAAAATTCCTAAAGTTATTCCTACCATTTCAGGAAGGTTGACTATGGACTCAGAAGAAGCCACTATAGGAAGGACTTAAAAGGACGATAAGAGAATTGTTCAAGTCAAAAGGCGATTTCTGGAGTTAGGCCAAATGGATGAGATGTTGAAGTTGAAAAGCAAGAAGGTGGTTATGACCGAAAGAAGGTTTGCCAAAGTCAATTTATCGATTGCACAAGAAAATGATGTTGCCATAGAAAAGAGTAGGGAATTAGAGGGGCAAACCGCCCTAACCAAAGCAAAAATCACTATGTTTGACCAAATACTAAGGAAAGGAGAGGAAATACCAAAAAGAGACCTTGCTAAAGAGATCAAACAATTAGCCATGGAATTTGAAGCGGCCGCTGAGATAATTGGAAAGATGCTAGGGCAAGATAAAGGAAAAGAACCAGAAGGTGGTAGTCTCGTGCAAGAACAAACACCAATGACTCTCGAAGAACTCATGAGTGAAATGAAAGAATGGTCACAAGACGCAGATGAGACATTCCTGCTTTCAAGGTTCAGGCAAGGATACGAACATATCATACTCAAAGCAAGTGTGAGGAGCTACTTGAGAGAACCAGAAATTGCGAAAGTCTCAGAGATTTACCAAATGTTGCAGGCTACGAAAACTTTATGCCCGGTTAAGACTCAGGGTCGGCCATGTGACCCCAAGAATAGGCACAAAAGATGTGCATACCATTTGCTTCAGAAAGGTCATACCATAGATGAATGTCATGTGTTGAAAGCCAAAATATGTGATTTGATCAATAGTGGGAAAATTTCTCACTTGTATGGACCGCATACTATGCTGACATGCGATAGGATTGATCTAGGGGAACCCATTACTAGTGGTGTCACATTTCATCATTTGAACTTCATGGCTTTCAAGGATAACTATGAGGACATCTATTCCAAATTGATCCAAGCAAAAATCCTCCATCCAGTCCAGAGAAAGGAATTGAAAGGGGCTGCAAAATGGAGGAAATACGATGACATCTATCATTATCACAATGGAACCAAAGGACATGACATTGAGAAATGTCGTGCTTTCCACTTTGATTTGGAACACTTGATCAGAATCGAAAAGGTGCACTTGGAATTCGTGCCAGACCATCTGTGAAGTAGAAGAAGGCTAGAGAAAACGAGAACACTTTCCACTTCCCAAAATCAAGCTTTACACGTAGCAATTGTATCCATCTTTATTTTCCATGTATTTATGTTTCCCCTAATGTAATGAAGATTAACGAGTGAAATGAAATGAAAACAATCCTTTTACCACTATTTGAACTGCGTAGGGCCTGATTTCTCCTTCGTGGGATACGTAGGTAGCCTTTTAGGCTCGGCCCCTATCTTCAAAAAAATTATTTTTCTCCCATTTTGGCGAAGGGAGACATAAGGACGGAAAGAAGAAGAGTCAACCTTTATGATAAAATTCACTTACCTAAAATCAATGAGCAAAATCCTGTTCATCGAGATCTTTGAGTCAACACCTCCCCGTGGATTAATTCGCCTACGATGAAAAACAACTCTATGTGTTTCCTTTCTTGTATAAATATCTTGTATGACTTATTACTGATGGGATCTAACATATTTGCCTTTTTGAGTTGTTTTTCATTTATTAGGTAACAAGATAAATAGAAAATGATATGTGTTGACAAAAACTTGCCAAATATCCTCAAATTTGCCAGGTCAAGAGTTCACAAAAAGTTCCTTACCTGGCCATTATTTGACTGAAAATATGGCTGGTATCAACGACGGGAACGCATTGGCTATCACGGTTAACATGATGACGAAACAGAGCCAGATGATTACTGAGCTCGCAAAAGGTGGAGATGCTCCAAGAGGAGATAAATCGTACTAGAAATCTGGCCAACACCACTAACGCTCCTGTCCCGGAAAGATATAGGCCTCCACTCCAATTCTGTTCTCTCAACCCTCCCAACCTTGGGAATCATCAAAATAACACAGCATTTGCCTCGGCTCCTTATATTCTTATAGACCCTGTCACTATCAACCCACCAACTTATCAAAGCCATACTCCACCCAATCAGCATGCTAATCAAAATGACAACCCCAACGCTTACAATCCACAAAATAACCCACAAACCTACCAAGCTCTGCCAAACACTTATGGGTCCCAAAATGTCCCCCCTTCCTATAACCCAAATTCTATTCATCCCCAAAATCATGCATCAACATACCAAAATCTTGCCACTACCATCCGAAATACCTCTCATATCCAACCCATACCCCCGACCGCCTTCCAGGTCACCATCCCTCCTGAGCTCTATAAAACCTCCCCCAATCCCGAGACGGATAGTTATGAGGGAAAAGAAAAAGAGTGGAAAATCGAGCATGAGAAAAAGTTGTTGGCAATGAATGAAGAGATTACTAAGATCAAAGAGTCTCATGGGTCAGTTGATAATGATGGACTTGGTTACGATGATTTGTGTGTCCATCCCAATGTGGACTTACCGAAAGGATATAAGATCCCCAAATTCGAAACATTCGATGGCACCGGTAATCCCATGGCCCACTTAAGGAAATATTGTGACCAAATGGTTGGAGTAGGAAGGAACGAGGCCTTGTTGATGCGCCTATTCATTCGAAGTTTAAGCGGTCAAGCCTTAGAATGGTTTGCATCCTAGGTATTGAAAAAATGGTCTGGCTGGAAGGCCCTAGCCAAAAACTTTCTTGACAGGTTCGCATACAATGTGGAAATAGTCCCTGACTGGTATTCATTAAATCAGATCAAGCAGAAGAGCGATGAATATTTTTGAGACTATGCCTATCGCTGAAGAAAGGAAGCCGCTAAGGTACAACCTCCTATGACTTAGGAGGAAATGGTATCAGTGTTTTCCCGCGCCCAAGAAGGAGAGTTCTATACTAGAATGGTGCCTGCAGTTCGTACGACATTCACGAATTTGTTAAAGATTGGTGAATCACTTGAAGAGGGTATTCGAACAGGAAAAATTAGCAAGACTCCGACATCATCTGAGTCCTTAGATTTGTCGAAGAAGAGAAGAGAAGATGTAACTGCAGTGTCATTTGATACTAAGCCAAAAAGGAAGTTCAGGCCTAGAAACACTCTTTCTCCATCTATCTACTCCTCACCGTCACAGAGTCCTCAATCCATCTTTTATGCCCAACCTCAATGCCAAGCTCCACAACCAAATTACCAACCCAATGTCCAAACCACTATCCTAAATCATCAGCCTAATGTCCAAACACCTCAAAACTACTATCAAGTACCCACTTATGCCAACCAAAACAATTACAATCTTCCTCGAGTTTTCACTCCATTAACTGAAAGTCGTACTCAGATCTTTGAAAGACTAAAAGCGGTTGGACTAATTCAGCCCATTGCACCAAAGCCTGCTAATCCATCATCTAAATTCTTCAAACCTAATCGACATTGTGCATATCATTTAGGAAGTGTTGGACACACCACTGAAGATTGTCTCAACTTGAAACACCAGATTCAAAATCTAATTGATTAGAAGGTAATCACTTTCCAAACACCAAATTGATAAAGTTGTCACGTTATTCATAAGGTGATATCCAGAGAAGTCTCAATTTTATCCTAGAAGGATGACCAAGAATGGCCTAAACCAATCAACTCTGATGCAGTGAAGAGATACTATGTCTGATGACAGTCTTTTCTTTATGTTTCTTTCTTGTAATCGCTTTTTACTTAATGTAATCGTATTATGCTTAAAATTCCCAATCTTTTATGTACGAACTACGTTTGACATGAATTCTTAAGAATGAGATATGTAGGCATCCTATGTCGGCTTTGGTCAACCCCTTAGGAAAATCTATCTTTCCCTTCTCTGTACGAACTATGTTTGACCTAAATTCTCAAGAATGAGATACGTAGGCGGCCTATGTCGGCTTCGGTCAGCCCCTTAGAAAAATCCATGTTTCCCTTTTCTGTTGGAACTACGTTTGACCTGATTCCTGCTTCAACGGGATACGTAGGCGCCCCAACGGCTCGGTCATATCACCCCAGGAAATGGAAACTGGGGAAGAATTTTTGTGAAGGAATCTCAAAAATTCAGAAAAAGAAGATCCACCCTTCAACCATCAGAATAGAAGGTCGTACAGAACAATGCAACTGAAATAAATTTTAAGGACAGTCTCAAGATCCCCACATAGTCAACAACTAAAGACTTGTCTCAAAAGCATCTAACTGGGGCAGAAATTTTGAGAAAGATCTCAAAATTTCCACTATAGCTTCATTAATGAGTTTAGATTCTCAGAATTCCCCAATAGTAAGAGATCCCATTTTCTTCTATGTTGGGGAAATTATATTTGACCTGATTCCTGTTGTAACGGGATATGTAGGCGCCATATTGGCTCAGTCCTATCACCTGGAAATAGAAACTGGGGCATGATTTTCTAGAAGGAATCTCAAAAATTCTGAAGAAGAAGTTCATCCGTCAACAAAGACAAATGGATAATCTTGAGAAAAAATCTCAAGAACCTCGCGGAGTGTCAACTCTTTCCTCAACGAGTCAAGACTTACCTCAAGATATCTAACTGGGGCAGAAATTTTGAGGAGGACCTCAAAATTTCCATCGAGCTGCATTCATGAGTTCAAAATCCAATAATGCCCAACACCAAGAGATCAGAATCAACTACAACAAAGTCCAAGTGGACCAATCCTCAGCTATGGACAGATTTTTAAGAAGCCATCTTCAAAGGCCAAGCTACAATGCTGAAAAATCTCTAGAGCTCGCCATCAAATGTCAGACATGTCAAGCTTCAAACCAGAGACGCTCATCGAGCTAGTGCGTGATATGACATCTGGCGACCTAAAGGACATCTGTAAGCCACCTTGTGTCCTACATCGGATGATATGCAAGATTGCCAGAAGATTCATAATTCGAAGGATATCTGTAAGATGTGCCCATACAGACGATGCGCAAGACTTACCCAAATCCATTATACGGTTGTAGGAACCTTTCTACTCAAAATGTCGTCGGTGGCTGAAAGGGGCTACCCCATTTTGAAAAATCTTCAATCGCCAAGAGGGCCATCATACCCAACAACCAAGAGGGTTGTTGTGTTTACTATTGCAAAAATTGTTATCTTTCAAAACAGGTACGAGAGATGATGATATCACCTTTTTTAGAAATCAATCCGCACAAAGGTTTTACCGAGAGCATCCGAGAGGATGAAATTCTCAAACCAAAACTATGGGATTATCCCAAGAAAAATCGTCTAAGATGATGAAGGGAATCAACAAATTTATCAAAGAAAGTGTCATACGAAGAGTATGATGAAGGCTAGGCTAAGAGGAACGTAGCATAACACGGAGTTGAGGTGAAGACACTATCTCTCCACATAAATTTAGTTTACCACTAAAAATTTTGTTTGAGATGTTGTCGAGAACATCCTAGAGGATGAAAATCTCAAACCAAAACCACAGGTACGGACGACTCCAAAAAGGACGCATCACAATGTGGAACTTTTGCTTAGCAGCAAATCGGGACGTAGTCCAAAGAGGAATATCAAACTCTTTGGGCGCGAGTTAAAGGATGACCTCCACCACCATCAAACCACACCCCTATTAGAAGGCATGTGGGTATTTTGGTATATTTTCGATTTCAGTTTCGCATCCAGAGTATTTCTAAACTCACACTGGAGGCAACTTCCTCTTTCTTCAAATCTGGATGACCTACACCTAGAGCTTTGGGAATTATGTCTATGTAGCTTATATTTACAGGTGTGAGGGCCCCACATTTTTTAATTGAGCTAATTACAAGGATTTTTTCCCTATCTTAATTGTTCGTCGCCCATCATAAGCCAAAGGTCGTCTTAGCATAGTAGACTACCTTTTCTACCGATTGAGTCGAACTACAAGCAGTCTGATTCCCTGAATCTCAGGGATATGTAGGTTGGGATCTATGTTTAAAACTCGACTACATTCCAAACACCCCCCAATCTCCCCATTCACCTGGTTTTTCAGTCTCTTTAAAAGTTTAAAACCGAAATAGCTTATGAATTTTTTGAAATTATGATCCCAAATCAAGCACTATGAACTACAAGAGGCCTGAATTCTCATGTAACCTGAGATATGTAGGAAACTCGATACCGGGTCCCGTCCATAACTCCTTGAAATTCATGCAAAAACCAATCTCTTTGAGAAAACAAATTTGTGGTCGGAAAAAATTAGGAACGTCAAACTCCCTTTGCCCAGGATTACTTGCATTCACCCTACCCTCCTCTGCACCACCGCATGTGTCAAGCACACGTTCTTCATACCGTGGAAGCTTCCAAGAATCTTCTAGAATGGTATTTTCCCCCAAAATCCAAGAACCCATTTCGAATTTCGAATACTTGTACCATTTTTGTATGAATCCACATCACCCAAATTCTTATCCCTTAACAAATTCCTAAAAAAATCCCCTCGAAGCTTCTAGAAATCGACACCTCCCATTCTCTCATTCGACGATAGTACGGGAAAGGACAAAGGTGACTCATCGTCGTCCATACCTTTACGATTTACTCACAACTGTTAGATTTGAGATTTTTTCCAAATCCCACATCGATTCTCATTCTCGAATTTCATTCCATTTACCCCTATATAAACCTCATTGATGCTACTGATTTGAGGTCGAAGGTTAGAGAAGAGGTGGGATAGAGGGAACCCCGAAAAAGTGTGGGATTTTTTGCTATCTAAAAGAATTTCAGTACCAAGGTTTCTATGAGACTCAACTTTGAGCTTGAAATCCTTGGATATGAAATTCGAGTGCCCTTTTAAGCGGAGGTGAAGAATCAAGCTCCGATGAAGCCCGTAGTTCCGGTTTACTGCTTTGAAAAAGGTAACAACCCTCTCCTTATTGTCTAATTTCAGTTTCTTTTTTTTTTTCTTTTTCTTTGATTTATTTAGACTTCCGCTTCTTCTTTTGTTGTTGTAATTTCCTAGTTGGTTTTGTCTAATTTTGGTAAGGTTTGGGGTTTGAGGATTAGAGTATAAAATGGTTTAATATGTGTCTATTTTGTGCTTCTCGAGTTTGCTTAAATCTTGAGCGTGATTTAATTCTTCATTTGTATAAGAAGAAATGATAATCGATTTTTGACTGTTTTGGTGTTCGGATACATTTTGTAATAATCTTCTTGGTCCATAATACCAAGCAAGATCTGTTGAAGAACACAAGGGTGATTCGTTTATGTATGATCTTATTTAAGAAAAGCTATTAACCTTTTTTCTTTGTTACTGTCTCCTTCTTGTTATCATAGTTTGGTCTTTTACTTCCAAAGGTCACTATGTCATGTTTCAAAAGGGCATGAAATTCTTTGTTCAAAGTAAGAAGGTTTCGTAGGCAGACCTTGTTGTTGGTATTTTCAAAGTAAGAAGATTTCGTAGGCAAACCTTGTTGTTGGTATTCATGAAAGTGTCTTGGCGACGTTCAGTCTTTGATATTGATCTTTCTTTTTCTGAAACTGCTAAGCTTCTTTGTTTGGTCAAAATACCCCTTTTGATTAATAAAAATGGGTGATTAAGGCTGATTTTGTTCAGGTATTGTTGTGGTTTAATTTCAGAATGGAATATGAATTAAGATCTTTAAAATTATTTAGAATGGATTGATGCGTGTTCTCTGATGATAGTTGTTTCTCTTCAAAATTGTGTAAGATACGAGTTGAGGTCTATTTCACTATCACTTGGTGTTCTTGTTTGGATATCTACGTTGGACAGATTCGATCTAGTCACAAGCATGCTTATCCCTTCCCCGCTATCGCGAGTTTGGCTTTTGAAGATGTCCATGATAAGGTTTCTATGTATGCTCTAAAAGAATTGGTTAACTGTTTGCTATAAGAATGGTGTATCGTCGTGGTCAATTTTTTAAATAAAATGTCTGTAATCATTATCAATTTGCTTCAAAGCCTAGTGAAACTCTCGACTGATTTGAACTTGAGTGATAAATTTTTCAATAGCCTCTTCTCGATAATCTCTTCAAAATTCCTTGACTAATCCTAAAACCTTTTAACATAAATTTCTTGCTCCTTGGACAATGTGATAGGTTAAACTTTCACGTTAATATAGTTTCAACTTGGTAATGTCGTTATCTGTAAAGATAATGCATAGATTTTGAACCTGTCCAGGTCCCTCATTTGCTAGATATTGTCTTATTTCCAGCATAGAAACTTGTGCTCATTTGCATCAAAATAAGATAAAAGATTTTCCTTTAAAACCGATTCTTTTGAATGCCTTTACCAAGAAATGTTAATGTGCAGGTTGTATTTATTTGCTTTTGTTACACTATTCCGTGGGAATGTATATTAATTTCCTTTTCTTTTCTTTTGATACATGTGAAACTCGAGTTGAGTCCATTATTGGACTCTAATTTCCTTTGCATATCCTCTGGAGGGCCAAGGAGGCCCAAACATCGAGTCAAACCTCAAAACCAAGTCTAAATGGGACTGATTGGCAGTGGTATACAACATATATATGCCATATACAGGTCTTGGAAGATGATATACAGGTTCGAGAAGTGAAAATTTGGAAAAACAAGCAAGTATGCAGGTTTTGTATACACTGATATACAGTACATATACAAAAAAGGTGAGGAAAATGACTGCTGATATACAAAGTTTATACACAGCAGAAATGGATTTGAAAGTTCATGAAACTGAAGTCCAAATCTAGACAATTTCTTATGGGCCAATGCAGGGGCCCAAATCCTCCACTTTTCTCTCTTTATTTATTTGTAATGTATATTTGATTATTTGTATAAATGCTAACTTTTTATTTTAGCTTAGTTAAATTCCCTCAGAGTACCATGTTAGTTTTGCCAAATAATTATTTTTATCCGCTCTAATTCGGCACGTTTCTAAGTTGTTTCAACTCCCAAGTGCCGCTTAATTTATTTAAGTCTTTGCCCTTTAACTTGTTTAAATCACATAGCATTTCTTTAAATAGATTTTTCTTCAACTAAACCTTTCAAATCCCTGTCTTTTCAAAGTTATTCAAATAAAGTTATTTTTAAATAGATCAGATAACCGCGAGTTAGCGGATACCTTAGGTGCTTTAAAACCCTTCCTAAGGTATTAATAGGAACCACTTACCTGGATTTCTTATTTTTTAAAGATTTTTCTGTTTTAAGTCTTTAGAAAATTTTTAAAAGGTTTTCTTAATTTTCCTTAAATTAATTAAGCGGTGACTCTGTTTTAAATTAAGTTTGAAATCTTTTCCAAGTTTTCGAATTCAAAAAAGTCATAGTCATTTTCTCCGCAAAACAGTAGGAATTCAAATTTAAGCTAAAATCTCAAAAGAGTCAATAAATGAGCCTAGGTGTCTCAAAAATAGTCATTTAATTCATTACACATGCTTCCACATTCAAAAAAACTTGTATCCTGTAGTCATGTCGTCTAAAACGAGTTCCTATTATCCAATTAGTGAAAGGGTTCTACTTATTAATCCGAATGACTAATTTTTCCTCAAGATTTCTTCAAGACGGTCCTCATCCATCCATCATCGGGAAAGGTCCCTAAACTATGACTAAAAATTTTAAAATTACTCCTAAAAATCAAAAAGGAATATCGGTTCAAAGGGCACCCCCCTCGAGAAAGAACCAAAAAGAAAAACCAATGGGTGAATGAAGTGTGCTCCTAAAAATAAAAAGAAAATAAAACCAAAAACTACTAAAAGAAAATCTTTTTGTATTTTCAATTTTTTCAGCAACACAAGCAAATAACCAAAAGACTCCTATAGCACACTTCACCCTAAACATAAATTAGAATATTCCCTACCCCAAACTTAAAATCAGACTTTTTCCCCAAAGTATAAATCAAAAAATAAGGATTAGGAATACTCCCTAGGCCTCTAGGCCTATCTAGCAGCATGTCAATTTCCATTTTTTCCATCAAGGGTTCTGGAGGACCCCATATTTAGTTTTTGTCATGCTCCTTAGCTTAGATACTAGGTACTCATACTTTCCTTCAATCCTGTAAACACAAAACAAAAACAATAACAAATGGTGATACTAAAAAAAACAAAAATAAAATAAAAACAAACTACCTTACTTAGGTTGCCTCCCAAGCAGCACCTGATTTAACGTCGTGGCACGACTCATATCACAACTATTATCCATAGTCTATCATCCTCTTTTGCCTTTTTGGGGCCCATCTTATCCTTCTTTTTTAAACTCTTAAGTGCTCACACTCAAGGTCTGTAGCTTTTATTACATCCACCTTTTTAGTATTCCATTCAAGCTTTACATGCTCAAGCTTAGTCGTTAATTTGGGCAACTCCATGAGAGAGTCCGAAGAGGTAATTGGAATATTTCACCCCACCAGCCCCCACTTATCCATTTCCATAACTATAATCAATTGTAGATTTATGTAGTGTGAGGGTGTGTTTAGTTCTTTATACACTCAGAAGACCACTTCTTCATCATTCAGTCTTATCTTGAGTGTGCCCTCTCTAACATCTATCAAAGCTCCACTGGTATCCAAGAATGGATGTCCCAATATGATTGATACCCTTTTATCTATGTCATAGTTAAGAATAATAAAGTCAGCAGGAACAATGAACTTACCAACCTTAATGAAAACATCCTTAATAATTCCTTTGGGGACCACTCTAGCTCTGTACGCCATTTGTAGCACAACTAATGAGGAACTTGGCTTTACTAAACCCAAAGTTTTAAACACAAAAAGGGGTACCAAGTTTATGCTTGCCCCTAAATACTCAGAGCTTGAACAACATCACTTTCACCCATTTGTATGGAGAGGGTGAAACTCCTAGGGTCTTTGAGCTTTTTGGGCATATTGCTTATAACCACAGAACTGCACTCTTCAGTAAGTGCCACAGTCTCAATATCACCATACCTCCTTTTGTTCGCTATCACATCCTTCAAGTACTTAGCATACTTGGGCAGTCCCTGTAAAACATCTTACAAAGAAAGGTTAATGTGAAGTTCTCTAAATATGTCAAAGAACTTCTTAAAACATGCATCATCTTTGGTTTTCTTTAGAATTTGAGGGAATGGTGGTGGTGGTCTGTTTTGAGATTGCTCGATTGGTTTTCCATTCGGGTACTCAGATTTTCCTCTTTTTTCATCTTCTTTGATTTCAACTTTCTTTTTAATCTACTTAGGTGCGATCAAATCTGCTTGCACCTCATGATTATTCTTCGAATATGCATCAATCAAATCTCTACCACTCCTTAAGATGATTTTCATAACTTGCTTTGGATTTTGCTCTATATCACCAGGCAAACCCCCTTGAGGTCTTGTGTTTTACGCCTGAGCTACGACCCACTGCATCTCTAGTTTTTTTGAGCCATTTGCTGATTTTTTAAATCCGCAGCCATTTATTCTTGATTGGCCAAAATCTTTTTCAAAGTTTCTTCTATATTTTTGGCCTGAGTGTTAGTTTGCATAACTTGCTGCTGCTGAAACTACTGAGGTCGGACCTGATTATTGCTCCAAGAGTAGTTAGGCTAACTCTGCCAGTTACGATTATAGGCATTCCCATAGTTCTGATTCCCTTTTTATGCATTTTCCATAAAATTAACTAACTCCTGATTTGCTCCATATAAATCTGTAGAGTGACCACTACTACCACAAATCTCACACCAAGTTTGTACCTACTGAACTGAATTAACCTAGGCTTGCGGTTGTGACATGCTCAACTTGCTAAGTTGCCCAATCACTTGATTTTGAAACGACGCGAGTTGAGTAGCCAAAGCGGTAATACTATCTACCTCAATCACACCTGCGGGCCTCCTTACCATACCTTAAGATGTATTACCATGCCAGTCTGGATTTCCTTGTGCAATATAGTTGATAAGAGTGTACAGTTTATTATAAGTCTTCTCCAATACTTGACCACCTGCAACTGAATCTAGCAAAAGTTTGGTATTCGGGTCAAGACTTTCCATAAAAGTGTGGGCTAGACATCATTAGAGTGTTGGTGATAAGGACAATATCTGATAAGACCTTTGAATCTCTACCACGCTTGGTATAAATTCTCCTCAAGCTTCTACTTGAAACTTAATATTTCACTTGTTAGCCTTGCAGTCTTATCGGATGGGAAAAATTGAATAAGGAAGTTCCTTTCTAGGTCATCCCATGTGGTGATGGAATTTGAAGGTTCTGCCTTCAACCATCTCTTTGCATCTCCCAAAAGTAAGAATGGTAAAAAATGAGCCTTACATAGTCTGTGAAGACTTCTATGAGAATAAAGTGTCACTGATCTCTAGAAAATTCTGAAGATAAACCTGTGGATCCTCATGTGACAAGCCTGTGAGCTGTCCGCTTGTGTGCATCAATTGTACCATGTATTGTTTAAGCTAGAATCGACCTCCTACATTTGGTTTGCAAATGTTAAAGGTAACATTTGTTTCAAGTGTGATTGCCACTTCGCACACTGTCCTGTGGGCTAGTTGTTGATAGCCCATAGCTGCAGGAATAATCTCAGCTTGTTGAACTTACGGAATTGGGTAGAGAAGCTTTGTTTCTCTCCTTAATTGGTGCAAGCATCTCTCAGGTTTAGGATGTGGTTCAACTAAATCCCTTTTTCTATCCAGCTTGCTTAAGATGTAAAATTGTACCTGCAAATTCAGTAGCTAAGACCAAGTTGTCAACACTTATCAAACAAAATAGTAAAACTAAAAATTAGAATGTTTCTAATTTTTCAAGTTCCCGGCAATGGCGCCAAAACCTTATCACGTCCAACCATACACGCAAGTGTACATGGTCGTGTAAGTAATAAAGTGGCTCTTGCGAGCTGAATATCGATCCCACAGGGACTTGACATTTAGCAGACAATCCAATTCAAGTATTACTATTGAAGTTTAATGAATGAAATTTGTAACCAAAGAGAATTTGAGTTTTGTTATTGATGTGTCGTGAACTTACGACACTTTCAATGCTTAAAATGGTGAATATTTGCAAGTACAATGGTATTTCTATGTGGCTATAATGGTTTTTTGGGTATTTGTAGGTCAAATAGGTCCGGAGAAGTAGAGTGCTGGATTTTGGACAAAAAGTGCATTAGACGGAAGCCTCTCGCGATTATACATTGATGTCACGATCGTACAACCTGATCGTAGGAAGGACTTCCTGGGATCAAGGTTGCAGAACCTAAGTGAGAAGAAGATCAGAAGAATGGATCCTATGACCGTACCTAAAAACCACAGTCGTACCAAGAGGTCGTGGAAATAAAGGTCAGGGTTGAAGTCTGCAGGAGTTGAAGTGTAAGAGGATCAGACGACCACATTGTACGATCGTAGAAAGAAGATATGGAGCTATACTGAGGATCATACCAGATAAGGCCCAAGGATGACAAAGTACATGGACAAACCATGAGCATTATGGACGATCGAGGAATCAAACCACGATCATACCTTCCCTTCGTTCGAGATGACCGATATAAGAATCCTGTTATATTTAGGATAAGTTTATTTTGTCTATAAATGCTCTTACTCATTATTTTGTATTAGTTTATGTTCTATTACATTATTGTAAGGTTCTAAGGCACATTCTTGGTCTTTGAATCACAAACATCAATTTTTAGGATTTTAATTCAAAGTGAGATTTTGGAGTTTTTCATCTTATTATTGTAAGTTCATTATTATGTTTTCTTATCAGAATTCTCCGTGTGTTCTTGAAATTATGAGTAGCTAAACACCACAACTAGGGTTGTGGGAACCATGACAAATTAATGAAGTAGGGTTCATACTACGGAGTGATTTTCAATCGGTGTTTATGCATGTATTGTTGTTTCCTTAGGTTTGATTACTTTATGGCGGTGTATAATGTTAGAACTCGCCTTATGTCTATTCTGGACAAAAGGATGAGTACCAATGGGAAGAAGGAAATAAACAACAGAGACTTAGAGCTATGTAATACGGGCTAGCTAATCTGGGATCCAACATAGGGGTTAGTAACGCAAACTCAGGAGAAGAGAAAACTTACTTGAGGATATTGCTTAGACAAGAGCGTAAAGCTATTCTAAGCATACATAACCGATCGATTTTTCATATCAAACATCGGGAGAGAATGTGAAGTACGAAGAACCTGTAGAGTTATAAAGTTATTGGGGAACACAGCCCTAGTGATTCTCTGATACTGATTACAAATCCAACAAATCAACAACTGTTACTAATAAATCATTTATTTACAAAACCCTGCTCTTTTACTGGAAATTATTATTGATAGCCTCAACTACTTCTTGCTTGATATTTTAACCTCTTCCCTGTGGGATCAACCTCAACATTAGTTGGGTTCTACATTTGATAGCGACCACTTTATACACCATTGTAAGGTGTAATTTGGGCGACATCAAATTTTGGCACTGTTGTGGAGGAATACAGTTACAGAATTGATTGATTGAGTGTGTTGGGTTGTTGGATTTTGTTTCCTAATTTAGTTTTCTGTTGTTTCTAGGGCATACACTGGTGTATGCCCAATATGCAGAGTCAAGGAAATCCCCTGATTCCAATTGATATGGAACTCGAGAGAACTCTAAGAGCTAATAGAAGGATGGTTAACGAAGAAGTTCATAATCAAGGAGTCCTTCTTGAGGGTGTTCACGATAATCTAGCAATCTTGAATCAGTCAGTACACTAGTATAATGGTTAGAAGACTAGAGAATAGATCAAGGCTTGATTGATGGCTAAGGAGAATTCTTGACAAGAAGCTGCTAGACGGGTAGCTAGGGAAGAAAGGGCTAGACAAGATGAAGCAAACCGTCTAGCTGGACTTGATGAGTGAGACAGGCAGAAAAGGCATAAGGGTAATAACCTCTACAACAATATCTCCCTTATTGTGAGGATCCAGAGGAAGATTTGGATTATTTAAAGTCGGTTGAAACTGGTGCTATTATTCCACTAGAGTTACCTACAGGAACTAAGTTTGACATCACTAGTGCCGTGATTCACTTGTTGAACTTAAAGGGGGTGTTCTCAAGCCTTCCTACTGATGATGCGAACATGCATGTAATGAAATTTATGGGGATTTGCACATTTTATAAACTTCTTGGAGTGACCCAAGAGGCAATCAAACTGCGACACTTTCCGCTCTCCTTAATAGGAGAGGATACATTATGGTTGGAAGAGCTACCACGTGGATTGATCACTACTAGAAATGAATTGAGGACTTAGTTCTTAGACAGATTCTTTCCATCTTCCAGAGTATTGCAGTTGAAGGATGAGATTTATAATTTTTAGACAGTTATATTTAGAGGCATTATATAAAAATTAGTTGAGGTTCAAGAAGAAGCTGCAGAGTGTTCCAAATCACAGGATGATTGATAGAAACTTGCTTGAGATCTTCTACAAAGATTTTAATTCTAACACCAAGGTTGTAGTAGACACTATCACTGGTGGAGCATTCATGAGTCTACATTGGGAGCATGTTTCTAAGATCTTAGATTGGATTATGAAAACAAAACAAGGTTGGTATACTCAGGATGCGGACAGACCCACAGGTACTTATGCAATTGGAGCATTCGCTGAGTAGAGAGCACTAGATAAGACAGTAGCTCAAGATAAAGCACAATCGAGGACTGAGATTGGGTTGCTTACTAAATAGTTTACAGCAGCTGGAGCAGAGAAGGTGAATGTAGTCAGTTCATAAGGTAAAACACCCAGGTATGAAGATTCAAACTCTGAGGAGGAGGCAAAATATCTAGATAGAGAGGTGGCGGGTTTTAGTGCTAAGGGCCAAGGGTCTAACCAAGACACTCAAAACTCGAGGAAAGAGAATCAAGGTTGGAACTACTATGGAGATAACAATTACAATAAGTATGGATATAGAGATAGGAGTAAGGATCGAGATGGTGACTGGAGGAGATAGGATGACTACAAAGATATGAGTGGCTTTTATGTTCCACCCAGGAACCGTGATGCTAGTTCGAATAATTCGAGGTTGGAAGATATGCTTGCAAAGATTGTGAAAGGGGTAGAAAAAAAGAAAGACTGCCTTAAGGAGATTAAGTCGGATATTTCGGGAATGAATCAGAAGGTTGAATCACATGCTACCACCATAAAACAACTCGAGCAACAGTTTGGTCAGATTTCTGCAGCATTGAATCATCATCAGCAAGGTACACTTCTGAGACACACCATGCAAACTGTTAAGAATGATGGTCATTTCTTGGCAATTACTACTCAGAGTGGTAAGATGACCACTGATCCACATGTGCCTATATTTGTCAAAAAAGAGGTAGAATCGATTATTATCGATGATGAGAATGTTACCGAATCTAAAGACTCGTCGGTGGATGAGAATGTACTTGAAAAGCCTCAAGATGATGAACATGATGCAAGGTCAAGGAGGTCCCAAAAGTATTAACTCCTATTACACGGCTTCCTTCTCTTTTTCCACAATGACTGAAGAAGAAAGCTGGAGAGGAAAAGTACCAAAAGTTTATTTCTATGCTGAAGGAGTTGGCAGTGAATATCCCTCTAGTTGAAGCCCTTAAACAAATGCCAGGTTATGAAAAGTTTATGAAGGACTTGGTGACTAAGAAGAGGACGGTGAGTTTTGAGCCCGTTGATAATGTGCACCATTGTAGTGCAATGGCCTCTAGATCTTTAATTGAGAAGAAAGAAGACTCTGGAGCGTTCAAAATTCCATAGACTATTGGGTGTTTCAACTTTGCAAAAGCTCTATGTGATTTAGGTGCTAGCATTATTTTGATGCCGCTAGTAGTTTATAAATAGTTGGGGTTCACCCAAACCAACTTCGATGAGACCTATCATGGTGGACCAAACTGTGAAGAAACCGGCCGGCACTACAAGAAAAAGCCTTATTAGAGACCAAGATTTAGGAACAAGTTTTAAATATGGTCCCTAAAAGTATACTTTCAAAGATGATATTATTTACTGGTCTCTAAATTCTCATGTTTTTTTCTATACATACACAAAACACAATTTTGTCCGTGGAAAAAAATTATTTGGTCCCCAAATAGTGAAATTTCAGCGGGAGTCAGAGGCACGAAAATGAAATATCATAAGTGAAACACTAAAATATTTGTCTCTCTCTATAAGGTCCTGTTGGCTCTCTCTCTTTCATCACCTAAATCGCCCACTCTCTCTTGAAGTAAAATCCCTAAATCTCATAGCCTAAATCACTCATCGCTCATCACTCAAAGGTTGAAGTTTTTGCTCATCGCTCATCTAAGAGTAAGGTGTTGTCCTCCCTCATCTGTTTCTTCTCATTCTCCTTATCAATTAAAATCAAAATTTTCTGTCTTTCTTCCTCTCTGGTTGAATATGTGTGACTGAGTTGTTCAACTCTATTGTTTAAGTGATTTAATATACATATATAGAGTTTTTAAGCTGGAGGCTCTATTTTGGAGCTACAATTTTTGACAATTTCGTATAGGTATATGTGTTCTTTGTATTTCGTAAGTGTTTATTTTGGAACATTTTGGTGAAATTAGTTTAAAATGTTTATTGATTATCTATTTTTCATAAGGATGTGGTAAGTTTTCAAAGTTTTTTCTAATTGTTCATTTTGTATATTGTCTTTAACAGTCACCACTTTGGTGGTCGAAAAAGTATGATTTCAAAAAGTTTAATAGTATAGCTTCTTGTTTTAAGATTTATTGATTAGGGTTCATCTAGTTTAGGTAGTAATCTTCGTTCTTCATTTGCGATTAAGTTTCTTCCTCGGTTATATGAATGGTATGTTCTTGAGTTCTTAGCGTAAAGCTCTCTGCTTGTTTTGTCAGTGGACCTAAATAAGTTCTTGTAGCTGATCACTTTTAAAGGTGAATTCACATTATTTTTTCCCTTTGTTTGTGTTCTTTGGAATAGCTGCTATTTTTTTGAGGTATTGATGATATTAGTGGTAACTTTGATACCAAAAACAAATGGAGGGTATATGTGTTCTATTTTGCATAGTTTGAGGATAGATTTGACTCTTTTCCTTTTTTAATAATCCTACTGTTCTTGGTACATTTTGGTATGTTAAGTTACTGACATTTGCTACTGTTTGTCATTGCTATTTTTGGCTTAAGCTCTTTTATGGTTGCTGTTTTTAATAGCTAATATTTCGTTTTACTGAAGCTGTTCAATGACTCGTTTAGTTTGGTTAACACTTCTTTTCTTTTTTGGAAAATGGATTGATCGGTTTAGCTTGGTGAAAAATGGAAAAGGTCATCTGTCCTATAGACTGTTTCAATTGAGCTGGACAATTTGTACATAGTTCTTTGTAGCTTTAAAATTATACGTATAAAGAAAAGCGTGTTGCCATATTATCATTAGTAAGTCTGAAAAATTTAAGTATAAAGAAAAGCATCTTATCATATTGCATGAAAAATATGGATGGTTGTGTTATGTTTAGGTAGAACGTACTGGTGGATTTAGCCTACTGGTTAAATCAAATTCTTTTAATTTTATCATAGCAGCACATGTTCAATTAAAACAAAGAAAATTATTGGTCCACTTTTAATTGTTCATTCTTTTAATCATTTGGAAAGAATTATATAGTGATTTGTTTTAAAGTGTCTGATGTGTTCTAATTTCTCTTGACACAGTGTGTGATATATGTTTGGCCTATTATGTTGTATATTTTCTCAATCTTGTGATATCATAGCAAGATTTAATTGCAATTGTGAGTTGACAAGTTTAGTAAAAAGTTATGCGCACCTAGAAAAAATCAGAAGCCTACATTCTTATTAAACTAACTTCTATTTACTATTTCAGATTATGGCACCAAGTAAGGAATGGATGCGACTTTTTGATGATCGACTTAATAAAACCTACTTAATCGGGATAAAAGAGTTTTTGAATTATGCTTTTCAAGGAACAAGAGAATTGTATGAAAGACGATGTCCATGTATTAGATGTTGTAATACAACATTAGGAACACGTGAGACAATCAAGACACATTTGAAAGTACATGGAATGATTCAAAATTATACTTTATGATATCACCAT
Organism: Capsicum rhomboideum; assembly: GCA_031232105.1. Classification (NCBI taxonomy): domain Eukaryota; kingdom Viridiplantae; phylum Streptophyta; class Magnoliopsida; order Solanales; family Solanaceae; genus Capsicum; species Capsicum rhomboideum. The sequence continues at coordinate 43,734,438 of CP124715.1, read as the reverse complement.
GGGGAAGTCTTAGGTGAGCCATTGTCGGAATGTGAAGGTGAAGATGATAATAAAGTTGAAGAAAAAGCAAAACATAGCCTCAGCTACAACAGGGGCCTGCTCGAGAAAACTGATTTTGTCATTCGTTCTTGTTGTATGTGAGTCTATGTAATTTTTTCTTTCACTTGTAAACCTACTCTTTCTAGTAAAGCTGTAGTAGGTGTTTTGTAATATTCTTTTCTTTGCCTTGTTAATGATGTTTAGCTAGAGTTAGCTGACATCCGAAGATTAGAGTTAGTCAGTGCTTTGAATCAACTAGAGTTAGTCTTTTCAAATGTGGTAATAGAGTTATTGCTTTCGGGTCTCGTAATAGAGTTATTGCAAGATGTTTAAGGATTAAGAGTTTAGTCCTTGCAACTACAGAGTCTGTATTCAACGTTGCTTAAAGATAGTGAAGTGGTTGAGAAATCCTACGAGGTAGGTCGTAGTTTTACTCCCTTGAACAAGAAGGTTTCCACGTAAACATCATGTGTCTCTTATTCTTTTGGTACTTTACTGTTCTTGATTACTGTTCTACTGCAAATGCGCTCAAGGACCTAGTCCCTAGTCTAATGGGTAACCCTTATAGATCTTCATTCAGTATCAGAGCAGGTTCTTCCTAAATGATCAACACCTAGTAAGGATCATCTTAAATGGTTGTGCCACCAAATCTAGAAGAGGATCAATCCACTACGAAACCACCTAGGTTCAACGGACAATATTACGGGTGGTGGAAAACTCGCATGCATGAATTTATTATGGTCGATGATAGCGAATTATGGGATGTAATCTGTGATTGACCTTTTGTTCCTATTAAATCTATGAAGGTTGAAAAACTTAACTCAACGATTTCTAAAATTGGAAAGGAATTTGATGAGAGTGACAGAAATAAAATCGAGAAGAGCTATAAAGGTAAGAAATTTCTTATCTGTGGTATCGAACCTGACGAATACAATAGGATTTCTGCCTGTGAATCTTCTAAAGAGATATGGGATTTCTTGCAGACCACTCATAAAGGAACAAGCAAAGTTAAGGAATCAAAGGTTGATATGTTAACTACTCAATATGAAGCTTTTAGTATGAAGGAAGGTGAATCAATTCAGGAGATGCATACCAGGTTCACCGCTATTACAAATGAGTTGCACTATCTTGGTGAGGTAATCAAGACAACCAAGCAATTTCGGAAGATTCTCAGTATCCTGCCTAAATCTTTGGAAAACAATGTTGACGCCATCATTGAAGCAAAATATCTCAAAACTCTTGCTATGGATTGGAAACTTAAAGACTCGTGAACTCAAGAAAAAATAGGAAAAGGGAAGAAATGAACCAAAACGGGAGAAGGGCTTAGCATTGAAATCATCTGCTGGAGAACAAGCGAGGAAGATGAGGATACAACCTACAATACTAGAAGATTTCTGAAGATTGTCAGAAGAAATAAAGTCTTTCCAAAAAGAGGTAACTCTAGCAAAAACTCAGGTGAAAATGACTTGTGTCACAAATGTAGTAAAACAGGTCATTTTATCAAGGATTTTCCTCAGCACAAATTAGAGTACAAGGATTATATCAAGACTGGTAGAGACAGAGAAAAGAAGAAGGATCGGGTTTGTGAAAAATACAACATGAGAGCTACAACAAATAAAGTGGTAAAGCAAGCTCCTGCTGCCTGGGGAGACTCCTCTAGTGAATTTGAAGAATCAGAAAAGCCTGAAGATGTCTCAATAATAGTGATAGAAGATGATGACCAAATCTATGACTCAATCTTTTCTCTCATGGCTCAATCCGATGATGAGAATGATGACAAGGTAACATTTCTTGACATTAAGAAGAATGTTAAGGATTACTCTCTTAAGGAATTGAAGTCTCTTGCTAGTGTGTTAATAAACATTGTGTGTGATCTCACCAGTGAAAAGGAATGTTTGAACAAAAATCTAGATGATTTTGAAGTTGAGAAAATCAGTCTAACTATGCAAATCTCTTAAATTAAAGAGAAATATCAGTTAGTGTCATCTGAAAATGATGTGCTCAACATGAAATTAAGAGAGACTGCTCAAAATGGTGAAAAGGGAAAAGGTAAAGGTAGTAGCATCTAATTTGAACTTAAAGAAAAACTAAACAAGTCTCAATTGGACCTTACTGCCTCGTTGGAAAGAAATTCTGAACTTGAGAGGGACCTGGTCCGGATAAAAGCTGAGCTTAAAAAGTCTCTCAAGTAGACTACCTCTTCTCAAGTCCTTGCTATTCTCACTAGTTAAAGGTCTAATAGAGGAACTGTCCTTGGCTATCCTAAGGCAAATCCCTCTTACAATCCTCATAACAAGTATGTAGCAGTGGCAAACAATCTATTATGTACCTACTGTGGTAGAAATAGACATGTCAAAGATTTCTTCTTAGCAAGAATTGTCATGTCGCCCAAACTATACCTCCAGGAAAGTATAATGCGGTCGTTGAATCAAATATAGAACCCAACTAGGTTGGGGTCAATCCCACAGGGAATACGATGAAATTCTATTGAGTTTTTGCAGTAGTGATTGTCAAGTGAGTGAAAAAGGGGGGTTTTGTAAACAAATAGTATCAGTAACAATTGTTGATTGTCTGATTTGTGATCAATACGAGAAAGGCACTAGGACTGTGATCTATAAGATTCATTAACTCAATCGGTTACTTATGCTGGCAAGCTGTCCCGCTACGTTACATACAAAATCTACCATGATAGGTTCATCTAAATGTCTCTCAACCTTGGTTAGATGAATTTCACTCTTCTCCTCTCGGTCTCCGAGTGTTGTACTACTAACCCTTGTTCTTGATCTCAGATTAACTATCCCTGTTACGACTCATGTTATTAGATGAAGGTTGATAGCTTCAAATCACTGTTGTTATTTCCTTTTCCCAATCTCTACCTCTCTCTCGATAAAATTTAGAATACAGACGAGTTACTAATGTTTGCAACTGTTAGAAGATAAATTATAATGAAGGAAAATAACTATACATGCAGTCACACTGGTTTAGAATTGCTTTGCACTTAACCCATTTAATTAATTCTTCATAGTTCACACAACCCTAGTTATAGGGTTTATCTATTCATAATTGCAAGAATACAAGAAGAATTCAATAATGAAAACATAATTATGAACTCACAATAAGAATAAAACTCCGAAATCACAATATAAATCAAAACCCTAAAATTGATGTTTGAGATTACAAGATCAATGTGTTTATGAACCTCAAAATAATGTAATAGAATCCAAAACAATGTAATAGACAACTCAAAATAATGTAACAACCAACTAATAAACATAGGACAACCTAAGGGTATTTATAGATACAAAACGAATCCTATCCCTAGACAAAGTTGGAGAAAAAAGTCAGAAACTTTCCACGGACCATGACTTGAGGTCATAGAATCAGTCCACAGACCATGGGTCCAGACCGTAGAAATCTAGCATCACTGTACAACTGCAAAAGTTGACCCATAATCATGACTCACTGACCGTGGGTGGACCTATGGACAGTAGGTCCAGGTCGTGGGTCACTTCCGTTGATTTTAACTCTACTCTTTTGTATTCAAAAACATCCTTATAGTGTATGCTTCATCCCTTCTTCTCCATTTTGCCTCCAAAATCTATTTTCTTGCAAGATAGAACAGAAAACACATCATACCTACCAAACATATCCAAGTTATTGCATATTTTCCTTATTTTAAGCATTGAAAGTGCCATGAAATCATGGCACATCAACACCTTCAACTTAGAAAGTTTGCATGTCCTCAGGCGAACAAAGCAAAACAAACACATTCGATGCTTAACTAAGAGAAACCCAAGAGACCTATGGTAGTCGACTCAGTTCTTTCGGTTCCAAAAATTTTGACCCCTTCCTATTTGCAAATCAAAACCACAATGTGTATACATGTATTATATTATCATGATACAGAAGGATCAAGTGATGGCATCTGATTATGAACAAACAACTAAGCATTTATGCAAATGACATTATCCGAACAAATGAAAGCTAACAATGCAACCCATGTACTCTCACAGCGAAGAAGTCACATACACTCACAGTATACTAATGAATATCAACATAGGGACTGGATCAAAACACTCTCTCTTAAAAAGAAGTTCAAACAGTGTGCATGAAATACCATAAGCTTGCCCTTATTTTCTATGCCTTAGTTTTTCGGACAGTTGGACTAGGATCACTCTAGGACTTTCATCAACTTGTAATGTAGGCTTGGGGATGGGTGTGGTACGTATGGATATGGTGACTCAACCCTCTTTTACACTACACTATTTTTGGCTCCACTTTCCAACCATACTCATTTTACTCTCCCTTATTCTCCTTCATTTGCTTTAAGATTTTGGGTGTAATTTTTTTTATGATTTCAATATTTTTTTTCACTTCTTTTCTTTATTCATCATACCCAACTCTGTTCTTCTTTCTTTTACTAACCCCTTCTTTATACCCATGTCAAGCTACGCACCCCTAAGATAGCCACCCTCAACTTAGGCGATTTGCCTGAGTTGAGGTACATAATGTCCAAGAAGGGACCAGGGCCAGGACAGGTTCATTGTAACTCAAAATAGAAAGGTGAATAGTCTAATCAAAGAAAAAGGCCAATCAAGGCTCAAACTCGGGATCAAGGGATATTTACTTCATTTGTTCAGGTATTTAGGCTAAAAGTGAACTTATTCAAAAATGACCTATGATCCTTTCCTAACCACTATCCTCTAACCTAGGCAAGACTAACCGGGTAAGTTCTGGATTGCACATACAAAGTAAACTAGGTAATAATTTTACACACACATAGCATAGGGTTACACTATCGACTACTACCTATCCAGTTCATGCATTGCTAGCAACAGTCATTCTGCCTATAATACTAATGCCATAAAAACATCCAACAGTTGTCACAAACTAACATTACTACACACATAGTCCAAAACAAATTTTTCACCCTCAAAGTGCTATCATAGTAGAACCGACATGTTTAGGTTGTTGTTTGTGTTTCATTATGTGTTTTTATGTTTAGTTAGGAGAAAAATAGGGGAACCTTAGTGCAGTCAATTTTGAATCAGTGTGGCTACATGTAATGGTATTTCCTTTATCATAATTAACCTTCTAATGATTTCAAACATTAGAAACTTGCCTGTATTCTAAACTTACTCGAGAGAGAAGTAGAAATTGGGAAAAGGGAATAACAACAAAGATTTAAAGCTTTCAACCTTCATTTAATAACTTGAACCATAATAGGGATAGTTAATCTAAGATCAAGAACAAGGGTTAGTAGTGTGACACTCAGAGACCGAGAGGAGAAGAGTGAAATTCATCTAACCAAGGTTGAGAGACGTTTAGATGAATCTATCTTGTTAGATTTTGCATGCAACGCAGCGGGACATTTTGCCAGCCTAAGTAACTGGTGGAGTTAAGAAATCTTGGGGATCACAGTCTTAGTACCTTTCTCGTATTGATCACAAATCCGACAATCAATAATTGTACTGTTACTATTTGTTACTTGCCAATTACTCAGACAAACACTTGACAGAATCTCATCCTATTCCACGTGGGATCGACCCCAACTTAGTTGGGTTCTATATTTAATACAGTGACCGCGTTATACTTTTTTGGAGGTATAGTTTAGGTGACATCAAATTTTGGCGCCATTGTCGGGGACGTTAAATCAGGCGTTGCGTGAGAGGTAACCCAAGGTGTCTTGTTATTCCTATATTTGTTTTGATTTTTCTTTTCTTGATTGATATTAGATCCATGCACCTAGGGTTCCATAATTATGTTCCTAACTCCCTTGTTTTACTTTGGTCTAATGCATTGGGATCAATGCATACTTATTTGGGGGGGGGGGAGAGATGCTTGTGGGTCTATATGTCCTCTTGGGGGTTTATGTTGTCATGCTTATTTTCCCTCAAAGTGCTATCATAGTAGAACCGACATGTTTAGGTTGTTGTTTCTATTTCATTATGTGTTTTTGTGTTTAGTTAAAAGAAAAATAGGGGAACCTTAGTGCAGCCAATTTTGAACGAACTTTGAATCAGCCTAAGGAAAGGAGGGTGGTTTTGGAAATAAATAGTTTAGATGACCCTAGAGGCCAACCTAAGGGATATCTTGATGAAGTCTGATTATTCAAGACACCCGCGTCACGCCGTGATGTTAAATCAGGTGTTGCTTGGGAGGCAACCCAAGGTGTCTTGCTATTCCTACATTTACTATGATTTTTTTTATTTTGATAGACATTAGACCCATGCACCTAGGGTGCCATAGGTATGTTCCTAACTCCCTTGTTTTACTTCGGTCATAGTGATCCTAGTCTGATTGTCCAAAAAACCAAGGCAGAGAAAATAAGGGCAAGCCTATGGTATTTCACGCACACTATTTGAACTTCTTTGTGAGAGAGAGTGTTTTGATCTAGTCCCTATGTTGATATTCAGTAGTATACTGTGAGTGTATGGGACTTCTTTTCTATGAGCGTACATGGGTTGCATTGTTAGCTGCTATTTGTTCGGATAATATTATTTGAATATATGCTTAGTTGTTTGTTTATAATCTGATGCCATTACTTGATCCCTTCTATATCATGATAAAAAGTTGCATGTATACACACTGTGGTTTTGATTTTCAAATAGGAGGGGGTCAAAAAAGTTTTGGTGCCAAAAGTAATGAGTCGACTGTCGTATGTCTCTTTGGTTTCTCTTAGGGTGTCTAAAGCATCATTATCATTCAAAGTTCGTTCAAAATTGACTACACTAAGGTTCCCCTATTTTTCTCCTAACTAAACACAAAAACACATAATGAAACACAAACAACAACCTAAACATACTGGTTATACTATGATAGCACTTTGAGGGAAAAGAAAGACGGCAACAAAACCCCCCAAGAGGACATAAATACCCACAAGCATCTCTGTCCCCGAAAAAAGTGCCAAAATTTGATGTCGCCCAAACTATACCTCCAAAAAAGTATAATACGATCATTGAATCACATATAGAACCCAACTAGGTTGGGGTTGATCCCACAGGAAATAGGACAAAATTTTATCGAGTATTTGTCTGAGTGATTGGCTAGTCAGTAAGAAAGGGGGGGGGGTTATAAACAAATAGTAACAGTAACAATTGTTGATTGTCAAATTTGTGATCATTACGAGAAAGGCACTAGGACTGTGATCCCTAAGATTTCTTAACTCCATCGGTTACTTGTGCTGGCAAGCTGTCCCACTGCGTTACATGCAAAATCTAACAAGATAGGTTCATCTAAAAGTCTCTCGACCTTGGTTAGATTAATTTAACTCTTCTCCTCTCGGTCTCCAAGTGTCGCACTACTAACCCTTATTCTTGATCTCAGATTAACTATCCCTATTACTGCTCAAGTTATTAGATGAAGGTTGATAGCTTAAAATGTCTATTGTTATTCCCTTTTCCCAATCTCTACCTCTCTCGAGCAAGTTTAGAATACAAGTGAGTTCATAACATTTGCAACCATTAAAAGATCAGTTAAAATGAACGAAAATAACAATACATACAGTCACACTGGTTCAGAATTACTTCGCACTTACCCCATTTCATTAATTCCTCATGGTTCACACAACCCTAGTTATGGGTTTTAGCTACTCATAATTTCAAGAACACAAGAAGAATTCAATGATGAAAACATAATTATGAACTCACAATAGGAATAAAACTCCAAAATCTCAATATAAATCAAAACCCTCAAATTGATGTTTGAGATTACAAGATCAATGTGTTTATGAACCTCAAAACAATGTAATAGAATCCAAAACAATGTAATAGACAACTCAAAATAATGTAACAATCAACTCCTAAACATAGGACAACCTAAGAATATTTATAGATACAAAGCGAATCCTATCCTAAACAAAGTAGGAGAAAAAAGTTGGCAACTTTCTACGAACCGTGACTTGAGGTCATAGAATCAAACCACTGATCGTGTGTCCAGACTGTAGGAATCAGTCATCACTACACAACAGCAGAAGTTTACCCACGATCGTGACTCACCATTTTGCCTCCAAAACCTATTTTAATGAAAGATAGAATAGAAAACACATCATTCCTATAAAACATACCCAAGTTATTGCATATTTTCCTTGTTTTAAGTGTCGAAAGTGCCATGAAATCATGGCACATCAAATTGCGGTTGTCAAAAGACTTGATGAATACCCTAAGGCTATAAATCATAGTAGGGTACCTGGTCCTAAATTTAAAGTAACAAGTCTACTCATGTGGACTAGAAAGAACCTTATCCCACCTTTATTCTCTTATTGGGAACTCAAATTAAATTGGGTTCCCAAAGCTAACAAATGATGTTTTTTGTAGGGAATAGCAAGATGAAGCAGTCACCACTGTTTTGTGGATAGTGGCTTCTCTAAGCACATGACTGGTAAAATTGAAGAATTCCTCTCGCTCAAGGCCCATGAAGGAGGAAGTTTATCCTTTGGTAATGAAAAGAAAGGATATATTCTTGGTATTGGAAAGATTGGCAAAAATCTTAATCATGCTATTGAAGATGTGCACTATGTGGATGGCTTAAAATACAGTCTACTGAGTGTATCTCAAATCTCTGACAAAGGTAATGAAGTAAAATTCATGATAGACAAATGTGTAGTTACAAACCTCATGAATGGAGAAGTAATTGTCACTACAAAAAGGAGCAAAAATATATACGTACCTGATTTGGGATCCTCGTCTTCAAAGGATCTCACTTGTCTAAGTGCTCAGGTTGATGTTACTAATTTATGGAATATAATGTTGGGACATGTGAGTTCCTCTTTTCTCAACAAACTAGTGTCCAAGGATCTAGTTCGTGGTATGCCTAAGCTGAAGTTTGATGATAACAAAGTGTGTGGTGCATGTGCAAAAGAAAAGAAGACCAGGTCGTCGTTCAAACAAAAGAAGAAAGTGAGCACTTCAAGCCCACTGGAACTCCTCCCTATGGACTTATGTGGACCTGTCAAAGTTGCTAGCCAAGGTGGAAAGAAGAACATTCATGTAGTTGTTGATGACCATTCAAGGTTCACCTGGACCATGTTCTTAAGGACCAAAGACGAATCCTTTTCAGTGTTCATGACTTTTGCCGAGCAGATTCAGACAAAAGTGGATGAGAAGATTGTTGGGATCAGGTATGACCATGGAATGAAATTTAAGAATGCCAAGTTTGATGAGTTTTGTAATGTACATGGGACTCATCATAACTTCTCTGCTTCAAGAACTCATCCACAAAATGGTGTAGTATAAAGAAAGAATCGTACCTTGGTAGATATTGCTCGAACTATGCTAATTGATGCTAAAATTTCAATGAGTTTTTGGGTAAAGGGTATCAACATTGCATGCTATGTGATCAAAATTTGTATCATACGGTCCAATCTTGAAAAGACTTCTTATGAGTTATTGAATAAAAGAAAGCCCAAGCTGAGTTATATCAAGGCTTTCGGATGTAAATGCTTTGTATTAAATAATGGAAAGGACGACCTTGGTAAATTTGATCTGAAAAGTGATGAAGGCATCTTTGTAGGCTACTCATCTAATATCAAAGCCTAAAGAATCTTCAAAAAAAGGACAAAATGTGTTGAACAAAGTGTGCATGTCATCTTCGATGAATCTGGAGCCCCAAGTGAAGATAAGGTTCAAGAAGATACTGACTTAGAAGATCATCTTCAGCATCAATGCAACTCTGAAAGTAAGGAAGGGTTAGAAGAAAATAGTAATGATGCTGCAGATATTTAGGGACCTAGTACTCCACAAATCCCTCGGACTATACCGGGACTAAGTCCAATCTCTGGAGAGTTTCAGTCTCCTCAAGGAGATCCATCTGAGGGGCCTGATGCCTGCCAGTACAACCACTTCAGCAAAGGTCAAACTGGAAACAAAAGTCCTCGTACCCTCTGGATAAAATACTTACTCCATTAGACTCAAGAATGCAAACTAGGTATCAGGCTAGAAATATGTGTGCCTTTTCAGCTTTTCTGTCATAAATTGAACCCAAAAATGTGAAAGAAGCTTTAAAGGATGTGTACTGGGTGAATGCTATGCAAGAAGAACTTCATAAATTTGAGAGAAGTAAGGTGTGACACCTGGTCCCTAAGCCTGCTGATAGAATTGTTATTGGGACTAGGTGGGTTTATAGAATAAAGCTGATGAATATGAACTTTTGGTGCAGAGCTACAATCAAGAGGAAGGTATAGACTATGATGAAACCTTTTACCCAGTTTCTAGGATGGAAGCAATCAGGATACTCATTACCTTTGTCACATATATGGAGTTCAAGCGATACCACATGGATGTAAAGAGTGCTTTTCTGAATGGGATGCTAATGGACGAAGTGTATGTAAAGTAGCCCGCTAGTTTTGAAGATTTTGATCATCCTCTGCATGTGTTCAAAATGGACAAAGCTCTCTATGGTATAAAGCAAGCTCCTAAAGCTTGGTATAAGAAGTTTTCTAAGTTTCTATTGTAAAATGTATTCAAACGAGGGAAGCTATATAATACACTATTTCTAAAAGTTAGAGGAAGTAATTTGTTAATTGTGCAAGTCTATTTTGATGTCATCATCTTCAGAACTACAACCAGTTCCCTATGTGATGAATTTGCCAAGTTGATGGGAACTGAATTCGAAATGGGTATGATGGGAGAGCTAAATTTCTTCCTCGAGTTGCAGATCAAACAGGCTTCAAATGGAACTATGATATGTCATCAAAATTACATCAAAGAGTTATTGAAAATATTTCATACGGAAGAATCCAAGTCAATTGATACCCCGATCATAACTTCTTCAAAATTGGACATGGATGAACCTGGTCCCTCCGTGAATAAGACTATGTATAGAGGGATTATCGGTTCTTTGCTCTATCTAACTACAACCAGACCTGATATTATGTTCAGTGTAGGAATGTGTGTAAGATTTCAGGCATGTCTGAAGAAATCTCACTTGAAGGCTGCCAAAAGGATTCTCAGATATCTCAAGGGGACACCATACCTAGTCCACTTCTATTCTACTGGGATAATTTTGATCTAGTTGGATATACAGATGCAGATTATGCAGGGTACCTGGTTGATAGGAAAAGCACCTCAGGAATGGCTCACTTTCTAGGCTCATTTTTAATCTCCTGGGGTACCAAGAAGCAGAATTCATTGGCCCTTTCAACGATTGAAGCAGAATATGTAGCAGATGCATCATGTTATGCTCAACTTCATTGTATAAAACAACAATTGGAAGACTTTGGGATATATTCGGAGTATGTTCCCTTATTTTGTGATAACACTATTGTTGTAAACATGTCCAAGAATCTGGTCTATCATAATAGAACCAAACACATGGACATCAGGCATTATTTCCTAAGAGACATTATAGAGAAAGGATTAGTAAGGATGGTTTTCTACAAAACTGAAGATCAAATTGCAAACGTTTTTACAAAGTTACTCATTAAGGACCAGTTTGAGGAAAATCATTTAAAGTTAGGACTCATAAAGTTGAACTAATCCCTCTCATTTTGCACTCTATTTTCTCTTAGTATTGGTTATGATTAGGAAGTAGGTATCTGAGTAAGAAGAATGTCACTTTTGCCTAATTTAGTCTCATATATTTACAGATATACACCATGGTACTGAGGAGAGGATGAAAAAGGAGATGGGATAGATTCAAGCATGAACTTTCAAATCCATGAAGGGACCTGGTCCCTTCAGAGGTTAGTATCATTCCATACTTTTTAAAAGTTTTAAAAACTTGGTTAAGTGTTGCAACGTGGTTTCCCGCCTGTCCAAAAAAATGCAACTCTTCTTTAAGTCCAATCGACATACCCAATCTAGCTGAACATGTTGCTTCATATCACCTAATTCAATCTGAACTATTACCTAGTCATTGTCGAACTCCTACCTTAACGCTGATCATATCTCAATCAGCCCCTCATTTCTCATCCTTAAATGATCCCTTGATACCTCAGAAAACTCCTCCTCTATCTCCAGTGGATACTAATCTTAAAAATCCTTTCTTAAACGTTCAATTCAATCACTCCTCCTTACCAGTCATTGCTACTCTCACGAGTAACTTTTATCCAAAATTATCCCTTTCTCTACTCCTTCACTCATTACTTGTCAAGAAAAACTTGATGAATCCTCTGTTTCTCAAAATATCAGCACTGTCCCTCCTGAATCTGGGGAAATTGCAGTCTCTTAACCTTGTACCTTAGAAACAACAAAGGCAATTTCCCCGAAAAATGCTGAGTTATAGGGACCTGGTACTGAAGTTGTTCATGAAAGTTAATCCGCTGATAAGCAGATATTCGATGGAGACCTTCCTGATAGGAGAGATACATCTTCTAACATTTTGGCTGCTAGTGAGGAATTAGTTGTGCAAGGTTTGACTGATCTGGCTGTTGGAGAATCCAAGAATGATAATGTTAAGGGGATTTCTATATCTCATCAGTTTACTTCTCCCACTCTATCCCCTCAACCTAAATGGGATGATACTCCAGGATCACTTGTCACTAGAAGACAAGTAGAGGCATCTGATGATGAAGAGGAAGATGAAACTGCTAGTGATGCCTCACTATCGTAGAAAATGACTAAGTAAAAAACATCTGAAACTACAGGCGGACCATCCAATAAAGTTAAAGTCCATGGAATTCGAGGGAGTTCTATGCATATTATGGATGTTGCCTTAAGGAAGAACAAGTCAAAAACAAAGAAAAAAATTCATTGATGATGAGGTTTGCCTCAGAGGTTGATATACCAGATGATGCAGTGATGTATGTTGACGGAGTAACTTTAAAAACTGAAGAGGATATAGATGAGGATGTGGCTTGAAGTGTGTCTCAAAGTTGTACCAAAGCCTTATCTAGTACTGGAATGAATTCTAGGAAAGGAGTGGGAAAGGGAGTGCTAGCCAAGATGAAACTTTTGCCTATTGGGACAAAATGTAAACAAGGATGTGAACACAGTGCTGAAGGACCTGGTCTCTCTCCAAAGTCTTCCAAAATCCTCCAAGGCTCTATATCTTATATGTAGGGACCTAGTCCCAGTGTTGTGACCTCTAAGCCCAAAAAAGATGTCAAAGTGCTCACTAGAAAATAAAGGCAAGACATTCTGAAAAACACAATAACGGTAGGCACAAGTTCAGAAAGATCAATCTTGACAGAGTCCTTGACCAAGTTCAAAAAGATCAATCTTTCTGCCATCATGATAGAGTCTATGCATAAGGTGATGAATGAAAAAGATGCGAAACATGGGTTGGCTTATGGATTCCTGTTGAATAGAGTTTTTGAGAATTTTAAAGTTCCTTGCTTAGATGTTAAGGCAGGCTCTGTCAAGCAGATGTTCACTCTATCTACATTGGAGGATTGCGAATGTGTTAAAAGAAAAGGCGGGGCGAAGTCAAAGTCTACCATCTCAGAGCTAATCAATGCATAGACCAGGTGACAGGTGAATTGGGTGATATGACTGTCTTAATGGCCTAGAAAGATGTTGAGATTGCCATCTTGAAGGCTGCTCTGTTGAAGGCAAATACAGAGGGACCTGGTGTGGTTGACGCACTTCGTGCTGAGAATGGTGACTTGAAGGCAAAGATTTCTACTTTGGATACTAAGGTTGAGGATCTGACCCAACATCTTTTCAAGAATTATGCTGCTGAAAATGAACGCATGACCCTTCTTCTCCGTCAGCTACCTGGTTCCCCTAAGTCCTAAACCTGTCTATCTAGTCATCATCATGTTTATCCATTCCTCTTGTCCCTTCCCAATCCATTTGGCATCTGTTGTTTATCTAAGGTTTTGTTACTTTTTATTAATTACGTTGCATGATGCTTTCTGTATTTATGGATAATGAATATCATTTGTTTGATGTTCTGTCTTCTACTTCTGTCTTCTTTTGTTTTCTTTCCTCTTGCTCATATAAGTATTACCTCAATGGCTATGGATTCACATATAGTGCTTCTATTTTTTCTTGGTTTACTATTTCTCCTGTTTGATGATACCAAAAGTAGGAAAGCATAAGTTTAGTTTGTGAGGAGATTAGCATGTGAAATATGGTGCTTCTGGTTTTGCTTGCTTACTTTTTCTACTTGTTCTTGATTGAGTATTAATTCAGGGGGAACAAGTTCTCAGGGGTAACTGGTTCATGTTGGTAAAAGATATTGAAATATAGGTTTGTCATCATCAAAAAAGGGGAAATTGTTAAGTTCTTAGTTTTGATGATGGACAACCTATTGTAGGGACCTGGATCCTACTGTAGTATAGGTTCTATGATGATTACAAACCTTTCAGGGACCATGTCCATGATCATTTCATGCATACCTTGGTAGTCAACGTCACAACTGTATTTTGTACTCTTGGTAGAAAGTTGGTGGGCACGGCAGCATAGGCTCTGCAACCTTCTATCCTCAATCAATGAGAAGAGCTCTAGGTTTTCATGTGTCATATATATGCTAAAGGATTCAAAATGAAAACCTAGTTTTTGCATTAGATCACAAAGATCTTTTCTCTTAGCAAAAACAAAACATAGCCTCAGCTGCAACAGGGACATGCTTGAGCAAACTTATTTTGTCATTCGTTCTTGTTGTATTTGAGTCTATATAATTTTTTCTTTCACTTGTAATACTACTCTTTCTAGTAAATATGTTGTAGGTGTTTTGTATTGTTCTTTCCTTTGTCTTGTTAATGATGTTTAGCTTGAGTCAGCTGACATCCGAAGACTAGAGTTAGTCAGTGATTTGAATCGACTAGAGTTAGTCTTTTCAGTTGTGGCAATAGAGTTATTGCTTTGGAGTCTTGTAATAGAGTTATTGCAAGACATTTAAGGATTAAGAGTTTAATCCTTGCAACTACGAAGTCTGTATTCAATATTTCTTGAAGATAGTGAAGTGATTGAGAAATCCTACGAGGTAGGTCGTGGTTTTACTCCCTGAAGAAAGGAGGTTTCCACGTAAAAATCTTGTGTCTCTTATTTTTTCAGAACTTTACTGTTCTTGATTACTGTTGTACTGTAAACGCGTTCAAGGACGTGGTCCCTAGTCTGGCGGGTAAACCTTACAATTCTTCATAAACAATTGCATGTTGTATTGGAAGGAAGATAGTTTACTTGATTCATGCAAAATTTGTGGTGCATCCAGTTGGATAGTAAATACACATAACGAGGAAGCAAAGAATAAAAATGGTAAAAAGGTAGCATAAAAAGTTTAACGCTATTTTCCATTAAAGCCTAGGCTTTAAAGGTTATTTATGTCTACAAAGACATATAAGAGAGATTGTCAGACAGTTATAGCCTAGTAGATAGATGATATGTAATTTCATAGAAGTTCAAGGTAGTAGTGGGGGTACTTTAGTTATGTGGAACAGCACGTTCTAGAATGGAGTGCTAGTTGAAGTTGGTCTTTACACCATCACTTTGAAATTTGAATCTGTGTAGGACTCATTTACTTAGTTTCTCACTGATGTGTATGCACCTCACATTAGAATTAAAAAACTTGAATACTGGGAGGAAGTGGCAGCAATTAAAGAGCTATGTGGGTACCTTGGATTGGCTGTGGCAATTTCAACACTATTAGTCTCATGTCAGAAAGAATGGGATGCAGCAGGATCACTAATGTTAAGTCTAATTTCAATAGATGGATTGAAGACTTGGAACTACATGATCCTCCTCTGAATGGGGGTAACTTCACATGGTTCAGTGGTGTTGGTCACAGGAGTGCTGCAAGGATAGATAGATTCTTGTACTCAATAGAGTGGGAGGAGTCCTTTAGAAGCATAAGGTAATGGATTCTTTTGAGAGTAGTATCCGATAATAGTCCTATCATTCTTGAATGTGGGAAGTGGGAGAAGAGGCAAGCTATCTTTAAATTTAAAAATTGGTAGCTCAAGGTGGAAGGCTTCAGTGACCTGGTTAGGAGTTAGTGGAATGACACTATAGTTGAAAGTTGGCCTGACTAACAGTTTTGCACAAAGCTTAAAATATTAAAACACAAACTCAAAGTCTAGAATTGGATATGACAGAAGATAAGATGGTATTGAGAGCGACAATTTTAGTGGAATTAGAAGCAATGGCTAAGAATGAAAACTCATCACAGAGACAAAAATATAGAATCCTGTAGTTGAACCAAGGTAACAACAACACTAGATTTTTTTAGAGAATGGCTTCTGCTCATAGGAGGTGTAATACTATTGATAGACTAGTGGTTCAGAGGGAAGAGATCGAGGTGACTGAAGAGATCAAAATGGCAATGATAGATTTCTACAGTAATCTCTACACAGAATCTAAACCATGGAGACCTTCTTTTGAGTTACTGGATTGTCCTAAGATCACCAAGGTGGAACAAGAATGGATACAGAGACCTTTTTCAAAAACAGAAGTGTTCCAAATTGCCAACCAATGTCATGGTGACAAAGCACATAGGCCTGATGGTTTCACTATGCAATTCTACAAGGAGTGTTAGGATATTTTGAAGGAGTACCTTACGCAAACTGTCCATAATTTCCATCAAAATGAGATTTTTGAGAAGTCCTTCAATGCTACTTTCATAGCCCTCATTCCTAAGAAGGCGGGGATTGAAGAACACAAAGATTTCAGGCCAATTAGCTTAATTGGAAGTGTCTACAAGATCATATCTAAGCTTATCACTGAAAGGTTGAAAATTGTAATGGGGAGGCTAGTTGATGAGCATCAGATGGCATTTTTGAAAGGTAGACAAATAATGGATGCATCTTTGCTGGCCAATGAGTTGGTGGACTCAAGGGTGAGATAAAAAAGTTCTAGAATTTTATGCAAACTGTACATTAAGAAGGCCTATGAATATGTCAACTGGTCATTCCTTCTTTAAGTCTTGAAAGATATGGGTTTTGGTGACAAATGGATCAACTGGATAAGTTTCTGCATCTCTACTATTAAATTTTCCCTCAAAATAAACAGTAATACTGAAGAATTATTTTCTTCCCAAAGGGGTTTGAGGCAGGGTGATCCCATGTCCTCTTTCCTCTTTATTCTAGCTATGGAGGGGCTTAATAATATGATGAGAGTGGCCAAGAGGAATGGGTGGATCAGAGGCTTTAGTGCTCACCCCACCAGGGCCATCACCATGGAAGTTACTCATTTGTTATATGTTGATGATTCACTAGTATTTTGTGATGCAGGTTTGGCTCAGATCAGGTACCTAAGAGCCTTTAAGGCATGTCTAGGTTTCATGTCAATTGGAATAATATTTTTATTCCCCCAGTCAATCAGGTGGATAACTTGCTCTTATTAGCAGACAGCCTTGGTTGCCAGATAGAATTATTGCTTACAAAATATCTAGGTTTACCTTTGGGAGCAAAGAATAAAGAAACTGAGGTGTGGAGTGAAGTGTTGGAGAAGTGAGGCAAAAAGCTAGCTAGATGGAAGAGTCGGTACCTTTCTTTATGAGGTAGGTTGAGACTTATCAAATCTGTAATGGACGCCCTCCCCACTTACATGATAAGTTTATTCCCATACCCAAGAGCATTGAGAAGAAAATCAACAGTTTATGAAGATCCTTCCTATGGAAAGGATGTAAGAAGAAAAGAGGCTACAACTTGGTCAAATGGGACATCCTTACCCCCAATAGAAATCAAGGGCGGTTAGGGATAAAAAAATTTAGCATACAAAATGATTCCCTTCTGCAGAAGTGGCTATGGAGGTTTTGCACAGAGGACATGGCTCTATAGAGAAGACTTATTGCTGAAAAATATGGTTTGATCAACTAGTGGTCAACTGAGGAGGCTACGGGTATATTTGGCTGCTGTGTTTCAAAATCTATTAGAAGGTTATGGCCACAATTTTACTCTAACATTTCTTTTAAAGTGGGAGATGGTGTAAGATTTGATTTCTGGAATGAACTATAGATCAGATAAAATAGCCTGAGAACTATGTTCCCCCATCTTTATATCCTAAGTTCACAAAGAAATACATATGTGTCACAATTATGGAGTTAACAAGGATGGGACTTGATTTTTAGAAAAGACATAAATGATTGGGAGATATCAGAAACTGCAAGACTTGTCCAAATTTTGAATTTGTTCCCTGGGATCTCTAATGGAGTCGATAAGCATATTTGGTTACTTCACAAAAAAGGTTTATTTACAGTTAGATCTTATTATTGGAAGGGTAAAAATAGCCTTCCTAATTCAGGCCTTTAGCCTTGGGCGCTAGTCTGGAAAGTCAAAAGTCCCCTAAAGGTATCTTGTTTTGTATGGTTGACAGTCAGGCTATCATGTGTAACTCATAAAGTGCTAGAGGGAAAAGGAATGCAGATTTGCTCAAGATGCTTCATGTGTGATCAAAATGCATAAACTAATTCGTACTTGTTCTTACACTGTAAAATAGTTATTGAGCTGTGAAGGACATTCTTTTGTATCCTAGGGATCAGTTGGGTAATTCCCAGGACTTCTATGGAGTTAATCAACAGTTGGAAAGGGATTAATAGAAGAGGGTCAAAAGAAGAATGGTGGTTGACTATTCTAACTTGCATATGGCGGACACTATGGAAGGAAAGGAATGCTAGATGTTTTGAAGGAAAGAGCAACAACACCCTGAAAATCAAGAGTCAGTGTCTTAGTTTTCTCTACTTTTGGTGTAAATAGGAGTTGGGGGAGAATACAATAACTTTAGTTGATTTCAAAGGTGATTTGTAAAGCTTTTGTTGGCTGTTTTTGTATTTCTCTAATAGGAACCCTACATGTTATGTGGGTTGTAAGCTTTTCCATTCCCATCATTTTTTGGATGATGAGTTTGATGTGAATACAAAGTTACCCTTGACTCAAAAAAAAAAAAAGACATTTTCTCGAAAGACATGGAATCATAATGAAAGAGTTGATGATAGAACAATGAGGCACCTGACTGATTCAATGGCATGGAAATTATTTGATGAAATTTATCCCTCATTTGTGGCCGAGCCTCGTAATGTTTAACTTAGACTTTCTAGTGATGGATTTTAGCCATTTCGGATTTCATAAACCTCATATAGCATTTGGCATGTGGTACTTATTCCTTATAATTTACCACCTTCGTTGTGTATGAAGCAAGAAAATTTCATTATGTCCATGTTTATTCCTTGTCTAAATGGTCTAGGAGATGCAATTGACATATATCTTCAGCCCTTGATGAAGGAATCGAATGAGTTATGGAAAACTGGTGTTGAGACCTTTGTTGCATCAACAAAATAGAATTTTAAGTTACATGCTTCTTTGTTATGGACCATTAAAGAATTTCCAGCATATGAAAATTTATCTGGATGTAGTATATAAAGAAAAATGGCATGTCAATGTTGCAACAAAGACACTTCCTCATTCAAACTGGATAACGGTAAGAAACAATGTTTCATGGGTCATCAGTTTTACCTTCCTCTAAATCACAAATGGAGAAATGATAAGAAATCATTTGATGGTACAAAAAAGCAAAGGCTCCCACCAAATTTGTTTACTGGTATTGAAAAACTTGATAAAGTACAGGTTCTTAAAGGAAGACAGTTAACAAATGATCCAAAGAAAAAGATCAAGATATCACATGATCATCGAAAGGATAATTGGAATAAAAGGAGTATCTTTTTTGAACATCCATATTAGGAATTTTTCTTGTTGCAAATTAGTTTGGATGTTATGCATATTGAGAAAAATATAGGTGAGAGTTTTTCGGGGATGTTCATGAATGCCAAAGGAAATACCAAGACACCATTAACACTCGGCTAGATTTGAACGACAGGAACATTAGACCGGAATTGCACCCTATCAAAAAAGGAGTAAAATATGAAATTCCAACTGAATGCTACACTTTATCTCCCTAAGAAAAGTAAAACTTTTGCCTCTTCTTAAAGAATTTAAAGGTCCTTGATGGATTTTCATCAAATATTTCTCAACGTGTTAACTTGAAAGATCACAAGATTTCTGGCTTAAAAAAGTCATGATTGTCATGTTCTTTTGCAACATTTGTTCCCTGTTGCACAATGTGGTATGTTGTCAAAGGCAGTGTGTGAACCTCTTATTGAGTTGGCTTTATTTTTTAATGTTCTTGGACAAAAGGTATTAAAGACTGAAGCCTTGGAACAAATTGAAGCTCAAATTCCAGTAACTCTTTGCATGTTAGAAAAGATTTTTCCTCCATCATTTTTTGATGTCATGATGCACTTGCCTATTCACTTAGCTAATGAAGCTAAGCTTGTCGGACTTGTTCAGTAACGGTAGATGTATCCTATAAAACGGTTGTTATATTTTTTGAAATCTCTCATTAGTAATAGGGCTTGTCCCTAAGGTTCCATTGCAGAGGGTTACCTTGCAATTGAATGTATGACCTTATGTTCAGGGTATCTGCATATAATTGACACAAAGTTTAATTGGCCAGAAAAAAATTATGATGGTGGTTTAAAAAAATCTGATGGAGGCTTATCTGTATTTTGTAAATATAGAAAAGCATTGGGAGCTCCAAAACAACAACCTGATCCTAACGCAAATGAATTGGAGCAAGTACATATATACAAACTAAAGAATTGTAATGAAGTCCTACCATTTCTAGAGTATGAAAATTTTTCCTTTATATCATATTCCATTCTTTTTGTTTTCTTTCGGATCGTTTTTTTAAAATATGAATTTGTGGTTCAAATGAAATTTGTAGCGAGTTTGAACAAATTCATGGAGATACTACTAAACACTTGTCCGATGCAGAATGGAATAGGGAGCTTATCAAATGGTTTAAACATAGGTGAGTAATATATGCACACCAAATTTGGAAATTTAATATTATATTACACATTCTGTAGTAATTAACTTTATTTTATTGATAGGTTGCACAATTGCATACAAGAGATGATAGTCCGATCATGAAAGATCTGCTCGCACTTTCACATAGCCCTACGTCATATTTATTACATTATAGTGGCTACATTGTGAATGGATATAGATTTCTTGTAGAAGATTATGATATAAATTAAGGACTCAAAATTGTGGTGTGGTTGTTGTCGGTGAGACTGGTGACCATAGTGAGAATATTGATTATTATGGAGTTTTAACTGATCTGCTTGAATTGTAATTCATGGGTTGAAGAGTGAGTTTGTTTAAATGCAATTGGTTTGATGTGTATGATAAAATGAAAAGAGTGAAAACAGATGAATATGCATCGTAAGTGTTAATTGGGGTCGATTTTTTAAAACTAATGAACCTTTGGTATTAGCGGACTAGGCATCTCAAGTATTTTATGCTAATGATAATTCCAATAAAGGTTGGCGTGTAGCAACAAAGATACAACCTCGTGATTCCTATGAAATTATGGAACAAGTGGATGATGATATTGTAGATATAGAAAATCTTACTCAAAAAAGGCGAAAAAGAACAATCGAGGTGAAATATCTCTTTATGCGTTAGCATATTAACTGTCTTTACAATGTTAATTTTTCTATTCTTTTGTAGGTTGAATATGAAACCTTCAAAGAATGAAAATGCGGTGGCATCCATTGTGAAATCTACAAGCAAATATGTGTTTGTTCCATCAGGTATTATAGCGAAGGGACCAGGGAGAGGGCTCAAGTCTTTGAGCAGTTTAAGGAGAGTATCTAGAACTACTATTCCATCTTTTTCATCTACTGAAGAAGTTGTTCAATACATCTAAACAGTTGAAAAAAGTATGGTTTCTCCTTGACTAATTTTTCTTTTAGTTCTTTGTTATTATTGCTGTATTTTTGTGTTAATGAGTTATTTTTCTGAAGTTCTTTTTTTCTATTTGTAACTTGAGGTTCTATGAACTTACCTGTTGTTGCATGAAATAATTTAACATTTATACCTCTGTCGCAAATTCCTTTTTTCCTGTTGTTGCAGTCTCCTCCACACCTTCATCATATAGACAACACTCAGTATACTCCACATGTATTTGCAACCTTTATAACCTCTCCTTAGTCACTAGTATATTCTGGTAGGCAAGCCAGCCAATCATCCGATACATGTATATGCAACCTTTGTAACCTATCCTTAGTCACTAGTATATTCTGGTAGGCAAGCCACCAAATCAGTCTTTATTTTGGTAACATTATAGAGATCCAGGCTAAGTCAGCGTCCCTCATTGTATATTTGCTTGTTTGATCACTTTTTGAGGCATCAACTCACTGTCTTGAGAAAATAAAAATACTAACTCGGATAAGCTTGGGCCGGATCCAGTAGGAAAGTAGAGCTCGAAGGAGCCACTCTGAGAGGGGGTAGGTGAGACTTCTCTAGGATACCTTAGACTGTGGCAAGATCAGCTTCCCAACCCCAGCGATATATAGAAGCCTGAGTAGAAGGGGCACTCGACCTCCTAGCCCCACCTGCTCGACTGCTCTCACCCTCCTCCCCCACCTTCCTCTTCTTTTTACTTCCTTCTTGAATGCCCCTACCCTGCAAGGGGTTATACGCCACCTCATAGTCATTCATAGTGTCTTGGATCTCTCGAGTCATGTCCACCCTATAAAAGAGTACGATAACCAAAGAAGGCAGGAAAAGATCTTATGCCGACCTCTCTTAAAACTAAAAATACTTCCACTCATCCGCAATTTGAGCCCCCACATTCACCTGGATCCCTGCAATGGTAAAAGCCACCACCATGGATTAATGGAAGGCCACATCTATGATGTTTCCCAAGGTTCGTATCCTCCTGGAGAAAATCTGTAACCACACCCTTGCCTCGGATGAGAAATAAGTGCTCTTAGTTCCTCTGGTGCTGGACTATCTCTCCTCGATAGCTCATCCTTCCAGTGCCAAGACCCCTGCCACCCACTCTAAATTTAATGCCCGAATCTTTGCCTCATAGGCAGCATTGGAAGGTTTTGGGATACCTCAAATATCTTTGATGGTCACCGTATCCACTAAGACCCTCTTGCCTCAGACATAGATAGTAGGGTGAGGTGTTGACCAGTCCACAGTAGGGAGATTTGCATAAAACTCCTGAATAACCTCTATATTATGTTGAGGAACAGGCTCAGTCAATGCCTTCCATCCGAAGTCCTTCAGTTGGGCGTAGAAGCCCGATAGCTCTTCCACTACGTGGGTTATCACCATGCCCCGCTCGAGAAAGAAACCCCTGTTATACAATCCTTCCTCGTAGCAGTCACGACATTCTTCATTGGAAAATCGATGGTAAGTGGGTTGTTGGGATATTATGATCCTATAAATACAACATAAATAGTTAGAACCATATCAAACACCAAGGGAGAGAAGGAGAATTCAAGTTTTTAGAAAAAGAAAGAAACTGGGGACATACTGCCAATACAGTTGCAGCGGTAAAGTTACCACTATAATGGATAATCATCTTCACCCTCCAACCTCCCCTCCCATGGTGGATTTTTAATTTTCTCTGTAATTTTAAAAATTATGCATATATCGGGCTTAGGGAAGTGTGTGAGAACCTTTTAACACTAAAATGGGGGTATGAGACACCCAAATTCAATCCCAAAATTGAAGGAATTCGTTAGAGAAGATGACTTTTCATATTTAACCCTCCCATGGATGAAACCCACCATGAACTACGTCAATCATACGTCCCGAATGCTATAGGAGCATTGAAAACGTAAGAAAACTAAGCATACCAACTAATATACTCAAGAACACTACCAAAATTCAAGTTCAAAAAGTTGCACCCAAGACCACCTGAATTCCCTCTATTCTAATGTAATTCTATGATTCTATAATGATAAATATGTTAGGTAAGTATAAGAGGCAAAGAAAATACCTTGAATCTGTTGATAGGGAGAGATTATCGTAGAGAGTTTGAAAGGATTTGAGAGAGAGTGAAGTGAAAATGGGGGAAAATTTTAGTTTCCTCTACTTAACAGCTGCGAACCGCTACCGCGGTAAACCTATTATGAACCAACTTCACCTTGACTTTTCATTCTCGGTGATAGTATAATAAATTTGAGTAGTTGTTGCGATAATAAATTGTGTGATCCATTTAGGGAAAAATATGGGAGTAACCGTCGGGCCTAGATTTGGAAATGTTTTTAACGGGTGCCCATTAAGGGGCATGGATGTATGATGAGCAAGCAATAATTAATTCTCCTAATGGCATTTTTTAGCCAAGAATCCGTCGAGTTCTCAGGCAAGTGTTTTGACCTCACCCTTTGGGGCGTTCGGGGATGAACGCTAGATAAATTGATATCTAATGTAATAACCCAAACACTCGTTATGTGTTAAAACACCCTGAGAATAATTTATGATGAATAATGGGCTCAATATGGATTGGGAAAATTAAGTTAGGGAGGAAAATTGGGACCTAAGGGAATTGGGCCAAGAGGCCCAATAAAGGATTGGACCGACCTATCGGTAACCGCTGCAGTGATTGATTAATCATTAAAGTGATAACACTGCATTAAAAGTTCCGTTGCAACGATAATAGGTAGTAGCCCAGCCGAGGGATTTTTAAAAACCCTCCCTTGTATTATTTTCCCAGGTCGCCCCTTTCTTCCAAAAACACCCTGAAAAACCCTACTCCTCCAGCCATGAAATTTCAAAGACCTAGGTTTATGAAAGAAGTTACGAGGAACATTTGGAGGGAATCTGACATGGTAATACATCTATCACACGCGGGACAGCTCACTCCTCTCAGTAAAAGTATGTTTCACCTAAGAGGTAAGCTAAGATTTATTTTGTAGCAACTAGACTTAGGCTAGATGTATTTAATATTAATAATGATGTCGGGAGAATCATATGTTTGGCCTTTGGGTGCAGAGTTGGGTGGATGGAGATTTTTAAAAATCTGAATAGGCTCAATTTTATTAGATTATTTAATGTTATGATAATGTTCGATTGGGCTAACTGATGGATAGGAAAATGGAACGAATGTGCGTAGTGTATTATCTTTCAGGTTTTGAGTATAGTGGGAAGTTGAATAAAATAGAATGAAATAGTAAAATGGCAAAGTTAAGGTGAGTCAACTAATATATAAATGCTTAAATGCCCAAATTGCGTGAGTTAAGCCCGTACAATTCTAATGCCTTTCATAATTGATGTTTACCAGAATTTATTAAGATGAGAAAGTGAGTAAAAAAGGTAGTGAGACGAGATAGTGAGTAAAAGGTGTTGAGAAGAGACAACAAGTAAAAAGATATTGAGACGAGATAGTAAGTAAAAAGGTATTGAGGTTTGCCGGTGTGCAGAGTTGGCATTGCTTGTTATATCGTTGTGATCAATTGTTTTTGTTATTAGAAGGTAATGTGAAAATCTCGAGGTTGGGATACAGTTAGAGGGAAAGTGCTTAATAATGAGAACTTGGGTGATGACAACCCCATAGGGGTGTTTTTTAATTTATGAATATGTATTATATGTGAAGAATGAGGTCACCAAATTAATGAATTATACTGGATTGATCCATGGTGGTTTGTGGACTGACATTGTTATTATCTATTGCATTAATTATGATTTATTGATTTCATGCACTCATTCATATGCATTGGGATGATATGTTGTGAAATGGGTCGGGTACCATGCCGGTACAGATATGGTATGTTGTGATTTAGGTCGGGTACCATACTGGTATAGATATAATATGGGTCGGGTACCACACCGGTATGTTTTGATGTTGTTGGTGATGAGATGGGAAGGGACAAGGAGAGATAATGCGTACATCTTACATACATGCATTCTTGCATATGTTTAAATGTATAATCATTTTATTATGCTCTCATACATGTTCTTATTATGGTGATTAGGTGAAGATGGTACAAAGGTATGTTAGGTCCCTAGGTGGGATGAATTGAGAATGAGACCTCACGGTCCCCCTGAGAGGACCAGTTGCAATAGTATATGATTGACAGGTGTAACACCCCGTATGTTTTCGAACCTAACTTAGTTAATTTCCGTAACATTCATGGAGACATAAGAGATTTGATGAATTATAAATTAATTTGTGGGCATTCATAAGTCTTGTGCCATTGGGCCCAAGTGAGGCCCAAAAATCATAAGAAGACATGGCCCCAAAATGGAAATTTGACCCATTCTTCCACTACTCTTTCATTGACCAAGTAAACACACTAAATGTGTGGATAAAGATAATTATAAAGGGGATATATAAGTCAAGAAATAAGAATTTTATTACATAAAAGCACACATGCCTTTTCTAACATTATCTCTCACACAAAACCCTAAGGAAACTACTTGTTGGGCCAAGATCACTCTTTGGTAAGTATTTATTCTAATGATTTAGTATATTATATGTTTAATATGGTGTATAAATCATGTTGGTTGTGTTGTCAAAGTATTGGACAGTGTGCTATGTGTAAAACTGTCTATTTTTGCGATCGGAGACTGGTTTTATCTTGTAAACTTGAACATGGACTTGTGGTCTTGAAGGAAGTGAACTTGATGGATTCAATATTTTCATGTGATATGTGATTATAGTCTTACCATGTTTTATCCTTGTGTATAATAGTTGAGATTGTTATTGTGAAATTGGTTATGGATTTGGTGACGTATTGCCCGAAAAGTGTGATTTTGGAGTTGTTTGTGTGCGTTATGGAACCATGAGTGTTTTATGGCATCCAAGTGACCAAGTACATGTAAATAAAGGTTTACTTATGGCGTTAAACCAATTATCACACAAAAGGACCCAAAAAGAACCCATTTTGGCCGATTTGGGCATCTGCCCCCGTAGACGAAGGCACCTGCGGGCGCAGATGCCAACGCCGGTGCCTCTGGCATATGCCAAAGTCCACCTGAGGGCACACCTCAGCCACCTGCGGGTGCAGGTAGCTTCGCAGGTCACCCCAGGATTCGATTTTGTACGTCTTCGTCTCTATTTGACCCCTGAAGGCCCCTATACCCTTTTTGGATGTAATTATCAACTTGTGGTGCCATTTTAATGACTTTAAAGGGTCGTTTGGAAGTATGTTGGACTATATTAAGTGTGTATTGCTGTTCATAAGTTGTTATGAGGCAAGTTGATTGGGTAATTGCGACGGAATGATAATAAGAAAGCATAAAGGGTGAACGTGGTGTGAAATGCTATTGATGTATGATGTTTTGGTCAATGTGTGGAATGTTATGGTGTTGTTGGTATGATAATGCAGTGGATTGTATTATAAATGGTAAAATGATGTTATATGGCAGTCATATAGTTCGTTGTCGTCTTGTACACCTGTACGATAACTAGTGATTAACGTAAGCTCCGTTATGTACTTGTATTGTAGAGTGAAACGTAAGGAAGGAGATGGACTATTGTGATCATATATAAGCTTGTGTATTTATACTTGGAAGTGAAGGTATGTAAGGTTATTTTATCTGTATCCTTCTGCAGCATAGTAGATACATTGACATATTAGTTGCTCCAATATGAACTATTCTAAGGTATCCTAGTCCCGGTTACCAATTGTTGTTATCACATGTTTCCTATTCATTGAACAAATGTGATTCACATGTCTCTCACTCATTTGTTATTGATCCAAGATTCAAATAATGTTATGACTATTATTGTATCACTCTCAAAAGTAATGAATAAAGTGATGCACATGTGGTTAATGATTGAGTATGGGTGGTAGCTTTGGGGGCAAAAGCCTAGTTCAAGCCGATCCCGAGATTGTTGGATCAGGGGGTAGTCCTAGAGGCATAAGCCTAGATCGGACCGAACCTGACAGGGTGCATCTCTAGAGGTAACAACCTTGCTCGAGCCGAACCTGATAGATTGGTCATGGGTGGCAGCTCTAGAGGTAATAACCTAGCTCGAGCCGAGCCCGATGTATTGATTTATAAGTGGTAGCTCTAGAGGCATAAGCCTAGCTCGAGCCGATCCCAACATAACATTATGTTATGTTAAAACCCACTGTTCAGTCGGGGCCCGGGTATCATAGGTCACAGGCAAAGATGAATAAGCATAGAAGCAAAGAAGCAAAGAAAGTAATGAAAGCAATATACATGGTTCCCAAAACACAGAATGATGACTTATCCGTATTGGTTATTCATGATGACCAAGTAGTCCCGATTGTGATGGTTGAGATACCAATTGAAATCTGCCAGATACCAATTGGACTCTGCTCGGGGAGACAATACTGAGTAGCACGACAGTAGAGAAAAAAATGAAATAGATTTCTAGGTGCGTTGTAGCCTCCTACGTATTTGATATGGACGTCGACACACCAACCCACAGTACTCTACTCGACATTTTCTCTTGTACTGGGAGATCGATCACCTTGGCTATTCTATAACAACCCAAATCCCTGGGTTGTGCGGGCATCTACCTAACACCCAAACTAGATAGGAGAACCCTTGCTAGCTAATTATTCATCTAATGCATAAGTTAAACAATTCATTTCAACGGTGTAATTTAGTCCTCTAATTTAAAATACTCCATCCTCCAACCTATTAATCCAGTTAACGTCATAAGTATAAATCTAGTTTAATACATTTGATAAGTAAAAGTAATGCGAAATATAATCAACAGTGAATCCCCATAAACTAGCCTAAACCGGTACAAGAGCTCTAAAAAAGGCACATGAAGGTCCAGGACACAATATCCATGCAGAATAGAGAGTGATCACCATCGCTACTATAGAAGCCCCAACATATCTGCATCATGGCTATATCCTCGGTAGGAGATATAGTAAGCGTAGCTTAAGTACAACCACACGTACTGGTAGGCATCATCAGCCGACCAGGGTTATAAATAAATAACGTTAATAGAAAATAGGAAAAAATCATAGCATCAAATAAGGTTCCAGTTTCTAATCCCCAATTTATGAAATTATTAGTACTACACTTTTCGCATCTCTATGACCTACCTGCCATTTAATATTTTCGTATATCTTTATCCTTTGACAATCCACTCTAACTTACATTCCTTATCATTTTCCTCTCCCATTACTCTAATTTTTGCAATTCCTAGCCCACTCTAGACAGACTTGCCAACTTCACAAAATTAAGACTTGAGGCCACCCACGATTTGACCGAACTTTCTTAATATTCTACTTACACAATGCACTATGGGGTTTACAACCATTTCGATACTAATGACATTGATCGAACCCTAGTGGGGAGGGACACTACTGCATATCCTGCATACTAAACCATATACATGAGGGAAAAATATCATACATAATGCAGAACATACCTGTCATTCATTCTTCATTACCATACACTACCACCATTATCAAAGGAGCCGGACCACTCAAGGAACTAACATCAACATAAAAGTATAATCAGACTTACAATGCATATGAAAGAATGTATGTATGAAAGATGTGCACATCATCTCTTCCTCTCCTCAATGTCATCAACATCATTTTTCGCATCATGAACATCATGATCAATATCAATATCACTAACATCATTATCAACTCATCAACAAACAACATCATGAACATCATGATTTATATAACATCATTATCATCACCACTACCAACCCATCATCATCAACATGTATGGATATACATATACAATAAACAATCACACAGAGTGCCCAAAAGCGATTATAATTCCTTGGTTCACATGCAAGCACAATACCTTAATCTTATTACCATATATATACTCAGGCATATATATCTAAGTAATTACCTACACCCACACCTTCTACGAGACTGTGATAGTTCTACTGAGATGTCGTTACTAACTCATTCTGTCTACAATCCACACTCATGTTTTCGACATCGCTCTCAATTCCATACTAAATACACTATCAGAATTTCCATATTTGACCTCACTAACCTTACCCTGGTTATTCTATGACTCCTTCCCCCTAATCTACTCTATCACGTACTTTCCACTAGACCATTTCCTAAAATATCCTATCCCTTTGGTTATGTTCATAGGTCACCTAAAACTCCCTTAGGTTACTATTAACCCCTAGTCCACATTTCATTTCGTTAACCTTACCCAATGCTAGATTTAACTATCTAAATTACCAAGAATACCCCTTATCAACCCTAGCTCACTTCTTACTACTCTTTTTTACCATGCTTAACTCACCCCATACTTATGACCCATAGTATTTAATTAGTTAGACTAGATTCTCCCAGGATTCAATCCATTCAACACCATGAATGTCACATCCATGGGGTACAACAAAAGTTAACTATTTTATTAAAGCCTAACCGAATTATTATCGTTTCCATCTTTCAAAACACCATGCCGAATGGCCTAATGCATGAAAACTCCCGATATTACTATTTAAGTTATATGAATCTAACCCAAATCTAATTGCTATAATAAAAATAATAACCTACCTCATAGACGAACCATGTTTTTATTGAGAGGATAAAGTTATCCCGCAAGTGCCAAGCATCTACCCTTGTCGAGTTCCCACTGGTGTACCTCAAAATCTCCCTCATAAAGTTTGGCCTTTAGAATCTCATAGCTATGGAGATGGGGTTTGTTATGGGAGTTTTTGAGGGAAACTAACGTCTGGGGAGGGTTAAAATATACGAGGGTTTTTAAAAATATCATGGGCTGGTTACGGTCGGGTTTCGCTACAGAGGTCATTTTTCTACTGCAGCGGTACCGCTATAGTGGTTAACCTACTGCTACAGCAGTAGGCCACAGACCAGCCCAGTCCTCTTTTTGGGCTATTTGGCCCAATCTCTATGGGCCTCATTCTTTCCCCACAAAATAATTTTTCACAGGTCCATTAAGAGTATTTTAGTCATCGTAAAAATTTTCTAAGGCGGTTTCACACGTAACGACGTTTTGGGTCGTTACACATACCTTGACCAAAGATCTTGGAACAAGCAAGACACACCAAGGTTGCTCTTTCCTTCCCTTCATGACTTCATTAGCACAATTATAGGAGTAATTAGTAACTACTCTTCAAAACACTACTTTGGGAATTCAACCCACAAATTTTATGCTTATTAATGGTCTAAAAAACTAACCTAGGGTCAATTAACCATTAATGAAAACTATAATACTCAACACACCTCCATTAATGGAGTTTCAAAGCTGAAGATTCTATTTTAGAGAATTCAATATCCCCAACTATCAATTTCATGTTTTAGAAACTCTAATTCATATAAGGAAATATTAATTAACAATCTAAAAGTAATTCTAAGTGATACTAACCCAACCCATAGGTTTTCCCAAAAATATCATGAACTTAGGGATTAAATCTCCAAGAATTCTACCATTGAAGATCATTCTAGTGATTTTAAGATGTTATTGGATTGAAAGACGAAAAAGATGGCAGAAGAACTTACCTCAATGAAGAATTTTCATCCAAGGACTTGGAAAATCGCCTCTTAGGGCTTTGGGATGAAGTTTTTGGGTTAAAAACCGCAAAAACATCAAAAATAGGCTTAAATACTGCCCAGGTACCATTGCAGCCGTCAACTTTTCAGCCCGGATAGTGTTCAGTAAAATGGTCACAACATTTTACTCCAAAAAATGATTAATGAACTGTTGGATGCGTTAGAAAGAAAACTCAATGATATTTCAATTGATGGGTATTGGGACCTACAAATCTTTATATTCTAGGAGATATGCTCATTTGAATTTGACCCTAGGTTACACTTATTTCAAAACTCAATTGGTAAGAACACTTATAACTTAAATTTGTGTTAGGGGTATTGTATAACCTTAGTTCATGTCTAATGCACTCTCATACTAAAGAATTGTCCCTATAACTTATGATGAATGAGGTTCTTATGACTTTACCATATATATTTTTAGTAATGAAGGAATGGGTCGTTACATTAGATACCAATTTACCCACCATTCATCCCCAAACAACCATTGGTGATGAGGAGAGTTTTTAGCACGATTCTCAGAATTCAGCATACAAAATAGTTAAGAAACCAACACAACCTCCCATCCACTTCTAAAACACTTTGATAACACTTACCAAACTGTCGTCCCATAAATAACACAAAATAGCTACCCAACCAACCTGTACACCATAGACACCAAGCTCTAGGCACCATCTTTGATCACTATAATCCATGGAATACGATACGTAATAAAATTATGTAATGGGTCATTTAAAATACTTGGAACACCACACAATATTAAGACGCATGAAAATTCAAGGAAAAAATGGAAATAATGGGGAATGACAAATGATGTTTTCTAATTTTTAAAAATTGGAACCTATATTTTTTTCTGCTGCAGCGGCACCTTTACCGCTATAGTTGTACCGATGTAGCGGTGAATCTGCCACTGTAGCGGCCCGCAGGCCAATTGAGGTTACTACTGCAATGGTACTTTTACCTCTGCAGTGGTCTCAAGGTAGTAACTCAGGACCTCGTTCCAGTTCAAGCTATTTTATAACACACCTCTCAAAATCCGACATCACGAACTACCCCATTCATGATAATCTGTATAATCGTAGTTTTATTAACCCGTTTTACATACCGAAAGTTGCTACAACTTTCTAAACTCATCCTCTAACACATTAACCACTCAAATCCACAAATAAACACATCATGACCCACAATTCAACACTAAACCACTCAACACTAGATTTTTAACCATAACCACACTACTCCGTGGTCTGTCATTTCTATACTAGGAAAAGGTTTAGTGGGGCAGTTACACCCTAACCAATGCTATAACTAACACACCACCACCAACACACCTCTATAGGTTTTTATTAACACATAAATTCTCCATCATAATTCATATTAGTCAATTCAACCCTACAACATACCTCAACCACTCAAGGGGAAATACCAACCAAGTATTATCATGTAACAACGAGAGAGCTATGGATATGCCAAAACACATCTAATAACTCTACACCTCTATTTACCCTATACTACAGACCATCAACCAAAATCAAGCTAATAACCTTCTCAACTCAACTACACCACATTCAAGAGATACTATTAACGGATAATTATTCCTATACACTAAGCATTTACGCAATATCAAACCATAATCAGCCAATTACAAGGTCGGTCTAGTAGCCCTGCCTCCTCACTAAGCCAATGAACATTATTCAACTATCACTTTATCCACATCCTTAAAACATAACCCATTTTAAATCATTTATAGCCACCATAGGTTTTGTACAACTGGCTAGCCTACCTTTAGGATATCAACGCCTTTACCCTCCTAAAATTATTCAAGTCACTAACCAAATAAGCTACATAATTATTTATCACATAGTTAAGATTCAACTTAGCAATATCAAGTAA
Organism: Capsicum rhomboideum; assembly: GCA_031232105.1. Classification (NCBI taxonomy): domain Eukaryota; kingdom Viridiplantae; phylum Streptophyta; class Magnoliopsida; order Solanales; family Solanaceae; genus Capsicum; species Capsicum rhomboideum. The sequence continues at coordinate 43,701,345 of CP124715.1, read as the reverse complement.
AACCATTATTACTATCTACCCTTATCATATTACAGGAAATAACCAATTTTATATGCCTAATCGATTTACCTTGCATTAGTGATATCAACTACACAACGTACCTCACATTCAACTTACCAAGTTTGTTCACAATAACTAAGTTCATCTCAGTTTAACCAATTACCTATTAAGACATCATTAACAAGTCAACTCATTAACTAAATTATTCACACAAGGATGACCAAATAGAACTTCAGGCAGGGATACAGTTACCAAAGATCAGACCACACAAGGATCCTAATTATAATTATCAAAGTTTGGACCATACAAGGATCCCAATTATAATCATCAAAGTTCGGACCGCACAAGGATCCTGAGTATATTGACAAAGATCAAATAGAAATCAAGACATACCTCAAAATCACACCCAGCCTTTATAATTTATAAATATTCTTTTGTAACAACTTATCTCATATCACTCATAATGATCATTTGCAATTAAGAAGTTCGGTCATCAAGCAACTAAGTAATAGTATGATCAAAACAATAACCATCCACATAAGTAATGCACATAGCATTCTATCATACCACAACAAAAACATTTAAAACACAAGTATGTTTTTTCCAGTAAGCATAACCGATCAATTAACGAAAGAGTTATGCTTACCAATGGCACTAAAAACTACGATATTCACTACATCAAACAACATAACCACCTAAAAGGTGCATGTATCACTCATGCAAAACATAATTCACAACATGAGAATACAAGTCCTATGCCTCTTATTAACCTCTATCGGTTAGAATAACACTATTCCAACTTTCCAAATGTTATTGAATTACCAATTAGGATAAACTAATCCCAATTGTGATGGTTAAGATACTAATTAGAATATGCTAGATACCAATTGGACTCAACTTAATGAGATAACTCTGAGATAGCATGATATAAAAGAAGAAAGAGAGATAGATTCCTAGATGCCTTATAGCTTCCTACAGATTTGGTGTGGACATCAACACATTAATCCATAGGAATCTACTAGACATTTGCTCTTGTACTAGGAGACCGGTAACCTCGGCTTTGATACCATCTTATCACGACCCAAATCATGGATTGTGCGGGCACCTACCCAACTCTACCCCAGATAGGAGAACCCTTTCCACCCAACCTTAAATCATTGCGAAAAATATTATTAAACCTTAAGCATTAGTAAATAATAAGCCATCTATTCAAAGCAAAAGTTTATTACAAAAATACACTGCAGAATTCTACTTAACATCTTCCCAAAACCTAATCTAAACCAGTATGAGAGCACTAAATAATTGGAAGGATGGTCTAAGACACAACATCCATGTATAAGTAAAAGAAGAGGAGAAGCTGAAGAATAATCACCATTGTACCTATAGAAACTCCAATTGATCTACAACATGGCTATATCTCCAAATGGAGATATAGTAAGTGTAGTATCAGTACAAGCACATGTATTGGTAGGTATCATCGACTGACCAAGGTTAGAAACATATAACAACATATAGAAAATGAAATGAAATCATGACAGTCATACAAACTTATTATCTGAACACACTTAACTTACTACAACTTCCAACCTCACCGCTTTTCCTTTATTTAAGCAATATTAATCTACCTGTAGGGCATGACTAATTAACAATATTCGATGAATTAGTCTAACCTACAATTCTTACACACTTACCTTATTACAAAAACTTTATATACTTCTCTCTTTCTCATTAATTTGCTTTCATGACAACCCTCGCTCCCTATTATGCTACCATTAATCATTGGGATTACAACAACCAAGACAATTAATAACATCAACAACTTTGCAAGAATGGACACTATAATATACATCATGTAAATAACTATATACACAGGGGTATAAGATTTACACAATCTAGGACATACTTTGTATTCACACATTGCTGCAATGCACAATCACAACCATTCACATAATCGGTCCACTCAAGGAACCAATTACACTTAGGCAGATTCTTTAACAAGGTTCCCCACAACATATATATATACACATTTAAATTCATATGATAAATAAATGTATGTAAGGTGTACGTATCATCTCTTTCTCATCTCAACATCGGCATCATCTATCATTTCATCATGATCTTAATATCATCATATATCATTTAATCATGATCTCAATATCATAATCAATATAATCTCAGCATCATTATCAATATCACTCGCAACATCATTATCATGATCTCAATATGATCATCAATATCATCAACTCATCTCCACACCATCACAATATTTCTCATCAACATTATTGTAAATACACATACAGGATGTAGTCAATAATTATAAGTAACACCCTAAAGTGAATCACAAACACCCAATTCAAATCAGATGTAAGTAACAACGATCCAAGCAGAACTTACAATTAATGACAACCAAGTAAATGCAGTCAAAAATGAACAAGTCCATCATTTCAAGTAAACAATGTATATCCACTAACACATGAAATCACAAGTATGCCCGAAGGCCATTTCACCACTTATTCAAATAAGCATAATCAACCCCAATCATCAATCACAAATATTTCTTAAGACCAATCAATCAAGTACCTATTTTCGGAGTGCATATTCTACAAAGATTGATAACTACACTCTAATTCATCATTCTATTTCATTCACCAATCTAACTCCTTTTTATTCCTATTGAAATCGGTAAATTCAGTTACTAACTAGTAACCCTTATACTCAAGTCATCTCTAAGTTCAAGACACTATCCACTTTAGTCATTCAACCACTCGGCTCTACTGAACATATAATTCTAGCTAGATTCATACACCAGCCAAACTTGACTCTAGGTTCTTATGTTATAACATCACATCCTCTTATCACAACGAATCCTCCTAAGTATCTTCGAGCAAGAATATCTCATATTTCAAAACATACACAATATCGGGTTCACCCTTTTTAAGGTATTAAAGACATGTTCTATGGATTATAGGTTCATCTAATTCTTCTATTGTTACCCACATTCACATATTAACTTTGTAAATCATTAAGTAAGTCATTCAAATACAAACACCCATCAAGGGATCCACACAAAACACAACAACATAAATTTATATTATTAGTACGATAATTCCATGTTTTGTTCATTCAAACTCCATGCCTGTAGGCTTAGACATGAAATCTCCCATTAATTATAGTTATTACATGCAACTAATCCAGCTCTACTACACATTAAACCATAAACTACCTCGACTAAAGATATTGGTAAGAAGCAAGCCACACCAAGATTGCTCTTCCCTTCCCTGCATGCCTCTATTGGCCCAATCATCCAGAAATCAAACAATTATAGGAGTAATTAAGTAACTACTCTTCAAAAAAAACTACATTAGGAATTCAACCGATTAATTCTATCCTTATTCATGATTTAAAACATTAGCCAAGGTTCAATTAACCATTAATGAATACAATCATATTCAATACATTTCTATTAATGGAGTTTCAAAGCTAAAAATTCCATCTTTAAAGAATTCAAGGTCCCCAACCATTAATTTCATAGTTTAGAATCACTAATTCACGCTAGGAATCATTAATTAATAATCTAGAAGTAATCAACCCATAGGTTTTTCCCAAAATATCATTAACTTAGGGTTCAAATCCCCAAGAATTCAACCATTGAAGATTGTTCTAATGATTCTAAGATGTTATTAGATTGAAACACGAAAAAGATGACGGAAGAACTTACCTCAATGAAGAATTTTCACCCAAGGACTTGGAAAATTGCCCCCTAGAGTTTTGGGAAGAAGTTTTTTTAGTTAAAAACACCCAAAACATCAAAAATAGGTTTATATACAACCCATTTAATGCTGCAGCAGTAAAATTACCAATGCAACGGTACCGTGGCGGCGGCCAACTTTTTAGCCCAGAGAGTGTTCACTAAAATGGTCATAACCTTTTACTACAAAAGAGGATTAATGAATGGTCAGATGTGTTGGAAAGAAGACACAGATGTCTTTCATTTTGTGGGTATTGGTTACCATAATACTTTATATTCTAGGTGATATTCTCATTTTAAGTTGACTCTAGTTTACACTTAGCTCAAAACTTAATTTGTAAGAACACTTACAAGTTAGCTTTGTGCTATGGGTATTGTATGACCTTAGTTCATGTCTAATACACTCCCATACTAAAGAATTGACCCTATAACTTATGATGAATGAGGTTCTTATGCTTTTACCGAATATATTTTCAGTAACAACGGAATGGGTTGTTACACTGGACTTGACATTTTCTAATGTTAGAAAGCTCTTGTATGTGTAACATTGAGTCTTGGGATGACTATGCACTGTATCTTTGCTTTACTTATGAAATTTTAGATGTTCAGTTTATTAGTATTGTTATAGCTTACTTTTTCAATTATTATACATTTTTTGGGATTTGTATAAAGGGTGGGATTATCTACTGATGGGTTATGATAGGTGTCATCATGACACTAGTCTTGGATTGTAACACAATCTTCTTTTCTCAACTCTATTTGGAATATCCTCTCCACTGATATTACTAGCGTAGTGAAAAGTTTCTTTCATTCATGATCTCTCTCTTCCTCCTGGAATCAAACATTGATTACTTTGATTCCAAAACTAAAGAATATAAATGGAAACATAATAAGTACACATGTAAATAGTAAATTACAAATTGTTATAAAGTAAATTCACCAGAGAAAAATAAATGTGGAGAGACTTATTTACTATTCAAGTTCAAATTGATATAATTTCCTATTTATAACAGAACACAAGTTATTGTATTAATAACTTGCCAGTTGACTTCTTGATTGCAAGGTTATCCATTTGAAAATTATTCAGTTGCAAGTTTATCCAATTGCAAGCATGTTCTATATAAATCCAATCCAATTTCAATCTTAGCAGATTGCATTCTTATCCAATAATTTGTGTATTTATAGGAACTGAATTGACTTTGTACAAAGAATAGAAGGAATTATATAATCTACTTGCAAGCTTATCCTGTTACAAGCTTATCCATTAGTCTGCATATTTAAACGTACATTCAAAATATGGTGTATTCATAATGTAAAATCTTTTAATTTAAAAAGTATTATATCATAAATAACGTATTTGATTTACTCATAGAATTATGTAATATTATCAATTATACATAATTTATTCCATATAGTATACCGGTATATATATATAGTGTGTTTATTTTAACCACGTGTTCTGTGAACCTAACTTCATTTAATAAATAGGATTTGAATAGTTGACATTGTATGACATGTTTTCTTACTAAATGACACAAAACAACCCACGTTTGAAAACACCCGATAGTCAATATACATGTTTCAGGATAAATGAGATGTATATCAAAATCTAAAAAATATTTCTTTTGGAAAGCAATATATAGTGTTAGGTTTTGTTGGATAGTACTAATTGGGGTAGATTATGAAAATTTCTGTTGTTGGTAGTGTTTTTATGTTTTTTACCAAAAATAAATAGAACCAACTTATAAAGTAAATTATTAAAGTTTCTCTTGTTCGTAGTGTTTTTATGTTTTTGCCAAAAATAAATAGAACCAACATATAAATAAGACCAACATTAAAATAAAATCTCCAAAGACCGTAAATAGCCAACAGAAGAACAACTCTATAATTTTTAGTAAAATTCCTAAAGTTATCTGTTTCTTTTTGTTGCATCTATCTGTTTATCCAATAGTGGTGTTTAAGCAAATTTCACAAAATTTTAAATTGAGGACCAAGAATTTTAAATTTAATATTAATCGATGAGCCATATTTTACGATGAAGTACTTCAATCATGCCAAGACTAACAAAAAACCCCAAAAGTTTCTACTTTACAAACTGCGCCCTATGAAGGCTACATTTTCCATACATTATTGTCCTTTATCATCTATTCCACTAGTAGAGGATGTACAGGAACTGAATTGCCCTTTATATTTTGGACCACGGCATTGCAGAGTTTATTGTTGTTGTGATGTCTTGGTTATTATTAAGGTTTATAAAATATTTTTGAATGCCACATATTTTTTCTATGGAACACCTCAACGAGAGAAGCAATTGAACTTCCCACTCCAGAATTTCCAGTGGAGGAAATTTCTCATTTGGGAAAGTTTTGACCCAACTAGTGGTGATTATAAGATTCTTAAGTGTAATGACCCTTTCTATCATTACAGTTATGTCTAGCGTGCTAAAATTTGGGTTAAGGTTTTTCCCGAATTTGGAGTTATAACTTTTAGGCTTGGCTAGTCTTGGATGAAACTCAAGTGTGGTTTGGTCTAGGGTAATTTGGAAATGGATTGGTTAAAGGTTAAGTTATTTTGGGTAATTTTTTAATAGCTAAGATGATAAGAAATTCATAGAAACTTTCAGAAGTGAATTCGAGTTAGTAGAACTCCTGATATTGGATTTAATCTAAAAGGGTTAGTCTAGAATAACGAGATCTGAGTCTGTGTTATGAAAATGGACAACCAGGGAAAAATCTCGAGTTTATGCCTCGCCTACCCTGTGGTAGCATATGGCATGCCGCTACTACTGCCCCACTATAGTGGGAATATTTCCGCTATAGTCAGAGTCAGCCTTTGTCAATCCCGCCAAAGCAAGAGAATCCCGCTATAGTGATGCTGCTATAGCGGAGTAGGGGCACTATAGCGGGACAAGGGCTGATTAATGCAGAAAATTTCCAAAAATATTATTTTTCATTCCACATTCATCCAAGGGATAGGAGAGGTGATTTTAGGCTATTCCAACCTATTTTCCATTTTCCTTCGTTGAGGTAAGTTAATCCATCCCATTAACTAGTTTTTTGATTATTAATTCTTAAAATCACTATTTTTTGGGTTTTGGGAAGGATTTGACTTAACCTAGGTGAATTTTCTGGTGTAATTAGGTGAATTGGGTGGAAAACCCTTAGGTTTTGGTTAAAGATTGTTAAATTATTATTGCATGCTTAGAATTCACCGTTATATTCATGATATTGGTCAAATTAAGGTGGAATGATTAGAGAAAAACTTAGAATGAGAGGAGTGATCATGAATTTGACCTTGGGGTTATGGAATTAGGTTGTAATCCTTGAATGCATTAGGTCATTATTTGAATTACGTTTATATTGTTGTTCTTAGACTACAACCAAGCCGAAATTACATGGAAAGGCAAAATTCAAGCTCGTTAGAGTTGTTCAATTTTGGATTGAGAAAGGTGATGGTTAAATGTAGTTGAAAACCCAATTGGTTTATGTGTGCATGTTAACTGTTCCTTCATTTACTTGTTACAATGCATGTTGAAAGAAAGTAAATTGTTGAATGATATCTTAAGTATTAATTACATATAATGAGGTTATATTAAAGGCTTGTTGGTTGTTCAAGTGTGGTTGTTTATTCTCATTGTGGTTGTGATTGTTGTGATATCTATTATTATTGTAGGATAAGCTAGTAAAGGATATCTTCACGTAATTTATTATTATTAATGTGGTATGAGATGGTAAAGGGCATCTTTATGTGATTATTAATATTATTAATATTATTGTGAGATGAGCTGGTAATGGACATCGTCACGAGATTGGTTTGTATAAGGTTGTCAAACACTAGATGTCTGGGATGTTTGGTACATGGACAAGAGCTCGTCCCCTATAGGTCATGGCTAGTATGCAACTATAAGACCCTTAGCATGTGTGTACAAGTTAATGGTGAGTTTGACAGTTCCTTGAGTGAACCGGGTTTTCCATTATTATCATTGTCATTATCGAATTGGATCCTTGAGTGGTCCGGGCTAAAAATGTAAATGAACGGTATATTTTCCATTCTAGACTACTTACTTATGTAATTGAGGAAAGGGATAACACATAGTTGTGGGTCTTGGATTTGTTAACTTGATCTTGTGTTGGTAGTCATGGTCTTGACTTGGTATATTCTTTGTAATGACCTGCACTTGATTGAATTCTGTGGTGTTGTTTGAAAAAGGCTAAGTTTACATACTTGATTATTTAGTAGGTGTTCATGGTTGTACTTGTTTATATTAAGTTATGGTTATCTATTCACATTTATTATCTTGGGTTGGTCGATGACCTTACCAGTATATTGTAGTTTTTTGTGTAATTATACTACATTTGCTCTTCTTTTGTTGAGTGCAGAACATTTTCCAGTGAATACATTGAGACCTCAGCTTTATATCGGAGTGCAATTCGACTCAAGGGTGAGCTACATCTTTTGGAAAGCTATGAGTCCTCTATTTTAGTTCTTGTCCATTTATTTCGTTGTGTATACTTTCATTTTGTTTTGGGTTGCACCCAATGTGGACAATTATTAGTGTTATGGTACAGTGACTTTCTGTTCATGGGGGTATTTTAGACATTTTTGTTTTTTCGTATTTGGTTTTATTGTTAGACTTCTTAAAATATTGGTTTATTTAATGAATTGACTAGTTTCTCTTAAATTTGACTAAGTATAAGTATTGAGAAGTTTGTGTTTTATGGTTCTCCCATGAGAGGGTTATTGTGGATGTCACTCACAACAGGTTAGATCGTGACAAAGTTGGTATCAAGGCCCTAGGTTCATTGATCTTGTTATACCAAAATGGGTCCAGTAGAATCTTACCAAATAATACGTAGGAGTCAGTACTTTTCTTTGAGAGGCTATAGGACTTTAGTAAATTATCACTTTCTTTCTTCCTTCATGCTATAACATCATTCCAATTGATATCTAGTGATCCTAATTGGTATCTGACCCCTTCATTCTCTTGTCCGTAGATGGTGAACACTAGAGCTAATTGAGCCAAAGTAGCAGCCCCCGTACCAACAGTTCCAGCGGCAGAACTGGTTGTTTGAGGTCCAGGAAGGGGTAGGGGAAAAGGAGGGGTAGAGTAACACTCGCCATGGGTGGAGCTTCGGCGCAGCTAATATGGACTGAAAGAGATCTAAGACACCTCCCATACCCCAGGATCAGTATGAAAAGTTTGTGAATATGGATGTAATGTAACAGGAGAAGGCAACAACAACTAGAGGTGCAGCTCTTTCTCCTATGTCTTCAGAAATGATCTAGCAGGTGCTTACTTTTCTGAGTGGGTTGTCAGGTATTGGATCCACTCCTGCTATATATGCTTGTTTATCAGTTTCTAGGTACTCAGCCAAATGCTACTTTTGCTTCTAAGATGGGTGAGGCTTTAGGGACTGATATTTTCCCTCGCTCGGTATTAGGCTCCATTATGACTGGGACTGAACATGACATATTGACTAAGTTTCTGAAGATGAAGCCTCCTAAATTTGTGGGTTCTGAGACTGAGGATGCATTTGAGTTCATAGTTGATTGCTACGAGTGGCTGTATAAAATGGGTATGGTAGAGAAACATAAGGTTGAGTTCATAACTTTCAAACTGTAGAGTGATGCAAAGCAGTGGTGGAAGGCTTATATGGAATCTCGATTACCAGCTTACCTCCATTGACTTGGGGCTAGTTCCATACCTTATTTTTGGAGTAGTATGTACCTCATACTCTTTATGATTGTAAGAAGGATTGGTTTCTGGCACTTAAATAGGGTAATATGTCTATTACAACCTACTAGAATAAGTTTTATGCCTTGTCCCATTATACTACATAGTTGCTTGGTATAGAAGAGGAGAAGATTCTATTATTTGTGAAAGGTTTGAACACTAGCTAGAAGGTTTTGACTGTGTATATGACTTCTGCTGGAAAGACCTTTAATGATGTTGGTGATAACGTGAAGAAGGTAGAAGGATTCAAATAGGTTAGCCAAGCCAAGGTTATAGCAAATAAATCCTTGAATGGGGGTAACTTCGATGGTTCTTACTCCAGGGGTCATAGCCATCAGGCCTATCCGACTCGCCCTATTCAGTTAGCTCTACCAGCTTCTACAGTAGATCTGTCAAGGGTAACACAGTAGCCCTCAGTTGTTAGAAGCTAAGGGGCTTCATATTCATATGCTATCAGGACTTCCTTAGATCGAGGTTGCTATACTTATGGTGTTATCGGGCACTTCAAGCGAGAGTGCCCTCAGAGAAAAGATGGTTTTTAGAGGCAGCAGTAGGATAAAGCTGTGGTTCCTACTAGTAGAGGTGACGGAGGTAATGGTAGTGGTCGTCCATAGAGTAGGTGGGGTAATTATCAGGGGGCCGTGGTAGAAATTTAGGTAGTGGTAATACAGGGAGAGGTGGTGCACATCCAGCTAAGAAGGTTACCTAGATTGATGATAAAGCTCATTGTTATTCCTTCCTAGGCAAATCTAAGGCTGAGGCATCCAATGCTGTCATTACAGGTACTAATCTAGTCTGTGACCGGATGGATACTATCTTGTTTGATATGGGTTCCACTTATTGTTATGTATCTGTTAATTTTTCCTTGGGATTGGACATGGCTTGTGATATGCTTGACTTTCTTTTATATATATGTCTACTCTGGTAGGAGATTATGGTAGTAATCTAAGTGTATCGTACTTGTTCTATTTTATTTATGGGTTTCCAGACATTGGTAGATTTGATAATCTTTGATATGCTTGATTTTGACATCATCCTGGGTATGACATGGCTATCTCCATATCATATTGTTCTGAATTGCAATTCTAAGACTGTGACCTTAGAGATGTCTAGATGAATACGTTAGAACAGAAAGGTGTGTGTAATTCGGTACCTGTTAAAATTATATTATTTATTCAGGCTAGGAAGTTGGTTGTGAGGGGGTGTTTGGCCTTTCTGGCACATCTTTGGGACGTTAGCACAGAGTCCCCTTCTATTGAATCAGTTCTCGTGGTGTCAAAATTTCTGGAGGTATTTCCTACTGACTTGCTTGGTATGCCTCCGGATCGGGACATTGACTTTTGCATTAATTTGGAGTCAGGCACTCACCCCATTTCTATTCCTCCCCATCAAATGGCTCTTGCTGAGTTGAGAGAACTTAAGACTCAGTTGTAGGAGTTACTTGATAAAGGATTTATTCATCCTAGTGCTTCACCTTGGGGTACTCCAATGTTGTTTGTTAAGAAATAAAATGGTCGCATGGGAAAGTGTATTAACTACAGGCAGCTGAATATGGTTACCATCAAGAATAAGCATCCTTCGGATAGATGATTTTTTTACTAGTTGTAAGGTGCTTCAGTTTTCTCCAAGGTAGACTTAAGGTCAGGTTATCACTAGTTAAAAACTTGGCCTGAGGATATACCTAAGATAGCTTGCTGGACTCGTTATGGGCATTACTAGTTCTTAGTGAAGTCCTTTAGGTTGACCAATGCGACAGCGGCCTTTATGAGGTTGATGAATGGTATTTTCAAGTCTTTATTGGTCTCATTTGTAATTGTTTTTTATTGACAATATTTTGGTTTACTCCAAGAGTAAGGAGGAACATGCTGGTCATCTTCATATTGTTTTGGGGATTTTGAAGGAGAAGCGCTATTATGCTAAGTTTTCTAAATGCAAATATTGGTTGTCTTCTATTGCTTTTTTGGGGCATGTGGTTTTCGAAAAGGGGTGCTGGTAGATCCCTAGAAGATTGAGGTTGTCAAGAGTTGGGTTTGGCCTAGCACTGTGACTGAGGTTAGGATTTTCGTGGGTCTTGCTAGTTACTATCATAGGTTTGTTAAGAATTTTGCCTCCACTGCTACTCACTTGAAAAGACTGACCTCGAAAGAGGTGCTAATTGTTTGGTCTTACAAGTGTAAGGAGAGCTTCCAAAGGCTCAAGACTCTTTTAACTACAACTCCTATTCTTTCCTTGCCAATTAAAAATAAGGACTTTACTGTGTTTTATGATAGTTCACGCTCTGGTTTGGGTGTTGTGTTAATACAGGACAGGAATGTGATTCTCTATGCTTCATGGCAATTAAATCCTCATGAGAAAAATTATCTAACTCATGACTTAGAGTTGGCGGCAATGGTTTTTTCCCTTAAGATTTTGTGACACTACCTCTATGGTGTCAAGTGTGAAGTATTTATAGACCATCACAACTTGCAGCATGTTTTCACCTAAAGAGATTTGAACTTGAGGCAGATGCGGTGGATGGAATCATTGAAGGATAATGATGTGACCATTCAATATCATCTGGGCAAGGTCAATGTGGTGGTAGATGTATTGAGCCGAAAATCTATAAACATGGGTAGTTTACCTTTCTTAAGGGTGTCAAGGCGACCTTTGGCTAGAGAGATTCAAACTCTAGCATCGTAGTAAATGCAATTTGGTATTTCTGAAAGGGGTGGAATTTTGGCTAGTGTGGAGGTAAGGTCAACATTCCTTGATCAAATCAAGGCTAGATAGTTGGAGGATATGAAACTAATTAAAATTCAAAACAAGATGGTGCATAGTGAAGCTTCTGATGCCACACTTGATGCATTTGGGGTGTTGAAGGTGAGAGGGCACTTGTGTGGGCCTCGTGTTGGTGATATGACTTAAATTTTGCTTGCAGAGTGCAACCAAGATGTACCATGACTTGAGACAGCTCTATTGGTGGCCTCAAATAAACAGAGATATAGTAAAGTATATGTCTAGATGTCAGAACTATTAGCTGGTCAAATACGAGGATCAAAGGCCTGCAGGTTTGCTTCGGATAATGCCCATTCCCGAGTGGAAGTGGGAACAGATAACCATGGATATTATGGTGGGTCTTCCTAAGACCTTGGGGCAGCATGACTCAATTTGTGTCATAGTAGACAGGCTAATCAATTTTGCTCATTTCATTCCACTTAAACTAGACTACGATTCGAAGCAGCTAGCCAAGATTTATCTCATACAAACTAAATTGGAGTTTTTCCCTTCTGAAAAGCCTCCGACCATTGCCATGCTATCAAAATGGTAATCTAGGTGTCAAGATAAGAATAATGTTATCCACATCGATAAAGTACTCTGAGCCAAAAATTAAGCTAAAAATACCCGTGGGACCCACTTATGGATTCCAAAAATTGAAACAGCAATAACGTCCCTCGGGGAGCAAGGAGCTTATACTCAAAAATTGAGCACCATCAGCTCACTAATTGTGCCCCAAAACAGCCCCAACATCGAGAATAACATAGAAGATATTTTCAAAAATTTAATCGAAGAAATGGCCGGAACTTACGAATAAATTAATGAAAAATGACCACCTCAACGACCCCTACTTAATCCCAGCTTAAATTTAGGATTTCTCCATAATTCTTAAGCTCCTAATACCAGCTATAGAGTTTACACTTTGAAACTCAAGCTGAAAAATGAAGATATAAATATATATATATATATAAAACACAACGATGGCCGCTTAAGAGGCCAAATGACCGCTTAAGCAGTTGTCGCTTAAGCGGCAAAGGATAACTTAAGTGACCCCGGCCAAGCCTGCCAGCCTCTTCTAAAGCGGTGCTCAGCTGCTAAAGAGGCCACGGACCGCTTAAGCGGCTGCACCAACTACTTGGCACCAACAATTTTTGCTAAGTCCTAATCAAACTCTGACCGAGTACTCGAGATTCATTCAAAACCCAGTGCATGCAAAAAATAACTTTTCTACCCTACTAAAATCAAAATGTTGGACTCAATAAAACCATAAAAATTTCTAATAGAGGTCGTTTCAATGAAAAGTGGACCCCACATTAAAAGTTCTATTTTCACTAATTCCCAACAAATAGGCCAAAACAAGTCCGGAAGTCTTGGGACCCAGACCATGAGTCCCTCTTGCCGAAAATCCATATTCGAGAGCTAACAGATCTATCAAAATTTTCATCCAAGGTTGTTTACCTAAAGTTTTGGTTCAAGTCCTTTTTCTCAACTTCAGAAACTTCAAAACAGAAAAATTGATGTAAAAAACCAAACGAACTGCCCAAAAATTGAACTATCAGTCCCAGCAAGTCATAAATGACTTGGGGAACTATAGGAATGCTTTAAACATAGAAAAAGTATATAAAGGAGAAAATTACCTAGAGGATCGTTACAAAATCTATATAGAATTTATAAGTTGTCATTACTTATTTTGATATATATTAACAAGTATATCGGTATACACCCACACTCATTCTGTGTGTATGTATATATATATATATATATATATGTGTATATATGTATGTATGTATGTATATAATGTGTGTTTGTATGTATTAGCATTCTGATATATATTAACAAATATACATTCAATTAAGCATGTTATGTATTAATAGATTTAGATTTGGATATACATAATGTGAAGGACTAGACAAACTCTAGAATATATATTATGAAGAATCAATGTCAATGAAATTATCTTCAATTATGTGTACAAATGATAAGAATGTATATATTGTAGTGCATATATAAAGTAAGATAATTCTAGATACACATATGCAATATAAATATACCAAACATTATATTTCTTTTTATACCCAATATTAGGTTAATGAAAAGAGTACTTATTTATGAATATCAAAATACATCAAACTTATAGAATGCATATCACACAATGTATGCAATATATTAATTTCACATATAAGAAGGTGATCTAACTTTTAATTCTGCTCCCTATTATTATCGTTACTATTAATGTTGAGTATGTCTAATATAACATGATTTTGGGAGGGGGCGCAAATATTCTTCTCAATATGATTTAGGAGAAAGAATATTTTGCTCAACATGGTTTTAAGAATTTGATACAAGATTGACTACATAATACCATTATTTTTAAACCTATTTTTTCTAGACATGAGTTAGATTAAACAAAAATATCAATTCTATGTAATACTTGTACCTACATAACAATCCTTCATATAACTATTAATAATGGGAAATAACTGAAGTAGACAAACAACAGCTCATTATCTACACAAGCCCACCTAACTTTAAATTAGTTACGAGAAACCAGTGATCTTAACTCACATCTGTGTATCTTCCATCGAAACACACCTGAAATCCCCCTCCCTCATCGCCCCACTTCCGTTGGCCTCCAAATCGCCAATTCCGGCTAAACCAACCAACTCCGACCACCACCACTCGGCCAAACACCACCACCATTATCCCTTTTCTTTTGTCTTCTCCGTTTAGCGACCAAACGCACCAATACAATGCAGCTCCGGTGAAGTCCACCATTTATTCGAACTACACACCACCATTTATTCCAATCTAAAATCAATCATAACGGTGAACTCCGGCCAACGACCACGCAATCACTGACGAATATTGATTTTAGATAAATCCATTACAATTCTCACTCTCCTCCTTCTCAAGCCAGCTTCTCTGTGCTTCACCGTCAGCATTACATCAGAATTCGGTGATCCAAAACCTACTCCATGGCCAAAACAATTCCATTCAATTCTCATCATGAACAACACCAAAGGAAATCTCCAGATTATTGATTTGTGGTGCGATTGGCCTTACGGCAGGAACTTCAACATAATACAAAATCAATTGGGAAAGAAACTTTATGATTTGGAATAGAACAGATCTAGGTGTGTATCTCAGATACACAGTGGATTTTTGTGGTGGCAAGTTGTTGGGTTTTTCTGAAGGTGGATGGTTTTTGGATTTAGGTGTGTATCTCAGAAACACAGAGCCTTAAAATATTAAGATACATAGGTCATAAAATATTTAAGATACAAAGACTAAAATTATTTCAGATACATGAAATTGATTCTAGATACATGTAATTGATATTAGATACATGAAATTGAGATACACAGACATTAAAAATATTAAATACACAGGACTTAAAACAATTAAGATACACATAGCCTTAAAATATTCAAGATACATCAGACATAAAATATCCAAGATACACAGAGCTAAAATTATTTCAGATACCCAAAGCTTAAAATTATTTCAGATACACAAAACTTAAAATTATTTCAGGTACACAGTCTTAGATACATAATCTCATATACACAATATCAGATAAACAGTTCTAGATACACAATCTCATATATACAGTATTTAGATCCCAGATATACATACTTTATATGCATCCTGTTATTTTTGAAACATTGGTGCTTCCAAGTGATTAGGGTCTAAATCTCATATATTTCTGTTGTTTACCCTAATAATATATGGCAAACATCAAAAACATAGGAGGTTTGAAACCTAATTACAAGGCACCTCCTAAGTTTAATATTAATTATAAGATATACCAAAGTAATTGCCCCAGATACACAAGCCAAATTTTGGGTGTATCTAAGATACACAGACCAAAATCACGTGTATCTAGATGGGTGCTGGACAGATCTGTTGTTGGAGAGGAGGAAGTTGTTGGAGCTTGGAGCTTGTACTTTGTTGAAGTGGAGAGACGACTTGAATAGAGTGAGGGCTAGTTCATTGGCACTTCGTGGTGGTTCGTAGTCGTTCGTAGTTAGCGACAAAAAAGAAAGTCACCGAAATTCCGTGGATATGGAATTTCATGAACAGTGACGAAGAAGAAAGTCAGTAGAATTCCATGGACAGCGATGAAGAAGAAAGTCGCGGTGGTTCGCTGTCGTTCGTCGCCAAAATTCCATGGATCTGGTTTCGCCAAAAATGTATTAATGTGTACTCATGTATCTAGCCATATATCTTACCCATTAATGTGCATCTCATGTATTTAGCGGTGTATCTCAGCTCTAGATACAAAGTCCTAGATACACAGTCCCAGATACATGTGACCTGTGTATTTGAGATACCTCAGATACACAGGCCTAAGATATACATAACCCCGGTATATTTTGTAATTTAATTTAAAATTAAGTGAGCTTTTGTAAATAGCCCCCTTATGTTTGGCTATTTATGTTATTTGCCCAATAATATATAAAAAATTACATAAAGGGAATAATATAAAGGCATTATTACCCTAAATAATAGAACTTTTATTTTAGTATGAATCATAGCCTACTTTTACCCTTAATAACATAAAATAACCGAACTATCTTCCTTTCCTCCTCAAACCAGCTGACCTTTCTCCTTCATCGTCTTCCATCGCAGCCCCCTCAGTATTTCTGTCTAACTCGACGTAAATGGCTTCTCCGGTGAATAAAATAGCAAACAACAACCACCTCAACTCCTTATTGTTTCCATTCAACTATTCGAAAATGGCTTCTCCGACAAAACAACAAACAACAACCACCCTAACTCCTCATCGTTTTCGTCCAACCTTGTCGGAGGTGGCTTCTCCAGAGAACAAAGAAACAAAAAACCACCCCAGCTCCTATTTTTTCCTTTATTACCTTCATAACAACAACAACAAACAACACAACAATTAAATCAAAATATCACCAAACTCCAACAAAACATTACTAGTTTCGACGACCTCCATGAAATAGTGGTGGTGGCTCGCTCATCCGTTGTAGGTGCAAAAATAAATGGTAGAAGGAAAAGTAATGTTTCAATTAAAAAATAGAGGAGAAAACAGTGAAGTCGTGTCAATTTGGTTGCTAGAAAGTCGTGGGTCTATTGATAGAAAGTTGTGGCTGGCCGAAAAAAATAAAAAAAGGGAGATGATGGATTTGGTAGTGGTGGAGCTCTGACTGGAGTTTAATTTGGTGGTTGTGGCTCATTGGCAGTGACGAAGGAGATATGAGGTGAGTGGTCGGATTTGTTGTTTGGTTGTGGTATTTTTTTCATTTGTTTGCCGGATTTCGGTGACTTGAGGTGGTGTTTTTTCGATTGTTTAGTGGCTGTTTTGATCGGGGATGGTGGGTTGAATGTGGTATAGTGATGGTGATTCACCGAAGAAGAAGAGGTGAAGTTTATAAATATTGTATTAAAATTGTATTAAATGTAAATGATCGTTGTAACACAATTTGAATTCAATATTATACATTTTTATGAATTCGAAAGCTGTTATTTCTGTAACACCCCGTACTTTTCTAACATTACGTGATACCTTGGGATCATATCTACATAGGTGTTGAGATGCCATGCATATGTATTTTATAGTGTCATTGGTGAAACATTTGATATCGGACGTAACATGTGCGATTAGATCTTCATAGGAGGTGTGTTGTGATTTCGTGGAGCATTTGGGTAAGAACTCGTACACATTTTAACCTCATTTGGTGAATTTAAGTCATGTTTACTTGATGGTTAAGATCACTAAGTAAGTATTTTGTAGTTTTTTAATAAGGGATTGAACGATACGTAAACATTGGATAAGTGGCCGACAATTTCAGCACTTTGCTGAAACTTGCGCCACTACCCTGTTTCAGGGGTGTGGCGCAAGCCACCAGCCTGCAGAAACTTCAGAGAAGGCCAGCTTCTTACGCCACTACCCTGTTTCAGGGGGTGTGGCGCAAGGCACAACATTATGCCCTTCCCGGACTCGTTTCGTAATGCAATTCTACGACGATTTCTAGATGGTTTCTTTTGGTTCTTTGGAGTTATTTGAGCATTGTTAAAGATTCAAACACTTCAATATACTCCTACATACTCTTACATGATCAAATCATGAAAGGTGAATAGTGATCCAAAATGTCCAATGAAACCAAGGGCGACTAGAATGCCTATATTTGCGATCGAAAGGACGAATGAGAATCTTTTAAGGGAATATTGTCGTGACATTATGGAATTACGTAAAAATGATATATATGGTGAATAATAAATGAAATGTGATGGATATGTGTTATTGGGCCCAATTTGAGGCCCAAACTGGAAGAAAATACATGGGCCCAAAGGCAAAAATGATCCATTCTTTCAATAATTGACCAAGTGAACATATCATGTAATGCCAAGTGCGGCTAAGGATTACTTGATGTCCATATAAAGTACCCCAAAATCAGATTTTTATTCCCCAAAGCCTCTCATAACTTTTGGAGCTTTTTACAAACATTTCCTTCATTTCCAAACCCTAAAGCAAATAAACCCTAAGGCATATTTGGACAAGATCATCCTATTCCAAGCTTTGGTAAGTGTTTATTTTCATGGATTAACATATTATATGCATGGGAGATTATGTATATTATGCTAGTTGTGTTGGCAAGATGATGAATAGTGTATTTTTGCCTTTGGTAAAAGATGTGTCATCTTGGTGATTTGAACTTGAATTAGGCCTTGTGCCTTTGATGAAAAAGCATGGTATGGACAAAATATGAACATGTATGGTGTTATTTTTGGTCTTAAACTTGTTCTTGTCTATAAGTGGAAATTTTGGGATTTTGGCCGATATGTGTTATGAGTTGTATTAAGGTACTTTGATGGATTATTTGTGATGTGTTATGGATAAGAAAGTGTAAAGGAGAAGTATTGTGGTAAAATATATTGATTTTCATGTATTGGTCAATGTTGGGAATATTATGGAATTTTTGGAATAATAGTATGATCAATGGTTTTGTCAAGGGGAAATGACATGTTTAAAGGCAAACATATAACTCATTGACATGGTATGCATTTGTAAAGTAATTGGTGGTTAATGTGAATTTCGTTATGTATTTATGTTGTAGAGTGACACATAAAGAAGGAGAGGGATTATTGTATACGCATCTAAGGTTGTATATTCGTAGTGCGAATCCAAGGTATGCAAGGTTACTTTGTCCATATCTTTCTACGGCCAATAGTGTTCACATTGACATTTCTCTAGTTCTATTCCGAAATGTACTAAGGTATCCCATATGCAATTATCTATGGTCATTGTCATATATTTCCTACTCATTGATCAATTGTGAATCTCATGTCTCATTTTCATGGTTAATGTTCCAAAAGCTCAAATAAGGTTATGTTCCAATGGTTCAATAGTGACTATACTTGTGTCTCTTGTTCATGGATTATTGTCCAATGGTTCTAATGGTATCATAGTGCTAGTAATGTTATATTTCACATTGATATTTATTCATATGTCCTTCACTTATTGGTCAATGATTCAAAGTTTCCAACAATGTTATGTTCCAAAGTTCTAAAGTGATGTTATGATTATCAAAGTATCAATCTCAAAGTAATGAACAAAGTAATGCAAATGTGGTCAATGATCAAGTAAGGGTGGCAAGTCTAGGGGCGTAAGCCTAGCTCGACTCGATCCCGAGGTTTGGATTTATGGGTGGCAAGTCTAGGGGCGTAAGCCTAGCTCGACTCGATCCCGATGCATTGATGTATGGGTGGCAATTCTAGGGGCATAAGCCTAGCTCGACTCGATCCCAACACAATGATATGATATGAAAGACCCACTGATCAGTCGGGGCCCGGGTACATTGTGACATATGTGATAACAAGTGAGTATTGATTGTAACGAAAGTGACAAAAGCAATGAAAGCAATCCACATGGTTTCCAAAATGCAACATGGTGACTTATTCACATTGATTAGTCAATTGTATTTGAGTTCATTGAAATATTCATGTGTTGTACAGTTTCATCTGAGCCTTGCATACTCAGTACTTATTTCGTACTAACCCCTCTCGGGGAATTTACCTTACTTGCTGCAGGCGCAGGCACCAGTAGGCCTCCCCAGTAGATTGCCAGTGTT
This sequence comes from Capsicum rhomboideum, assembly GCA_031232105.1. Taxonomy (NCBI): domain Eukaryota; kingdom Viridiplantae; phylum Streptophyta; class Magnoliopsida; order Solanales; family Solanaceae; genus Capsicum; species Capsicum rhomboideum. The sequence goes on along the minus strand of CP124715.1, from coordinate 43,681,010 downwards.
AGCGGTTCTTTGGTGAGCTCCAGCTACTTCGGGGCTTCTCCGAGTCAGAGTATATACATGTTTTGGTATTGTACATATTGTGTAAAGCGGGGACTTGTCCCGACTTATGGTTCATTTTGGTCAATGCTCTTGTTAGAGGCTTTTGTATACGGATGTGGGTGTATCAGTGTAAAAGACATATGTTGTTTTGACTGGATGGCCTCAACAGCCAAGTTTCATATGTATGTATAAAGATGTCCCATGTTTTCCTTTATTCGTCTTTCATGCAATGGTGGGTATGATTATGAGATGCATATGAATGATTGAGCATAGGCAAAGGCTGGTTCTCTCGGGCCTTATAGGCTACGGGTGCCAATCATGTCTCGATCGAATTTGGGGCATGACAAAAGTGGTATCAGAGCAGTCGGTCTAAGGATGTCTACAAAGCCGTGTCTGAGTAGAGTCTTACTTATCGATGTGTTGTGCACCACATTTATAAGTAGGAGGCTACGGGACATTTAGGATGTTGTTTCTTTTCTTCATTCTAGATCGTGCAATAGAGCCAATGTTGTCAGTTGCATTGTATCTGATCTTGGTAATTGTTTTTCTTTGGTATAGTCAAAATACCGAACACTAGAAGAGGAAGAGGAAAAGGTAAAAGTAAGATGATAGATAGAATTGCTGAAGGAACAAGTAGACCACCACCTGAACAAGTTGATCAAGGTGGGGCTGAAACTAAGTTCGCAACGCGAGCTTCTTCTACTTCTTCAGCTCCAGAAGAGCCGAGAAGAAGGGAAGTGCCCGTGGAACCACCGACGAATGCCACAGATCAGGATCTTAGGAATGCAGTTCAGATGTTAACACAGTTAGTGGCAGCCCAGAGTCAAGGAAGAGCTGGTGCAATGGCACATGATGATGATGCGGCTAGAATGGAAAGTCGCAGAACACAGGATTTCTTGAAACTGGACACTCCTATTTTCACAGGGGCAGATCCAAAAGCAGATCCACAGGACTTCGTGGATCAAATTCAGAGGGCAGATCCAATAGTGTGGTACGAGGATTGGAAGAAATCCCGTGATATGGATGCAACCCCACCTACGTGGGAAGAGTTCAAAGTGGCTTTTCTTGATCATTACTTGCCCTATGAGATCCTTGAGGCACGTACGGATCAGTTCCTAAATCTCCGTCAAGGAAATTTGAGCGTCAGAGAATATAGCCTACAATTTAATTCCTTGGCTCGATATGCGCCAAATGTTGTGGCTACGATGACAGACAGGGTCCATAGATACGTGGACAGACTAGAGCCATACTTGGTAAGAGATTGCACTATTGTGGCCTTGAATAGGGACATGGACATTGCTCGAATACAAGCCTTCGCCCAGAAAATGGAAGATCAAAGATAGAGACGACGGGTACATGAATTTGATAGGGGACAGTCCAAAAGGGCTAGACCTATGGGACCACCTATGATGTCCCAAGGAGGATCTAGGCCCCGCATGTTTCCTAGACCACCTAGATCGTCGTTCTCTTATTCCACAGGGAGTGCTTATTCTCAGTCTCGAGGGTTTAGAGGTGGTTCAGCTGGGCAGAGTAGTGGGGGTCATGGATCACAGGCAATAGGTTTTCCTCGTCAGCAGTGTCAACACTGCGGGCGTATACATACAGGTACATGTCAGACAGGAACGAATGTCTGCTTCTGGTGTGGTATGCCGGGATATATAGCGAGAGAATGCCCACAGCGGAGCATGGGTGGTATAGCACGACCAGCTGGGTCGGCTGTTGCGTCTTCAGCATCGGTTCCTTCACAGGGCCGAGGGGTACAGCCTATTGGTCGAGGTAGAGGTGCCAGAGGAGGATCTAGTACTAGCGGGGTCCAGAATCTCACTTATGCTTTGGTGGACCGCCAGAATTCAGAGGCTTCCCCTGATGTCGTCACAGGTACATTATCCATATTCTCACATAATGTATATGCACTAATTGACCCAGGTTCTACATTTTCCTATGTTACTCCATTGGTTGCTGCGAAATTTGCAAAGGCACCGGAATTATTAATTAAGTTAATTGAAGTTTCTACACCGGTTGGTGAATATATTGTTGCAAAGAGAGTGCACCGTCACTGTGTGGTAACTGTGTGTGGTCATGATACATTTGCCGATCTCATTGAATTGGACATGGTGGATTTTGATGTAATTATGGGAATGGATTGGTTGGCCTCTTGTTATGCTATGGTAGATTGCCGGGCCAAGAAGGTGCAATTTTGTTTTCCTGAGGAAAATGTTCTTGAATGGAAGGGTAATGTAGGGGCACCACGAGGAAGGTTTATTTCCTATTTGAAAGCAAGGAAAATGATTGCCAAGGGATACATATGTCATTTGGTACGAGTGAAAGATAATGATGTGGAACCATTAATTCCACAGTCAGTACCGGTAGTCAACGAATTTCTTGATGTATTTCCAGAGGATCTTCCAGGTCTACCCCCAGAACGAGAAGTGGAATTCGGCATTGATGTGATTCCAGGCACTCAGCCTATTTCTATCCCTCCATATAGAATGGCGCCAGCGGAACTGCGTGAATTGAAGGAGCAGTTGAAAGATTTGCTGGATAAAGGCTTCATTAGGCCTAGTATGTCCCCGTGGGGTGCACCGGTATTATTTGTGCGAAAGAAAGACGGCACATTGAGGATGTGCATTGACTACCGGTAGTTGAATAAAGTAACGATCAAGAACAAATATCCCCTCTCTCGCATTGATGATTTGTTTGATCAGTTACAGGGTGCCAAGTGTTTCTCAAAGATTGACTTGAGGTCGGGTTACCATCAGGTCAGAGTTAGAGAGGAGGATGTACCCAAGACAGCTTTTCGAACACAGTATGGCCATTATGAATTTTTAGTTATGTCATTTGGACTAACAAATGCACCGGCTGTGTTTATGGATTTGATGAACAGGGTGTTTAAGCCATTCTTAGACGTGTTCGTGACAGTATTTATAGATGATATCCTAGTTTATTCAAGATCACCGGAGGACCATGCTAAGCACTTACGACAAGTATTACAAATTCTTCGTAAACGGAAGTTGTATGCAAAGTTCTCCAAATGTGAGTTTTGGTTGAAATCAGTCGCGTTCTTGGGTCACATTGTATCAGATGAAGGCATACAGGTTGATACCCAAAAGATTGAAGCAGTGAAAAACTGGCCAAGACCTACGACACCCACAGAGATTCGCAGTTTTCTGGGTTTGGCAGGTTATTATCGGAGATTTGTAGACGGGTTTGCTTCTATTGCAGCACCATTAACAAAGTTAACTCACAAGGTAATTAAATTTCAATGGAATGACGCATGTGAAAGAGGTTTCCAAAACTTGAAAGATAAGTTGACTTCCACACCAGTGTTAGTACTTCCTGAAGGTACATAGGGCTATGCAGTGTATTGTGATGCTTCCGGGATTGGTCTCGGATATGTGTTGATGCAGCATGGTAGGGTGATAGCATATGCCTTACGACAGTTGTGGCCACATGAGAAAAACTATCCCACACATGATCTTGAATTGGCAGCGGTAGTTTTTGCTTTAAAGATATGGCGTCATTATTTATATGGGGTTCATGTTGACATCTATACGGATCACAAAATCTTGCAATATCTTTTTAAGCAGAAGGAACTCAATTTGAGGCAACGAAGGTGGTTAGAGCTTTTAAAAGATTATGACATTGATATTCTTTATCACCCAGGCAAAGCAAATGTAGTAGCTGATGCATTGAGCCGTAAGGCAGTAGAAAGCACTAGTGGTCAGTTGAATGAAAAGCGTGAGATAATCAAAGACTTGAATCAATTAGCCAGGTTGGGAGTTTGCCTTATTGAAACCGCAGATGATAGAGTTATGGTGCAGAATGCAGCAGAATCCTCCTTGATAGCTGAAGTGAAAGAGAAACAGTATGCGGATTCTATTTTATTACAGCTAAAGGAGAATGTGCAGCAGAATTTAATCAAGGCATCTGATATTACACCGGAAGGGGTACTTCAATGTCAAGGGAGAGTATGTGTACCAGACATAGATGAGCTGAGGACACGAATAATGACAGAGGCGCACCATTCGCGCTATTCCATTCATCCGGGTGCTACTAAAATGTACCATGAATTGAAAGAGGTGTATTGGTGGGGCAACATGAAAAAGAACATTGCGGAATTTGTCGCGCAATGCCCGAATTGTCAACAAGTGAAAGTGGAACATCAGAAACCAGGAGGTTACATGCAATGTATCAATCTTCCAGTCTGGAAGTGGGATATGATTAATATGGATTTTATTACGGGTTTGCCTCGTACATTGCGGAAGTTTGATTCCATATGGGTCATAGTGGACCGACTTACCAAGTCAGCGCATTTTCTATCGGTCAAGACGACCTATACAGATGAGGATTATGCGAAGTTGTATGTGAAGGAGATAGTATGATTGCACAGTATTCCACTTTCTATTATATCAGACAGAGGAGCACAGTTCACAGTATACTTTTGGAAATCTTTTCAGCGGAGCTTGGGTACTCAGGTGAATTTGAGTACGACTTTCCATCCTCAGACTGATGGACAAGCAGAACGTACTATTCAGACACTTGAAGATATGCTACGAGCTTGTACGTTAGATTTCCAGGGTAGTTGGGATGACCATTTGCCTCTTATTGAATTTGCGTATCACAATAGCTATCATTCAAGTATTAAAATGGCACCTTATGAAGCCTTGTATGGAAGGAAATGTAGATCACCAATCGGATGGTTCGAAGCAGGTGAAACTGCTTTACTTGGGCCAGATATTGTTCACCAAGCCATGGAGAAAGTTAAAGTTATCCAACAACAGTTACAAACGTCTCAAAGTCGTCACAAATCATATGCCGATGTTAGAAGAAGAGGGCTTGAATTCGCCATAGGTGATTGGGTGTTTTTAAAGGTGTCACCGATGAAAGGAGTGATGCGGTTCGAAAAGAAAGGGAAATTGAGTCCACGTTACATAGGCCCCTATAAAGTTATTAGAAGATTTGGGCAAGTCGCATATGAATTAGCCTTACCTCAAGAACTTTCCTCAGTCCATCCGGTCTTTCATGTGTCGATGCTTCGAAAATGCATAGGAGATCCGTCTCGTATTGTTCCCATAGACGATGTTCAAGTTACAGAGGATTCACTTATGAAGAGGTGCCCATTGCTATCCTAGATCGACAAGTAAAGAGATTTAGGAATAAAGACATAGCATCCGTAAAAGTCCTTTGGAGAAACCAACACGTAGAGGAGATCACATGGGAAGCGGAAGAAATGATGAAATCCAAGTATCCCCATCTATTTCAAATGGACCAAGAAGTTCACAGTGCGAAGGTGGAACAATAACAAGTAAGTATTTAAGAGCATTATGTGAATGTGTATAGGTATGTTAAAGTAAAGATGCATTTGTTGTAGATAAGACAATGTTGTTAACATTCGAGGACGAATGTTTCTAAGGGGGGAAGACTGTAACACCCCGTACTTTTCTAACATTACGTGATACCTTGGGATCATATCTACATAGGTGTTGAGATGCCATGCATATGTATTTTATAGTGTCATTGGTGAAACATTTGATATCGGACGTAACATGTGCGATTAGATCTTCATAGGAGGTGTGTTGTGATTTCGTCGAGCATTTGGATAAGAACTCGTACACATTTTAACCTCATTTGGTGACTTTAAGTCATGTTTACTTGATGGTTAATATCACTAAGTAAGTATTTTGTAGTGTTTTAATAAGGGATTGGACGATACGTAAACATTGGATAAGTGGCCGACAATTTCAGCACTTTGCTGAAACTTGCGCCACTACCCTATTTCAGGGGTGTGGCGCAAGACACCAGCCTGAAGAAACTTTAGATAAGGCCAGCTTCTTGCGCCACTACCCTGTTTCAGGGGGTGTGGCGCAAGGCACAACATTATGCCCTTCCCGGACTCGTTTCGTAACGCAATTCTACGACGATTTCTAGATGGTTTCTTTTGGTTCTTTGGAGTTATTTGAGCATTGTTAAAGATTCAAACACTTCAATATACTCCTACATACTCTTACATGATCAAATCATGAAAGGTGAATAGTGATCCAAAATGTCCAATGAAACCAAGGGCGACTAGAATGCCTATATTTGCGATCGAAAGGACGAATGAGAATCTTTTAAGGGAATATTGTCGTGACATTATGGAATTACGTAAAAATGATATATATGGTGAATAATAAATGAAATGTGATGGATATGTGTTATTGGGCCCAATTTGAGGCCCAAACTGGAAGAAAATACATGGGCCCAAAGGCAAAAATGATCCATTCTTTCAATAATTGACCAAGTGAACATATCATGTAATGCCAAGTGTGGCTAAGGATTACTTGATGTCCATATAAAGTACCCCAAAATCAGATTTTTATTCCCCAAAGCCTCTCATAACTTTTGGAGCTTTTTACAAACATTTCCTTCATTTCCAAACCCTAAAGCAAATAAACCCTAAGGCATATTTGGACAAGATCATCCTATTCCAAGCTTTGGTAAGTGTTTATTTTCATGGATTAACATATTATATGCATGGTAGATTATGTATATTATGCTAGTTGTGTTGGCAAGATGATGAATAGTGTATTTTTGCCTTTGGTAAAAGATGTGTCATCTTGGTGATTTGAACTTGAATTAGGCCTTGTGCCTTTGATGAAAAAGCATGGTATGGACAAAATATGAACATGTATGGTGTTATTTTTGGTCTTAAACTTGTTCTTGTCTATAAGTGGAAATTTTGGGATTTTGGCCGATATGTGTTATGAGTTGTATTAAGGTACTTTGATGGATTATTTGTGATGTGTTACGGATAAGAAAGTGTAAAGGAGAAGTATTGTGGTGAAATGCATTGATTTTCATGTATTGGTCAATGTTGGGAATATTATGGAATTTTTGGAATAATAGTATGATCAATGGTTTTGTCAAGGGGAAATGACATGTTTAAAGGCAAACATATAACTCATTGACATGGTATGCATTTGTAAAGTAATTGGTGGTTAATGTGAATTTCGTTATGTATTTATGTTGTAGAGTGACACATAAAGAAGGAGAGGGATTATTGTATACGCATCTAAGGTTGTATATTCGTAGTGCGAATCCAAGGTATGCAAGGTTACTTTGTCCGTATCTTTCTACGGCCAATAGTGTTCACATTGACATTTCTCTAGTTCTATTCCGAAATGTACTAAGGTATCCCATATGCAATTATCTATGGTCATTGTCATATATTTCCTACTCATTGATCAATTGTAATCTCATGTCTCATTTTCATGGTTAATGTTCCAAAAGCTCAAATAAGGTTATGTTCCAATGGTTCAATAGTGACTATACTTGTGTCTCTTGTTCATGGATTATTGTCCAATGGTTCTAATGGTATCATAGTGCTAGTAATGTTATATTTCTCATTGATATTTATTCACATGTCCTTCACTTATTGGTCAATGATTCAAAGTTTCCAACAATGTTATGTTCCAAAGTTCCAAAGTGATGTTATGATTATCAAAGTATCAATCTCAAAGTAATGAACAAAGTAATGCAAATGTGGTCAATGATCAAGTACGGGTGGCAAGTCTAGGGGCGTAAGCCTAGCTCGACTCGATCCCGAGGTTTGGATTTATGGGTGGCAAGTCTAGGGGCGTAAGCCTAGCTCGACTCGATCCCGATGCATTGATGTATGGGTGGCAATTCTAGGGGCATAAGCCTAGCTCGACTCGATCCCAACACAATGATATGATATGAAAGACCCACTGATCAGTCGGGGCCCGGGTACATTGTGACATATGTGATAACAAGTGAGTATTGATTGTAACGAAAGTGACAAAAGCAATGAAAGCAATCCACATGGTTTCCAAAATGCAACATGGTGACTTATTCACATTGATTAGTCAATTGTATTTAAGTTCATTGAAATATTCATGTGTTGTACAGTTTCATCTGAGCCTTGCATACTCAGTACTTATTTCGTACTAACCCCTCTCGGGGAATTTACCTTACTTGCTGCAGGCGCAGGCACCAGTAGGCCTCCCCAGTAGATTGCCAGTGTTAGCGGTTCTTTGGTGAGCTCCAGCTACTTCGGGGCTTCTCCGAGTCAGAGTATATACATGTTTTGGTATTGTACATATTGTGTAAAGCGGGGACTTATCCCGACTTATGGTTCATTTTGGTCAATGCTCTTGTTAGAGGCTTTTGTAGACGGATGTGGGTGTATCAGTGTAAAAGAAATATGTTGTTTTGACTGGATGGCCTCAACGGTGTTTTGACTGGATGGCCTCAACGGCCAAGTTTCATATGTATGTATAAAGATGTCCCATGTTTTCCTTTATTCGTCTTTCATGCAATGGTGGGTATGATTATGAGATGCATATGAATTATTGAGCATAGGCAAAGGTTGGTTCTCTCAGGCCTTATCGGCTACAGGTGCCAATCATGTCTCGATCGGATTCGGGGCGTGACAATTTCATAACAAATATAATACATTTCTAAAAATATAAATTGATTTAAATTATAATGGAGTTGAAATTCACATATAATACTCATATTACATTTGTATTAAAAATATTTTAGTTATATATATTCACCACGTATATTGAAATACGTCTTTAATACATATAATATATTGAATTTAAAATGTATTAAAATTGTTGTTTATTTTTTTCTCTTATTAATTATGTTAAAGTTGTGTTTAAAATGCATTATATATGTATTATGCTAGTTTTGGTAAAAAAAAATAAGTTATGCCATCAACCTTAAGAATAAAAATGTACTATAATTGGTAAATAAGGTTATATATTTATATTGTTTATGTAAATGACCCAATAATATAAGGAAAAATAACATAAACATACACCTTAACTTATCATAGTTACACAAATTTTCACCCTTACAAAGTAATTACAAAAAAGCCAACTATTAGTTTCTCTCTCTAAAAATATGTATCTGCCTCTTACTTTTTCAGTCTGATACATAACAATTATCTATCAGGTCTGATACATAACAATTATGTATCAGGTCTGATACATAACAATTATGGCTCCTGCCGAGCTAAAGGAGCTAAATAGTCAGCTTCAGGATCTTCTAGGTAAGGGTTTTGTCAAACTCAGTGTGTCGCCTTGGGGTGCTCCAGTTCTATTTGTGAAGAAAAAGGATGGCTCTATGCATATGTGTATCGACTACAGGTGGTTCGTTGAGAGTTTTTCTTCTATTGCAGCCCCTATGACTAGATTGACTAGGAAGGAGGTTCCGTTTCAGTGGTCCACGAGTTGTGAGGTGAGCTTTCTGAAGCTCAAGGACTTGCTCATTTAAGCTCCTGTTCTGACTCTTCCCGTTGAGGGAGAGGTATTTACCATTTATTGTGATGTTTCTAGTGTTGGTTTAGGGTGTGCTCGGATGCAGTGGGGTCGTGTTATTGCATATGCATCGAGGCAGCTGAAGGTGCATGAGCTCAACTACCCCATTCATGATTTGGAGTTGACAGAGATAGTGTTTGCGCTTAAGATTTGGAGGCATTACCTATATGGTGTTCGCTGCGAGATCTTCACTGAACATCGTAGACTTCAATATATTATGACCCAGAGGGAGCTTAATTCGAGACAGCATAGATGGGTTGAGTTGCTGAAGTACTATGATATCTTTATTTTATACCATTCAGGTAAGGCGAATGTAGTAGAGGACGCCTTGAGCCAGAAGGTAGTGAGTATGAGCAGCTTGGCCTTCATTTCAGTTTCACAGCGGTCGTTGGATTTGGACATTCAGTCCTTAGCTAAACTTGATGGTTCGTCTTAATATATCTGACCCCAAGAGGATTATTACTAATGTTGAGGCTAGATCTACCTTGTTGGAGTAGAATCGGGGTCGTCGTTTGAGGATAGTAGACTTCGTAGGATTCAAGGACAGGTGTTGAAGGGTAAGTCCAGGAGGAATACTTTAGATTCTGAGGGTGTTCTGAGGTTTGACGATCATATTTATGTTTCAAGGGTCGGAGATTTGATTTAGTTGATTCTTCGTAAGGCTCATAGCTCCAAGTACTATATTCACATCGAGACAGCTAAGATGTATAGGTATTTGAGGCAGCATTAATGATGGAGAGGTATGCGGAGAGATATAGTAGGATTTGTGGCTCGATGCCTTTGTTGTCAGCAGGTAAAGGTCGAGCACAAGAGACCTGGTGGATTGCTTCAGCAGCTAACCATTCCCGAGTGGAAATGGGAGCGAGTTACTATGGTCTTCGTAGGTGGTTTACCTCGCACTTCTCGTAGTTTGGATAGCATTTGGGTTATCGTGGATCAATTGACCAAGTCTACTCATTTTATCCTTGTTCATATCTCTTATAGTGCCAAGAGGTTAGCCCGTGTCTATATTCGAGAGGTGGTTTTCCTACATGGGGTATCGGTGTCCATCATTTCAAAACGAGGCTCTCAGTTCACTTTTATCTTCTAGAGCACATTTCAGGAGGAGTTGGGTACTTAGGTTAACCTTAGCACCTCCTTTCACCCCCAAACTGATGGGCAGTCTGAGCAGACTATTCAGGTTTTGGAGGACATGCTCTGTGCTTGTGTGTTAGATTTTGGGGGTCAGTGGGACTAGTTTTTAACTTTGATGGAGTTTGCATATAATAACAGCTTCCATTCTAGTATTCAGATGGCCCCATTTAAGGCATTGTACGATAGGCGATGACGATCTCCTATTGGTTGATTTGAGACTTCTGAGGTTAGGCCCCGTGGCACAAATTTTCTTCGTGAGTCATTAGACCGAGTTAGGGTGATTCAGGATAGGCTACGGACAGTTCAGAGTACGCAAAAGAGTTATGCTGACTGAAGGCATTGTGCATTGAGGTTCAGAGTTAGTGACAGGGTCTTTCTACGAGTATCTCCCATGAAGGGTGTGATGAGATTTGGGAGGAGGGGCAAGCTCAGCCCCAAGTACATTGAACCATTTGAGATCCTACAGATAGTTAGGGAAGTAGCATATGAGTTGGCATTGCCTCCTACCTTTTCAGCTATCCACCTGGTGTTTCATGTATCTATGATGTGGTAGTATATCCCAGATGAGCCGCACGTGCTTCATTGGGACTCGGTTCAATTAGATGAGAGGTTGGCATTTGGAGAAGAGCCTGTGTCCATTTTGGCCAGAAATGTCAGGCGGTTGTGCTCCAAAAACATTCCAATAGTTAAGTGTAACACCCCGTACCTTCCCAACTCTACTTGATGACATTGACTAATGTTTACTTAAGTGTAGAGAGTTATAAGTATGTATTTGGAAATGGTAAAGATGAGAAAAAAATTAAAATTTGGCCGTGTACATGTGACGAGCCTTTCATAGGAAGTGTTTTGTGACTTCTTGAAGCGTTTATGTCATACCCCGTACACATTTTAACCTCATTTGGTGACTTAGAGTCATGTTTACTTGATGATTAAGATCACTAAGTGTGTATTTTGTAGTATTTTGATAAGGTATTGGACGATACGCAAGTGTTGGAAAAATGGCCGAAAAATTCAGCAAAGCATCAAAACTTGCGCCACTACCCTGTTTCAGGGGGTGTGGCGCAAGCCACCTGATTCAGAGGGGTCTCCAAACTTGCGCCACTGCCTTGTTTTGCAGCAGTGGCGCAAGGAACAAACATTTGGCCTTCCCGAGCTCGTTTCGCAACGCAATTCTACGATGCTTCTTGGATGGTTTCTTTTGGTTCTTTGGAGTTATTTGAGCATTGTTAACGCTTCAAACACTTCAATATACTCCTACATACTTCTACATGACCAAATCATGAAATGTGAATAGTGATCCAAAATGTCCAAGGAAGCCAAAGACGACTAGAATTCCTATTTTTGTGATCGAGGCGACGAATGAGCATCTCGCAAGAGAATAATGTCGTGACATTATGGAATTATTTAAACATGAGATTGTGGGGGTATTATACATGTAATTAGTTGGGCTAAATTAATTTTGTTTCATTGGGCTCAAATGAGGCCCAAATATTAGCATGGATACATGGCCCAACAAGAAAGAAATGATCCATTCTTGTTTGACCCAAAGAAGGCACTCAATTATTGACCAAGTGGGGATAAGTATGAGACTTGAGGGCCTATATAAGCATGGAAAAATCAGAATTTTAATCCACAACAACACACATGCTTTTCTTGTATTTTCTAGAAATTTCAAGAGAAAACCCCTTTGGCTTTCAAAACCCTAAGGCACTTCTTGGAGAAAGATCATCATATTCCAAGCTTGGGTAAGTGAATATTATTGTACTTTAACATATTATAAGCATGAAAGAATATGTATATCATGTTGGTTATGGTTGGAAATGTTGGACATGGCACTTTGTGCTTTTGAATAAGATTTGTGATTCATGGGATTTGAACTTGAATAAGGACTTGTGCCTTTGATGAAAGATCATGGTATGGACAAAATAAGAACATCTATGGTGTTATTTTGTTATTAAATTCGTTATTTTTCTATAAGTGCAAATTGTGGGATTTTGGCCGATTTGTGCTATGAAGTGTATTAAAGTGAATTGATGGATTGTTTGTGATGTGGTGTGGATAAGAAAGTGTAAAGGGGAATTGTTGTGGTGGAATGTATTGATTATCATGTATTGGTCAATGTTGGGAATATTGGAGGATTTTTGGAATAATGATTTTATCAATGGTTTTGTCAAGGGGGAAATGGCATGTTAAAGCTAAACATGTGACTTATGGTTATTTTATGCATTTGTAAAGTAATTGGTGGTTAATGTGAACTTCGTTATGCATTTGTGTTGTAGAGTGACACATAAATAAGGAGCGGGACTATTGTATGCACCCCTAGGATTATCTATTCGTATTGCGAATCCAAGGTATGTAAGGTTGCTCTTTCCGTATTCTTCTACAACATATTGCTTCTATTGACATTGGGCTTGTTTCCAATTCTGGGAGGTTTGAAGTATCTCAATTCAGGGTGACGTATATTGTTATTCATATGTGCCTTATTCTTAGACGAATGATGATTCCCTTATCTTTTATTCATTGACTAAGTTCCAAAGATGTCATAACGTGGTAGATTCTAAGAGAACTATCTCAACGAGAGTAACGAGGTAAAAAGAGCTTGTTTAGTTTGAATAGCATGATTCCAATCATGTCTTGTTCCAAAGTCCTATAGTATGATGATTATCCTGGTGCCTATTGTTTATAAGTAATAGTACCAATCTCGTAAGAGTAATAAGAGAGGTGACGTGCAAGTTAGTATAATTATTCCTCATAAGTGAAATTGTCAATCTCATTAGGTTAAGGAGTGAAGTGAGATGTGCATGTAAGTGCGTGCTTAGTTAAGGTGTTAATCTCATGAAGTATAAGAGTAAGGTAAATCATATTGGTGTGTTTCAATTAGTGTCATGATCCAAAGTTCCAATAGGAGTTATACATATGTCTCTTATGCATTGACTATTGTTCCAATGGTTCCAAGATGTTGTGTTCAAATAATGTTATGGCAAGTGAATTTATCAACCTCTCATAAATGAATGAATCAATCTCCCACAAGCAAATGTACTAATCTCAAAGTAATGAAGTAAAGGAACCAATGTATGTAATGTTTACCCACAATAAAGTGGATGCCCACCAAGAGTGGATGACTACCCACAACAAAGTGGATGCCCACCAAAGAGTGGATGACTACCCACAACAAAGTGGATGCCCACCAAGTGTGGATGACTACCCACAACAAAGTGGATGCCCACCAAGTGTGGATGACTACCCACAATAAAGTGGATGCCCACCAAGAGTGGATGACTACCCACAATAAAGTGGATGCCCACCAAGAGTGGATGACTACCCACAATAAAGTGGATGCCCACCAAGAGTGGATGACTACCCACAACAAAGTGGATGCCCACCAAGAGTGGATGACTACCCACAATAAAGTGGATGCCCACCAAAAGGTGGATGATCATAATAATCCACCAATAAGGTGAACGACTAATAAAGATGACGAAGGTAAGTAAGGAAAATAATAAACGTAATGTACATGGTTTCCCACATACAGAAAAAGAGTTTATTCACATTGTTATTTCTCTTATATTAATTTCATGATTGTTTTTATTATGCACGAATCCTTGGAGATAGTCATAAAGAAAGAAAGGTACATAAGTCCGCACATAGAGTTTTTCTTAGAATTATTTCCATTGAAATTCTTATGTATTGATGCATTGATGTCATTTTCCTAAGGCCTTACATACTCAGTACATTTTTCGTACTGACCCCTCTTGGGGACTTACCTTACATGTTGCAGGTGCAGGAATTAGTAGACCTCGTCAGTAGGTTGCGGACCATTTGCAGAGTATTGGTGAGCTCCAATTGCTTCGGGGCTTCCCAAGTCATATGTGTTCATTAAATGTTGGCATTTTGTAATTATTGTATAGACATGGTCATGTATCTGTAGAGGCTTTGTAGACATATGTGGGGAGATGAAAGTAAAGGATGTATGTTCATTTTGACGCAATGGCCCTAACGGCCAAAGTTTTATATATTGCATATGTTATCACGAGTTTCGCCTTTGATACTTAATTACATGATATAAAATGAGATACATACGCAATCGTACATATAAGAGTACTTGAGCAAAGATTGGTTCTCTCGAGCCTCCTCGGCTTCGGGTGCCAATCACGCCTCGTGGGGACTCGGGGTGTGACATTAAGGTCCAGTGGCGTCGCCATCCATTCAAGGAGGCTACCTGGGATATCGAGCGTGATATGCGAACCCAGCATCCCTACCAGTTTGGACCTGCAAGTACTTCCTTATCCTTTACTTTTGCGGATGAAAGTTCTTTTAATAGTGGATGATGTAATGACCCTCCGAGTCATTTCCTTCGTTTTCTCGTATTTTCTGCATTTAGAGCTTTTCTATAACCGCCCCAAGTTATTTATGACTTGTTGGGACTGATAGTTCGATTTTCGGGCAGTTCGTTTTAGAATTTTATTAATATTGAACGTGTTGTGGAATATTTAAATTAAAATTTTGAAGACAAATATTTTATTACCTTTCTAAAATATTTTTGATGTTTATGAAAAACCTTTAATTATGATATATTTATATTATTTTATACTAGTTTTACAATTTATTAATATTTTAAGAGGAGATAGTGACACCTAGTTATATTGGAAAATTATTATTATATGAATTAGGCTTTATTCGAAGTAATTTTCTATTAATTATGGTATATTCAAAATATTGTATTTATTTTACCACGAACCTATGCAATATCCGAGTGCATACATAGTGAGATAAAAATAGAACTTAGTGCACCCAATATCTACGTGGAATAATGAGTGCAACAAGTAAGCACTAGGTTAGCTAATTAGATGACACTTGTCAAACAAGTGTCAAAATAATTAGAAAGAACCATAGTGTGGACGGTTCATGCATATATATACATATATTTATGTAATTATGTAGTATAGATTTAATTTAATTAGCATGAGAGTTGCATATATATTCATTTCTATATTTTCTTCTTCCTTAAAAATTCACATCTGTTAGTTTGTTTATAAATTCTATGTATTTCATTCCCTTGAATTGCATATATATTATTACATTAAGAGAATTTGATGGGAAAAAATTATGTTTGGCGATACATTTGATCCCCAAAAGAAAAGAAAAATAAATTATCTACGTTTAGTTATTCAAGTTCGGATTCTAGTATAAAGCTCGGATCTAGGAGGATTTTTCCTTACTCCTAGAGGTTCTTGACATGATGGATTTTTGAGGTCGAGTTAAGGGGACAAGCAGTTTGTGGTCGGTTCGAGGCTGCTTTCGGCATCTAGGTAAGCTAGGCTTATCCTATCTTTAGATTAAGCTTATGTATGGTATTAGTAATGCTAGTTTTGGGCAAGTAGTTGTATCCCGGGTATCATTTGAACTATTTACTGCCTTATTTATCTGGTTAGAGCCCCGTTCTGGTAGAATTCGGGTTGTTATCCCTTAATATGGTGTAGTATTTATGAGCTTAGGGTATGGTATTAAGCTGAGAAACCTTGAATTCCTTTCTTTTAGCTAGTTACGTGTATGTTTATATAAATGCATTTCAGTTTCAGTTCGGGACCAGCATATACTTTATTTCTGTTATTTATTATGAGTTCTGGCACAACTTTGGCATCGGTTACGGTATGGTCTGGATTTCAATTTTACAGTTGAGTTTGGTTAATTATGGGTTCACTGGATTCTAGTTATGTTATGGTTACTATGAGTTCCAGTTCGAGTCCAGCATCTGGTTGTGATATGATCGGGGCGTTCTGGTGTTGATTACGGTTGTTCTGGGAGTTTTGATAGTGGAATTGAGTTCTGTTGTACATGATTTATGTGGCCTCTCATTATTACCCACTATCTCTGGTTTGAATCCGGCGTATGGCCTCTTGTTACTATCCACTATATCCAGTTCGAGCCTGACATATGGCTTCTCGTTATTATCCATTGGTGCCGGTTCAAGCTCGGTGCACATCTGGATGGTTTTATCATGGATTTAGGATCAGATGATTACTTGAGATCGATTCGGCTGCGGGTTACTTATGATTTACTTTAGTTACTTCTTGTGTGCACCCACCGGCTTATGGGGGCTCGGTAGGGTTAATTGTCTTCTTCTGTGTGCCTTCTGGTCTTATAAGGGCCCATTTAGGTTATAGTTAACTTGCTTTTCTTACCGTTGGGTTGTTTATTTCGTATATTGCCCTTATTCATTTATTTATTTATTTTCTTTATCGCCTTTGCATAGTTCAATAGCTATTTATTTTTCTACCCCTACCCCTGCGGACTTAGTTATACCCTCGCATTTTAGTTATACTTTTCCTAAATTTGAGCTCAATCAACCGATGATGCCTACTAAGTACCCGTTGCTTTGGTACTCATACTGTACTTCTGCATCTTTTCCCTAATGCAGATGCGAGTACTAGAACCCGGCGTTGACGTGATTCCTCTATTCCAGTACTGATCCGAAGAGGGGTGAGCTTGCTGTGGTCCGAGGCTGATCCTCCTCCATCTGTTCCAGAGTAGTCTTTTGTATTCGAGACTGCTTTGTGTATATAATGTTTATATTTGGGATTCTGCCTAGTACTCTGGTCTTGTTTAGTGGTGGCTCTAGTACCGACCTTACCAGGTCTTGGGAGGGATTACTTTGTATATTTTGTCCTCCTTCTCCCATTTCAGTATATACTAGATATTATACGTTTTCTTTCTGCTTACGCTTATTATTGTTACTGTTGTTGCCATTTCAATCTTGTATTTCTTATTTTCTGTCTGTTAGCCTGTTACTTGCCGTTCCAGGCTATGGCTTGGCTTGCCTACTGGTGGGATAAGGTAGGCGCCATAATGACTTGAGAAATCGGGTCGTGACAATCAATGTCTTAAAGATAGATAACAATTATGTATCAGATTACATCAATGTCTTAAAGATACATAAGTGTTGTATATCAATGTGAGTTTTGTTTGAAAGATACATACACTTTGTATCTTTGAATGATTACAGAGTGGGTAATTATATATCTCAATGGAATATATCGGGAACGAATTATGTATCGCGACAGCCAGAAAAATGGGATTTTCTGTAAATATGTAAAATGTCGGGATTTTCTATAATTAAGCATCAAACTGTCGGGATTTTCTATAATTAAGCATCAAACTGTCGGGATTTATGTTGTTTACCCATAATATATCCTTTTACTTTTATGAACTTTTATTGGGGGCCTAAGTGCATGATCGTAGCCCACAACAGTTCAAAATTGTTGGACAAATTTGCCCATCTTAATCTTTAAAATCAGGGTAAAATTAGGCAAAATGTTCAGTAATTCAAAATTTCTTACCCAAGATAACCCAAATATCAATGCTTACCCCCCAAAAAATGGTCATTCGGCACTTTTAAATTGCAAGGGAAGTATGATTCCCTGCTATTCCTTTCTTCTTCCTTCTCTTCCTTTTCTTTAAATTCTCAACACTTCTATTCCGCTGCCTCGGTATTGCCTTCAAGTTTGCCAAGTTCGATTACGTTGCTAAGGTTATTATCCTTGATTCTCCCCTTCCCTGGGATTGTCAACAATATAATTCACAATTCAACATTTTTTTTTCTTTCTAATAAATGAATTCTGAGTTGTGATCATATTGACTGTGCAATAATTGTATGGAAGCTTGTAAAAATTACTTCTCCTACTCCGATTGTACCATAATGATTGTCATTTTCCACTTTTCGGTGATTAAAGTCGAAAACTTCTGATAGTACATTTTTATGTTGATTTTCGGTATTCAAAATTTGATTTTTGGAATTCTGTGTGCGAGTTCAATCAAGAAATTGATCGAACTGATTATTAAAATATAAAAGGGACAAATTCTATGTTCTTTCTCTTTCTTCTTCGTTGTGGTTTTATTTGAGAATTCGGGAGCTTTGAAATCTCAAAAGTCTTGAAATTATTGGATGCTACTATTTTAGAGCTGTTTATATAATTGAAATTTTAGAGCTGTTTATATAATTGAACTAACGCAAGGTTCGAAAAACATGAAGAATATAGTTGCTTAGCCATTGTTGGTCGAGTTTGAGCTTCGCAAAAGTTATTGTATAAATATTATATAAACAATGTATATGGACGTATATACATTTTTAACATATAGTTATACATCACATATAAATAATTATACATTGTTTATACAATATCGATAAATTACATAACTATGTATATAATATTGATACATTACATATACATGTGACCATTTGTAGAAAAAGTTTTTTGTCATCTGTATAGTTACGTAAGAAGCCCTATAATCAGAGACGTGCTTTTGATGGAAGGGTCAACTACTTACCAATGGCAACTTAATTTGTCCGAATAACTGTTGAAGGTTTTTATCTCGCTATGTAGAATTATACAAATAATTGTCTGTTTTAAATATAGAATCTATTTTTCAAAAGCATTAATAAATTTTGCTTTAACAATAGAATTTATAGAATCTGATTAAAATGTGTATGAACCAAAAGCTTTACTAAAGCTTTTTAGTTATTGTTAATGGAGCTTTTAGCGACTTGGATGTGTTTGATGAGAAAGAGTGAAATAGAGAAAATGAAAAAGATAGAGCCTAATTTCTTACATTTGCTATAATTGATAAAGTGATGGTATATGTAATTAAATAAAACTACCATAATAAAAATAACATACTCAACATAATCTTACAATTAAGATTTGAATATATATATATATATATATATATATATATATATATATATATATGTTAATGAAGCCTTTAGCGACTTGGATGTGTTTGATGAGAAAGAGTGAAATAGAGAAAATGAAAAAGATAGAGCCTAATTTCTTACATTTGATATAATTGATAAAGTGATGGTATATGTAATTAAATAAAACTATCATAATAAAAATAACATACTCAACATAATCTTACAATTAAGATTTGAATATATATATATATATAGATAGATAGATAGATAGATATAGATATATAGATATAGATATAGATATAGATATAGATATATGGTCGCTTTCTATACCTTATAATTCCCAATTAATATTACTTGCTACTTGATCTAAATCTTTTGAATTTAAAGCTTTTAACCTTTCTAAAGATTGTTTTAAAATTCTATATTGCTTTGTTGCGTATACTAGTCTTATTACTTGAGTAGTGTATAGAATATTATTAGCTTGTATTTCTCTAGCAAACGGATGTGTTTGACCAATTACTACTTTCCAAGAATAGATAGAAACAAAAAGAAAGATAAACCAATTATACTCAGAACTTCAAAATCTATATAATAATCCCGAAATAAAATCCTAGTGCTATCCAGATTGGTCTAGTTTTATACCACTTTAACCACTCTCTATAATTTTCTAGGTCGCTTTCTATACCTTGTAATTCCCCTTAAAGCTAAGAAAAATAAATATAGTGACAAAAAGGAAGAAAGAATATGTTCTTATCACAGTGGTAAGTATAAAGAACAAGGAAATATGAGTAGTATAAATTACAACCACACAAAGCAAAGAAGGCTTTAGAAATGCCTGATAAGTTAGAAAAAACAAAGGATTTACAAAAATTTTTAGGAATATTAAATTATGCTAGACAATTTATAGGTATTTATACATAGTTTCTGAATCTGTCTCATTATATGTCTCAATATAGTCTGCTACTACAATTCCTTTCCACAAATCTATAACTGTATTTCAGTTTTGTGGGTCGTGAGCTACTATATTAAGTATCTTACCGGTCTGAAGATGAAGCTTTAGCTTTCCCTTTGTCTGTCATGGTGCAGAGAGAACTAATTAGTAGTTTTTGAAATCAATCTACTGAGTTTATCAGCTAAAACATTTTCTTTTTCTTTAATATGCTCAAATTTAATACTATAAATAGAAGTTGCATCAATAAAATTTAACCATCTTCTTTTGCTACTGTTTTTCACACTAATTTTTTCATGAAATTTAACTATTGCTTCACAATCTGTTCTTACTAATATTTCTGGTTTGTTTAAAATATATATCTTAAAACTATTAAGTCCATATATTACTGCTAATATTTCTGTGTCTATACTACTCATATTTCCTTGTACTTTATACTTACCACTGTGATAAGCACATATTCTTTCTTCCTTTTTGTCACTATATTTATTTTTCTTAGCTTTAAGGACGGCTCCCTGGAACAAAAGCTTTAATAACTATTTATGACGATAGATGGTCAGACTGAGCTTGTAGAAGCTGATTCCATAAATTCGTGAATACTTTTATTCGTTTCTGAAATTACGTCTTCTGAATTATCAAATGATTCTCTATATCTTATATTATCTGTTCTTAAGGTACATAATCTAAAATGGTCATCGACTTCGAAAATGTCTAATTGTCCTAGCTTACATCCACTACATCTAAAACGTCTCTTGCTATCTGTTCTATATATTTCTCTTGCCTTTTGTATTGTTTTATCTACTTCAAATTCTTCTAATTCAATTGTATTCATAAACTCTGTTTTTTCTGTTTGTTCAACTTCTTCTTCTTTTTCATTTTGATTTGTCTTTTGGTAATCTAAGAATCTAATTGAAGTTTCTCCCTTTTTATTTGTATACATTAGATGGTCTGTAGGCTTTAGAGTTTCTTGTTTATCTTTATCTTTATGTTCTAGGTTCCATTCTAAACCAGCATAAATTTGTGAGTCTATTTTTATGGGCTTCATTAATTTAGTTCCTTTATTTCCCATTAGTCCTACAACATCATTAACTTTTAACTTATACTTGCTACCACTATTATTGGCCAGTTTTCCGAGGAATCCGACACAAACTAAGAGGTTATTCCCTCGGGTCATGTCTTCATATCCTTTAGTCTGACTACCTATCTTTATGTATTTTCTGAATTCTGAAGAATTAATCATAAACTCTGGACTACAGTAAAATATTCCTCCGTTATTAGTCATATCTACCTCAGTTAATCTTATAAGGGATCTTTGAGAGTCTGACCATCTATCGTCATAAATAGTTATTAAAGCTTTTGTTCCTACAAGGCTTTGTAGGTTTTGAAGAGAGATTTGGAGGTTAAAGATGTTGGAGTTGATTGATTTGAAGAGAGTTTGTTCTTATAGTTGTAAAATCCTACTCGGTACTTCCTCCTGCTTGTATCTACTTATGTAGTTTGGTATAATTGTTCGTAGAATACTAAGTATATTCCCCAAAATTTAAATATGTTTTTTTTTTTTTTCATAGTCTTACCCTGTTCATCTCTTTCTCTTAAATTTACTACTTAAGAATCGCTTCTTTAACCGCACCCTGGATAAACACTGTCCTTCAGCTCTCTTGGCTATGGCGGACTTCAACATCCTAGGTATTTACCGGTTAATCCATGGGGGTTCGTTAAGCATTTAAGAGACTAACCATATACTAAGGGTAATCCATATGAATTTAATCTGACATCAATATCATATTAACATACATAAACATGTTGTATATTTAAACAAGAAAACTAATTCACATACATAAGGGGAATAATACCTAGATCTAAGAAAACCATATCCTACTTACATGGTAGAGGAGAGAGGGTTCCCTTTCGGGAGTTCCCAAGGTGCTCCTGGCTGGACTGGAAAATAAACACAATCACTCACTTTTCTTACAAACACTCACACTCTTTTTACAATAGCTCACACTTTAAAATATTAAGTTGAATATGCTGATATTCAAGCTTGCTAATAGTCGATTGTAGTAATCGTTTCTTATTTGTCTGAATGAAATGAGGGGTTTATATAAAGGAGAGAGTAAGAGGCGGACTTCAAAACTTCATTCAATCTTGCAAAGGAATCTGAATAATTGAAGTTCTGTCATTGTCTTAGGTCCCACATTACTGTGCGTCTGTTGAAAATTTCAAAAATTATTAAAGTACTTGTCTCTGTCTGCTTTTTCTTTTTGAAATTTGAGGCCACATGTCTGCTTTGAATCTTCATTGCTTACGTCTGCTGGCAAAGTCTGAAATATCTAATCTTATTGCTGACGTATTCAACCAATAGTGTCTAGATTGTGCAGTGCTTCTGAATCAAAACTCATGCCGGAATCATCATCTGCATGAGGATCTTGAGCAAACTGTTCCATCGTGGGGTCATAGTCTGAGTCTGAGTTGGGAATATCCGAATCTTCTTCTTCTGGTTTTGGTTGTATAATCATGTTTTTAGTTTCTTCAGTAGTCTCGTTTGTGGTTACATTAAGAGTAACATTTTGCAGAAGTCTCATTAGAGTCTGTCCAATAATATTTTCAATTGTCTTGGTACTGGTCTTGTTCTTGATTTTTGTTTTTCTTGTCTTTGAACTTGTCTTTGAGCTTGAAGCTTCTAAATTGAAGCTTGCAGGTAATCTCCGTACACTTTTTAGCAAAGTGTCAGCCATTAACGGACTTGATAAGTCTTTACCAGTTGCCATTTGAACTGGACTAGCTGTACCTTTACCTGATACAGTAGGTTTCTCTACATTCACTGGGGAATGTACACCCGTCTGATCCATTTTTTGTGGAGTTGGAGAACTCGCCTGTGTCTGAAACTCAGTTTGAGTAGAAGAGTTTTGAAAAGTTTTTAAAGAAGTCTGCTGTTGATTTATTTCCAAATTTCTAATATAATCTTGTAAAATCATATTTTGTCTAAGTAAATTATCTCGTTCTTTTTCTAAAAGATCATTTTTCTGGTTTAATCTCTTGAAACCTTCTGTCACAGAATTGCAATGATCACAAAAAATTATCTTATTAGAGTCTTTCTGAATATTATATTGAGGAAAAACTGTCTGGTTTCGAAGTTCTGGGACTATAAAGAAATTTGGTCCTAAGTTACCTCTGGCATAGTCCAAGGCTTCATTAAAATTGTTAAATCCTTTATATAAAGGGTCTTTGAATCCTTTGATAGTCTCGATTACTTGAGTCCAGGCCTGATATATTCCTGGGGTCTTTCCCTGTATGATCACATAAAACTTAAATTTATTGGTTAGGTTTTTGTCTGTAAAGTATTGGGCCAGGGCGTTCATAACAGCTAGAAAATAGCTGACATCCCTTGGAGTCTTATTATAAGAAATCCATAAGTTGTCTAACAAACACTTCTGATTTCTCTCAACCCTTGCTTTGGGCCTTGTCTTGAAACTGAAATTGCATTCTGGATAACAAATGAGATTATGTCTTCCAAAGTGAATTCTTTCTATTGTCTGATTAGTAGGAGTCTGAGATGTACTTAATGAACTCAGAGGTCTAAAATGAGTATTGCTTAAAAGTGTCTTTAAATAATCGTCTGTACTTGGGTCTGAAGATGAAGCTTCAGCTTTCCCTTTGTCTGTCATGCTGCAGAGAGAACTAATTAGTAGTTTGTGAAATCAATCTACTGAGTTTATCAGCTAAAACATTTTCTTTTCCTTTAATATGCTCAAATTTAATACTATAAATAGAAGTTGCATCAATAAAATTTAACCATCTTCTTTTGCTACTATTTTTCTCACTAATTTTTTCATGAAATTTAACTATTGCTTCACAATCTGTTCTTACTAATATTTCTGGTTTGTTTAAAATATATATCTTAAAACTATTATGTAACACCCCGTACGTTTCGGAGTCTAGCTGACTACGTAACATTTGAAAATATGAGAGATTTAATGAATTATGTATGAAGTTGTGGGCATTTAAAAGGCTTGTACATTTGGGCCTTAAATGAAGCCCAAAAACCATAGAAAGACATGGCCCAAGTGGAAATTTGACCCATTCTTGCTAGTCTTCCATTGACCAAGTCCCTATATGTTATTGGAACAAGTGTGTGGGTAAAAAGAGACTTAAAAAGGGACTATAAAAGGGTACCAAATCAGATTTTTAATCCATTTGGACTCTCATTTGTTTTTCTAGACTTTTCTCAAACATTTCCACAAACCCTAAGGCAACTACTTGTTGGGCCAAGATCATCCTTGTTCAAGATTTGGTAAGTGGTTATTATGATGAATTAGTATATTTTATGCATGATATATGGTCTATATTATGTTGGTTGTGTTGGTGGAGTATTGGGAAGTTCACAATAAGTGAAATGACTCATGTTGATAAATCGGAGGGTGGTTTGTCTTGTAACGTTGAATATACACTTGTAGTCTTGAAGGAAATGAACTTGGTTGATTGAATATTGACATGTGATATGTGAATATAGTCTTTCCTTGTTTTATCCTTGTGAATGATGTTTGGAATTGTTAGTGTAAAATTGGTTATGGCTTTGGTGGCGTATTGGCCAAGAAGTGTAGTTTTTGGGTGTCGTTATGTGTGTTGTGAGACCATGGCTGAATGTTGGTGTTTAGGATGATCAAAAACATGTTCAAATATGTGTGATTGTGATCATGGCCCATTCATTGCATGAAAAGACCCAAAAAGGACCCATTTTGGCCAAAACGGGCATCCGCCCCCGCAGACGGAGGCATCTACGGGCGCAGATGCCAACGCAGATGCTCTTGGAATTTGCCAGGATCCATCTGTGGGCACAGTTCATCCACCTTCCTGCGGCAGCGCAGGTCGGCCCCGGTTCCGATTTTGTATGTTTTCGCATCTAGTTGCTCCCCGAAGACCCCGATACCCTTTTTGTATGTAATTATCAACTTGTAATGCCGTTGTAATGACTTTAAAGTGTTGTATGGGGACATGTTGGATTATGTTAAGTATGGATTGACTTTAATGTGTTGTTGTGAAAGACGTTTGGGTGATGAAATGACGTAAATGTAACTTCTTATCGAAAAGGAAGTGTAAAGCATGATTTTGGAGGGGAATGTTAGTGATGTGTGATACCATGGGTGTTATGTGACTTGTTTTGGTAATGGTAAAGCTGTACATGATATTGTACGAAGGTGAAATGGCGTTGTGTGACAACAATGTGACTTATTGCCATGTTATACACTTGAAATGAAGTAAGTGGTTAATGCAAGCTTCGTTATATACTTTTGTATGTAGAGTAGACATAAAGGGAAAGCTGGAGTGTTGTATTCGCGAGTAATATTGTGTATCCATATTGAGGAATTAAGGTATGTAAGGTTTCCCCTTTCCGTATTCTTCTGCAGCATATAGTGTACACCTTGTTAGGGTACTACTCATTTTCGAATTGTCCTAAGGTATTTTATTTCGAGTTATCATTTAGTGTTAATCACATATATCTCATTCTTGATCTATGATCATTCATGTGTCACATAATTATAAACATGGTTCCAAGTTCCAATAATGCTATTCCCCAAAATGAAGTAACCTTTGATTGAGCTAACTCAAAGATTTAAGAAGTAATGTTGTGTAAAGAGGTGAGATGTTTCATGGGTGGTATCCTAGGGGTTAAATAACCTAGCATGGGTCGATCCCAATATTTACGGATGGTATCCCATGGGTGAGAAGAACACCTAGCATGGGTCGATTCCACTACGGGTGGTATCCCAGGGGCAAAGGAAAAGCCTAGCATGGGTCGATGCCGATTACTATTGATTACCCACTAATCAGCTTGGGGCACTATATGAATGGATGAAAGAGTGATGGATGAAGAAATGAGTGAATGAGCGTATGAGCTTAAAAGTAAATAAGGTAATTCACCTAATGTACAGTTTTCCATATAATCAGAATGATGACTTATCCATGTTGAGTACTCTTTTATATTCGAAGTCTTTATGTATCGTACAGTCTCATACAGCTTTACATACTCAGTACATTTCTCGTACTGACCCCTCTTGGGGGATTTACCTTACTTGCTGCAGGCGCAGGTACGAGTAGACCTCCTCAGTAAGCTGCAGGACTTCTTTTTGACCCTTGGTGACCTTTGGTGAGCTCCAGTTGGTTCGGGGCTTCCCGTGTCACAGTTGTATATATATTTTGGTATTGCAAATGTTATGTAAAGCGGGGCTTGTCCCGAATCTAGGTTGGTCATGTATGCACTTCTATTAGAGGCTTTTGTAGATGTACGTTGGTATGCCAAGTGATGTTGCGTGTAATTTGACTCGATGGCTACGACGGCCAAGTTTCTCATATGTCTATATGTATCTTACATGCTCCATGATTTCCCATGATAGCCTTTTATGATTTTACGTGTTGGGGGTGTTTCTTATGGCATGCGTATGAATGAATGTAAGCAGAGCTTGGTTCTCTCGGGCCTTGTCGGCTTTGAGTGCCAATCCATCCCAGCGGGGTTCAAGGCATGACAAAAGTCGTTCTACGGATGTCTACAAAGCTATGTCTGAGTAGAGTCTTACTTATCGATGTGTTGTGCACCACATTTATAGGTAGGAGGCTACGGGGCATTTAGGATGTTGTTTCTTTTTCTTCATTTCTAGATCGTGCCTTTAGAGCTATAAGTGGAATTGTTCCTGATCACGAGTATTGTTGTTCTGTGTATTATAGAAAAATGTCGAAGGCAAGAAGAGGACGAGGTAAAAGTAAGTGGCTAGACAGAATTGCAGGAGAAGGAACTAGTAGAGCTCCGCCTGAACCGGTTAATCAAGGCAGCGCTGAACCAGAAATGGCATCACAAGCTTCTTCTACTTTTCCATTTTCAGAAGAGTCAAGAGGAAGAGAAGTGCCTACAGAACCACCCGTACCTACTATTGATCAGGACTTAAAGGATGCAGTGCGAATGTTGACTCGAATTGTTGCTGCACAAGTTCAGGGACAAGGTGGTCCAGTTATAAATGATGATAGCGCAGCTAGGGCAGCCAGTCGACGAACGTAGGATTTCTTGAAACTAGATCCTCCTACATTCATGGGATCGGATCCAAATAAAGACCCGCAACATTTTATAGATCAAATCCAAAGGGCTCTGGAGGTGATGCATGTAGCGGGTGTAGAAACGGTGGAGCTTGCGGCTTATAGATTAAAGGGCGAAGCTATATTGTGGTATGAGGACTGGAAGAAGGCCCGTGGTATTGATGCAAACCCACCTAGTTGGGAAGAATTTAAAACAGCCTTCCTCGACCACTACCTTCCTTATGAGATCCGAGAGGCTCGTACGGATCAATTCTTGAATCTCCATCAAGGGAATCTGAGTGTGCGGGAATACAGTTTGCAGTTTAATTCCTTAGCTCGATATGCTCCGAACATAGTGGCCACAATGACAGACAGGGTACATCGATATGTGGATAGGTTGGAGCCGTATTTAGTGACGGACTGTACCATTGCCGCTTTAAACAAAGATATGGATATAGCTCGAATTCAGGCTTTCGCTCAGAAAATGGAGGATCAAAGACAAAGAAGAAGGGTACATGAATCTGATAGAGGACAGTCCAAAAGAGCGAAACCCATGGGACAGTTTGTGGCATCCCAAATGGAATTCAGGCCTCGGAGTTTTAGTAGACCGCCTAGACCTTCATTCTCACATTCCACAGCAGGCACACAATCTCAATTCCGAGGTTTTCGAGGTAGCAATGCTGGGTAGAGTAGTGGGATTCGAGGTTCGCAGACTGCTGGATTTTCTCGTCTGCCATGTGAGCAATGTGGACTATTTCATGTAGGTGAATGCCGAATTGGGTCAAATGCTTGCTTCTGGTGCGGTATGCCGGGACATATAATGAGAGATTGCCCACGGAGAGACTTGGGTAATGTGGCATGACCGGCAGGGTCGACTGTTGCGTTATCATCATCGGTTCCTTCTTTAGGCCGAGGTACGCAGTCTGTCGGTCGGGGTAGAGGTGCCAGAGGAGCAGCCAGTACTAGTGGGGTCCAGAATCGCACTTATGCTTTGGTGGACCGGCAAAATTCAGAGGCTTCTCCTGATGTCGTCATAGGTACATTATCCATATTTTCATATAATGTATATGCATTGATTGACCCGGGTGCTACATTGTCCTATGTTACTCCGTTAGTTGTTGCGAAATTTGCAAAGACACCAGAATTGCTAATTAAATCAATTGAAGTGTCTACACCGATGGGTGAATATATTGTTGCAAAGAGAGTGTATCGAAATTGTGTGGTAACTGTGTGTGGTCATGATACACTGGCCGAACTCATTGAACTAAATATGGTGGATTTTGATGTGATAATGGGGATGGATTGGTTGGCTTCTTGTTATGCCACGGTAGATTGCCGGGCCAAGAAGGTACATTTTCATTTCCCACAAATGAATGTCCTTGAATGGAAGGGGGATGTAGGGGCACCACAAGGAAGATTTATTTCTTATCTGAAAGCAAGAAAAATGATTGCCAAGGGATACATATGTCATTTGGTACGAGTGAAAGATAATGATGTGGAACCATTAACTCCACAGTCCGTACCGGTAGTCAATGAATTTCTTGATGTATTTCCAGAGGATCTTCCAGGTTTACCCCCAAAACGGGAAGTAGAATTTGGCATTGATGTGATTCCAGGCACTCAGCCTATTTCTATTCCTCCATATAGAATGGCTCCGACAGAATTGCGGGAATTAAAGGAACAATTGAAAGATTTGCTGGACAAAGGCTTCATTAGGCCGACTATGTCCCCATGGGGTGCATCGGTATTATTTGTGCGAAATAAAGATGGCACTTTGAGGATGTGCATTGACTATCGGCAATTGAATAAGGTGACGATCAAGAACAAATATCCCCTCCCTCGAATTGATGATTTGTTTGATCAGTTACAGGGTGCCAAGTGTTTTTCCAAGATCGACTTGAGGTCGGGTTATCACCAAGTCAGAGTTAGGGAAGAAGATGTGCCCAAAACAGCTTTTCGAACACGGTATGGCCATTATGAATTTTTAGTTATGTCTTTTGGACTAACTAATGCTCCAGCTGTGTTCATGGATTTGATGAATAGAGTGTTTAAGCCATGTCTGGATGTATTCGTCACGGTATTTATAGATGACATCCTAGTTTATTCAAGATCACCGGAGGACCACGCTACTCGTTTACGGCAGGTGTTGCAAATCCTCTGTGAGCGTAAGTTGTATGCAAAATTCTCCAAATGTGAGTTCTTGGGTCACATTGTGTCAGATGAAGGGATCCAGGTCGATACACAGAAGATAGAAGCAGTGAAAAATTGGCCAAGACCTACGACACCCACGGAGATCGCAGTTTTCTAGGTTTGGCAGGTTATTACCGAAGATTCGTAGAAGGGTTTGCTTCTATTGCGGCACCATTAACCAAGTTAACTCACAAGGCAAGTAAGTTTCAATGGAATGATGCATGTGAAAGAGGGTTTCAAAAATTGAAAGATAAGTTGACTTCCACACCAGTGTTAGTACTTCCTGAAGGCACAGAGGGCTATGCAGTGTATTGTGATGCTTCCGGGATTGGTCTCGGATGTGTGTTGATGCAGCATGGTAAGGTGATAGCATATGCCTCATGACAGTTGCGGCCACATGAGAAAAATTATCCCACTCATGACCTTGAATTGGCAGCGGTAGTATTTGCTTTAAAGATATGGCGTCATTATCTGTATGGAGTTCATGTTGATATTTATACAAATCACAAAAGTTTACAATATATCTTCAAGCAAAAGGAACTCAATTTGAGGCAACGAAGGTGGCTTGAGCTATTTAAAGACTATGATGTTGATATTTTATACCATCCAGGAAAGGCAAATGTGGTAGCTAACGCATTGAGCCGTAAGGCAACGGGAGTGTCACAAACGGCCAATTGACGGGAAATAAGGAATTAGACAAAGATCTTTATCAGTTAGCCAGTTTGGGGGTTCGTCTTTTTGAATCCTCAGAGGAAGGAGTTATCGTACAAAATGCAGCTGAATCTTTGTTGATAACTGAAGTGAAAGAAAAGCAGTTTGCAGATCCTCTGTTGTTGCAACTAAAACAAAATATACAACAAAATTTGACAAAGGCATTTGATCTTACACAGGAAGGGGTACTTCAATGCCAAGGTAGGTTATGTGTACCGGATGTAGATGAGCTGAGGAAACGAATTATGACAGAGGCGCATCATTCTCGCTATTCTATTCATCCGGGTGCTACAAAAATGTATCATGATTTGAAGGAAGTGTATTGGTGGAGGAATATGAAGAAGGACATTGCGGAATTTGTCGCTCAATGCCCAAATTGTCAACAGATAAAGGAAGAACATCAGAAACCAGGAGGTTACATGTAATGTATCAATTTTCCGGTCTGGAAATGGGATATGATTAATATGGACTTCATCACAGGTTTGCCTCGTACGGTACGGAAATTTGATTCTATATGGGTTATAGTGGATAGGCTTACCAAATCTGCACATTTCCTACCAGTCAAGACCACTTATACGGCAGAGAATTATGCAAAATTGTATGTGAAAGAGATAGTACGGCTACATGGAATTTCGATCTTCATTATATCGGATCGAGGAGCACAATTTACTGCGCATTTTTGGAGATATTTTCAGCAAAGTTTGGTCACACAGGTGAACTTAAGTACGGCCTTCCATCTACAGACAGATGGGCAAGCAGAACGTACTATTCAGACACTTGAAGATATGCTGCGGGCATGTGCATTGGATTTTCAAGGCAGTTGGGATGACCATTTGCCTCTTATTGAATTTGCTTATAACAATGCCTATCATTCAAGTATTACAATGGCACCTTATGAAGCTTTGTACGGAAGGAAGTGTAGATCACCAATTGGGTAGTTTGAAGCAGGTAAAACTGTTTTACTTGGACCGGATATGGTACATCAGGCTGTAGAGAAAGTCAAAGTGATTCAACAAAGATTACAGATGGCCCAGAGTCGACACAAGTCCTATGCTGATAGTAGAAGAAGAGGACTTGAATTCCCCATAGGTGATTGGGTATTCCTGAAGGTGTCCCCAATGAAAGGAGTAATGCGGTTCGGGAAGAAAGGCAAGTTGAGTCCATGATATATAAGTCTATATGAAATTATTAGAAGATTTGGGCAAGTTGCCTATGAGATGGCACTACCCCAAGAACTTTCCTCAGTCCACCCGGTATTTCATGTATCAATGCTTCGAAAGTGCATAGGGGATCCATCTCACTTTACTCCCATTGAAGACGTCCAAGTTACAGAGGATCTTACCTACGAGGAGTTACCTATGGCCATTCTGGATAGACAAGTGAAGAGGCTCAGTAATAAAGACGTAGCGTCAATAAAGGTACTTTGGAGAAATCAACAAAGGGAAGAGGTCACAGGGGAAGCAGAGGAGATGATGAGATCTAAGTACCCTTATTGTTCCAAAGGGAAGATTGACAAGTAAGTATTTATAAGCTTTGAGTGTATATTTATATGCTGATATGAAGAATGTTCCTACACTTGTACTTGTTTACTTTGAAATGATACACTAACATTCGAGGACGAATGTTTCTAAGGGGGGAAGAATGTAACACCCCGTACGTTTTGGAGTCTAGCTGACTACCGTAACATTTGAAAATATGAGAGATTTAATGAATTATGTATGAAGTTGTGGGCATTTAAAAGGCTTGTACATTTGGGCCTTAAATGAAGCCCAAAAACCATAGAAAGACATGGCCCAAGTGGAAATTTGACCCATTCTTGCTAGTCTTCCATTGACCAAGTCCCTATATGTTATTGGAACAAGTGTGTGGGTAAAAAGAAACTTAAAAAGGTACTATAAAAGGGTACCAAATCAGATTTTTAATCCATTTAGAATCTCATGTGTTTTTCTAGACTTTTCTCAAACATTTCCACAAACCCTAAGGCAACTACTTGTTGGGCCAAGATCATCCTTGTTCAAGATTTGGTAAGTGGTTATTATGATGAATTAGTATATTTTATGCATGATATATGGTGTATATTATGTTGGTTGTGTTGGTGGAGTATTGGGAAGTTCACAATAAGTGAAATGACTCATGTTGATAAATCGGAGGGTGGTTTGTCTTGTAACGTTGAATATACACTTGTAGTCTTGAAGGAAATGAACTTGGTTGATTGAATATTGACATGTGATATGTGAATATAGTCTTTCCTTGTTTTATCCTTGTGAATGATGTTTGGAATTGTTAGTGTAAAATTGGTTATGGCTTTGGTGGCGTATCGGCCGAGAAGTGTAGTTTTTGGGTGTCGTTATGTGTGTTGTGAGACCATGGCTGAATGTTAGTGTTTAGGATGATCAAAAACATGTTCAAATATGTGTGATTGTGATCATGGCCCATTCATTGCATGAAAAGACCCAAAAAGGACCCATTTTGGCCAAAACGGGCATCCGCCCCCGCAGACGGAGGCATCTGCCGGCGCAGATGCCAACGCAGATGCTCCTGGAATATGCCAGGAGCCATCTGTGGGAACAGTTCATCCACCTTCCTGCGGCAGCGCAGGTCGGCCCCGGTTCCGATTTTATATGTTTTCGCATCTAGTTGCTCCCCGAAGACCCCGATACCCTTTTTGTATGTAATTATCAACTTGTAATGTCGTTGTAATGACTTTAAAGTGTTGTATGGGGACATGTTGGATTATGTTAAGTATGGATTGACTTTAATGTGTTGTTGTGAAAGACATTTGGGTGACGAAATGACGTAAATGTAACTTCTTATCGAAAAGAAAGTGTAAAGCATGATTTTGGAGGGGAATGTTAGTGATGTGTGATACCATGGGCGTTATGTGACTTGTTTTGGTAATGGTAAAGCTGTACATGATATTGTACGAAGGTGAAATGGCGTTGTGTGACAACAATGTGACTTATTGCCATGTTATACACTTGAAATGAAGTAAGTGGTTAATGCAAGCTTCGTTATATACTTTTGTGTGTAGAGTAGACATAAAGGGAAAGCTGGAGTGTTGTATTCGCGAGTAATATTGTGTATCCATATTGAGGAATTAAGGTATGTAAGGTTTCCCCTTTCCGTATTCTTCTGCAGCATATAGTGTACACCTTGTTAGGGTACTACTCATTTTCGAATTGTCCTAAGGTATTTCATTTCGAGTTATCATTTAGTGTTAATCACATATATCTCATTCTTGGTCTATGATCATTCATGTGTCACATAATTATAAACATGGTTCCAAGTTCCAATAATGTTATTCCCTAAAATTAAGTAACCTTTGATTGAGCTAACTCAAAGATTAAGAAGTAATGTTGTGTAAAGAGGTGAGATGTTTCATGGGTGGTATCCCAGGGGTTAAATAACCTAGCATGGGTCGATCCCAATATTTACGGATGGTATCCCATGGGTGAGAAGAACACCTAGCATGGGTCGATTCCGCTACGGGTGGTATCCCAGGGGCAAAGGAAAAGCCTAGCATGGGTCGATCCCGATTACTATTGATTACCCACTGATCATCTTGGGGCCCAGGCACTATATGAATGGATGAAAGAGTGATGGATGAAGGAATGAGTGAATGAGCGTATGAGCTTAAAAGTAAATAAGGTAATTCACCTAATGTACAGTTTTCCATATAATCAGAATGATGACTTATCCATGTTGAGTACTCTTTTATATTCGAAGTCTTTATGTATCGTACAGTCTCATACAGCCTTACATACTCAGTACATTTCTTGTACTGACCCCTCTTGGGAGATTTACCTTACTTGCTGCAGGCGCAGGTACGAGTAGACCTCCCCAGTAAGCTGCAGGACTTCTTTTTGACCCTTGGTGACCTTTGGCGAGCTCCAGTTGGTTCGGGGCTTCCCGTGTCATAGTTGTATATATATTTTGGTATTGTAAATGTTATGTAAAGAGGGGCTTGTCCCGAATCTAGGTTGGTCATGTATGCACTTCTATTAGAGGCTTTTGTAGACGTATGTGGGTATGCCAAGTGATGTTGCGTGTAATTTGACTCGATGGCTACGATGACCAACTTTCTCATATGTTTATATGTATCTTACATGCTCCATGATTTTCGATGATAGCCTTTTATGATTTTACGTGTTGGGGGTGTTTCTTATGGCATGCGTATGAATGAATGTAAGCAGAGCTTGGTTCTCTCGGGCCTTGTCGGCTTTGAGTGCCAATCCGTCCCGGCGGGGTTCGGGGCGTGACATATTAAGTCCATATATTACTGCTAATATTTCTGCATCTATACTACTCATATTTCCTTGTTCTTTACACTTACCACTGTGATAAGCACATATTCTTTCTTCCTTTTTGTCACTATATTTATTTTTCTTAGCTTTAAGGACGGCTCCCCATCCTTCAAAACATCCATCAGTTTTTACTATTAAGTAGTCTGTTTCTAATGGTAGGGCTAAGTTTGGTATATCTTTTATCATTTCTTTTAATTTTTGAACTAATTTTATATCTTCAGTATTAAAAGTCTTCTGTCCTTTAGTGTCAGTCTTAGCATAGAGGGGTCCTGCTACTTTTCCTAAATTTTTAATAAATTGTCTAGCATAATTTAATATTCCTAAAAATTTTTGTAAATCCTTTGTTTTTTCTAACTTATCAGGCATTTCCAAAGCCTTCTTTGCTATGTGTGGTTGTAATTTAATCTTTCCGTCTCCTATAGTTATTCCTAAGAAATTAATATATGGTTTACATAATTCCATCTTTTTCTTACTAATAATTATTCCATTTTCTATAAATAAATTAAAAACTGTTTGCAGGTGTTCTAAATGTTCTTTTATATTATAGCTAAAAACTAAAATGTCATCTACATACACTAATACAAAATATTTATATTTACCAAATATATTATCCATCTTACGTTGGAAAATTGGTGGAGCTGTTTTGAGGCCAAATGGCATAACTAACCATTCAAAATGTCCTTCGGGACAAGTGAAAGCTGTCCACTCAATACTGTCTTGATGCATCTTTATTTGCCAATATCCTGACTTACAATCAAATTTACTGAAAAGTATTCGTCCTTGAATTCTATTAATTAATTCTGTCTTGTCTGGGAGTTTATAGGCGTCCATTACAGTATTATTATTAAGTCTTTTATAATTTGTTACCATTCTAGATTTACCTCTAACTATCTCACTATGGTTTCTTACCATAAATGTTGTTGACCTATGTCTTGACTTTGATCTCCTAATTACTCCTAAATTAAGTAATTCTTTTATTTGTATTTCAAAGTCCTTCAAATCTTCATTAGTAGCTTGTATTGCAGCTGTTTTAACGATATATTCTGGATTTATAATTTCTAACTTACATTCTATTTGGTTATTCTTCCAATGTTCTAAAGGTTTTCTCCTATTATATCTATGTCATCTAATTTTTGAATTATTTTTTGCAGGTCTGCTTGATTTTTAATTATTCCTACATTGTTTTTGTTGAATTTATATTTGTCTATATGAGTTTCTATTAAGTTATAATTCTTTTCTATATCTTCACCCATGTCTATCCAATCTTGGTCATTTATTACTTCTGATAATAAGTTTTGGTTGCAGGTACAATCCGTTCCTTTATCACAAACGGTGTCTGGATTGATTTGTTTCCTTTTTGAATCTTTTATTACTTTAGTATTTCTTTGTACATTTTTCCCAAAAAATGAGGGGGTTATTGTAATATTTTTTGTAAAGATTACTCCATCTCTGGTAATAAAACAACCTCCATTGTTTCTAGTCATAAAGTCTAATCCTATTACAAAGTCTGCTTTTATCTTTAAGTCTCTTGTTAGCACATATCCTAACTTATATCTAGTTTTGTAGTTTGAACAAGTGTTATTGAAACTAACTATCGCATTTCTTACATAATGTGTATAAGTATTGCTAGTGCCATCCATTTGCATGGCTGTCTGTGGTTTGGTAAATTTTTCTATGAGGTGTTTAGGTAACAAATTCTGATTTATTATACAATGCGTGCACCCAGAGTCTATTAATCCTAAAGTTTCTATTTCATAATCCTGGATTATTAGTTTTGTCATTGCTTTAACTGAACTTAGTTTTGCATCTTCATTACACACTAGTCCTTCAAGAGATTGGTTCAGCAATTCTGTGTCTTCACAATCTTCTATAATTATTCCTTTCAGTTCTTGGGAAACTATCTTTCCTTTTTCAAATATATTATTCTTTCTTCTAGTTCATTTATCTTTATTTCTAAGTTTTGTACTCTTGTTCTACTGTATTATCTGCTGTGATTACGACAGTCTGTTTCTTTTCTGTGGGTTGTATTTGTATTGATTGTATTGCTTGTTTACCTACAGTCTTTTCGATGCATGATATACATCCTTCTAAATAGCATTTGCTACATTTTGCTCTTCTAGTTCTACTAGGATACCAATGACAAATATAACATTGGTTATTGTCTAGGCCTTTATATTTTTCAAATTCATGTAAACATTTGTCTAATTCTATGATATTTACTAAAGCAAAACTGGTTAATGCTTCGTTCAAATTTTCTAATTCTATGTCTTCGTCAGAATCTGAAGAGTTTGGGTCTTTATCATAATCTATACTAACAATTGAATATATACTTTCTGTGTCTGACATGTGTTCATCTACGTTTATTAAAGTTTCATTAAAATCTTCTATTAGTTGAGAGTTCCTTGTCCTTGTATTATTTCTTTTGGACATGTATTGGCTAAATGGTCCGAACTTCCACATGTAAAACATTCTAAAGTATTTTTATAACTTCTATTATCTTTGTATTTTCTTACATGTTTGTTTTTGTTTAAATAAGGTTTTCTGGCAGAAGATTTTCTCAAATAATAGCTTTTCTTTTTATAATCCCTTCGTTTGTAAGGTTTTTTCTTAGTATATCTATTCTTTCGTTGGTAGTTGTCATCATAGCTTTGTGTGGTATAAATGGTTTTACAGAAATTTGTCTCTCCTTTCTTTAATTGTTTCTGTATTTGTATATTAGTACATTTTTCTTGTAATATGTCTATTATATGTTGTATTTTATGTCCTATTGACCATCTGGCATTAGGATTTTGTAATACACCATCTCTTTTACTCCATCTGTCTTCTATTTCTCCTCCTAGGGTACCTGGTAATTTATTAAATAATTTCTTACCTAAACCTTGGTCGAAGGCGTTGCCACTTATACTTGTATAATAAAAGTAGTCTAAGAGAAAAGGTTTAATGTGATGCCAACTACTTATACTTAATTGTTCTAATTTTATTAGTGATTTTTGTTGTAGTATTAATAATCCACTATTTGGATCTTCTCCTGTTATTAAACTATGTATTTTATTAGTAAAATTATATGGATTCGCTCCTAAATCTATTAGATGTTTAAATTCATCGGGAAATTCTCTTTTAAAACTTTTCCATAAACATTTGGTTGATTCTCCTAAAAATGTTTCTAGGTATTTATACATAGTTTCTGAATCTGTCTCATTATATGTCTTAATATAGTATGCTACTACAATTCCTTTCCACAAATCTATAACTGTATTCCAGTTTTGTGGGTCGTGAGCTGCTATATTAAGTATCTTACCTTTATCACTACCTTCTTGGAGAGTGATAGGTTCTTCTATCGGCATTCTTTTTCCTATTGGTCTTACACTTTCTAATTCTGTTTCTGGATTTCGTCTATATACTCTATGTCTTGGAACATTTCCTGTATTAGTTTCTACCGTATGTATTTGACTAGTTCTTTGGAATGGGCTTGAGCTTGTAGAAGCTGATTCCATAAATTCGTGAATACTTTTATTTTTTCTGAAATTACGTCTTCTGAATTATCAAATAATTCTCTATATCTTATATTATCTGTTCTTAAGATACATAATCTAAAATGGTCATCGACTTCGAAAATGTCTAATTGTCCTAGCTTACATCCACTACATCTAAAACGTCTCTTGCTATCTGATCTACATATTTCTCTTGCCTTTTGTATTGTTTTATCTACTTCAAATTCTTCTAATTCAATTATATTCATAAACTCTATTTTTTCTGTTTGTTCAACTTCTTCTTCTATTTCATTTTGATTTGTCTTTTGGTAATCTAAGAATCTAATTGAAGTTTCTCCCTTTTTATTTGTATACATTAGATGGTCTGTAGGCTTTAGATTTTCTTGTTTATCTTTATCTTTATGTTCTAGGTTCCATTCTAAACCAGCATAAATTTGTGAGTCTATTTTTATGGGTTTCATTAATTTAATTCCTTTATTTCCCATTAGTCCTACAACATCATTAACTTTTAACTTATACTTGCTACCACTATTATTGGCCAGTTTTCCGAGGAATCCGACACAAACTAAGACGTTATTCCCTCGGGTCATGTCTTCATATCCTTTAGTCTGAATACCTATCTTTATGTATTTTTCGAATTCTGAAGAATTAATCATAAAGTCTGGACTACAGTAAAATATTCCTCTGTTATTAATCATATCTACCTCAGTTAATCCTATAAGGGATCTTTGAGAGTCTAACCATCTATCGTCATAAATAGTTATTAAAGCTTTTGTTCCTAAATTCTTCCGTGTTAGTCCTTTTAATCCTATTATTATTAAACCCATGTGCATTAGGTTCATTTGTCTTTTTTGAACTTCGTCTGCAAATTCTGGACTAATTAATGTAAGGTTCTCTTGGTTATCTCCTGTAACACATATTTGTTCTTCTCTATAATGTCTATATAACAGAGCTTTTTGTGAAAATAAACCTGCACTATATAATACCTTTGGATTTAATAAATTTAGTTTATTTTGTTGGAAAATCTGAATGTCTTTATCAACATCGCTTACCTCGTCTAATTGTTGAGAAGTTGACGCAGTGTGTCTTCCAGAAGTCATTATGTTAGATATTATATTATTACTTAGTCTGTTTTGGGTGTAGCTATGTCGTGATCTTTCTTGGTTTTGTCTCCTACCTGATAAAAGGGCCATGGTTTTACTTTTCTTACTACTGGAGTTCTATCTTTTAGTGGAGTTACTTCCGTTCTTTTTAACTGATCTATTAATTCGTTTAGAGTGTCTTCTGGAACCGGTGGGTATTTAATTTTATTTAATTCTTCTAAATGTTGTTTTAATATTTCTTGGTGGTCTTGTATAGTTTTTCCTTTTACTAATCTTTCTATATTTTCGTTAAGTTTTAGAAGTAAAAGAATTATTGTATTATTTTGTTTGATTATTATTTGATCTGCTTTACTCTGAGGTAAATGGGTACTTATGCCTTCTGGATTTGGTGCTATTTGTTCTGCTTGTTTAAGTATTTCGCTATATAAAGGGTCGTTCATGAAAGGATTATTGTTTTTATCTGTTCTATAGATTGCTTTAAATCTTTAATGTCGTTATGAAATATATTCTCTTGTGGTTCTTTATTAAGTTGTCTCTTTTCTATGTCTGTTTATTGAATTTTTAAAAAGTCTAACTTTTCTTCTATTTGATAAAAGATCTTTGTTTGTTTTACTTGAATATCTCTAAGAATTTCGAGTATTAAAGTGTTTTCTTTATGAATATTTTCTCCTAAATTTAACAATAAATCGACAATACTATTTAGTTGTGGATCTTCGTTATGTAAACTATGGTCTCCGTTGCTAAAAGTGCACCTAATTAAAGAATTGTCTTTTAATCTTTTATACTTCTTTTCTGGATTTAAATGTAAGTCTAAGTATTCTAATTTCTTTAGATTTGTTTCTTTATCTACTTTATCTATCCTAGTGCTATCCAGATTGGTCTAGTTTTATACCACTTTAACCACTCTCTATAATTTTCTAGGTCGCTTTCTATACCTTGTAATTCCCAATTAATATTGCTTGCTACTTGATCTAAATCTTTTGAATTTAAAGCTTTTAACCTTTCTAAAGATTGTTTTAAAATTCTATATTTCTTTGTTGCGTATACTAGTCTTATTACTTGAGTAGTGTATAGAATATTATTAGCTTGTATTTCTCTAGCAAACGGATGTGTTTTCATTAACTATTTTATCCTAACGGACAGTTATCTAGATATTCTTTAAAAAACAATCTACTTTCTATAATATCTCTAATATCTCTATTTACTGTAAGTAATTTTGATTTTATTCTAATTTGGTGTCCACGTCTTGTCTGGTAGTTTTCTTCTGATATATTTCTATAACCTTTTTCAGTTGCGTTATTAAAGTCTTGCAAATGTTGAATTAGTTCGTCACGTACTTGCTTTAATCGTCTTTCTTCAATATATGAATTATGTATCTGTATATTGTAATGATTTATATAATTATGGTAATTATCGTTTCTCCGCATAAAGTGAAATTATTATAGCTTGTACTAAATATTCCTGAGCTTTTATGTCTATTTTAACTTGTCTTATTTCGTTTTCTATATAGTTATAATAGTCTGTTATTTGTTTAATTAAGTGAACTTCTATATCTAATTCTAAATATATTTTGAATCTAGTTAATACCGCTACTAATTTCTGTTCTAAGAAATGTATATAATTTTGACCTTGCTGAATAAGATATAGTCTTTTGCTTAGTTCTTTATATTTACTACGGTATTTTCTAATGGTGAGTTTTGAGTATTGCATAAAATTCTTATCCTAAAGGAAAATATTTTACTCTATTTCTTAAAAATTTAATATAATCTTTTATATTTCTAATTTCTTTTTCTATAAGTCTTAATTCGCGTTTTTGGGTATGTAATAGAGATTCTTTAATTATTATAGCTTGTCTTAGATCTTGTTTATATTTCTTTATAATGATATGCAATGTTCTTAGTGTAAAAATGTTGTTTCATATATTTAATAACCTAAAAAGTCGTCTATATCGCTGGTTATTTCTTATGTGTTGAAGAGCAAATTGACTATGTCTTGTTAATGCGTATCTAACTAACTTTCTTTGATATTGTCTTAATTCAGAGATACAATAAGGGATTCTACCGTTTTGTATTATTCCGTCTTTTATTTCGGGATTATTATATAGATTTTGAAGTTCTGAGTATAATTGGCTTATCTTTCTTTTTGTTTCTATATATTCTTGGAAAGTAGTAATTGGTCTATTCATAAAGTAATTTAAGATAACGGAAAGTATTTTATATAGTAATTAAGTTGTTTTATTTTATTTGTTTGACGTCTTATGTGGTAGGTTGATTCTTGAATACTAAAACACATAAAATTTAAAATATTTATAGAGTTTATCTCTTGTTCTTCTATTTGTTCTTTAAATATTACTTTATAATAATTATATCTTACTATGAGATCTACCTTATCTTGTGCTAGAAACTTTAAATGATTTTTTCTAGTAGTTAATTGATGCTTTAATGATTTTAATTGTTTAGCTAAATGAGATGTTTTCATATAAATAAATTATCCTAAAGGGTAATGATTAATTGTATTTGTTATTTTATTAATTGCCTTTCGTCTGTACTTAATTTGAAGAAAAAGTTCTAAAGTTGGTTCTTCTAAATTTTCGTATTCTTGTACTTGGTTTGTTAGAATTAATTTATTAACTAAAAGAAAAGATCTTCAAGCTTTTATATATCTAGCTAATTTTGTCTTTTTCATATACTTAAGGCCTAAGAACTTCTTGCTCTGATACCAATAATTTAAAACACTTGGTGTTGAGAGCAATAATGCTTTTTTTATTTTTTTATTTTTCATAGTCTTACCCTGTTCATCTCTTTTTCTTAAATTTACTACTTAAGAACAGCTTCTTTAACCGCACCCTGGATAAACACTGTCCTTCAGCTCTCTTGGCTATGACGGACTTCAACATCCTAGGTATTTACCGGTTAATCCATAGGGGTTCGTTAAGCATTTAAGAGACTAACCATATACTAAGGGTAATCCATATGAATTTAATCTGACATCAATATCATATTAACATACATAAACATGATGTATATTTAAACAAGAAAACTAATTCACATACATAAGGGGAATAATACCTAGATCTAAGAAAACCATATCCTACTTACATAGTAGAGGAGAGAGGGTTCCCTTTCGGGAGTCCCCGAGGTGCTCCTGGCTGGACTGGAAAATAAACACAATCACTCACTTTTCTTACAAACACTCACACTCTTTTTACAATAGCTCACACTTTAAAATATTAAGTTGAATATGCTGATATTCAAGCTTGCTAATAGTCGATTGTAGTAATCGCTTCTTATTTGTCTGAATGAAATGAGGGGTTTATATAGAGGAGAGAGTAAGAGGCGGACTTCAAAACTTCATTCAATCTTGCAAAGGAATCTGAATAATTGAAGTTCTGTCGTTGTCTTAGGTCCCACATTACTGTGCGTCTGTTGAAAATTCCAAAAACTATTGAAGTGGCTGTCTCTGTCTGCTTTTTCTTTTTGAAATTTGAGGCCACCTGTCTGCTTTGAATCGTCATTGCTTACGTCTGCTGGCAAAGTCTGAAATAGATGATCTTATTGCTGACGTATTCAACCAATAGTGTCTAGATTGTGCAGTGCTTCTGAATCAAAACTCATGCCGGAATCATCATCTGCATGAGGATCTTGAGCAAACTGTTCCATCGTGGGGTCATAGTCTGAGTCTGAGTTGGGAATATCCGAATCTTCTTCTTCTGGTTTTGGTTGTATAATCATGTTTTTAGTTTCTTCAGTAGTTTCGTTTGTGGTTACATTAGGAT
Source organism: Capsicum rhomboideum (assembly GCA_031232105.1). Classification (NCBI taxonomy): domain Eukaryota; kingdom Viridiplantae; phylum Streptophyta; class Magnoliopsida; order Solanales; family Solanaceae; genus Capsicum; species Capsicum rhomboideum. Next base: position 43,638,234 of record CP124715.1, on the reverse strand, counting down.
TAACATTTTGCAGAAGTCTCATTAGAGTCTGTCCAATAATATTTTCAATTGTCTTGGTATTGGTCTTGGTCTTGATTTTTGTTTTTCTTGTCTTTGAACTTGTCTTTGAGCTTGAAGCTTCTAAATTGAAGCTTGCAGGTAATCTCCGTACACTTTTTGGCAAAGTGTCAGCCATTAACGGACTTGATAAGTCTTTACCAGTTGCCATTTGAACTGGACTAGCTGTACCTTTACCTGATACAGTAGGTTTCTCTACATTCACTGGGGAATGTACACCCGTCTGATCCATTTTTTGTGGAGTTGGAGAACTCGCCTGTGTCTGAAACTCAGTTTGAGTAGAAGAGTTTTGAAAAGTTTTTAAAGAAGTCTGCTGTTGATTTATTTCCAAATTTCTAATATAATCTTGTAAAATCATATTTTGTCTAAGTAAATTATCTCGTTCTTTTTCTAAAAGATCATTTTTCTGGTTTAATCTCTTGAAACCTTCTGTCACAGAATTGCAATGATCACAAAAAATTATCTTATTAGAGTCTTTCTGAATATTATATTGAGGAAAAACTGTCTGGTTTCGAAGTTCTGGGACTATAAAGAAATTTGGTCCTAAGTTACCTCTGGCATAGTCCAAGGCTTCATTAAAATTGTTAAATCCTTTCTATAAAGGGTCTTTGAATCCTTTGATAGTCTCGATTACTTGAGTCCAGGCCTGATATATTCCTGGGGTCTTTCCCTGTATGATCACATAAAACTTAAATTTATTGGTTAGGTTTTTGTCTGTAAAGTATTGGGCCAGGGCGTTCATAACAGCTAGAAAATAGCTGACATCCCTTGGAGTCTTATTATAAGAAATCCATAAGTTTTCTAACAAACACTTCTGATTTCTATCAACCCTTGCTTCGGGCCTTGTCTTGAAACTGAAATTGCATTCTGGATAACAAATGAGATTATGTCTGCCAAAGTGAATTCTTTCTATTGTCTGATTAGTAGGAGTCTGAGATGTACTTAATGAACTCAGAGGTCTAAAATGAGTATTGCTTAAAAGTGTCTTTAAATAATTGTCTGTACTTGGGTCTGAAGATGAAGCTTTAGCTTTCCCTTTGTCTGTCATGCTGCAGAGAGAACTAATTAGTAGTTTTTGAAATCAATCTACTGAGTTTATCAGCTAAAACATTTTCTTTTCCTTTAATATGCTCAAATTTAATACTATAAATAGAAGTTGCATCAATAATAGGTTTATCTTTCTTTTTGTTTCTATATATTCTTGGAAAGTAGTAATTGGTCTATTCATAAAGTAATTTAAGATAACGGAAAGTATTTTATATAGTAATTAAGTTGTTTTATTTTATTTGTTTGACGTCTTATGTGGTAGGCTGATTCTTGAATACTAAAACACATAAAATTTAAAATATTTATAGCGTTTATCTCTTGTTCTTCTATTTGTTCTTTAAATATTACTTTATAATAATTATATCTTACTATGAGATCTACCTTATCTTGTGCTAGAAACTTTAAATGATTTTTTCTAGTAGTTAATTGATGCTTTAATGATTTTAATTGTTTAGCTAAATGAGATGTTTTCATATAAATAAATTATCCTAAAGGGTAATGATTAATTGTATTTGTTATTTTATTAATTGCCTTTCGTCTGTACTTAATTTGAAGGAAAAGTTCTAAAGTTGGTTCTTCTAAATTTTCGTATTCTTGTACTAGGTTTGTTAGAATTAATTTATTAACTAAAAGAAAAGATCTTAAAGCTTTTATTTATCTAGCTAATTTTGTCTTTTTCATATACTTAAGGCCTAAGAACTTCTTGCTCTGATACCAATAATTTAAAACACTTAGATAAAAAGGATTATTTCAAGGCTTTGTAGGTTTTGAAGAGAGATTTGGAGGTTAAAGATGTTGGAGTTGATTGATTTAAAGAGAGTTTGTTCTTATAGTTGTAAAATCCTACTCAGTACTTCCTCCTCCTTGTATCTACTTATGTAGTTTGGTATAATTGTTCCTAGAATACTAAGTATATTCCCCAAAATTTAAATATGTATTTTTTTTATATATATATATATATGTATGTGTATGTATATATATATATGTATGTGTATGTGTGTGTGTATATATATATATATATATATATATATATATATATATATATATATATGTATGTGTATGTATATATATATGTATGTATATGTGTGTGTATATATATATATATGTATGTCTATGTATGTATGCATAGACCTTATTCGTAACTTTACAAGATAAAGAAGTTATTTGCAAATGATCCGCGTCAACAATTTCATTAGTAAAGTCTCAACAAGAATTAGATAAACAACTAAATCTATAACTATTAGCCTCTAATACTCTATGAATTTTCTGAAAGCAATATGGAAGGAAATTAGACCGAGTCACTCATGTAGATCAATCTGAATCCATATAAATAATAAATAAATAAATATTTAACTTGAATTAAAAGAATGAAAAAGACACAACAGTTAGGAATGAGTTGCATCTGTTGAATAAAAAGGAGATCAACTTCTCCCGTGTTTCATTATTTGAACAAAAAATAATAGACGACAACTTTCTTGTCCTTCTTCCTTCTTCAATTCCTATTAAGTTTCATTGAAGATTCTTGTGAAAATTCTTCTTCGTAAAATGTTGGAATAACTCTATAATAAGGTATGATGCATAGACTGTGTAACAAGGAACAACTCTGAAGATTATATATGTGATTGTACTATTAGATTAGTAAAATAAATTCAATGATCCTACAAACTGTGTGTTTGATTAAATTCTACAAATATAAATGGAGAAAATATATTCTTTGATGACAAATGAAAAAATATTTGCCTTTGGATTATGGGAAAGGAAGGTTGTTTTGAAGAGAGATCAGATCGGAGGATTCATTTTTCTTCACTCACGCTTTGCATCTTAACCAAATTTGCAATTAAATCCAGTACCCCATTTATCTCAAATTATTTATCGTGTTTCTATCTCTTAAAACAATTAATTATGATATTTTTTTATTTACCTTATTTATGTCCATACGATATAATCACTCTTCATTGAATATTTACTCTATTTATGTGTCATGCCCTCATAATTGAGGTGTTTGTAGTCTTCAAATATAATTACAACTAAGAATTAAATAATTAATAATATCTTGAATTTCTAAAATGATCAATAATTTAAAATAATTATTTTTAAAAATTACGATAAATAATTTGAGACAAAGAGAGTACTCATTGTAGATCATCTTCAAATGAATATCTCGTTTTGGGAATGCCACCCTTGCGCCACAAGCAAAGATAGAAGAGCAAACTAGCAAAGCTCAAATCTCCAATATTATGACCATTGAACCCAAACGACCCACTCAATTCTTTTATTGTACTTATTTTGCCACGACCCGATTTCTCTAGTCATGATGACACCTACTTTAACCCACCAGTAGGTAAGTCAAGCCATAGCCCAGAACGGAAAGTAATGGGTTAATAGGCAGAAAGTAGTGGAAAACAAGAACAACATTTTTGAGCCCCCAACAGTCAACAATGGTATTTAACACTTGAGAAATAAAGCTGGAACCGAAGAGAACTATTTATATACTACCAGGGGTTTCCTCATCGTTGTCGCGAGGCCCTCTGGTTGCAGTCGCGACACCCCACTAATGGGACCATCGCGGTCGGGATGAGTAAGCTGGCCCGGTGCCAGAACTTCCTTCATTGCGGTTTCGAGCCTCGCAATCACGATGACAAAAGTCATAGACCCTCACAATTGCGGGGGTCCTCATCGCGATAGCGATGAAGGACCTGGGCCTGCACCAGGTGCTGATGCACCATCAATTTTTACCAAGTTGCAAATATTTCAACTGGGCCTTGGGATTCGTTTGGAATCTCGTGAATGCAAATTAACTATGCTTTCCTACCAGATTCGGTATTCCGGACTCAACAACGCCTTCGAAATTTCCAGCCGAGTTCGTTTCGATAAAAAGTGGATCCCACATCCGAGGTACCGTTTTAGCCAAAATCCACCCAATAGCCCAAAACGAGTCTGAAAGCCTCGGAATCCAGACCAAGGGTCCCCCTAACCTAAAATCGACATTTAGAGCTAATGAGACTGTCAGAATTGGCATCCGAGACCATTTACCAGAAGTTTAGGTCTGAGACCCTTTTCTTATGAGCGAAAGCTCCAAAACAGAGAAATGACTCTAAAAATAAAATGAACTGTCCGGTAACCGAACTGTCAGTCCCAGCAAGTCATAAATGACTTGAGACAGCTATAAGAAAGCTCTAAACTTAGAAGTACGAAAACAAAATAAATTACTCTCTATATTTTTTTTTGTCAAAGAATAATTTAAATGAATTTGTTCTGCCCAAATACAACATGATAACATTATTTTTTGCATCGGACACAGAAAAGTGAGACAAGGGCTGTCTAAACATTGCATGTTTTGTACGGCAGAATTGTTTGGTGGTTAATTAAATTGCTGGCTGCCTTATTTCACTTTTAATCATCAACATAATCAGAGTAAAATTCCAAATGTCTCCAGCCGTTTTCCTAATAATTGTAAAGTAATATGTCTGTCTTTTTTTTCTTGGCCACTAAATCAACATTTACTTTAAACACACTTTCCTAAATTTAAACCACCAATGCAATTTTCTCATTTGTCTTTGTTATAGCACGAGGTGGAGTTAAGACTTACCATTTAATATTCAAGGCTCACAACTTATTCTTTTAACACATTGGTGCCAGACTGAATGAGTTTTTTATAAATTAATTAACATTAAACACGTTTTATCTTTTATTTAGAGAAATAGGGTTCTCTCCTAGTTAAAGAATTTCATTTGCACATTTTAAATATACGCCTTGAGTTATTATAATATTTTCAAAATAATTTAGTTTCAAAAAGTTATAGAAGGAAGAAGTGTCTCATCAGTCCTGATCATAAGCAATTGAAGTTGGAGTTCGAACCCAGGAGATGAGGGTCCGCTTGTTAAAGAATGTTTTACCTTTTAACAGTAGATTTTGCTGTACAAATTTGAATTAGTTTGGTCCAATATAAATACAGTGCATTAGGAGCGGAGTCAATGTATAATATATGGGTTCATGAGAATTCAGTAAACCTAATATATAATAATAAAATTTAGAGGTTCTATAAATATATATATGAATTCAGCTATTATTAAATATTAACTCGAAATTTATAAATCTTGAATTCGCCTTTCTCGTGGGTGGGAAAAAATAATAATAATAAGTTGTTATAAGATATAAAGTGCAAGCTCCCACGAGTCTTCTCGGGGTGTTCAATGCTTCTAGGATTTGTGTAACGAATTTCTCAAGTATTTCCACTTTATCAAATCTCAAAAGCCAATTTAAGACGTTGGGAAAGAAAGGGGAGTGGGTAAAAACATAATGATTAAAATGAACATTGGATTTTAAGAAGGATTGGGACATTTTACTTAAAATAATTAATTGCCATTGTTTGTGTGTCATAAACAATGATGCACTTGGGATGGAGCGTGCTAAGACGCCTGCGTCCGCCATAATAATACTACAGCAAACGTGCCATAGTGCACTGTTTTGTGGATTTGTGGTACATCTTAAGTGGCTGAAAAAAGGGCTTTTCTGACTTCTTAGCGATTGTATGTGCTCTCCAAGATTGGTCAATTTATTAGTACGAGTTTTAAGTTTTGTATGTCGAAAGTGTATAAATATTTCAAGTTATTAGATTAGGTTATTTATTTCATGGTGGGATAATGGAATGTGTCACTTCTACAATGGTGAACTTGTTGGGTGAGTTAAAGTAACGAGGGGTCTAAGACAAGGTGACTCATACTATTACCTTACTTATTCTTGATTTGTGTTGAAGGTCTATTAACACTTCTTAAAGAGGCAGTTACCCCTTCTTCTAAAGCAAATAAAGATAAGGAGAGTTCTAACGTAGACCTCCATTAGAAAGCAATCAAAGCAAAGAGAACAACAATACACACACAAACATCCTTCGAGAATCACCTTGTACTACGAACCCTACGTCGTTAATCCATCATGGTTTTCACAATCTAGTTGTGGTGTTTAGCTACTCATGATCGTAAGAACACAACAGTAATTCTGTTAGGAAAACATAATTATGCACTTACGAGGAAGAAAATGAAAACTACAAATCTCAACTATGAATTAAGCCCTCAAAATCGATGTTTACAACTTTGAAGAATAAGTATATGACTCAAAAGTAGTAATAGAATGTAAAATAAAACATAAATTTAATAGGAGTATTTATAGCTACAAAAAAAATCCTATCCTAAATATAATTGTAAAACTAAGTCGACAGTGGTTACGGGTTTGGCAATGAGTCGTAACCGGCTACGACCCGTTGTCTTTCAATGAGCTTCCGTTGCTTGGTCTTTATACATGTTGGCTACACCTTTGGCAATGACTCGTAGTGAGTCTTGATGACCCTCTGGGTCGGTCGTTGCCACTGGAGTATCTTTTGTATCCTTTCAGGACTTTTGAGAATCTGCTCAGGACGAGTCTAGGCAACAACTCGTAGCCTTTGGTGACGACCTGTATGGAGTATTCGTTTCCACTGACATCAATTTGTACCTCCACAGGACTTTTGAACAATTCATTCAGGATGGGTCACCATACGATCCGTTGCCTCTCGGTACAGCTCGTAGCCTGCAGTCGTTGTCAACCCCTCACTTTGTATCTTCTCAGGATCTCAACTCCCTACTCAGTACAGTTTAGGCCACGACTCGTAGCGTGACCCAACAAGTCGTGGCCAAGCTTCAGACACAACACTTGGTCAATTTTTGTTCTTTTTTAATCCAATTGCCACCACGGCCTGTTTTCCTGTAAAACTAATACAAACACATCATATCCATATAAACAAGACTTAAGACTAACATATTTTACTCGTTTTAAGCCTTGAAAGTGCTATAAAATCACAGCACATCACGTATCACATTTAATTTGCTAAATTTTCTCTTCGGACAATAGTTAGAGTGCTAGGACTGTTGTTGACGTGTTTAAGTATTTATGTTAAATGTTCTGTCAAGTGATAAATGTAGAGAAATATGTTGTTTATGTTAGTAAGAATATTTTAAAGGCTGAAAAGAAAGGTATCTTTGCTATATTGGGAAAACGCCAAGAAAATCAAATGGGTATGTACTTTGGATTGCTGATGGTAATAAGAAGGTCTAAAAGAAAATGTTATATTTTATTAAAGATAGGGTGCAAGCAAAAATTAAAGGATGGAAATGAGTCTTTTAACGTCCAGTGGGGAAAAAGGCTATGTTAAAGGCGGTACTAACCGGTGTACCTACTTATGCTTTATCCAATTTTCAACTTTTCAAGAGCTTATGTAAGAAAATAACTTAGGGTGATGTAAAGAAAAAAAGATATATTTTGAGAGATGGGATAAACTATGTGAATCAAAAGTACAAGGGGGTTAGACTTTCAAGATAGTGGAACTTCTAATAAACTATGGTAGCAAAAATTATTCCAAAAATATTGCTTAATCTAAATTTACTTTTGTCAACAATCTCAAAAAATAAGTATTTTTCAAATGTTTCTTTCTTGAATGATACAGCAGCTTTGTCAACGACTTGAATTTTGAAAAGTAAGTATGAGAGCTTGGATGTAATAGTATGAGAGCTTGGATGTAACGACACATTTTGTCGTTAAAGTGTTGTTTAGGGTGTAAGTACCCTGCTAGAGTTTCTCCTAGTATGAGAGTTGATAAAATCTCAAGGTAGGATGGTTTCGAATAAAACTCTGGAAGTTTTGGGATAATAAATGGGTTTGTAGAACTCCGGTTATAAAAATTGTTGCATTGGGATAACTCTATGAAGTCCTAATATGCGGTTTGTATAGTGAAATGGTGGATAACTTCAATTTTCTACTATTCAGTGAGTGTTGAGAGGTCAGATCACCGGTGCAGTGGTGGTGCCGTAGCGGTCACCATACCGCCGCAGCGGTGGTGGTGCGATGGCTTAGGGCCACTGTAATGGGTTATTTGGATGATACAGTGGGGCCACTGTAGTGGTGTCAAGGCCGGTGCAGTGGTCATCGAGCATTTTTAATTCCCTTAAGTCCATTTTTTTGAGTTTATTTTACAAAAACTCAAAGGTTTTGTTCTAAATCTTCTCTGAGGTGACTTCCTACTGTACTAGGGAAAATTTTTTCATTGAGGTAAGTTAATTCCTTTCTCTAATCACCTATTAATTCATTCCTATTGTAGAATCGTTAGAATGAGGATTTATGGTGAAATTCATGTGTTAAAGCCCTATGTTCAGGAATTGGTGAGAAACACCTATGGGTAGTTGTAAATTCGCCTAAGATTGATTCTAGGTTGTTAATTAACACTTCCCAACTTAGAATTATTGCCCTTGAACATAAATTATCAGGAACTGGGGCAAATTGATGGTTGAAAAACCATTAACTTAGGTTTTAGCTTGGATTCGAGTTTTTTGGTTGAGCTAGGTTATGATTTAATTGGAGTTAAGACTTGATTAGTTGCTTGTGTGTTTCTGAATTGGATAACTTATTAATTGATCTTCGGATATACTTGTGATTGATGATTATGATTTTTCGAGTTCTTGAATGAATAAGCTATTGAATATTGAACATGATTGAAGTACGTTATGATTGTCAAGTGTACTTGTAAATTGGGTGCACTGTGTTATATCCTGAGAGATAGTGAAAATAGAACCATAGGTTGGTATTGGTTGAGGGATTAGGTACCACATTGGTACAGATATTGATATTAATATTATTATGATAGATCGTGTATCACACTGGTATGGTACATGAATCTAGGTACATCCCCTGCAGGTCATGACTAGTTGTGTAGACATAAGTTCGCTAGCATATGTGTACAAACTAGTTTGATACGTGAGTTAGTATGGCATATTGTGATGATAATGAGACTAATGGAAAATACATTCGTGAGGTTGACGTAACATAGATCCATGTTGAGTTATGATTGTTGCATTGTGAAGTTGTGATATTTATGATATTGTTGATGTTTCAGATAACAGTTATTTGACTTGTTTGTTCACATTGTCGAGCATGGTGTGAATATACTTGTGATTGAGTGAACTACTTGTTATGTGTTGAAGTTCCTATCTACTTGCTAGTTGATTTATGTTGTATGCTTGTTTCTAAATTGAGTCTACCGATGATGCCAACTAGTACATAATGGTTTCTACTGGTACTACCATGTGCTCTTCTTTTGTTGAGTTCAGACTGTGTTCCAGAGGCTCAGATGTGACCTCATCTCTAGCTGTACCAATTGATCCACTCCTAGGGTGAGCATTTCGCATTTAGGCTGCCATGGATCTTCGCAGTTGTTCTTGTCCTTCTTCTGGACAATGATACCATTTATTGGATCTTGGTTTTTGGATTATTCTTCGACATTTGTTTTGGACTTAGCGTTCTTGTACGGTGACTTTTGGGTCTTGAAGAATGTAATAGATAGTGCTTTATTCTTCATTTAAAAATTGTTTTGAGACATTCATTGTTATAATTGAATTATATATTATTTTTTCGTAATATGTTGATTTAAGAGGTAAAGGCTTGGGTTAGATGGTTCTCCCATAGGAGAGTTAGTGTGAATGTCACTCTCGGTCAATTGGATCGTGACAAAGTTGGTATCCGAGCCCTAGGTTCGTCGATCTCGTGTTACAAGGACATGTCTAGTAGAGTCTTGTGGAGCGGTATAGAGATGTCTATACTTTTCTTCGAGAGGCTACATGACACTAGGAAAACTCAATTTCTTCTTTCTTTCATGTTATTACTTGATTACAATTAGTATCTGGTGATCCAAATTTGTATCTGACTTTTGTCACTCTTATTCTCGCTGATGGTGAGAACACGTGCGTCTGAAGCAAGAGCAGAGGCACACGAATTGGCCGGTAGGGAGGTGGTTCATAGTAGAGACTAGGTGAGAGAAGGAAAAGGTCGAGGAAGGAAAGCGATGCCCGCCAGGGGCAGAGCTCAGGCAGCCACACCACCGGCTAGGGAGAGGTGAGATTACCCTCCCCTACTAGAGGATATTCCTAAGGAGGAAGCCGCAGAGGTGGAGGCGACACTAGTTCAGAGAGGTACAATGCCGGTTAAGATGTCGTCATCCATGATCAGCAGGTCTTGAAATTTTTGAGTAGGTTAGCAGGAATGTCACGACCCAAAAGCTGAGGTCATGATGGCTGCTACCCTGACCTAGCCTTGATAGGTCAGCCAAAAACTTACAATAAGGAAGAAAAGTGAAAATAGCAAAAAAGATGACATAAATATGAGACTTCTAGAACGAAGTCAGGCAATAATACTCATAAACTGAAATATCCGAAAGAAATACAGACAATCATCAAAACCTGGTGTAATAAGTGTGAAGAGAATCTAATGCAATACCGAAATCTGAAATAATACATCAATTTCTCCAAAATAACAAGTAAATAAATAATAGATAGAGGGAGGCCAGAACAAGACTCCGAAGGGGGAGCTCACCAGATCTCTGATATAGCTCTTTCTCTCTCTTCATAAATCAGCCACCCCGGGTCGCACTCGTACAGGGATCTGCACTGAAAGGGCACAAATATAGGAGTGATTATGGTCTACTTGTACTCAGTAAGTATCATAGGCCGACTTAGAAAAGTAGAAAACTAAACAAGTAAAGAATACTACGAGCACGCTTCCACCTACATACAAAAAAGTTCCCAATGGTAGCTCACGCTGTATCTCCTAACAATTCTACAAGTATAATATCAATACCAAAATAACTACACACGAAGTTATGAGGAAACTAATTACATGGCAACAAACACATAATAGAAGTGAAAATTATACAATGCAATGATGGTGGGATGGTGATGATATAAATCATCACATGGCTCTTGTATACACCTTCCAAGCCTCGGCGCTTCAGAACAGGACCCATGGGGGTTCGCAGCCCATATACTTTCACTATCTCAATTACCTTACCGACACATCCCTCGGTCAAGGATTTTTTAAAATATTTCATTTTATTTCAAAAATTATTATTTCTCAGTGATACCAATCTCATGAATATATATGAATGAAATGAGGATGTAATGCTCACAATCAATCAGTATGAAGATAATAATCAATTCAAAACAGGTATAAATAAGCGCAAAATCAACTCAATATATCAATAATTCATGATATAACCCATCGCAAGGCACCACTAAAGTAAATAGTTATGTAGACATCAACAATATCATTTCAAACCGCTCACTCGAGCATCACTATAATGATAGAGGCAAATAATACTCAAATAAGACTTATAATATCTATTCAAGCCCCCGCAGAGGCATCACAATGTTAATAATGATAATTAACGCACAAATAAGGCCTATAATATCTCATAAAGCCCCTACACAGGCATCACAATAAACAGAATCTCTAAAGACAACAACAACACACATACAAGCCCCCACATGGGCAATACGATAGTAAAATAATCTTGAAACACAATCCCCACGACTAATTTCCAAACCTATAGCATGCTTTATATGAATGGTTAACTACCACGCCCAGTCTAAAGAAAGTTAAGCCATAACCTACATCAAAAAGCCAAAATCCAAGCCTATACCCTTCAACACGGAGCCTTTCCTTCACGAGCAGTTTCAAAATAGACTAAATCTATCAACACACAATTGGCACATCAAAAGGGAACAAACGATACCCATATTAGCTATATTTGATAAAGGTCCAAAAATAGTTTGAAAATCGGTTCAAAATTTAAAAGGTTAAATCTGAAATTTTATTTGAGAATCATGTTCCTCATATCAAGAGAAGTCCAAATCAAAAAACCTAACTAAAAATGAGTTGAAATCAGTCCTCAAATCGAAGAAAAATCAATTTAAAGCTTACCGGGAAACACCCCAAAATTCAAGTTTGAAAATAAGTTTTTAAAGTTATTTTGAAGGTGAAATCAATGGGAAAAGGTACAAATATGAATTTGAAACTCACCCACACAATTTTGATGAAAAACCACTTTGAAATCACCTTAACCCGAGTTCTCAAGGATGAAAAATGGTGAAAAATTAAGAAAAGAGGGATATACATTGGCCAAGTGACCTTTTCTTTGCAATCACGATCACTTATGTTGCAATTGAGACTGACTCGAACTGACACTTTCATGAATGCAGGAGACAGGTTGCATTCGCAATGACCTAGTTATCTAACCCTTCACAATCGCGAGCCCACATCCACGATTACAATGACCGAATATTTCCCATCTCCGCGAACATGATGGAGGCTCGCGAATGTGAAGAAGGGCATAGTTGCACCAGCTGACAGCAGCTCATTAGAGATAAAAATCTTTGATCGAACCTCAAAATCTGTTCAGGACCTACAGAAATAAACTAATAATGCTACTAGGCCAATTTCAACGTTTCAGATTTAACGGAACCATCAGATTTTCAAAATGAGGTCGCTTACAAAGAATTATCCCCTAGGACCCCATCTAAGCTTATTTTAACTAGTTTCCAATTAAGAGGTCAAAACGCAGAATAAATGTTTGGAACCCAAACTAACTATGCTCCTAATCGAAAATCAACTTTTTGGATCTAATAAAACTGACCAAATCACTATCTGAAGCTCGAATCACAAAATGTTAACAAAAGTCAAACTAACCTCTTATAAAATCCTTTAAGGGTCTCAATTCAATCTCAAATGCATCGGAGACCGTACCAACCAACCTCACAACTCACAATTAGCATATAGTACCTACATGGAAGGACAAAATGGTCAAAACACATAAAAAGGTGAAATTTACAAATACAGTTGTTACATTATCCACCACTAAAACACAAGTTTGTCCTCAAACTAAAAAGCAAATAAAGTACCTAAAGCGGTAAGGAGCTAGGGGTATCTACGCCTTATATTGGACTAAACCTCCAATGTAGCCTCCTCAATCGAGTGATGTCTCCACTGGACCTTCATTGAATCAATGTGCTTAGACCTCAACTTCTTAGTATGATTATCTAGGATAGCAATGGCCTCCTCCTCGAAGAATAAATCATGGTCTAACACAACAGAATCCCACTGGATCATATATGCATCATCTGGTCAATATCTCTTAAACATGGAAATATGGAATACCAGATGAACAACTGACAGATGTGGAAGCAAATCTAGCCTATACACCACATCTCCATACATCTCAAGGATCTCGAAAGGGCCAATGAACCTCGAACTAAGCTTCACATTCTTTCTAAACCTCATCATACCCTTTATAGTGAAACCTTCAACACAACCCGCTCTACAACCATGAATGCAACATCACGGACTCGATGGTGGGCATAACTCTTCTACCTACTCTGGATAGCCACAAGCCTCTACTGAATCAATCTCACTGATCCATCGAGTATCTCAACAAATTTGGGCTCTAAGGTCTCACCTCAAATGAATCAAACCATCCCATGAGGGATCTATACCTCCATCTATACAAAGCCTCAAAAGGCTCTATTTTAATGATGGAATGATAGATGTTATTGTAGTTAAACTCTGTTAAGGGAAAGAACTGGTCCCAATGACCACCAAAATCTATAACATACACTCGAAGCATGTCCTTTAGCACTTAAATAGTCCTTTCAGACTATCCATCCGTCTGGGGATGAAAAGATGTGCTCAAATCAAGTTGAGTACCCAACTGACTCTGTATAGTACTCTAAAAGTTTAAAGTAAACTGAGTACTTCTATTCGAAATAATGGAGATAGGTACACCATGCAATCGAACCACCTCTCTAATGTAGATCTTGGCCAACTTCTCTGCATTGTAATTCATCTTCACAGGTACAAAATACAATGATTTGGTCAATCTATCCACAATCACCCAAATAGAATCAAACGTCCCCAAGGTCGAGGGTAGGCCAACTGTAAAATCCATGGTGATCGGCTCCCACTGCCACTCGAGAATGTGATCCTCTACATAGTACCACCCGATCACTAATGCTCATACTTCACTTGTTGTCAATTCAAACACTTAGCCATAAACTCCATGATGTCCTTATTCATACCATCCCACCAATAGTGTTGCTTTAAGTCATGACACTTTTTAGCCTCTTTTGGATGAATGGAATACCTCAAACAATGAGCCTCCTCTAAGATCAACCTAACCCATCAGCCAGCTCTTGACATACAAACTCGAATACTAATCCTCAAAACACCCTCAGGATTAAGGGATGTCGCCTTTGCCTTGCCGCTTAACACCTTATCACGAATCACCCGCAATATTTCATCATCAAACTGATGAGCTTAAATCTGCTCCATAAAAGAAGACCTAGCTTTAACAGAGGCCAAAACATGCTCGAGTGCTGAAATATCAAGCCTGACCAACTAGTTAGCTAAGGGCTGAACCTCCAAGGCCAAAGGTCACTCCTGAGTCAAAAGATGGGCTAAAATCCCCATACTCGCCACTTCCGGCTCAAGAATCCGCTACCACATTATCCATGCCCAGATGATATAAAATATTGAAATCGTAGTCCTTAAGCAACTCGAGCCATCGAAACTGTCTCATATTAAGGACTCGCCGGGTGAAGAAGTACTGAAGTCTATGATGATCAGAGAAAATCTCACAGTGGACTCCATACAAGTAGTGTTGCCATAAATTCAACATAAATAAAACTGTGGCCAACTCTAAATCATGGGTAGGGTAATTCTTGTCATGAGGCTTCAACAGTTGAGAAGCATAAGAAATCACCTTACCCTCTTACATCAACACACCACACAAACCAACTCCGAAAGAATCACAAAACATGGTAAAACCCACATCCTCCTTGGGTAAAGTCAAGATAGTAGCCAAAGTCAAAAACTTCTTGATTTTTTAAAGCTCTCCTCATGCGCATCTAACCACTAAAAAATAATCTTCTGCTGAGTTAACTTGGTCAAAGGAGCCGCAATGGATGAGAAACCCAACACAAAGCATTGATAACAGCCCACTAATCCAAAAAAAAACTCTGAATCTTGATAGGAGAAGTGGGTCTAGCCTAATCACAAACTACCGTTATCTTGGTCAGATCGACCATAATACCATCCTTGGTCAATACATGACCCAAGAAAGAAACTAAATCCAACCAAAACTCTCACTTGGAGAACTTGGCATACAACTTCTCTTCTCGCAATCTCTGAAGTACAGTCCTCAAGTGCCTCACATGGTCAACCTCATTATTAGAATATACCAAGATAACATCGATGAATACAATCACAAAAGAATTATTGGGGCATTGGTCAGCCCAAAAGACATGACCAAGAACTCATAATGACAATACTGCGTTCGAAAATCTATCTTTGGAACATCAAAAGCTCTAATTCTCAACCGATGATAACTGAATCTCAAGTCAGTCTTAGAAAACACTGATGCACCCTGAAGTTGATCAAATAAATCATCAATCGAGGAATAGGATACTTGTTCTTGACAGTCACCTTGTTCAATTGCTAATAGTCAATACACATGCACATAGATCTATCCTTCTTCTTCACAAATAAGACAGGAGCACCCAAAGGAGACACACTAGGTCTAATAAAACCCTTACCCATCATATCTTGTAGTTGCTCTTTCCATTCATTCAACTCAGTCAGGGCCATTCTATAAGGAGGAATGGGAATGGACTTGGTGGCAGGCTTAATATCAATGACAAAATCAAAATCTCGGTCAAGATGCATAATATGAAATTCCATAGGAAACACATCCTTGAACTTGCTAACAACTCAAACAGAATCCAAGGGAGGCGGTGAAACAACACTAGTATCACAAACATAGGCCAAATAAGAAAGACACCCCTTTTTTGACATACGACGAGCACGTAGAAAAGATATACCCCCCTTTGAACCCGAGCTAGGAGTACCCTTCCATACTAACCTTGGTACACCTGGAGTAGCTAAAGTTACGATCTTGGCAAAACAATCCAAAATTGCATGATATGGAGCTAACTAATCCATACCCAAGATGTCATCAAAATCAACCATATCTAGGATAATCAAGTCTACCCAGGTCTCACACCCTGCAAAGGTCATTACGCATGATCGGTACACCCGATCCACCACTAAAAAATCTCCTACAGGGATGGAAACACAAATACGCATAGCAAGGGACTCACATGCATCATCGAATCTAGTAGCAAAAATAAGTAGACACACACCAGAATTTAGACCCACATTCAAATAGCACTGAAGCAGGATGATGGAAAATCAAGACGGTACTTGTAATATCTGCATCAGAGGTCTCTGCCTTAGGTCTCCTAGGTATAGCATAACACTGACCTCGCCCACAACCAGGCTTTACAACCCTACGTCCACTACCACGAGCTCCTCAAGCTCTACCTTGAGCACCTCTAGAACCACCCATGCTACTCTGTGAACCACCTCTATCTATAGATAAAAAAGTATGGCAAAGCTAAATCTAAGAACCCTATTGGGTATGACACAATGCATGCCAAGGATAATCCCTCACGTAATGACCAGGTTCCTCACATACGTAACACCCTCTACTACTCGACTCATGTGGAGACGGCCTAGAAGAGCCACAATAGTCTCTTTGTCCTGAAGAACTAACGTTGGAGCCTCTACCCGCATGACCTGATCCTTGGCTACATGAAGCCTCACAAATCACAAACCTACTACCCGAACTCTGTAATGCTGCTTGAACTGGTCTTCCATGGTAACTGTGAGAACCTATGCCAGAGAAATCCCTACCCCAAGATGCATGTCTACTTGACTCACTCTGTCAATGAATATTCTTAGCACCACCATACTGAGTATCCTAATGAATTGACTCAATTAAATTAGCATGCTCTACTATACTCTAGAAAGAACCACCTGAAACCACAAGTTGAGCTATAGACAACTAATAATAACCTGCCAAACCCATAATAAACTTTCAAATCCTCTAAGACTGGGTGGAGATACTGGCAGTGGCATATCTGGAGAGTGCATGAAAACATACCTCATACTCTATAATAGTCATGGATCCCTACTCCAGGTGATCAAACTCATCCCTCATCTGATCCCTAAAATTGTAAGGCACGAACCTCTCCAGAAAAGCCTTAAAAAATTAGGTCTACGTCATAGCAAGAGAACCCAATAATCTACAACTAGCAAGAGACCTCAACCACTGCCTAGCCACGTCAGTCAACTGGTAGGTAGTGTAGGCAACACCATAGGACTTAAGGGATCCAAGGTTATACAACCTCTCCTGGCAGTCAAGTAAAAACTCATAAGTGGCCTCTCCAATGGCACTAGTAAACTTGGGAAGAGACAAGAGAATAAATCTCCCAAACCTCTTTTGATCATCAGAAGACATCACATGACCCAAAGCAATAGGGAATAACAAGTCTAAGAGGCAAAGTATCAACACAAGAGGGTACCAAAACAACTGGTTGTACCCTTGGAGTCAGAAAAACATTAGCAGGAGTCTACCCTGGCAGATGAATACCTCCTGGAGTTTAAGAACTACCTGGCACACTCGGTGGACTACCTGTCTGTGGAATTCCATCCAGATGGCCCGAAACACGAATAAATAAAGTTGTAATACTAGGTTAACAACTAAACCCTGAGGGGTATGAGATAGTCTCATATCCCCTTTCTAATAACCCTCCTCAACATAATAAATCTCAGGCTTAGGAGAGGTCACCGTAGCTCTCCCTCTAGCTGGAGCAGCTCCTTGTGCCTTACCTCTACCTCTGGCTCGGCCACGCCCCCTGGCTGGGGCTCTAATAACGGGTGCTGGCTCAGCATCCTTAATGTCTCTAGACCTAGTACTCACCATCCATGCAAAAAAGAATGGAATACAAGCTTAAAATATTGGGCATGAACAACCCACACGATAAGGAATAAATTTAGAGAAGTTTTTCCTAAAGATGCCTTATAGCCTCTCAAAGATAGATAGGAACATTAATGTATTGATTCGCAAGACTCTATTAGACATTAACAATATCATTTCAAACTTGGGACATCACAATAAAAATAATCTCCCAAGTCAACAACAATATGAATATAAGCTCCCACACAGGCAACACAATAGTAAAATAATCTCGAAACACAATCCCCACGACTAATTCTCAAACCCATAGCATGTTTTACGTGAATGGTTAACTTTTCATCCTAGTATGAATAAAGTTAAGCCATAACCTATCTCAAAAAGCTGAAATGCAGGCCTAGAACCTTCAATGCGGAGCCTCTTAGAAGGGACTAAATCTATCAAAACATAATCTACACGCCAAAAAGGAACTAACGATACCTATATTGGCTATATTTGATCTAGGTCCGAAAATAGTTTGAAAATTGGTTCAAGATTGAAAAAGGGTAAATATGGATTTTTATTTGAGAATCATGTTCTTCATATCCAAAAGAGTCCAAATCCAAAAACCAAACTAAAAATGAGTTAAAAATCAGTCCTTAAATCAAGGAAAAACTAATTTAAAGATTACCAAGTAAAAACACAAAAATCCAAGTTTGAAAATGATTTTTTAAAGCTATTTTGAAGATGAAATCAATGGGAAAAGGTAGAAATATGAATTTGGAACTTACCCACACAATTTTGATGAAAAACCTCTTTGAAATCGACTCTACCCGAGCTATTAAGGATGAAAAATAGTGAAAAATCAAGAATAGAGGGACATACACTAACCAAGTGACCTCTTTTTTGCGATCACGGTCACCTATGTCGCGATCGTGACTGACCCAAACCAAAACATTCACGAACGTGGGAGAAAGGTCGCGTTTGCGATGACCTAATTATCTAACCCTTCACGATCGCGAGCCACCTCCATAATCATGATGATCAAATATTTCCCTTCTTTACAAACACGATAAAGGCTCACAAACGCAAAGAAGATCGAATATTTCCCTTCTTTATGAACACGATGAAGGCTCACAAATGCAAATAAGGGCATAGTTGCACCAGCTGACAGCAACTCAATAAAGATCAAAATCTTTGATCAAATTCTCAAAATTTGTTCGGTACCCCACAAATAAGTTAATAATGCTACTAGGCTAATTTCAACGTTCTGAACTCAATGGAAACATTAGATTTTTAAAAATAGGTTGTTTACAATGAATTAGCCCACGAGACCCCTTTTGAGCTTATTTTAACTAGTTTCCATTTAAGAAATCAAATGCAAAATAAAGGCTCGATGCCTGAACTAACTATACTTCTAATAAAAAATCAACATTCCAAATCAAATGGAACTGACAAAATCACCATCTAACTTTTTGATCACAAAATGTTGATGAAAGTCAAACTAATCTCTTATAAAAGCCTCTAAGAGTCTCAAATCACTCCTGAATACATCGAGAATCATGCCAACTAATATCATAACTCACAATTAGAATATAGTAACTATGGGGAAAGGCAAAATAGTCAAAATACAGAAGAAGGTGAAATTCATAACTACGGTTGTTACAAGGGATCGGGGCTACACCTGCAGTTCTATCATGACCCGAGACTATATCCTAGTTGTAATATGGTGTTTAAAGCCACAAGTAACCTCAAGATAACCCATGATCCGGAATGACACTAAGAATACTGAATATAACTAAAATATTGAGTGCGGAAGCTAACTGATTTGAAGATAAATATTTGAGTTAATATTGGAATAAAACTAAATCTGAAAACACTGCAAAGCTGAAATATCTAACATTTGTCTAAAAGCCTCTACAACTAATGGGTTGCTGGGATAAGTCCCCAGTTAACTCCAACTGCCTGAACTAAAATAAAATACTAAAAAAGAATAATAATGAAATCTCATCCTTAAATGAGGAGGACTCACTAGTAGCTGGTACTAAAAAGGTACTGAACCAGGCTAACCATGAGTCTGATACTGAGTGCCAAAACCTATATCATATCACGATATAGCTCAAAAAAAAGTATGTGGTTAGTACTTTAAATGTACTGAGCATGCGACATATGTAACTAAAAATTACAAAGCATGCTGACAAATACTGATATATTGAACTGAAATGCACAATTGATATGCATAGATTGAATTGAAATAAAATGACCCTATGATGATGTATATAACTAATACAAAAGATAAAACTACAAAACCATAGTAAAGCAATAAGTAAAATTTGAGTTGAGGGTCATGTACAAATACTAAATCTGAATCTGTGACTATAGGAGGGCTTGTTACCCGACACACCTCATCTGAGCTAAATGAGGTTGAACCTGAGAGGGTATTCTATATCTTGCCAAGGGTAATGAACCTAACTGACGTGGATCCACTAACTAATCTCCATTTAGAATAATAAGGTATAAACCTCAACTAGCGGGTGACCCTCAAGAACCTATATTGTCTACGTAGTTCAGGGACTTAGGGACCTTTACTGAAGATATCAGCCTCAAATAACGGGTGACCCTTCATCCCTATGTCTGTTCGGTACTAAGCACTACTCTTAAACTAATTATATAGATAGCTCATAAATCTAATAAACTGAATTAAGTCCAAATTACTTTATCTGAAGTATCATGATAGTCTGAATAGTTGAGGTTATAATGCAAGTCTGTAAACTGAGGCTAAATAGGTTGTTTTTGCTGAATTAACTAATTTGGGTATCGTGTGTTCATAACATGCCAACATGTATAAAAACCTTATTTAAAATCATGCACAAACTGATATTCATGGTCATAAGATGTTTAGAAACACAATTGCTGAAACAAATCATAAAATTGAGACACTTTATATCTTACCCTAATTCATGGACTTCTTAAAAATCGAACCTAAAAATAGGAAGTGTAATACAGATGGGGTATCTAGGGGTAATCCAGGTCCTAGTGTTGTAGCTTTTTGTGTTAGAAACTCTAATTCTGATCTAGTAGGTGCTAAATTTTTGAAGATTGTAGATTGTACTAACATGGTTGCTAAGTTGTTGCTATAAGAAAGGGTTTGATGTACTTCTAGGAGAATGGCTTCCCAAACATCATTATTGAAACAAACTCTTTGTCTATAGTGAACATTTTTAATAGAGTTTGGGAAGTGATTTATAGTGTGACACTGGAGGTCAACTCCATTAACAGGCTAAAAGAATTGTTGACAATAAAAGTACAACACTCCTTAAGGAAGGGAAATATTCTTGTTGATTATTTTGCTAAGCTGGTTTTTTATTTTGCAGGTACATTTGAATATAAAACATTCCAAAAATTTCCTACTAAAGGCAATAGGATAATAAATCTAGACAAGCAAAGAACTCCAAACATGAGAATTAGACAAATTTCTGAGTCATGTACATTTGTCTAAACAATCAGGTTGTATCAGTGTTATTTTGGGATACTAAAGGACATCAAAAAATAAATTAGCTACTAATATATTTGTGAACTTTTAATGATTTTCAATTGGTTAAATTACCATTCACCTGGTGAGAGCTTGAGGTATTAAATATGGTACTTAGTCATTAAAGACAAAGTTAAGGTGAGTGATATCTTATAAGGGATAGCTCCAGCAAAATTCAAGTTTCAATCCATAATTCCATATATAGCTTGGATTGTAAATATCTAGGTTACATCGAAGTAAAAGCACTAATAATGTGAGAAGCATCAAGAAGAGAAGAGAGATGTATATGTTCAGAGTATAGTTCAGATCTTTAAGATAACCAGAAGACTCAAAAAATTGTAAAGATTTTGAAGGTGATATTAATATGCTTGAGAGGTTCTCAACATGAATGGTGGTATCAATTACTTTTGGGATTCAACCCGTTGATAGTTAGATCTAATAAAGTATGTTAATGATCTACCTTTTGAAGATAAGAGGATCCATGTTTGTCACAATTTAGGAAGCTCATATGTTAGACAGGAGCTCTGCATAGATTTCAAATCCCTTCGTCATTGAGGAAATCAACTCTTTTAAAAGGTTTTAATACTTAATCTTGAGCAGGGTTCTGTTCCAAAGAGCTTAGATCAGCTGTCGCAAGGAAAATGAAGAAGATGAACTCCTCACCTTTCACTTTCCTTTTTCTTCTAGATTTTTCTTTGCTTCTGTCTTTTTAGAGTTTATTTTCTTTTTGTTTCCTTTTTTGCTTTCAGATTGGGCCAGGTTGTAATAACTTGGGCCTCATCTATGATGTACATATTCCCTTTTGCTTTTATAAAATTAGGCCTATTAACCTTTTATTAAAAAAAAAAGAACTAGAGAACATATTTGGGCATGAGGTCAAAAGGAGGCTCTCATTGAATATCCACATACCTGGAGATTGGAGAATTAAGGCTAAGAACTTGGACTTTATGCTTTTGGAGAAGAACCCTAGCTTCTTCAAACTTGAGAGAGAGGAATCACTCTTTCGTTATGCTTTTCTGGGTTAGAATGAGAGTAAAGGATCAACGAATCCCCTTTAAACCCTATCAAAAGAATACCCTTAAAATGACGCAGTATAGGTTAAGGAAATAGAAAAAGTACAAAAATACTCTAATTAAAACATAACGATTCTGCTATATCAGTCGTCACGGGTCGTTAAGACAAGTCGTCGTGTCTGACAACTGCTTGTCGTCAGACTCATTATGACTAGGCAGAGTTGCTGGGTTTGAGGACGACTGGAACATGATGACTCATCATCACTGATGACGAGCCCTTGTGTGCACTTATTACTATAGGACCTAAATGTGAAGTTTTAAGACTTTCTCAGAATGGATGTAGACGACGACTCTTCATGACTGATGATGAGTCATCATCATGAGTCGTTGCCACTGGAATGATTTTTCATCCTTCTGGACTTTTGGGATTTTTCCCTCAGATCAAGTGCTGGGAAAACTCGTTGTCAGTAGTCATAGTCACTGGGAAAAATTTCAGTCTCCTGGACTTCTTGCTAAGTCCTCAGGATGGCTCACGCAATGATTCATTGGCACTGTCGATGACTCATTGCCCGAGTCATTCTGTGAAAAAAAATTGTTTTCTAACTGGATTTCTGTGCTAAGTCTGGGTCATTGTCATGTGTATGGGTATTTTTAATTCTGGATTTAGTTCAAGGACTAAAGTAACAATTCGCACAAAATTTAGGGATGTATTAAACACTTCTCTCAAGTAATAAATAATGATTCAACTATTATGTCATAACTTCAATTAATTCTAAGGGACCTTCAATTGGTTTTTTCTTCACAGACTTTGAATGGACAAGGGATACCTTAAATTAATTTTTTTCTTCATGGCCTTTGGGAGACAAGCTAAGGGACCCAAAAGCGGTTTTGCCTTCATTACGATTAATTTGTGGCCTTCGGGTGAATAAGGAATCCCAAAGTGGCTTTCCTTCATTACTATTGAATTATTTTGGCCTTTACTGGCATGTATTAAAATCACTAGACTTGATGTTTTCCTTCGTTGGCTCGACATAATGATTTCGAACATAATAAATAAAAATTGACTTATTTTTTCATTAATGACTTACACTGAGTTTGTGAATTTATTCTATCACTAGATTCTAGGTTTTACTGATATGGTTTGCTCAATTATTACTATGATTATTTTATTATATGAACTCTTTCCCCTAGACACTCACTTAGTACCCAGTACTCATGCATATTATTATTATTTTTTATGGTTAGTTAGGTAACAGAGAAGAGCAGGCACAAATTAATTGCATGGACTAGGAGTACTTGTTACTCATTTAGAGCTGGTGAATCCATATTCTTTTTGGTTGGACTACATTGATTCTTTTACTACTAATTCCTAGATTTTGAGTTGCGCCCTAAATTTGTTATACTCTTATTACAGAAGCTCAATGGGTATAAATGATGTATTGTGGGTAGAATCTGGTATATAATCAGTGCTTGATTTGTAGGCATGTTGTCATGCTTAGATGGCTTACATTTATTATTTTAATTTCACTATTAGAAATTTGTCCCACAATAACAATTCAATAACCGTTGTCAAAACTACACGGACCCAAAAAGACAGTTATTATATTGAACGGTGCATCAATAAGAAACATTTGTCTCAGAAGTATTTATTGCAAAGGTTTACAAAACCTTTACAATAGTCAATTATATCAGAATGGTCCTTTTGGGAAAAAATATTACTATGACTTATTGTCCAAAATATTTTTTCCCTTCACTAGTTTTACCAAACCCGTTAAAGATTTTTTATTTAAAAAATTACTCTAAAAATATAATTAATGAGGGTTGTATATATGTTTTATAGATATCAAAAATTAAAACCCTAAAGGTGATAGCAAAGGCCAAAAAGCGATATTTTCTAGAGAAAAAGACTTTAAGGGAGATTTTAGTAAAAACTTTAGCGAAAACTCTGGTGGTCTTGTCTCCGACGGTGTGGGATTTCTTTCAGTGAAGTATTTTTCTATGGCTCTGTCTTCTTCATCAAAATCTTCATCTCAGTCTTTCCATCTAAAGTTGTGCTCATACTCCATGATTTTAAGCTCCCCTTTAAGCTTCATCTCTAGATTTTTACATGAATTTCTATTTGAAGGGTTTTAGAAAATAAGAAATTCCATTGAAGGATTCTTAAAAAGGCTTAAAGAATACTCAAGTGAATTTCTATAAAATAGATATTGTTTGTTCTATTTTATGTGTGTGATTTAATCTATTTGTGTATTAAAGTTTGTATCTCAAATTCGGTGAAGGTTATTACGAAATTATGGGTTTGAGCTTATTTTTCAGAAGTAGAATTTTGTGATTTTTTTCTTTGACCTTCACATTGATTCAACATTAAAAAGTTTTGTTTTTAGGTGCTCTATTGTCAATCTAATAATTATGTGTTAAGGCTAATTTTAGAGAAGCTGAATTTTTGATTATTTACTTGAAACGACTGATTATTTTTTTGGATCTTCACATTTTTTCGATATCAAAATGTTCTATTTTTAGGTGTTTTATTGTCAATTCTTTTTTTTAATTTCTACAATGTGTCTTGATAGAGTAACAGTATAAGTTATTGAATGTCACAAAGAAGTGTTGTCATTTAACTTTTAATATTTCTACTTGATATTAGTTTAAAGTCTACTATGTAATATAAAAGAATAAATTTATTTTGAAGAGTGTTATGTTGCTATTTGATGGTATTTATGAAATTCAGTACTAAATCATTCTCAGTCTTAAGCTCTTAATTACTCCTGAATTATGTACTAATGACTCTCTAAGTTCTCTTTAGTGTGAATACTATCGAAAGGTGTAGTGACTTACAAATTTGTCTTTATAACTTAATACGTGATCAAAGAGCCGACTTAGTTCTCAAACTTTGTGGTTGAGCATACTTTATCCTAAAGTTGATATGCCTATTTCTTCATAATCGAGCTTTCATATGTGTATACAAAAGAAATTCAATAACAACAATATTTTAGAGAACAATTTATTGACATATCCTTCATGTACTATCCATATGATGTGGAAAGAGTCGATTTTCGCGAGCATTTGCTTTTCCACCCTTATTTCCAGTAGTTTCATTTTGCATGGCCACATGATCCAGTATATTATTATTGATCCTGAAACAAAGTATAATCCAAGACAGTATAATTGTGATGACAAGCATATATAAGACCAATGCCCTTTGAGATATTACAATGTCAGTAAACCATGGAGTCCATATTTTGTGGTCTGAAATTTTATATCTTTCAAGGATAAATCTTATCTTAACTCCACATATTATTTTTCGTATTATCCTCAAGGACAATAGTCAGTATATAGGAAATAAATATCTGGAGTTAAGACAAGATTTATCATTGAGAAGATATGAAATTTCAGACCACAAAATATGTACTCCATGGTAGACTAACATTGTAATTCACAAAGGACATTTGTCTTACATATGCTTGTCATTATAGTTGTAATATCTTGCATTATACTTTATTTCAGAATAAATAATAATATACTAGATCATTTAGCTATGCAAAATAAAAGTATTAGAAATGAGGGTGGAAAAGTTAATGCACGCAAAAATAGACTCTCCCCACGTCATATGGATACTACATGAAGGGTATACCAATTAATTATTCTCTAAGATGGTTTTGATATTGAATCATCTCCTGTATACAGAGATGAAAGCCTGATTATGAAAAAATAGGTATATCAACTTTAGGATAAAGTATGCTCAACCACAAAGTTTGAGAACTAAGTCAACTCTTCGATCTCATTTTAAGTTATAAATACAAACTTCCAATAATATTTACACTAAAGAGAAGCTAGAAAATCATTAATACATAATTCAGGAGCAATTAAGAGTTTAAGACTGTGAATTATTTAGTAATGTGTTTCATAAATTTCCCCAAAATAGAAACATAGCACTCTTCAAAATAGATTTATACTTTTATATTAAATAGTAGACTTTGAACTAATAACAAGTAGAAATATTAAAAGTTAAATGACAACACTCCTTTGTGATATTCAGCAACTTATACAGCTATTCTAGCAACAAACATTGCAGAAACCAAAAAAAGGGGTCAACAATAGAGCACCTAAAAACATAACTTTCAATATAGAAATAAATATGATGATCCAAGAAAAAAAAAAGTTGTTTCAAGTAAAGAATCAAAATCTAGCTTCTCAAAAATAAGCCTAAACTCATAATTTCTAGATCGATAATAGAGCACATAAATACAGAACTTTTCAATTTTGAATACAATGTGAAGATCCAAAGAAAAAAATCACAAAATTAAGCTTCTCAGAAATAAGCCCAAACTCAGAATTCCACCATAACATTCATCGAATTTGAAATACAAACTTTAAGACATGAATAGATTAAACCACAGATATAAATAGAACAAACAACATCCATTTCATAGAAACCTACTTGTGTATTCTTTAAACTTTTTCAAAAATCCTTCAATGGAGTTTTTTATTTTTAAAAACTCTTCAATGGAGTTTCTAATTTTAACCCTTCAAACAAAAATCCATGAAAAATCTAAAGATGAAGCTTTAAGGGAAGCTTAAAATCTGAAATATGAGCACACTTTTAGATGGAAAGACTGAGATGAAGCTTTGGGTGAAGAAGATAGAGAAGCAAAGAAAGACTTTGTTGGTAGAAACTCAACACTACCGGAGATGAAGATCATCGGAGCCTTAGCCAAAGTTTTTGTTGAAATCGCCCTCATAATATGTGTAACAACCCTCATATAAAATTTTTGATTTTTATGAATTTTAACCGTTTTATCTCTCTTTATAGTTGTATTTTAATATTTGTGATCTGCGGGAGTGGATATGTAATGACCCAAAATATCGTTACGTGTGAAAAATACGTCAAAAATATTTTACGATAAATAAAATGCTTTAAATGGGCACGGTAAAGTTTATTCATGGAGAAAAATGAGGCCCAAGGTTATTGGCCAAAAGGTCCAAAAAAGGGATTGGGTTGGTCTGTGACCTACCGCTGCAGTGGTAAAATAACCGTTGTAGCAGAACCCGACAGTAACCAGCCTGGGATAGTTTAAAAATTCTCTTTTATTTTAACCCTCCCCAGTCGCCTTTTCCCCTCAAAAACACCCAGAATAAACCCCACCTCCATAGTTATGAGATTCTAAAGGCCAACCTTCATAAGGGAAGTTTTGAGGCACACTCGGTGGGAACCCAATATGGGAGAACGCTTAGCACTCGTAGGATAACTCTCTTCTATCAATAGCATCAGGGTTCGTCTATGAGGTAGGTTACGATTTATTTATCTTAGCAATTAGACTTAGGTTAGATTCATGTAACATAGATAGTAATGTTGGGAGTTCTTACGCATTAGGCCTAAAGACATGGTATTTGGATGGACAGAAATGATAATATATGGTTAAGCTTTAATAATGTGGTTAATTATTGTTGTACCCCATTGATATGATATTCGTGGGGTGGGATGGGTTGAATCTTGTGAGAATCTTGACTAGCTAAGTGAATACTGTGGTTCATAAGCAGGGGCGAATTTATGTGCTAATTTTGGAGCACGGGAACCTGTGCTCTTTCCGTAAAACTAGATATTTTATGTACATATTTTCTAGAATTGATCTAATATTACCTGTTGGCACCCATTCTACAAAAAGACTTGATGGTGCACTTGATTAAAAACTTAATTATTCACCAAGATGAACAGAGATCAATTCCCACTTAATACATTTTTGTCTTTTTTTTTTTTCATTAGTGCACCCATCCTCTAGAAATCCTAAAATCGCCTCTGTTCATAAGCATGGTGTGAGTTATGAACGGTAAAAAAAAGGGAGTAGTATTAAGCTAGGGTGTGATAGAAGGTGCTCTTGGTGAATTGGATAGTTACGTCTTGCATTGAGGAAGGTTAACAAAATGTAAATGGGGAGTAGGGGCTAAAAGAAACCTAAGAGAGTTTAGACGACCTATGAGAAAACTTAAACGTGTAGGACAATTGAGAACAACCTAGTGGTAGGGTGCTTAGTAGAATAGGTAAGTGGATAAGATCTATTAAATAATAGGCGCAAGGTTGTAAGGTCAAGTATGAGAATTCTAACAGAAGTATTTAGGAAGGAATTTGAGTACTATGTAGGGAACATGAACGAGAGTCATGAATAGACAAGATTAGAAATGGCACCTAGGTGGAAACACTGCAGTTCAGTAGGAGGTGTAGAGTAAACGATTTTAGTAATGTATGTACCTAAGGATATGTAAGGAACTAAGATTGATGTCTTTGTGTTTATATGTAAAATGGTGATTGTGATTGCTTTTGGGCAATGCTTGTGATTACCGGTTGCATTGCATGTTCATACACTTTGAAGTCGTGGAGGTGAGGTGATGAGGATATGGATGATGTTATTGAAATCATGATGTTCATGATGTTTTTGATGATGATGGTGATATTATTTTGTGAATCATGATGTTCATGATGAGGGAAATGATGTTAAAGAGATTGAGAAGAAAAAAGATGATGCACACATCTTACATACATGCATTCATTCATATGCTTTGACATTCTATTATGTTTATACATATTGTTGTTCATCCTTGAGCGGCTCATTCCGTTGATAGTATTGATGGAATATAGTAGCATACTGTGAATCCAAGGTACGTCCTAATTCAAGTTTAATGCTAACTATTCTAAGTGTATATTTATGGAAGCGTATTGTATGGTGTTGTCCCTTCTACAGGATTGTTAGAATTCAAAGACTTGGTGATGGTAAACCCTGTAGTGCAATGTAATAGTGAATTACCAAGAAGATCCGGTCTAGTGAGAGTTAGGAGTTGTGGAAACTAGGATAATGAGTCAGTAAAGGGTAAAAAAGTGTAAGTTAGAGTGGGTAGTCAAGGACAAAGATATACGAATATGTTAAATGACAGGTAGGTCACAGAGATGTTAAAAGTGTGGTATTAATGAATTCATAACTTGGGATCTAGAATCAGAACTTTACTTGATGCAATGAATTCTCCCTATATGTTAGTAATGTTATTTGTTTCTAACCCTTATTGGTCGATGATTCCTACCAGTACGTGTAGTTGTATTGATGCTACACTTACCATATCTTCAATCAGGGATATAGCTATTGTGCAGGTCAGTTGGGGTTTCTATAGCAGCGACGGCGATAACTCAACAACAGCTCCTACATTCTCTATTTTGCATGGATGTTGTGTCATGAATTCTCTTATTTTGTGTCTAGTGCTCTTGTATTATTCTTACTTACCAAATGTATTAAACCAGAGGTATTTATGTATGAGTTTATTGAATCATGTTGTTGAAAAATAAATTGTTATAACTTCCACATTAAACGAATGATTGGGTAGTAAGGGTTCTCCTATCTAAGATAGGTATTAGGTAGGTGCCCACAAGATTCGTGGGTTGGGTCGTGACAGGATATTATGTGTTTGGTTGCGTTTTGAGTCGTTAGTTATAAATTAAAAATGTAAAGCCCTAGAGTTGACTTCAATCAACATCTATTGATAACGACCTTTATTAGTTAATTCAACTATTACATTGAGTCCGGATTATTGATATTGGTCTAGTAGCATATTTGAATTGTATTCACACGATTTTGAATGCATTCCAAGGGTCTATTCAGGGAGTTTTTGAACTTAAAAAGTTGTTGATTTTCAGTTGATCTGGTGCAGGTAACTCCTTCTTTACAATCGCGTGAGCCCAGACACGATCACAAAGCGTGAGTAATTTTGAGCCTGTAATCGCGTGGACAGGGTCTTGATTGCGTGGCTCTAGCAGCGATCACAAAGGGTATTTTAGGTCCGGGTCAATTTTTTACTTTGTGATCACGAAGGTAGGTTCCACAGTTGCGAGGAGCATTGTACTTGGCAGTGTTTAAAATTCCAATTTCAGTTTAAAACTCCATAACTCAATTTTTGTAGCTTTACAACTCGATTTCGGGAGTTTCAAAAGGTGATCTTCAATATTTCTTTATTGGGTAAGTTTCAAAATTGATATTTTAATATTCCCTGATGATTATTGCATGATTTTATCTTCAAAACATGATTTTTCAACAGGAAAATTTTGAATTTTCTGTATAAAGTTAAGAAATGATATTTTGATTATTTCAAGACCGATTTTAACTCCATATTCGATGAAATTTCAAATTTGAACTCCTTTAGCTATGAGTAAATTTATTTTCTAATAAAATTCTAGTTTTGCCAAAGGGGGCATAGGGTTGACCTTTGGATTGACCTTTAAATTCGAAATAGAAGTATAGCAATATGTATATTATTGGACTCATATCTATGCATAAAATTTGTTCTTAATAGATTGAGAGTGATTTGAAGTCATTCGAAAGGGGAAGGATAGTTTGTGACCATTGGTGGCTTACGGTTTGGCTTCTAGGTAGGTGATGACTTAACTTCATTAAGACTTTACTTGGGTGGGAACATATCATATAAAAAATGCTGTGACTTTTGGATTGACCTTTTAAATACGAAATAGAAGTATAGCAATAAGGATATTATTGGACTCGTATCTATGCATAGAATTTGTTCTTAATATATTGAGAGTGGTTTGAAGTGATTCGAAAGGGGAAGGATAGTTTGTGACCATTGGTGGCTTATGATTTGGCTTCGAGGTAGGTGATGACTTAACTTCATTCAGACTTTACTTGGGTGGACATATCATATAAAAAATATTATGGATTGGGTAAATTTAGTGATTTATGATGGATTTGAGATGGATTATTATTGTGATGCTCGAGTTGGGGCTTATACTATTCTGGTGATATGTGATATTGAAGCTTGTAGTCTGTGTTTATGGGTTGATTATGATTCTGAATTTTTGGTTACATTTATTTCATCTGGCTTCATTTTTATCATTGTGTTCATGCATATTCATTAATTTTACAGATATGATTGAAAAGGAATAACTGATTTTAAGTCCCCAATTTGAGTTCAGGCAAGATACTATTGAAATCTCGGTTCAAATCCAGGTATTTAGTACTAATTTTAATTTTGGTTTGAGTCAGGTCATTGATATTGATTCTAAGTCCTGATTCAAATCCAGGCAAGATATGGTGGGAGTCCTGGTTTGAGACCGGGCATGATATATGGATATCGCGAATTCCACATTGGGTCCAATCTCGCAATACACTACTGATTTGAATATATATCAATAGGCACTAACCATTATATTTCATCCATACCATTTCATAGCATTACTCATTATTATTTGTATCTTTAATGTGATTTTGGTGATTGTTGCTATTGAACTACTGGTACTTGTCAGATGATTAGATAAACGTAACTTGGTGTGTTACACTTGTATTAAGTAGAGGGTCATAGGCTCTTCCTTTGTTGTGGTTGAACTTAGCTTTGAGGTGGTAGTATAATTGTGTTAATAGGATAAAGATTGGTATTATTGTGTTATTTTGTTATGCAAGAGGATATTTTGTGGATATTGGTGTTTTGGTGCAATTACTTGTTATGTCATGATTGTTAGTTGCTCTTATTTAATTTATATCTATCTATGAGTTTTAAGTTAAGTTGACCAATAATACCTATCAGTATATAGTGTTTGTACTGATATTATTTGTGCTCTTCTTTTTGTTGAGTGCTAAAAGTGTTCCAACATTGAGATGAGACCTCAGATTTAGTTCAAGACCAGCAGCTTATCGATCCAAGGGTGAGCACCTACATTCTGGCAGTCATTGGATCTTCTCATTGATCATGTCCACTCCTTCGGACAATGACACTCCTTTATTATTTATTTTGAGATATTTATTTTAGACTTTGATTTTGTTTCAAAATATTCTTGTATGGTGACTTTTGGGTCCTTGAAATAATGTAATCAGTAGTTATTTCTACACTATTATCTATTATTTGAATTATGGAGATTAAATATTTATTTTACCTAGATCATTGTTTATCATTGCTTAAAATGTCTAAGTAATTAGGTTGAGATTTGGGTTAGATGATTCTCCCATCAAAGGATTAGTAGTGTGGGTGTCACTCACGATCATTTGGGTCATCACATATGTACTCACATGAAAGTCTAAAATCAGTTTTCGCTTTTAAAAGTAAGAAAATTAAAAGAAGATTATTTGAAACGCGCAACAGAATGCCTTCCATGGCATTGACGAAGCTAAATACCACAAGCACATATACATATAGCAGCTTCAAACTACACGAAATAAATTAGACTAAGCAATTATTGATTATAGAAGATAAAAAAAAATTATGATTGTTTTAATCTATTTTAATTCGTCCTAGAATTCACTAAACATAGTTGTTCCAATATGGGGAAATTGGTTTTCATTGTTGCCAAGAAAAAAAGAGTGGTGTATTTGGTCTTTCTCAACTCTCAGTAAAAAATTTTATTCAGTTTTTATGTTGATAAAATTGATGAAAAAATACTTTTTTGAAAATTTCTCAAACAGTTAACTGACAAAATATAAATTATTAAAATTATACAGCACTAAAAGAGACATAAAGAAATTTTCGAAAAGGAGAAAAATTGGTGCCTGGACTTCGATAATTTCTGAGGAGAAGGGGGCTTGATTAGTCGGGGAATTTGGAGACATAAAGACATTGGACTAATTTTTTTCTATTGATCAAACTTCTCTCGAGAGAATTTGCAACTTTGTACAAGAGCAGTGTCCTTATGAGTCGTTGGCTTTAGAATCGTCAGTGTTAGTTTTTTTTTACAGTCGTGCGACGGTTGGAAACAACGGCAAATCTTCAAGTTATTTGTAGGGTTTTTTCAATTTAAATTAAATAAGTTACTTAATAATAAAAAGAACATTTTTAAAATTTCACTTTTTAAGTAAGGGAGTTCATGCTTTTAAGGTAGTATAGATTACTAGATTTTATTACGCTCATTATAGAAGCTCAATAGGTTTATTGTATTATGGGTAGTATCTGGTGTAATCATTTTTTGACTAGTAGTTATGTTGTCATGCTTAGCTAGCTTACCTTTATTAGTTTAATTTCACTACTAAAAATTTGACCTACTGCAATGGTTTAATAACCGTTGTCAAAACTGCTTTGTTTCAATTGGATCTAATTAGACAGCTCTTAAATTAAATCGTTACCTCAATATAAAATTTTTGCCACAAAAGTATTTATTTCAAAAGATTACAAAATCGTTACAATAGTCAATTATATCAGACTGGTTCTTTTGGAAAAAAATATTGCTATGATTTATCATCCCAAAATATTTTTTTTCTTCACTAATTTTACTAAATCCGTTAAAAGTTTTTTAATTAAAAAATTCTTCCAAAAAAATAAAATTAAAAAGGGGTTTATAAATGTTTTATGCATATCGGAAATTGAAACTCTAAAGGTGAAGGAAAAGGCGATATTTTCTGGGGAGCAGACTTTGAGGGCGATTTAAGAAAAAACTTTGACAAAAGCTCCGCGGTCTTCATTTTTGACGGTGTGGAATTGCTTTTGGCGAAGCCTATCTCTGCGGTTTTGTCTTCTTCACCAAAAGCTTCATCTTAGTCTTTCCATTTAAAGGTGTGCTCATATTCCATGACTTTAAGCTCACCTTTAAGCTTCTTCTCTAGATTTTTTCATGAATTTTTGTTTGAAGGGTTAAAATCAGGACCACTATTGAAAGGTTTTTGAAAATAAGAAACTCCATTGAAGGATTTTTAAAATTTTTTAAAGAATACACAAATAAATTTCTATGAAATAGATGTTGTTTGTTCTATTTTATGTCTGTGATTTAATCCATTTGCATATTAATGTTTGTATCTTAAATTCGGTGAAGGTTATTACGAAATTATGCGTTTGGGCTTATTTTTGAGAAGTAGAATTTTGTGATTTTTTTTTTTTATCTTCACATTGATTACAACATAGAAAAGATTTTTTTAGGTGCTCTAATGTCAATCTAATAATTATGAGCTAAGGCTTATTTTAAAGAAGCTGAATTTTGATTATTTACTTGAAACGACTGATTTTTTTTCTTTGATCTTCACACTTTTTCTACATCGAAATGTTTTATTTTTTGGTGTCTTATTGTCGATTCATTTTTTTCATTTCTGCAATGTTTCATAATAGAGTAGCAGTATAAGTTATCAAATGTCACAAACAAGTGTTGTCATTTAACTTTTAATATTCCTACTTGTTATTAGTTCAAATTCTACTATGTAATATAAAAGTATAAATGTATTTTGAAGAGTGCTATGTTGCTATTTGGTGGTATTTATGAAATTCAGTACTAAATCATTCTCAGTCTTAAGCTCTTAATTACTCTTGAATTATGTATTAAAGGCTCTTCTCTTTAGTGTAAATACTATCCGAAGGTGTAGTGACTTATCAATTTGTCTTTATAACTTAATAGGAAATCGAAGAGTCGGCTTTATTCTCAAACTTTATTACTTTATCCTAAAGTTGATATACCTATTTTTTTCATAATCAGGCTTTCATCTCTGTATACAGAAGAAGATTCAATAGAAACAACATTTTAGAGAATAATTTATCGACATACCTTTCATGTAGTATCCATATGACATGGGAAGAGTCTATTTTCGCGTGCATTTTGTAATGACCTTTCCGGTTATTTCCCTCGTTTTCGTGTGTTTTCATCGTTTAGAGCTTTTCTATAACTGCTCCAAGTTATTTATGACTTGCCGGGACTGACAATTCGGTTCCCGGGCAGTTTGTCTGAGAATATTATTTAGACCGAGCACGTTGTAAAATATTAAATTAGAATTAGAATTTGGTAAAATGACATAGTTAATTACCTTTTGAAAATATTTTTGAAATTTATAAAATTCTTTAATTATGACATATCTATACTATTTTATAATAGTTTTATAATGTATTCATAATTTAAGCGGAGATAGTGAATTTAAATATGTTAAAAGAATATTTTTATTTTATAGAGGCTTTGTTAGAAATAATTTTCTGTTAATTATGGTATATTTAAAATGTTATATTTATTTTACCATGAACCTACGCAATACCCGAGTATATACATAACGGATAAAAATCTTTTTGGTGTGATGTGAGGTGGACATCTCCACCTACACGTGGAGCCTAGAAAGTACTTCAGCAAAGGTGTAATGAAAGAATGCACAACACCTAGCTTGTTTGTCAAATGTTAATCTTTACATTCATAGACAATTAACTTGAAAATTATTAAACAGGTTGCACTATATTTGCTCTTTGAACGTCCATATACTACTCTGTGCCTACATATGTTATTTATAAATTTGTGGTAGCTTGCATAAGCATTCAATATATTAGGTAGGTATGTTGTTATTCACGTAGAGAGAAAAATCCAATAATCTAAATCAAGTTATTCAAGCTCGGGTTCTAGTGGAAAGGTGTTTGTGGACGTGTAGTCGTCGTTATTTTGGTAAGTTTTATTGTATTTACGGTAGTTTTTGTTTACGATAGTATATTTTGGGATTGGTATTGATGTTTGAGCTACATTTTGAGCTCAAATTGAGCGGTGCTAGTTGTGGCTATTGATCACGGGGTTATTTGGGACACTGTGACGGTTTTAATTTTACAATACCGCAAGTGGGCCCCACGTGGACTGTTCGGACATTTTCCGAACTAATGCAATATGGATATCAATGGTCATGTTTTGACATGTAGTTTATTATTTTGGTAGCTTGGCAGCAGTCTGAGGCCTCTCGGAAGGGGAAGGCTCCTGAATAGCTGGTTCTGTTAGTAGGCGTTCGGCGGCGTCCAGGTAGGCTAGGTTTACCTTCCTTTGCACTTAGATTAGGCTTATGTGTGATATATGTATGCTATTGTGCTAGTGTTGTGGGCTGGTGTTATAAACTTGGTGGTGGTGTTTTGCTGTGATTTAGGCCTTCTAGGCCGGATAGGGCTATTCAGATATATTCCAGGCCCGTTATCCTCGAGGTACACCACAGATGACCTATTTGGGGTCGGATAGTATTGTTGTGTTGATTTCTGGTTGGGGAACGTTATTGTTGGACCTTAGTCCAGGCTTAGGCAGACTTAGCCCAGACTTAGACAGGTATAACTAGACTTGGTTTTCGGGACCCGTTAGTGGGCCCCGTTACCCTTTTGGTCGACTTGTCAGAACTTTGACATCTTTGGGTTTAGTTAAGCCTCTATGACCTGTTAGGGTTCTGACGGGATTGAATCACCCCGATTATACCCGGTTGGCCTGTTTAGCCTTATTAGTCCCTGATAGCACCGTATTTAACCGGGATCGGCTAGTTTGATTTAGAATACGGACCTACCTTTCCATGACTTATGATGTATACTCAGACTTGTATATACATATTTCTTATAGTAGATATTTGACCTAGAAGGACCCCGAGATTTACTTGCAGCATGTTGTGGGATTAGCTTCTGTACTTATATATACTAGTATTGACTTGGTACTAGGGCGTTCCCCGTTTATATGATATGATATGACATTTGGTTCTGTTCTGGTTACTGACTATGATGAATCCGGTTCGAGTCCGGCTACTGATTCAGGTATGATGATTTTGGTTATTGACTATTGGGTGTTCCGGTTCGAGTCCGGCCCCGGATTGTGATACACTATGAGTTTCGGTTCGAGTCCGGCCACTGATTATTATGAGTTCCGATTCACGTCCGGCATCTGGCTATGATATGATTGGAGAGTTTTGGTACTGGGTACCGTGATTATGATACTGTTGTTCTATGAGTTTCGGTTCGAGTCCGACAGATATGATATATATATGGCCTCTTGTTATTACCCACTGCTTTCGGTTCGACTCCGGCGTCTGGCCTCTTGTTATTACCCATTGGTGCCGGTTCAAGCCCGGTGCACTCCTGTTGGTTATTGTGGTTACTGGATACTGATACAGCTTCAAGACACTGGTGACTGTACATTTACTATTTTTGTGTGTCCCGCCGATTTATGGGGGCCAGGCTGGGTTATTGTTTTCTTCCGTGTGCCTATCGGGTTTATGGGGGCCCAGATAGGTTATGTTTGACTTGTGTGTTTACTTATGCAATTATTTACTCGTTATTTAGTATCACATTTATTTTTCTCCTCAGCATATCTGTACGCCTCGCCAGTTATTTATGTATTTATTACTTATACCCTGGACTTAGCATGCACCCTCG
The DNA here is from genome assembly GCA_031232105.1 of Capsicum rhomboideum. Taxonomy (NCBI): domain Eukaryota; kingdom Viridiplantae; phylum Streptophyta; class Magnoliopsida; order Solanales; family Solanaceae; genus Capsicum; species Capsicum rhomboideum. Next base: position 43,600,847 of record CP124715.1, on the reverse strand, counting down.
TATTTTAGCTTTCTTATATTACATTGAGCTCAGTCGACCGATGATGCCTACTGAGTACCTGTTGCCCCAGTACTCATACTGCACTTCTGCATCTTTTTCCCCGATGTAGATTCAGGCACTAGCCGACAGCTTTGACGTGACTCTCTTCTTAGCATTGACTCCAGAGCAAGGTGAGCTTACTGACGTCCGAGGCAGATCCTACTCCATCTTCTACTGTATAGTCTTTTGCTCTCGAGACTATTGTACTTGTTATACATATTTGATTTCTGTCTTGTATTTTGGGTATGTTAGTAATGGCTCTTGTACTGACCTCACCAGGTCTTGGGAAGGGTTCTTGACTTTATATACTGTCCTCTTCCTTCTCAGTCTTGGTATATATACATATTCTGATTCTGTCTTACTTCTCTGTTTTATGAGATTTCGCCCGTTAGCCCATTGTTTGTCGCTCCGGGCTAGGGTTTGGCTTGCCTATTGGCGGGTTACGGTAGGCGCCATCATGACTCCAATATTGGGTCGTGACAGCTTGGTATCAGAGCCTAGGTTGTATAGGTAGTATAGGTACATGGGCCAATGTTTAGTAGAGTCCTGTGGATCGGTGCGGGGATGGCTGTATCTTATCCTCGGGAGGCTACGGAGCATTTTTAGGGGAGTCTCTCATTTTCTTGACTCATGCCCGTGCGTTAAGTCTATGTTGGTTTCTGATCTTCATTTGGTTCACTCTTTACACAGATGGTTAGGAATCATGGTGCGAGAGCCGAGGGTCGAGACCCTGAGCCTGCAGCGAGGGCTCCTGTTAGGGGCAGAAGTCGACCCAGAGGTCGGGGGCAGGGCAGAGCAGCAGCCCCAGGCCGAGATCATGCTAGGGATCAGTCACCCGATCCTGTTATAGCTCCAGGTGCTCCGCCGCCACAGCAGCCAGTGGGCCAGGGAGCAGCCCAGGCTCCACTTGGATTTATTGATGCTTCTTTGCTTCGAGGTCCATTACTTCAGTTGTTGGGGATAGTTGGAGGTCCGTCAGCTGAGGGAGCCCAACCAGTAGTACAGGGAGTTAGTGTTGGGGCGCAGCCTGCAGCTGCAGCACCCAGAGTTGAGATTCCGCCAACGCCGGTAGCTCCACAGCCGGTTACAGATCAGCCTGCTATATCTGTTGATGAGCAGAAGATGTTGGGACGTTTCTTGAGGTTGACTCCACCGAGATTTGCTGGTACTCCGGGTGAGGATGCATATGAGTTCTTGTCTAGATGCGAGGATAGACTGAGGAATTTAGGATTGGTACAGTCTCGTGGTGTTGATTTCGTGGCATATCAGTTTGATACTGCAGTGAGGAGATGGTGGAAGGGATATCTTGATTCCAGGCCAGCAGGATCTCCGCCGGTTACCTGGACCCAGTTCTCTGAGATTTTCTTGGGAAAGGATATGCCTCGTACTATGCGGGAGCGGCTCAGGGATGAGTTCTCTAGATTGACTCAGGGTTCGTTATCTGTCGCCGAGTATGAGGCGAGGTTTCACGATCTTGCTAGGCACGCTACCTCTATTCTGCCTGATGAGTATGAGAGAGTTAGATGTTTTGTCAGGGGACTGAGATTGCCACTCCGCAGAGCTACCCAGAGTTTAGTGACTTCAAGAAAGTCATTCGCAGAGATTACCGAGTATGTATACTATATTGAGGAGATGGATCGCGAGGCCCAAGGGGCAGCGATAAGAGACCTCGTATTCAGGGTAGTTTCAGTGGGAGCCATAGTGGTTCACAGTTCAGAGGTCGTGGTTTTCAATTTCAGGGTAGGTACCCTCAGCAGTCTTTTCAGCGACAGGGTCAGTCCAGTAGGCCCGTACAATCAGCTTTGCAACTATCTGATAGGGTTCAGCCCATCTATAGTGGTTCTGTTAGACAGCCTCAGGGACGTGGTCAGTCCAGTTCATTGACTAGAGGTGTCCATACCAGATCAGCTGGACCTTCTAGGCCGAGCAGGGTGCCTGGAGCATGCTATACTTGTGGGGTTGTCGGTCTTTTTGCGCGTGAGTGTCCTCAGCGCATGGCCATTGAGCCTTCAGTTCAGACAGCACAACCCCTCAGATCTATACCGTCAGCAGGTAGAGGTGGTGCACAGGGTCGTCGGGGTGGTCCCCATGGTTCTCGAGGTGGAGCGCGGGGAGGTCGGACTGGTAGTCAGGTCGGTGCTTAGACTAGTGGTAGCCAGCATCAGTTGTATGCCATACCGGCTAGGCCAGAGGCTGAGGCTTCAGATGCGGTGATTACAGGTATAATTTCCGTATGCCATCAGCCAGCTTCTGCATTATTTGATCCCGGATCCACGTTTTCTTATGTATCTACTTATTATGCACCATGGTTGGGTTTATGTTCTGAGTTATTATCTGTACCCTTACGTGTATCTACCCCCGTTGGTGATTCCTTAGTAGTGGATCGGGTATATAGATCATGTCTGGTGACTATTCAGGAGTTTGAGACTCAGGTTGATTTTATTGTATTGGCCATGGTAGACTTTGATGTGATTCTGGGCATGGACTCGTTGTCTTTTCATCATGCAGTCTTGGATTGCTTTACCAAGACCGTTACCTTAGCCATGCCTGGTGTACCCCCGGTGGTGTGGCAGGGTTCTGTTAGCCGCACACCGACAGGGATTATTTCATATGTTCGTGCTCGTAGATTGATGTCGAGGGGATGTGATTCATTCCTTGCTTATGTTCGGGATGCTAGCATTGAGAGTCCGTCACTTGACTCCGTCCCAGTTGTTCGTGAGTTTCCTGATGTATTCCCGACTGACTTACCTGGGCTTCCTCCTAAGCGTGATATAGAGTTCATTATTGACCTTGAACCGGGCACCCGACCTATTTCTATAGCTCCTTATCGTATGGCTCCTGCTGAGTTGAGAGAGTTAAGTAGTCATCTTAAGGATCTTCTGGGGAAGGGTTTTGTCAGGCCGAGTGTATCACCGTGGGGTGCTCCAGTTCTGTTTGTAAAGAATAAGGATGGATCTATGCGAATGTGTATCGATTACAGACAGCTAAATAGGGTGACGGTGAAGAATAAGTATCCTATGCCTCGTATCGATGATTTGTTTGATCAACTTCAGGGTGCAGTGGTATTCTCAAAGATAGATTTGAGATCTGGATATCATCATTTGAGAGTTAGGGCTGAGGACATCCCAAAGACAGCCTTCAGGACTCGGTATGGCCATTATGAGTTCCTGGTGATATCTTTTGGGTTGACTAATGCCCCAGCAGCTTTCATGGATTTGATGAACTGTGTATTCAGGCCATACTTGGATTCCTTTGTGATTGTGTTTATTGACGACATCTTGGTTTATTCGAGGAGTAACGAGGAGCATAAGCAGTATTTGAGGATTGTGCTCCACACTTTGAGAGATCATCAGCTTTATGCCAAGTTCTCAAAGTGTGAGTTCTGGCTTGAGTCTATAGCTTTCTTGGGCCATGTTGTGTCCAGACACGGTATCATGGTAGACCCAGCGAAGATTGAGGCTATTCGAGGTTGGGCTAGGCCCACGTCACCTACCGAGGTTCACAGTTTTATTGGGTTGGCAGGATACTACAGGCGCTTTGTCAAGGGCTTCTCGTCTATTGCATCTCCTATGACTAGACTAACCAGGAAAGAAGTTCCATTTCAATGGTCTGAGGATTGCGAGGTGAGCTTTCTGAAGCTCAAGGATCGACTTACTTCTACCCTGTGTTGACTCTTCCAGTTGAGGGCGAGGGTTTCACTGTGTATTGTGATGCATCTGGTATCGGTTTGGGATGTGTTTTGGTGCAGCGGGGTCGTGTCATTGCTTATGCATCGAGGCAACTGAAGGTGAACGAACGTAATTATCCCACTCATGACTTAGAATTAGCAGTGGTAGTATTTGCACTGCGGATTTGGAGGCATTATCTATACGGTGTGCATTGTGAGATCTTTACAGACCACCGTAGTCTTCAGCATATTATGACTCAGAGGGATCTTAATTCTAGGCAGCGCAGGTGGATCGAGCTGCTAAAGGACTATGATATCTCTATTCTCTATCATCCAGGCAAGGCGAATGTGGTAGCGGACGCCTCGAGTCGGAAGACAGTGAGTATGGGTAGCTTAACCTTCATTCCAGTCTCTCAGCGGTCGTTGGCTTTGGACATTCAGTCCTTAGCTAACTCGATGGTGCGTTTGGATATTTCTGACCCCGGAAGGGTTATCGCTTGTGTTGGTGCGAGATCTACTTTGCTGGAGCAGATTCAGAGTCGTCAATTTGAGGATAGCGATCTCTGTAGCATTCGAGATCAGGTGTTGAGGGGTGAGTCTGAGAGAGCTACCTTGGGTTCTGATGGTATTCTGAGGTTTGACGATCGTATTTGTGTTCCGAGGGTTGGAGATTTGATTCAGTTGATTCTGTACGAGGCGCACAGTTCTAGATATTCTATTCACCCTGGGACAGCTAAGATGTATCGGGATTTGAGGCAATACTATTGGTGGAGTGGTATGCGGAGAGATATAGCAGGGTATGTAGCTCGATGCCTTTGTTGTCAGCAGGTAAAGGCCGAACATCAGAGACCCGGTGGTTTACTTCAGCAATTACCCATCCCCGAGTGGAAATGGGAGCGGGTCACTATGGATTTCATTGTTGGATTACCTCGCACCTCTCGTGGTTTTGATAGTATTTGGGTTATTGTAGATCGGTTGACTAAGTCCGCGCACTTTATCTCTGTTCGAGTCTCCTATAGTGCTGAGAGATTAGCTCGTGTATATATTCAGGAGGTGGTGCGCCTACATGGAGTGCCAATATCTATTATCTCAGACCGAGGGTCTCATTTTACCTCCAGTTTCTGGCAGACTTTCCAGGAAGAGTTGGGTACCCAGGTGGACCTCAGCACTGCATTTCATCCTCAAACCGATGGGCAGTCGGAGAGGATGATTCAGGCATTAGAGGATATGCTCTGCGCTTGTATGTTAGACTTTGGGGGTCAGTGGGATCAATTTTTACCTTTAGCCGAGTTTGCGTATAATAATAGCTTCCATTCCAGCATTCAAATGGCTCCGTTTGAGGCTTTATATGGCATACGGTGTCGATCTCCAATCGGCTGGTTCGAAACTTCAGAAGTCAATCCTCGTGGCACAGATTTGCTCCGAGAATCTTTGGACCGAGTTCGAGTGATTCAAGATAGGTTGCGGATAGCTCAGAGTAGACAGAGGAGTTATGCTGACCATAGATGTTGTCCGTTGAAATTCAGGGTGGGTGATAGGGTCTTCTTACGAATATCGCCCATGAAGGGCGTGATGCGGTTTGGTAGGAAGGGTAAGCTTAGCCCCAAATATATTGGACCCTTTGAGATTTTGCGGACAGTTGGAGAGGTGGCTTATGTGTTAGCTTTACCTCCGGCATTTTCAGCTATCCACCCAGTATTTCATGTTTCTATGCTACGACAATATATTCCAGATGAGTCGCATGTGCTTCAGTGGGACTCGGTTCAGTTAGACGAGAAACTAACATTTGTGGAGGAGCCTGTGTCCATTTTAGCCAGAGATGTCAGACGGTTATGCTCCCGGGACATTCCAGTGGTTAAGGTACAGTGGCGTCACTGTTCGGTTGAAGAGGCTACTTGGGAGCTTGAACATGATATGCGAGCCCAGTATCCCTACTTGTTCACGTCTTCAGGTATGTGCTTCTTCTTGACTTTCGCGGACGAAAGTCCTTTTAGTAGTGGATATTGTAATGACCTTCCCGATTATTTTCCTCGTTTTCATGTGTTTTCATCATTTAGAGCTTTTCTATAACTGCCCCAAGTTATTTATGACTTGCCGGGACTGACAATTCGGTTCCCGGGTAGTTCGTCTGAGAATATTATTTAGACCGAGCACGTTGTAAAATATTAAATTAGAATTAGAATTTGGTAAAATGACATAGTTAATTACCTTTTGAAAATATTTTTGAAATTTATAAAATTCTTTAATTGTGACATATCTATACTATTTTATAATAGTTTTATAATGTATTCATAATTTAAGCAGAGATAGTGAATTTAAATATGTTAAAAGAATATTTTTATTTTATAGAGGTTTTGTTAGAAATAATTTTCTATTAATTATGGTATATTTAAAATGTTATATTTATTTTACCATGAACCTACGCAATACCCGAGTATATACATAACGGATAAAAATCTTTTTGGTGTGATGTGAGGTGGACATCTCCACCTACACGTGGAGCCTAGAAAGTACTTCAGCAAAGCTGTAATGCAAGAATGCACAACACCTAGCTTGTTTGTCAAATGTTAATCTTTACATTCATAGACAATTAACTTGAAAATTATTAAACAGGTTGCACTATATTTGCTCTTTGAACATCCATATATTACTCTGTGCCTACATATGTTATTTATAAATTTGTGGTAGCTTGCATAAGCATTCAATATATTAGGTAGGTATGTTGTTATTCACGTAGAGAGAAAAATCCAATAATCTACATCAAGTTATTCAAGCTCGGGTTCTAGTGGAAAGGTGTTTGTGGACGTGTAGTCGTCGTTATTTTGGTAAGTTTTATTGTATTTACGGTAGTTTTCGTTTACGATAGTATATTTTGGGATTGGTATTGATGTTTGAGCTACATTTTGAGCTCAAATTGAGCGGTGTGGCTATTGATCACGAGGTTATTTGGGACACTGTGACGGTTTTAATTTTACGATACCGCAAGTGGGCTCCATGTGGACTGTTCGGACATTTTCCGAACTAATGCAATATGGATATCAATGGTCATGTTTTGACATGTAGTTTATTATTTTGGTAGCTTGGCAGCAGTCTGAGGCCTCTCGGAAGGGGAAGGCTCCTGAATAGCTGGTTCTGTTAGTAGGCGTTCGGCGGCGTCCAGGTAGGCTAGGTTTACCTTCCTTTGCACTTAGATTAGGCTTATGTGTGATATATGTATGCAATTGTGCTAGTGTTGTGGGCTGGTGTTATAAACTTGGTGGTGGTGTTTTGCTGTGATTTAGGCCTTCTAGGCCGGATAGGGCTATTCGGATATATTCCAGGCCCGTTATCCTCGAGGTACACCACAGATGACCTATTTGGGGTCGGATAGTATTGTTGTGTTGATTTCTGGTTGGGGAACGTTATTGTTGGACCTTAGTCCAGGCTTAGGCAGACTTAGCCCAGACTTAGACAGGTATAACTAGACTTGGTTTTCGGGACCCGTTAGTGGGCCCTATTACCCTTTTGGTCGACTTGTCAGAACTTTGACATCTTTGGGTTTAGTTAAGCCTCTATGACCTGTTAGGGTTCTGACGGGATTGAATCACCCCGATTATACCCGGTTGGCCTGTTTAGCCTTATTAGTCCCTGATAGCACCGTATTTGACCGGGATCGGCTAGTTTGATTTAGAATACGGACCTACCTTTCCATGACTTATGATGTATACTCAGACTTGTATATACATATTTCTTATAGTAGATATTTGACCTAGAAGGACCCCGAGATTTACTTGTAGCATGTTGTGGGATTAGCTTCTGTACTTATATATACTAGTATTGACTTGGTACTAGTGTGTTCCCCGTTTATATAATATGATATGACATTTGGTTCTATTCTGGTTACTGACTATGATGAATCCGGTTCGAGTCCGGCTACTGATTCAGGAATGATGATTTTGGTTATTGACTATTGGGTGTTCCGGTTCGAGTCCGGCCCCGAATTGTGATACACTATGAGTTTCGGTTCGAGTCCGGCCACTGATTATTATGATTTTTGGTTCGAGTCCGACATCTGGTTATGATATGATTGGAGAGTTTTGGTACTGGGTACCGTGATTATGATACTGTTGTTCTATGAGTTTCGGTTCGAGTCCGACAAATATGATATATATATGGCCTCTTGTTATTACCCACTGCTTCCGGTTCGACTCCGGCGTCTGGCCTCTTGTTATTACCCATCGGTGTCGGTTCAAGCCCGGTGCACTCCTGTTGGTTATTGTGGTTACTGGATACTAATACAGCTTCGAGACACTGGTGACTGTGCATTTACTATTTTTGTGTGTCCCGCCGGTTTATGGGGGCCAGACTGGGTTATTATTTTCTTTCGTGTGCCTATCGGGTTTATGGGGGCCCAGATAGGTTATGTTTGACTTGTGTGTTTACTTATGCAGTTATTTACTCGTTATTTAGTATCACATTTATTTTTTCTCCTGAGCATATCTGTACGCCTCGCCAGTTATTTATGTATTTATTACTTATACCCTGGACTTAGCATGCACCCTCGCATTTTAGCTTTCTTATATTACATTGAGCTCAGTCGACCGATGATGCCTACTGAGTACCTGTTGCCCCAGTACTCATACTGCACTTCTGCATCTTTTTCCCCGATGTAGATTCAGGCACTAGCCGACAGCTTTGACGTGACTCTCTTCTTAGCATTGACTCCGGAGCAGGGTGAGCTTACTGACATCCGAGGCAGATCCTACTCCATCTTCTACTGTATAGTCTTTTACTCTCGAGACTATTGTACTTGTTATACATATTTGATTTCTGTCTTGTATTTTGGGTATGTTAGTAATGGCTCTTGTACTGACCTCACCAGGTCTTGGGAAGGGTTCTTGACTTTATATACTGTCCTCTTCCTTCTCAGTCTTGGTATATATACATATTCTAATTCTGTCTTACTTTTCTGTTTTATGAGATTCCGCCCGTTAGCCCGTCGTTTGTCGCTCCGGGCTAGGGTTTGGCTTGCCTATTGGCGGGTTACGGTAGGCGCCATCATGACTCCAATATTGGGTCGTGACATATTTACTATTCCATCCTCAGTTTTAGTAGTTTTATTTTGCATGGCCACATGATCTAGTACATTATTATTTATCCTGAAACAAAGTATAATCCAAGGCATTATAATTGTGATGATAAGCATATGTAAGACAAATACCTTATGAGATGCTACAATGTCAGTCAATCATGGAGTCCATATTTTGTGGTATGGAATTTTATATCTTCTCAAGGATAAATCTTATCTTAACTCCAGATATTAACTTCCTTATTATCCTTAAGGACAATAGTCAGTATATAGGAAATAAATATCTGCAGTTCAGACAAGATTTATCCTTGAGAAGATAAGAAATTTCAGACCATAAAAAATGGACTCCATGGTAGACTGACATTGTAACTCTCAAGGACATTTGTCTTACATAGTCTTGTCATTACAATTGTAATATCTTGCATTATATTTTATTTCAGAATAAATAATAATATACTAGATCATTTGGCTATGCAAAATAAAACTACTAGAAATGAGGGTGGAAAAGTCAATGCACGCGAAAATAGACTCTCCCCATGTCATATGGATACTACATGAAGGGTATGTCAATAAATTATTCTCTAAAATATTGTTTCTATTGAATCATCTTCTGTATACAGAGATAAAAGCCTAATTATGAGAAAATAGATATATCAACTTTAGGATAAAGTATGCTCATCCACAAAGTTTGAGAACTAAGTCGACTCTTCGATCTCATTTTAAGTTATAAACACAAGTTGATTAGTCACTGTACCTCCAATAATATTTACACTAAAGAGAAGCTAAAAAATCATTAATACATAATTCAAGAGCAATTAAGAATTTAAGACTGAGAATCATTTAGTAATGTGTTTCATAATTATCCCCAAATAGCAACCTAGCACTCTTCAAAATAGATTTATACTTTTATATTAAATAGTAGACTTTGAACTAATAACAAGTAGAAATATTAAAAGTTAAATGACAACACTCCTTTGTGATATTCAACAAGTTATATTGCTATTCTAGCAACAAACATTGTAGAAACCAAAAAGAGAGATCAACGATAGAGCACCTAAAAACAGTACTTTCAATATAGAAATTAATGTGAAGATCCAAGAAAAAAATTAGTCATTTCAAGCAAAGAATCAAAATCTTGCTTCTCAATAATAAGCCTAAACTGAAATGACCCAAATCGTCGTTACGCTGAATGAGGAGGTAAAATTTACACCTAGCCTTTTCTTGAGCAATTTTTGAGAAATTCAGGGCTAATCTAGTGTAGAACAAATTTGAGAGTGTACTCCTCTAGGGAAATCTAGTACTAATGTGAGTATTGGTGGTAATTTTTAACTTGATATTTATATAGATAACTAGTTTAAGAAGCCGTAGCAATTTCCATCACCTGAAATAGAGTTGTAGAAATTCGGTTATAGAGTTTACCGTGGAGGGATTGGTTCGCGATGTCATATATCAAAGAGTGTGTTGTAAAATAGGCATAACTGAATAGAGGTCCCAATATTCTGCCTCAGACCACAGTGGAAAAAGGGAACCATTGCAGTGGTACTACTGCAGCAAAAAAAGTTACCACCACAGCGAAAGCTGGTATAACGTCACAAACCATTGCAGTAGTAATTTAATCACTGCAGTGGTAACACGTAGTAATTTGATAGTTTTAAATCCAGAAAACATTTTTCATTCCCCACTTTTTGAAAACGTAAGAGAGCTCTGGGGAAGGCGATTTTCTACAGAATTTAAAGTTTTCATCTTTGAAGATAAGTTTATTACATTCTAAACTTGAAGTACTTCTTATAATCTCTGAAAATCATTAGAAAACTTGTTCATGGTAGAATTTGGGGTTTAATCCTAATTCATGAAATTGATGTAAAATCATGAGAATGAGTATAAAATCAGTAGTGATGATTCTAGGGTGTTAGAAAACACTAATGGGAGTATAATCCTAGTTGTTGATGCTAAATGGAGTAGAGTTCATAGGGTTTGAAGGTAGGGAAACCCTAAGATGACAAATTATGAGAAATTTATGATTAAAAATTATTAATTTTGAATCCCTAGTGATTAAAGAGGGATGAATTTATTAAAATGGGTGCATAATCTTATTGTTATAGATCAAGAGCAAATAGAAAAGGAAAGGAAGGTAAGCTTGTGGCCTAGAAGTGTTGTTGAGCAAGGAATCGAGGTAGGTTATGATTTATTGTAGCAATTAGACTTGCTTGACTCTGTGCCTAAATGTGAATTGAATGTTGTGATGTCTTTCGAGCACTACTTATGATTATTGACAGCATTGCATATTCATACATATTGATATCACTGAGTTGACGGTGATGGTGATGGTGATGATGTTGATATGCAACCCATGATGTTTATGAGGTTGGTAATAATTGTGATGTTGATGAGAATTGGAAGAGAAAGAGATAATGCGCACATCTTGCATTCATATATTCATTCATGTGCATTGAATGACCACTTATAATAGTATGTTGTGATACAACTTGTTGATGAATTTGACTAAGTGTAAAGTTACACGAGTATGAGTTTATATCCCCCCCTAAAGTGAAATGTCATGATGGCCTATTGTCTTTAATTATGAGTTATGTCATGATCGCTTTGCATCTATTTGATTTACTTATTCATATGGTGTCAGGTTGAGTCGATCTAGGATGCCTACCTGTTCCTGTAGTTTTACTGATGCTACATGTGCTCTTCTTTTTGCTGGGTGCAGAGCATGTTTTGGATTTGAGACAAGGCCATGCCTTTAGCTAGCAGTTCCAGACTCAATTTCAAGGGTGAGCACCATGACCGGGCAGCCTTTGGATCTTCTTATCATTATGTCCCTTGTTTTGGGACTAAGATATTCTCATTCATTCCTTGTTTTGGATAATCATTTAGCTTTTAGACTTGATTTCTTTTAGATGTTCTTGTACGGTAACTTCAGGTCCCGAGGATGTAATAAATAGAGGTTTTTGTACTCTATTAGTTTATGGATATTGATGTCAGTTTGATAGTTTTCTTATTTATATATATTTAATGAAGTCATTTTGAACACGATTAAAAATGAGATTAATAGAAGGTGAATATGAAAGTGACACTTGAACTAGTAAGGATCAGGGTTAGAATGGTTCTCCAGCCATAGGTTAGGGTGGGTGTCAATCATGACCAGTTGGATCGTGACAAAGATGGTATCAAAGCATTGGGTTCGTAGATCTCATTGTACAATAATAGGTTTAGTAGAGTCCTACAGAATGGTACGGAGACGTCTGTACTTTTCTTCGGGAGGCTATAGGGCTTTAGGAAAAAAACTTCCTTTCTTTTGTGGTATTACTTGATTCCAATTGGTATCTAACTCATTCACTCTTGTTTGCAGATGGTGAATACTCGTTCTACCTAAGCAGCAGCAGCCGCACCCACAGCAGCACCCACACTGACTGTTGGGGCCGTAGTCCGGGGCATACCTCAAGTTAGGGGTAGAGCTAGGAGGGGAGGATGGAGGGAAGCACCTAGTTGGGGTAGAAACCAGGTAGCCGAAGGACAAACAAGACAGATATCACCATCCCCTGCCCCATAATAGGATGTTCTAGACCTTTATCAAAACGAAGAAATGGTAGTTGAGGAAGAGGAAATGTTACCTCCAGGGAATGTGGCACCTGTGCCGAATGGTGTAGCCCCCATGAGTTTGTCTGTGGAAGTAATTCAGTAAGTGTTGGGATTTTTGAGTAGCTAGGCAGGCACTGGCCACACTCTAGTTGTTCCGTCCATTCCGCCCTAAGCCTTGCAACACGCTATTACTGTAGCACCTAGGATGGACGAAGGCTATGAAACAGGGATGTATCCCCAACAGGTACTTGGGCCAGTAATGACTGATGATGAACATGGACTATTCTGTAAGTTTTTGAAGAAGAAACCCCCCGTATTCTAAGGTACAGAGTCTGAGGATGCATTTGAATTTTTGATAGATCGTCAACATCTGCATAAGATGGGTATTATTGAAACCCCCTACTCGAAATTACTGGAAATTACTTATTGATTACTTATATAGACATATTGATAGAAATTTAGGCCTATTCCTCATGGGATCGACCCAACTTTGGTTGGGTCCTATATTTGATAGTGACCTTTTTATAATTCATTGCAAGGTGTAAACTTATTCACACCTGCTATGAAATTAGGAGTAAGAGCCCCTCGACCATCCAATCTTTCATACATCCAACTACGCTCTAGATTATTCATGTTCCTATTTAATATTAAAATGAATAGGTAAACAACTTTAGATCTTGGAAAACCGGAGCTTACAATTTCAGCATTTTTGTGACATCTTGGAAAAAAATGAAACAGCCAGATAATTTTCTAAATAGAACTATAATCGTGGAGGTAATAATATTGGACTGTCACAGTATTGAAAAATTGGATGGATGCAGATTACTTTAATAAAAATGATGATATCATACATGAAAAACTGAATGAATGCAGATCATTTAAAGGATTTGTATTATTTTCTATAAAGGCTTTGAAATTTTAAAGTAAAGGAACGTACGTTTTAAAAAAAGAGCATACATGCTGGGAAGGGGAAAAACTTATATGCACCAAATAGCCTAATCAATATAAAACCATTTACACATCAACATATAACTTTATAAATAGAGTAATTACTTGAGACATCTACAATACAAAATTAATACCTTTAGCAGTATATAACTCCTACCTTCTTTCTTATAGTATTTTCTTTCCGACACAAGTTCTTCCCCTAAACTTAGCAACTGTCACTCTTCTCTTATGATACAACTACATGAAATTTCGAAAACAATATATTTTTATCAATTCAGAAAGGAATATTGAGAATCATCAACTAAGTAGAAATAAAACAGCTAGCAAATTAGCAAATAACAACAAATAATATTCTTTCTTGGGTTAATCCTTTTCTTTTGCATCTTTGTAACACTTGCAGTAAGTCCATTTAATAGTATATTTTAACTTGTTAATATATATTACTCTACTGAAAGTATAGTCATTACATATAGGGCAAGTTCTATAAACACCTTGTCTATTATTATAGAGATTTACTATCGAGCATCAAGTTTAAATAATTCATGAGCAGTTTATTCATGTAAGCCTGAGTATCTTGCAGGCTAAGTCATGATTCATCTTACAGCAGTACATGTAAATAATGAGAGTCACAATAGATAACTTTGAGTCTACGATAAGATCTCATTTAGTCGAGTAATAGTATTCAAGAGGCTGGACTTCTAAGTAGAGATTTTAACAATATATTGACTATTGAGGATTGGATTGGCTCCCCTATTCTTTCAGCAGAAGATATGTTTCTAAGCATGTATAGATTCCTTAATCCTTACCGCTTTAAGGTTTTAAGGATGGAACTATACTTTATACAATAAGTATATGCTTGATAACATAGTCAATGACTCACTGCATATGGAATATCGAAGGAAATTTTCTTAATTTGAGAGTTTCAGACCACTCTCAAATATCGATCAGTATATTCCCCCAATTAATATTCATATCTCAAGTGTGTTGTTTTCAAGATATTACAGCAATAAAGATAAGTGGATTGTTAACAAGTAAAAATCAATACCATAGCAAATTAGCAATTAGTACACTGTACTACTCATTAATATCTATCAAAAACGTTAGTCTACCTCATATATGAGCACCCCAACCACATATTTCTATTCATTTTTAAAAGATGTAAAATATTTGTCTCATTCATATTCTTACATAATAAAGGACTACACAGAAAAATAGTAAAAGAGATACATTAAGACAATTGTATAGAGACGAGATGATCTTGAAGAACGTAAATCTAACTAATTGATAAAGAATTGGACACCTTCATGAACTACCAAAGTAGAAAACACTCTTCATTTACCTCTCCCAAATACAATTCAACTTATTTTAAAGGTAAAAGAAAAAGAAAACCTAACAATAAATCCAACTACAATATTAACCCATACCCATTGCAAACAATCAATATAAGCCCAAATTTCTACGTGATTCCGATAAAGAAAAATGATTTTCATCTCCATATGGGTAGCTTTAATTTCTTTGATTCAGCTTATGTAAAATAGAACATAGCAGCAATCTAGCATCTATAAAAAAGCAGGGAAGGTCACAACTAGATTCGAGCAAATGTTTAAGTTCATAACTCCAAAAGGTCAAAAAATGAAGCCCATAAAGAAACAATTGGAAAAAGGTTCAACATTTTTCTTCTCTCTGTCAAGTAATCATCATTACTAATACATTATTAGTTAATTTATCAATTACTAGATCACCTTAGCAAGCAGTATTCCATTTTAATTACTAGAAATTCGAAGTCCATATGAGATCTTTGGGGAACAAAAGAGGTTTACATTTTATTTTTTTTACCTATATGGTATATGCTGATGCGTCTGAAGATCTCAATATATTTTGGCAAGACAATAGTCAATGATGTATACTTGTTATAGAAAAATAAAACAAACAAAACAGGCTTAGAGCAGCAGAGGTCATGCTAGAAGAATGGTTTTTCCATCAGATCTGTAAACTAATTCTAACGTAGCTTTTACAATAACACTACAGAGATAGGAAGATATTGGTCCATTAATTACAAGATACTCATGTGGGTTGAATGATAGTGTTTAGTAGAATCATACATGATACAATAACAGAATCTCTAAGGCTAGATCAGTTCTTTTTACAAACTAAAGTTTAGAGGAACTTCATCCACTCCTCTCCCGAGAGGAAAATTCTTTCACTTGCAATTACCAGAATTTTGTTAATTAGAAGTTCTAACTCCTATGCTAAAGCTTAAGCATCTTGCTGAAAACATAAATCAAAGACTTTAACCCATACCCACCTTACAAACAATCATTATAAGAAAAATCCACACTCACAAAAAAAGAAAGAAATTATTGTCAAATGGAGTACATAGATAAAGAGACAAGAAATAAAATCTAAATAAATAATTATGCATGCACTGAAAAAGTAGAAAAACTTTATTAGGAAAAATCTTCAATGGCTTCACATTAAAATTTCCTTGAGGAGCTGCAGCCAAATCTATAAATAAAATATCAAATTTGTGAAGGAGATTGTACTAGATCTGAACAAATAAATATGCATGCACTGAAAATACTTTAAATGTGTAAAGTTAACTTTCTAAAAATTACCTTTTGATGAAGATTGTACTAGATCTGAACAAATAAATGTGCATATCGATGAAGGATTTAGCAGACATACATTAAATTACGTACTAATGAACTGATTCCAAAGTCTGAAGTGTTTTAAATTTGTGAAGGAAATCAGTTCACAAACACTTAAGTTGAAATGATTTTGGGGGAAAAAAGTTGAAGTCAGAAGTTAGATGAAGTTAGCATTGAAGAGGATTCGCCGCAGAGAGATTCATCGTGGTGAGGATTCACCGGAGAAAGCTTCATTGAAGAGGGTTTTGGGGGAGAGAGCTCATACCAGCTAAATGTGTATATACAAATACAAAATATAATATATTAATTTAAAGAGAGTATTATTTTATTATTTAATTATTTAATAAGCCAGCGATGGATTATTGTAACGGATAAGTATTTTCATCTTTAAGAAAAACTTTAAAATATTATTTTAGAGGGTAACAACGGATTATTTTGGTAGCAAATGTGCTTACAAAAATTTGATAAATATAATTAGACCAACGACGAAAATTTTGGTGCTATTTCCGTCGCTAGCGAAGTATATTTATGGCGGGTAAATTAGCTCCAATTTTTAGCTACAGATTTTGAGATCCGTCGCTAATCCGTTGCTATGTTTAATGTTAATTTACTTTTCAATTTTTCAGCAGCACAATTGTAATTCGGTAGCTAATCCGTCACTATTTAGTGATGAAAATCAGTTTGTCACTAAAATCTGTGGCTAAACGCTGATTTTTTTATAGTATGGGTCAATCCAGTATAATATTACCTTAATCGTTTAATTCATTTAATCAGTGACCTTATACATATACATTCATCATCATGGTTTATCATACACCCTTATGGGGCTGCAGTAACCCAAGTTCACATTATCTCGCAATTTTTCTCTAACCATATCCCAACTTCAAATTGTTCACATTACCTTCTAATCTTCCCTAACTACTTCTAATGGGAATTCTATTCTTTACTTCACAATATTTCCCATTTATGTTCACTCATCGGTCATAGGATTCAATTATGCAATTTACAAATCTCGACTCGCCATGCCTTACCCTTTAGTCACTTCCTTTAACGCAATTCGAACAGTTATAACATTTATGTTTTAGTCGAGTCACCTTAGTTTCCCTTATTACCATTTCACACTATTTCATTCAACTTTCCACTACACTCAAGTCCTGGAAGATATTAAACTATGCATATTCGCTCCATC
The DNA here is from genome assembly GCA_031232105.1 of Capsicum rhomboideum. Taxonomy (NCBI): domain Eukaryota; kingdom Viridiplantae; phylum Streptophyta; class Magnoliopsida; order Solanales; family Solanaceae; genus Capsicum; species Capsicum rhomboideum. The sequence goes on along the minus strand of CP124715.1, from coordinate 43,583,700 downwards.
TTTCTATCCATCCCTTATCCCAATCAAAGCATTAATAGAATATATAATAATTCCATGTGTTTGAGCCTATTCGGATTTTAAACATGTCCATCCATCTAACTCCGTGCCCAAAGGCCTAATGCATGTTACTCCCGACATCACTATTAACGTTAAATACATCTACCCTAAGTCTAGTTGCTAGAAAATAAACCTTAACTTACCTCTTAGATAAAACATGCTACTACGGAGGGGAGTGACCTGTCCCACCCATGCTACGCGTATTCCCATGTTAGGTTCCCTCCGGGTGTGCCTTAAAACTACTCTCATGATAGGGTTTTAAGAGTGTTTTTGGAGGAAGTGGGAGACCTGAGGAAATAAAGGGAAAGAGGGTTTTAAAAAATTCCTCAATCAGGTTGCTGCCTCCTACCGCTGCAGGAGTTCTTTTACCGCTGCAGTGGTACTGCTGTAGCGGTTCCCCAACTATTATAGTGGTTACCGATAGTTTGACCAGTCTATTGTTGGGCCTCTTGGCCCAATTCCCTCAGGCCCCAATTTTCCTCCCCGATTTAAGTTTTTTTGGGTCCATTTTGACCCTATTATTCATCGCAAATTATTCTTGGGGTTTTTTTACATGTAATGATGATTTGTGTCATTACATTAGATACCAATTTACAAGTTGTTTATCTCAGAACGGCCTTAAAGGTGAGGTCTGAATATTTGCATGAGCACTGGATGGATTTTTCTATAATGAGCCACTAGGAGAATTATTCAACACATGCTAGCTTATTATACATCCATGCTCCTAAATGAGTGACCGCCTAATCTAGGTCTGATAGTTATTCCCATATTTTCCCTAAGATAGAGTACATAATTAATTATTAGAGCAACTACCCAAACATAATATGACCTCTCAAATCATGAAAAGTCGAGATGAAGTTGGTTTTAGAAAAAGTTTACCACTGCAGCGGTTCGTGGCAGTTAAGTAGGTGGAAAGCTTCATCTTCCCCGATTTTCACTCCCATCTCTCAAACTCTCTCAACTCTCTCTAAAAAAATCCATATCCAATGACGAACTCAAGGTATTTTCTTCATCTCTTCCACTTACATTATGTATTTCTCGTTATAGTATCGTAGGATAACGTTAGAATAGAGGGAAATTGGGTGGTTTTGGGTGTAACTTTTTGAACTTGAATTTGGTGGTGTTCTTGGGTATATTGGTTGACATGCTAAGTTTTCTTACATTTTCAATGCTCCTATTGCTTTCAGGATGTAAGGTTAACGTAGTTCATGGTTGATTTCGTCTATGGGAGTGGTGAAAAATGAAGGGCCATCATCTCCAATAATTTTTTTCAATTTGGGTTTGATTTCGGGTATTCCACATCCCCATGTTAGTGTAAAAGGGGTCACACTCTCTCCTTAATCCCGATTTGTACTTAATTTCAAAATTACAGAGAAGATTTGAAAATCCGCCATGGGAGGGGAGGTTGGCGGGTTGAAGATGATAAACCATTGTAGCAGTAACTTTTCCTCTACAATGGTATTACTACAGCGGTAAGTATTGCCGCTGTTGTACCACTGTAACGGTTAATTAATTGTAGCTGCGATACTGGCCAGTAAGTTCCCAATTATTTTTTTTTGTATTTTGTGAAATTTTGAACTCTCCTTCCCTTCCTTGGTGTTCTGATATGGTTCTAAACTATTTTTGTGGAATTTTCAGGATTATCATGGCCCGATAACCCACCTACCGCTGGTTGCATAATAGGGGTTTCCTTCTCGGGCGGGGCATGGTGATGACTAACGTAGAGTAAGAGTTTCCGGGGTTTTACACCTAGCTGAAGGCTTTGGGGTGGGAGATGTTGACTAAACCCATTCCTCAATACAATATGAAGGTCGTTCGGGAGTTTTATTCTAACCTCCCAACCGTAAACTGGTCGGTGCCTCTCCCCACTGTCTGTGTTCGAGGAAAAAAGGTCTCGGTAGATGTGGCCACCATCAATGATACTTTGGTCATACAAAACCCTTCCAATGCCACCTTTGATGCAAGAATTCGAATATTAGACATAAAGTAAGAGGCCGGGGTCTTGGCACCAGAAGGACGAGTTGCCAAGGTGAGATGGTCTAGCGCTAGAGGGACGAAGAGCACCAATTTCTCGGCTGAGGCCAGGTGTGGTTATAGTTGGTGTCTCAAAGAATTAGGCCCTTGCTGAACATTACAGATGTGGCCTTCCATCGGTACATGGTGGTGGCTTGTGCTCTCGCGGGAATCCGAGTGAATGTGGAGGCACAAATTATGGATGAGTGGTGGTACTTTAATTCTTGGGAGAGGTCAGCATGAGATATTTTCCTTCTTTTCTTGGTTACCACATTATGTGATAAAGTGGACGTGCCTTAGGAGATTCAGGACACTATGGATGACTGTGAGGTGGCGTATAATTCATTTTGGAGTAGGGGCATACGGGGAGGAATTAAGAAGAAAAAGAAGGTGGGGGAGGAGGGTAAGAGTAGTCGAACTGGTGGGGCTGGGGGGTAGAGTACCCATTCTACTCAGGACCAGCATCTCTTAGTGGTTGTGAAGATGATCTTGCTGCAATCCGAGGCTATGTAGAGAGGTTTCACCTACCCCCTTCTAGAGTGGCTCTTTCGAGCTCTGTCACCCCACCAAACCCAGCTCGGGCTTATACGGAGCTTTGAGAAGAGCTGAATAAATAAAAAAATATTGTCATTCGCGTGAATGCATGCTTGTTAGAATGTAGAAGGCACGCTCTAGATTACGGGTGCGCCTCTCCCTTAAAGAAGTTGCCAAAGCTGACCAGGAAGGACGTCTAGAAATTCTCCTTCCTCAATGGCATAGAGGAGGAGGGTTCGAATGCCTTAAGTCTCGGAGATAATGCCAGCAGCTAGTTTTTCACCTCCTTCCCCTCCTTGGTTATAAATTATTGCTTTTGGATTTGGGTTGCCCCTTTTGGGGCATGTAACAAACAATTACTCTTCTTTTTTTTTCGTACTTTTAAGATGTTTTTCGTCCCTTCCCCCTTACTAATAATCATCTTTGTGTCTAATGCGGGTCGGATTGATTTTTGTCACTTTATTGCTTCAAAAACAGTGTTGCCTTACTAGATCGCGAAATTGCAAAAACAGGGAAAAATACCTGGCAGGACACTGCCTGGAGCCGCTGCAGTGGTTAATCTTACTGCTGTAGCGGTAGCCTCCAGTAGCTCTGCTTTTTTTTTTCTTTACCCAGTCTCAGGCCCCTTTTTCTACACAATACTCTTTTTATACATGCTCCCGTAATGTAATAACCTCTTATTTATGCATACCATAACTAGAATCTGCATTTCCACTTGTGTTCGACTACCACCAATATAATTCATGTTTGACAAACTAACAGTACAACACTTACATCAATCTTTTTACTTACTCAATTCACTACCCTCAATAGTGTTCCACCAACAGCCAGGCACCTGGGTGGTTCGTACGGGATCGGATAGAAGATTAGTAGTACTCCAAATAATAGAGAGATGAGTTTGTAGCTTAAGTCGGGGAAATGAAGGCACTCTAGAGATCACATCCAGTCCTTACGTCTACTGGTCTGCTTGGATACACATCATCCAACCACACATATACTGAACAATCATATTTGAGAGTTTAAACATCACAAAGCAAGTTACCATACACTACCATCAATAATAATACACATAGTATATTTTTAACACATCATTGCCTCATCACAAGTAATTAACACCATATCAAACAAAGCATAACTGTCCACTTTCTATGTTTCTTATTGACCTTTATTGATTGAGAATTTTTCCCCAACCTTTCCACGTTAAAAGATACAAATTGGGACCAACGAGTACTAATTATTATGACTAAGATACCAATTAGAATCGACTAGATGCCAATTGGACTCAACCCAAGGATACAACATTGAGAGGGCACGATAGGAAAGAAAAAAATGATATAGATTCCTAGATGCCTTGTATCTTGCTACAGATTTGATTTGGATGTCAACACACAAATTCATATGACTCTACTCAACATTTGATCTAGTACTGAGAGTCGGTAACCTGGGTTCTTGTAATACCCCAAAAATTTAAGCCAAGATTAGAACCATACTTCAAGTACATGTAGAATCAAACATCATATTTTGGGGAGTATGAGAAGTGATTTAGACATGTATTAAGGCCACAAGTAACACCTAGCTCATAGCCAAGTTGAAACCTTTCTTACCGGTGATTTTCTTGTGAAGAATCTTGCTATAGTCAACTTTGAATGAGAATAACTCCTAGATTATGATTAATTTACAAGAAAAAGACCCACCAAATTATAGATATTTGAATTATATTTCCAACGCATCCATATTCGCCTTAATCCGATGTCGGAGCTAAGAGTTATGGCCATTTTAGTGAAGTATTGTCCAGCAGTGAGAACCTACGAATAGAACCCATGATCGTTGTTACATTGTACGATCGGACAATGCTACCGTCTGATCGAAACAGCCCCGAAAACCTGAATGTTGACATGTATACCTTCCAACCACGAGAGGGAGCCTGACCATTCTTTGAAACCAAAATTAAAGGCACGATTGTGGCTTCAAAATGTGATCCGGCTTGAACTTCCAAGCTACAAAACACGGCATAATCATGAGTGGGACCCACGAACATACCATGGCTCGTATGATCATGATCATAGAAGCATAAAATCCAGCCTAGACCATGATCACAACCCACGATCATAGGTAGAACCAACGATCGTGGGAAGGTCTCATGGGTTCGTCCCAGAAGTTTTTCCAGTACGTTTTTATAAGGGCACCCCAGTCTTTTCCCACTCTTTTAACACTAAACTATGTCATTTTGACTATCCTAAGGCTGAATATAAAGCCTAAGTTTACCCTAAGTCCCTCATTACTCAAAATTAAGTTGACACTTAGAGAGAAAACAAGAAAAGAGGCGATTTCTCTTCTCCAAGGCATAACTAAGGTTCATCTTCTTCAAGATCCAAATCCAAAGGTTTCACCAAGGTTTTCACTCTCAGGTTTCATTAATGGGTATCCTTTTACCTGTTGAGTCCCGAAATACATTCAGTTTCTTAGTTAATTCATGATCTCGAAATTAGGGTTTTCATTATAGCCATGATTCTTCTTGTACTTCAGTTCCCCATAACTAGTAAACTATAAATACATGTTTCTCCATGAAATTCAGTATATTGATAGTATCATTTCCATGAACTCTAAGTGGAATATCAAGTATAATGATATTCCTTGATATTTTAGGGCTTGTATTATGTAATTTCATATTCCATTCATATCATAGAAGCTGTCATGAATAACTATTCAGAGATAGCGGGTTATGAACACCCGATGACCTAGGATCCCATGCATGTTAATTAAACACCCTCTTGATTTACATGTTGTAGGATCCTTTTAGATAGAGGGTCTATTATTGAATCTCATCCTATCCGTACTTTCAGTGTTATCGACCTGCAAAGTGATTTTTCAATAAAGTATACATATACTAAACAGTGTTTTTAGATAATTTAAAATATTTGCATCTTCATGAGTCAAGAATTAGGATTGTGGTCCTGCCTTCGAGAGTCATTCTAAAGCTTAGTCCTCATATGTATCTTATGCATTTTACTCCAGCCATCTCAGGTCCTCATAAACTTACAAGTCATAGTGTTCAAAAATACATGACGCGTATATATATATATATATACACACACATATACGTTTTCATACCATGATAAGGATCTTCAGTTCATAACAGTAATATACATGACATGCACAACATCCAGATGTGCCATCAATGCTTTTGAACACTATTTCCTAAAAGTAAGTTCCCAATTAGTATGGTATTTGAAATGTCATCAATGATCGTGGATTAGTTTTCATATAAAAGAAAAGTTCACTAGTAGTATGGCAGTTGGGTATGGCATACATGTCATCTCAGGTTGACATCTATATATGTCATCTCAGGTTGACATCCAAGTATGTCATCTCATCGAGATATTAATTATGTTTCGTTGGGAGTAGTACTTACCACCGAGTTGGACTAGGGTTAAGCAAGCAAAGACCCTATTCCCAGAACTATGTACCACTATAGGTTTGTTTATACCATATCAAATCAGATCATCATTTATACCCTGGCAAAGTCTATTGGGCCTTCTTTGATGGGGTTCATGCATCAAACTCCATGTTTACCTCACATGGCTATATGTCGGTTAATAGTCTCTCCCACAGTCTCACACTTTGGTATTTACATGACTCTCAGTCCAGTCTATTTTACAGTATCTCAGTTATATCAAAATATTTATGAAGTCAGTACTCATGATTATCTAGATGGGTCCTTGCAACTTAGTATACCTCAGTAATATGTGATTGATTTAAATATCATATCGTCAGTAAATCAATTTTTATACCTCTTATGATATTTAGAATGTCTTTGTACTCAGTTTACTCAGCATATTACTATTGTTTAGTTCATTTTCTCATAATCAGCATATATAGTGCAGTGCATATCTCGCATGCTCAGTACATTCAAAGTACTGATCACATACTTTTCCTTTGCGCTATTTTGTCATATAATATAGAATCTGACGATCAGCATCCAGATCACGCTTAGTACGATTCCGCACCTTATCAGCAGCAGTGTTTGGTGAGTCCTCATCATTTGAGGACTAGTTATCAGTATTTCATTTTATCTTATTTTAGTTTCAGACAGCTAGAGTTAGCTGGGGGCTTGTCCCAGCAATTTGTCTTAGTAGAGGCTTTCATACATACAGTTAGATGTTCATCTTGGAGGTTTTAAACTCAGATATTGTTATTAGTTTTAATTATTATTTCATCATTCAGTTTAGATTCTGCATAATGTTTTATCAGTTATTTCAGTATTTATAATGTCATGTCAGGCCATGGGTTAGCTTGGGGCCACTTGTCACTCTAAGCACCGTGTTATGACTAGGTGGTAGTCTCGGATCGTGACAAACTTTGTATCAGAGCATCAGATTTAAAGTGTCCTAGGGTGTATGAAAGTCGCATTAAGTAGAATCTTATTCATGGGTGTGAAGCGCACCATACTTATGAGTGAGAGGCTATGAAACATTTTTGGAAAAAGTTTCACTTCTTTCATGATCATATCATGCGATGGATTTTAACTCTATTCACCCTTTTTAACTCATGCCTTACATGTTTTAGAATATGTCTCCTCAAAAAGAGATCAGCCAGAAAAGTTATCAGAATAGTAACCCTCCCGCACCAATCGATCAATCTACAAGTGCTGATATTTCTAATGTAGAGTTTCATTATGCCATCCAATTATTAGCTCGAGCTATGACCGCTCAATTAAATCAGCAAGTAGCAGTCCCTGCAAATCCTGTTAGTAACAAGAGAAGAAGGGAGAGCAAGTGGGTCTTATTAGGGAATGGTAACTCTATCCGTCAGAAGATCTCTGGTGGGAACTGATCTTATTTTCCATAAAGGTCATAAGGTCCAGCAATATAATTATCTATTACTTCGTCTCTATCCCCCAGGCATTGTTAGGATCAGAAGGGGGGAGCATATAACTCTCATCCTCAGAAAAATATTGTAAAGGGAAAATCTCACCCCACTTGCAACAAATGTGGCAAGCGCCACATAAGGGAATGTATGGCAAGCCATGAAGGTTGTTTTTTCTATGGTAAGCTAGGCCACAGGTTGAGAGATTGTCTGGTAGCTTCAGCAAGAGGCAGAAAGGCTCATCAGCAGGCTCAGCCTACTTTTTTTGCAGCCCCTCCAGGTCATCCAAATCAGAAAAGTATCTCTCCTAGCACAGGTTGTGGTCAGCACTTAACTCAATCCCATTCATCTTCCAGCCAGCTGAATCAGAATGGTTCACCTAAGTTCGAGTTGGGTATGTTTCCATATTTTCTCCTTCATGCATTTATAGTCCTCAGGCCCGTATCCTGCCAAAATGGTGAATAGTATAGTTTAGAATAAAGTTGTGATGGCGAAGAGTAGCAGTAAGGCAGACAATAGAATAAAAGCTATTCTTAGCCTGTATGAGAAAGTGCATAATCAGAATAGATCCTAAAGTGGTATGTCTTGATAATTTGAGTGAGTTCAGTTTAGAGGGTAGTGAAAAAAGAAGACTTGCAGACTTAAGGTGGTGACTTTAATATAAGGGGGATATCTTAGAGTGTAGAACCAATCAGGTTTTGGAGGTTTAAGTAGTAGTGATAGCGGGTTATAGAACAGAGCTAGGTGGAGGTAGAGACCCATTCTTATCCTAGCCTATTTAGTATACTTATTTCATCACGACACTTTACTCCTTACTGGCATTATTTCAATGTACGCACTTTATTCAGATGTATGTCTATCCTTAGTTCCTAGTATAAGGAGTAATAGTCCCGCTCAGAAGTCCAAATCATGCTCTATGAACCCATGAACATCCGTATCATACCATATAACTCATGACTCATGCACCCATGATTTTCTGGCATGCAAAATCCCGCATAATCATAATACAGTCTCAATGATCAGTAAAATAACCTTATGTCAGGTATATTCTCAGGCCAAACTTCTTTAACAAGCTCATTCATACTATATTGTACTCCTCAGACCCGTGTTGAGTGTAAAGGATTATGGGAGTCTTTGAATTAGGATTCTACGGTACCCCTCTTACCTTAGATCTTCCTAGTAGAGTCTCTGTGACTTATAGTATACTTTGGTAGTGGGGTTGGTGACAAACCAACTTGAAAGTTATCAGTCACTTTTGCTACAAGCGTAGTATTCCTATCATTCCTTTTTGCCCAGGATACTCTTGCTTCAAGCTATAAAATTTTAGGGTAAAGGTGTCTCACAGTTAAATCTATATCGTTCTATTTTTCTATGAACTCAGATCAATATACTAGGATGCTCAAATCATGTCAAAAATTCCCCAGTTGGATGTAACGCTCAGACCAGACTCATGATCCCTTTTCCCTAGAAATAACTAAAATTCCTAACAAAGAGCGTTGGAAGGAACAAAGCTCTTTTCTTAATGACTCCCAAAAATTTCAAATCAGTATCCATTGCCTCATAGTTCCATTCATATGTTTCAGTCATAAATACTTTAGGGAGTTCTAAGTTCTCAGTATGGATCAGTCCATTTAGCCAATGGTTCAATTCAGAGATCAGGCAAATAATACTAATGACTTTCTTTTTTTCCTTCCAGTTGTACTCTCCTAAGTCCATGTCTGTACTTATTCCCTACAAGTTCTTTTGTACATTCGTAATATATGTAAATATAGTTGAGTCTTAATCTCAGCCTTAGTTCAATTCAAGGTAACATTTTCCTCCTTATTACTTTCTTCACTCTCATGTCCCTTAGCAACTCCCGTGTCATAGCATGCATTCATGAGTCCAGTTCAGTCCATGTTTTAGTAAAGGATCAGTTATCATATTAGTATTCATATCCAACCAACTAAGTGTTAGGATTGTAGCTCTTTCCCTATCCTCTCAGCTTAGCAGTGTTCATTCGGGGACGAATAATCCCAAGGGGGAGATATTGTAACACCCCAAAAATTTTAGCCAAGATTAGAACCAAGCTTCAAGTACATGTAGAATAAAACATCATATTTTGGGTAGTATGAGAAGTGATTTATACATTTATTAAGGCTAAAAGTAACTCCTAGCTCATAGCCAAGTTGAAACCTTTCTTACCGATGGTTTTCTTGTGGAAAATCTTGCTATAGTCAACTTCAAATGATCATAACTCCTATATTCTGATGAATTTATGAGATAAATACCCACCAAATGATATATATTTGAATTATCTTTCTAACGCATCCATATTCGTCTTAATCCGATGTCGGAGCTAAGAGGTATGGCCATTTTAGTGAAGCACTGTCCAGCAGTGAGAAGCTACGAACAGAACCCACGATCGTGGTTACATTGTATGATCGTACAATGCTCCCGTATGATCGAAACAGCCTCTAAAACCTGAAGTTTGATATGTATACCTTCCAACCACGAGAGGGAACCACGACCGTTCTTTGAAACCACAATTAAAGGCACGATCGTGGCTTCAAAACGTGATCCGGCTTGAACTTCCAAGCTACAAACCAAGGCATGATCGTGAGTGGGACCCATAATCATACCATGGATCATATGATCATGATTATATAAGCTTAAAATCCAGCCCAGACCACGATCACAACCTATGATTATGGGAAGGTCTCGTGGGTTCGTCCCAGAAGTTTTTCCAGTACGTTTTTATAAGGGCACCCCAATCTTTTCCCACTCTTTTAACACCTAAACTACGTCCTTTTAACTATCCTAAGGCTGAATATTAAGCCTAACTTTACCCTAAGTCCCTCATTACTCAAAATTAAGTTGACACTTAGAGAGAAAACAACAAAAGAGGCGATTTCTCTTCTCTAAGTCATACTAGGGTTTATCTTCTTCAAGATCCAAATCCAAAGGTTTCACCAAGGTTTTCACTCTCAGGTATGTGGGATTTCATCAATGGCTATCATTTCACCCATTGAGTCCTAAAATACATTTAGTTTCTCAGTTAATTCATGATCTCAAAGTTAGGGTTTTCATTATAGCCATTATTTGTCTTGTACTTCAGTTCCCCATAACTAGTAAACTATAAATACATGTTTCTCCATGAAATTCAGTATGTCGATAGTATCATGTCCAAGAAATCTAAGTACAATGATATTCCATGATATTTTTGGGCTTGTATTATGTAATTTCATATTCCATTCATATCATAGAAGCTGTCGTGAGTAGTTGCATTCTTCAGAGATGACGGGTTATGAACACCCAATAACCTAGGATCCATTGAATTGTTAATTAAACACCCGTTCCTCTTGGTTTACATGTTTTAGGATCCTTTTAGATAGACGATCTATTACTGAATCTCAGTCTATCCTTACATTCAGTGTTATCGACCTGCAGAGTGATTTTTTGATAAAGTATACATATACTAAATAGTATTTTTAGATAATACATACTATTAAAATATTTGCATCTTTATGAGTCAAGAATTAGGATTGTTGTCCAGCCTTCTAGGGTCATTCTAAAGCGTAGTCCTCATGTGTATCTTATGCATTTTACTCCAGCTTTCTCAGGTCCCCATAAACTTACAAGTCATAGTGTTCAGAAATACATGACGTGTATATAGATATATACATATATGTTCTCATACCATGATCAGGATCTTCAGTTCATAACAGTAATATACATGACATGCATGATATCCAGATATGCCATCAATGCTCTTAAACACTCTTTCCTAAAAGTAAGTTCCAGATTAGTATGGTATTTGAAATGCCATCAATGATTATGGATCAGTTTTATTATATAAAAAAAAGTTCACTAGTAGTATGGCAGTCGGGTATGGCATCCATGATCATCTCAGGTTTACTTCGATATATGTCATCTCAGGTTGACATCCAAGTATGTCATCTCATCGAGCTATCAATTATTTTCCATTGGGAGTAGTACGTAGCATCGAGTTGGACTAGGGTTCAGCAAGCAAAGACCCTATTCCCAGAACTATGTGCCACCGTAGGTTTGTTTATACTGTATCTGATCAGATCATCTTTTATACCCTAGCCAAGTATATTGGGTAGGGTTTATGCTTTGAACTCCATGTTTAGCTCACACGGTTATATGTAGATTAATAGTCTCTCCTACAGTCTCACACTTTGGTATTTGCATGACCCTCAGTCCAGTCTATTTTATAGTATCTCAGTTATATCAAAATATTTATGAAGTCAGTACTCATGATTATCCAGATGGGTCCTTCCATCTTAATATACCTCAGTAATATGTGATTGATTTAGATATTCTAACATTTGTACGTCACTTTGCATACCTCTTATGATATTTAGAATGTCCTTGTACTCAGTTTACTCAGCATATTACTGATTTTCAGTTACATGTTTAGTCACTTGTATATTGCATTAGTTTACGTTTCTCACTCCATGTTTGGTTCATTTTCTAATAATCAGCATATATAGTATAGTGCATATCTCACATGCTCAGTACATTCAAAGTACTGATCACATATTTTTCCTTTGCGCTATATTGTCTTATAATATAGGGTCTGACGCTCCGCATCCAGATCACGCTTAGTACGATTCTACACCTTATCACCAGTAGTGTTTGGTGAGTCCTCATTATTTGAGGACTAGTTATCAGTATTTCATTTTATTTTATTTCAGTTTCAGACAGCTAAAGTTAGTTGGGGGCTTGTCCCAGCAACCCGTCTTAGTAGAGGCTTTCAGACATACAATTAGATGGTCAGCTTGGTGGTTTTTGACTCAGATATTGTTATTGGTTTTAATTATTATTACATCATTCAGTTTAGATTCTACACAATGTTTTGATCATTTATTTCAATATTTATAGTTTATGCCTGGCCATGGGTTAGCTTGGGGTCACTTGAGACTCTATGCACCGTGTTACGACTAGGGGGTAGTATCGGGTCGTGACAGTTCTGATACCATCTTTGTCATGACCCAGCCCATCGAATCATGTCAGGAACCTACCTACACCTACCCCAGATAGGAGAACCCTGGACAACTCACCATTCACTAAATGCGAAAATTACTATAACATTCACTTAGTCAATTTATGTCTGCCAGATGAATAACTAACCAACAGTTGAAGTATAATTACCCAATATATTAGTCCCATAACCTATTGTAATGCATCAAATATGAAAAGTAAATGTGTAAAATAACTACAAGTAATTTCCCAGAACCTAGCCTAAATCGGTGCAAGATCACTAGACAAGAAGTAAGGACATCCACGACACAGCATCCCTGCAGAATAGAGATGATAGGAGTTGTTGCTGAGTAATCGGCATCACTGCTATAGAAACTCCTACTAACCTGCACCATGGCTATACCCTTGATTGGAGATATAGTAAGTGTAGCATTAGTACAACCCCACGTACTGGTAAGCATCAATGGTCGACTAGGGTTAGAAGAAATAACATCAATAATAAATCTGGAGATATCATAACATCAGACATCAGGTAAAGTTCTGGTTTAAATCCTAGATTAAACAATTCCTATTACCCCACATTTAGCATCTCTATGACCTACACTTGGCATCTTTGTGACCTACACTTATCATCTCTGTGACTTACACTTGGCATCTCTGTGACCTACACTTATTATCTTTGTGACCTGCACTTAGAATATTTTTGACCTACACTTAGCATCTCTGTGACCTGCCTATCATTTAATATTGTCGTATATCTTTGTCCTTGGACCACCTATTCTAGACTATACCTCTTCTTCAATACTGACTCTTTCTTATGATACCTAAAATTTCTTAATCCACATCCACCCAAGTCCCTTCGGTACTCACTATTACAGACATCACCGCACCACATCCCATGAAATTATGGATCCTACCTATCATATTCTACCGCAACCAATCCTTTCAGGGGGACCGTAGAATCTCATCTCCAACCCATCCCACACTAGCGACCTAACATACATTTGTACCCTCTTTCAACACTCACCACAACAAGACCACGTATGAAAGCATAAAAAAATAGAATTACATTCTAACATATGCATGTATATAAGATGTACACATCATCTCTCCTTATCCCTTCTTATCTCATCACCAACAACATCATAACATACCGGCATGGTACCCGACTCATATATGTACCAGAATGGTACCCGACCCATATCACAACATATCATATATGTGACAGTGTGGTACTCGACCAATATCACATCATGTCATCCCAATGCATATGAATGTGTGCATGAAATAAAAAAAAATCATAATTCATGCAAAAGATAATCACAGATGTTCAGTTTACAACCCAACATGGGTCAATCCAGTCTAATATTACATCAACCATCTAATTTATTTAATCAGTGGCCTTATTCTTCATATATACATTCATAATCATGGTTTATCATACACCCCTATGGGGCTGTCGTAACCCAAGTTCACACTATCATGCACTTTTTCGCTAACTGCATCCTAATTTCAAGTTCTTCATATTACCTTCTAATCTTTCCTAACTAGTTTTAACGGGAATTCTATTCTTTAATTTACAAGATTTCACACTTATGTTCACTTATCGGTCACGGGATTTGATTATACAATTTACAAATCTCGGCTCGCCACCTAACCCTTTAGCCACTTTATTTAACGCAATTCAAACATTTATAACATTTATGTTTTACACTAGTCATCTTAATTTCACTTCTTACAATTTCAAACTATTTCATTTAGCTTTCCATTATTCTCAAGCCCTGGAAGATATTAAGCTATGCACATTCGCTCCATCTTCCTATCCATCCTTTATCCCAATCAAAGCATTAATATAATATACAATAATTCCATGTATTCGAGCATATCCGTATTTTAAACATGTCTATTCATCTAACCCCGTGCCTGAAGGCCTAATGCATGATACTCCTGACATCACTATTAACGTTAAATACATCTTACCCAAGTCTAGTTGCTACAAAATTAATCTTAACTTACCTCTTAGGCAAAACATGTTGCTATGGAGGGGAGTGAGTTATCCCATGCATGCTAAGCATATTCCCATGTCGATTTTCCTTTGAGTGTGCTTTGAAACCGCTCTTATGAATCTTGGCCTTTGAAATCTCATGATTAGAAGGATAGGGTTTTTCATAGTATTTTTGGAGGAAGGGGCGACCCAGGGAAATAAAGGGAAAGAGGATTTTAAAAAATTCCTAGGCTGGGCTACTGCCTCCTACCACTGCAGAGGTACCAGTGTAGCAGATCCCCAATCGCTATAGCGGTTACCGGTAGTTTGACCCAGTCTATTATTGGGCCTCTTGGCCCAATTCCCTCAGGACCTAATTTTCCATCCCGGTTTAATTTTTCTCGAGTCCATTTTGAGCCCATTATTCATTGCAAAATATTCTCACGGTGTTTTTACACATAACGACAGTTTGGGTCATTACATTAGATACCAATTTACCAGTTGTTCATCCCCAAACAGCCCTAAGAGTGAGGTCTGAATATTTGCACGAGCGCTTGATGGATTACTACTATAATGAGCCACTAGGAGAATTATTCAACACATGCTAGCTCATTATACATCCATGCACCTAAATGAGCGACCTTTAAAGCACTGACTAATCTATGTTCAATGGTTATTGCCACTTTTTTCCTAAGATGGAGTACACAATTAATTATTGGATCAACTACTCAAACATAATATGACCTCTCAAAGCACTAAAATTCGAGATGATGTTGGTTTTGAAAAAACTTTACCGCTGCAGCGGTAACCAACTACAGCAGTGGTTCGCGAGGTCAGGAACATAAACAAAAAGCAAACAACCAAATAACCAAAAGACTCCAATAGTACACTCCACCCAAACCAAATCAGAATATTTCCCACCCCACACTTAAAATCACACTTTGTCCCCAAAGTATAAATTAAAAGTAAGGATAGAAATACTCCCTGAGGACTCTAGGCCTAGCCAGTAGCATCATATTTATCAAGGAGGTCAGGGGGACCCCACACTCAGTTTTTGCCATGCTATTTAGTTAAGATCTCGGGTACTCAGACTTTCCCTCAACTTGTAAACTCAAAACAAAAAATAAAAACAAAGGTGATACTAAAGAAAACTAAAAAAATAATAAAACAACTACCTTAACTTGGGTTTCCTCCCAAGCCGTGCCTGATTTATTGTCACGGCAATACTCACATCACAGCTTTATTATTCATATTCTCTCATCCTTTTCCTCCTACTTGAAGCCCATCTTCTCCTTATTTTCTGACCTCTTAAATGTTCATGATCGAGGTCTGCAACTTTTCTTACACCTACCTTTTCAGGATTCCATTCAAGCTTTGCAGGTTTAGGCTTATTGGTAAACTTGGGCAACTCTATGAGAGAGTTCGAAGAAGTAATTGGTGGTCTGCACACTTCCACCCCACACTCATCCACTTCCATAACTGTGATCATGCATAGATCTCTATAGTGTGAGGGTGTGTTGAGTGCTTTGTACACCCTGAAGACCACATCTTCATCATTCAATCTCATCTTGAGAGTGCCTTCTCTCACGTCTATCAATGCTCTACCAGTATTCAAAAATAAATGTCCTAATACTATATGTACCCTGTTATCTATATCATAATCAAGAACAATAAAGTCAGTAGGAATAATGAACTTACCAACCTTAATGAGAACACCTTCTATAATTCCTTCAGGGACCACTCTAGTTTTGTCCATCATCTGTAACACGACTGAGGAGGGCCTTGGCTTTCCCAAACCAAGAGTATTAAAAACTCAAAGGGGCATCAAGTTGATGTTTGCCCCCAAATCACTCAAAGCATGGACAACGTCACTTTCACCAATTTGTATAGGGAGGGTGAAATTCCCAGGGTCCTTGAGCTTTTTGGGCATCTTGCTCATGACCATAAAACTACACAATTCAGTAAGTACTACCCTCTTAATATAACCAAACCTCCTTTTGTTGGTCACCACATCCTTTAAGTACTTAGCATACTTTGGCATTCCCTACAAAATATCTACAAGAGGAAGGTTAATGTGAAGTTCTCTGAATGTGTCAAAGAACTTCTTAAAACAAGCATCTTCTTTTGCTTTATTGAGCCTTTGAGGGAAAGGTGGAGGTAGTCTATTTTGAGGTTTCTCAACAGGCTTCTCCTTCCCTTCCACTGCGTAGCCGCGTTAGCAGGTACTACGAGTCCTCTGTCCCACACATCTAACCAGCTCATGTGTTTCACCGGTTCCACCGAAAACTCTCATTTGTTGAAGCGGAGCATAGTGCGCTTTAGGCGCTGAGCGAGAAACTATTTGATGTAATACAGTATAGAGGATAAAGGTGAGAAATAATCAATTAAAGTAGATGCATTTTCCCTGGCTTAAAGGACGAAACTCCTAAAAGAAATCTATTGAAAAGTTGGTGCTGGGTTAGCTAAATCACTTCGTGTCAGCGGGGCCTTCAAGCATCTAAAATATGCCGGGATTGAAAATGACATAGTGTTCCTGATAGAAAATGACGACTCCTTCAGAAAAACAAACTTATTCAATTTCGTTTTCCCAAAAGAGTTCTGCTCTGACCGCCCAACGAGTCATCTACTTAAAAGGACCCTCCTCGCAGTCCGCCCTTCCTTGAATTATTCGATCCTTAAAAACCTCCGCCTTCTTTAAAATATCCTAAACAGTTCCTGTAGGTTGAGCCCCTTTTTCAAGGAAATATAAAATAGCAGGATCATTTAAATAAGTTTAATTCTTTATCGGATCATAAAAACCAACTTTTCAAAGATCTTTTCCTTCTCTTCGGGATCGAACATCAATTGCAACGATTCGATAGATGGCTCATTGGGATAGATGTAGATGAACGAAGTTGATCGTTGAAATGATAATTGATACAACAAAAATAGAGAATATCAATTCTTTTTCCAAATCATTCTCTTGAAGCTCATCCTCTTCATCATAAATGATCTGCTTGTCCCGAAATGACCTGGACCAATAAGGAAATCCCAATTCATTGGGCCTTTCAATACAATCAAATAGAAAGCCCCAAGGGCGCCATATTCTAGGAGCCCAAACTATGTGATTGAATAAATCCTCCTACGGTTCAAGGGCTCCTTATCCCTCCCCTTCTTCAAACTCCGATTGATATTTTTCATAAAGAAATCTCTATCTTTCTTCTGAATACTGACTACCAATATAACCGCCTAAACTTCCAACTAAAAAGAACTTAAAAGGTGAAATAATTTTTCATTATCTCAGTTGAAGTACTGAGACTCCCGATATCGGGAGGCTCAGTACTTCAACTAGTCTCCATGTTCCTCGAATGGATCTGTTGGAAGTTACTGCTAAGGGACTCCCCCTCATCTAGAAAGGATAGGCAATTGAGAGAGAATAGGGCGATAGCGACAGACATAGAAACTGAAAGATATTTCAAGATTACTTCAGTAGAGGAGCCACATCTTCACAGACATGTCTATTTCACCGAGCCACTCTCCGAGACAGTTCCTAGATCGTTACGCCTTTCGTGCGGGTCGGGAGATCCGCAACTTGAACAAGGTAGACGGACTGGTATTGGTGAAGGCTATAAGCCTATTCTATTAAAGTAGAGTCCCAAGGCAACTCTACAAAAAGGTGGGAAGCTGGACATTCGATCATTCGAGACGGAGACTCAGTCCACTTCCACTCTGCAAAAGAAAAAGAACCAATCTCAGTTGCCCATTGATCGTAGTACCAAGTACTTCCTAGCGAGATTTATCAGGGTACTCAGTCTTTCCCTTTTTTTCATCTTCTTTGGGATGAGTTTGATTCTCTATTTGTTTTGGTGTGGTTAATTCTGCTTACACCTCATGATTTTTCTTTGGAGGTACATTAATTAAATATCTACCACTTCTCAATGTGATTGGCATGACTTGCTTTGAAGATTTCTCTGTATCACCAGGTAGACCCCCTTGAGGTCTTGAGTTTGGCGCCTGAGCTAACTGACCCATTTGTATCTCCAAACTCTTTTGGGAAAGTTATTGATTTTTATTTCCGTAGCCATTTGTTTTTGGTTAGCCAGTATCTTTTTAAAAGTTTCTTTAATATTGCTGGCCTGAGTGTTATTATGAATTCCTTACTTCTAATAAGATTGCTGAGGTTGAGCCTTATTATTGCTCCATGAGTAATTGGGCTGACTCTACCAATTTCGATTATAGACATTACCATAACTTTGATTACCTTTTTAAGCATTGCCCACAAAATTCATAGACTCTAGATTTACTGCACATAAGTCTAAATAATGGCCACTATTACCATAAATTTCACACCAAGTCTGAACTTGCTGAACTGCATTAACTTATGCCTGAGGTCGAGCAACACTCAACTTGTTGAACTGGGTCATTATTTGATTCTGAAAGCTAGACAATTATGCGGACAATGTTGAGACACCATCTACGTCAGCCAAACCTGCAGGCTTCTTCACCATGATTCCAGACATATCACCATTCCAATCTGGATTACCTTGTGTAATTCTATTAAGGAAAGTGTACAACTCATCATAGTTTTTCTCCAACGCATGACCACCTGTTGCAGAATCTAACAAAATTTTTTTATTATAATCAAGACCTTCAACAAAAGTATAAGCTAATACCTCGTTGGTTTGTTGGTGATGTGGACAATCCCTGAGAAGTGACTTGAATCTCTCCCATGCATAATAGAGATTCTCATCTGGCTTTTTCTTGAAACTCAGAATCTCATTCCTTAACCTTGCAGTTTTGCCCTAAGGAAAGAATCGGATGAGGAACTTTTTTGCTAAATCGTCTTAAGTAGTAATTGAGTTTGAAGATTCTGCCTTCAACCATTTCTTCGTTTCTCACAAAAGTGAGAATGGGAAAAGTATGAGCCTCACATAGTCTGTGGAGACTCCTGCGGGAATGAAAGTATCACTGATCTCCAAAAAATTTTGTATATGAACCTGTGGATCTTCATGTGATAAGCCTGTAAACTGCCCGTTTGTGTGCAACAATTGCATCATGTTTTTCTTCAGCTCAAATCTGCCTCCTGCATCCGGCTTTTGAATACAGAAGGTCATAGTAGTTGCGAGTAAGATTACCACATCGTGCACTGTCATGATAGGTGGTTGTTTAGCACCCATTTCTACAGGAATAGTCTCATCCTCCTAAACTTACAGGATTTGATAGATAAGTGTTACTTCTCTCCTCAATTGGTGAAAGCGTCATTCAGGTTCGAGATATAGTTCAACCAACTCCCTCTCCCTTCCCAGCTTACTCAATATTCAAACTTGTACCTATAAATTCAGTAGCTAATACCAAGTTGTTAGCACTTAACAAACAAAATAGTAAAACGGAAAATTAGAAGGTTGATAATTTTTAAGTCCCCGGCAACTGTGCTAAAAACTTGTCTCTCCCAAGTCCACACACAAGTGTGCATAGTCGAGCAAGTAATATAGTAGCTCTTTGTGAGCTGAATATCGATCCCACAGGGACTTATGTTTAACAAGTGATCTAATTCAAGCGTTACTATTCAAGTTAAACAAGTGTGATTTGTAGCCAAGAGAGATTTAGTTTGTTTTTATAGCTACAAAATGGAAATAAAAATGATAAGTAAATTGTATTGTAAAGAATATATGGAGAGTTCCAGGATTGAGGTAATTACTTCACATTCATGCCTAACTATGGTTTCTAGCCGGTGATAGTGTCTATCGTGATTGTTGATTTATAGGGTTGATATTCAACTTGGGAATGGTCATCCTCTAAGTATTCTACACAAATTAATATCATAACTACATCATTGAGTGGTGATATAAGTCTTTAATTCTTATGCATTAAACTATCTTCCCATTTCATTAATCAAGTGGGGCGTTTAGGTATATTGCTATCCTAACTGCAAATCATTCTTCAAAAAACAATATATATAACCATTAAAAACATGATCCATATTCCTTACTTTCTTCATTCCATCTCTCCACTCCTATGTTTAATTCGTTTTGAGACTAAGATTTATCCTAAAGTTCATGACGCTTTAGAATAGTAAAACAAGAATGCAAGAACGATCACATGACTTCATAGACAAATAAACCAACTATAAAACCATAATTAAGAAATCATGTTCATAGACTCAACCCTATAATGAGGGTTAAAAAAATCATGTTCATAGACTCAGCCCTATAATGAGGGTTTTTAGCCACTATTCATACAAATAATCTCCATAAAGGAGTTCAGAACTTCAAACTACAAGAATGAAAACTAAAAGAAGAAAAACCCTAGTGTAGAGCCTTCCTTGCCTCCAATTCGTGTGTCTTCCAAGGGATTTCAAAATATGTGTATAATTGTGGATAAGTAATCCTTTTATAGTGATTTAGGTCGTACATGAGGTGCCACAAATGAATCCTATGCATTTACAACTTTGCCCCCACTTAAAACCAAGTTAAAAACCAACTTTGGGTCAGATTTGGGGGTGGTGCGCCGCGTGGCTTATCGCATGCCCAAACCAGTAGCATGGTGAAATACATGGTGAGTTTCACACCCTATAATGTGATATTGAGGGTGCAGTGCATGCCTTCCCACATGCCATGGAAGGTGCGGCGCATGCCCTCCTCCATTGTGTGAGGGGTTGCGTCCATCCTTTTCGTGCTCTCATCCCTTGCTCCCGAATACCTTGTGGCTTGTTTGTAGGATTGATTTAGCTTTAATATCTCCTCCATTTGTCTCCTACAATATATCACAACATCCATAAGTCCATACAACCCAATAGTACAAATCAAAGTACACTAGAACAAGCATAGCTCAAGCTAGCGACACTAGTTTTCTCATCTATGTTATATTTGATCTTTTTGACTCTAGACTTGTTTCAAATGCACCTTAAAC
Source organism: Capsicum rhomboideum (assembly GCA_031232105.1). NCBI lineage: Eukaryota > Viridiplantae > Streptophyta > Magnoliopsida > Solanales > Solanaceae > Capsicum > Capsicum rhomboideum. Next base: position 43,562,372 of record CP124715.1, on the reverse strand, counting down.
ACCTTAAACATGTACTTTAACTCACAAATACATGTATACACACTTTGCAACTCAATAAGCACATCAAGTTATCCTCAAAACTAAGTTAAAAGGTCATAAATAATGACACGTAGGAGTATAAATACGCCTAATATCATTGAACTATGACCTTCAGGTGTTGACTGTCCAAATTAATTTTTTGGAAAAGGGGTTTAATGATGTGTCAGATTATGTGAAAAAGTTAGAAGGTGTGGCGCTGGCGGGAGAGGCTAATATGTTAGCCAAGAAGTCTCGACATGTTGGGAATTTCAGTGGATCCTATTTTAAGGGAAAGTAGGCCTTTTCTTCTCACTCTATTCAACTATTTTGTACTATGTTACCGGCTAAAGGACCCTCTCAGACTCAGGTTGTTAGAGGCTAAGGGGCTTCTTATACTTTTGCCAGTCGTCCTTCTCTGTAGCATAGTGTTACTATTGTGGTGTTGTTGGTCATTTTAAGAAGGAGTGTCTGGTGAGATAGGTGAATATCTAGACACAGTAGCAGGCACGGGTAGTGGTTCCAGCAGGTAGATGAAGGGGTAATAGCAGGGGTTGCCCACAGGGTGGATGGGGAAATCAGGCTGGTGGCCATGGTAATGATGGTACAGGAGCGTAGTCAGGTAGAGATTTAGCTCAGATTGATGACTGGGCTCATTTTTATACATTTTTGAGAAAGGCCAATGTTGAGCCTTCTGATGCGGTGATCATAGGTATTATTTTTGTCTATGAACGGATGGTTTCTGTCTTATTTGATCCGTGGTCCACTTATTCTTATACGTCTGTTCAGTTTTCTATGGGTCTGAGTCTGTTTTGTGATATTCTTGGCTATCCTGTGCATGTGTCTACTTCGATTGAGAAGTCTGTGGTAGTTACCCATGTTTATCAGTCTTGTCCTATTTTATTTGTGGGTTTTCAAACTTGGGTAGACTTAATTGTCTTGGATATGTTGGAATTTGATATAATCTTGGGTATGATCTGGTTATCTTTGTATCATGCTGTTTTAAATAGTAATGCTAAAACAACTACTCTAGCTATAACTGGGGTGGATAAACTAGAGTGGGATGGAGTTTATAAGGCCAAATCGGTAAGAATGATATCATTTGTCTAGGCTAGGAGACGTGTTGGGAAGGTGTGTTCATCATTTTTATCTCATCTTCAAGATGTGGGTATGGGGTCCTCTTCTATTGAGTCAGTTTCGATAGTTTCTGAGTTCCAGGATGTGTACCCCTCAGATTTATCGGGTACGCCTCTGGATAGGGATATGAATTTTGTATTGACTTAGAGCTAAACACTCGCCCTATATCTATTTCACCATATTGAATGGCTCCTACAGAGTTGAGAGAACTCAAGGCTCAGTTGCAGGAACTGCTTGATAAGGTTCTTATTCGTCCAAGTACTTTGCCTTGGGGCACTCCGGTTCTTTTTGTTAAGAAAAAAGATGGTAGCATGAGAATGTGAATTGACTACAGGCAGTTCAATAAGGTCACCATCTGAAACAAATATCATTTGCCTCGTATAGATGACTTATTTGATCAGCTAAAGGGTGAAACAGTCTTTTCGAAGATTGATTTGTGATCGGGTTATCATCAGTTAAATATTAGACCGAAGGATATTCCAAATATGGGTTTTAGAACTCGGTATGGCCCATTACGAGTTTCTAGTAATGTCTTTTCGATTGACTAATTCACTTGTAGCTTTCGTGAGTGTGATGAATCGCATCTTTAAATCCTTTTTGGATTCTTTCATTATTGTGTTCATTGATGATATTCTTTTGTACTCCAGGACTAAGAAAGAGCATGCAGGCCATCTCCGTATAGTTTTGGGAATTTTGAGGGAAAAGCGGTTGTTTGCTAAGTTCTCCAAATGCGAATTTTGGCTATCTTCTATTGCCTTCTTGAGGCATATGGTTTTGGAGAAGGGAGTAATGGTGGACCCTTAGAAACTCAAAGCAGTTAAGGGTTGGATTTAGCCTAGTTCAGTGACCGAGGTAAGGAGTTTTATGGGTCTTGCCAGTTATTATCGTAGGTTCATCAAGAACTTTACATCCATTGCAACTCATTTGACAAGGTTAACTCAAAAGGAGGTGTCGTTTGTTTTTTCAGACCAGTGTGAAGAGAGCTTCCAAAAGCTCAAGACACTTTTGACTACAACACCTATTCTTTCACTGTCGGTTGAAGGTAAGGATTTGATTGTGTTTTGTGATGCTTCACTTTTGGGTTTGGGTGTTGTGTTGATGCACGATAAGAATGTGATTACATATGCTTCGAGGCAGTTGAAGCCTTATGAGAGAAATTACCCAACCTATGATTTGGAGTTGGCAGCGGTAGTCTTTGTTTTGAAGATTTGGAGACACTATCTTTATGGAGTCAAGTGTGAGGTGTCTTCACTGACCATCTTAGTCTGCAACATGTGTTTACTCAAAAGGATTTAAATCTTAGGCAGGGAAAGTGAATGTAATTATTAAAGGACTATAATGTAACCATTCAGTATCATCCGGGTAAGGCTAATATGGTGGCAGATGCATTGAGCCAAAAGTTCATAAGTATGGGCAGCTTGTCATTCTTGAGAGTGTCAAGGAGACTATTAGCTAGAGAGTTTCAGACTCTAGCATCCTTGAGCATGCAGTTTGGGGTCTCAGACAAGGGTGGAATACTGGTTGGTGTTGAGGTAAAATCAGCATTTGTGGAGCAGATTAAGGCCAAGCAGTTAGAAGATAAGAAGTTAAAGGCACTCTAGAATAAGATAGTGAGCGGGGAGGGGGCGGACTCCACCCTCGATGATGGAGGGGTGTTGTGGGTTAGAGGAAGGTTATGCATTCCTCGAGTTGGTGACTTTATTGGTGATATACTTTCAGAGGATCATGGTCTATTTTATTCTATTCATCTAAGCACAACCAAGATGTACCGTGACTTGAGGCATCTTTATTGGTTGCCGGGGACAAGAAGGACATAGTGGATTATGTGTCCAAGTGTCATAACTGTAATATGTGAAGTATGAACACCAAAGGACTTCGGGATTACTTCATAGGATGCCTATACCTATGTGGAAGTAGGAGCATATTTCCATGGATTTTGTGATTTTTTTCATTGATCTTCATATTGATTTCAACATTGAAAAGTTTTTTTTTAGGTGCTCTATTGTCAATCTAATAATTATGAGTTAAGGCTTATTTTTAAGAAGCTGAATTTTGATTATTTACTTGAAATGACTGATTTTATTTTATTTTTGGATCTTCATACTTTTTCTATATCAAAATGTTCTATTTTTAGGTGTTTTATTGTCGATTCATTTTTTTTTATTTCTGCAATGTTTCATGATAGAGTAGCTTTTTCTATATCAAAATGTTTTATTTTTAGGTGTTTTATTGTCGATTCATTTTTTTTAATTTCTGCAATGTTTCTTGATAGAGTAGCAGTAGAAGTTATCGAATGTCACAAAGAAGTGTTGTCATTTAACTTTTAATATTTCTACTTGTTATTAGTTCAAAGTCTACTACGTAATATAAAAGTATAAATCTATTTTGAAGAGTGTTATGTTGCTATTTGGTGGTATCTATGAAATTCAGTACTAAACCATTCTCAGTCTTAAGCTCTTAATCACTCTTGAATTATGTATTAATGGCTCTCTAAGTTCTCTTTAATGTAAATACTATCGGAAGGTGTAGTGACTTATTAATTTGTCTTTATAATTTAATAGGAGATAGAAGAGTTGACTTAGTTCTCAAACTTTATGATTGAGCATATTTTAACCTAAAGTTGATATACGTATTTCTTCACAAACGAGCTATCATATCTGTATACAAAAGTACATTCAATAACAACAATATTTTAGAGAATAATTTATTGGCATATCTTTCATGTAGTATCCATATGATGTGGAGAGAGTCTATTTTCATGCGCATTTGCTTTTCCACCCTCATTTTCAATAGTTTCATTTTGCATGGCCACATGATCTAGTATATTATTATTTATCCTGAAACAAAGTATAATCCAAGACATTATAATTGTGACAAGCATATGTAAGACAAATGCCCTTTGAGATGTTACAATGTAAGTCAACTATGGAGTCCATATTTTGTGGTCTGAAATTTTATATCTTCTCAAGGATAAATCTTATCTTAACTCCAGATATTGTCTTCCTTATTATGCCTAAGGACAATAGTCAGTACATAGGAAATAAATATCTGGAGTTAAGATAAGATTTATCCTTGAGAAGAGATGAAATTTCAGACCACAAGATATGGACTCCATGGTAGACTGACATTGTAATTCGCAAAAGACATTTGTCTTACATATGCTTGTCATAACAATTCTAATATCTTGTATTATACTTTATTTAAGAATAATAATAATATACTAGATCATTTGGCTATGAAAAATAAAACTACTAGAAATGAGAGTTGAAAAATAAATGCACGCGAAAATAGACTCTCCCACGTCATATGGATACTACATGAAGGGTATGCCAATAAATTATTCTCTAAAATAGTGTTGCCATTGAATCTTCTTCTATATACAGAGATGAAAGCTCGATTATGAAAAAATAGGTATATCAACTTTAGGATAAAGTATGCTCAACTACAAAGTTTGAGAACTAAGTCGACTCTTCGATCTCATTTTAAGTTATAAACACAAGTTGATAAGTTACTGCACCTTCCAATAATATTTACACTAAAGAGAAGCTAAAATGGCATTAATACATAATTCAAGAGCCTCTCTACTGGAAATAGCCTCTCTACTTCATCTGAGGTAGTGGTATGGACTGCGTACACTTTACCCTCCCCAGACCTCACTTTGTGGGAAAATACTGGGTATGTTGTTGTTGTTGTTGTTGAGGATCAATTAAGAGTTTAAGAGTGAGAATAATTTAGTAATGTGTTTCATAAATATCCCTCAATAGCAATATAGCACTCTTCAAAATAGATTTATACTTTTATATTAAATAGTAGGCTTTGAAGTCCTAATTTTAAGTCCTGATTCAAATCCAGGCAAGATATTATGGGAGTCCTAGTTCGCGCCCGGGCATGATAGATGGATCTCGCGAATTTCCTATGGGTACAACCATGGAGCACACAACTGAAGTAAATGTATATTGATAGGCACTGATCATTACATTTCATTCATACCATTGCATAGCATCACTCATTATTATTATTGTGTATCTTGGTGATTGTTGCTATTGAACTGCTGGTATTTTTCTGCGTGGAGGATTATTTTAGTATTCTTTATTCGATATAGTATCTGATAATCTCAATTGGCCTATGATTCCTATGGGGTACAAGTGAACTGTACTCACACCTAATTTTCTGCAACCTTCTGATTCGGATCTCGATACGAGTTGTTTGTGCAGCTAAAGTTCGTGCTTTTTAGTATTATCCAAAGCTGTGTTGAGCTTCTACCTTTAGAGATTGACCCAACTTCTTCTATCCTTTATTTTCTCTGTATTTTATTTTTTTGGACAGTGTTGTATTATTCAGTTATGACATTCTCTATTTGAGTCGCTCTTGTATTCGTGATAGCTGAATCTTGGAATTTTTTTTTATTATATTGTTCTGTTTAATTTTGATTATCTTTGATTTGAGTTATTATACCATAATTGTGGTCCTACTTCATTATTTGATTTTACTTTGAATGACGCATATATTGGTGAGTCAGGTTTACTTACCACGTTGGTTGGGGTAGGTGCCATCACAACCCATAAATTTTTGGGTCGTAATAGTCTGCTCACTGGAAAATATCACCTTTTCTCTTCACTTTTGGGGTTTCAATTTTTGATATGTATAAAACATATATACATCTCTCTTTAATTTATTTTTTAGAATAATTTTTTAATTAAAAATGTTTTCGCAAGTTTAGTAAATGTAACGACCCAAAACGTCGTTGTGTTAAAAAATCATTTTGAGAAAATATTGCAACGAACAAAACTTCTTACCAGACCTGATAGAAATTAATTTATGGAAAAAAGTAGGGCCCAACATAATTAAGCAGAGAATTAAAACAAATTGGGTCAGCCTATTGCCTACCGCTACAGCGGTAAATCAACTGCTGCAGCGGTAACCCAGGAAGTGGCCAGCCCAAATTCCTTTTAAAACCTTATTTTATTCCAGACTCCATAGGTCATACTTTTCCACCAAAAACATTTAGAATAAACCCCAAACTTTGAGCTATAAGGTTCCAAAGACCATGCTTCATGAGGGCAATTTCGAGGCACACCCAACAAGAACCCAATGTGGGGAGACGCTTAGCACGTGCAGGACAATTTTCTCCTCTCAATAGCATTGTAATTAATCTAAGATTATTGTTAAGTTGTAGTATACTTGGGCTAGATACATGTAATATTGATAGTAATGTCGGGAGTTGTCATGTCTTAGACCTTCGGACATGGTGTTTGGATGGACGAAAATGATAATAACAAGTTTAGGCTTAAATATTATAGTAAATTATTGTTGAACTCCGTTGGTGCGATAGTAGTGGCATGAGTTGATTAATTTTTTCAGAGTTATAGTCAGTCGAACAAATACATTTACATTGCGGTCTAGTGTAGCGGTAAGTATGATCGAAAAGGAGAATGGGGTAAACCAAAGTTAAATTAGGTGGTTCATAGGAACCCAAAACAACCCATAGACTAGCATTAGAAAATGGTAATAAAGTGTAAGTGCGAAGTAGAAATTTGATTAGTAAAGCTACTTAAGTTTAAGTGTCATAAGGGTTTGATTAAAAAGATGGGATGGTAAAGGATAGCCTAACCTTAAGGTATGTGGAAGGATAAGTATTTGATAAAGGTAGATAAAATATCAAGTGTAAAGGTATAAAGGTCAAGTATTAGTCCTTCAAGTTGAGGAATTAGTAAAGGGCATGAGAAAGATTTATAAACATGAGAGTGCATCAATAAAAAGGGGGTAGGCAATGTTGTCCAAAGAATACCTATGAATTCTTGTAATATAGGTGCGTATATATGAATAGGTAAATATATTATATAAATGAACCTCGAGCCAACCAAAACAGAGAGTAGAAGTGTTAGAATAGTTTGATACGGTGATGGTTGGTTCACGTATGAGGATAGATTATTGCCTCTGTTTTTGTATGTAAATTAAATATTCATAACTGTTATCGGTCACTACTTCCTATATTTGACTGCCATTGCATATACATACATGTTGATATTGATGGTTGTGATGGTATTATGGTCATGAGTTGATGATATTGATTATGTTAATGAGATCATGTTGATCATGCTATTGATTGTGATACTGATGATAATATTGATAAAGATGGTGGTGATGACGAATTAATGATTGTGATGATGATATTGAGGTTAGTATAAAATGACATTTGTTGATGGTGTTGAGAAGAAAAGAGGAGATGTGCACATTTTGCATACATACATTCTTCATATGCATTGGATGTACATTCATACTTATTGTTATGATAGACTTGTTGATGACAATCTGTTGTTAATCATAATCATTGTGCCTTGTTATCCATAAAGAGAAAAAGTGTCATATATCTATATGTATATGCACCAAAACATATAATTAGATACGCTATAGCAGTCAAGTGATGAGAAAACCAACCACCCGTTAGTGCCCTTAGAGTAGTGATATAGTAAGGTCTGTAGGACGATCGGAAGGAAGTTAGAAAATTGGATTACTGAATTTGGAATAATAAGATAAGGTGGATTTAAAAGTTGTAGGATTGAATGAATTATCAAAGAACAAAGATATACAAAAATGTTAAATGACAAGTAGGTAACTGAGATGCTAAGGGTAATATGTTAATGATTGTATAATTGAGAATTAGTAACAGAAACCTTACTTGATGTCATGATTGCTTTCCAATTTGCTATTACTGGTATATGTTTATAACCCTAGTTGGTCGATGATACCTGTTAGTACGTGTAGTTGTACTAATACTACGCTTACTATATCTTCGCTTTGGGGATATATCCATGGTGCAGGTCAGTTGGGTTTCTATAAACGTGATGTTGATCACTCAGAAGTAGCTCATATCCTCTCAATCTTACACTTATGTTGTGTCTTAGAATTTTTTGTTCCTTGTCTAGTGCTTTGTACTTGTAATAACCCAAATCATTATCATGCTGAAATAAGAAATAGAACCTTAGCCAAATTTTCTCTTAGACAAATTTTAAGAAATTCAGGGCTGGTCTAGTGTTTGACAAATTTTGAGGGTTTACTATTCTAGAAAATCTGGTATTGATGTAAATTTTGGTGGGGATATTTGACTTAATTCCTAGATAGAGAACAAGTTTAAGAAGTCGTAGCAACTTCCAGCACATAAAATGGATTTATAGAGCTATGGTTAGAGAGTTTACCGTGAAGGGGTTGGTTCGCAATGTCGTATTTTAAGGGGTGTATTGTAAAATAGAACCATTTGAGAATAGGACCCAAGTTTCTGTCTGGGACCGCTGCAGCGGAAAAAGGAATCGCTGCAATGGAAAAGGTATCGCTGCAGTGGTAGCCTCAGTTTCATCATGAATTGCTATTGCGATAACTTTACCACTGAAGTGGTAAAACGCACGAATTTTTAGTTTTAAAAATTTAGAAATATTTTTATTCCCCACTTTTTGAAAAACAAATCAAGACTTTGGGGAAGGCGATTTTCTATAAATTTTTAGAAGTTTTCATATTTAGAGGTAAGTTCCTTACATTCTAAAGTTGAATTACTTCTTAGAATCATTGAGAATTGCTAGAATCTTGTTCATGGTGAAATATTAGGGTTTAGTTCTAATTCATTAACTTAATATAAATTGGTCGGAATATGTATAAAATCTGTTGATAATGATGTTAGGGTGTTAGAAGACACTATTTGGAGAAGAATCATAGTTGTATGTCAAATAAAGTAAAATTTAAGAGGTTTAAAGGATAGAAATAAAGTAAAATTTAAGAGTTTTAAAGGATAGAAAACCCTAAGATGATGAACTAAAGCAAATTTATGGATAAATGTTGTTAATTATTGACCCTTAGTGGTTAGACAGAATGAAATGATTAAAATGGGTACGTGAACTTGTTGTTATAGATCAAAAAGGAAGTGAAAGATAAAAGAAAGGCAATCTCGTTGCCTAATGTAACACCCCGTACGTTCCCAACCCTACTTGACGACATTAAATAATATGTACGTAGGTATCGAGAGCTATAAGTATGCATTTGGTAAGGCTAGTGGTGAGATAATTGAATTTGGCTCTTGTTATGTGGTTAAACTTGCATGGAAGGTGTTTTGTAATTTTCGTGACGCCATTGTGGGGTTCAAAATGAGGCTAATAAGACCTCTAAACAAAGTATAATAAGGTTAAGAAGTGAGTTAAAGAATAGGACTTGAAGTGTCTAACCAAACCCGCGAAGAGAAGTCGAAAAATCGAATTTTCAAAAATTTTAAGGAGGGGCGCATTTGGGACCGTGCCACACCGCTCTGGGCTAAAATTTTTAGCCCATAGGCAGTAGGTTGGAGCGCCCAGGGGCGTGCCACCTTGGGTTTTCCACTTTTTCGAAAGTTGGAAATTTCTAAGTCCCAAGGGTATCCGGGGACGTACCAAGTCGATTTTTGCCATGTTTCTTCTACAACCACGAGTATATACATGAAATGAATGACATATTACATTGGTATGATAAAATTACTCGAGAACAAAATTGGGGTCAAAATGACAGTTTTGCCCTTAAGGTCAAAATAAGCCAAAAGTGGCTAGAATCACTTGTTTTGGGGATTGAGGCTACGAATCTGAATAGCATGAGTGGGAATATCATTGTAATACATATAAGATGACTTAAACACAAGAAATTATTGATTTGATTGGGTTAAGTGAATTGGGCCCAAAAAGGGCCCAAAAATGAAAAGAAAACATGGCCCAAAAATGGGTCAAAAGACCCATTCTTGCTTGGACCTTCTAGAACCTATCATTAAATGATAAAGAGTGGCTAAGGATGGAATTGGGGGCCTATATAAAGGGCAAGAAATCTGATTTTTATTGCTTCAAAGTCTCATGCCTTTTAGTTATTTTCTCAAGCATTTTCTCTAGTTCCAAAACCCTAAAGCCAATATTTCCTTTGGACTCTTGGTGAAGATCATCATATTCCAAGCCTTGGTAAGTATTTATTCTCATGGATTAATATATTATATGCATTAAAGAGTATGTAAATCATGTTGGTTGTGCTTGGAAATGTTGGACATGGTCCTTTGTGCTTTTGTATAAGATTTGTGATCCATGGGATTTAAACTTGAATTAGGACTTGTGCCTTTGATGAAAGATCATGGTATGGATAAAATATGAACGTCTATGGTGTTATTTTTGTTGTTAAACTTGTTCTTGTCTATAAGTGTAAATTGTGGGATTTTGGCCGATATGTGCTATGAAGTGTATAAAGGTGAATTGATAGATTATTTGTGATGTGGTGTGGATAAGAAAGTGTAAAGGAGGAGTGTTGTGGTGAAATGCAATGATTATTATATATTGGTCAATGTTGGAATATTGGAGGATTTTTGGAATAATGATGCTATCAATGGTTTTGTCAAGGGGAAATGACATGTTTCAAAGCAAACATGTACCCCATTGATGTTATATGCATTTGTGAAGTAGTTGTGGTTAATGTGACTTCCGTTATGTATTTGTGTTGTAGAGTGACACATAAAGAAGGAGCGGGACTATTGTATGCACATTTAGGATTGTATATCCGTATTGAGAGTACAAGGTATGTAAGGTTACTCTGTCCGTATCTTTCTGCGGAAAATAGTATCCACATTGCTATTTCACTAGTCCTATCCCGAAATGTGCTAAGGTATCCTATATCCATTTATCAATAGTCATTGTCATATATTTCCTACTCATGGATTATTTGTGAGTCTCATGTCTCATAATCATGGTTAACGTTCCAAAAGCTCAAATAAGGTTATGTTCCAATGTTCCACTCGTGATATTACTTATACCTCTTGTTCATAGATTATTGTCCCATAGTTCCCATGGTGTTATGATTCTAATAATGTTATGTTGCCAAGTTATTCACATGTCTCTTACTCATTGGTTAATGGTTCAAGTTTCCAACAATGTTATGTTCCAAAGTTCAAAGTGATGTTATGACTATCAAATATCAATCTCAAAGTAAAGATCAAAGTAATACAAATATGGTCAATGATCAAGTGTGGATGGCAAGTCTAGGGGCGTAAGCCTAGCTCGACTCGATCCCAATGTATTGATTTATGGGTGGCAAGTCTAGGGGCGCAAGCCTAGCTCGACTCGATCCCGATGTATTGATTTATGGGTGGCAAGTCTAGGGGCGTAAGCCTAGCTCGACTCGATCCCGATGCAGTACTTTATGGGTGGCAGGTATTAGGGTCATAAGCCTAGCTCGACCCGATCCCAACATGACGATAAGTCATGGAAAGACCCACTGATCAGTAGGGGCCCGGGTACATTGTGACACATGTATGACAAGCAAGCATTGAATGTAAAGAAAGTAATGGAAGTAATGAAAGCAATTCACATGGTTCCCAAAATGCAAAATGGCGACTTACTCACATTGTCTAGTCATTTGTATTGAGTTCATTAGTATGTTCATGTGTTACAAAGTTTCATTTGAGCCTTACATACTCAGTACTTATTTCGTACTGACCCCTCTCGGGGAATTTACCTTACTTGCTGCAGGCGCAGGTCCCAGTAGGCCTCCCCAGTAGATTACCAGTGTTAGCGGTTCCTTGGTGAGCTCCAGCTAATTCGGGGCTTCTCCGAGTAAGAGTAGATATATGTTTTGATGATGTACATATTGTATAAAGCGGGGACTTGTCCCGACTTTTGGTTTGTATTGGTCAATGCTCTTGTTAGAGGCTTTTGTACACGGATGTGGGTGTGTCAGTGTAAAAGACATATGTTGTTTTGACTGGATGGCCTCAACGGCCAAGTTGCATATACATGTATAACTATGTACCATGTTTTCCTTTATTCGTCTTTCATGTTCTTATGCAATGGTGGTTATGATTATGATATGCATATGATTGAACATAAAAAAAGGTTGCTTCTCTTGGGCCTTATCGGCTACGGGTGTCAATCATGTCTTGATGGGATTCGGGGCGTGATAAAAGTGGTAGCAGAGCAGGTCGTTCGAAGGGTGTCTACAAAGCCGTGTCTGAGTAGAGTCTTACTTATCGATGTGTTGTGCACCACATTTATAAGTAGGAGGCTATGGGACATTTAGGATGTTGTTTCTGTTCTTCACTTCTAGATCGTGCAATAGAGCCAATGTTGTAAGTTGCATTGTATCTGATCTTGGTAATTATTTTTCTTTGGTATAGTCAAAAAGCCAATCACAAGAGGTAGAGGTAAAGGAAACCAGGTAGATGCGCCTGCTGGAGACGGAATGAGTAGATTACCACCTAACCAAGCTAGTCAAGGTGGAGAGAATGCTGAAATATCATCGCGGTCTTCATCTACCCTCCCAGTTTCGGAAGAGCCAATTGGTAGAGAAGTACCTGTAGAGCCACCGATGAATGCCATGGATCAGGATCTTAGGAATGCTGTACATATGTTGACACAATTAGTGGCGGCACAAAGCCAGGGACGATCTTGTGTAGTGACACATGATGATGATGCGGCTAGAATGGCGAGTTGCCAAACACAGGATTTCCTAAAACTGGACCCTCCCATATTCACAGGGTCAGATCCACAAGCAGATCCACAGGACTTCGTGGATCAAATTCAGAGGGCCTTGGAAGTTATGCATATGACAGGGGTCAAAACAGTTGAACTTGCTGTATATAGGCTGAAAGGAGAGGCAATATTGTGGTACGAGGATTGGAAGAAATCCCTTCATATTGGTGCAACTCCACCTACGTGGGAAGAGTTTAAAATTGCTTTCCTTGATCATTACTTGCCCTATGAGATCCGTGAGGCACGTGCAGATCAGTTCCTAAATCTCCGTCAAGGAAATTTGAGCGTGAGGGAATATAGCTTGCAATTTAATTCCTTGGCTCGATATGCGCCAAATGTTGTGGCTATGATGACAGACAGGGTCCGTAGATATGTGGACAGACTAGAGCCATATTTGGTACGGGATTGCACTATTGCTTCCTTGAATAAGGACATGGACATTTCCCAAATACAAGACAGAGAAGAAGAGTGCATGAATTTGATAGGGGACAGTCCAAAAGGGCTAGACCTATGGGACCACCTATGATGTCTCATGGAGGATCTAGGCCCCGCATGTTTCCTAGACCACCTAGACCGTCTTTCGCTTATTCCACAGGGGGTGCTCACTCACAGTTTTGAGGTTCTAGGGGTGGTCCATCGGGGAAGAGTAGCGGAGTTCATGGGTCACAGGCAGCAGGTTTTCCTCGTCAGCAGTGTCAGCACTGCAGGCGTATGCACACAGGTACATGTCGGTCAGGGACGAATGTCTGCTTTTGGTGTGGTATGCCGGGGCATATAGCGAGAGAGTGTCCACAGCGGAGCATGGGTGGTATAGCACGACCAGCTGGGTCGGCTGTTGCATCATTAGCATCGGTTCCTTCATAAGGCCGAGGGGTGCAGCCTATTGGTCGTGGTAGAGGTGCCAGAGGAGGAGCCAGTACTAGCGGGGTCCAGAATCGCACTTATACTTTGGTGGACCGCCAGAATTCAGAGGCTTCCCCTGATGTTGTCACAGGTACATTATCCATAGTCTAACATAATGTATATGCACTAATTGACCCAGGTTCTACATTTTCCTATGTTACCCCATTGATTGATGCGAAAGTTGCAAAGGCACCAGAATTATTAATTAAATCAATTGAAGTGTCTACACCGGTTGGTGAATATGTTGTTGCAAAGAGGGTATATCGTCGTTGTTGCAAAGAGGGTATATCGTCACTGTGTGGTAACTGTGTGTGGTCATGATACATTGGCCGATCTCATTGAACTAGACATGGTGGATTTTGATGTGATCATGGGAATGGATTGGTTGGCCTCTTGTTATGCTACGGTAGATTACCGGGCCAAGAAGGTACAATTTTGTTTTCCACAAGAAAATGTTCTTGAATGGCAGGGTAATGTAGGGGTACCACGAGGGAGATTTATTTCCTATTTGAAAGCCAGAAAAATGATTGCTAAAGGTTATATATGTCATCTAGTACGGGTGAAAGATACCGAAGCGGAACCACTAACTCCGCAGTCGGTCCCAGTGGTCAATGAATTTCTAGATGTATTCCCAGAGGATCTTCCAGGGTTACCCCCAGAACGGGAAGTAGAATTTGGCATTGATGTGATTCCAGGCACTCAGCCTATTTCTATTCCACCGTATAGGATGGCTCCAGCCGAACTACGTGAATTAAAGGAGCAATTGAAGGATTTGCTAGATAAGGGCTTCATCAGGCCTAGTCTATCCCCGTGGGGTGCACCGGTATTATTTGTGCGAAAGAAAGATGGCACCTTAAGAATGTGCATTGACTATAGGCAATTGAATAAGGTAACGATCAAGAACAAATATCCCCTCTCTCGCATTGATGATTTGTTTGATCAGTTACAGGGTGCCAGGTGTTTTTCAAAAATTAACTTGAGGTCGGGTTACCATCAAGTTAGAGTTAGAGAAGAAGATATACCCAAGACAGCTTTCCGAACACTTTATGGCCATTATGAATTTTTAGTTATGTCATTTGGACTAACAAATGCTCCAGCTGTGTTCATGGATTTTATGAATAGGGTGTTTAAGCCATTTTTGGACGTGTTCGTCACGGTATTCATAGATGACATCCTAGTTTATTCAAGATCACCGGAGGACCATGCTAATCACTTACGACAAGTGTTACAGATTCTTCGTGAACGGAAGTTGTATGCAAAGTTCTCCAAATGTGAGTTTTGGTTGAAATCAGTCGCGTTCTTGGGTCACATTGTATCAGATGAAGGCATACAGGTTGATACCCAAAAGATTGAAGCAGTGAAAAATTGGCCAAGACCTACAACACCCACAGAAATTCGTAGCTTTCTTGGACTGGAAGGGTATTACAGAAGGTTTGTGGAAGGTTTTTCCTCTATTGCAGCACCGTTAACAAAGCTTACACATAAGGCGGTAAAATTTCAGTGGAATGACGCATGTGAGAAAAGCTTCCAAAAGTTGAAAGATAAATTAACCTCCACACCAGTTTTAGTGCTTCCCGAAGGTACCGAAGGCTATGTAATATATTGTGATGCTTTCGGGGTTGGCCTCGGATGTGTGTTGATGTAACATGGTAATGTCATAGCATATGCCTCACGACAGTTGCGGCCACACGAGAAAACCTATCGCACACATGATCTTGAATTGGCAGCGGTAGTTTTTTCTTTAAAGATATGGCGTCATTATTTATATGGGGTTCATGTTGACATCTATACGGATCACAAAAGCTTGCAATATCTTTTTAAGCAGAAGGAACTCAATTTGAGGCAACGAAGGTGGTTGGAGCTTTTAAAAGATTATGACATTGATATTCTTTATCACCCAGGCAAAGCAAATGTAGTAGCTGATGCATTGAGCCGTAAGGCAGTAGAAAGCACTAGTGATCAATTGAATGAAAAGCATGAGATAATCAAAGATTTGAATCAATTAGCCAGCTTGGGCATTCGCCTTATTGAATCCTCAGATGATAGAGTTATTGTACAGAATGCAGCAGAATCCTTCTTAATAGCTGAAGTGAAAGAGAAGCAATTTGCGGATTCTATTTTATTACAGCTAAAGGAAAATGTGCAGCAGAATTTGACCAAGGCATTTGATATTACACCGGAAGGGGTGCTTCAATGTCAAGGAAGACTATGCGTACCGGATGTAGATAAGCTGAAGACACGAATTATGACAGAGGCACATCATTCGCGCTATTCTATTCATCCGGGTACTACTAAAATGTACCATAAATTGAAAGAAATGTATTGGTGGGCCAACATGAAAAAGAACATTGCATAGTTTGTCGCTCAATGCCCTAATTGTCAACAAGTGAAAGTAGAGCATCAGAAATCGGGAGGTTACATGCAATGTATCAATCTTCCAGTCTGAAAATGGGATATGATTAACATGGATTTCATTATAGGTTTGCCTCGTACATTGCAAAAGTTTGATTTTATATGGGTTATAGTGGACAGGCTTACCAAGTCAGCACATTTTCTACCGGTCAAGACGACCTATACAGCGGAGGATTATGCGAAGTTGTATGTGAAAGAGATAGTGCGGTTGCATGGTATTCCTCTTTCCATTATATCAGACAGAGGAGCACAGTTCACAGCGCACTTTTGGAGGTCTTTCCAGCAGAGTTTGGGTACACGGGTGAATTTGAGTACAGCTTTCCATCCTCAGACTGATGGACAAGCAGAACGTACTATTCAAACACTTGAAGACATGCTACGAGCTTGTACGTTAGATTTTCAAGGCAGTTGGGATGACCATTTGCCTCTTATTGAATTTGCGTATAACAATAGCTATCATTCGAGTATTAAAATGGCACCTTATGAAGCTTTGTACGGAAGGAAATGCAGATCACCAATAGGATGGTTTGAAGCAGGTGAAACTGCTTTACTCGGGCCAGATATCGTTCATCAGGCTATGGAAAAGGTTAAGGTGATCCAACAGCGGTTACAAACGGCTCAAAGTCGTCACAAGTCATATGCGGATGTTAGGAGAAGAGGTCTTGAATTCACTATAGGTGATTGGGTGTTTTTAAAGGTGTCACCGATGAAAGGAGTAATGCGGTTCGGAAAGAAAGGGAAATTGAGTCCACGTTACATAGGCCCATATGAAGTTATTAGAAGATTTGGGCAAGTTGCTTATGAATTAGCGCTACCTCAAGAACTTTCTTCAGTCCATCCGGTATTTCATGTTTCGATGCTTTGAAAATGCATAGGAGATCCATCTCGTATTGTTCCCATTGAAGATGTTCAAGTTACAGAGGATCTTACTTATGAAGAGGTACCCATTGCTATCCTAGATCGACAAGTGAAAAGATTGAGGAATAAGTACGTAGCTTCCGTGAAAGTCCTTTGGCGGAATCAACAAGTAGAGGAGGTCACATGGGAAGCAGAAGAGATGATGAAATCCAAATATCCCCATCTATTTCAAACGGGTCAAGAAGTTCAAAGTGCGGAAGTGGAACAATAACAAGTAAGTCTCCATGAGCCTTAAAAGTTTATGTATATGTATGCTAATGTAGAGATGCACTTGTTGTAAATGAAACGGTATTGTTAACATTCGAGGACGAATGTTCCTAAGGAAGGAAGAATGTAACACCCCGTACGTTCCCAACCCTACCTGACGACATTAAATAATATGTACATAGGTATCGAGAGCTATAAGTATGCATTTGGTAAGGCTAGTGGTGAGATAATTGAATTTGGCTCTTGTTATGTGGTTAAACTTGCATAGAAGGTATTTTGAAATTTTCGTGATGCCATTTTGCGGTTCAAAATGAGCCTAATAAGACCTCTAAACAAAGTATAATAAGGTTAATAAGTGAGTTAAAGAATAGGACTTGAAGTGTCTAACCAAACCCGCGAAGAGAAGTCGAAAAATGGAATTTTCAAAAATTTTAAGGAGGGGCGCATTTGGGACCATACCACACCGCTCTGGGCTAAAATTTTTAGCCCAGAGGCAGTAGGTTGGCGCGCCCACGGGCGTGCCACCTTGGGTTTTCCACTTTTTTGAAAGCTGGAAATTTCTAAGTCCCAAGGGTATCCGGGGACGTACCGAGCTGATTTTTGCCACGTTTCTTATACAACCATGAGTATATACATGAAATGAATGAAATATTACATTGGTATGATAAAATTACTCGAGAACAAAATTGGGGTCAAAATGACAGTTTTGCCCTTAAGGTAAAAATAAGCCAAAAGTGGCTAGAATCACTTGTTTTGGGGATTGAGGCTACGGATCTGAATAGCATGAGTGGGAATATCATTGTAATACGTATAAGATGACTTAAACACAAGAAATTATTGATTTGATTGGGTTAAGTGAATTGGGCCCAAAAAGGGCCCAAAAATGAAAAGAAAGCATGGCCCAAAAATGGGTCAAAAGACCCATTCTTGCTTGGACCTTCTAGAACCTATCATTAAATGATAAAGAGTGGCTAAGGATGGAATTGGGGGCCTATATAAAGGGCAAGAAATCTGATTTTTATTGCTTCAAAGTCTCATGCCTTTTAGTTATTTTCTCAAGCATTTTCTCTAGTTCCAAAACCCTAAAGCCAATATTTCCTTTGGACTCTTGGTGAAGATCATCATATTCCAAGCCTTGGTAAGTATTTATTCTCATGGATTAATATATTATATGCATTAAAGAGTATGTAAATCATGTTGGTTGTGCTTGGAAATATTGGACATGGTCCTTTGTGCTTTTGTATAAGATTTGTGATCCATGGGATTTGAACTTGAATTAGGACTTGTGCCTTTGATGAAATATCATGGTATGGATAAAATATGAACGTATATGGTGTTATTTTTGTTGTTAAACTTGTTCTTGTCTATAAGTGTAAATTGTGGGATTTTGGCCGATATGTGCTATGAAGTGTATAAAGGTAAATTGATGGATTATTTGTGATGTGGTGTGGATAAGAAAGTGTAAAGGAGGAGTGCTGTGGTGAAATGCAATGATTATTATGTATTGGTCAATGTTGGGAATATTGGAGGATTTTTGGAATAATGATGCTATCAATGGTTTTGTCAAGGGGAAATGACATGTTTCAAAGCAAACATGTACCCCATTAATGTTATATGCATTTGTGAAGTAGTTGTGGTTAATGTGACTTCCGTTATGTATTTGTGTTGTAGAGTGACACATAAAGAAGGAGCGGGACTATTGTATGCACATTTAGGATTGTATATCCGTATTGAGAGTACAAGGTATGTAAGGTTACTCTGTCCGTATCTTTCTGCGGAAAATAGTATCCACATTGCTATTTCACTAGTCCTATCCCGAAATGTGCTAAGGTATCCTATATCCATTTATCAATAGTCATTGTCATATATTTCCTACTCATGGATCATTTGTGAGTCTCATGTCTCATAATCATGGTTAATGTTCCAAAAGCTCAAATAAGGTTATGTTCCAATGTTCCACTCGTGATATTACTTATACCTCTTGTTCATAGATTATTGTCCCATAGTTCCCATGGTGTTATGATTCTAATAATGTTATGTTGCCAAGTTATTCACATGTCTCTTACTCATTGGTTAATGGTTCAAGTTTCCAACAATGTTATGTTCCAAAGTTCAAAGTGATGTTATGACTATCAAATATCAATCTCAAAGTAAAGATCAAAGTAATACAAATGTGGTCAATGATCAAGTATGGGTGGAAAGTCTAGGGGCGTAATCCTAGCTCGACTCGATCCCGATGTATTGATTTATGGGTGGCAAGTCTAGGGGCGCAAGCCTAGCTCGACTCGATCCTGATGTATTGATTTATGGATGGCAAGTCTAGGGGCGTAAGCCTAGCTCGACTCGATCCCGATGCAGTGCTTTATGGGTGGCAGGTCTTAGGGGCATAAGCCTAGCTCGACCCGATCCCAACATGACGATAAGTCATGGAAAGACCCACTGATCAGTAGGGGCCCGGGTACATTGTGACACATGTATGACAAGCAAGCATTGAATGTAAAGAAAGTAATGGAAGTAATGAAAGCAATTCACATGGTTCCCAAAATGCAAAATGGCGACTTACTCACATTGTCTAGTCATTTGTATTGAGTTCATTAGTATGTTCATGTGTTACAAAGTTTCATTTGAGCCTTACATACTCAGTACTTATTTCGTACTGACCCCTCTCGGGGAATTTACCTTACTTGCTGCAGGCACAGGTCCCAGTAGGCCTCCCCAGTAGATTGCCAGTGTTAGCGGTTCCTTGGTGAGCTCCAGCTAATTCGAGGCTTCTCCGAGTAAGAGTAGATATATGTTTTGATGATGTACATGTTGTATAAAGCGGGGACTTGTCCCGAATTTTAGTTTGTATTGGTCAATGCTCTTGTTAGAGGCTTTTGTAGACGGATGTGGTTGTGTCAGTGTAAAAGACATATGTTGTTTTGACTGAATGGCCTCAACAGCCAAGTTGCATATACATGTATAACTATGTCCCATGTTTCCTTTATTCGTCTTTCATGTTCTTACGCAATGGTGGTTATGATTATGATATGCATATGATTGAACATAGGCAAAGGTTGGTTCTCTCGGGCCTTATCGGCTACGGGTGCCAATCATGTCTCGATGGAATTTGGGGCGTGACACCTAAAGATGGTTCAAGTAGACAATCAAGGTAGGTTACTGTTTATTATAACAATTAGACTTGCCCGACTCTGTGCTTATATGTGAATTTAGTATTTGTAATTGCTTTCAAGCACTACTTGTGATTAATGAAGACATTTGCATATACATACATATTAATGATGATGAGTTGATGATAGTGATGTTGATATTGAAATCATAATGTTCAAGATGTTGTCGATGATGAATTGATGATAATGTTGTTGATATTGATATTGAAATCATGATGTTCATGATGTTGATGAGATTGAGAAGATAAAGAGATGATGCGCACATCTTGCATTTATACAGTTATCATATGCATTGAATTTACACTTATAATTATATGTCGTGATGCAACTTGTTGATGAAATTGTCTAAGTGTAAAAAGATATAAAGATGAGTTTGTACTCCCTCTAAAATGAAGTGTCATAAATATGTTGTTTGTCTTTGATTATAAGTTATGTGATGATCAGTTTTGCACTTATTTGGTTTACTTATTTGAATGGTGTCAGTTTGAGTCAACCTATGATGCCTACCAGTACTTGTTGATGTATTGATACTACCAGTACCCTTCTTTTTGTTGAGTGCACAGCGTGTTTTGGCATTTGAGACGAGACCTCAACTTTAGCCAGCAGTTCGAAACTCAAATTCAAGGGTGAGCACTATGACCGGGCAGCCATTGAATCTTTTGATTTGTGTTCATGTCCCTCATTTAGGGACTAGACTTTTTTATATTTCCTTGTTCTTATACGGTGACTTCAGGTCTCGGGGATGTAATAAATATAGGATTTTAACACTCTACTAGTGATTTAATAAATATGTTGGGTTTGACGTTTTACTTCTTTATTCAATAATTGAGTTTAGAACTTATTAACGATGAAAATAGTAGAAAGTAATTGTTGATTATTGAAATTGATTAGTGAGGGTTGGGTTAAGCGTTGTTCTCCCGTCATAGTTTAGGGTGGTGTAACAACCCTCATAGTGATTTCTAGAATTTTCTATATTTTGACCATTTTGCCCTTCTCCGTTGTTGCCTTATATCATTTATGTGTTGTGGGGATGGTTGGCAAGATTCTCGATGCATTCGGGAGTGATTTATATAAGGTTGTGGTTTTGAATATCCTTTAAAGTTTGACTTTGATCAATATTATGTAATCTGAGCTTCCGATGGTGATTTGGATAATTCCATTAGATCCAAAATATTGATTTTGGGTTGGTAGAATAGTTAGTTTGGGTCCTGAGTATTTATTTTGCATTTTGACCTCTTAGATAAAAACTAGCTAAAATAGCCTAAAAGGGGTCCCAGAGGTTAATTTGTTGTAAATGACCTCTTTTCGTAAATTTGATGGTTTCATTTAGTCCAAAACATCGAAATTAGTCTAGTAGCATTATTGGGTTATTTCTGAGAGGTCCCAAATGAATCCCGAGGATCCGTTCGAGGGAGTTTTGGACTTAGAGTTATTGTTTTGGTGTCGGTCCTCCCTTCTTCTCTATCATGACCTTCTCTATCGTGTTCACGAAAGGAAAATATTTTCTTCATCGTGATCGCAATGGAGGGTACCGCGATCGCAAAGGGTAAGTAGTGGGTCGGGTTTGTTTTCTTCATCACATTTGGGGCCAAAGGCTTGCATTCGCGAAGTTCTGGGTTGGGCACCCTCGATATTGCAACCATGGGGCCCGCCTTCACAAAGGCCATTGACCTAGACAGAATATTAATTCCATTTTCGGCCCCAATTCGTATTTTCTCCATTTTTGGAGCTTTGGACCTTGGTTTAGGGAGATTTGAAAGAGTTTTTCTAGATTTCTTCCGTGGGTAAGTTCCTAAATCTTGTTTTTATGTTGTCGTATGTAGGCTTTCCTAGGTTTGGGTAGTTTCCATATTTAGTATTATCAGTATTATTGTTAATTTCGTGTAGTCGTGTGTGGGTTTATGTGAAAACTATCATTGACTTGAGGAATTATTTATTATCGTGTGCCCTAGTAGGTTCTTAAATGCATATTATTATTGAATGGAGAGAAAATATTGTTGTGATGCTCGAGTAGGGGCATGAATTGATATTGTTGACCTTAATTGTGCATTAAATTACCATATTTATTATTATGACGCCACGTGGAGCTTGACTTGTTATTATAGGCCCTATTTGTGCATTAAATTACATTATCTTATTGATGATACCCGAGTGAGGGGTTTGAAATAATATTATTGAAGTCTTACATGACTATTCTTTCTAGTGGTGCCGAGCGAGGGCTGATATCATGAATTATTGATATATTGAGTTGATTCTGAGCTCACTTCTACATGTGTTGAATGGATTATCATCTTCATACTGGTTGGTTGTGAGTATAACATCCTCATTTCATATATACATATTCATGAGATATTGGTACCACTAAGAAACACTTTATAAAACCCTTGATCCGTGAATAATAGATGTAAAGGTATATGAAATACTTTATAAATCCCTTGATCTGTGAACAATAGCCGGAGAGGTGAATGAAACACTTTATAAAACCCTTGATCTGTGAACAATAGCCAGAGAGGTAAATGATACACTTTATAAACCTTGATTCGTGAACATTAGCCGGAGAGGTGGATTGAGAATATGAGAAAGTATACGGATTGTGAACCTCATGAGTCCTATCTTAGGGGCGTTGCGACTCTGTAGGTGTATACAAAAATTTATGTAATAACTTTCAAATCATTCATCATCATTACTATATTACATTGCATGGCATTTCCTTGGTATGTTCTGATATTGTGTTTGAATATTTACTTTTGGATTGAATTACCGTGATTGAACCTTGTTTGTGATATTATGCATTCCTCATTCATTTCACTTCATTATATCATCTTTTGTTGACATTGAAGGTTGATATATTATGAGACGTGGGGTATGGCTATGGTTTGATCTGAGAGACTATTGTGCCACACCATTTGGTAGCATGATAAACACCTTTATATACACTCCCACTATTTTAAGCCATATTATTGGTTGTACATGTTGGATTAAGCCTGATATATTGTATTAGTGAGTCTCCTTATTAAATAACTTTTCTTAACTGTTGATCATAAATTACTAGTATTGACTAACCTAGACCTATGTGCCTACCCTGTAGATTGATAAATATTATGATTGTTGTGTTGGGTTACCTTGATAGGATGAAGTGGTGCATTTATCCGTTAGAGAACTATTTAGGGAAACCTTGGGTATTTTGGGGTGGTGGTTCTCGCCATCGCTTTGGATTAGGGTCGATTATTGACGATGCTTGCTGAGTATACGTGTTTCGTACTCACCCTTGCTTTCTTTCATTTTTTTTCTTATTTTCTTCACTCCGTGCAGGTATTTTTTTGAGTAGTAGAACTAGATTGTGTTCATTCAGTGTTGTTGATTACGGCGATCTAGGTAGTGGCTGACAGATTTCAAAGCGTATCAAATCTCTCCTCTCTTATCTTGTTCTTATTTCCGCACTTAAGATACTTTAGTATTGATATTAGTTTATAATTAAAGGTTTGTACTAGTGACAATCAGACCTGAAATGTACCTTTGAAACTTGTATTTTATTTATATATATATATATACTGGGATTATATTCATTCTTCTTCTTCCACTTCTATTTTTCTTAAATTATTGAGTTTAGGTTGGGATAGGTTTACTTGTCCAGAGTGTGTGACAAGTGTCATCACATGCCTATTTTAGGTCATGACAAATTGATCTCAGAGCCAGGTTCTTTGGTCTCATTCGTACAAGCTGAGTCTAGTAGAGTCTTGCGGATCGGCGTGGAGAAGTTCGTTATCTATCTTCGAGAGGCTACATGGCTTTAGGATAAATCCATTTCTTCATTCTGTATCATGCGTTCATAGCTTTGTGTAACTCAAAAACCTCTTATTCACTCTCTCACAGATGATGAGCACGAGTTCTTCCTCGGCTAGAGATTCTGAGTCCATGCCTTCGATACATGGCGGGGGCAGAGGTCGAGGCAGAGGTCAGATTGGGGCATCCATACCAGCTAAAGGTCAGGTTGGGATTGCTTCTTCAAGTTTTAGAGTTTCTAGTGATGTTGGGTTTATCGAGTTAGAGAGGTTGAGGTCAGAGCAGACACCACATATGACCATACCGATGTTTGAGGATTGCTTGGTTTGAATGTTGAGTTTCCTTTGGAGGGTGGCTATGTAAATGTTGTATAAAGCGGGGACTTGTCCCGACTTTAGGCTTGGGTTTATATCTGTTAGAGGCTTTGTAGACGTTGTGGGACAAATAAAGTAATGTAAGGAATGTATGCTTTTGATGTGATGGCCCTAACGGCCAAGTTTCATATCTATTTAAATATTTTTCCAGGACTTCCGTCTTTGACATCTTGTATCTATATTAAGCAGAATGGTGTTCTTATAGTGACATGTATATGAATGTATACAAATGTATAGGTTGGTTCCCTCGGACCTTAACGGCTTCGGGTGCCAGTCCGCCCCGTTAGAATTCGAGGCGTGACAAAAGTGGTATCAGAGCAGGTCGTCCTAGGGTGTCTACAAAGTCGTGTCTGAGTAGAGTCTTGCTTATGGATGTGTTGTGCACCACATTTATAAGTAGAAGGCTACGGGACATTTAGGAGTTGTTTTTTTTCTTCATTTCCCAGATCGTGCATTAGAGCCAAATTTGTAGATGGAATCATATCTGACCGTTGAAATTGGTTTTGTTTATTATAGTAAAATGCCGATTACAAGATAACGTAGGGGAAAAGGTAAGAAGGTAGACATGCTGGCCGGAGAAGGAACTAGTAAATCACCACCTCACCAAACTAGTGATGGTGGGGCTAAAAATGAGTTTGCATCGCGAGCTTCTTCTCCTTTCCCTGTTCCAGGGGGACCACAAAGGAGAGAAGAATCCCCCAGAACCACCTGTGAATGCTACTGAATAGGATTTACGAAATGCAGTGCACATGCTGACTCAGATAGTCGCTGCACAAAATCAAGGACAAGTTGGTCAAGCTTTTTCACAAAAGATGGGGGATCAAGGGCATAGGAGAAGGGCGCGAGAATTTGAAAGAGGGTCGTCAAGGAGGGTTAGACCTATGGGACAGTTCATGGCGTCCCACGGAGAATTTAGGCCTCGAGTTTTTAATAGACCGCCTAGACCATTATTTTCTTATCCTACAGCAAGTACTCCATCCCAATTTTGAGGGTTTATAGGCAGCCATTTTGGGAAGAGTAATGGGATTCAAGGTTCACAAACATCGGGGTCTCGGGAACAAAGAAGTATGAACCAATCGAGGATTTCTCTCCAGTCGTGTCAACACTGCGAAAGGTTTCATTTAGGTGAATGTCGGCTTGGGACAAATGTTTGCTTTTGGTGTGGTATGGTGGGGCACAAGATGAGAGAATGCCCACAAAGGGGCATGGGTAGTCTGGCGCGATCTACTGGGTCAGCCGTTGCATCATCATCATCGGGAGTACAGCCTACTGGTCGTGGTGAAGGTGCGAGAAGAGTAGCTAGTTCTAGCGGAGTACAGAACCGTACCTATGCTTTAGCAGATTGTTAGAATTTGGAGGCTTCTCTTAATGTAGTTACAGGTACATTATCCGTCTTTTCCCATAATGTATATGCATTGATTGATCCAGGCTCTACCTTATCATAAGTTACTCCATTGATTTCTAAAAATTTGAATGAATACCGGAATTATTAGTCAAGCCATTTGAAGTATCTACACCAGTTGGTGAATCAATTGTAGTCAAAAGAGTATATCGTAACTGTATAGTAACTGTTTGTGATCATGATATGTTGGCTGATCTTATTGAGCTGGAAATGGTAGATTTTGATGTTATAATGGGTATGGACTGGTTGGTTTCCTGTTATGCCACGGTAGATTGCCAAGCAAAGAAGGTACATTCCCATTTCCCACAAAAGACAGTCCTTGAATGGAGGAGTAATGTTGGAGCGCCGAGAGGCAAATTTATTTCCTATCTTAAGGCAAGGAAAATGATATCCAAGGGGTACATATTCCACCTAGTAAGAGTGCAAGATATTGATGTGATGTCACTAACTCTTCAATCAGTTTCGATGGTAAATAAATTTCTTGATGTATTTCCTGAAGATCTTTCGAGTTTGCCTCCAGAATGGGAAGTAGAGTTTGGTATTGATGTGATTCCAAGCACTCTTCCTATCTCTGTTCCTCCGTATAGGATGGCCCCAGCAGAGGTACGGGAGTTGAAGGAACAATTAAAAGACTTGCTAGAAAAGTTCATAAGGCCTAGTATGTCCCCTTGGGGTGCACCAGTATTATTTGTACAGAAGAAAGATGGCACATTGAGAATGTGCATTGATTATCGGCAACTGAATAAGGTAACAGTCAAGAATAAATATCCCCTCCCCAGAATTGATGATTTGTTTGACCAAGTATAGGGTGCCAAATGCTTCTCAAAGATTGACCTGAGATCGGGTTATCATCAAGTAAGGGTTAGAGAAAAAGATATACCCAAGACATCTTTCCGAACACGGTATGGTCATTATGAATTTTTGGTTATGTCATCTAGGATAACAAATGCACCCGCAGTTTTTATGGATTTGATGAATAGGGTGTTCAAGCCATTTTAAACATGTTTGTGACCGTGTTTATAGATGATATTTTAGTTTATTCAAGGTCACAATAGGACCATGCTAATCACTTACGGAAGGTGTTACAGATTCTTTATGATCGTAAGTTATATGCAAAGTTCTCTAAGTGTGAATTTTGGTTAAAATCTGTAGCATTCTTGGGTCATATTGTGTCGGATGAAGGAATAAGGGTGGATACACAAAAGATAAAAGTTGTGAAGAATTGGCCAAGACCTATGACGCCTACAGATATTTGTAGTTTTCTTGAGTTGGCAGGTTATTATAGAAGATTTGTTAAAAGGTTTTCTTCTATTGCGGCACCTTTAATAAAGCTAACCCACAAGGCGACAAAGTTTTAATGGAATGATGCATGTGAGAAGAGTTTCCAAGAGTTGAAGGATAAGTTGACTTCTACACCTGTATTGGTGCTTCCAGAAGGCACGGAAGGGTATGCAGTATATTGTGATGCTTCAGAAGTCAGCTTAGGATGTGTATTGATGCAGCATGGTAATGTAATAGCCTATGCCTCAAGACAATTGCGGCCACATGAGCAAAATTATGCGATACATGATCTAAAGCTAGCAGCTGTGATATTTGCTTTAAGGATATGGCGCCACTACTTGTATGGGGTTCATGTTGACATATATACCAATATATCTTTAAGCAGAAGGACCTAAATCTGAGGCAGCGTAGGTGGCTTGAACTATTAAAAGATTATGATATCGATATCTTATATCATCCGGGAAAAGCAAATGTGGTAGCCAATGCATTAAGCCGCAAAGGCCCTAATGGCCAGTTGACGGAAAATCAAGGTATAGTCAAGGATCTACACCAACTAGCCAGCTTGGGAGTTCGCCTTTTTGAATCTCCAGACGAAGGGGTTATTGTGCAAAATGCAGCAGAATCTTCATTAGTAGTTGAAGTGAAAGAGAAACAGTATGCGGATCCTATTTTATTTTAGCTGAAGGAGAATGTGCAACAAGGTTTGATGAAGGCATTTGATCTTACACAAGAGGGAGTGCTTCAGTGCCAAAGTAGATTGTGTGTACCGAATGTAGATGAGCTAAGGAGACAGATTATGACAGAGGCACATCATTCACGGTATCCTATTCATCCGGGAGCCACCAAAATGTATCATGATTTGAAAGAACTATATTGGTGGGGTATTATGAAGAAGAACATTGCAGACTTCGTAGCCCAGTGTCCAAATTGCCAACAAGTAAAAGTGGAGCATCAGAAGCCTGGAGGTTATATGCAATGTATTAATCTTCCAGTCTGGAAGTGGGACATGAGTAATATGGATTTCATCACAGGTTTGCCTCGTACACTGTAGAAATTTGATTCCATCTGGGTAATAGTCGACAGTCTTACCAAGTCAGCACACTTCCTACCGGTCAAGACCACTCATACAGCTGAAGAGTATGCACGATTCTATGTTAAAGAGATAGTACGATTACACGGGGTTCCAATCTCTATTATATCAGACAGAGGAGCTCAATTTACCGCACACTTTTGAAAATCTTGTCAGAAGAGTTTGGGTACCCAAGTGAATTTAAGTACGGCTTTTCATCCTCAGACAGATGGACAAGCAGAACGTACTATCCAAACACTTGAAGATATGCTACGAGCTTGCACATTGGACTTTAAAGGTAGATGGGATGATCATCTATCGCTTATTGAAATTTCCTACAATAATAGCTATCATTCAAGTATCAAAATGGCACCTTATGAAGCTTTATACGGAAGAAAGTGTAGATCACTAATTGGATGGTTTGAAGTGGATGAAACTGCTTTAATCGAACAAACGAACCAAAGTCGACAAAAGTCATATATCGATGTTAGAAGAAGGGGGATAGAATTGGCCATAGGTGATTGGGTATTCTTGAAAGTGTCACCAATGAAAGGGGTAATGAGATTTGGAAAGAAAGGAAAGTTAAGTCCACATTATATAGGGTCATATAAGATTACCCGAAGATTTGGGAAAGTTGCTTATGAATTAGCACTACCCCAAGAACTCTCCACAGTTCATCCAGTATTTCATGCTTCAATGCTTTGAAATTGCATAGGAGATCCATCTCATATTGCTCCCATTGAAGATGTACAAGTTACGGAGGATCTCACCTATGAAGAGATACCTATTGCTATTCTGGATCGATAAAAGTGAAGAGATTAAGGAATAAGGAAGTAGCTTCTATAAAAGTGCTTTGGAGAAATCAAAAAGTAAAAGAGATCACATGGGAAGCCGAGGAAATGATAAAGTCTAAGTACCCTCATTTGTTTCAAACGGAAGAGAAAGTTCAAGATGCGGAATTGGAGCAATAACAAGTAAGTATCTATAAGCATTGTGTGTATCTAGTAACATGAAGGATAAACTTAGACTTGAATATGTGTAAATTGGATAATGTTACTAATGTTACCAACATTCGAGGACGAATGATCCTAAGGGGGGAAGGATGTAACACCCCGTACATTACCGAACATATGTTATTACCGTAACATTTATTGAATTATTCAAACATGAGATGGTTGGTGTATTACACATGAATTTTAGTGGGCTGAATTAGTCTTGTGCTAATGGGCTCAAAAGAGGCCTAAATATTAAGCAAAAGACATGGCCCAAATGGAAAAATGACTCATTCATCCTTTGAACAAGTAAACATGATATTTATTGATTAAAAGAGGCTAAGTATGAACATCAAGGGACTATATAAGGCAACAAAAATTAGATTTTTAATCACAAAAGCACACTTGCCAATTCTAGAGTTTTCCAAGATATTTTTCTCCTCTCAAACCCTAAGCAACTATTCCCTTTGGACAAGATCACCTCTTTTCAAGCTTTGGTAGTGTTTAATCTCATGGTTTAATATATTATATGCATAATATGGAGTGTAAATCATGTTGGTTATGTTGAAAAAGTGTCGAGCAATTCACTATGGGTGAAATAGTCTACTTTTGCTTAATCGGTAAAGGGTTTTGTCTTATAGACTTGAAAGGAGACTTGTGGTCTTGAAAGAAGTGAATTTGATGGATTAAATGTCAATATGTAATATGTGTTTATGTACCTAAATTGCTTCCTCTTTGTGTATAACATTTGGAATTGTTGTTGTGAAATTGTACATGGAACCGGTGGCGTATTGAAGAGAAAAATGTAGTTTTGTGATGTTCATATGCGTTGTGAGACCATGGTTGTTTGTTGTTATCCAATTTAATATAAAATATGAAAATATAAGCTTACTTATGGCCATGTACCATTTATTACAAAAAAGGACCCAAAAGAGACTCATTTTGGCTGAACTAGGCATTCGCCTTCGCGAATGGGGCGCCTGCGGGCGCAGATGCCAACGTAGGTGGCCCTGGACAAGGCCAATGGGCACCTGCGGCCAAACCTTACCCACCTACGGCCTCAGGTGGCTTCGCAGGTCCCTCCAGAACTTTGTTTCGATTGTTTTTGCATCTCTATGACCCCCCCAGGGCCCCTATACCCTTCTTGGATGCAATCATCAACTCATGGTACCCTTTTAAAGACTTTAAAGGGGTAGACGGAGGTATTTTGAATTATACCAATTATGTATGGTTTTTAATGTGTCGTGGGAAAGGTATTTAAGTGACTTGATGGAGTAAATGTGATGTTGTGTTGAAGGGGAAGTGTAAAGTATACACGTGGTGTGAAATGCTATCGGTTTATGATGTATTGGTTGATGTGTGGCATGTTTTGGTGTTTTTGGTATAGTAATGCAGTAAATGGTCTTCTAAGAGGGTGAAATGACGTTATATGGCAGTCACGTAGCTTACTGTCGTATTATGCCTTTGTAATGTAGTTAGTTGTTAACGTGAGCTCCGTTATGTACTTGTGTTGTAGAATAACACGCAAGGAAAGATATGGATTGTTGTATTCACATATAGGATTGTGTATTCATATTGGGAAGATAAGGTATGTAAGGTTACTCTTTCCGTATCCTTTGGCAGCACCTATTGTTATCATTGTTACCGAACTTATTTCCCTTTCGAAATGTTCCAAAGTATCTCATTTCAGGTTTGTCATATATTGTTATTCACATGTCTCTTATTCATTAACCAATGTTTCAAAGCTCCAATAATGTTATAACCACCAATGTATCAATCTCACAAAAGTAAAGGAATGAAGTAATGCATATATGTGTTTCTTAGAGTCCGGGTGGTAGCTCAAAGGGGCGAAAGTCTAGCTAGAGACAATCCCGATGAGGGGGTAGCCCAAAGGGGTGCAAACCTATCTAGGGACGAACCTGCTTTATGAATTTACGGGTGGTAGCTCAAAGGGGCGAAAGCCTAGCTAGAGACGATCTCGATTGGTTATTGATTTCTGGGTGGTAGCTCAAAGGGGCATAAGCCTAGCTAGAGACGATCCCAATGTTATGTTATGATATGTTATGTTATGGTACGTTATGTTATGATGTGACCCACTGATCAGTTGGATGAATGTTAATGATGATGAACGTAAAAGCAAAAAAAGTAATGAATGTAATGTACATGGTTCCACACATATACAGAACGGTGGTTTATCCATAATGTTTATTCACTTGTAATTGATTCCATTTGAGATCCTATGTTTCATACAGTTTCTTATAGCCTTACATACTCAGTACATTCTTTCGTACTGAAGTCCCTTGGGGGATTTACCTTACTTGTTGCAGGCACAGGTGCTAGTAGACCTCCACAGTATGATACGGGTCATCTGCAGACTGTTGGTGAGCTCTAGGTTGATTCGGGGCTTTTCGAGTCACATGTGTACATCTGTTTTGGTACTATGTAAATGTTGTATAAAGCGGGGACTTGTCCCGACTTTAGGCTTGGGTCTGTATCTGTTAGAGGCTTTGTAGACATTGTGGGACAAATGAAGGAATGTAAGGAATGTATGCTTTTGACGTGATGACCCTAACGGCCAAGTTTCATATCTATTTAAATATTTTTTCATGACTTCCGTCTTTGACATCTTGTATCTATATTAAGCAGAATGGTGTTCTTATAGTGACATGCATATGAATGTATACGAATGTATAGGTTGGTTCTCTCTGGCCTTAACGGTTTCGGGTGCCAGTCCGCCCCGTTGGAATTCGAGGTGTGACATATATATTATTTTATTTGTCTCAATTTATGTAATACAGATAGAATTTAGATCGTCAATCAAATTTTTTATATTATTTTTAGATATTTTAAGTTGTTAACTATTATGATTTATAATATTTTTTCATAATTTTCAAATAATATATGTTACTCCCTTTGTACCAATTTATGTGGCATTGATCCAATTTCGAGAGTCAACTAAATTATTTATATATCTTGTAAATATTTTAAGTTGTCAATTATTGTGATTTATAGTACTTTTTATTATGTCCCAATTTATGTTGCATTGATAAATTTTCAAGAATCAATCAAATCTTTTATATGTTTTTTTAGATATATTAACTTGTTAACTATTGTAATTTATAATAATTTTTACGTAATTATCAAATGATATATGTTAATCCCTCCGTCTCAATTTATGTGGCTTCGATACAATTTC